>OX422221.1:197527940-199927940 GCA_949130495.1 Sambucus nigra | reverse complement strand
TTCTTTTCTCTCTCTCCCACACCCGAATACACACACACACACGAACACAAACATGAACGCGCGTGTGCGTCTGCACACACACACATAAACGCATGTGCACTAACACACACACACACACACACACACACACTCACACTCACACTCACACTCACACTCATAGGTATTATTGATTAAATCTCGGTTTTTGTTAACTAAAATGACTTTTTTTGCTGAAAATTATTTTTTGTTGTTGGAAATCATTTTTTGGGGGGAAAAATAATTTTTTTTTCTTGAAAATCATTTTATATGGTTTAAAAACTATTTTTCTGGAAAGTAAAGTTTTTTTTAACAAAAATCAATTTTTATTTATTTTTGCTGGAAATAATTTTTTTGGGGTGGAAAATAATTTTTTTGTTGAAAATAGTTTTATTAGGTGGAAACAATTTTTTCTCTTAAAATTATTTTTTTTCACTCAAATGAGTATTTTTTTGCTGGAAATTATTTTTTTCGTTGTTGGAAATCCTTTTTTGATGAAAAATAGTATTTTAATTTTTTCCCATTTTTAGTATTTATGTCAAATGTTTTTAATTTTTTCTTTCGTTTACATATTTTTAAAACTTTTTTAGTTCTTATTTTTTTAAATCAAAATATATTTTTGTGCAATTGTATCGATTTGTAAATATATTTTCTTTTCAAATTGTTTTAATATTTTTTGTCATTTTGAGATTTATAATTTATTTTTCCTAGATTTTTCTAATTTTTTTATTTTCCCCAAATTTTTTCGAAAGTTTTTTAATATTTTCCCGATTTTTTAAATGTATTTGAAATATTTTCCTATTTTTTATCTTTCAGATTATTAAAATTATTTTTTAATTTTTAGAAATTTAAATATCTATTTTTTATTTTAAATATTTTAAATAAATGTTCAGTATTTTTCATATTTTTTTTAATTTTTACAATATAAAAAAGCTAAATTACCCCTTATTGTACTATTAATATGGTATGGCTCATGGACCAAACCGAAGAGGACACCTGGACTCATCAACTACGGAAATGAGGTTGACTAAGCTAATAATGAGATCGACTCAGATACTCATCAGGTCGGCCCAGTAAATTTGATCGCCTTACTCCAAACAGTTCAATTACCCGAGTTAGCTCACAGCATGTTAATACCGTTAAGTAACTCCGCTATAATAGACATGTATTGTATAACTGGATGATGTCAGCAGTGCACTCACGTGGGGATAATATGCAAATATTCTCCTTATGTGCACATAACTAACTTTATGATTATTCTCTCATTAGAATGTAAAATGTGTACTTGCCTACCCTATAAAGGCATAAAAGATGTCACTCTCATTTCTCTTTTCCAACAACCTATAAATAGCAGACATACTCCCACATTAAATGCATCTGGGATATTTTCTATACCGTTATGCTGTCAAACTCTAGAGAGAGTATTTTCTATACCGTTACACTATCAAACTCTGGAGAGAACTTGAGAGCTTGTATTCATCAATGGCTTTTGCCCAATAATTAATACACCAAACACCTTCACCCGTGGACATTGACACGGCTTTGGGTCGAACCACGTATATCTAGTCTTATTTTGTTCTCTCACATATTTACTATTAATGCACTTATTAAATACTCTAAACTTTGCTAGTGCTAGAGCAAAACTAAAATTTGAAAATCTAGCTCACTTTCGTAGGAATCATGATTGCACTTAGCATGTGAAACAAGCCATTAAACCCCTAGGTTGCCATGGTGGATGAGTTTTGTCTCGTGAGGGTTTGCAGTGAATATACCCACAAAATTCAAAAACTTACTCAATCCAAATGACTCAAAATTAATACAATAAAGGTTGAATGCAAACTTCATAAATATAGTAGAACTTCACTTTCCAATCTCAAATTATCGTGTTTGTGTGCATAGCCAATAAAATCGTCCATTTCAAAAGATTTTATCGTTACATTTCTTATCCGAAAGTTCATTTTGATTTTAATTTCTCACGGGATGCACTCACATTCAAAAACTCAGAAATCGATTATTTTTCTCTCGGTATATGTGAATAAAAGAGTAAAGTTAAATGAAAAAATTTCACATATAAATGATGGAAAATGGATTTTTTTATAATGGATGAATATGATCTCATGAACGGAACATTGATTACTTTTTAAAAACATTGAATCACACCATAGATCCTATTCATCTTCTCTCCACACTATAACTAATTTCACTTGAGATCGATTAGGACTTTCTTTGGTTGTATTGTAGGCTCGGATTTTGGTTAGAAAGAATGGCGTTTAGGCTTCAAAACTTCTAAGAATATAGAGGTTTTTCGGTAGTTTGAATTTTAGGAATTTTTTCTTCTAACCTCCATTTTTTTTCTTGTACTCCTTTTTTTCTTTCTTTCCATTTTTTCATTCTTTTCTTTTCCCACATCATTCTTTTGCAAACCTTTTTTTTTTCATTTATGGCCTTTTTCCTACTGTACTTTTACCCTAGTATCCTCAGAAAATGGGCATGACTTCTTTTTATGGGCTTTAAACTCTCAGTTGGAGTTGGGTAGGATAATGGATTTTGAACACAAGGCTTATTTTCTTTTTGGATCAAATAGGCTTGTAATATATTAATATAAAAAGGTTGGGGATAGGCTTAATCTTGGGATTTCAAACGATGGCCTAATCTCATTTCTCGAGTTTCGTTTAAGTCTATTTGTGTCTCAAGATGAATTATGAAAGACTTCTAGTACTTAAGATTCACATTTTGACCTTTTGTTTTCAGTAATCGAACAAAACAAAGAATTTGAGATCATCAATTAATTTATCACTAAAGGAAAGTTTGAGTTATTTTAACTCGGATTGATTTAAATCTCTCGAAATGATGAATGGCACAAAAATCTAACTGGGCTAAAATCTCCATATTTATTCGTTAAGTATATTAACTTTGGCCTCAATATCAATTTTCGATCATATTATATGGCTAATGTGTAAAAAATTTCATAAGTTGAGAGATCTATGAATTAATTTTATATTAAGAAATAGTTTCAAAACTCAATTATATTAAAAATCTTTTTGGATTTTTGAAAATTTTCTGATTTTTTTTGAATTTTTTTTCAAAAATACCATCCTTACCCCCAACATAAATTTTACATTGTCCTCAATGTATGTTCAAACTAAAAATATGGATAAAGTAAATAAAGTATAAAAGTAAAAGGACGATATTACCTGTGAATTTCCTCTCATGTTACCAACTTCCCACCGATCTCACATGCATTGCATCATAAATCAAAAGTCTGAACAATTGAGAGTCAACCCAATCGATAAAGTATACACATGAAGGCACATAATGAATGTGGTGAGTGAAATTATCGAGGCGCGCAGTCACTTTATAACATAAATGGTCAGACTCGAAGAGACTATCATAATGAAATTTCGAATGACATGCTAAGCCTAGGTTTCCCTCAAACTCAAGAATGAATAAATCGAGCTCTAAATCGAACGATACTCTACTCATTTCCTCAATCTCATCCAAATATTCAAACGACATAGGTGGACGTGGTGGAAAAGGATAATGCGGTATGACAAAACATGCGTCACCAAGTGGAAATGCTCAAATGATTTTTTCAATCTCATCACTAATAGATAAAACCTCATGTGTCAGCATACTCTCAAAGGGAGCGGGCTTGTTTTCACAGAGAAGGAATTGATTTATCATATTGTCCCAGTCTCTCTCCTCTAAATGAAAAAAGAGTCCAATAAATATTGGACATCAACAATAAGCTCCTCATCAACCGGACCAAATTGTTTTTCAAATTCTTCAAGACTCATATCTAGAGACAAAACATGTTCCCTATAATATAGATTGGGTGTGTCACTATCTCGTGGGGTAGTGGCATCGTTCACTTATTGAACGTACTTGACTTCATTCTCTCCCTCATCAGATGTTGACCTCTCTAAATTAAAAACATTCAAATCCATGGTCATGTTCCCAAATGACAGGTTCAGTTGCCCATTACGACATCGAATGATAACATCGAAAGTGACCAAAAAGGGTCGACCAAGGATGATCGGGATCTGTGCGGCTGAGTTTAGTACGTGTTGCGTGTCTAAGACCACAAAGTCTATCGGAAAAATAAACTCACTCACTTTAATCAATACATCCTCTACAAAACCTCTAGGCACCTTAATGGATCGGTCAGCTAAGGACGAGGTCATCTTAGTGGTCTTTAACTCCCCCAAACCTAGTTTCTCGTATACGGTGTTCATGCTAGCTCCCAAGTCTAAGAGGGCTTTCTCGAAGTGATTATTCCCTATCTTAATATATATTGTCGGTGTCCTACGATCCTTATACTTGATAGGAGTTTTATAGGAAATGACCGAGCTTGCTTGCTCGACGAGAAAAGCTTTCTTGGGCATGTTGGTGTGTCTCTTGAAGGTATAAAGGTCCTTAAAAAATTTGGCACAAGAGGGGACTTGTTGTATAGCGTCAAACAATGGGATATTGATTTGTACTTGCTTGAATACTTCCAACATTTTATCAACTTGTGCCTTTTTCTTTTGGGGCACGAATCGCTGAAGAAATGGAGCTTTTGGAACATAGGTCTCTATAGATGGCTCAGAAGATAAGGGTGAGGAGGAAATTGGATCCACATGTGGATCTTCCTTCTCCTTAATTTTCTCGGATTCAATCTCGATGACATTCTTTTCGACTTCCTTACCAGACCTAAGCGTGATGATTGCTTTGACATCCTCTTGGGTTTGTAATGAACCGACGTTATCTTGCACAAAATATTGACCTTTAGGTAAGTTACCTTTAGTATTGGGCTCAGGTTGACTCAGGAATGTTCCCTTGTTTCTCTCACTCAACGCGTTCGCTAATTGGCTCACTTGAACCTCGAGTTTGTCTATGGATTGAGTGTTTGCATGACACCACTTTGGGCCGAACCACGTATATCTGATCTTATTTTTTTTCTCTCACATATTTATTATTTTCTCTATATTAGCATTTGTGTAGTTTATATCTTTTTATCTACTATTGTTTATAATTAGTGAACTCTTGCTAAGACTAAATTGATATACTACTTTTAGACGATAACAGATTGACATCATCTATGAGAAATGGATGGACATTGTCACTTTCCACCATTGTTGATTTCTGAAACTTGTGGATACCCAATCATGAAAAACCAGTGAATCGCACTCCAATTCATCTGCATTTCGTTGGGTTAGAGTTGGTTAATCTGTGATTTCCTTTCAATTATCTTTAATTCCTTAAATCCATCTTTAGATTCACATTCTCCTACTTTCTATTCACTTTTTCTGCAATTTCTGTTATTACTCTATTTTTTCTGCAAATAGTATGAAAAATGGCTAAAAACTCAGAAAGAGTCAAACTTGAGAAGGTGGTCCACTCTTGACGCTTATGGGTATGGGTGACCTACAGTGGATCTTACAAATCTTGCCCAAAGGCCAAAGAATTATTCAGGAGAGCATCAAGCAACTGATGTAGAGTCTTTTGGCCGGGCCAAATAGGCTTGAGATAAACCGAATCACTCCAATAGGTGGGGAAAACTCTTATAAGAGGTGTGAGATGCCACCTCTAGACCCATACAGGGATAGGATTTATAAAAACTATAATAGAAAGATTCATGTCCCAAAAAGGTTGGATTGAGCTCACGAGGCGAGAGCAGCAGGTCCAAATACTCTGGATCAAAGCATGATGACAGATCTTATAGGCTTGGAGCAACATCCACCATTTTATCAATGGGGTATAATTATGATCAAATGTACTCCATGGATCGACCAACTATTCTGGAAAGGCTTAGAAGAGGGTTTACCTTTAATCAACTGGGCCCAAGGGTAGTGCGGTCCCACCAGTACAGAGACGCTAGGGAGCCAATGGAGTATAGAGAAGAATCAAGAAGAATTAAAACCAGGAGGTTAGAGTGCTCGGCTAGGTCAAGGCAGAGCGTGCGAGGACCGACTAAGGCTAAGCAGACCTCTAAGGATGAGAGCTCAATTGAAATTCAAGGATGAGCAGACTTATAAGGAAGAGAGGCCAGCCGAAAGTTGAGGCCGATCAGAGAAGTTAGTGATAGTTATGACCGAACAAGAGGAGAAATCCTACAAGGGATATATTCAATACCTAAAATATTGACTTGTCATAATTATCAAGACAAAGAACCCATTACTTTGGGGTTATATGCAAGGATCTCCATTCACATCAGCAGTTATGAGCTACCCAACACCGACAAAGTTCAAACCTTTAATTATCATTCCAAATATACGATGGGAGATACGATCCAATGTTTCATGTGGAGAAATACCAAGTTGCCTCAGATATTTACTCAACTCCCTATGAGTTGCGGTGCAGAGCTTTCTCAAGCAGCTCATATGTGGTATAACATCTTTCTTAGAGGGAAAATTTCAACTTTCACGTAGTTAGTCGACCTGTTTATGAATAATTTATGTTTCGGTACTAAGCTTGGGAAGAGAGTTGCTCACTTGTCAAGCGTTAGGAAAAATTAACATGAAACAACAAGGGATTTTATCACAAGTTCCACATGGATAAGATTGAAGTAATTAATTGTAACAAAAAGATTGGCATCATCTCCATCATGAGCAGTTTGTTGCTTGGGAAACTATATAGGGCATTAGATAAAGAGCCATTTAATACGATGTTCGAGCTCCTGGCTAAAGCTAGCAAAATTATTAAAGCTGAAGAAGTGATGGCAACAAAAGAGTCTAGCCATGATAAGTTTGACACTGGAAAGAGCTCGAAAAAGAAAGAAAGGTTTAAGAACACACATAAAATTGACAAGATGAGGAAGTATAATGAGTATACCCCGCTCTCGTTGGCATCCACCATATCTTCGATGAGATCCGAGGAAGTAGTGACCTTAAGTAGCCCGAGAAATTAAATGCTCCACCTAATATAAGGGATAAGAGAAAGTATTATGAGTTCCACAAAGATCACTACCACAACACCAATATCTATTTGGCCAAAATGAATAAAACAGAGGCTCTGATTCGATGAGGAAAGATGAAAAAGTTTGTTGACAACAGTGGCCGAGCAGACAAAAGGAATAATAAGAATCCTAGGATATGATCTAAGTCTCCATGCAAAAAGGTTGGTGATAAGAAATGTGGCCGAGATAAGGAATTCAACGATGGGTCTGTTCGATATTTTCTTAAGAAGCCGATGAGTGAGGTCAACATGATTTCTCTCAGATGTCACTTTGTAGTGGAAGGTGATGCTGGTGGTGGTTGATGGTGCCAAATCTTGTATCACCTAGTAAATGAATGTAAGATCGATCCCGTAAGATCTTAAGTGTGCATTAGTGGTGAGAATTTAATAATAAAAATGGAGAAGGAGGTGAGGCAAAGAGGATAAAGAAAGTATATAAGTGGCTCAGCTTATCTAGGCTTACTCCACTGTGTATGTGTGAGTGAATTTCACTAAGAAATTGCTCTAATGGCCTTTAGATACAGGTCACTCAACTTTCTCTCTCTATACTGCAATTTCTGTAGGGTTTGGAATTAAGGTCCTTCTCAAGGTAAAAAAAGGCAAGTATTTATATTGTTGGGGTGGTGCAGTGTGCACCCCATGCATGCACCAGGCATGTGTAGTATGTGGCATCCAATAATGATCAACCACCTGTCGTTGTCACGAGTAGATTATGACAATAAAATATCCCTCACACGTAAGGGAGATACTGTTGTAATGGTTTTATCCATATGGGGTTCGCAGCCCATGCGCACTCTCCCATGCGTGTTCCATTCCATGTGCTCTACCAAGTGTCAAATGTATCTTACTCTGGGGGTGTTAGAATAGACGAGTACGACACCTCTAATGATGCGACTGTATGAGCAGAGATGGAATAGTGGTATCGGCTGATGATGTATTTGGCCAAGACGAGTCTGATGTGTAAGTGTGACCTTGATAAGTCTCGACCTACAAGAGTATGAGATTATATTAATCACATGTGACCTGGGTCGTAGGAAGGTCTCGACCCACGGACAAGACGAGGCCAAGGTCGCTGAGGTCGTATCCCTTGTAAGAAGTATGTTCTGAAGTGTCGGCTTGAGCCTCAAGGAGAGACGAGGATAAACTTGGGCATATCAATCACCTCTAGCCCTTAGTGTATTGTGTAGATAGGAGACTGAGGGGTAATAATATTAGGTTACAACCAATGTTAGGACGTCTCTGACTTGTCAGATGTGGATTGATTGATGGGTGTGAGGAAGTGAAACTTGCCATCTGACCTTGGTCTTAGCATATTACCCAAGAAGTGGGGGTTGCGTGTGCATTTTAATAATTGTACTTTAAGGACGGGTGCTTTGGAAGTTGAGCCCCATCATTGTTAGCATTTAAAAGGATTTTAAACTTTCGATTCTGTTTCTCCTCCATTCGCGTCTTTGCTTTCTCTCTCTTTGTCTACCAATTACCCTCCTTCCTCTTTGCTCAAGCATTTTCCAGGCAAACCTTGGGGTTTTTCGTGGTTCTCTATGTGTTAGACCTCTTCAGGTATTCACCATCTTCTTTTTCTCCTTTTTTGCTACTGATTTGGTGAGATTTAAGTTTCTGTGTTTTCGGCACTATTTTGAGTTTTTCGACGACATTTTTCTATAAGTTTTGGGGTTTTTAAATAGCTGGTCATGGTGATTTTATTATTAAGAGTTGGTTTTAGGTTTTACTCCCACTTGTTCTGGCTTCTTCAGCCACTATGAGGTTGCCAAAATCATGTCGGTAATCTTCTCCGACAATATTCATCCACTGTTCTTGACCGTTCTTTAAGAAATGATTCAATTTCCTTTGTTTGATTTTTAGGTCAACTTTGGTCAAACCCCAAAACAGTTTTGTCCCTTTTATTGTTAATTTTGTTTCAAGTTGAAACTCATCCTCTAGATGTTAAGAAAAGTACGAGATGATCGACCAATTCCCTAACCATAGGGAGAGGCTCTTTAGTGAGATCCGTCAGCCCGAGGTCGAAGCCGAGGCTAGGCACGAGGACAAAGCCGAGGCATATCCTTTGTGTCCAATATTCCCAATTCCCCTTACTGTCATGCATCCCTCGATAGTTGAAAGGCAAGAGGATCCTCCAAGATCTCATCCTCCTACAGTTAAGAGTCGAGAGGATCCTTACACTATTTATTTCCCAACGATTGTCATAAGTGGAGATATGATGAGTGCGAGTTCGTCGGCGAGTGATGATGCCATTAACATCTCGTCCTCGGAGGGTTACAATTAGGGCTGTCAATGGATCGGGTCTGGACCCGGACTTGATCCACACCCGACCTAAATTAACGGATCTGAGCAAATTTTATAGACCCGATTATCCGATTACCCGATTAGTTAATGAACCGGATCTGAATATACGTGACTCCGATTCGATAAGGACCCGACCCGAATGTGTATATATATATATATATATATATATATATATATATATATATATATACAGTTTAAAAATAGATATATATATCTAAGTTAGTTTATATATATATATAGATAGAGGTCCACAAGTGAACCTTAAAGATGAACTTTTTAATGAATCTTAACAAAAAATACTTAACAATTAATTAATTTTAATTCCTATGTTGTAATTGGTCCGCGCCAGCGGCAACGGACACGTGTGTCGATTGATCCCCAACACCCCCACCCCACCCCACCCACCCAGGCCGCCCCCCCCACCTGCCCCCCACCACCATGGCAGCCCTGCTGCCATAAGGGCTGCTATAAGGGCTGCCATGGTGATGGTGGTGGTTGGGGTGGGGGTGGGGGTGGGGTGGGGTGGGGTGCTGGGTGGGGGTGAGGGAGTTGGGGATGGATCGACACGCGTGTTCGTTGCCGCTGGCGCGGACCAATTACAACATAGAAATTAAAAGTAATGAGTTGTTAGGTGTTATTTTATTAAGGTTCATTAAAAAGTTCATCTTTTAGGTTCACTTGTGAACCTCTCCCTATATATATATATATATATATATTCGGGTCGGGTCTCCGGGTCCTTAACGGATCCGTGTCTGGATCCATTTTCTGAGACACGTCGGGTAATCGGGTAAGACCCGATCCGCTAAAAAATATACTCGGATCGGATCTAGATATACCCAGACCCGATCCGTTTACACCCCTACTTACAATCCTTCATCATTTAGGGTCTCGGCTGAAGCCGATTATTTTTCCTGTGACATGAGGGTGCCTACCTCTCGTACTGCCAAGATGGGAGCCACTAACTCCGATGAGGTAGAGTTATTTTTCGATGAATCTCATTTGGTCGACCCTAGGAGCGATCAGTCTGATGCGGTATATCCGCCCGCTGATGACTTAGTCCTTAAGGGGAAGAGAGTTATCCTTGCGTATCCTCCAATTCAAATAGTTTTCCTCATCTCGGCCATGATCGAGGGGAAATTTCAGGACAAATTTCCAAGAGGGGTACTGGCCGTCAATGTCATCAACTCAAGAGACGAGGTTGAGGAACCACAACCACTTTTGCTTAAACATTTCAGAGAACCGTTGGTGATGTTAACCTCTTATAACAGAGGCACATATACGAAATAAACTCTGATATCACAATGAGGGTTTTTGATGATTCTAAGAGAGCTTTTAGTGGCGATCATGTAAGGTTGCGGTGTACGAGCAGATGTTCAAACTCGACTTTCGTCTTCCCATACATCCTATCGCACGTGCCATCCACGCCAATTTGGACGTAGCTCTTTCTCAACTTTCTCCAAATGCTTGGATAATTTTACTTGGATTTATTATGCTCTAAAAGTTATGTCATGGCACTGAGCTTTCAGTTAGTGTGTTCAAGGTATGCTATAATGTCTCTTGCATAAGGGCTTAGCCTGGCTACTACCACTTTGTGGCTTGGAAGCCAATAAAGAAAGTTATCTTCATCAACCAAACATCTAATCATGATTAGAAGCCGAGGTATTTCTTTGTATCCGGCGCATGGGAGTTTCCCACAAAACACATATGTTCTTCCTTCGAGCCGAGGGTCCCCTAGAAATGGGGTAAAGTGTCCATGGCTACGAAGCTTGACCCAGGCTTGAGCCTAGACGACCAGGAGAAGATCAAGATGATTAGAGTCTAAGGTGTGGGCAGTGGTCTCGTTAAGTATGAGGACCTCATGACCCCTGACATCCAAGCGGAGACAGGACTGGACATTGGTCCTCTTACCGAGATCCGTAAGTTTATTTTTCATTTTGGATTGTAACCTCACATTTAATTATTATTTCGACTTTGACACTTATGATATCAAATTTTGAACTTTGAACTCATCTTTTCTCACTGAATTCTGCCTTCATAGGGTCGTTTAGGTACTTGCTTTGGCAGTTTTTAGTTTTTCAAGTGTTATCCCATACTAACTTGATTCTTCAGATTTTTACAGTTTCTTCTTGCCTTCTATCATCTAGGGGACTGGGTTGAGAATAAGCTTCCCTTAATTCATAAGGGAAGAGATATTGAATCCATGGAGAAGGGCATGAGGGAAGAATTAGGCAATAAAGACCATGATCACGAGACAACAAATTGAGAACACTCAAATGAGATCACTAGATTAAAAAATGAGCATGCTAATGTCTTAAAAGACCTAGCTGAGAAAAGACAGAACGATATTGATGCAGTAGTTAAGGTTGCTAAGTCCCAGGCCATAGCTGATTTCAAGGAGTCTAAGGAGTTTAGGGGCTATGCCTTTGAATATTCGGAGAGAGGGGAGTGAAGACGACCTGTCATTGGGACAAGCTGAAAGAGGCCGAGGTTGGGAACCTAACTTCTACCTTATTTGAGGGCCTATACTTCACCGATGACATGCTCGGTATGGCCTTGGCTATTGTGGAAAATATTGAGAAAGCCCCTGTAGAGGTCACCAAGTAGACCGTGGCCGAGACATCTAAGCAGGTGGAAGTTAACGTGGGCGGTGGTGGTAATAAGAATGAGGCCGACACTCCAATTTGACCTAACAACATTATCCCGCCTCCAGAGGAGACCACTGCTCAGGAGACAATTTAAGGGATTTAATTTGTCTGGATGGCTGCTAATGGCCATATATGCCCGTTAACCGATGTAACACTTAGACAATTTTTGGATCTTTTGAATTTTTGTACTCTGTTGTTATATGAACACCTTTCTGCTTGAATAATTTGGTTACACCTTTGAAAACAAATGCTTGTGTTGTTTATTTTTGTCGTCTCTTCTTACTATGTCATATTTTCTTGTCTTAGCTTTGGCCTTTTTGTTTGTTTGGAAAAAGCTACTGTTGTTTAACAGTTAACCATAATGAAATGGTTATAATTTGAGATCACTAGTTAATAATATTCTTCTCACATCTCGTCTCGTCCTTTGACGAGATAAGTATAACCAAGTAAATGATTTTTCAAATTTGAAGTCACCAAATTATGATGTTTAATCATAAGTCCCCTCTCATCATTTTGAGAGTGTATGGGAGAGACATCTCGTCCTACTCTGTCGTGTCGGTCGAGATAGATTTTCACTAAATAATGATGTTAAGGTAAACCATAATGAAATGATTTTTGAATTTGAATTCATCAAATTATGGTGTTTAATCATAAGTCTCCTCTCGTCGTTTTGAGAGTGTATAGACGAGACATCTCGTCCTATACCGTCATCTCAGTTGAGAGAGTTTTTCACCAAATTAATGTTGTTAAGGTGAACCATAATGAAATGATTTTTGAATTTGAATTCACCAAATTATGGTGTTTAATCACACGTACCCTCTCGTCGATTTGAGAGTGTATGGATGAGACATCTCGTCCTACATTGTCATCTCGGGCGAGAGAGTTTTTGCCATCAAAGATGATATTAACACACTGTTCCCCCTCCCGGTGTTATTGAGAATCCATGGATGAGGTTAGACCTGGCTGAATTATCATGTCATCGAGAGTAAGTTAATCTACTTCACCACATAAGTGATGTTCTATAGCTTAGGATGAGTTGAAACATGCAATTTAAATTATTCATACAACAAGAATAGGAGTGAACACTTATAATTTTTCGTTCATAAATTTTCTTCTCGTACAATGATACAATGATAGAAGAAACCTATATAATGTCCTATTGATAATACTTCTTTAGATGATCAGCATTCCAAGGGTTGGAGAGTGTCTCTCCCTCTAAATTCTTGAGCCAATACGTGCCAGGAACTACCTCTTCTATTACCTTGTAGAGACCATGGCAATTAGGATGAAGTTTATTCAGCTTTTGCAAAGCCTTCTTCAAAATTAAGTCTCATACTGCCAATGTCCTAACCTTCACTTTTTTGTTGTAGAATCAGGAAATTCTCTGTTGATAGGCTGTTTATCTAACCTCTGCATCTTCTCTCCTCTCTTCAATAAGGCCTAGATCCAACCTCCTTTCTTCAACATTTTCTTCTGGGTGGTACGTATGAACTCTGTGGCTTGGTAGGCCCACCTCTATAGGGATCACTGCCTCTGAGCCATAGGCAAGCATGAAAGGGTTTCTCTTGTCGGAGTTCTTTATGTCGTCCTGTAGGCCCACAGGATAGCATACACTTCTTCAGTCCAAAGACCCTTGGCATCCTCTAACTTCTTCTTGATCCCATCTAATATGGTTCTGTTGGTAACATCCGTTTAGCCATTTGCTCGAGGTCGGCCTAGGGCAGAGTAAAACTGCTTGATGACAACCCTCTTACAATAAGCCTCCAAAGATGAGTTTTTGAACTATTTTTCGTTATCGAAGATCAGGGTATAAGGTAGACCATATCTACGAATGATGTTCCTCCAAATAAATTTGAAGGTCATCGTCTCGAATATGGTTATCACGACCTTTGCCTCCACCCATTTCAAGAAATAGTCGATCGCTACTACAAGGTATTTGTAGTCGCCGGTTGCCCTTGGCACGGGTCCTACAAAGTTGATTCCCTAAATAGCAAAAGGCCAGAGAGAGGTAATTAGCATCAGAGGTTGGTGAGGAATGCTGTCAAACCTTTGACACTTATCACATCTCTTGACATAACTGGTTCTATCCTTAGCCAAGGTCAGCCACCAATATCCCTAGGTGATCACTCTCTTCGCCAAAGATCTCCCCCCTATATGGATGTAGCAATAACCTTAATATATATCTTTAAAGATGTATTCTACCTCTGTTGGATGAACACATCAGAGTAGAGGGAGGAGGAATCCTTTCTTGTATAAAACATTCTCAATGACTAAAAATTTAACTGCTTTATACCTTAGCTTCTTCCTTTCCAACTTTGAGTCTGGTAGTTCACCATCTCTTATATATCTAATGAGAGGATCCATCTAAGATTCACTTATTTTTAGGTTTAAGAAGAACTCAATCATGTTATCTTCTTCTTCGATGGTAGGCCGATATAGGATCTCGATAGGCACCGACCTTATAATCTCAATTTTGGTTATTGATGCCAATCTTGCTAAGGAATCGACTCACCCATTGTCCAGCCGAGGGATCCTTTCGAGGTTTATCTCATTGAAGTTCTTCTGCATTTCCTATATTCTGGATAGATACTTGGACATCCTTTCACCCTTAGCCTCGTACATCCTTTCATCCTTAGCCTCGTTCCACTCAAAGGCTTTTCTAACACCTTGAAGAAGGGAAGACACTTGTCTATTTCCCTGGATATGAACCTATTCAGCACTACCACTCGTTTAGTCAACCTCTAGACTTTTTTATGGTCTTAGGAGTCTTCATCTCCATCAAAGCTTTGATTTTTTCCGGGTTAGCTTCTATCCCCCATTGATTGACCTTAAAACTTCAAAACTTGACTTAGCCGACTCCGAAGACACACTTTGAAGGATTCATGTTCATTAAATATTTATCCATCATGTTCAAAGTGCGCTCCAAGTTGGACACATGCATCTTAGCCTTGAGGCTCTTGGTAAGCATGCCATCAATGTACACCTCCATGGTATCACCTATCTGATCCTTGAACATTTTATTTACTAGCATGTGGTATGTATCTTCGACGTTCTTGAGGCCAAAGGGCATTACCTTATATTAGTATGTACTTCGTCTATGATGAACGAGGTCTTCTCGGTGTCGGTCGAGTCCATAAATATCTGATTATAGACTGAGTAGGCGTCCATAAAACTCATTAATTCATGACCGACTGTGGCATCAACTATTTAATCTATTCTCGATAGGGGAAAGATGTTTTTAGGGCATGACTTATTCAAGTCTGTGAAATTAATGCACATCCTCCATTTGCCGTTGGGCTTTGGCACGATGAAAACATTAAATAACCATTATGGGTAGATAACCTCTCTAACTAAGTTAGTTTTCTCCAACTTCTTCACCTCACCTCTGATAACTTCGTACTTCTCTCTGGAGTAGACCCTCTGCCTTTGTCTGACTGGCTTTGTCCCCCAACTACGTTTAGCTTGTTGAAGAGGACCTCCGGATCAATTCTCGACATATCTTCGTGACTCCAAGAAAAAATGCTCTGTCTCTTCCTCAATAATTTATCCAATTCTTCTTTGATCTCTCTTTCTTCAGGGCCTTGTCGACTTGGATGTTTTTTGGCTCATCCTCATTGAGGATGATGGATTCTACCTCCTCAGTAGCTTCTCTATTTTCTAACTTTATCTCATCTCTGGGGTTGAGAGTATCTATGTTGTAAGTAGTGGTGGACCTCTTATGCGCCTCTCTATCCTCGGTCGAATTGAAGTAGCATTCACGTGCCTTGATCTGGTCACCATGACTTCCCCTACTCCATAAGGAGTCGAGAATTTTATCATTTGGTGAACTGTTGAGGTAATGGCCTCAAACTCTTTCAAGGCTACTCATCCCATAATTATGTTGTAGGCTGAATAGACGTTCTTGTCCATGACAAAGAAACTGATCTTCCCTGAGAGAAATTTTGGCGAAATGTTCCCCATTCTGACATCCATTTTATAAATACTTAAATGTTGTACTTTCTCTTTGATGAAACCATTTAGAGGCTGGTGATACGGGATAAGTCTATTTTTGCTTAATCCTAGGCCCTTGTTACAATCACAAAACACCACATCGGCTGAACTGCCACTATCGACCAACATTCTAAGGAACTCATACCCATGTACTCTGGTGGTGATCATTATAGGGTCATCATGAGGGGCTAATATCCCCTTAAAATTCAACATTGAAAAGCCAACTATCAGAGTATTCATATCAAATTTGTTCTCTTACCCGACTTCAAGTCAACGGCTACTGAGTGCACCACTTCGGGCTTTGGGAGAGCCTTGGCTTCTGCTACATGATCCTTCTGTAATACCCCGTATTTTTGGCTATATTTATTTTTGGGATTAATTAATTAAATGAGAGTTAATTGGAAATTAATCCGGATAAAATACTAGCGAGATGTGAGTTGGTATTTGACTATATTGAGTATATATGGTAATATATGAATATTGAATTATGAAATTTGTCGTGAGATTGATATACGGCAATTTGGTCATTTTATTGGGACGCGTGTGACAGTCGCGTCAGGATATAATTATTTTAAGTATAAAAGTGAATTTAAATTCTATTAACCGTATGGTCGTTTTGAGTGCGCCAACGCGTCCGGAAGGGTCGAGATAGTCAGAAAACACTAGCCGGGGGTGTAGTTTGGGTCCCGGGGTATTTTTAGGCCATACCGGCAATATAAAGGGTATTTTGGTAATTTTGTATTTTTAGGAATTAAAAATGACGAAAATTAGTAAAGTAAATCTGATGTGGGTTTGACACACTAAGCCACTAACCAACCCATGTTAACCCAATAGGTTACGTAGGTTATTAGAATTAGATTTCTAATTACTTTCCCAAAGAAAACCCTAGCCACCATAGCCATTGGAGAAGAAGCTTGGAGAAAGAGAGAGAGAGGGAATTCTGCAAAAAGAGAGAAGAAATCGTCATCAAAATCAGAGATCGAATCAAGGCAAGTGATTTAATTCCATTTAATTTCAGAGAATGTTCCTTCCATGTTAGATAATTCAAATTTATGTTTGTTCTTGGAAGATAATGAAAAACCCATGAGTTTGGAAGTAGAATACTAAATTTTGATGAAAGGATTGCATGTAGAATCATATTTAGAGGACTAATATGATGTTGATATATCTTGTAAGACACAAAAACGGATTTGATTGGATAAATTAAGGATCTAAAACTTTTAGGGTTCATGTTCTTGAAAAATTGGGGAAAAGTGTAGAGACTTGTGATTTAATGATGTTTAGGACGAATTAATTCCTTAAAACATGTTAGGAGGTGACTTTAATATGTTTAGGATGAATTAGAGACCCTAAAACGTTGTTGGGATTAACTTTGGAAGAGGTTTGAGGTGTTAAAATGGATGAAAAACGAGATTGGAGAAAATCTGGGCCGAAACTGGTCCCTCGTTAGAAGACCTCTCCAGGTCGTTCGAACGAGCTCGTTCGAACGAGCTTCTAACGAGTTGACCAGTCGCTTCTAACGAAAGGGAATTTCGTTCGATAACTTCATTCGAACGAGATCTCGTTAGAAGTTACAGTTCGTTCGAACGAACTGAAATCTCGTTCGAACAACCTCGTTCGAACGAGACTTCTAACAAGCTGGCAGTTTAGGCCTTTTTGGCCTGTTTTGATTTTGGGAGTCCCGTAAACTTGTTTGAGGATAGAGATAACATTCCTTTGATGATATATTGATAGATTTGGGACATTTGGGTTATTATGAGGAGTAAATTATATACGAGTGATTTAAATAATGGTTAATATGGGATTGAGACGTGAGAATAAATTATGGCGTGTGTAAATATGGACAGGGATTATATAAGTTGTATATATATTAGATTGGTACGAGAATGCGATAAGTACTACAATTAAACTACGGGATTACTAAGATGTGTTCTTACTTAGTATTGGTATATGAATTCTGTGTATGACATACCTACCATACTTGCTATCACGGGAGGTTTGCGTTCGCTTAGGGCCCTCTAATCCTTGTGTTGCCCGGATTTAGACTGGTTACCTCGATGAACATAGGTCAGAGAAAGACTTATTGGGATGTTAATAAGTCCGCTGATCGTGGGAGCGTAGGTATGTGCGTGACCCATGTGATGTGACTGTGTTCGCCTCCATTATTTGTGATGTTGTTATCTATGAACTATTCCTGAGAGATTCGGAATATGTGATCCTTATGTACGTGATGTACCGGGATGGGTAGCAGAGTATGTGTGCACCGCAACTTAGTCTCGGGGTGCTTATATTGTATATTTATGTTGTGGAAAATATACGCGTAATAAACTGGGAACTTTCATATGGTATTGTGTGTAACTATGGAATAACATAGAGGGCTAATCTATAACGAGCTGTATTACTTTTGTATGAAAACCAGAATTTACGTTAAACACCTATTTAACTGAGATCGTTATTATGTTAATGGAATCGAGTAATAAGGGTAGGACCTATGATAGTCTAGCTAGATATGATGTCACTTAGCTAGTGGTTTGTGTCGTTTTAGATGGGTACTTACGTTAGGAGTGCACGGTTAGACGAGAGGTGAGAATATCATGTGAGTGCACGTCCTAACATGTACTTTACATTTAATGTTTTAAATGTTTTTAAAGCACTTGCAGGTTTTTAAAATATCTCCACATTCGGGCTCTGACCCGTTTGCTTTCAAATCTATTTTCTTGTAAAACCATTTTAGGTGCCCAGCCACAAGGACACCATGCATAGGATACTCATTCAGGTGACGAGCTGTAGCTGTTTGTGGAAGCTACAGGGAATTGCTTTTAGATGCGTCTACCATTTGGATCCCTGATTCAGTATTTATCAGTTGTAGGGCATGTTGCCCATTTCTATTAGAGACATCTTTCCATTTCAGTTTTTCAGACTTTGTCATGTATTGATTCTGTATTCAGTTTAGTTATTTCAGTTTGTGGTATTATAATGAGGAGTTTTCCTCCAGACTTTATTTACATTATGTGATGGTTATTCTATTTACTTCGTTATGGTGAATGGTGTTATTATTCTTCATTACATTTGTTGCATGTTAATCGGACTTTAATTAAAATTTGGCAACTTACTTTTTAAATACTAGGTGGTTAGTAATCATTAAAATGTTTTCGACAGTGATGCTATTAACTGGACCAACTTGGCATTTTGAATTAATTTAATAAAGGAGTAGCTAGCCGGTATTTAATTAGTCGGGGTGTCACAGGTGGTATCAGAGCATCAGGTTCTAGTGTCCTTTGGGATCTGTACGGCTATTATGTTTCCGCTATGTTTCTTTGATATAGAGCCCTATATTTTAGGACTGTTGTACTCTTTTTGTGAATGCTTCGTTCTTCAGCTATTTTAAGTTTATAAACAGTGAACTTATAAACTTTATTCTTATTTCAGATGCCTCCACGATGTGCACGATGAGTTCCCAGGGATGCAACGCCCGAACCCCAGCCTGCTCCAGTTCAGGGCATGATGAACGCCGCTGAGGTTGCAGCTATAGTAGCCCAAGCGGTAAATGCCGCAATTGCCGTAGTCCAGCAGGCACCACCTCAGGCGCCGGTTGCCGCGCCAGTACGGGAAAATGCATTCCCGTCTTCTTGGGAGCGTGTACGTGATGCTTTTCAGAAAGCGCATTCGCCAGAGTTTGCAGGTAGCTCAGATGTGGTAGTCTCGAGCCAGTGGAGGAAGGATATGCAGAGGCACTTGAGGATGTATGAGTTCACGGACGTTCAGAAGAAGGTGCTAGCTACTTTCAAGCTAGTTGGATCTGCACTGCAGTGGTGGGAGTCTATTACCACCGTGGAGGAGAGGGATACTCTCACTATTCAGGACTTCTGGGTGCGGTTTGACCGCAAGTACTTTCCGTCCACTGTTCATACGGAAATGAGGCGGAAACTGTTGAATCTGAGGCAAGAGGGTAAGACCGTGGCCGAGTATGAGGCCGAGTTCACAAATCTTTTGAATATCGTTACGGATGAGATACCAACAGAAAAGTAGAAGATTGAGAAATTCACCGACGGGTGAACATGGAGGATCCGTCAGCATCTGTTAGGGAACCTTTCGTTGGCCACGTATTCTGATGTGGTTAACGCTGCTTTGTTACACTGCCAGGACCACCGCTTTCATATGGCTGAGGGTAAAAGGTCGGGAGAGTCTAGCCATCAGGGCAGGACTGGATGACATGGTGCCGGTGGGGCACAATCTGTTCAGGGGCAGAGACAGGGTGAGCAGGGTTCCCAGCAGGGGGATCAGAAGAGGTTCAGATCAGGGAATTACAGGCACGGACAGGGAGGTTTCCGTCAGGGACATCAGGGTCCAAATGGCCATCAGGGCCAACAGGGGCAGAATGGACAGCAGTTTCAGCAGGGCCAGCAGGGCCAAGGGAGGAACGGTAACGGCCACCAGGGCCGGGGACCGCAGGGGCAGAGAGGAGGGAACTTCCCAGGGAAGTGTTTTGTTTGTGGCAAGACTGGCCATAAACGACAGGATTTTCCTGATAAGGGCAGGGCCCCACAGCAGCAGCAGCAGGGTGCTCGCCAGGAGCCGCAGAGGCCTATGTTTCCCGCTGCTCTCCCCGCACCGCCACAGATGGCAGCATTGCCACCCATTCCAGCAGTCCCAGTTCAGCAGGGGCAGCTACAGTATGGACGTGTCTACAACGTCCACCAGGCAGCAGTTCCACAGGCACCGCCCGCGATTGAGGGTACGTTTCCTATCCATGGCACTATGGGTCGGGTATTATTTGATACGGGGGCTACACATTGTTTTATAGCTACACATTTCGCGAAAGCCTTAGGATTGTTAGCTACGGCAGAGAGCATAGTGACATGTGTCGACTCACCATTGGGGAGTGGGTCACTTATATTCTTTATATGCCGGGGAGTGGGAGTAGAGATTGGTAGTCTGGTATTACCTGCAGATATGTTGGTATTAGATATGCATATTCACGATGTGATTATCGGTATGGATTGGCTCGCTGATTATAGAGCCATGATTGATTCTTCGGTGGGAGCATTGTTTTTGCCATTCCGGGGCAAGAGATGTTTGTAGTGGCGATGCCTCGCCCAGAGGGAGGCTCGACCGCTCATTTGTATTACCTAGAGGAGGATACCTCTAAGGAGGTTGTGATTCCTTTAGATTCGATCCCAGTCGTTAGGGAGTATTCAGATGTGTTTCTGGAGATACCAGGCTTACCCCCTAGTCGAGAGATAGACTTTGTTATAGACCTATTGCCAGATACGAGGCCTATAGCACGCGCACCGTACCATATGGCTCCGGCAGAGATGCGAGAGCTACGAGATCAGATAGAGCAGCTGTTAGGTCAGGGCTTTATTTGCAGGAGTACCTCACCTTGGGGCGCTCCAGTTTTGTTTGTGAAGAAGAGGGACGATTCATTGAGAATGTGTGTGGACTACCGAGAGTTGAATAAGGTCACGATATGGAATAAGTATCCGTTGCCTCGAATCGATGACCTATTCGATCAGTTGAGAGGAGCTTCCTTCTTCTCGAAGATTGACTTGAGATCGGGATACCATCAGTTGTGTATCATAGAGGAGGATGTCTCGAAGACTGCGTTCTTGTCGAGATATGGTTCTTACGAGTTTCGGGTTATGCCTTTTGGTTTGACCAACGCTCCAGCAGTGTTTATGGACTTGATGAACAGAGTGTTCAGGGATTTTCTAGATCAGTTTGTCATTGTCTTCATCGATGATATTCTGGTTTACTCCCAGACAGAGGAGGAGCACGCCGAGCATTTGAGGCAAGTTTTCCAGACACTACGCCAGAACGAGTTGTATGCAAATTTTGAGAAATGCGGGTTTTGGTTGAAGGAGGTCCAGTTTTTGGGACATATTATTTCCGATCGGGGAATATCTGTTGATCCGGGGAAGGTATCTGCGGTGAGGGAGTGGGGACATCCCACGACACCGACTGAGATTCGTAGCTTCTTGGGCCTAGCAGGATACTACAGGAGGTTTATTCGAGGTTTCTCGAAGATAGCAGGTCCTTTGACACATCTGACTCGTAAGGGTGTGCCATTCATCTGGAGTGATGCCTGTCAGTTGGCATTCGATGAATTGAAGGATAAATTGACCTCAGCGCCTGTGTTAGCATTGCCGAGACCGGGAGTTGAGTATTTGGTTTACACCGATGCGTCTCTGCAAGGACTTGGAGGTGTATTACAGCAGGAGAGACAGGCCATAGCTTATGCTTCCCGTAAGCTTAAGCCTCACGAGAAGAATTACCCTACGCATAATTTGGAGTTGGCAGCAGTGGTATTTGCCCTACGGATTTGGAGGCACTATCTTTTGGGGGAGAAGTTCCAACTATTCACGGACCACAAGTCCCTACAATACCTGTTCACGCAGAAAGAGTTGAATATGCGGCAGCGTAGGTGGTTGAGTTTATGAAAGACTACCAGTTTGATATCCAGTATCACCCAGGTAAGGCTAACGTGGTAGCAGACGCGTTGAGCCGTAGGCCAGCAGATGAGGTGGTAGACGTGTGGAAGGCAAAGTGTAAGGAGTTGGGACACCAGGATGGAGTGGCCCGATCCTTCATGTCTGTGATGACCGTTACACCGCAGATTGTCACGAAGGTAGTACGGGAACAGGCTAATGACTCGTTCTGTCAGGAGCAAATAGTTCGATTACTAGCAGAGGGAGACGAGTCCTATACCGTTAGCACAGATGGGGGATTACGCTTCAATGGGAGATTGGTGGTTCCGGAAGGGGAGAAATTGCGACACGAGGTGATGGCAGAGTCGCACGGCTCACGGTTCGCGGTACATCTCGGAGGGGACAAAATGTACCAAGACATGAGACAACAATATTGGTGGAGCGGTATGAAGAGAGATATTGCTAAGTTTGTTTCGAAATGCGCCACTTGCCAGCTAATAAAAGTGAATCATCAGAGATCGACAAGACTTCTATAGCCGTTGGAGGTCCCGGTGTGGATGTGGGAGATCATATCCATGGACTTTATCACGGGGTTGCCTACGTCGCAGAGGGGTCACGACTCCGTTTGGGTAATTGTGGATAGGTTGTCCAAAGTCGTTCACTTTTTACCCGTAACGACTGACTACACTACGGGACAGTATGCCCAACTCTTCATTTCAGAGGTTGTGAGACTTCATGGTGTGCCCCTAAATATCGTGTCTGACAGAGACAAGATATTTGTTTCGAGGTTTTGGGAGAGTTTCCAGGAGGCCATGGGCACGAAATTACGGTTGAGTACGGCTTATCATCCGCAGACCGATGGGCATACAGAGCGCACAAATCAGATGTTGGAGGACATGCTACGCATGTGCATTATTGACTTTGGGGGTGGATGGGAGCAGTACCTTCCACTGGTGGAGTTTGCTTACAACAACTCCTATCAGTTCACTATTGGCATGGCTCCATTTGAAGCATTGTACGGTAGGCCTTGTCGTTCCCCAGCATGTTGGTTAGAGGTGGGGGACAACA
Organism: Sambucus nigra; assembly: GCA_949130495.1. Lineage (NCBI taxonomy): Eukaryota > Viridiplantae > Streptophyta > Magnoliopsida > Dipsacales > Adoxaceae > Sambucus > Sambucus nigra. The sequence goes on along the minus strand of OX422221.1, from coordinate 199,904,554 downwards.
AACTACTTGGGCCGGAAGTGATTCAGGATACTTCAGCAAGGATTGAGTTGATTCGGAGTCGCATTCGGGTAGCTCAGGACAAGCAGAAGAGTTATGCTGATGCGAAGAGATTTTTCAGGGAGTTCCAAGTGGGGGACCAGGTTTTGCTCAGAGTATCTCCTATGAAGGGGATTATGCGTTTCGGGAAGAAGGGGAAGTTGGCACCAAGGTATGTGGGGCCGTTTCCTATTATTGAGCGGATCGGACCGGTTGCGTATAGACTTGGGTTACCGGAGCATTTGCATCGGATTCACGATGTGTTCCATATTTCCTCGCTAAGGAAATACCTTAGAGATAATTTGGCCCATTCTCACATTGCTGTGGAGGACATCGATCTCCAGCCGGATAGCTCCTACGAGGAGGGGCCGATTGCTATTTTGGACCGAAGTGAGAGGAAGCTGCGGTCAAAGATAGTTCCGTTAGTGCGTGTTCAGTGGCGACATCACAATGTCGATGAGTCCACATGGGAGCGCGAGGATGAGATGCGCGAACGTTATCCAGAGTTGTTTTTAGCAGGTACTTTCTAGTTCCAAATTTCGGGACGAAATTCAGTTATTAGGGGGGAAGTATGTAATACCCCGTATTTTTGGCTATATTTATTTTTGGGATTAATTAATTAAATGAGAGTTAATTGGAAATTAATCCGGATAAAATACTAGCGAGACGTGAGTTGGTATTTGACTATATTGAGTATATATGGTAATATATGAATATTGAATTATGAAATTTGTCGTGAGATTGATATACGACAATTTGGTCATTTTATTGGGACGCGTGTGACAGTCGCGTCAGGATATAATTATTTTAAGTATAAAAGTGAATTTAAATTCTATTAACCTTATGGTCGTTTTGAGTGCGCCAACGCGTCCGGAAGGGTCGAGATAGTCAGAAAACACTAGCCGGGGGTGTAGTTTGGGTCTCGGGGTATTTTTAGGCCATACTGGCAATATAAAGGGTATTTTGGTAATTTCGTATTTTTAGGAATTAAAAATGACGAAAATTGGTAAAGTAAATCTGATGTGGGTTTGACCCACTAAGCCACTAACCAACCCATGTTAACCCAATAGGTTACGTAGGTTATTAGAATTAGGTTTCTAATTACTTTCCCAAAGAAAACCCTAGCCACCATAGCCATTGGAGAAGAAGCTTGGAGAAAGAGAGAGAGAGAGGGAATTCTGCAGAAAGAGAGGAAATCGTCATCAAAATCAGAGATCGAATCAAGGCAAGTGATTTAATTCCATTTAATTTCAGAGAATGTTCCTTCCATGTTAGATAATTCAAATTTATGTTTGTTCTTGGAAGATAATGAAAAACCCATGAGTTTGGAAGTAGAATACTAAATTTTGATGAAAGGATTGCATGTAAAATCATATTTAGAGGACTAATCTGATGTTGCTATATCTTGTAAGACACAAAAACGGATTTGATTGGATAAATTAAGGATCTAAAACTTTTAGGGTTCATGTTCTTGAAAAATTGGGGAAAAGTGTAGAGACTTGTGATTTAATGATGTTTAGGACGAATTAATTCCTTAAAACATGTTAGGAGGTGACTTTAATATGTTTAGGATGAATTAGAGACCCTAAAACGTTGTTGGGATGAACTTTGGAAGAGGTTTGAGGTGTTAAAATGGATGAAAAACGAGATTGGAGAAAATCTGGGCCGAAACTGGTCCCTCGTTAGAAGACCTCTCCAGGTCGTTCGAACGAGCTCGTTCGAACGAGCTTCTAACGAGTTGATCAGCCGCTTCAAACGAAAGGGAATTTCGTTCGATAACTTCGTTCGAACGAGATCTCGTTAGAAGGTACAGTTCGTTCGAACGAACTGAAATCTCGTTCGAACAGCCTCGTTCGAACGAGACTTCTAACGAGCTGGCAGTTTAGGCCTTTTTGGCCTGTTTTGAATTTGGGAGTCCCGTAAACTTGTTCGAGGATAGAGATAACATTCCTTTGATGATATATTGATAGATTTGGGACATTTCGGTTATTATGAGGAGTAAATTATATACGAGTGATTTAAATAATGGTTAATATGGGATTGAGACGTGAGTGTTTACCACGACGTGAGAATAAATTATGGCGTGTGTAAATATGGACAGGGATTATATAAGTTGTATATATATTAGATTGGTACGAGAATGCGATAAGTACTACAATTAAACTACGGGATTACTAAGATGTGTTCTTACTTAGTATTGGTATATGAATTCTGTGTATGACATACCTACCATACTTGCTATCACGGGAGGTTTGCGTTCGCTTAGGGCCCTCTAATCCTTGTGTTGCCCGGATTTAGACTGGTTACCTCGATGAACATAGGTCAGATAAAGACTTATTGGGATGTTAATAAGTCCGCTGATCGTGGGAGCGTAGGTATGTGCGTGACCCATGTGATGTGACTGTGTTCGCCTCCATTATTTGTGATGTTGTTATCTATGAACTATTCCTGAGAGATTCGGAATATGTGATCCTTATGTACGTGATGTACCGGGATGGATAGCAGAGTATGTGTGCACCGCAGCTTAGTCTCGGGGTGCTTATATTGTATATTTATGTTGTGGAAAATATACGCGTAATAAACTGGGAACTTTCATATGGTATTGTGTGTAACTATGGAATAACATAGAGGGCTAATCTATAACGAGCTGTATTACTTTTGTATGAAAACCTGAATTTACGTTAAACACCTATTTAACTGAGATCGTTATTATGTTAATGGAACCGAGTAATAAGGGTAGGACCTATGACAGTCTAGCTAGATATGATGTCACTTAGCTAGTGGTTTGTGTCGTTTTAGATGGGTACTTACGTTAGGATTGCACGGTTAGACGAGAGGTGAGAATATCATGTGAGTGCACGTCCTAACATGTACTTTACATTTAATGTTTTAAATGTTTTTAAAGCACTTGCAGGTTTTTAAAATATCTCCACATTCGGGCTCTGACCCGTTTGCTTTCAAATCTATTTTCTTGTAAAACCATTTTAGGTGCCCAGCCACAAGGACACCATGCATAGGATACTCATTCAGGTGACGAGCTGTAGCTGTTTGTGGAAGCTACAGGGAATTGCTTTTAGACGCTTCTTCCATTTGGATTCCTGATTCAGTATTTATCAGTTGTAGGGCATGTTGCCCATTTCTATTAGAGACATCTTTCCATTTCAGTTTTTCAGACTTTGTCATGTATTGATTCTGTATTCAGTTTAGTTATTTCAGTTTGTGGTATTATAATGAGGAGTTTTCCTCCAGACTTTATTTACATTATGTGATGGTTATTCTATTTACTTCGTTATGGTGAATGGTGTTATTATTCTTCATTACATTTGTTGCATGTTAATCGGACTTTAATTAAAATTTGGCAACTTACTTTTTAAATACTAGGTGGTTAGTAATCATTAAAATGTTTTCGACAGTGATGCTATTAACTGGACCAACTTGGCATTTTGAATTAATTTAATAAAGGAGTAGCTAGCCGGTATTTAATTAGTCGGGGTGTCACAGGTGGTATCAGAGCATCAGGTTCTAGTGTCCTTTGGGATCTGTACGGCTATTATGTTTCCGCTAAGTTTCTTTGATATAGAGCTCTATATTTTAGGACTGTTGTACTCTTTTTGTGAATGCTTCGTTCTTCAGCTATTTTAAGTTTATAAACAGTGAACTTATAAACTTTATTCTTATTTCAGATGCCTCCACGATGTGCACGACGAGTTCCCAGGGATGCAACGCCCGAACCCCAGCCTGCTCCAGTTCAGGGCATGATGAACGCCGCTGAGGTTGCAGCTATAGTAGCCCAAGCGGTAAATGCCGCAATTGCCGTAGTCCAGCAGGCACCACCTCAGGCGCCGGTTGCCGCGCCAGTACAGGAAAATGCATTCCCGTCTTCTTGGGAGCGTGTACGTGACGCTTTTCAGAAAGCGCATTCGCCAGAGTTTGCAGGTAGCTCAGATGTGGTAGTCTCGAGCCAGTGGAGGAAGGATATGCAGAGGCACTTGAGGATGTATGAGTTCACGGATGTTCAGAAGAAGGTGCTAGCTACTTTCAAGCTAGTTGGATCTGCACTGCAGTGGTGGGAGTCTATTACCACCGTGGAGGAGAGGGATACTCTCACTATTCAGGACTTCTGGGTGCGGTTTGACCGCAAGTACTTTTCGTCCACTGTTCATACGGAAATGAGGCGGAAACTGATGAATCTGAGGAAAGAGGGTAAGACCGTGGCCGAGTATGAGGCCGAGTTCACAAATCTTTTGAATATCGTTACGGATGAGATACCAACAGAAAAGTAGAAGATTGAGAAATTCACCGACGGGTTAACATGGAGGATCCGTCAGCATCTGTTTGGGAACCTTTCGTTGGCCACGTATTCTGATGTGGTTAACGCTGCTTTGTTACACTGCCAGGACCACCGCTTTCATATGGCTGAGGGCAAGAGGTCGGGAGAGTCTAGCCATCAGGGCAGGACTGGATGACATGGTGCCGGTGGGGCACAATCTGTTCAGGGGCAGAGACAGGGTGAGCAGGGTTCCCAGCAGGGGGATCAGAAGAGGTTCAGATCAGGGAATTACAGGCACGGACAGGGAGGTTTTCGTCAGGGACATCAGGGTCCAAATGGCCATCAGGGCCAACAGGGGCAGAATGGGCAGCAGTTTCAGCAGGGCCAGCAGGGCCAAGGGAGGAACGGTAACGGCCACCAGGGCCGGGGACCGCAGGGGCAGAGAGGAGGGAACTTCCCAGGGAAGTGTTTTGTTTGTGGCAAGACTGGCCATAAACGACAGGATTTTCCTGATAGGGGCAGGGCCCCACAGCAGCAGCAGCAGGGTGCTCGCCAGGAGCCGCAGAGGCCTATGTTTCCCGCTGCTCTCCCCGCACCGCCACAGATGGCAGCATTGCCACCCATTCCAGCAGTCCCAGTTCAGCAAGGGCAGCTACAGTATGGACGTGTCTACAACGTCCACCAGGTAGCAGTTCCACAGGCACCGCCCGCGATTGAGGGTACGTTTCCTATCCATGGCACTATGGGTCGGGTATTATTTGATACGGGGGCTACACATTGTTTTATAGCTACACATTTCGCGAAAGCCTTAGGATTGTTATCTACGGCAGAGAGCACAGTGACATGTGTCGACTCACCATTGGGGAGTGGGTCACTTATATTCTTTATATGCCGAGGAGTGGGAGTAGAGATTGGTAGTCTGGTATTACCTGCAGATATGTTGGTATTAGATATGCATATTCACGATGTGATTATCAGTATGGATTGGCTCGCTGATTATAGAGCCATGATTGATTCTTCGGTGGGAGCATTGTTTTTGCCATTCTGGGGCAAGAGATGTTTGTCGTGGCGATGCCTCGCCCAGAGGGAGGCTCGACCGCTCATTTGTATTACCTAGAGGAGGATACTTCTAAGGAGGTTGTGATTCCTTTAGATTCGATCCCAGTCGTCAGGGAGTATTCAGATGTGTTTCTGGAGATACCAGGCTTACCCCCCAGTCGAGAGATAGACTTTGTTATAGACCTATTACCAGATACGAGGCCTATAGCACGCGCACCGTACCGTATGGCTCCGGCAGAGATGCGAGAGCTACGAGATCAGATAGAGCAGCTATTAGGTCAGGGCTTTATTTGCAGGAGTACCTCACCTTGGGGCGCTCCAGTTTTGTTTGTGAAGAAGAGGGACGATTCATTGAGAATGTGTGTGGACTACCGAGAGTTGAATAAGGTCACGATATGGAATAAGTATCCGTTGCCTCCAATCGATGACCTATTCGATCAGTTGAGAGGAGCTTCCTTCTTCTCGAAGATTGACTTGAGATCGGGATACCATCAGTTGTGTATCATAGAGGAGGATGTCTCGAAGACTGCGTTCTTGTCGAGATATGGTTCTTACGAGTTTCGGGTTATGCCTTTTGGTTTGACCAACGCTCCAGCAGTGTTTATGGACTTGATGAACAGAGTGTTCAGGGATTTTCTAGATTAGTTTGTCATTGTCTTCATCGATGATATTCTGGTTTACTCCCAGACAGAGGAGGAGCACGCCGAGCATTTGAGGCAAGTTTTCCAGACACTACGTCAGAACGAGTTGTATGCAAATTTTGAGAAATGCGGGTTTTGGTTGAAGGAGGTCCAGTTTTTGGGACATATTATTTCCGATCGGGGAATATCTGTTGATCCGGGGAAGGTATCCGCGGTGAGGGAGTGGGGACATCCCACGACACCGACTGAGATTCGTAGCTTCTTGGGCCTAGCAGGATACTACAGGAGGTTTATTCGGGGTTTCTCGAAGATAGCAGGTTCTTTGACACATCTGACTCGTAAGGGTGTGCCATTCATCTGGAGTGATGCCTGTCAGTTGGCATTCGATGAATTGAAGGATAAATTGACCTCAGCGCCTGTGTTAGCATTGCCGAGATCGGGAGTTGAGTATTTGGTTTACACCGATGCGTCTCTGCAAGGACTTGGAGGTGTATTACAGCAGGAGAGACAGGCCATAGCTTATGCTTCCCGTAAGCTTAAGCCTCACGAGAAGAATTACCCTACGCATGATTTGGAGTTGGCAGCAGTGGTATTTGCCCTACGGATTTGGAGGCACTATCTTTTGGTGGAGAAGTTCCAACTATTCATGGACCACAAGTCCCTACAATACGTGTTCACGCAGAAAGAGTTGAATATGCGGCAGCGTAGGTGGCTTGAGTTTATGAAAGACTACCAGTTCGATATCCAGTATCACCCAGGTAAGGCTAACGTGGTAGCAGACGCGTTGAGCCGTAGGCCAGCAGATGAGGTGGTAGACGTGTGGAAGGCAAAGTTTAAGGAGTTGGGACACCAGGATGGAGTGGCCCGATCCTTCATGTCTGTGATGACCGTTACACCGCAGATTGTCACGAAGGTAGTACGGGCACAGGCTAATGACTCGTTTGGTCAGGAGCAGATAGTTCGATTACTAGCAGAGGGAGACGAGTCCTATACCGTTAGCTCAGACGGGGGATTACGCTTCAATGAGAGATTGGTGGTTCCGGAAGGAGAGAAATTGTGACACGAGGTGATGGCAGAGTCGCACGTCTCACGGTTCGCGGTACATCTCGGAGGGGACAAAATGTACCAAGACATGAGACGACAGTATTGGTGGAGCGGTATGAAGAGAGATATTGCTAAGTTTGTTTCGAAATGCGCCACTTGCCAGCTAATAAAAGTGAATCATCAGAGACCGACAGGACTTCTACATCCGTTGGAGGTCCCGGTGTGGATGTGGGAGATCATATCCATGGACTTTATCACGGGGTTGCCTACGTCGCAGAGGGGTCACGACTCCGTTTGGGTAATTGTGGATAGGTTGTCCAAAGTCGTTCACTTTTTACCCGTAACGACTGACTACACTACGGGACAGTATGCCCAGCTCTTCATTTCAGAGGTTGTGAGACTTCACGGTGTGCCCCTAAATATCGTGTCTGACAGAGACAAGATATTTGTTTCGAGGTTTTGGGAGAGTTTCCAGGAGGCCATGGGCACGAAATTACGGTTGAGTACGGCTTATCATCCGCAGACCGATGGGCATACAGAGCGCACAAATCAGATGTTGGAGGACATGCTACGCATGTGCATTATTGACTTTGGGGGTGGATGGGAGCAGTACCTTCCACTGGTGGAGTTTGCTTACAACAACTCCTATCAGTTCACTATTGGCATGGCTCCATTTGAAGCATTGTACGGTAGGCCTTGTCGTTCCCCAGCATGTTGGTTAGAGGTGGGGGATAACAAACTACTTGGGCCGGAAGTGATTCAGGATACTTCGGCAAGGATTGAGTTGATTCGGAGTCGCATTCGGGTAGCTCAAGACAAGCAGAAGAGTTATGCTGATGCGAAGAGATTTTTCAGGGAGTTCCAAGTGGGGGACCAGGTTTTGCTCAGAGTATCTCCTATGAAGGGGATTATGCGTTTCGGGAAGAAGGGGAAGTTGGCACCAAGGTATGTGGGGTCGTTTCCTATTATTGAGCGGATCGGACCGGTTGCGTATAGACTTGGGTTACCGGAGCATTTGCATCGGATTCACGATGTGTTCCATATTTCCTCGCTAAGGAAATACCTTAGAGATAATTTGGCCCATTCTCACATTGCTGTGGAGGACATCGATCTCCAGCCGGATAGCTCCTACGAGGAGGGGCCGATTGCTATTTTGGACCGAAGTGAGAGGAAGCTGCGGTCAAAGATAGTTCCGTTAGTGCGTGTTCAGTTGCGACATCACAATGTCGATGAGTCCACATGGGAGCGCGAGGATGAGATGCGCGAACGTTATCCAGAGTTGTTTTTAGCAGGTACTTTCTAGTTCCAAATTTCGGGACGAAATTCAGTTATTAGGGGGGAAGTATGTAATACCCCGTATTTTTGGCTATATTTATTTTTGGGATTAATTAATTAAATGAGAGTTAATTGGAAATTAATCCGGATAAAATACTAGCGAGACGTGAGTTGGTATTTGACTATATTGAGTATATATGGTAATATATGAATATTGAATTATGAAATTTGTCGTGAGATTGATATACGACAATTTGGTCATTTTATTGGGACGCGTGTGACAGTCGCGTCAGGATATAATTATTTTAAGTATAAAAGTGAATTTAAATTCTATTAACCTTATGGTCGTTTTGAGTGCGCCAACGCGTCCGGAAGGGTCGAGATAGTCAGAAAACACTAGTCGGGGGTGTAGTTTGGGTCTCGGGGTATTTTTAGGCCATACTGGCAATATAAAGGGTATTTTGGTAATTTCGTATTTTTAGGAATTAAAAATGACGAAAATTGGTAAAGTAAATCTGATGTGGGTTTGACCCACTAAGCCACTAACCAACCCATGTTAACCCAATAGGTTACGTAGGTTATTAGAATTAGGTTTCTAATTACTTTCCCAAAGAAAACCCTAGCCACCATAGCCATTGGAGAAGAAGCTTGGAGAAAGAGAGAGAGAGAGGGAATTCTGCAGAAAGAGAGGAAATCGTCATCAAAATCAGAGATCGAATCAAGGCAAGTGATTTAATTCCATTTAATTTCAGAGAATGTTCCTTCCATGTTAGATAATTCAAATTTATGTTTGTTCTTGGAAGATAATGAAAAACCCATGAGTTTGGAAGTAGAATACTAAATTTTGATGAAAGGATTGCATGTAAAAACATATTTAGAGGACTAATCTGATGTTGCTATATCTTGTAAGACACAAAAACGGATTTGATTGGATAAATTAAGGATCTAAAACTTTTAGGGTTCATGTTCTTGAAAAATTGGGGAAAAGTGTAGAGACTTGTGATTTAATGATGTTTAGGACGAATTAATTCCTTAAAACATGTTAGGAGGTGACTTTAATATGTTTAGGATGAATTAGAGACCCTAAAACGTTGTTGGGATGAACTTTGGAAGAGGTTTGAGGTGTTAAAATGGATGAAAAATGAGATTGGAGAAAATCTGGGCCGAAACTGGTCCCTCGTTAGAAGACCTCTCCAGGTCGTTCGAACGAGCTCGTTCGAACTAGCTTCTAACGAGTTGACCAGCCGCGTCAAACGAAAGGGAATTTCGTTCGATAACTTCGTTCGAACGAGATCTCGTTAGAAGGTACAGTTCGTTCCAACGAACTGAAATCTCGTTCGAACATCCTCGTTCGAACGAGACTTCTAATGAGCTGGCAGTTTAGGCCTTTTTGGCCTGTTTTGAATTTGGGAGTCCCGTAAACTTGTTCGAGGATAGAGATAACATTCCTTTGATGATATATTGATATATTTGGGACATTTGGGTTATTATGAGGAGTAAATTATATACGAGTGATTTAAATAATGGTTAATATGGGATTGAGACGTGAGTGTTTACCACGACGTGAGAATAAATTATGGCGTGTATAAATATGGACAGGGATTATATAAGTTGTATATATATTAGATTGGTACGAGAATGCGATAAGTACTACAATTAAACTACGGGATTACTAAGATGTGTTCTTACTTAGTATTGGTATATGAATTCTGTGTATGACATACCTACCATACTTGCTATCACGGGAGGTTTGCGTTCGCTTAGGGCCCTCTAATCCTTGTGTTGCCCGGATTTAGACTGGTTACCTCGATGAACATAGGTCAGAGAAAGACTTATTGGGATGTTAATAAGTCCGCTGATCGTGGGAGTGTAGGTATATGCGTGACCCATGTGATGTGACTGTGTTCGCCTCCATTATTTGTGATGTTGTTATCTGTGAACTATTCCTGAGAGATTCGGAATATGTGATCCTTATGTACGTGATGTACCGGGATGGATAGCAGAGTATGTGTGCACCGCAGCTTAGTCTCGGGGTGCTTATATTGTATATTTATGTTGTGGAAAATATACGCGCAATAAACTGGGAACTTTCATATGGTATTGTGTGTAACTATGGAATAACATAGAGGGCTAATCTATAACGAGCTGTATTACTTTTGTATGAGAACTTGAATTTACGTTAAACACCTATTTAACTGAGATCGTTATTATGTTAATGGAACCGAGTAATAAGGGTAGGACCTATGACAGTCTAGCTAGATATGATGTCACTTAGCTAGTGGTTTGTGTCGTTTTAGATGGGTACTTACATTAGGAGTGCACAGTTAGACGAGAGGTGAGAATATCATGTGAGTGCACGTCCTAACATGTACTTTACATTTAATGTTTTAAATGTTTTTAAAGCACTTGCAGGTTTTTAAAATATCTCCACATTCGGGCTCTGACCCGTTTGCTTTCAAATCTATTTTCTTGTAAAACCATTTTAGGTGCCCAGCCACAAGGACACCATGCATAGGATACTCATCAGGTGACGAGCTGTAGCTGTTTGTGGAAGCTACAGGGAATTGCCTTTTAGACGCTTCTACCATTTGGATTCCTGACTCAGTATTTATCAGTTGTAGGGCATGTTGCCCATTTCTATTTGAGACATCTTTCAATTTCAGTTTTTCAGACTTTGTCATGTATTGATTCTGTATTCAGTTTAGTTATTTCAGTTTGTGGTATTATAGTGAGGTGATTTCCTCCAGACTTTATTTACATTATGTGATGGTTATTCTATTTACTTCGTTATGGTGAATGGTGTTATTATTCTTCATTACATTTGTTGCATGTTAATCGGACTTTAATTAAAATTTGGCAACTTACTTTTTAAATACTAGGTGGTTAGTAATCATTAAAATGTTTTCGATAGTGATGCTATTAACTGGACCAACTTGTCATTTTGAATTAATTTAATAAAGGAGTAGCTACCCGGTATTTAATTAGTCGGGGTGTCACACCTGCCTATTGACAACATCTTGTCCACCACCTATAAGTCCTCTGCAGATCATTTTTACCCCTAGAGATATTTTATGTAGCCGACCTTTAGGATCAGTGATAGGAGGAGGTAAATCCGGGTCAGCCTCGTCATCATCATTTGAGGCATCATCGTCTTTATTTGCTGGGGCATCTGGTCTACACGTGTTATTTCTCCTCTTTTGGGCGTCGTCTCATCCAACCTTTGAGCCACCATTATCTACATACTTTCTCAACTTTCCTTGCTTTAGCATTTTCTTTATCTCATCTTTCAAAGCGAAGCATTTGTCAGTGGTATGGCCATGATATTGGTGAAATTCACACCATTTGCTTTTATCCCTCTTATGAGGAGGGACTTTAAGATTCTCTGTCCACCATAAGGACCTATCATTCTAAATCTCATTCACAATTATTTTAGGTCTGACCATCAACGACGTTTAGTTAGCAAACTTGTTGTCCACCGACCTCTTTTTATCTCCTTTGCCTTTATATTTTTAAGATTTACTCCTACTGGATCCCTTCTCATCATCGCCCTTGGCCGCTATGGCCTCCTTTGTGTTCATGACCCTCCCGGTCGTATCCAGGAGTTCAGCCATGGACTTTAGAGTATCCTCGAGAGATTCCATAGGAGATTACCCTTTTGTAGACCTCCCATCAATGCAGCCATAACTATGTTCTCGTCATAGTCTTCCACATCCAGTTTCTCTTTATCGAAGCGAGTGATGTAATCCCTAAGAGATTCATTTTTTCCTTACTTTACGTACAACAAGTGAGTGGTCTTCTTCTCAGCTTGACCCCAAAGTAGAATTTATATATGAATATCTATACAAATTGCTTGAAGTTCTCAACTGAGTTTCTCAGAAGGCAAGTATACCAGGCATGTGCAGCACCAGTCAGAGTGCTTGAGAATGCTCTACACTGCATTTTGTTTGAGACAAGAAGATATCTATAGCAGATTGATACATTTCAACATGGTGGACTGGATTGGTTCTCCCATCATACTTCGGTGTCACCACCGGTGGCTTGACCTTAGCCGGGGTAGGATAACTCACAATCTTAGCAATGAATGGAGACCCTTAATTATAACCCCCTCTGCAGAGGGTTTTTGGTTCTTCACCAAATCTCCAATCTTGTCCTCTAATCTATGAATATAGCTATTCTAGGGTTTGTCGACAGCGACCATTATGGCATTATCTCCCTCAGCCTGAAAAGCATTTTCACCAGCCCCTTCCCTCTCGGCTTGGTGTAGGATGGGTTCTTTGATAGGCCGTTCTCTAACGGCTATTAACTGTGACACCCCGCCCAATTAAATATCGGGTGATCAGTCCTTTATAAAATTTATAACAGAATGTTCGGTTGGTTCATTCTTAGCACTACTGTCGAAAACTTAAATCTAAATAATTACCTGACATTTAATTAAGCTAGTGTCAAACATTTCCCAATTTAATTTGAAATCAATTAATTCAATTAATTTCTTGAACATTGAATTATAAACCACACACAAGAAATGAATGCTAACTAAATTAAATTCTGAATAATTAAGACTGGATAAAACCTTCCAGTTCAAGTCACAAACAAAACCAAAATAAATACTCAATCCAACATAAAAGAATTACAATGAACTGAGCACAATTTCGCTCATGAGGATGGGGAGACACATGCCCGAACTGAAGTATCTCAACTAGGAACTGAATATAATGAGAGAAGCATCTATTCTCAATGACTCGCAACTTCCACAATAGTGCAGCTCGGCAAACCATCCAAGTATCTAGAACCGGTGTCCCTGTGGCCAGGCACCTGTACTATATATATAAATATATATATATAGCTAAAGAGAGGATAATACAAGAAATGGGTCAGAGCCCGAGGTGTAAAAATGATTTAGCAAGAATTTAAAACTGGTCTTAAAACAAGTCTTATACGCATGTTAGTTATCGAACCATCACATGAGTTTCTCACCTCTCATCTATTGTGCACGTCTAACGTACATCTAATCTCCCTAGTTATACCACCCAGTCTACTAGTCAGAAACCATACTACTACTAACTATGCTCACTAGTAGTATTCCCGTATCGCCCATACAATACGTTATTCAATAGTTACTCTCACGTACTAAGTTTCATTATTCATCGTTTGAATGGTTAATCTTTTTATCTACTAAGATTACTTCATTTCTCATTTCCATTTTTATCTACTAGTCCCACAAAGTAGAAAGTTACCCAAGTACACTCATACATATATATAGTCTCATCATCCCTATATACATACACTAATCCTGCACCCTTAAGTTAAGACCACTTGGTGCAATGTAATGATTAATATTATCACCAAGTCTACTAATTTCACACAGTAGAAATATTCATAAGTTCATATATATATATATATATATATATATATATATATATATACTAATTCTGCACCCCCGGGCTAAGACCCATTAGTGCACCTATTAAGAAAATCCTGCATCCCCGGGTTAGCACCCCTTAATGCACCTATCAATAATAATTCAGCACCCCCGGATTATCACTCATTAGTGCGCCTATCAAGAGAATCCTGCATCCCCGGGTTAACACCCATTAATGCACATATCAATATTAATCCAGCACCCCCGGGTTATCACCCATTAGTGCGCCTAACAATAATCATCCTTGTATCCCTGGGTTATCACCCATTAGTACACTTAACAATAGAATTTCTGCACCCCCGAGTTATCACTCATTAGTGCGCTTAACTATAAGATTCTTGCACCCCCGGGTTATGACACATTAGTGCTCTTAACAATAATTTCCCATAATAGGCATACACACATCCTATTATAATTTATAGGTATTTTTCCAACCTACATATATACTCCTCATACGTATTTTAATCTAATCTCTACGTATAGTATAATTATTTAGATTACTATCTCTCCCATAATCTCCAAGGTATATTCTCTCTATACCAAAATAATTAAATGATTTATTCTCACATACTTTCCCGAAATTTTGTCTTATTTAAATTTACTATTTGGCAATTTCTCTCACTCCAATAAACCGGTAAACTCAAAACTGGACTCTAAGAAAATTCTCAAAATTCCTTCCGTCGCTCGAACCAGATGACATGTCGTTCGAAGCAGAATGACATGTCGTTCGAACCAGAATGACATGTCGTTCCAAACAGAATGACATGTCATTCGAACCACTTCCACATGTCGTTCGAACCACTTTGTGCAAGATCCCCATCTCGTTTGAACCACTTCGCGCGACTTTGCACGAGACCCACTGTTTTGTCTTCTTCACCAAATTTCAGCGTTTGCTACCATTTTTGGACCTAAAAACCTCTAAGATTCAACACCCAATACCTCATCATCAATACCCATCATCACCTAACAGATTATCAATCATTCCCAACATCATAGGATCATTAATTCGTCATTAAACATCATAATTATTTAAAATCCCCAAATTAATTCATATGAACCCTAATTTCCAAATTTTCATTTAAAGAACCTAATCAAGCCAGATTCATTCATCAATATATAATCCAATTCCGTGATTAATCCTCTACATACATGAAGGAATTTCAACCACTAATTAACCTAGTCCTTAATCATAATTTAAATCTCCAATTTTCACCCAATTAATATGTAAATCATGATTAATTTCACCTATTCTAACATGAGCATGATTATTGCTAAAAGAAAACAAGTAATAAACACTTGCCTCGAATATGACGGTCTGATCCGTTGGTGATGTTGGTATATAGCATTCCTCTCTTCTCAATCTACGCTTTGGTGGGCACGGTTGTGCAAGGTGAGGATAATTTGGCCTTCCCTCTTGGAGTTTGGTTCTCCCTCACACCTTATATGGCCGTTCTTTCCTTCCTGTGTCTACTAACCCTCTAAGACTTTTCTTGGCTGATAAAATAATTCCCAATTTTCATCCATTAATTAAACCCAAAAATACAATTTTCCATAATGCCCTCTCGGGACGCCGGTTAGGCCTAATATTGCCCCGGGACCCAAACTAAACATCCGGGTATACTATTTTGACTATCTCAAACCTTCCGGACTCAAAGGCGCACTCGAAATGACCATACGAGTTAATAAAAATAAATTCTCTTTTTATTCTATTCAATTAGTTCCGACACGACTCACACGCGTGTCAGACTTAAATTACCAAACTGCCGTATTTCTCACTTTCGACAATTTATCAAATGTTATAATTTCATATTACATATTACACAGTAATATTCAGTAATTCCCAACAATAAGTATTAACCCTTGGCACGCTAGTTAATAATTATTTTAATCCGGATTAATAACAAATTAATTTCTCTCATTTTAATTTAATTAATCCAACAACAATAATTAATAGCATACTTATTCCCATAATAATAATTAATCACATAATTATTTAAATCGTCAAAAATATGGGGTGTTACATACTTCCCCCCTTACAACGGAATTTCATCCCGAAATTCGGAAAAAGTATACCAGGTACAGACAACGCTGTAAAAATATTGCGCATCGCATCCCGACGCTCACAAGTAAGCTACTCCGTACCACCCATATAGTACGCTATTGAATACCCTTAATAGTGAACACTTCACATGTGTTTGCTTTAAATCAAGGTTACCCTGTCATCTAGGCTCTTGCCCAAGCCTTTATGCTTAAGTTTCACTACTACAACTTTATTTTAGATATTCACTATTTAGCCTTCTACTATTTGCACCTTAGTAGATTTATCCTCTTTTCATATACATACGACTTCGTCTCGTGTTGTTCATACAAGTAAATTGGTTGTGCAATATATATTTCACACACAATATGTACGATAATATCGATTCTTCTCTGACATTTGTAATCATAATTGGTCCCCCACCTCTAACTCTCAAGTAGGACAACAACAAAGTTTATCGTGCCATACTTCTACTAGCACTCCGCCCAAACGTGAACTTAGAGGAGTTATTTGGACACAAACTCCACTAGTGTAAGGTACTGCTCCCATCCTCCTCTAAGATCTCAGGGTCCACATAAAATTTTCTCTCCCGCATCCGATTAGACCGCTTGTCCTGCCCATCCCTCTGTGGGTATTAGGCCGTACTCAATTGCATTTTAGTACCTATAATCTTACCATCTCAGCTACATGAGAAGATCCTTGGGTATACTTTTCCATTCTCTAGTGGAAGGAGTCCCTACTGGTTTCGAATTATCCACCCTTTTTCTAACAGTCAGCTGACCCACTGCAAGACTTACTTTGAAAATTACTCTACATTAAACCCATTACGACTGTTATTTGTATCCTGATACATTATATACTCTCTTAAATGTACTGCTACTCGTGATACATGTGACTTTATCGTATCGTGTGACACAAGTCTCTTTTCCCGCTCAAAAATCTCTGTTTATTTTGAAACGTAAGTCTCTAACAAATCTTACGGAGTAATCTCCGGCTTATCCGACTACATGTTATCGAATTCAAAAGATAATCATAATCCACATTTGGTTCAACCCCTTAGGTCCCATACACCCTATGCCTCGCGCATTTTTTTTACAAATGACATAAAATTTTCTTACTTCAATTCTTGCACACTAGGTATCCTGATGTGGTAGGGGTGTACTCAACCACCCCACTAGTCAAATCATAATCAATTCTTCAATGGTATCATTGCTCTATTCAGAATGATATTAAGACTAGGCGACTCTATTGGCCTTAAGTCATAAAATAATTATCAACTCTCAGTTATATTCTCCTTTAGGTACAATAACCAACATACAAAACTTATGTACTATTGACCAAACTTCTCTCCAACTCCCGACGTTCGCTAGGTTCATGCATGGGATGTCTCGCAAAGCGAAATCCAAACAAGGAACCCCCCCGATACACTACTATCTAACCTAGCCGGTTGTCTAGGTCCGTAAGGCCTTCAGTACATACCATATACTTTCCCACAATCTACGTATCGTGACATAAAAGTCTACTCGTCCACTCTCATGTCCCTAAAAATGTAACATGAAGCATAGCGCCCTTACTAACCCAAGTACTCAGCGCAATAAATATAACGGGTTCTATCTCTCTGTTTGAAGAAGAACAAAATGAAACCTGAGTCTCCTCATTAAAATAAATTCCTACGCACCGGAATCATATATAACTAGACAACATACTCGCTGAGGTCTATAACACCATGAAAATTTTCATATATTCATATCTGGGCCCAACCCTATTTCAGAATGCGCCGCAGAAAATAAAGATTTCTCCTCTCTGAGTATCCGGTACGACAGTCATATCACTACATTTTTACTATCGTTTAACCATACGGTAATTAATCACTATACATTACCATAATAAACTCTACTAAAGCTGACTCAATGCAGTAGTAAATTATAACAACAAAACATATTCTTAGGGCCCACCCGGTTCACTCACGGGCAATCATCAAAAGGCCCTGCTAACAATGAGAAATACGTTTGTAACAAGACTGTTAAAACTAACGTTCCCACTAAACTCGACCCGCACATGAAGTTTAGGGTTTCCAATTTACATAAAAGTTGTGGCACACCCATGTCACTAGAATCTATCCTTTACTCACAAGGAAGAAGCAAAACCTCACCAGTCTTGCCAAATCACAGGGTCTCAGCACTGGCTTCCATCACGACCCATGAACATCTGCAATCGTCATACATCCTAGGATTTCATCTTATAGTTGTCCTCTCTCATCATGGACAATTTATTCCATCATGTGGGTTTCGCGCCCATTATTGAAACATTGGCCCAAACTCTCTAGGCCTCAATCATAGCTTTATTAAACTCCCGTTTACATCCCGGGCCCCATAGACCCTGACATACTGTATGCTACTATTAACGAGGACTTTACTGGTCCAACCTGAACCCATCACTCTTGCGTTATAAATTTCTTGGGCCTAATTCTCTTGACCCTAAATTCTTTCGCTGGAAGTCTCGCTCCTCTAGTTGTTATGCCAGACTGGCATGGTTTACCATTTCTAATCTCTTCGGTCTCACATCTCAATTGTGGACACCTTCAATACTTATAGTTCTACTTCCTTCACATAAGGAAAACTTCACGAACCATTTCCCCATCACTGGTCCCACTGACCATTTTGAGAATGTCCTTCTCTCGGACCGAGTAGTCTTAACTTACTGGCTACACTTGCTTTTCGAAACTATAATTTGCTTCCACAGACCTGATTGACTTCATCATCACCTTGTAGGAAGTTAATCAACTTAAATCATCTAACCGTGTTCCCTATTGGGTATACTCTCATGTGGGGTTTCACTAACATCGCCAAGTTCAGTTTTGCTTTTCGGCCAGATTCTCTAACCTTTCTGGCTTGCTTCTTCTGGAAAGAACGCAAGAACTAGTCACCGTATAACCTTGATGACATCAACATTAGTCATCCTAACTATATTTCTCATCTATGCTTGAGTTCTACTCACGTGTTCTTTATCAACTATAAACCCTTTGGATAATTTATGCCCCTCTGCCAGGTATGAAGTTCATTATGCAATTCAACCTTTCTCTCATAATCGGTTTCTATCTTACCCATTGTGCTAAACATCAAAATTTCACTCGTATTTTATTACCACATCGAATGGAAGACCTCACGGTCAAATCGTACCCAAATTTCTTTCTAAATTTCAAACACACTTCTTTAAATATGGTGATTGCCTCTAATCACTACATGATGCTCCTAAGAGCTATAACTTTTAACTACGAATTTAATTTTGATTATCGCCACACCCCACTCTACATAATTGCCTTCGGATTTTATACCTCCTCTGGTCTGATACAGTTTCTCATTTTCTTCTCTGCATATTCACCGATGGGTTTTCAAAAGAGTCCCTCTGATTTCCCCTTTATCGACTATGCTAGGTGGTCCTGAAATCACTCCACCATTATCTATGACTGTGTCCTGGGAACCCACAGTTCTCGAGTGATGATTTTACTATCTCTTAACTTAAGTAATCCTCATGGTGATTTTTGTCCCGATTACTCTATTTCTTTTGTTGAGCTTCTTCACCCTCAGTTCTTCTTACAACCCTCGTTGGTCATCCTAAAATGTTTGATGTTTGAATCACACCGAATTTCGTATAATGAGTCACATGCATTATAATTCACAACAGGAGAACGTAAGTCTCATACGTAAGGGAACACAACAACCCTATCATAAGTCTCTACATCAAAGAACGATGTGTTGAAATGTAATAAGCCACACAGATCCTAAGGACACTAGAACCTGAGGCTCTGATACCACTTGTGACACCCCGCCCAATTAAATATCGGGTGATCGGTCCTTTATAAAATTTATAACAGAGTATTCGGTTGGTTCATTCTTAGCATCACTGTCGAAAACTTAAATCCATATAATTACCTAACATTTAATTAAGCTAGTGTCAATACATTTCCCAATTTAATTTGAAACTAATTAATTTAATTAATTTCTGAACATTGAATTATAAACCACACACAAGAAATGAATGCTGATTAAATTAAATACTGAATAATTAAGACTGATTAAAACCTTTCAGTTCAAGGCACAAACAAAATCAAAATAAGTACTCAATCCAACAGAAAAGAACTACAAAGGAACTGAGTACAATCCCACTCATGAGGATGGGCGACACATGCCCGAACTAAAGTATCTGAACTAGGAATTGAATATAATGAGAGAAGCGTCTAATCTCAATGACTCGCAACTTCCACAACAGATGCAGCTCGGCAAACCATCCAAGTACCTATAACCGATGTCCCTGTGGCTAGGCACCTATACTAATACATGTATATATAGCAAAAGAGAGGAGAAATACAAGAAATGGGTCAGAGCCCGAGGTGTAAAAATGATTTAGCAAATATTTAAAACTGGTTCTTAAAACAAGTCTTATACGCATGTTAGTTATTGAACTCTCACATGAGTTTCTCACCTCTCATCTATTGTGCACGTCTAACGTACATCTAATCTCCCCTAGTTATACCACCCAGTCTAACTAGTAAGAAACCATACTACTACTAACTATGCTCACTAGTAGTATTCCCGTATCGCCCATATAATACGCTATTCAAATAGTTTATCTCACGTACTAAGTTTCATTATTCACCATTTTAATGGTTAATCTTTTATCTACTAAGATTACTTCATTTCTCATTTCCATTTTTATCTACTAGTCTCACAAAGTAGAAAGTTACCCAAGTACACTCATACATATATATAGTCTCATCATCCCTATATATATACACTAATCTTGCACCCTTAGGTTAAGACCACTTGGTGAAATGTAATGATTATTATTATCGCCAAGTCTACTAATTTCACACAGTAGAAATATTCACAAGTTCATATATATATATATATATATATATATATATATATATATATATATATAGTCACATCATCCCTATACATATATATATATATACTAATCCTGCACCTCGGGCTAAGACCCATTAGTGCACCTATTAAGAAAATCCTGCATCCCCGGGTTAGCACCCATTAATTCACCTATCAATAACAATCCAGCACCCCCGGGTTATCACCCATTAGTGTGCCCATCAAGAGAATCCTGCATCCCCGGGTTAACACCCATTAATGCACATATCAATAATAATTCAGCACCCCCGGGTTATCACCCATTAGTGCGCCTAACAATAATCATCCTTGTACCCCCGGGTTATCATCCATTAGTACACTTAATAATAGAATTTCTGCACCCTCGAGTTATCACTCATTAGTGCGCTTAACTGTAATATTCTTTCACCCCTGGGTTATCACCCATTAGTGCTCTAAACAATAATTTTCATAATAGGAAAACACACATCCTATTATAATATATAGGTATTTCTCCAACCTATATATATACTCCTCATACGTATTTTAATCTCATATCTATGTATAGTATAATTATTTAGATTACTATCTCTCCCGTAATCTCCAAGGTATATTCTCTCTATACCAAAATAATTAAAGTATTTATCCTCACATACTTTCCTGAAATTTCATCTTATTTAAATTTACTATTTGGCAGTTTCTCTCACTCCAATAAATCTGTAAACTCAAAACTGGACTCTACGAAAATTCCCAAAATTCCTTCTGTCGTTCGAACCAGATGACTTGTCGTTCCAACCAGAATGACATGTCATTAGAACCACTTCCACATGTCGTTCAAACCACTTCGCGCGAGATCCCCATCTCGTTTGAACCACTTCGTGCGACTTCGTGCGAGACCCACTGTTTCGTCTTCTTCACCAAATTTCAGCGTTTTCTACCATTTTTGGACCTAAAAACCTCTAAGATTCAACACCCAATGCCTCATCATCAATACCCATCAGCAACCAACAGATTATCAATCATTCCCAACATCCTAGGATCATTAATTCGTTATTAAACATCATAATTATTTAAAATCCCCAAATTAATTCATATGAACCTTAGTTTCCAAATTTTCATTTAAAGAACCTAAGCAACCCAGATTCGTTCATCAATATATAATCCAATTCCCTGATTAATCCTCTACATACATGAAGGAATTTCAACTGCTAATTAACCTAGTCCTTAATCATAATTTAAATCTCCAATTTTCACCCAATTAACATTTAAATCATGATTAATTTCACCTATTCTAATATGAGCATGATTATTGCTAAAAGAAAGCAAATAATAAACACTTGCCTCGAATATGATGGTCTGATCCGTTGGTGATGTTGGTATATATGCATTCCTCTCTTCTCGATCTACGCGTTGGTGGGCACGGTTGTGCAAGGTGAGGATAATTTGGCCTTCCCTCTTGGAGTTTTGTTCTCCCTCACACCTTCTACGGCCGTTCTTTCCTTCCTGTGTCTCCTAACCCTATAAGACTTTTCTTGGCTGATAAAATAATTCCCAATTTTCGTCCATTAATTAAACCCAAAAATACAATTTACCATAATGCCCTCTCGGGATGCCGGTTAGGCCTAAAATTATTTCGGGACCCAAACTAAACACCCGGGTATACTATTTTGACTATTTCGAACCTCCCGAACTCAAAGACTCACTCGAAATGACCATACAAGTTAATAAAAATAAATTATCTTTTTATTCTATTCAATTAGTTCCGAGACGACTCACACGCGTGTCAGACTTAAATTACCAAACTGCCGTATTTCTCACTTCCGAAAATTTATCAAATGTTATAATTCCATATTACATATTACACAGTAATATTCAGTAATTCCCAACAATAAGTATTAACCCTTGGCACGCTGATTAATAATTATTTTAATCCGGATTAATAACAAATTAATTTCTCGCATTTTAATTTAATTAATCCAACAACAATAATTAATCGCATACTTATTCCCATAATAATAATTAATCACATAATTATTTAAATCGTCAAAAATACGGGGTGTTACATTAACTTCATGTTGCTCCTCATCTCAACCATGGGGGGGGGGGTCGTCTGTCAGCACACCTTCCATTTCTTCTGGATCCATTCCTACTGCGAGACGTGGACAATCACTCTCGGAGATCACCTAGTGGGTCGAGCCTATCAAAAGAGGACCTCCTGCTGAGCCAATCAAATATCGAAGGATCATACTAGCTTGAATAGGGCGCATAGTATCCCCAAAAATTTTGTATGGTTCCCAGAACTTTTTGCCATCGTCATACTCATTTTCTTCGTAATCTTGACCTTGCCTCCCCAGGCGTAGACGCTTGGGGTCAATAACGTCTCTCCACCTTTTCTAAGGATATGCATCCTTCTGTGGGTCCTGGGGTGGTCCCCCTATCACCTGATATACGCCTTCTCTAGTATTCGAATTTATCATCTCCTCCATCGCGCTAGTGGGTCTGGGTATGAAATTTTGGATGAAGGTAGCGAGCTGATCCTATATCTCAGCTTGGCTGGATACCAATGAGTGCAACACTGCTACAATGTCTTCCATCTCAGATTGTGGCGGTGCTTGACTGGAACTAGGACCTCCACCTGGTGGGGGATATGATGCCATGAAATCCAGTGACCGAAAAGATTAAGAGATGTATTGGAAAAAAGATGGATAAACTATAAGAAAGATTGAACTCAAACCAGATATCTTTCAATAGTGGTTCAAGCCCAGCCAAGTTTGGGGTTGAACCACCACCAGATATTTCGGTGTGGAGTAACTACAAGTGATAGGAAGAAGATGATGATCTCGCTTCCCACAGACGGTGCCAACTGATGGTGCCAAATCTGGTACCACCTAGTAAATGAATGTAAGCTCGATCTAGTAAGATCTCAAGTGTGCATCAATAATGAGAATTCAAAAATAAAAATAGAGAAGGAGGTGAGACAGAGTGGACAAAGACAGTATGTAAGTGGTTCAACCTATCTAAGCCTACTCCACTGTGTGTGTGTGAGTAAATTTCGCTAAGAAATGACTCTAATGGCCTTTAGATATAGGTCACTCAACTTTTTGTCTCTATACTGCATTTTCAGCAGAGTTTTAGTAGGATTTCGAATTAAGTTCCTTCTCAAGGTAGACGAAGGCAAGTATTTATATTATTAGGTGGTGCAGTGTGCATGGCATGCATGCACCAGGCATGTGTAGTATGTGGCATCCAATAATGAGCAGCCACTTCTCATTGTCATGAGTAGATTATGATGATGAAATATTCTTCACACATGAAGGAGATGCTATTGCAACAGTTTTATCCACGTAAGACTCAAAGCCCATGCGTTCTCTCCCACGCGTGCTTCATTTCACTCGCTCTGCTAAGTGTCAAATGTATCTTGTTATGGTAGTTTTAGCATGAATGAGTATGACACCTCCAATAATGCAACTGTATGAGCAGAGATAGAATATTATCTCGACTCATGATGGTATTTGGCTAAGATGAGTCTGATATGTACATGTTTCCTTGATAAGTCTCGGCCTATAGGAGTACGAGACGAGATCAATCACATGTAACCTGATTCGTAGGAAGGTCACATCCCACAGACGAGATGAGGCTAAGGTCGTTGAGGTTGGATCCATTGTAAGAAGTATATTCTGAAGTGTAGGCTTGAGCCTGAGGGAGAGATGAGGATACACTTGGGCATATCAATGGTAATGGACTACCAAAGAGGAAAGCTTACCTCAATGAGGCTTAAGCGCGGGCTCATGTCTCAATTAGGTGAACTCGGTCGAAGTTGTTGCAAGTCGTCCCCTAAAGGTGAGCAAGGATTGTCTGATTGTTTAGTTTTCTAAAGATGATCTACCTGGAGTGTTGTATCCACACAGTGGCCCTCTCATTGTCACCATAATGGTTCACGAAAGTAGAGTGGCATGAATTCTGGTGGACTATGCAATTCCACATATGTGTTGTTCTAAGATTATTTCAAGAAGATGAGGTTGTAAGATAGAAAGCCCAAGGCATATCACCGGCCGCTCATTATTTTTTTGAGGGAGAATGTGTAGCATTTGGGAACCATTGAGCTGGAGGTTGTCATTAGCATGTGGCCAATCGTTGAATCGAGATTATACATTTTTTCATCCTTGACAAGAACGTCCTCTTATCCTATAGTATTATTTTCGACAGGGTTGGTTTTGAAGAAGATTAATGTTGTTCCCTCAACTTTCCACCAATATTTTAAGTTCCCAACAAGATATGGAGTTGGTGAAGTGAACTTAAATCAAGTGGAAGAACGTGAATGCTAATACACAATGACAAAGCATGAGGAATAAAAGAAATTGATGATCACTTATCAGATTGAGACATTAGATCCTCGAGATGGAAATAAGTTAGTAATTGTTGATACCAAAATTAGTATGCTGATGTGGACGAATAATAAAAAGACACGTGTCAATCTACGTGGCACAATAGCAACGAGGAAGTTCATTTCCCCGACCAAGTCAGACTCACTCCGAGAAACAAGTATACTCCGAGGAGCTCCAGCTCTCCGAGGAACATTAGCTCTCCAAGGAACTCCAGCTCTCCGAGGAACTCTTGAACGACGAGCAACTAAGGCGGTTTGAGCTGCATCTCGACCACAGCATTGATTGCCAGATAATCAACAGTTCAACTATTCATTGAATGCTTATCATCTTGACGCACACGCTTGAAGAGCATTAAATGAGTTACCCTTTCATATGTATATCATTTAATGTATCACCCTTTCATGTAGAGCCTAAGGGCTATAAATACCTTGTATGACCCTCATTCAAGGGGACCGGAATTTCTTGATAGTACTTGTAATCGAGAATTCCCAAACACTCAGCAATAACATAACAGTGGACGTAGTCCATTCATATAAGGCTGAACCACTTTAAAATTCTTTGTCTCATTTATTTATCTGTGATTGAATAATTAGAGTGATCTAATTTTTTACATCAACAGATTGGCGCCGTCTGTGGGAAACGATTGTTATTATCGTTTTTCACCAAAAATCATTCATCATCAATGGCAGATAATTCAGAATCCAGCAATCAAAACGCTGAAAATGCTGGAAATCCTCCAAATCCCTCTGCACCTCCAGATCTGGCTGGGATTATGATGAACCTGGATCAAGGACAAACTGCCATGCAAGAAACAATGCGGCAACTCATACAGACCCTTCATAGCGGTGCACCTGCATGTTCGGGACAGCGAAGTGGTCAGAGGCAAACCTATTTACTTTCTTCACGATCCAGGCGTACTGAGTCATATCGTAATGAGGAATCTGATGATTTCTCTTATCAACCTGGGCGAACTTCGTCAATAAGGGCTACAGATACTGATTAACGTATCACTCTCTCTCCAGAGAGACCCAGTGCCTTGGAAAGACTGAGTAGGGTGTCTCCTTTCAGTCGATTAGGCCCTAGGAGGAATAGGAGTCCACCTAAGACCATGTCGAGGAGTTTTCGACAGCCATCAGATCTCAGAGAAGGATCAGCACAATCACGACCAGTTACTCGTCAAGATAGATCTCAGGAGGCCACTTCAGAGCAATCAATTGTTCGAACTAACAAGCCCGAGGAGAGAAATGATGCGTGGAAAGGTTCCATTCAGCGGTTGGAGGATAAATTGGGAGAAATGGCTAAGGCGAAGAATCCCTTACAACGAACTTTTGTTCAAGGGACACCTTTTGTCCAAGCCATTGTGGGTTTTCCTACCCCGTCATAGTTTAAAGCACCAGTGGTGACCCCCAAATATGATGGAAAGACAGATCCTGCTCTACACATAGAGCAATATCAAGCTGCTGCCGACATCTATGCCATCCCCGATGAGATGAGATGCAGAGCATTCTTGGGAACTCTTACTGGATCTGCCCAGATATGGTACAACAATCTTCCTCGGGGTAAGATTTTAACTTTCTTTCAGTTGGACGAATTGTTCATCGGTAATTTCTGTTTTGGAGCAAAGCCAGTAAAAAGAGTAGCACACTTGTTAAGTGTTAGACAAAAATCTGATGAGAGTACTAGAGATTACATAACTCGTTTCAATAACGAGAAGTTGGAAGTCATTGATTATGAAGAAAAGACAGCAATCACCGCCTTGATGAGTGGGTTGTTGCCTAATAAGTTGTATTATACTTTGGCCAAAGATCTACCTACAACTATGTCAGAGTTGATGGCAAAAGCAGCCAAAATCATGAATACCGAGGAGGCTATGGCTGCGAAGAAGAATATGGATAAAGAAACCAAGGTGGAAGATGAAAAATCTAAGAAGAAAGAGCATAAGGGGAATGGCGGTGACAAGCATTCCAAGAATAATAAATCGTCATGGGAAGTCCTGAAGAAATTCGATAATTATACTCCTTTGAAAATGGGTAGTAATCATGTCTTGAAAGAAATCAAGATTAACGAGGAAGTAAAGTGGCCAAAGAAACTGAGGTCAGACCCTGACATGAGGAATAGGGAGAAATATTGCGAGTTCCATAAGGATCACGGCCATATGACCAAAAATTGCATAGCTCTTCAGAACGAGATTGAAACACTCATCCGAAGAGGGAAGCTAGCAAAGTATGTTGATCATGGAGGCGAAAGAAGAAATAATGACCAAACTAGAGAAAGGTCTAGATCTCCTCGTCGAGCAGAGGAAAAAAAGAAGAGAAACCATGAAGACGATCCAGATGATGACCCCGATCTTCCCAAGAAACGAAGACAACCAGAACGAGAGGTATTTTCAATACGCTTTGGGTCATTTGATTGTAATGTCATTACAGGAGGAGATGCAGGAGGAGGAGACCTTACTGCAGAAAGAAAAGCTTACCTAGGTGAGGCTCCGGCTTGCTCATACATTCAACGAATAAATTTGGCTGAAGAGGATCGCCCGAGGAAGGTAAACAAAGAGAAGCTGGTCATCGATTTTTTAAAAAACGACCTTGCAGGTGTTCTTTACCCTCACGACGACCCTTTGGTGATCAAAATGAGGATGAAAGAAATAGTGATTTCAAGGGTTTTGGTAGATAATGGTAGTTCGGCGGACATCATGTACTACTCATGCTTTGACAGTTTAAATTTAAAGTTATCTCAATTGGAGCCTTATCACAGACCTCTCCTGGGTTTTACTGGCGAGAAGGTTTTTCCACTTGGGACGATCAAGTTGGATATATTTATTGGAACTTGGATTGCTTGTCGAACAGAAAGAATACGCTTCTTTGTGATGGATAAAAATGTGCAATCAGTTTACAACATCATCATGGGAAGAGTTGGTTTGAAGAAGTTCGAAGCAGTTCCATCTACAGTACATCAGTGTTTGAAATTCCCTACAAATTTTGGAGTAGGAGTTGTGAAAGGTGATCAGAAAGTGGCTCGGGAATGCTATTATTCATTTTTCGAGCAAGAGGAGCTTGAGGAGTCAAGGAAAAAGACTACTTCCTACCAAGTGGATGCAGGTACAGAAATTGAAACACTGGATCCCAGAGATGAATCCCAACTGGTAAAAGGAAAGGTGGTGGAATCTACAAAAAATGTTATTCTGGACGACGAGCACCCTGAACGAGTAACCCAGATAGGTTCATCGTTGGATGTTTCAATAAAATAGGAGTTGATAACTTTTTTGAGAAACAGAAAGAAAACTTTTGCATGGAGTCATGAAGACATGCCAGGAATAGATCCAAACTTCTTATGCCATGAACTCAATGCGAATAAAGAGATCAAGCCTGTAAAGAAGAGAAGAAGAGTGTTTAGTCCCGAGAAGAATCAAGCCATACAAGAGGAGGTCGAGAAGCTCCAGAAAGCCCAATTCATTGAAGATGTGAAATATCCCGACTGGTTAGCAAATGTGGTGATGGTAAAGAAGAAAAATAATAAATGGAGAATGTGTGTTGATTTCACTGATCTCAACAAGGCCTGCCCAAAGGATCACTTTCCATTGCCCAGAATTGACCAACTAGTGGATGCTACCTCGGGACACGAGCTGCTCAGCTTCATGGATGCTTACTCTGGTTACAACCAGATCAAAATGAAACCTGAAGACAGAGAAAGCACTTCTTTTATTACCCCTAGAGGAACTTATTATTATAATGTTATGCCTTTTGGTTTGAAAAATGCAGGAGCGACATACCAGCGGCTGATGAACAAGGTTTTTGCCGAATAAATCAGTTGCAATATGGAGGTCTATGTCGACGATATGCTGACAAAGAGCAAGAAAGTTGCTGATCATCTAGTTGACTTAGGTCAGACCTTTGATCAACTGGATAAATACCAAATGAAGCTCAACCCGACGAAGTGCACCTTTGGAGTACGAGAAAGAATGTTCCTCGGGTACATCGTCAACCAGCGAGGCATTGAGGCAAATCCAGCAAAGATCAAAGCTCTTTTAGGGTTGCGATATCCAACGATGAAGAAAGAGGTGCAGAGTCTTACAGGACGAGTTACAGCGCTCAACAGATTTGTATCCCGAGAAACTGATAGATGCCTCCCATTCTTCAAAACACTTCGGAAAACTTTCGAGTGGAATGATGAATGTGAAAAAGCCTTTCAAGACTTGAAGAAATATCTGGGAGCACCTCCACTGTTGTCCAGGCCAGTAATGGGAGAAAAGTTATACTTGTACCTGGCAGTATCAGAGAATGCAGTCAACTCGGCATTGATCAGAATGGAGAATGGAGTCCAGAAGCCAATTTATTACACAAGTAAGGCTTTCCGAGGTGCAGAGATCAGGTACCCAAAGCTGGAAAAATTGGCATTGGCATTAATTGAAGCAAGTAGAAGAATGAGGCCTTATTTCCAGGCCCATACCATCATCTTGTATACCGACATGCCATTGAGACAAGCCCTTCATAAGACAGAAAAATCAGGGAGACTGATGTATTGGGCAATAGAGCTCGGTGAATATGATATTGTGTATGAACCCAGATCATCATTAAAAGGGCAGGCTGTAGCAGACTTTATAGCAGAATTTACATATCCTGATACCCCCGAGGAACAAAAGTTGCTCGCTGACCAATCTGTGGATGTTACAGGATCTACAAACATAAGTCCAGATGAACTCCGGTTGGTAAAAGGACTTGTGGATGTAGAAAGATCATCAAATTCAAACCTAGACCAACTCCGGTTGGTAAAAGGGCGAGAAGAGATGGTCGACGAAGAGCGAAAAATACCAGGGGAGGATGAAAGGAAACAACAAATATTTCACCGAGGAACTCTGTCAGATAAGAAATTTGAAGACGAGTTACCTATATGGAGATTATATGTAGATGGGTCATCTTGCACAACAGGTTGTGGGGCAGGGATTGTTTTGAAAACCCCAGACGAGATTGACATGGAATATGCCTTGCGATTCCAATTCAAAGCCTCCAATAATGAGGCTGAGTATGAAGCCTTGATAGCAGGTCTTAATTTAGCAAAGATTATGGAAGCGCAAAAAGTGATGGTATTCAGTGATTCTCAATTAATTATGAATCAAATGATGGGAACATATGCAGTTAAAGGAGAATTAATGGTCAAGTATCATGCAAAGGCGATGGAGTTGTTGGCAGAATTTGATGTCATTCAGTTGATCAGAATACCAAGAATGGAGAATGCACAAGCAGACGCACTGGCCCAACTAGCATCAGCTACTCGTACCGAGCTGCGAAGAACGATACCAATTGAAGTATTAGAAGCTCGGAGCATAGATGAAGACCTGACGATGAATGTTATTACCCTTGATTTAGGACCATCTTGGATGGATCCCATCAGGGCATATATTGAGGAGGGAGAATTGTCGGAGGATAAGCTCTCTGCAAAGAAATTGAAGTTTAAAGCTGCTCGGTATGTACTAACTAATGGTGTTTTGTAGGGGTGGCCGTGGGCCGGGCCTGGGCAGGCCCGGTCGGGCTCGGGCCGGGCTTGAAAAATTAAGTGTTATCCCAAGCCCGCCCAGATTTGAAAGCTCTTTACCCAGGCCCGCCCGATCGGGCCCTATTATGTTAATTAAAAGATTTTTTTTAAATTAAAATACCTATTTTTTTATTTAAAGACCAATTTTTTTAATTAAAAATCTGTTTTAAACTCCATATATTACAAAGTCCATATATAAAGTTTCTCACTTTACATGAAAAGACTCGGTATATGTTTTTATATTTATAGAAGTCCCCCTCCCCCCCCCCCCCCCACATATATATATATATATATATTTCGGGCCTCGGGCCGGGCCGGGCCTCATCGGGCTTAAGAACTCTTGCCCAAGCCCGCCCGAAAAAAAATCGGGCCTATAAAATTTTGCCAAGCCCGCTTTACGGGCCTATTTACCTTACCCAAGCCCTATTTTTTTATTGGGCGGGTTGGGCGGGCTTGGCGGGCCTCGGGCCTATGGCCACCCCTAGTGTTTTGTATAGACGAGGAATTATGGCAGGTTTGCAAAGATGTGTGCATCCCTCCGAGGTGAAGGAATTGATTGAAGAGATCCATGAAGGGTCCTGTGGAGCCCATGTAGCAGGTCGGACACTTTTGCAAAGGGTGATGACACAAGGATACTACTGGCCAACGATGAGGGCTGATTGTATAGCCTATGCTAAGAGATGTGATAAATGCCAACGTTTTTCCTCCATCCGACGAACTCCACAAGCATTGTTGACACCCATAACTTCCACTTGGCCTTTCGCCATGTGGGGAATGGATTTGGTTGGACCACTGCCAACGACCCAAGGAAGATTCAAGTACCTCGTCGTCGCAGTGGATTATTTTACTAAGTGGGTAGAAGATGAGCCTCTGATTGATATGACATACGAGAAGGTGTACCAATTTGTTTGGAAGAACAACATCTGCCGATATGGTCTCCCTCATGCCTTCATCACAGACCATGGAACACAATTTGATAACGAGGAGTTTGCCGCCTATTGTCATCAGTCAAACATTTTGAAGGTTTATTCAGCACCAGGCCATCCTCAAAGCAATGGGCAGACTGAAGTGACGAACCGAACATTACTAAATGGTTTGAAGAAGAGGCTAAGTGAGGCTAAAGCTAATTGGATTAATGAGCTACAGTCAGTATTGTGGGCTTACCGAACAACTCCCCGAGCAGCAACTGGAGAATCACCATATATGCTGGCATTTGGAAGTGAGGCTGTAATACCTGCCAAGTTGGGTCTTCCAACACACAGAGTGCTAAATTTAAATTCCCCAGTCAGCAACTTGATGAGGAGATTTGATTTGGACATGCTCGAGGAAGTTAGAGAAGAGGCAGCCATTAGGAATGCTGCTTACCAACAACGAACAGCTCTGTTCTACAACAAGAGGGTGAAGAAATGCGACTTAAAAGAAGGAGATTACGTGCTAAATAAGGTCATTCAGAAGCACAATAAGTTGGAAGCAAACTGGCATGGACCTTACCGAGTTACTGCAGTTGTCCGATCAGGAACTTACCGAATAGCAACTCTAGAAGGAGAGGAATTTAAGAATGCATGGAATGCTGAACACCTACGCAAGTATTATCAGTGATGTAAAATGTAAAGCAGTTCCATCAATATGAATAAAACGATGATATTTCACAATCTTCTCTCCTTTTATTGAAAGTTTTTAGGGTAATACTAGTGTGTTTAACACTACGCTTCTCGGCACACAACGCTGCTCGGTAGTAAAAAGAAGACGATAGTTCAAAACCAGACTAACTCCGATTGGTAAAAGGGCGAGAACAAACTATACTCCTTTGGTTAGGAGGCGTACACTAGCGTGACCAACTCAGGTTGGTAAAAGAGCTAGTGGACATGATAGTTCAAACCCACGACCAACTCCGGTTGGTAAAAGGGCGAGAACAAACTATACTCCTTTGGTTAGGAGGCGTACACTAGCGTGACCAACTCAGGTTGGTAAAAGAGCTAGTGGACATGATAGTTCAAACTCACGACCAACTCCGATTGGTAAAAGGGCGAGAACAGACTATACTCCTTTGGTTAGGAGGCGTACACTAGCGTGACCAACTCAGGTTGGTAAAAGAGCTAGTGGACATGATAGTTCGAACTCAAACCAACTCCGGTTGGTAAAAGAGCGAGAACACGAGACTCCTAAAAAGGCCAATCTCGGTTGGTTAGGAAACAAGATATGCTCTCAAATACCAACTTATGTTGGTCGGGAGGTAAGATTATTACAGAAAATACAAAAGTTCCTCGGAAAAAAAATATTCCAAATTGAACCAAGTATTGTTGGTCGGGGATAAAAACCCACTAACTGTAGTTGGTCGACGAGGAAAAATCATCGACCTTGGTTGGTCGAGCACATTTTATGAAAAAGACAAAAATTTACCAAGTATAATTAGTCGGGAATAAAAACTCTCACTAACTATAATTGGTCGACGAGCACAATTTGACAACCTTGGTTGGTTGGAATAATTTTCAACATTTTTATACTCATTACTTTATTATTAAGTGATCGAGAAATATTACTAATACTTGTAATTTTTTACTAAGTTGGTCGATGAACCACACAATATTGTTATGCAAGCACAAATATAAAGTGTTTGACAAATACAAGAGCAATGCAAATTTGCAAACAAAATGAAATTCTTTCATTAAATTCAAAATGAATTACACAAATTTGTTACATTGATATTAAATTATTACATCATAATTTCCTATTCTACTGGTTTTTTTCCTTTTGCTTTTGAAATAGGCTCCTCGCCAGCAGGAGGATCTTCCAGACAAAGGGGAGAATTAATGAAGTTAATATCTCGGAGCATTCTGACGTTCATTATTGAAGGAGTGTCCAGTAGATGCTCGGGACGAGATACCTCGATCTGAGAATGAAGATTATAGTCACCGAGGTATTTTGCAATTAAGTTCCGAGGAATGGCACGAGCTGGGATCCATTCCATGTACAATTTATAAGGTGGCACATGCAAGTCTAGTACCCCAGTATCATGATAGTCCCACAGGTAGTGCCCTTGTTCGAGCTTCAGCACGCCCAAGGCATTCAACCAACCTTGCTTGTAGCCCTTATTATTGGCATTCTGGATACGATCATCTAAATGGAATAGATCTTCGTTGTATCCAGCCATCCAAAACTCCCTGGGTTGTTTATTAAATTGAAATGTCAACCTTGCAATCTTCTCGTTAAGACTTTGGATGAAAAGTTCATTAGTCTTCAATACTGAGTTCTTTGAAGAAAGTTGTTGTTCCAGTTCTCTAACCTTCTTGGACAGATCAGACAAAGCTTGGTTCTTAGCCATTAATTGGAATGCTTGGTTTTCCAACGTTGATCGAGTACGAGCCTCTTAAACATTACGACTAAGAGCTCTTGATCCTCCCCGAGTAGGTCAAGAATTTGGTTCCTCGACAACATTCTGAGCAGCTCTTCCTTGACCACGAGAACCTCTTCCTCATCCCCGAGTAGCAGTAGAGGCACCCAACCTTCTCCAGTATCCAACTCTTGCCTTAATTTGGCATTTTCAACCTCTAAAAATGAAAATCCCTCGTCTGTCACTGGGATTATAGCTGTTGAAGAAGAAGCTGCAGACTTATACTGTGCTAGCTCTTTCTGCAAATTGTTATTCTCTTGCTCCAGCAGTTCGGCAATCTGTCTACATGCTTCAACTTCACCCCTTAGGGTTCTCTCCCTGACATCGTACCCAGCAAGGATCTTTTTGTGGTCTGTCTTGGCAGAAAGCTGTTGATACCTCTTTTCATACCCTTCGTGCAAAAGGGCATTTGATTCCTTGTACTGAGTCTGAAGATCTTCTAAAGTATATTGAAGCTCCTCGATCATGTCATAGTAAGCCACGTTATTGGCCACAACTCGATCAAGTAAGTCCTTCAAGTATTGATAAGCTTCGACAGCCGGCTCTGAAGCATCATGACCAAGGATGTTGGCAACTTCTGATGCACTTAGGTTTGTGTAACCAGCCTTATAATATTCATGGCATTGCTGCATCAATTTTGTATCATTGGCAGACAGCAATTCCATTCTAGCCATAAACTAATAAAGAAGAGAAGGCAAGAGTTAATAAAAAAGCAGACAGAGCATCAACAATGTAGAGGAACAAAAAAGGTAATTTTATTACATCATCAAAAGGAGTACAGCGTTCAGAATACAGAGTACAAGTAAAAGAAAAACAGAAAGAGAATACCGAACAACTTCACACCTTTTCCTTGTCTCCCAAGACTTTCTCGGGAGGCTGGGACGAGGAGCTTGGTTGCTCGGTGGGAACAATGAGTTGATTGGCAGAAGTTGAGACTTGATCAGGAGGAGCAGGCAAAGACGAGATCTCCTCGGTGGCTGTCTGATTGGGTTGTGGAGCAAGGACTTGATCACCTACTATCATTGAAGACTCCTCGGACGCAGCTTCGTCTTCTTCCTCATCTTCAATTACAGGAGGGGGGCCAGGAAGATGTTGTTGAAATAGTTCAGTGTCTTCGCTAACCTTCAGTTCCTGCAGGGCAGAAACCCAACCATCTTGGAAGTATTTCAAACTCCCATACTGCACCTGGGTCATCATTGCTGCTACCCCCTATCCCATACTTTGTCCCAACCAGTTTGAAAAGATTTTTTCACAGCCACCTTTCTTTTCATTTTCTCCGAGGAGAGCTTCTCGGATAGAAGATCCTCGGAGGCTTTCAACTTGGCCTCCACCTCCTCCTTCTGGCGATTTACTTCTCGTAGAAGAGTTAGCTCTTCCTCAGCCGACTTCAACTTATTTTCAAGCTCCCCAAAGTTTGTGAGCTTATCAGTATATTTTTTATTATCTCTCTCCAAGTCCTTCACTTTATTTCCCAATTGCACCTTCTCTGCCTCAGATGCAGCCATCTTCTTCTCCCATTCACCCCTATCCTCATCATACTTTTGACGAGAATCCTTCAAAGACTGGGCCAAACCCAGAAAAGCATCCTCCACTCCAGACGAGGAGCTAGAAGCCTTGAGTGCTTCATCTTTCTTCACTATGGAGTTAAAACAACTCACAAGCTGTAAAAAGAAGAAAATAATGATAAGTCATTGCAGAGACATATGTATTGATGAGAAGAAAGAAAAATTCAGGATAAGAGAAACTTACTGAAGCAATGTGACGAGTAGCTAGGGATGTCAGCATATCCCTAGACATGTTCTCCTCAATTCCTTGGACTTCAGGAATAGTCCAAGTCTTTACCGAGCTCATTGCAGAACTCGGGGGAATAATGGTTGGAACATCAGCTCCACTAACTTGGAGCTGGGGAATGGTTTTAGTCAAAGTGACCGATGAAGATTTCTTCAGTCTCCTCGGTGGCAGTTCAACAATCTCAACCAAAGAGAGCTTTTGGTTGGGACAACTTCCACAGGTGCGTTTTTCTTGCTCGGAGCCACTGGGGGCTTCTCGGCAGCCTTCTGAGGAGCAACAAAAGGGGCACCATCTACTTTCTTTGTCCCCTTTGGGACATCAACCTTGTTTCTTTTTCCATCTCCAGCGGAGGAAGTCTCCTCGAAGATAGCAGGAACTCTTCTTTTGCCCATCTTCTGACTTAAAGGAATGTGAGATTCTGGAGAAGAATCCTCAGGAATTGATGCTGGTTCACTGGTACTGACCACGGGACGAGCAGTAAAGGATGTAGTATAACTCCTATACTGCAACAAATATGAAGCAGACCTGATGTGATCGTCTGCAACTCTTCGATGCAAATTCCAGATATGTTTCAAATGTTTAATATTTACTTCTGATTCTTTTGGAGTTTTTCTCTTACTGTCAACTGCAAACAAATACAGTGTGAAATATCAGTCATACATTTTATCAAACATAATGAAATCATAATTTCAAAAATAAAATAAGATGAAAATAACCTATCCCATTGCCATATGGAGGGAATTTGGGACCTTCATATACTTCATCTCCAACCAAAGGGGTATGCTGCCAATTTTTGATAACTACCCCGTGTTCAAAATAATCCCTGTTTGCATCAGGGAGGTTGACTACTAAGGCCCTATTCAAAAATATATTTTTTAAATAAAAAACATTGTCTAAAACAACCCATCTATAACAATACATAATCTCAGGAATTCCTATACGAGTTCCATGAGTTTGATTTAACCTATACACCCCATTAACTATTCTCCATGTGTTGGGGGCTATTTTTGTAGGGACAACATCGAAATACTGACAGAAATCTAAACACAAAGGGTTTGGTGGAAAAGAAAATCCACATTCAATAATAAAGAGGCTAGGGAACCAATGTCCCTCAGGAAAATTAAAATAATTTGAATGCTCAGAAAGATTCTCCAAAGTTACCCAAGAAGGAATAGAAAAGTCAGAACGGAATTTCTCAAGAGATTCGATAATATAAACCATGGTGAATAAAAAGAAATGAAGAAGAAGGAAGAAAATCTTACAGGAAAAAGGAGATCTGTTGACAAACAAATGAAGAAAGGGATGAACGCACAAGAGAGAGAAAAGCTATAGAAAACTCGAAAGCAGAAATTGAAAAAGGTAGAAGACGATGGTATTGCCTCCGAAGCTTAAATACTTTGCCTTGGGAAACGGCGAAAGAAATGATTACAAAAAAGAAACTATTACGCTACCGGCGGCTAAAAGGACAAAAAGTGCACGAAGATCGAAGCGCTTATAAAAATGCAAAAAGGCGGATTCTGCGAATTTGGAAAGAAATTCAAATACGAAGAAAAGGCTCCTAAAACCCAGGAAGGTCATTTAATATTTCCATATACCGAGAAAGAATGTTCCATACTCCTCAAAGTTCGAAATATGAAACATTGGGGGCTTCTGTTGATACCAAAATTAGTATGCTGATGTGGACGAATAATAAAAAGACACGTGTCAATCTACGTGGCACAATAGCAACGAGGAAGTTCATTTCCCCGACCAAGTCAGACTCACTCCGAGCAACAAGTATACTCCGAGGAGCTCCAGCTCTCCGAGGAACACTAGCTCTCCGAGGAACTCCAGCTCTCCGAGGAACTCTTGAACGACGAGCAACTAAGGCGGTTCGAGCTGCATCTCGACCACAGCATTGATTGCCAGATAATCAACAGTTCAACTATTCATTGAATGCTTATCATCTTGACACACACGCTTGAAGAGCATTAAATAAGTTACCCTTTCATATGTATATCATTTAATGTATCACCCTTTCATGTACAGCCTAAGGGTTATAAATACCTTGTATGACCCTCATTCAAGGGGACCGGAATTTCTTGATAGTACTTATAATCGAGAATTCCCAAACACTCAGCAATAACATAACAGTGGACGTAGGCCATTCATATAAGGCTGAACCACTTTAAAATTCTTTGTCTCATTTATTTATCTGTGATTGAATAATTAGAGTGATCCCGACCAAGTCAGACTCACTCCGAGCAACAAGTATACTCCGAGGAGCTCCAGCTCTCCGAGGAACACTAGCTCTCCGAGGAACTCCAGCTCTCCGAGGAACTCTTGAACGACGAGCAACTAAGGCGGTTCGAGCTGCATCTCGACCACATCATTGATTGCCAGATAATCAACAGTTCAACTATTCATTGAATGCTTATCATCTTGACGCACACGCTTGAAGAGTATTAAATGAGTTACCCTTTCATATGTATATCATTTAATGTATCACCCTTTCATGTACAACCTAAGGGCTATAAATACCTTGTATGACCCTCATTCAAGGGGACCGGAATTTCTTGATAGTACTTGTAATCGAGAATTCCCAAACACTCAGGAATAACATAACAGTGGACGTAGGCCATTCATATAAGGCTGAACCACTTTAAAATTCTTTGTCTCATTTATTTATCTGTGATTGAATAATTATAGTGATCTAATTTTTTACATCAACAGTAATAAATAAGGTTGTTTAGCAGATATCCATTCATCCTAGACAATGAGCACAAATATAAGATAATCCAGATCAGCTCGTTACTGGATCCTACCCTCAGGAAGGAATTTGCTGATGTTCTAAGGAAAAGGAAGAGCGTGTTTGCCTGGAGTCATGAGAACATGTCGGGAATAGATCTAGAGTTTCTTTTCCACGAGCTTAGTATTGTGAAGGACACAAAGCCCATTAAACATAAACATTGTTGTCAGCTAGGAGAAGAACATGGCCATTTAAGAGGAGGTGACAAATTGAAGAAGGAAGACTTCATTGAGGATTTTAAGTATATATAATGGCTTTTTAACGTCATTAGGGTTTAGAAAAAAATGATAGGTGATGCATATGCATTGACTTTACTGAACTCAACATGGTTTTCCCTAAGGACCATTATTCAGTGCCTCGAATTGACAAACTGCTCGATGCCACTGCTGGGCATGAGATGATAAGTTTTATAGATGCCTATTTGGGGTAAAATTAGATCAAGATGAAACTTCAAGTAATGGAGAAGACCTCATTCATCACTGGTCGAGGTACATACTGCTACAAGGTTATTCCATGTGGACTGAAAAACACTAAAGCAATGTACCAAATACCGATGACCAAGGTCTTTAAGGATAAAATTAGAAAGACTATGGAAGTATACGTGGATAACATATTGATCAAGATAAGGAAGGCAACCAACCACATCAGCGACTGGGAAGGCACCTATGATTATGTGCTTTAGGTAAAGACAATCTTTTTAAAATTATCTCAATTTTATTATGCACCAAATTTGCGAACCGATTTAATTGACCCAATTTTATCTTCTTAATCCTAAACATGCATCGAGTCAGATTAAGCAGATAAAGTAAAGAAAGTTCACAAAGTGTACAAGGAAACCACTAAGGAGAAAACCCTCAGACGACCCAGGTCAGACAATCACTATGATACGGAAATTACAAAGAGAAAATTTAGACTTACACAATGACTCGACTCCACAAGCCTTGACGCCTATTTTTCTCTACTACCACTCCTCCACAATGCAACGTAGGAGTCCACCTATAACAGATAACACACGAGTCCATGTATGCCTCAGTATCCATCGATACAATCTCAGCAACCATCTACGATTAGGAAAACGGAGTCCACCATTTCTTCACCGTAATCAGCACGCACAAAATCCATCGCACGAAAACAGTTATTCTAAATGTTAGAAGAATCAAACCAGTGGTGAAAACCAAGATCTTTATGACATAAGGATTATGTAAACTCGGATCTTGAATATGAAGGATGTTTATTTCTTATCTTTTGAAAACACTTGTAAACAAGTTCAGAAAACTTATATCTTTCTTTTTTGTTCTGCACACCTTTTTTCTGAGTTAAAGATGCCTGGAATAATAAAGCATGTTTTTCAAGGTGGCATGTAGTTCGAATGAAAATCACATGTTTTTCAAACGAGAAACATATCTCGT
Source organism: Sambucus nigra (assembly GCA_949130495.1). Lineage (NCBI taxonomy): Eukaryota > Viridiplantae > Streptophyta > Magnoliopsida > Dipsacales > Adoxaceae > Sambucus > Sambucus nigra. Next base: position 199,864,596 of record OX422221.1, on the reverse strand, counting down.
TAGAACGAAAAGAAAGTTTTGTTTTAACGAGGTCTAAATTCGTTTGAACACATAAAATGTAATCCTTTGTTCATACGACTCTAAACACGATTTAGATCAGAAAAGATTTATAAAAATTATTTTAAAAACAGTTTTAAATAAAAGATAACATCCTTATAAAAAATTTTGAGAACCATAACCATTATGCATTCTTACCTGAGAGAATATCATAAAACACGTGGAGACTAGAACGTGCACCTAAAATATGTCGTGATCTATCCTTAAATCTTGGACGTTACGTCTTCATCACAACGTCAGGGCTTAATGGAATCGCGACACATAAAGACTATCCTATGACTCAAAGTGGTTTTTGACCGGAAGAATGCCAAAACATACAAATTGACACTATTTGGAAATTTGTCTTTACAAATTTCCCCCTTTGACTATTCCAGGATAAAAACAAAAATAGCGAAATTCAAAGCCGGACCGTCAAGCCAAATAACCTATGTCCCATCCCATTAACCTAAAAAATATAAATATAGTTTCGGATTTGAATATGTAGGACCTATAAGCAAGAACTATCTGAATGTGATGTAGTCGAAAAATCTGAATCTCTGAACAATCAATACACACACGAAATAAACAAATGTCAAGTGAAGTACAGAGGAATAAAAATGATATATAAACAATATGATCAAATCTCAAAATATCAAATCTCCCCAACATCACATATCTATCTATACTCCTTTTTGCCTGGAATAGACTACTAGTGGGAAAAATAAATAAAACATACCATATCTATCATGAGTATAACATGTAAAGCATAACTAAAAAAACATGAGTAACCAACTAATAAAAGATCAGAATATGACAAAGTATAGCTAGTAAATAGTCACATGAATAATCATCACTATAAGGAATGATGTGACTAAATAGAATATTGTCCCCAATGCAGTATAAGAATGAAACGTGAATAAAACAAGTCAATTGCAAAAAAATCTAGAAGTACCATATAAGAATAACATAATGAAATCTAGCTTAAAGGAACTGAAACTGATGATTCAAAAAATTTGCAGGTCGTTCGAATGAAATGTAATGTCGTTTTAACGATATGGACATCTCGCAAGAACCAAGGCTAATCTCTCATTTAACGACCAGAAATAGTAGACCCTCACGCGAAGCTCGCTTGAAGCACCCTTTTAACGACCTTCTAATGACCCAACACTGTATGTCGAACACACCTCGCTCGAACCTCATTGGAACCATACTTCGAAAGACGTCCATAAGTTGTTCAAACGACCCTTATATATCGTTCTAACAACAGAGAAAAATTTTGATTCCAATAAAAAAAATGTAAACTCACTCCAGAATGATGATCCACATAAATAAGCACCTGACATTATAAAAACGGGTAAAATACGAACTCAAAGACAAAAATGAGTTACACTTTAATAGGGTACCGATGCGCCTACACATGGGATGAAATGAATGGGTGTGAACTAACACAAATGAATTATAATTCAAACACATAAATACGTTCAAGAAGATCTAATTGACTGCTAAATATCATCAAACTACGGTTTTATCCATATGTGATCATTATAATTTGAGCTTAATGAACTAAACAAACATCGTGCACATAAGTCTAGAATTTTGACGATTCTACCAAACAATAACGTTAGACACGACTTGTTTAACTTAAGACTCATTATGTAAACCCGTTGATCTTCAACTAAACTCCATCAAAAAATAAACATATATGATTATTCTTTTCTTATTCAATCTTATTTTGAAGTTCTACTTTCTCTTTTAAGAGATTTCCTACCCATTTTTGGCTAAATACGCTCTTTTTAATGCCTTAATTTTTTCTTGGGCTCTTTTAAATGGCGGATTTCACGATGAGTTCACTTGTCTCTCACAACCCTTCCCCGTGCACACTCATATTTTTTCAATAACAATAAATATCGTCACGGGCAATAGTTGTTACATGCATAACTCCCCCTTAGTCATATATGTACGTAGATGACAAGATTGGGAAGAGAACAACTCACAAAACTCAAATGTACATAGGAATTCAAACATCCAAATAAGTTCGTGCATGTGTGTACAAAAGCATACACATAGTCGAATCTAAATACAAATCAAGTTCAAAACGACTCCATTAAGCACATGGTTAAGATCAATCTAAGCATCTAAAATCATGACCAAATGTCCTAGGCACATGGAAATAATGAAGTGAAAGGGTACAAGCACACCAATATGCCGTACCATAAGTGTAAACTCAAGACATAAAAACTGAAATTCTTTTTGTATTTTCAAAAAATATATGAAACCAAAAATATTTTTTTATTTTTCTCAGAATGACACAAGAAAAGAAAAAGATAAAATACAAAATATACACATTCCATAACACTAGAAAGTATATATCATGAAGTAGAAACTAGCGTATGACACAAATGGCTAACACGATCATCCACAAGATCTATCATGGGAAGAATCACATGTAAGCAAACGAGAGTCATGAAGTCTAATTCCTAAAATCTCTAACTTTGATTTACTAACCCAAGTAGGTGTGTAACGACACATGGGGGTTTTAGGAACTGAAATGATTTTATTCTTAAACTTCCTAGAAGCATTCTTAAGGTCGTAGAAAAAATGCCCAAGGTGACCCCTACCGTAATGAGTGAAAGTCTAGATACAACAGAGAATGTTACATAAATTGCATTTTCCCTTAATGTTCCTAGTCGGATCTCTCACACGTATGGTGTTGTCGTTGGGAATGTGATAAATATGATCATAGAATCTAATTCCACACTTATTAACTTTGATTTGGATGGTGCCTAACATCATATCCAACTTTTTTAACCTAGCCTCCAAATCAAATTTGACCCTACTCTATTCTTTCAATATCTCCTCAACCTCTCCTATACTAAACTCGAGTAAATGCCTAGGCACCTCAAACTCTAAAATCTCCTTCTTGATAGCCTCCATCAAACCATGAAGACTATCTCTCTCACCCTCAACATACACTAGTTTCTCCCGAAGAGTCTTCTCACGTGCCCTAAGATCCTCAATCAATGCATCATTATTTTCTATGGCACGTTCTGTCAATATGGATTGTAACTTAAAGTTAGTCTTCTTCACCTTCATAGTTTTCGCATATAATTCACAGAAGGCAACTTACAACTCACTCTCCTATATTTCCTCAGCCTCACTCACTTCACCCTCACTCACTTGGGCTTCACTCGCTATTGCCTTGAAAGTTTCATTCAAATGAGTATCTTTATGAGAAGATTTATCATCTCGCTCACATGATAGACCATGAATGCAGTGTAGTTGGGCTCAATAGCAGAATCTTCTCCCTCTTTTGGATCACTATCACTAAGGGTGGAATTAAATGCTATCAGTTTCTTGCCCTCTTTCTTAAGTCTAGTGGGGCACTTAGCTACCCTATGGCCATAACCCTTATAACCATAACACCTACCCAACTCAGTTATCTTAACACTCTCACTCCGATTCTTAGGGAAGTGATCGGCTTTCTTACTCTTATTTTTCTCAAACTGTTTTTCATCTTTTGATTGATTTTGGAATTTGAGAAATTTCTTATACTTCTTTGCCAACATGGCCACATCTTCAGCTTCGGTGTCAGACTCATCATCTGAAAGTTTAGTTTCCTCATTCAAGGCTTTCAAAGCAATGCCCTTTTATTCTTCGGCATTTTCTTGGAGGTAAAAAAATGTCAAATTACTAAGTTTATAGGTCACCCATAAGCTCTTCTAGTTTCGTTGAGTCAAGCATACTCAATGAGTTTAAAATGATCATCTTTGGATTAAATCTATAGGGCAATGACTTAAGATCTTCTTTATGAATAGATGGCCAGGTATCTTTTCTCCCAAGTTATATAACGAGTTAACTATATTGGACAATATAGAGTAGAACTCATCAAAGGTCTCACTCTCTAACATCTTAATCACCTCAAACTGGTTGGCGAGGTTTTGGAGTTTGGAAGCCTTAACAACATTGGTTCCTTCATGGGTGAGTCGGAGTATACACCAAGCCTTTTTTGACATCTAACACGTCGTAGTACGGTGGAATTCCTCTGGGGTGACTGAAGAAAACAGAGCATGTAAACCTTTAGAATAATATAGCAATAATTTATGCCCGACATCAGTCCACGACTCAACAAGTTTTAAACTAATGACCTCACCCTCTCTCGTGACTAGTGAAGATAACTCGTTTTCTATTGCTAGTCACATACGTTCATCTATAGCCTTAAGTGCACATTTCATACACATTTTACAGTAAGCATAGTTCGACCCATAAAATATAGGTGTTCTAGAACCATCAAACCCTCTAAATTCATACCTAAAGACACACAAGATCACTCACATGACAACCTTATGTTCTAGCTCTGATACCATTTTGAGAAGGCCCATAGGAGTATGTGCTTCCGGCAAAGATAATCTTTTTAATATTTTCTCAATTTTATTATGCACCAAATTTGTGAAATAATTTGATTAACACAATTTAATGTTCTTAATCCTAAACATGCATCTAGTGAGATTAAGCAAATAAAGTAAAGCAATTTCACAATGACGATTTATAAGGAAACCACTAAGGGAAAAAACCTCGAACGGTCTAGACCAGATAATCATTATGATACAAAAATTACAAAGTGAGAATTTAGTCTTACACAATGACTCGACTTCACAAGCCTTGGCGCCTCTTCTTTTCTACTACCATTCCTCCATAGTGCAACTTAAGAGTCCACCTATGCCAGGTCCACAACACACAAGTACACATATGCCTTGGTATCCACCGATACAACCTCAGTAATCGTCTATGATTAGTAACACATAGTCTACCGTTTCTTCACCGTAATTAGTACGCACGGAATCTACCACACAAAAACAGTTATTCTAAATGATGGAAGAATCAAACCAGTGGTGAAAATCAAGTTCTCTATGACATAAGGATTATGTAAACTCGGATCTTAAATAGGAAGGATGTTTCTGTTTTATATTTGGAAAACACTTGTAAACAAATTGCAGAAAATGCATATCTTTTTTTTTTCCAGTTCTGCTCACGTTTTTTAGTCAAAGACGCCTTAAATAATAAAATACGTCTTTCAAGGTGACGTGCCATTCGAATGAAACCACATGTCTTTCAAATGAGAAACATATCTCGTTAGAAAGAAAAATAAGTTTCATTTGAACGAGAGTACAAACTCTTTTGAACGAGGTTTAAATTCATTTGAACACATAAAATGTAATCCTTTGTTCATACAAATATAAACTTGATTTAACTCAGAAAAGATATATAAATACTCTTTTAAAGACAGTTTTAAATAAAAGATAATATCCTTATAAAAAATTCCGAGAACCATAACCATTATTCATTCATACCTGAGAGAATCTCAGAATACATGTGAAGACTAAAACGTGCACTTAAAATGTGGCATGATCTATCCTTGAAGCTTGGACACTACATCTTCATCACAACGTCACACGCTTAATGAAATCGTGATACATAAAGACTAGCCTATGACTCAAAGTATTTTTTTTTTTGGAATTATGCCAAAACATACAAATTGACACTATTTGAAAATTTGTCCTTACAGTGACCTTGACCGAACATTTGATCATCCAGAGAAATTTCAGATGAAGCTGAATCCAACAAATTTCATTTTTAGAGAGTTTGAGAGGGAATGTTCCTTGACTTTGTAGTAGACTAAAGGGGAATAGAGGCCAACCTTGATAAGATCTAGATGTTGATTATTATCCAATATTCATGAGATACAAAGCTTGTTTCGAGGTACAAAGCTTGTTAGGATATGTATCTACTCTGAATCAATTTGTTTCGAGGACAACGGAGAAATGTCTTCCAATATTCACGGTGATCAGAAAGACCTTTGAGTGGAATGACAAGTGTGATGCAACTTTCCTAGAATCGAATAAGTACGTGGGATATGCACTGTTTCTATCAAGGACAATTCGGGTGAAAAACCTTACTTATATCCGACGTTGTTAGAATCAGTAGTTAAATCAGCTTTAGTATGACACAAAAATAAAGTACAGGAGCCTGTATACTGTAATTTCAAGGCATATCGTAGAGCTATAGTTCGGTACCCTAGACTAGAGAAGTTAGCATTTTTTTTTTATTAAACTTCTTGGAGGATGAGGCCATATTTTTAGGCACATACAATTGTCATTTATAAAGACCTTCCTTTATGAAAAGAAATTCATAAACTTGAAAAAATTAGGAAGAGAGATGGATTAGGTTGTGGAACTAGGAGAGTATGGCATATTGTATGAGCCAAAAACAGCAATTAAGGGCCTCGCATTGGTCGATTTCATTAGAGATTTTACTTATGAAGAGCTACCATATGATAAACATAGAGACATACCAGAGTCATCATCTCGGCAGGATAAAAGAGCTTGAGACTTGGAGCAGATAAAAATAATGTTCAAGAACGAATGTTTAGTTGAGGGCAGTTTTAAAAAATAACTGAATGTGTGGAAGTTGTTTATAAACGACTCATCATGTGCCAATGGCAGTAGAGCATAACTAATTAATAAAACACGTCTGATGGTGCACATATCGAGTATGCCATCAAGTAAAATTTGGAGGCCTCCAACAATAAGGTTGAATACGAAGCCCTAATTACAGGTTAGGATTGGCATTATCAATGGGTATATAACAGTTGTTGACATATAATGACTCTCAGTTGGTTGTAAACCAAGCACTAGGAATTTATGAAGCCATAGAAGAGTCCATGATGAAATATTTGTCAAAGGTGAAAACATTATTATCAAGTTTCTTAGCCATACAAATGGTTGGAATCCAAAGAGGTGAGAATGTCCGTGTAGATGAACTTCCTCATTTCACATCAGTTACAAGAGTTGAACTTTAAAGAACAGTTCCTGATGATCTTATCACAACATAGCATCGAAGAAGAATGGATATTAATAATGGAGTTAGACGTGGAATCATCTTGGATGGATCCCATTTGATCATGCTTGGAGACCGGTGAGGCAAGGAGACTCCGTTACAAGGCGACGCGATGCTTGTTAGAAGGAGGAGTTCTATTCAGAAGAGGATTCATAATATATTTTTCTAATATCTGTTCATCCTACTGAAATACAAGAGCTGATAAGAGATGTCCATGAGGGTTCATGTAGAGTGCATTCGGTGAGTAGTTCATTGATGAAGCGAGTCACCACCCAAGGTTATGTTTGGTCAATCATGAACAAGGACAATGCCAATTATACTAGAAAGTGTAACAATTGTCAGTGGTATGCTGTTATTCAAGGAAGACCTGGGGCAACATTGGTACCGATCACATCTCCTTGGCACTTTGCTATGTGGGGGATTGATTTGGTCGGTCCATGGCTAAAGATGAGGGAAAAATTTAAGTATTTGGTGGTTGCAGTAAATTATTTCACAAAGTGGGTTGAAACTAAGCCACTAGTCAAGATGCCGTATAAGAAGGTATTCCGTTTTATATGGAAAAATATTATCTATTGGTATGCGATGATGTATCTTCATCACGGATCATGGCACACAGTTTGATAATGACATGTTTAAGGACTACTGCATTCGATCGAGAATCAAGAAGTTGAACTCAACACTTGCCCATCCTCAGTGCTATGGGCATATTAAGATCAACAACTTTAATACTCTGTGTTTTCGAAAATAAAATATTGCGACATGATTTAATTTAATTATTTTGGATTAATTTTAGGAATAAATTAAATCGGAGGGATTTAATTTTAAATGGGTAAGATTTAAATTGAAAACAAATATTTATTAACGATTATATAATTACATGACTCAATTGGGTATGATGAGTTCGCCCGTGGAAAAAAATCATACGTTAATAAACTTATGGTTACGTGTTGTTTAAACACGTGTTATTTAAACACAATAAAAATATCTATGTTGAATAAAAATAATTGGGACGCATTTTGGGAGGTTTTACGACCTCGTTTAGGTGTTTTAAACCTTTAAATATGGGCCTGGGGTATATGTATACTAGTTGGGAGGCTATTGGACCATTCTAGTTAGAGATTCAGGCTCATTTGGAGGCCCAAAAGTGACGGTAAAAACCTAACTCGGGATTCGGGGGTTTATAAGTTAATTAAGAAGGTTAATAAACTCAGTTTACTCACCTAAGAAAACCCTACCAGCCCCAGCCCTAGAGAGGAGATATCAAAGTTAAAAGGAAGGAGGAGATTGGAGATTTAAGAAGAGGGACTCTCACTTTCATTCCAAATTTAAATTGTGTAGTTTCCGATGTGGATTTCTAGATTTAATTTAAAATTGATGATATGGAATAGGTTCCACTATATGCATGTGAAGGATCTCATTTTGATGATTTAAAATTTTTAGACTTCAGAGATTGACTAGAAAATCTTGAAAAAAGTAATAATAATGTTAGCTTAGAGATGGATCTTGTGATATAATGTTGTTATCATGTAGATCTAATGTCTACCTGTGAGAAAGATTGCTTCCTGACACAAATTGGTGAAAAAGATATGATCTTGAAAACTAGAAATGTCACCCCCTAACCCCATTAGGATATAATTAACTCAAAAGTTCACAAGCCACACTTATTATTTATTTATTTGGTAATACACATTAAAGCAACTTCAAGGTTAAAATGCGAAATACTAAAAATACAATCGTTTTAAGGAGACATAATTTAAGAAAAACTCCCATACCATTTAACTTAATTACAACTAGTACAATGTACAAAACAAACTGATGAGACAACAGTACTATTCACTCAACATCCTAGACTTGGCAGCGGTAGCTTCAAAACCTGAAAATGTAAACATATAAAACCATGAGTTTAAAAACTCAGTGAATGTACTACATCTCTATATAGTAAAAGTACTATTTTAACATCTCAACATCTCAATATATATCTATCTATGTGCCAAATTAGGCCATATACATATCCGGAGTTAATAAACCCCACATCTCCTGCCCGTAGGCAATAATCATATCCATAGGTTTTAATAACCTAACATCTCCTGAATTGCATAGAAACTCAACATATCTTGACTTTTATAAAGCCATAACATCTCAACATCTCTTGATTTTTAACAAGCCATAATATCTCAACATCTTATGAATTTTAATAAGCCATATCATCTCAACATATAATACATATACATCATATCCATAATAAATTCAGTAAGTACACTCACATTGGGTTGTTAACTATGTATTAACGTTTTGTTCTGGTGGAGCTGAACTGGGTTGACTAGACCTTACACCTATTAATCCAATGAAATTAGTACTGAATCTCAATCATAAGTATTATCTTAATATATCTATGTAGCTTTCAATGACTATACAACAATAATATAATTCCACTCAAGTCACATTCCATGAAACATGTGTAAAGACGAAACAATGGTATATATGTTGATAAGGTTATGAACATTCAACCATAGAAAATACCTCGTAAGGAATTTATAACTAAAATAAAGTAAACATAAAAGTATACTTCTCAATGTATATACACATGAAATATGCACTCAAAACACCCTTGGGAAAGAGCAGATATAAACATTCTTTCATGGGGTATCCAGTATGGCCTCAGATTATTGTCCTCCATACTTAACCATCCCACATTCCTATATTGTATAATTACATGTGTCCAACCTTATCAATATGAAAACATATATGAATATAATTTCCAGTACAAGTGATGGTGAAAGTTTTCAAGCCTCCTAGAGAAAGTTATGAACATTTCTTTATAACACAAGAAATCTGCCCTATAAGGTCCTCTATTGTTCCTTCAACTTCCAAGAATTTTCATAATTTTTATACAGCATAACATTCCATGATTTTCAAACACTTTCAGTACACATATTGAATAGTACAAAATTAAAGTTTCATAATATTTGGACTTCATTTTCTATCTCAAAAGCTTGACCAAACTCAAGGCATACCGAAATGAAATATACAAATAGCAACTACATACCAACTTGCAACCATCACTAAAGCCTAACCATAAGGAGTTAAATTCTAATTTTTGGATATGATATGAATATGTGAGTTTATTTTCACATACAATTGGAATTTCTGAATTCCAGTAAGCACAAAAAGAGATATGAAAGTTTGAATACAAAGGGTTTTAATACAAAGCAATATGACCTATAAACACCACTTATCTCACATATGAACCAATACATATTATCACAAAGGAGGATGGAATTTTAATCAATACTTCAAGATTTATATACTTTGAAATAAGTATAATAGAATATTAAAATAATATTAACACATAATTTTACCTTGGAAACACCTTAAGGATTTTCTTGGAATAGTTTTCCTAGCTTTTCCTTATAACCCTTTCTTCCTTAACTTCTACTTTTCTTTCCTTAAGCTTAAATCTCTCAAAACTGAACCTAAGGTTATATTTGCTGAAGAAATAAGTTAAAATAAGAGTTTTAAGTCGGAAAAGGCATGCCACCTTTCCATCCAATCAAAATAAGCCATATGGTTTACTAAAAGACAATTCACCACTTAAAGGGAATGGACAGATTTGTCCCTTGTTTGTAAATTCGGCCTAACTTCTTACTCGGACATCCGTTTGATGCACCGTTTGTTGTGTTACAACCCTAACTCACATGTATACAACTATCTAGTTTTCACCTCAAGTCAATTGTAGTGTTATAAGGGTCAAAACTAGTCTTAAACAGGAATATTTCTATCGAAAATAACAAAATTTTGTGTTCGTACATAACTCGACATTTCACGATTTATGAAAGTAAGATTAGACTAAATATAATTATTTAACATTAGATATACTAATAACACATTATTCATATCACATAAGATAAACATGATTTAAATATAATTTATCATAATTATATCCGAGTTGTCACAACTTCCTCCCTTAGAAAATTTCATCCCCGAAATTTTAATATAAAGGTCACTTACCAAACAAATGGGGATACCATTTCTTCATGCTATCCTCCGTTTCCCAAGTTTCTTCTTTAATTCCATGGCTCATACACATAACTTTAACTAAGGGAATAACTTTATTTCTCAATACTTTCTCCTTATAATCAATAATTTCCATTGGTTCCTCGATGTACGATAAGTCTTCCTTCAGTTCAATTGGTTGAATTTTCAACTGATGAGATGGATCTGCCAAATACTTACGAAGCATCGATACGTGAAACACATCATGTAAACGAGATAAATCTGGAGGTAATGCTAATCTATATGCCAGGTTCCCAATTCTTTCCAACACCTCATATGGTCCAATGTATCTTGGACTTAGTTTCCCCTTCTTCCCAAATCTCATGACGCCTTTCCATAGTGAAATACGCAGGAATACAAAATCTCCCTTCTGAAATTCCAATGGACACTTCCTCTTATCTGCATAAAATTTTCGCCCGCTTTGTGCTATCTTTATCCATTCCCGAATCATTTTGATCTTTTCCATCGTCATATCTATTAATTCAGGACCCAAAAATTTCCTTTCACCTACTTCATCCCAACACAAAGGCGTTCTATATCTCCTCCCATATAAAGCTTTATACGGAGCCATACCAATGGTGAACTGATAACTATTATTATACGAGAATTCCATCAATGGAAAATGATCATCCCAACTACCCTTGAAGTCAAATACACAAGCTCGTAACATGTCTTCTAATATTTGAATCGTCCTTTCAAATTGCCCATCGTTTTGTGGATGAAATGTAGTGCTGAACTTTAAACTTGTGCCCATGGCATTCTGTAAACGAGGCCAAAACTTAGAAGTGAACGTTGGATCTCTATCTGATACAATTGACACTGGTGCCCCATGTAAACAGATAATCTCATCAATGTACATATGTGCATACTTGTCAACAGTATAGGTGGTCTTAACTGGAAGAAAATTTGCTGAATTTGTCAATCGATCTACAATCATCCAAATAGAATCATTCCCCTTTGGTGATCATGGTAATCCTATAATAAAATCCATCGTTATATGCTCCCACTTCCATTCCGAAATAGGCAATGACTGTAATAATCCTACCGACTTCTGATGCTCCGCTTTCACTTGCTGACATACTAAACATTTAGCTACAAATTCTGCAATCTCTCATTTCATATTGTTCCACCAGTAATACTCTCTTAAATCTCTGTACATTTTGGTACTGCCTGGATGCATAGAGTAAATAGAACTATGTGCCTCTTCTAATATATCCTTCTTTAAGGGTGGATCATACGGTACACAAATCCTGTTTTAATAACACAACGATTCATCATTCTTAATCTTAAATTCACTCTCTTTACCATCCAGGACATCTTTTTGAAAAACTTAATTCAATACCCATCGATGCCAAGTCAAGGATATTTCCCACACGTGCACACTGTATGCAACCTACAATCCCCGATGATTTTTGACTCAAAGCATCTGCTACTGCATTGGCCTTACCAGGATGATGATGAATGGTAGTCTTTAATCAGCTCTATCCAATGCCTCTGCCTTAAATTCAAGTCTCTCTGTGTAAATAAATACTTCAAACTTTGACGGTCAGTGAAAATTTCACACGTCTCTCCATATAAATGATGCCTCCATAATTTGAAGGCAAAAATAATAGACGCAAGTTCTAAATCGTGTGTAGGATAATTACTTTCATGTGTCTTCAACTGTCTAGATGCATAAGAAATTACCTTTCCATGTTGCATGAAAACACAACCCAGACCCTGACGTGATGCGTTAGTATAAATCACAAAACCTTCTCCACTCGATGGAACAGTGAGAACTGGAGCTGATACTAGCCTATTTTTCAAAATTTTAAAGTTGTGTTGACATTCATCACTCCGCACAAATTTCACTTTCTTTCGGGTTAATTTAGTCAATGGTAAGGCTATAGATGAAAACCCCTTTATGTATCTTCAATAATATCCAACCAATCTTAGGAAACTCCTTATCTCCATTAAATTTCTTGGTCTTTCCCATTGCACAATTACCTTTACCTTTTTAAGGTCAATATAAATTCCATCTCTCGAAACAACATGCCCCATAAATACTACCTGATTCAACCAAAACTCACATTTGCTAAACTTAGCAAATAATTTACTATCTCGTAAAACTTGCAATACAACTCTTAGATGCTTCTCATGTTCCTCTTGGCTAGGTGAGTATATCAAAACATCATCGATAAAGACAATCACAAATGAATCCATGAAAGGATGAAATACTCAATTCATTAAATCCATAAACACCGCAGGAGCATTTGTTAACCCAAATGGCATTACCAAAAATTCATAATGATCAATAAATTTTTGGTAAATGACAGTGCTACAAATGAATGAGTAGAACCTGGATCAATAATCACGTAAGCATGTTTGTTCATGATATAAAATGTACCTGTCACCACCTTTGGAGTAGCCTGAGCATCCTGTAAAGTCATAGAAAATATCATTCCCGGAGCCCTGGAACCACTAGCCTATCCTCTACCTCCTCCTCTCCCTATGCCTCCAGATGATGAACCTCGACTAGTAGTAGCTGATTGAGTCCCTTCTATTAGAATAGGACAGTTCCTTTTGGTATGACCAATTTGATGACAGTGACAACACTCTACCCCCTTTAACTTGGGACAATATGGACTGATATGGCCCTCAGCTTTGCAAAAATAGCATGTAACAGGCTTAGACTCCCCATTGTCATTCTCCTATTGTCTATTCTGTTGCCCCATCGATCTTGCGCCCCTAAAACTGCTTGGTGTCCTATTCTGAACAAAATTTCCAGTCCCTCTACCGCGCTGAAATCTTTGACTCCCTTGTTTTGAGTATTCTACATTGCTTTCCTTTTGCTGAGATGGATCAAATCTACTCCTCTTTCCCCTTTGTTGCCTATTCTTTATTTCATCATTAACATCTCCTTCAACCGTCATAGCTTTGTTAACTAAAGAAGTATAATCTACCATTTCAAGTGCAGTGTGTCTAGACTTGATAACCAAATTCAACCCATCCTGAAATCTGGTGCATTTATCCTCCTCATTGTGTAAGAAACATAATGAAAATCGAGACAAAGATATGAATTTAGTTTCATACTCCCTGATCGACATATTCCCCCGAGTCAATGATAAAAATTCTCTCTCTTTTTGCTTCTGATACATGTGAGGAAAATACTTTTCATATAAGACTTTAATAAAGGAATCCCAAGTAATTATCTCACCTCCCTCCGGAGTAAGAAATAAATGTTTGGAAGACTCCCACTAATATTTAGCTTCTCCCTTTAACATGAAAGTATCCAAAATTACCTTTTGCGCGCCAGGTACATTCATCACCCCGAAGATAGTTTCTGTGTCTCTAACCCAAGCCTCAACTTCTAAAGGATCTACAGAACCTGAGAATGTAGGGGCGTTCAATTTGATAAACTTCTCGTACAGAGTATTCTTCTCCTCTCGTTGTATTTCCCTTTCTCTTCTGGCCAAAGTCTTCTTCTCCAAGTACTTGGCTTGTTGTTCTACTATTTGCGTCATAAACATGTTTTATTGTTCTGCCATTAAAGTCATGGCACGAGCCATTTTCTACATATTTGTAAGTTGTTCAGGAGCCCCCTCTACATTATTTGAATTTTATTGGTTTACTGTATTTGAAGACTCCTCATCCACCCTCTCATGACCATTTTATCCTTCCATATCTTACTATCTGTCATAAACCATAATTATTGAAACAAGAATACAACATTTATTTCTAACATAATGGTTAGTATTTCTCACAAGTTAATATAGATGACCCACACCACACAATTTCTGCCACTGCCACATCTAGACTCTTTAAACCCAGAATATAAAAACCCAAAGATCTGATACTAAGTTGTCACCCCTAACCCCATTAGGATATAATTAACTCAAAAGTTCACAAACCACACTTATTATTTATTTATTTACTTGGTAATACACATTAAAGCGACTTCAAGGTTAAAATGCGGAATACTAAAAATACAATCGTTTTAAGGAGACATAATTTAAGCAAAACTCCCATACCATTTAACTTAATTACAACTAGTACAATGTACAAAACAAACTAACGAGACAATACTACTATTCACACAACATCCTAGACTTGGCAGTGGCAGCTTCAAAACCTGAAAATGTAAACATATAAAACTATGAGTTTAAAAACTCAGTGAATGTACTACATCTCTATATAGTAAAAGTACTATTTTAACATCTCAACATCTCAATATATATCCATCTCTATGCCAAATTAGGCCATATACATATTCGGAGTTAATAAACCCCACATCTCCTGCCCATAGGCAATAATCATATCCATAGGTTTTAATAACCTAACATCTCCTGAATTGCATAGCAACTCAACATATCTTGACTTTTATAAAGCCATAACATATCAACATCTCTTGACTTTTAAGAAGCCATAACATCTCAACATCTCATGACTTTTAATAAGCCACAATATCTCAACATATAATACGTATACATCATATGCATAATAAACTCAGTAAGTACACTCATATTGGGTTGTTAACTATGTATTCACGTTTCGTTTCGGTGGAGCTGAACTAGGTTGACTTGACCTTACACATGTTAATATAACTAAATTAGTACTGGATCTCAATCATAAGTATTATTTTAACATATCTATGTAACTTTCAATGACTATACAACAATAATATAATTCCACTCAAGTCACATTTAATGAAACATGTGTAAAGACGAATAATGGTATATATGTTGATAAGGTTATGAACATTCAACCATAGAAAATACCTCGTAAGGAATTTATAACTAAAATAAAGTAAACATAAAATTATACTTCTCAATGTATATACACGTGAAATATGTACTCAAAACACCCTTGGGAAAGAGCAGATATAAACATTCTTTCATGGGGTATCCTGTATGGCCTGAGATTATTGTCCTCCATACTTACCATCCCATATTCCTAAATTGCATAAATAAAGGTGTCCAACCTTATTAATATGAAAACATATATGAATATACTTTCCTGTACAAGTGATGGTGTAATTTTTTAAGCCTCCTAGACCAAGTTATGACCATTTCTTTATAACACAAGAAATCTGCCATACAAGGTCCTCTATTGTTCCTTCAACTTCCAAGAATTTTCATAATTTTTCTACATCATAAATTTCCATTATTTTCAACACACTTTCATTAAACATACTAAATAGTTCAGAATTAAAGTTTCATAATATTTGGACTTCATTTGCTATCTCAAAATCTTGACCAAACTCAGGGCATACAGAAATGAAATATACAAACATCAACTATATACCAACTTGCAACCATCACTAAAGCCTAACAATAAGGAGTTAAATTCTAATTTTCGGATATGATATGAGTATATGAGTCTATTTTCATATCCAATGTAATTTCTGAATTCCAGTGATCACACAAAGATATATGCAAGTTTGAATACAAAGGGTTTTAATACAAAGCAATATGACCTATAAACACCACTTATCTCACATATGAACCAATACATATTATCACAAAGGAGGATGAAATTTTAATCAATACTTCACAATTTATATACTTTGAAATAAGTATAATAGAAGATTAAAAAAAATTTAACACATAATTTTACCTTGGAAACACCTTAAGGATTTTCTTGGAATAGTTTTCCTAGCTTTTCCTTGTAACCCTTTCTTCCTTAACTTCTACTTCTCTTTCCTTAAGCTTAAATCTCTCAAAACTGAACCTAGGGTTATATTTGCTGAAGAAATAAGTTAAAAGATGAGTTTTAAGTCGGCAAAGGCATGCCTCCTTTCCATCCAATCAAAATAAGCCATATGGTTTACTAAAAGATAATTTACCACTTAAAGGGAATGCACAGATTTGTCCATTGTTCGTAAATTCGGCTTAACTTCTTACTCTGACATCCGTTTGATGCACCGTTTATTTTGTTACAACCCTAACACGATACATACAACTATCTGGTTTTCACCTCAAGTCATTTGTAATTTTATAAAGGTCAAAACTAGTCTTAAACAAGAATATTTCAATCGAAAATAACAAAATTTTGAGTTCGTACATAACTCGACATTTAGCGATTTATGAAAGTAGGATTAGACTAAATATAATCATTTAACATTAGATATATTAATAACACATTATTCATATCACATAAGATAAGCATGATTTAAATATAATTTATCATAATTATATCCGGGTTGTCACAAGAAACCACTCATCCTATAATTTTTTAGATAATGGCACTCCTATGAATTGATTATGAATTAGTTGTTATTCTCATATACAAATTTGTTGGTAGATGATATAAAATCCTTTAATTATCATATGTGAGGTTGTGATAATTTTTGGGTGATAAATAATGAGTCGTAGGTGAAGAAAATTTGGGAATTTCGTCCAAAACTCGTAGGTTCCCTGAGGCTACATTAACAAGGGGTGAACCGGTTCGGCCCTGGGAACCGGTTTGGGTGCCCTGTTCACCTCAGGTTGGTCAGTTTTCATTTTAGGCTAATCTCTTGGGATATCAATAAATTTAGGAGTTACAAAATATTATTTTAACACCTTTGGAATATTAATAGGATTAAAATATACCCATTTGGGAAAATTGTTAAGATAACATATTCCTTAGGTTAGTCAAGAATAGGATTTGAGATACGGGAATATGGGAGTTTACGGTGTAGGGGGATTAAAGATAATATCTGGATTAGAGATAATCCTCCATACCTAATATAAGGGACTTAAGGGATGTAAGCAGTGTCAAGACATCGAGACAACTCAGCGTGGCAGCCCAACAAGGAGATTGACCGTCACAGCTCACCCTTTATTTCCTATTTGTAATTTTGTTTAAACTATTGACATTGATTACAATGATGTAATAACTGCAATATTTAGCATGAGGTCAAATGGTATTCGTGAGATATTGGGCCTGACAGGGCCTGGGAGAGCTTACATGCTCTACCGAATGACCTCGTAGTGGGAACTTCAGAGGGACTTGGTTTGGAGGATTGAGAAGTAAGGCAGTGTTAGGTCTTATCCTAACCATCTTATAAACACCTAGTAAAACATCGAGTAATATTTCATCGTGGAAGCTTGTGCGTATTAGCCTTGAGTTCCATCGTTTGTAGACCCTTGAGACAAACATTTCCTCACCTAAAATCACGTCTACTTTATGTGATCTCACTAGCCAGTCAGTCACTGTCAAATCCAAACTCGAGTAAACTGTTGTGGTATTAGGGTTGTCAGAGAGTTTGGTGAGCCACCTCTATAGGTGACAGTCCTCTGATGCACAGTGGTTAGGCAAAAGGCATGTCTTGGCATTTAATGTTTATAACATAGAGCTGACTGGTCCATCAGACATTTAATGTTTGTGACGTAAAGTATGAGGGAATGTATGTTCACAGTTGTGAAGGACTAAGGCATCTTGGGAGTGGTGTGGGGGTGATATTTACTGGAATCAACCACTTATTAAAAAGAGTGTTCTTTGTAGATATTATTACTAGAGAGAGAATAAAGATCAGAGAGAAGTTATTGTAGACTAGCGTTCTTTCTCACCCGCCATTGTCATTTACTGTGGAGCTTTTAATAGCTACCAGAGATCTTTCAGAGGTTATTGGTGTGTTGGATGCCTGCCAAGGTGTATCTAGGGTGCTTACTTCTATCTCCCTTTGAGTGAGTTACTTCTGAGTTCCTTTTATTATTTTGATTTATACACGAGAGTATTGCGAGTTCAATCTGAGTGTTAGTCATGTATAATATTGCCGGGTTTAATTATGTTTATTGAAGAGCCTCTAGGTTAGCATTTATCATTATACCTATAGGGGTTACACCTCAACTAGTATAAACACACTCCCAGGCTACAAAGGGGACCACCCTCTTACATTTGGTGACTCCTTGGGGGAGGTATTCTTCTAAAAGTATGGCGTAAGATAATGTTAATCGTATCATAAATTTTAATTATATTCAGCTTAATGAAGAATAAGCTGCGAGGGATCTTAAGGCTGTCAGGGATGGGGTTCCTTGGGTGGAAGTGCCCCTAGTTCAAATGACAACAGGCATCCCAGGGGTGACTCAAGCTTCTACTAGTGCCGGGATGGGACAAGAACACATGACCCTTCTCATGGGCAAGTTCTTTGAGTTCTTGTAGACCCCAACTACTACTAAGGTTTTAGGTGGATTTGACTCCAGTTCCTCATAAAACCAACGGCGGATCCAATAGCACCATCGAGCTCAGCTCCCATGGAAACTGGCCCCACGAATACAATACCCACCCCTATTTTAATGGTGGGTATCCCCGGGAGATGGGCGTTCCACCCGTGGTAAGTATGCCAGTCACTATAAGTATTCCACCTGCGGTCCCTCAGCCTATTTCTCCAGTGGTCGAGAAAGCACCTGCATCTGCTTTAGAAGAAATGAGGAAGGAGATGTAGAAGGAGATGTTGAAAATAATAACAGCTTCGTCACAATCAGCCAACGAGGTAGCATCAGTGTATGACAATTTTCGTACTCCTTATCCCCAGAAATACAACGATGAGCCTTACCCAAAGGACTACATTCCTCCCATCTTTGACAAGTACATAGGAAAAGGGGGGGAACCCAAAGGAACTATCAAACTCTTCATCGAGAATCTGGGGGCTCATTATAACAACTAAAAGCTTAGGTTGAGGGAGCTTTTCAAATCCTTAACCGATAAGGCTTACACATTGTACTCACACTTGGCACCTAAAAGTGTCTCAATGTGTGAAGAAATGCATATGCTGTTTGTCCAGAAGTTCTTTCTGGCAGAAAATGAGTTCACACTGACCCAACTAGGAAGGGAGAAGCAATGACTAGGGGAATAAGTGGTGGCATATGTTCTAAGGTTCATGGAAAGGCCTCTCAATGTAAGAGAAGAGGTCGAGGAGTCCAAACTGCTTGAGATTTGTGCTGAAGGTTTGCTCCTAGAGTACATATGCCATCTTATTAATGAAACACACGAGGGAACTTTCGAGGTGATCTTGAAGGCATAAAGGAATATATTATTAGTTGTCATCTAAATCCCATTATGGTGCCTGTGATGTTTAGGCAACCGATACAGCCTGTTGTGACATGGGGCCAGCCCCTACGGGTGGGCTACGCCGATGGGGGAGAAAGGTATAAGCAACTAAAGAAGGATAACAAAAGAAATTTTGGCAAAGATAAGGGGGATCCACCCTCACTACCCTGCACCATTGAATAAGTGGTCAGCTATTATAACACCATAGTCCAAGGTGGAACGGTGTATGAACCTAAGGGCATTTCGACAATTAAACCAAACGTTGAGACAAGGGTTGATCCTAAGTATTGTCAGATCCATCGGAAGGTGGGTCATCCAATGATAACCTGATTCACACTCAGAAAGATTATAAGCAACCACACGAATATGGGGTCTCTACAAATCCATCAGGAGAATGTAAATGCCAACCCCCTGCCAGCACATGTAGTTGCTTATAATGAGGAGACTGAATGGGAAGCGAGGGAGCTGGAGATTGAACGAGAAGAATTTGAAGATGCATTAGAGGACTATACTAGGGGAGTGGAAAATGTAGTGATATCTTACGATGAATCTAGAGCCTGGGATATAGAATACGTATACAACCTGAAAGGAGAGCATATGGATCAAGGGGTAGACTTCTAGGATGTTTCGCGGTCATCGAAGTTCTCATGGTTCTTCGACCAAATGGGGATAAAAAGGGAGAGAAGATTAGAGATAACACAAGCAATCTTGGATAGTGCATGAAAGTGGAGAGGACCGATGGCCAGGTTGTTAAGGAAGTTTTTATCTGAAGTAACCTTTAGCGACACTGACAGGGATGTGAGGTTCCCTCATAATAGGCCCTTGTACTTAATCGCCAATTGTAATGGGGTGAGTTTTGAAAGAGCCTTGATGGATGGGGGAGCATCGATGAACATCATTCGAATCAGTTCCTTCCAGGTGGCCAACATTTATGAGGCAAGGTTGATACTAATGCCTTTGGTAATTTCTAGTTATGATAACCAATCATCCACATCAATTGGATACGTGAACGTTGGGATTGTGATGGGGAATTTTACTTCACACATTAAATTCCATGTGATTGAGAGTGATACTTCATATCACCTTCTAATAGGAAGGGCGTGGATGCACAATCATGGACTAGTCCATTCGAAAAACCACTAATGTGCGAAGGCCAACGTAAAAGGGACTGAAATTGTCATACGTGCAACGAAAAAACACTTTTCCATCGAAGAAGATCAACTGGTAGATGCATATTTATACACTGAGCTAAAGGAAGGTGCCAGGGTCTTAATAAGAAGAATGGAGGGAGAAAGGGTTCCCTCTATCATAGAAAGGATGGGACCTGTGAATGATCAAAACAGTAAAGGGGTAGAAATAAGGGAAGGAACTGAGTAAGTTCACCATGCTGGTTCCAAGACCCAGAATATCTCTAAATAACTCAAAGAAAGAATGTGGCCCAGGATGGATCCGATAGAGCACGAGGTCCAACGATAGAGCATGTTGAGCAGGTTCTCTCAAAATAGACTGGCAGAAGTTTCAAAAGAGAGGAAGAGGAAGGTGATTGCAACGGTAAGTAGGCAATGCAAGAAGAATATCACAGAGGATGGGAGGGTAATTTACCTCCTCTGAAGGTGTGAGCGAGAGATCTAAGGAGTTATTCTAGAGGATGACGAGGAGGCTGACCCGATATATGAATGTTTTTTGATAGACCAACAAGGATAGTGTATGGTCATTGACAACACTAATATACAAGAGTTTGTACAAAAAGTGGGAAAAGAGCCAGAGTACATGACAGATCGGTCGAAGCCACAAGTATAAGAGTTGGAACGGCTAGATTTATCCAATGAAAGAGAAAAACCAAGGCCCATCTCCATTTCAAAAGACCCAAGTGAGGAGAGAAGAAGGGCCTTTGTTGAGCTGGTTCGGGAATACAGGGGCATGTTTGCATGGAAATACAAAAAAATGGAGGGGCTAGATGAAGAAGTAAGTTGCCATAAACTTAACGTTATGTCTTTCTACATACCAGTGAATCAATCCACAGGGACCTACAAGCCTGAGCTGGATCTGAAGATCAAAGAGGAGGTAGAATGGTTACTAGCGTCAGGGTTCATCAAACTGATACAACACCCACTATGGTTGTCAAGCATCATTACAATAGGGAAGAAGGATAAGAATCAGATAAGGATCTATGTGGACTTTAGAGATCTGAATACAGATTGACTGAAGGATGAGTTCCCTCTACCCTTCATTGTTAGCTTCATCGATGTAACTGTTGGTCATGAGATGTACAGTTTTATGGATGGGTATGTGGGATACAACCAGATCAAGATGGATCCATCAAATGCAGAGAAAATGACGTTCAGGGACCCATTGGGCAACTTCATGTACATAGTGATGCCTTTTGGGTTAAAGAATGATGGGGCAACGTATCAAAGGACGATGATGGCCATCTTCCATTACTTCTTTCAAAAGTTTTTGGAATTTTATGTGGATGATTTGGTCATCAAGTCAAAGAAAGAGGAGTCCCATTTGGATAATTTAAGAAAGGTGTTCATTCGATGCAGAAAATAGAAGATGAAGATGAACCCACTGAAGTGCGCTTTCAAAGTCACAAGTGGAAAGTTCATGGGTTTTGTGGTAGATTGGCAAGGAGTGCAGATGTACTAGGACAAGCAACGAGAAATTTTGGAGATGCCATATCCAAGAACGAAAAAAGAGCTCAAGAGTTTCCTCGGTAAAGTCTCCTACCTTAGGAGATTTATACCAGAACTACCCAAAATAACTCACCCACTGATGGAGCTGCTGCGAAAGGGAATGAAGTTTAAATGGGAGGAAGCTCACCAGGAATCTTTGACCAAGTTGAAGAAGCTGCTCACTTCTCCATAAATGATGATACCTCCCATAGCAGGGAGACCGTTACAACTCTACCTCACATCTATAACGAGGTCCGTTGGAGCTATTCTGACACAGAAAATTAAAGGGCAAGAGAGACCAGTCTACAACTTGAGCAGGATCATACATGGACCAAAGGCAAGGTACAATTGTATAAAAAGACATTATTTAGACTTGGTGTTTATAGAATAAATACTTGGACATTACATGTTATCTTTCACAATCCACATTGTGACAATATGTGACTTAATTAAGTTTTTGTTGGCAAGAAATATTTTGATCGGAAGGGAAGCTAGGTGGTTCCTCATCCTTTCAGAATATGATTTGAAATGTGTGGTCCCTCGCACGATCAAGAGCCAGGCGTATGCAGATCTATTGGCATTTTCCTATCTAGAATATGAGATACCCCGAGATAGCATTACAAGGGATGACTTGAAGGCAAATTTCGTGGATGCCAACCTTGAAGAATGGACGATGCAGTTGGATGGTTCTTCGATAAAAAAGAATGGAGGGGAAGGGGTCATCCTTTCTTAAGGGAAGGAAGAATTTTTCCTTTCCTATAAGTTGGATTTCCCTTGCTCCAACAACGAAGCAGAGTATGAAGCGTTGGTACTAGGGTTGCTAGAGGCCCCCCTAATGGGCATCCATTTACTGTGCATCAAAGGTGATTTGAACTTGGTGGTTCAGCAAGTGAACGGGGAATATGCATTGAAGCATCTTAGCCTAGCACCTTATAGAACGATCATAAAATGGCTAAACAACCAGTTCCACCAGGTCAAGATAAGAAGGCATCCCAAAATGATGAATAGGCATGCTGATGCCTATGCTACCATTTCTCAGAAGATGGCTATAAAAACTTCTACAACTACTGTGGTGATATAATGGAGAACAACCCCATTGATTGTAGAATCGATCTTATAAATGGAAGATAATTCGGATTAGAGAGGAGAGATTAAGAAGAAGTTAAAGTCTGGGGAAGGCAAGATGGAACTGAAAGAGCTAGCGCAATACCTTGAAAATTAGTGAAACCTCTACTTTAGGAATGTGGGAGGATAGTTGTCGAGATGTGTTGGGCCAGAAGAAGCAGAACAAAGATCAAAGAAGACACATGACAAACACTGCGAAACAACTGAGATCCCTTTATATAAAAGACTTAAGAGGGAGGGATACTTCTGGTCAACGATGAAGTAGTACGCAACATAGTTGCAACGAAGGTGCGATAAATTCCAACTCTTCTTTCAGGTAGTTGAATGCCACTTTATTAAAACTCAAGTAGACTGGAGGCAGTCTTACATCGATTTTATTAAAGACAAAGTTGTTCTTTTGGAAAAAATAGATGCGATGGGACTCAAGCGAAGGGTCCCATGATTTTATGTCCAGGATGATCAACTCTATCGAAGGGGGTAGTTTAACAGACCATTGAGATGCATCACAAAGGAAAAGGCAACAAAAGTTTTAAAACAAGCTCACGATCCAGCTCACATTGGAGGAGCAAATTTATATGACCAACTAATGACCATTGGTTATTATTGGCTAACTATAGAGAAAATTTTTTCTGAGTTTGTATGAAAATAAAAGGCGTGCTAACTGCATAGAAACATGAGCTATGCTCCTTAGGTGAACTTACATTCTTGGGTCATTCCTTACCCATTCCACACTTGGGCGTTTGACTAGGTAGGGGGTAATACACCTATCTTCGAGGGGGAATATCTAGATACTTATGTCCACAAAATGTTTTACAATGTGGGTTGAGGCGATACCACTCAAAAGAGAAACTACAGGGATGGTGGCTAACTTCATCAAGGAGTAAAATATTTGCAAGTTTGGGATTCCAAAGGTTATCCTCTCTGATAATGGGACCCCATTTGTCAACAAATAAGTAACTATGCTTATAGATAAATACTCCATTGTCCATCATACCTCAAAAGTGGCATATCCTAAGGGGAATGGTCAGATCGAAGCAACTAACAAGACCTTGGTCAATATTTTGGCCAATATGATGGAAGACTTCCTAGGATCATGGGATGACAAGGTTCCAACAATCCTGTGGGCCTATCGAATGACGAAGAGGAAACCTACAAGATAGACATCGTTCTCTCTTATGTTTGGGGTTAAAGAAATTTTACCAGTAGAACTGGAGGTTTATTCGGCCCGATATGCCTTGCGAAGCAGCATGCTCCCTCAAAGCAGACATGTATAGTTGGAAGTAATGGATGAATACAGAGACAACGCGATGAAACACTTCTAAATTTACACGAAGCAGCTTTCCAGAGCATATGACAACTTGGTGAGGCCAAGCAAATTTATGGAAGGGGTTTTTGTTTTGATGGCAGTAGTAAAGCACATACGGGGTCTCCCGTTGCCTAAATTTGCTGCGAATTGGGAGGGACCTTTCATTGTAAAGGAGGTTCACGATTTAGGTTACTGTTTAATCTCTAAGATGGAAGAAGATAAACCCTTCAAGATTAATAACAAATGGTTAAAGGTTTGCCATGTTTAAATGAGTAACCTTAGTTACAGATTTATTCTTATTAAAACTATGTTGCAATTCATTGTGCGAGTTATTTCTTTTGTAGTGAGATTAAGAAGAGTGAGTTTGCTTGTAAATTATAAGAATTTGAAATTTTCAATAAATAGAAGCATTGCAACGAAACAATATATGATGAAAAAATGCTATATCTTTTTCATTGATATGACTTGTAACGATTACAAAATTGGGAACATAAAGAAAAAAACTGTCAATACAAAAGAGGGGACTTCTAGCCTAGAAGAAACCATAGATCGGGTTTGGAGAAGAATTCCCCAGGCAAACCAGAAGAAGCTTATAAGAATGACCTCTGAGCAGTAATGCAACCTTCAAGCCTGGTCTTTACTTGAGCTCTTTTGATTAACAGGGTTTCCCTTTCTAGCTTGGCCTTTACTCAGGCTTCTTCGGCAGCCCTCACTTTGTCATCGCCTGCCACTAATAGAGGGGACAACTCTGCTAGCCTTTTCTCTTCAGACCGTTGGCCTTCTATGTGTTTCAGATATAGTTACCTCTATATTTCCAACTGATCGCCCTTCAGAAGTTTCAGATAGCTGATCAGCCAATTCAGTTGGAAACCGTCCTTGCCCATTTCCTTCAAATTTCCAAGATGGATATTGATGAGTGCCCTCATAAGGTTTGAATTTTAAGTGTTGACAACCTCAGCAATAACGGTCACCAGACCTTGTAGCCTATGGCTCATCACTAACACGTTGTGGCATATACAGTCAACAGTAAAAGTTTGAGGATGGTGCATGACAATGCGATCAATGACAGACCGATCACATGGAAAAATTTGAGGAGATTTACGAAGGACTATAAGACAGAACTCGTGAGGATCCATGTCTGGAAGAGGAACCTCACATCCTGACTCACTGTTCACTGGTAGATTCGTAGTTGAACCACGATCGCCATGGCTTGAGTCCTAAGAGGGGACTGGTTCTTGATGAATGGTTTTAACAGTTGAGGGATCATGTTGAGCGTATGTTTGGATAGTGCATGCCCCTTCACAACTTGCAAAGCGATGAAGAAACATGAGATGACAAAAATCTTTACAAGTGGTCTTCATTATTAAGTCACCATTATAGGTAAAGTTTGATGAAAAAAATCGTAACAAGTGGTTTTCATTATTATGTCACCATTATAGGTGGAGTTTGACAAAAGATCTTAACAAGTGGTTTTCAATGTTAAGTCACCGTTATAGGTGGAGTTTGACGAAAAAAAACTTAACAAGTGGTTTTCATTGTTAAGTCACCGTTATAGGTGGAGTTTGACGAAAAATGTTAACAAGAAGTTTTCATTATTAAGTCATCATTTCAGGTGGAATTTGAGATTTTTTTTAACAAGTGTCTTCCATTGTTAAACTTATCTTGAAGGAATAATGGAAGTACTTATGCAAATAAGTGAGAGCAATCAAAAAATACCTCAGGAATTCCTGGAGGAGCAACGGTAATTGTAGAGACAGCTGCAACGGAAGAAACTACAGCAGATAAACCAGTTCCTCCCCGAGCCTTTGAAAAACCCTTGGCTAGAGGAACCCCAACCCTAGGCGAAGCGCCTTCCTCAAGAAAAGTCACTATAGACAAAATAGGGTAGGGATCGGAAGAAACCGGTTGCCCTCCCAAGGGAGTATCAACCCCCACGGAGGTCGAAGGGACCCCCGAGCATGAAGATGACCCAACGATAGCGTGCACAACAGGGTGGACCCCAGATGAAGATGATGGATTTAACAAGGGGGAAAGTTGCAAACATAACAAAATGTTAGACATGAGCAAACACAATAATAAATGCAAAAGAAATAACACAAGGAAGGAGCTTACCTCAGTGATATTGGTAAAGGGGGATAACACAATGGCAGGCCTCACTAGAGGAAATAACAGAATTGATCCAGCGAGAGATGTGGCTAGATCAAGGGCAGTTACGACCTGAAGGTTAAAGAAAATACTTAGTACCAAATCCAAATGAAGCAAAAGAGAGGAAACTGATAATCAATACTAGTACCTCTAGAGGGATAGAAGAAACTAGAACAATGTCCAGAGGAACCATTGGAAAGGTAGATAGCCCAGAAGAAGTCAGAAGAGATTCCTCTAGCTAGGAAGAAGCTCCAACGGTTCATCCATAAGTGATAGCCCTCCTTCCAGCCTCCTCTGCATGCCTAGAAGCATAAGGATGAGAAGAGGTGAGACCGTACATGGGAGAACGGGGATGAGATGTATCGTCTAAGATGCTATCGAAGAGTCCTCCCACGAAGGGGCTCAAATGAGGACTTGGCCTTCCTTCTTCAATCTCCTGCATAATGTTTCTAAGTGTTAGAAAATACACTACTTCATGTTATACTGAAAATGGATAAGTGTGGAAATAAAAAAGAAACAAACCACTTTTCAAGTAAAGAATTAGATGATATGACTATTAGCGAAGCAGGTGGCAAAAGAACTGGTGAAGCCCTATCGGTTTGACCCTACTCAGCATCAGGACTGTCATCAAGAGTGATGGCCTCAACTTGAACTGGAGATCAAGAGGCCTTAATAGCATAAGCGATAATAGTAGACTGCACCTTATAAGCCTTTTTCCGCTAGGTCTGTGTACCCTAATTCTTCTTTCGGGTGCCAGAGGCACCAACAGTGGAGGGCTCTGGAACTCTTCTTATGTTTTAATACCCCTTCCTTGGATCTATAATAATAGTAGGGAAAGTAGTAGCAGGAGTATTAGGGGGGGTGGCTTCTTGAAATTCCCGTCGCACCCTCTCCAATTCAGCCTAACACCTGGCTCTTATTTCCCCACTTAGTTCTGCAGGCATGCTAGGTGGAGCGAAGGCAGTTGGGAATGCGTCTAAAGGAGCTTCAGACTTAGTCTGGGACTTAAAATTTGAGGAAATACCACTCTTGGAAGTTTTGGATGCCTTGGAGGGAGGTTTTGAAGGCCCCTTTCCAGAAGGGCCTTCGGGGTCAGTGGGTGGTTTGGACATAGGTGCTTTCTTGACTTTGGGTATAGTAGTAAAGATTATGGGATAATGAGGAGGGAGCTCACTGGGGGGGATCTTTTGGGGTGCTTCTTAGAGGGAACTCCATCCCAAAAGCATAATTACCTTTATGGCCCAATTCAGAAGCAGATAATAAGAGAACTGTGGGATATACCGGATGACCTTGAACAAACTTAGAAATCTTATCTAGTTGTATCTTCTAGTAATTTATTGCAAATAATGAAGTCACATACCCATGTCTTGTAATAATGGGGATGGTGACTCGCCCAACCGTTGTTGAGTTGAACTCCTAAGCAGTTGTTTTGGGGATTGAATTATATATGGATTTGGGATTAAAGACTTGATGGCAAAACCTGAAATTGGTATCGAATAATTACAGGGAATGTTATTAGAATCCATGTGTAGGATCAAATTTCGTTGCCGAGATTAAACCCATGATTTGATTTGAAGTATTATGAGATTTTTGAATGAGAACTATGAACCTTTATTAGTTCAGACCAGTTATAGTTTTCATGATTTAATCACTTGAATTATAGGAACAAGCATGTTTAGATTGGTTAGTATAGATACATTCTCTTGATTGTTATGGATTAATAGTTGATGTAATTGAGTTCCATAAAGCTCTGAAATCGTTAATGAGAATTAAAGAGGAAAATTAATTTTTAAAATAAGGCAAATCTGGGCTTACTGTCCTGCCCGAATTGATTCGGCCTTAAGAGCGAATCGATTCGATCAGGCGAATTGATTCGGTCAGGCGAATCAATTTGACTTCTTGATCAGAATCGATTCGGCTCTTGGACTTGGGTTGGGTCAGATCGAGGGAAATATTCATGGAATTTTTACAAGTCTATCCGATTATGTGGGAGTTATCCAAGTGAGTGGTGACTAGTATAGAAGGAGAAGGCCTCACTAAAGGTGACTGTGGGATGGGATAACTAAAAAACTGGGCGAGGGGCCCAATGGTCAAAGCTAAATTGGCGGTTGCATCGGTTGAGGTTGAAAGTCTCAGAGGTATATCCCCACTCGGTGTAAGAAGGCAAGTAGCCAGGGGAGAATAGAAGGACCACGACCAGTGAAGGGTTTTTAATGATGAGGTCTGAAGCAGTTGGTTGGACCACCTTTGCCCCGTGTTGAAAAAAATCCCAAGTGTGGAGGAAAACTTCTTCACTATATGGCCTCATAAATTTTGGGTTTATCGAAGACGGGCAATATATCCTTACGACTATGTTTCTTATGGTCCTTACGACTATGTTTCTTATGGAAACAATACAAGCGATGGGGCTTGATGGATTCACCAGAGGGAGAACGAATGGAGTTGGCCGATATGGCAAGGAAACGAATATAGAGGAAGCCCATGATAAGTATGGTGTTGGCAAAGTTGGCTAAGTTATAATGACCAAGGGACCTTTCCATGTCTAGGTAGGTCCTGTCCAGCCAAGTGTAGAGGGACCCTAAGGCTATGGATAATAGAGGAAGCTTAACCCCCTAGCCAAATGAATGAATATGTTTATAAGGTCCCTCATAGGCTGGTTATTTGGTTTCCCAGGCAACACAAAATGGGAAAGAATGATAAGAATGTAAGCCGATAATTCTAGAGATGTACCTTGACCCTTACCAGAAACAAAAAAAACCATCTTTCTCCGAGGGATATCGAAAGAAGTAGTTGATGAGAGGTGTAAAAGTGTCTTTATTGGATGACTCGGTGCAACTTCGGTAAATTTGATCCCACTCTGATCGATCAGCAGCTTCTTAGGCGTCTAGTGCCTCATCAAAATAAGGCATGGCACATGTGGGATCAAGCCCCAATAGTTCACAAACGTCCTCCAATGTGATGGTGAACTCACCCCATGCAGAAATGAAAGTATGGGTGGTAATGTTCCAGTGAAAGACCAGAACTTAGAGTGCAGCATTGTGCTTGGAAAGGGTGAAGTTACCAAACCAATTTTTTCGACAGAGCCCAATCTTGGTAAGAGCGTCGACATAAGTGTTCTTCATGTGGGAGTTCCAAACAACGAAGTTGGCCGGGGAATCTCCTGTCCCTTCGAAATTAATTTGGGAATAGGAGAAGTCACCACGGTCCAAATGAAAACGTTTAGAACCCTATGGGGGGGGGGGAAGAAACCCCAATCTTCATCTTTATCGTCTTCATCGCCAAGTGTCAAGGCATAAAACTAAGCAGGGAGGACAAACACCTTAAACATAGAGGAGTAATCATCGTCCTCATCAAAAAAAGGAGAATGGTGGTAAAAACACAGTTGTTCCTAGTGAACAGCCACTAAGGAGGTGGCATCCACAGGGGCAACATTAGCAACAATGGTGGTGGCAGGCGGAGCACCAACAACAGGAGCAATCGGAGAGCTTGAAGAAGCCATGGCAGATGGTTTAGTTTGTAGAGAACAAACAAAGAGTTGAAAATGGTGGAGTAGCAAAGGTTGAGAGGAGTAGGGATAAAAGAGGAGGCAGTTTTCTCTTTTCTCTATCTAAAAATCTCTGTAAGTATTAAACTAAGGGACGAAGATGAAAAATTGACTAAGTGTTGAGAATTAGCCATTTGAAATCAAGTGGAAGTTTGAGTTTCCCATAGAAGCACGTGCCAAGCCATCAAAATGATTGCAAGTGGGCACGTGGCACTTTGGGGAACGCTTTGACAGTTAAAAATACATGCTCACATCATTAATGAGGTGACGTTTGAGAAAAAAGGTGTGTTGCTTTCAAGAGAAGTTAAGTTTTGGCGCCAAATGTTTTTCAATCAAACAGAGACCCCACGCTAAAAATCTAAACTAAGATAAAATGGGTTGAAGAGGCATGAGGGAGAATTTCAATGCTAGAGGAAACTCTTCACGGAGTGCAATTCAAAAAGTTCACGATGTCCCCTCGCCACAAGCATGTTTGGAGATACTTTTGGATCGGAACATCTGGGAGAATTTTACTTTTTGAACGTGATAAAACGAGGAAGAATAACGACATGACGAAACTGAGGAGAATTTTAAAGTTAAATAGTTACTTTGGGAGAATTTTACAACTCCAAATGCAAGGAATGCTTAGGAGGGAGAGTTCATACCACTAGGGTAAGTTCTAACAAAAATGCCCACTTATAACAAGTTCGCTTCATCGTGGAATGAAATAGTGCTGATAGGGGAGCATGTAACTTTTGAACAGCCAAAACGGGTAATCAGTAGTTTCCTTAGATGTCTTGGGAGAATTCCAACTGCCAGTTAAAAAATTATAACAAATGAGATGTAATGATAGGAAAAAGTAGCGATGTCCCCTCGCCACCGACTGAGAATATGTAGATCTATGAAGTAGGTACATCTGGGAGAATTTTACTTTTTTCTAGCAAAGATAACGGTAGAAGTTACAACGAGGATAGAGAGGTAAGAATTATTTTCCCACAAATTTAAGGTTCATCGGATTGAGAAGTTTTCCTACAGACATTTCTTGTTGCCACAACCAATCTCTGCACGAAGGGGGCTTAAAGATAATCTTTGGATTAGGGAAAAGCCTCCCCAGCTAATATAAGGGACTTAAGGGAAGGAAGTAGCATGAAGGCATCGAGACAGCTCAATGTGGTAGCTTAGAGAGGAGATTGGCCGTTACAGCTCACTCTTTACTTCCTGTTTGTAATTTAGGTAGAATTATTAACATTGATTGCAGTGATGTAATAACTATAATATTTAGCGTGAGGTCAAACAGTGCTTGCGAGAGAACAGTCCTGGTAGGGCCTGGGAGAGCTTATATACTCTACCAATGACCTCGCCGTGGGAACTTCAGAGGACTTGGTTTGGAGGTTTGAGAAGTAAGGCAATGTTAGGGCTTTTCTTGACCATCTTAGAAAAACCTGGTAAAACATCGAGTAACCTTTCACCGTAGAAGCTTGTGTGGAGTAGTCTTGAGTTCCATCATTTGTTGACCCCATGAGCCTGGCCAGCCGGTCACCGTCAAATCTAAACTCGAGTAAACTGCTGTGGTATTGGGGCTGTCAGATAGTTTGGTTAACCACCACTGTAGGTGATAGTTCTCTAATGCATAGTGGTTGGGAAAAAGGAATGTCTTAGCATTTAATGTTTATGGCATAGAGCTGACTGGTCTATCAGGCTTTTAATATTTATGACATAAAGTATGAGGAGATGTCTGTTCACAGCTGTGAAGGACTAAGTCATCTCAGGAGTGGTGTGGGGGGCTATTTAATGGCCTCAACCACTTCTAAGAGAGATTTATTTTTAGAGAAAGAATAGAGATCAGAGAGAAGTTATTTCAAACCTGATTTCTTGCTCACTCGTTATTGTCATTTAATACGAAAATTTTAATTGCTAACCAGAGATATTTCAGAGGTTGTTAGTGTATTGGCTGTCTGCCAAGGCGTATCTAGGGTGCTTAGTTATCTCTACCCTTTGAATGAGTTACTTCTGAGTTTCTTTTATTAATATTTTGAGTTATACACGAGATTATTGTGAGTTCAATATGAGGGTTAATCATATAATATTATGGGTTTACTTGTGTTTATTGAAGAGTTTTAGGTTGTCAATTTTATCAAATACCGCAAGTGCAAGGACTATTATAGAATAGCGAGTGTAAGTACGAGTCGAACCCACAGAGATTTATCAATTTTTTTCATTAAAAATAATTGTGACTGTCCAACTAGACGAAATGGGTCTAAAAATGATATGTGATAATTAAACTAAGAAAACACAAACAAAAAGTAGGATTACGAGAGATATAATCAAGGGAGCGCGAAAAACTAGGACGTTGGATCCATTTATCACATTCAACTAATATTATGTAATAATTTAAACTCGCTAGTCCTGATTTTATAACTCAAATTAAACCGACTCTCGTCGTATTTAATTCGGAGGATAATACGGTTAAGTTCCCAATAAAATTTGACGTCTCTAAAGTAATACGGCTAAAATCCCTATTCCCTTAAAAGTTCACTTTTAGATTTCAAAGTATAGTCTTTAAGCATGGACTATTAAAACAATCGAGTGCAAGCATAATCCATCAAAAAGTACTCACACTTAAAAATAAAAATATGATTTTTTTCTCAAACAAAGCCGAAGGTTTAAAGCACCCTCTTATGTCGTTTTAAATGAATATCGGATTTTTAAGACCTTTAGCACATATCGGGAACAAAGACGAATTTAAATCATGCATA
This sequence comes from Sambucus nigra, assembly GCA_949130495.1. Lineage (NCBI taxonomy): Eukaryota > Viridiplantae > Streptophyta > Magnoliopsida > Dipsacales > Adoxaceae > Sambucus > Sambucus nigra. The sequence continues at coordinate 199,831,071 of OX422221.1, read as the reverse complement.
ATATTATTCAAACATGATAAATTTCACCTAGTCCTAGTAAAGAAATTACGCTAGCGTAATGGAAGACATCATAAAATTGCAACAATGAATATAAATTTTCATTAATAAAAAAACTTACAAATGATGTGTCTTACAATTAATGTTGACAAAACTTCTCCCACAAAATAATTCTTGGCCCTCAATAAAAATATACTCTCAAAGTAAAACTACCAACAATTGTTCCAAGGTGTCTCTCTCTAAAATTCTCCACACCAAATAATGAGCCAAAAGGTTCTATTTATCGGCTTAGGGTGAGGCATTAGGGTTTTGGTGGAACTCTTCAACTTCCACCTCTTCAATTTCCCCCCACTGGAAAAGTCTTCTTTTTTTTTTTGCTAAACACGCATGTCAAATTTTGTTCAAATCGGAGAATAAAAATTCCCGACTTGTTTTTACGATTTCGCATGTAAAAACAGCCTTTTTTGAACGACCGTAAAAATCAGCTTTTTCGTGCCGTTTTCGAGTTGATCATAAATTTGCACCAAATTCCGTCATTACCTGCAAAAATTTCACTCGACAACTGTTTTCACAAATTAGCACAAGAATATTGTAAAATTATAGAAGCAACCATTTTTTTACTTAGAATTGCCATTTTGAATCAAAATTCAATTATTCTTGCATTTTTTCCTTTTATAATAAAATGGTCCTAAAAATTTATTAAATAAAATAAAATGGGACTAACAATGTATAAATTTGGGTATAAAATATACAAATTAATGCACTCATTAGTTATCATTTATCACTTTACCTTTAGGGGTTACACCTCAACTAGTATTACCATACTCTCAGGCTATAAACGGGACCACCCTCTTACATGTAGTATGAGTCTGGAGGATGGGTGGCTACCTAAAATTTTTGTAGAAAGTCAGTAATGATTGGATAACTATTTAAAAATAGAGGAATTTATATTTAATAGGAACGTTGGTAAAGACCTAAATTAACGGGGGATAAATTCAGGTAATGTTAGGATTATTATTAAAATATAGAGACTAATAATTAACGAGATGGTTAATGAACTAGGGAATTATTGTTTGGAAAATCAATAATATATCGTGGGGGTAATTATTAGGTTACCTACACACATATCATGTGGTATAGATGTGTAATTATTTATTTGTGTAGAACATTTTGTGGATGGTGCTATAGGTTGGGGTTGCGCGTGTTCAAGACCAGAGCACACGTTGGCACATGTGGGATAGGCATGATCATTATGTTAGGTACTACGTAGCAGTGCCACTTACGAGAGGTAGGTGTAGATGTTGAGATCCATTGTCACTATTGGGTATGGTTTGTGCAATGGTGTACTCCATAGGGACCATTCCACTTGTTTGTGTTTTGTGATGTACGATTTGGAAAAGGGACTCCTTCAGACCTACCGATAAAGCATGAATGAGACACAAATGGTAGATGCCATATAGTGTCATATATATTTGTACGGACACACACACACACATACACACACGCACACACACACACACACACACACACACACACACACACACACACATATATATATATATATATATATATATATATATATGTATATATATATATGTATGTATGTATAATCATGTGAAGTAAATGAGATTAACTTAATCGGTCTAATGATGTAGACAAATAATTACAGACCCAATATTAAGCAGGATGCATAATAAATGATTATGTCACTATTGTGGGTAGTTCACTGGGTTATTCAAAAAATTGTAATACGAATGTAAACGATTGTATTTCAGCACTTAAATCATTCTAGATGCATCATATATTTAATAATGCTCTTATTGTCTATATTACATTTGGGTTCTAGGGGTAGGATACGATCAATATTGCACCTAGGTGAGAGGTGAGGAAATTATAGCATGCGAGTGTCGATGGGAGACTCTTATTTAAATTAAATATATTCTTGGATATTAATTTTAGTAAGTTAAATCTTGCACATTCTTGGGCGCTGACCTAAATTATGAATGTTCCCCCTAAGTTTGTGTAGACAGGGATAGCGGGAATGAAGGAATATAAGACTTGGTGTCGTGCATTTTCTTCTTGAAGATCGATTTATTGATTCTAGTTTAGGTTGCTACTTCTTCCTGTCATTATTTATTTTGTATTATTGTATGTGCATAAGCCCAAAGTCATTTGGTTTTATTAGTCGAGACAGTTATGTTCATGTTGTTTTTGGTTTGTTAGAACTAGATGTTGGATTCATTATTATTTTTTGTTTATTAATTTAATTCAGTTTTAAATTCAAACGTGGTTTATAATACAAATATGCATTCACGGTTGATGCTAAGAATGATATAAATTGACAACAAGGGTCGTCTTCGGCATATCATGCATGGCCAACATTTACGTGAGAAAATAGGAGTTGTTACAGTTGGTATCAGAGCATCCAAGTTTTAGTGTCCTCAGCATTTGTGTTGCGTTCATTACATTCTGTGTTGTTCTTTGATGTATAGAGCCCTATATTTAGGAATCACTGCATTATTTATGAATTCGTTACTAATACGAACCTGTAACACCCCGTATTTTAATTATTATTTTAATTAATTAATTAGAATTTTCGAGAAAAATAAATTTTTGAATTTTATAATTTTTATTGGTTAAATCTGTTGGTTATGATTTTAGAAGAATAAAACTTCAAGCGGAATTAAAATCGGAGTTAAAATGGATTTTATATTGATTTTAAAATTTTTGTCCCTTATAATTTTTTTGGGCGAACTGCCAGATTTTAGGCATGATCGATCGATCGATTCCTGGGGGTAGATCGATCGACTCTCCCAGAAAACGTGAGCAGTAAGCTGTTTTTAGTATTTATGTAGGATTAGGACTCCTAATCACTATATAACCTTGTTAATCTGTAGGGGGACTTCTCATAATCACTTTTTCTCCAGTTTTTCACCAGAGAACACTTCCAAATATTTTTCCTCTCACCCATAATCATCAACCTTCTTCATTATCAAGCTTTTTGTCACAAGTTTTGGGAGGCTTAATTGGGGTTTAATCAAGTTGGTTCAAGAACACTCTTTCGCTAATTTTTCGCAAGGAATCCAGATTTCTAATCAGATTTTCAACATGATCTTTACAGGCATGAATACTCTATTCTTTTCCTTTAGTATTATGCATTTTAAGTGTCGCCTAAACACATAATTACATGTTTTCTTAAAAAATAATTAGTAACTTAATTAGAAAAAAGTGGATATTAATTATGGGGCTGTTTTTATAAAATCTTTTAATATGAATAATATTCATAACCCTTTGGGTACGTAGGATTCATGAGTGATTTTGAGTTTTATTGGTATAGGCTGCATGTAGAAAAAACCCTAGCTTTAAAATAATTGACTTTTGGGTGCGTATAACTCATGTAATACATGTAGAGATAATAAAATTTGGTTTTTGATGTATATATGATGAAAACTTAGTATATTTAATTTAAAATAATTAAATGAGATTATTTGGGTGTTGTTGACGTTGTGATAATTTAATTAAAGGTTTAATTGAATTGGACTATCACGCGTAGTTTTATACGTTGATTAATTATGCTTGTTTGTGTGACTTTTTGGTATTATTATATTGCCTTTGTGACGAAGGGTTGTTGGGTAATTTTGTTCTCCCTATACTTTAGGATGCATTCTAGGTATGGGATAGCGGGTATACCTTTTATGATTTACGCCTTTTAGGTATGGGACTAGTGAGGGTAGATTATTACGTTTTTATCATCTTGAGGGTGGGCTGATTTTTATTACTTTATTATCGTTACGGTAGTCTAAGTACGAGACTAAGTTAAGATTTATGTTAGACAATCCTCTTATACATAGGTTAGGACGTATTGATAACTTGGGGTCCCTTAGGTATGGGACTAAGGGGTATTTTGAGGATCTCACGTCGATTAAAAGGGTGGGCTGATTATAAATTGAGAAATTGAGAATTAATGCCTAAGATAAAAACGAGTATTAAAATTTGTGGCGATATAATGTGTCGGGGACGACAGTTTAAACGGGCCAGAGGGTGATTTATGTCGTGTCGTGTGTAGAACCTTGCCATGTGTCGGGACCGACAGTTTAAATGGGTCAGAGGGCGATTGACAAGGGGAAGTGTGACACTTTAGTAAAAAGTGAGAACTATAATAAAAGCTAGTTAATTTAATTAAATTAACATCGTGGGACTTGGTAATTTAAAATTATATTGGTCTGCCTTTATAAATGGGATTTCTGTGGGTAGTTAGTGATTTATAATTATCGCGTTTAATTATCCCGTTTAATTTAAAATATTATATTGTGATATTTATTGCGTATAATGCTACTGTCTGGATTCAAGGATCCTATTTGAGGGGAGTAGTGTGTATTCTTGCTCGGGGCTTTGGCTCTGACCCATGCGTTGACTAATCTTTTTTAGGATTAGAGTTGGAGAAGCTGAATAAGTTTATCGTAGTTATCTTTTGGAGGTGCAGCTGGAGTTATTCATTTAAAGACATAGTTTAGTTAGACTTTCTTTTCCAGTCGTATTTAATTATGAGACTTCATTTAAGTTTTATTGGGCCATTCGGTTCCAAAGTTGTTTAGAGGATTTATTTTTGGATTATTTCAGATTTTATTTAATCATTATTGGATAATGAATTATTGGAGTTAGCATGTGATGGATCTTTTATTGCTTAGTTGTTTATGAGCATTTGAGTTTAATTCAATTATGTATCTTATGGACTGGTTTATTCATGTCTCATATCTGTCTCATGCTAAGAATGGTATTTTATTTACTCACGCCCGGCTTAGTTTTGGTGGCGGCCGACGCCAGAATTAGGCGGGGTGTGACATAACCTCATTTGCTTTTAGATGGAAAATGGTAGAAGAGACAGACCAAGATGTATTACCACGCCAACTATAGATGAGGGGGCTAAGGAAGAGCTGCAACAACAGCCACCACCACCACCAGCCCCACCTGTGGTTGGACCGACAGAGATTTCCACTATCGTGGCTCAGGTAGTGTCTACCTAAATAGCTGCTATGCTAAGGAATTTCCATCCACCGCAGCCCCAATATCCACCATCATCACAATAGGTGCTGGTACTAGTCCAGACACCTGGATTAATATGGGACAGGGCTAGGGAGGCCTTTACTAAGGTCCAACCATCGGAGTTTCCTGGGAGTTCAGATATTTTAGTGTCAAGCCAATGGAAGAGAAACAATCAAATTCATTTATAGATGGTGGAGTGTATGACAGTTTAGAGGCAGATGCTGGCCTTATTTTGACCTGTAGGGGCAGTACTTTAGTGGTGGGAGTCTGATACTTTGAAAGCTAAGAGGGATAGTTTGACCATAGATAAGTTATGGGAGAAATTTGAGAGAAAATACTTTCCTCAGGCAATGAAATCAAAAATGCAAAGGAAATTCATGGACCTGAAGCAAGAGGGTCGCTATGTGGAAAATATGAGGAAAAGTTTACTGTTCTTTCCTATTTTGTTAAGGAGGAGGTAAATACAGAGTAAAAAAATATGGAAAAGTTCGTGTTGGGGACAACCTAGAACATCAGACAATCATTATTGGGGAATCCAGATTTTACTACCTATAAACAGATGGTGAATGTCGTCTTACTACATTGCCAGGACCATAGGGCACACTAGAAAAATAAAGGGGAGAAAATACACAACTTTGAGACATTGAACTAGTAGGGTAAGGTGACTGGGAGTAATATCCAGGGGACCAATCATTTTGGGGTTCTCAATCTTCAAAGCCGTATTAGAGATTTAGAGGTTTCGATGATCGCAATAGACAGGGATAATAAGTATAAGGCCAGCAGGGCCTACAACAGAGTGGTGACTAAGGACAAGGGTAATAAGGTTAGATCCAACATGGGAAACAACCAGATAGGTGTCAGTTCTAGGTAAATTGATATGTTTGTGCTGAGAAGGGATATTTCGCCATTAACTACACTTAGAGAAATCAAGTAACATAGGAGCAAAGGGGATAATGAGGACACCGGGCACCTCAAGGGGAGTGTCAACCAATGGCGATAGTTCTAGCCTTACCAGTGCTACCAGATCCACCTCAGGGATAGTAGCTGTAAGGACACAAATTTCCAATTGAGTCCATATATAGTTTTGGCTCAATTCCGGACAAAAACATTTATTCATAGGATAGTATGTAAATGTAATATTCTCAAGCCTATGAAGTGTTTGTTGAAGACGTAGCGGCAAAGAATATAAATCTTCATCAAATATGCCGGTTTGCGTGCCTTGTTTCTACGTCATCAACTATAGTTCCATGCTCCTAAGGTATGCATGCAATTATATATTTATAGGAGCTTGGAACAAAGTTTATTGGGTGTTAGGTTTAATAAAAACTGGGTTTCACTTTCAGAAAAATTTAATTAGAACTTTAAATTAAAGTATATAAATTTTTTGGGCCAAAATTGAAATTTATAAAAATTCTGAAAGTCGTTCGAAATGTCGTTCGAACGAGTTTTTCATTCGAACCAGGTTTCGTTCGAATGAGTTTGCCAACGAGTCTAAACTGGTCTGTCGTTCGAAATGTCGTTCGAACGAGATTGTTCATTCTAACGAGGTTTCTAACGAGATTCTAACGAAGTCCATACTGGTGCGTCGTTAGAAGCTCGTTCGAACGAGAGTTCGTTCGAACGAAATGTCGTTCGAACGAAATGTCGTTCGAACGAGCTGTCAGGCGGGAACAATTTTTTGGCAGTTTTTGGCCCACTTCCCTACTTGGTTTTTAACCAACTTTTACTGACTTTAATATGTGCGGGAATGACATTTTCCAATCCAACATTTCCATAACTTTTCCAACTTAGTTTATCTCTTAAAGAGAGTTTGAGAGAAAAAATGGTCTAGGAAAATGTTCATGTTTTGAGTGTTAATTTTTCAAAGAGAAAATCCTTCACACTCTAGTTTACACCCAATTGTGTTTAGTCCAAGTTCTTATTTACATATTAAATTTCTTGAAGTTTGGCACCGGTTTATCTCTACCGAATTCAAGAAGAGAAGTTTTGGTTTGCTTCTACATCCATAAAAGAAGAAGACATTTTTGTTGCGATTCTACCCACTTGGAGAAAGGCTCCATGTACGGGTGACGGTGACCATAGAAAGCCCCATCGGTGGATTCCGAGATCGCGGTGGTGTTCTGAGGTTATCCGCTAGGAAGAGGTGTCTACAAGAAGAAGCGTCGAGGCTTGAGAGGGATCGAGTCAGTCGTTGTAAGTCTATCTGTCTTGTAATTGTAATTCCATATCTAGTGGATTTGTGGCTAGGGCCGTCCGAGGTTGTTTCCCATCTTGGGTTTTTCCTCGTACATCGCGGCGTAGTGTGATTGGTTTATTTTATCTTGCTTCAATAACGTAGAATGCATGCTTAGAATAATTCAAGATAAAATTCGGTTTAAATCATCACACTGCTAAAATTTGGTTTCGCCTAACTTGCTAATATTGATAAATATGACTTAGGCAAATTCTAGGACTTGGATGAACTTATTTTAATTTGTTTTGAAGAAATTAAAATTTGGCTTTGTTTATTTGTGAACCATCATTCAACGCTTCCACATCATTTATTGAATTTATATAAAGGAAATTACTTTACGTTTTCAAATTGGTATCAGAGCCAAAAACGATAAATTATTTCGTTAAGATCCTTTCAATTTTTGGCTAAAATGGAATTTTCTCCATTTTCAAAATTTCCTATTTTTGATGGTTCAAACTACGCGTATTGGAAAGCGCGAATGAAATATGCACTAAAATCTATCGACGAGAGAGTTTGGATGTCTGTTGTTAACGGGTACTCCCCACCAACTTATTTAGTTGAAAATGAACGTGTTATCAAACCCGCCGATAGATGGACTGAAAATGAGTTTAAACTTGCTAATTTTAATTCCCGTGGTTTAAATGCCTTGTTTAGCGCTGTCACACCGGATGAATTCCGATGTATTATGACGTGTGAAACCGCTAAAGAAGCTTGGGATATTTTACAAATAACTCATGAAGGAACTAGTGTCGTTAAAGCTTCAAAACTCCAAAACCTCACCACTCAATTTGAAACTATCAAAATGAATGAAAAAGAAACTTTTGATGAATTTTATGCTAGACTTTCTGATATTGTTAATTCATCTTTTAACTTGGGAGAGAAAATACCTGACGACCGTGTTGTAAAGAAAATTTTAAGGTCCCTACTCGATAGATTTATTCCAAAGGTGACCGTTTTAAATTCTTTACCCACTTTAGCCTCTACGAAATTAGAAGAGCTTGTAGGTGATTTAAAAACCTATGAACTAGATATGTTTCCCTCTAAAACTGAAAAGAAAATCAAAAAGGGCGTTGCTTTAAAAGCCTGAAAAGAGGTCAAACAAGTAGTAGAGAGCAATAGTGATAGTGACTCGGAAGATATGACTTTGTTTGCTCGTAAATTTAGAAAATTTCTTAAATTTAACAAAGATAAATTTAAAAATGATTTTAAGAAATTTGATACTTCTAAACATGATAAAAGCGACAAGATTTCTAAACCCGAGAAGTTCCCTAAAACTAGTAGTGACAATTTAGATAGGGACGAGTCTGATAAGTGTTTTGGTTGTGAAGGTTATGGCCATAGGGCGTTTGAGTGCCCCACTAAACTAAGGAAAGATGGTAAGCGACCCATTTCATATAATGCAACCCTTAGTGATAGTGATAAGGAAGAAAAGCCCGATTCCCCCACTGAGAAAAATTTTGTGGCTTTTATGGCTAGTCATGTGAGCGATAGTGAGAACTCATCGATTGATGAAACGATAGCACATGCCACTTCCAAGGTCATTGTACATGATTCTCTTGTTTTTGATGATAGTGAGAGTGAAGAAGAAAGAGAGAGTGAAAATGAAGAAGAGGTTGATGTGAGTGAGCTTCAAAATGCTTTTCAAGAACTTTATAAAGAATCTATTAAATTGAAAAGAGCTAATTTGAAGTTAGAAGCTAGTTTAAGAAAGAGTGCCAAGGTCGTTGATGAAATGATTTAATAGAAGACCTTAGGACACGTGAGAGTACTCTTCGAGAGAAGCTAGAATACGTAGAAGGCGAAAGAGATAGCCTTAGGGGTTTAATGGAATCCTTGAAAAATGAGCTTCTTGCTTTTGAAGAGCGAACTGTTTTATTAGAGTCTAATATTTTGGAATTGCAAGATAAATTAAAAGACTCTAGTAATGTCAAATTTGATTTGGAGTGTCGTTCGGAAAAACTAGATAAAATGTTAGGAACGGTCCAAATTAAAAATGACACTTGTGGTTTAGGCTTCAATACTTGTAATGAATTTACTCATAATGCCAAAACCACTGTTTTAGGAGAATCTACTAGGAATGCATTTAAAGATCACTCCTTAGGTCAATCTTTTCGACATGCTCTTGCTTGTACACATTGTGGTCGAAAAGGTCATCTTAGGAAATTTTGTTTTGATCTTAAACGAATTCCTAGAAAATCCCATAGTAAAGTAACCACAGTAGTTAACGTTCCAACACCCCAAGATAGTCATTCTTCATTAATTTGGGTTAGGAAATCCGACTTGGTTGTCTTGAAAAATAGGATTTGTGATTCTCATTTACTTTCACATGCTTCCTCCCTTGCTAAATCTAAAGGATGAATGTGTTAGTATTTGCATACTTTAGCTTTTGTACTTCATGCTATATTCACATGCTAAAATGTATGCTTGTTTAGTCATTTTCTAGTCATTGCATTATTTCATATCACATACTATATATTATGACTTGTTTATCTTTTTGTATTATATTTTTGCTTGAATTGACTGCATAATATAAAAAGATTTTTGTTTATCATTTGTGTTATTTATTTCATTTAAGCTTAATGGAAAATACAAATGATTTTTGTTTGTCCTTTTGAGTAAATATCTATTTTTGATTAAAAATGTTAAAAACTCAAAAAGATTTTTTTGTGTGTATTTTAGTTTGACACACTTTAAGTGGCATATATTTGTGTTTGAATCCCATCTTTTACGCTCCCACGTGACTAGAACTTTTGGTTTAGATTTTCACTCCTTAAAATGTTCTTTACCATGCTTTATATGGAGTAGTTGGATTTTGTATTGTTTAAATGGATTCTATTTTTATATGCCTCTTTTCACACATGCACGAGCTCTTTTGAAATCTTAATGTCACATGTTATATTTGAGCTTTTTGAGGTGTTATCCTACCAATCTAGTCATCTACATATCTATGACCTAGGAGGACTAGTGCATGTCAAAATCCGTTGCATGTGAGATTTGTGTGAAAATGAAAACATGATAAATAAATATGCACGGGGAAGGGCTCCGAAAGGATGAATTAAATCCTTTGCGATAGTAAGCCACTGTTTATTGGATCTAAAAGAAATACGTGATCCAAAGGCCTAAAAACAGAATATATGGCATTAAAAAGAAAACATTTGCCAAGGCCTATGTTTGTTTGATATATTCATTCAAAAGCAAAAGAATATATATGCTTATTGAGGGAGAATTGGATGGTATATCAACGGTTTGCACAATGTCCGTTTATCCTAGTTGTCTTTAATGTCATGACTCTATTTGGTTTGTAGAATCATCATCATGCTAGGCTTGTATGCATTGTGTATGTTTGTTCATTGAGTTCAATCTTTATATTGTCACATGAGGTTATATTTAAATGTGATAAAGTTTGCAATCAAATGAGAACTCCGTGAATGTTTATTAAATGTTTGGGTCTAAATTTAATTGTTGCTAGTTCACACCCCTACACTTCCGTTTCCATATGACACATTTTTGCCATACGAGTGTGCAAACTTATTGTATTTTGTGTCATGTGTGTGTTTATATCTATATATATATACAAGTGCTTCATTGATATATTTTTAGTTTATATATATATGATATTTGTTTTGTCTTTGCCTATTCTTTTCTTTCCCATATGCTTTCATGTCTTAACACTTTAAGCTTCAACATGCTTTTCTGGTTATTAGTTCTTTATCCTTTGCCTATTCCTGAACAAAAAGTGGGAGAATGATGATAGGGGGAGAAATGGTATCTAATCCTATTATTATCGTATCTTAGTGGGGAGATTTATCTTAGGGGGAGACGTCTTTCTAAGTAGGTCATGTGTTTGATAAAGGGGAGAATTAATTTAGGGGGAGTAATTAATTAATTGCATTTAATACTTTGATATTCCCTATGCATTTGATGAGTTTGCTTAAGTGTGCAGGAATTCTTCTAAAGCGGCATCTTTCAATGGCAAAGCGTTTGATCCGTGGGTTGAGTCAAGTTTGGGTGGGTTATGTTTTGAGTCTAGTGAGCTTGACGGACCTTTAGGATTTTGTTTTAGTTTTTGTCCCGGAATAGCCAAAGGGGGAGATTTGTAAGGACACAAATTTCCAATTGAGTCCATATATAGTTTTGGCTCAATTCCGGACAAAAACATTTATTCATAGGATAGTATGTAAATGTAATATTCTCAAGCCTATGAAGTGTTTGTTGAAGACGTAGCGGCAAAGAATATAAAGCTTCATCAAATATGCCAGTTTGCGTGCCTTGTTTCTACGTCATCAACTATAGTTCCATGCTCCCAAGGTATGAATGCAATTATATATATATAGGAGCTTGGAACAAAGTTTATTGGGTGTTAGGTTTAATAAAAACTGGGTTTCACTTTCAGAAAAATTTAATTAGAACTTTAAATTAAAGTATATAAAGTTTCTGGGCCAAAATTGAAATTTATAAAAATTCTGGAAGTCGTTCGAAATGTCGTTCGAACGAGTTTTTCGTTCGAACCAGGTTTCGTTCAAATGAGTTTTCCAACGAGTCTAAACTGATCTGTCGTTCGAACGAGATTGTTCGTTCTAACGAGGTTTCTAACGAGATTCTAACGAAGTCCATACTGGTGCGTCGTTAGAAGCTCGTTCGAACGAAATGTCGTTCGAACGAGCTGTCAGGCGGGAACAGTTTTTTGGCAGTTTTTGGCAGTTTTTCACCCACTTCCCCACTTGGTTTTTAACCAAATTTTACTGACTTTAATATGTGAGGGAATGACATTTTCCAATCCAACATTTCCATAACTTTTCCAACTTAGTTTATCTCTTAGAGAGAGTTTGAGAGAAAAAATGGTTTAGGAAAATGTTCATGTTTTGAGTGTTAATTTTTCAAAGAGAAAATCCTTCACACTCTAGTTTACACCCAATTGTGTTTAGTCCAAGTTCTTATTTACATATTAAATTGCTTGGAGTTTGTCAACGATTTATCTCTACCGAATTCAAGAAGAGAAGTTTTGGTTTGCTTCTACATCCATCAAAGAAGAAGACATTTTTGTTGCGATTCTACCCACTTGGAGAAAGGCTCCATGTACGGGTGACGGTGACCATAGAAAGCCCCATCGATGGATTGCGAGATCGCGGTGGTGTTCCGAGGTTATCCTCTAGGAAGAGGTGTCTACAAGAAGAAGCGTCGAGGCTTGAGAGGGATCGAGTCAGTCGTTGTAAGTCTATCTGTCTTGTAATTGTAATTCCATATCTAGTGGATTTGTGGCTAGGGCCGTCCGAGGTTGTTTCCCGTCTTGGGTTTTTCCTCGTACATCGCGGCGTAGTGTGATTGGTTTATTTTATCTTGCTTCAATAACGTAGAATACATGCTTAGAATAATTCAAGATAAAATTCGGTTTAAATCATCACACTGCTAAAATTTGGTTTCGCCTAACTTGCTAATATTGATAAATATGACTTGGGCAAATTCTAGGACTTGGATTAACTTATTTTAATTTGTTTTGAAGAAATTAAAATTTGGCTTTGTTTATTTGTGAACCATCATTCAACGCTTCCGCGTCATTTATTGAATTTATATAAAGGAAATTACTTTACATTTTCAGTAGCCTCAGCAACAACATGAACGAGTATATTATGTCGAACCGGGAGACGGACCAGCGCCAAGATAGACAGTTGATAGTATGATCCCATTTTTTTGATCTTGTAAGACAAGCTTAGTTTAATAATAGTTCACAATACTCCATTGTAAATACACTCTCATTAGTACATTGAGGAAGGTAGGCTCCGTTTTATCAAAGCGACTTATGTTGTTTCACTTGCGAGTTAAGGGACATGCATCTATAGTGTTTCATGTTTAGAGGTATAAAGATTGACCTTAGGAAGTCTGAGGGTTGCGGCAGACCTATTTTCATAAGTAACATCAAAGTATAATAGTATCCTAAGTATGGATTGGTAAGAATATCATAGCGCTTGTTTTCATTTTATGGGACTATTTAAAGTTAGTAGTCGAATGTAGTGCGACTAATTAGACAATGGTGTTCACCATAACTGTGAGAACTATTACGGGGATTATAATACCTTGAGTCTAAATATGGTAAAATAGATGGCGATAGGGACTGGGGATTTACACGATGATTTCATATACTTTAGTGTGTTTAAGAGGGAGCAACATATTGAGGCAATGGTGAGCATTTTAAGGAGAGAACAACTTAATAACATCAAAATTGTGTAATGCTTAGATGGGGCGAGGATTATTTTATTGATTAAACCCGTTCATGATTTTGGTGAGATTAATGTACGAGTGATTAAACCGAGGAGTAAGGTCACCATATGATTTCCAAATTTGAAGGGCGAAGATTCAATTAGGAAATTGGTATGGGAACGACGCGACTTGTGTGTCATAGCTGGGGATTTGTCAATGTACCGATGATGAGTGAAGTCTATGGAAAAATAGGTGTCCAATGGAGAATATTTAAAGGTTGTATCTTAGAGCCAACGAAGGTTCAAAGAAACCATAAATTATATATAGTGAGGGGATGTACAGGCATGGAGACTTTAGTTGTAAGACCTGCATGGACCTAAAAGGGTTGCCTTGTCGAGAATGGGCACCACGATGTGAAATCTCAAGATTTTTTTACTGAAGTATTTCTTGAAATTATAGATGTGATGAATTCTGGATACGAGCATAAACTATATGATAATAATGTTATGTTTGAGTGATAAATAAATGCGATAATTATATAGCGATGACAGTTTCTTATTTATGCTAAGAGCATGCAAAACGAAAAGCATTCGTATTGTAGAAGTATTTGATTCCTTTGGGAACGTTAGGATTAGTGATAGTCTCAGTTACATGCTGATGTGTACAATCATAAAAAAAGTTATTATAATGACGATGTAATTGGAAATAGTTGATGGTAGCCTTTACTTGAATAAGTGGGCCTGTGGTGCGTCATAAATGAGTAAGCACATTAATAGACTTAAGTCTTGGGCTGATTGATCTCAGTGATCGATGAAGTTTTGTAGTAATGCATCAAGAGGGTTACTTATTTGAATTTCGCTTGCGAGACGTTCCACACACGAAATTAGAAAATGTTGGGAGTTGAGAGATATCGAATCCTAAGACTTTTTGGTTATTGTTCTTGGTATGATCAAACGGATAAATCCATCGGGATTTAGTGTATCCGTTAGAGGTAATGAAACTTTTGTTGCAAATGGTCGCAACTTGGAATTTATGTAATTAGCATAAACAATTATTTTATATTCCCTTTAAGTCTTGGGCCGATGGATCTCAATAACTGACTAGGTCGTGTAGTATTGTATCATGATGGTTCCTTTTTTTTTATTTCGCTTGCGAATCGTCCCACGCACGAAATTGGAAAATCGGGAGTTGAGGGAAGTTGGATACTAAGATGTTTACTTTTTACATTTTACTTATGTGGAGATATACTTTGCTTTCTAGATATGCATGGTATGTATGGTTCAGGATATTTGTGTGTGTGTGTGTGTGTGTGTGTGCATGAAATATGGAATATATGGGCACCCCAGTGATGTTATGATAGGCATAGATGCACCTTTTCTTTTATCTCTTGAAAAATGAGTATGTGATAGTTGGGTGTAAGACTTGCGATAATGGTGCGAATTAAAATCTAAGGTTAAGTTTCAGTGAATTTCGAGGATGGAATTCCATTGTTAGGGGGAAGAATGTAATGCCCCATGTTTTCAGAAATAAAATAATATTACAGAATTTAATTTAATAATTTCAGATTAATTTTGGGAATAAATGAAATCGGAGGGATTTAAATTTAAATGAGAAAGATTTAAATTGAAAATAAATGTTTATTCATGATTACATAATTACATGACTCAATTGAGCATGATGAGTTCACTCATGGAAATAAATCATATGTTAATAAACTTATGGTTACATGTCGTTCAAACACAATGAAAATGTCTATGTTGAATAAAAATAATTGGGACGCGTTTTGGGAGGTTTTACGACCTCATTTAGGTGTTTTAGAACTTTAGATATGGGCCTAGGGTATATGTATACTAGTTGGGAGGCTATTGGACTATTCTAGTTAGGGATTCGGGCTTATTTAGAGGCCGGAAAATGAGGGTAAAAGCCTAACTCGAGATTTAGGGGTTTATAAGTTAATTAAGAAGACTAATAAACTCATTTTACTAACCTAAGAAAACCTTACCAGCCCCACCCCTAGAGAGGAGATACCAAAGTAAAAAAGATGGAGGAGACTGGAGATTCAGGAAGAGGGGCTCTCACTTTCATTCCAAGGCAAGAGTTTTCTTTCTTAAATCGATTTTCAAGTTATTTCTTAATTTAAATTATGCAGTTTCGCATGTACATTTCTGGATTTAATTTCAAATTGATGATATTGAATAGGTTTCACTATATGCATGTGGAGGATCTCGCTTTGATGATTAGGAAATTTTAGACTTGAGAGATTGATTTGAAAATCTTGAAAAAAGTAATAATAATGTTAGCTTAGAGATTGATCTTGTGATATCATGTTGTTATGAAGTAGATCTAATGTATACCCTTGAGAAAGATTGTTTCTTGACACAAATTGATGAAAAATATATGATCTTAAAAACTAGAAATCACTCATCCTATAATATTTGAGATAATGGCACTCATAGGAATTGATTATGAATTAGGTGTAATTCTCATGTAGAAAATTGTTGGTAGATGATATAAAACCCTTTAATGATCATATGTGGCGTTGTGATAATTTTTGGCTGATAAAAAATGACTTGTAGGTGAAGAAATTCTAGGAGTTTCTTCCAAAACCTGTAGTGGCCCCTAAGCTGTCCGAATCCAGGGGCTAATCGATTCGGCCCTGGAAACCGATTTGGGTCCCCCATTCAGCCTTGGTTGTTCAGTTTCCATTTTAGGCTAATCGCCCGGGGTTCCAATAAATTTAGGAGTTATGAAATATTATTTTAATACCTTTGGAATATTATTAGGATTAAAATATACCCATTTGGGTTAGCTGGTAATATTTGGAAACATTGGTAAGATAACGTATTCCTTAGGTTAGTTGAGAATAGGATCCGAGATACGGGAATATGGGAGTTTATGGTATGACTCGGGAGGACGGGCGACCACCTAAACAATTTGTAGAAATTCAGTAATGATTGAATGACTATTTAAAAATAGAGGAATTTATATGTAACGAGAAGGTTGGTATACATATACCTAAATTAATTGGGGATAAATTATGGTAATGTTGGGATTATTATTCAAATATAAAGACTAATAATTAATGATATGGTTAATTAATTGGGAAATTATTGTTGGGAAAATTAATAATATATCGTGGGGGTAATTAGAGGGTAATTACCTACATATATATATCATGTGGTATAGATGTGTATTTATTTATTTGTGCAAAACATTTCGTGTACGGTCCTATTGGTTGCGGTTGCGCGTGTTCGGGAGCGGAGAACACATCGACACATGTGGGCTAGATATCGTATTGATAATTATTTTAGGTACTATGTAGCAACGCCACTTATGAGAGGTAGGTGTAGATGTTGAGATCCATTGTCACTATTGGGTATGAGTCATGCAATGGTGTACTGCATAGGGACCGACCCACTTGTTTGTGTTTTGTGATGTTCGATTTGGATAAGGGAGTCCTTCGGACCTACCGATAGAGCACGAATGAGACACAAATGGTAGATGCCATATATAATCATGTGAATTAAATGAGATTTACTTAATCGGTCTAATGATGTAGACAAATAATCACGGAGCCAATACTATGTAGGATGCATGATAAATTATTATGTCGCTATTGTTAGTAACTAGCTGGGTTATTCTGAAAATGGTAATATGAATATACAAGATTATATTTCATCAGGTAAATTATGTAGACACATCACATCTTTAATAATGCTCTTGTTATTTATATTGCATTTTGGTTATGGGGATATGATATTGTGGGGACCCATTTTTATGATCAATGAAAGTAGCCCAACATGCCCAAGTTGATCAAAGGGTTGCCTGGCCCAAATCAAATGATTGATCAGTACGCACACAATCGAATACTTAGGAATATACTCAAATCAACCTCCAAGATTCTCGAAAGAGATATTCAGGCGGTTCATAATATATCCAACGTGGTTAATTGAGTTCCTTGTACAACTCAACATCTGCGAAATAAGTTCTATAAATTGTAAACCCTGGCCTGGGGCAAAGGGATTAAAACTTGAGATTTTGAGAGACACTTAATCAGAACAAGTAACCTCTCCATGGACGTAAGCAAGTTGTTTAACCACGTAAATTATTGTCGTGTGTGTGATTCCATTTACTTTTTGCCATTCGTGATTGTTTTCGTAGTTACTATTATTATAACATTTTCTGCAATCACAATTGGCTCCGTCTGTGGGAAACAACTTTTATTCCTATGAAAGTATTCATTACTATAAAGCCCGCAATGTCTCACCACCGAAGCAACATTCCCCAAGCCGACGACTTTCAAAAAGACCCAGTTCCTCCTAGGGTCAGGTTTAAAATTCGATAAACACACAAACCCCAAGTTTTGCTAGGATAAGAAACCCGTTGAAGAGAGACATGGGTCACCTAGGTCTATTCAAATCTCTATCGTCTCAATGCTTATGAAGCTAGGCTTCATGAACAAGAGGAGGCTCCAAGTGGAAGAAAACTCTCCCTTGTAGAGGCGACTCGAAAGAGTGGAGAGAGATATCCAAAGGTCCACTGGGAAATGTCGTGTGAGGACTCCTAGCCCTCAGGCGAGCAACACTCGCAGTTGAGGAAGGAGCTCTAGGCGTGACTAGGAAAAAATTGAACATGACAGGTCAGAGCGAGCACGATCAGAGCGTGGCCAGTAAGAGAGGCACCACAGGAACAATGATTGAAAAAATGAAGATTTAAGGATTCTGGTCCGTAGGGAAATAAACTAACATCCATCTCATCGAGGAGCTAGATCAACCAGAGAGATAGCTATAAGAGCTCTCAACACTCAAATGATGTTTCCTCTTTCAAGGTCAATCGAACAGGATGATCCCCCGAAGAAATTTGTTGTGCCCATGTTCAAGGCCTATGATGGAAAAACATACCCTATAGACCATGTTAGGCAATATCGGCAATCAATGACCTTATGGAGCCACAATGACACACTTATGTGAAGAATATTCCCTTCTAGCCTACATGATGCAACACATAAGTGGTTTGATAGGCTTCCCCACAAGTCGATCAGGAATTTTGAAGAACTGGCAGAGGTTTTATCGGCACGATTCATAACGAGCAGCTCCCATCCCAAGTGGATGGATGCACTTCTCACTATAAAGAATAAACCACATGAGAACCTCCGAGACTAAGCAAAAAGATATTGGGAAGTTTTTAATGAGATATAGGATTGCTCGGAGTAGGTTGCCCTAGCATCCTTTAAATTCGGTTTGTCGACCACCTTTTTGTTGGACCAATGCCTCACCAAGAAGGAAGGCATCACCATCGATGATCTTATGTCTCGTATCGAGAAGTAAGCTATTAGCCCAAGAATAATTGACTTTGGGTGGTTTCAAACAATTTGATTCTAAATTATAAAAAACCCAATTTTAAACAAATTTTAGTTCATAAAATATGCCACTACGGGTCAAAATAAATTAAATAGGCACAAGCTTCAGGAAAAATCCCCCACAGGGGCAAAACCTTTTATATTTCTAGAACTTTGAAATAATTTACAAGACCTTTGACTTACAAACCACTTAATAATCGCCGACAAGTGTAACGCACGGTGCCTTCAACAAACCTTTAAAGTACCGGCCTAGAAATCAGTAATGGTTTACGCGTAGCAACACCACAAGGACACGTAGTTTTCAGCAAAGAATCAACACGCAGAAGATCCTCAATGGCATGTAGTCACAAACTTCCTAGAGTCTCCCTCCACAATAGCACACATCTTTTCGGTTGTAGAGATATCCCCACCAAGGATGAACAAAATCTCACAGCAAAACTAAGTTTTAGGTTCCATAAAATAACTCACACAAAAGCACTGGGATTTATGAATTGTAAAACAAAGTTTTGAACCCTCGAAGTGATGGAGAATAAACCAAAAACATTTAAAAATGTATTCTGTTAAAACCAATGTTTTCTCCACACAAAATTAATACATCTGACACTTTATTTATAAAATATTTAAGGTGGTGGAGTGTCAATTTAAAACAGCTCGTTCGAATGAGACACGGCATCGTTCGAGCGAGATCTAATCTCATTTGAACGAGAAACGACGTCGTTTGAATGACATCGTACACGTGTCCAAAATAGTTTAGTCTTTTAAATAGTTTGGAAATCTCAAATCCAAGACTGTTTATGAGATCAACAAATTTTTATCCAAAAATTTTATTAGAAAAATCATTTAAAAATATTTCAATAATTATTTTTTCTTTTCATAAAAATATCCCAACACTTTTATGTAAAATGTAAGTGGAACAAAAACACATTTTACGAAATTCGTCCTTATTGGGCATGATTGTTGAAGTTGACTTGAAATTTGGATCGTCGATTGTAGATGTACGCTTTCCAATGCTTCGACAAACTTGTAACGGTATACGACATGCTAAGTGTGACAGACTATGTCCTTACATACGCCAAGGTGGAAGACGTGGTTCATCCTAGTGGGGGAGATAATGGTCGAGTGCAGGTGAACAAGGGAATGGAGAACAATGGTACCCAGAAGATGGGAAGCAAGAATAGGGGAAAGAATGGCTCCAAGAGTGGGAACAAGAATAACCCCTCCAAATTGTTCCAAGTTATTAGCACAATCTTCAAGGAACCTATTTACAAAATTCTCAGCAAGATCAAAGATGAGACTTTCATGAAATGGCCCACGAAGATGGGAGGCGACTTAAATAAAAGGAACAACGCACTGAGATGCGCGTGTATAAGGAGGACGGTCACCGAACTGAGAATTGAAAAACTATGAAGTCACACTTAGAAGAGCTAGTTTAGGCAGAACACCTTAGCAAGTATGTTGAAAATAAAACAGAGAAGGTCGCAGCTAAAGGCGACCAAAAGCCAAACAACGTCCTCGACGATGATACAAGATACGAGTTTGCAGTAATCCATGGAAAATCAGACCTCAATAAGATCCAGTGCAATGCCATTCGAATGGAACTCAAGAAGGTGACTACCTTGATGAAAGCTTTTTAAATTGATGCTGCCAAATCCCAGTCAGGAAAGCATCGGTGACTAGAAGACATTGATTACACCAAGCACATCATGTTCACTTAAGAAGACTTTATTGGGGGTAAGAACCCCACATCATGACCCGTTGGTGATCACACTCAGAATTACTAACTGGGATGTTGACAAGCTATTTTGGGTAGAGGATGGCTCCATGCCATAAAAGCCGTGACATCCACCTATCATCAAAATCTAAAATGCATTACAGATCGAGGAGTGGTCGAGATCCGTGATGACCAGGATATGGCCAAAAAGTGCTTTATTGCATCTATCCACCCAAAGAAAGAAAAGAAGAAGGAATCCGATAATGACTAGGAGAAAGGTCAGGAGTGTGACACCCCGACTAATTAAATACCGGGTAGCTACTCCTTTATTAAATTAATTCAAAATGCCAAGTTGGTTCAGCTAATAGCATCACTGTCGAAAACATTTTATTATTACTAACCACCTAGTATTTAAAAAGTAAGTTGCCAAATTTTAATTAAAGTCTGATTAACATGCAGTGAAAGATATAAATCAAGAATAATATCACCATTCACCATAACGAAATAGTAGAATAACTAACACATGATATAAATAAATCCGGAGGAAAACTCCTCACAACAAACTCCACAACAGAAATGAATAACTAAAAACAGAATACTGAATCAAAACATGCCAAAGTCTGAAAAACTGAAATGGAAATGTAACTCTAATGGAACTGGGCAACATGCCCTAAAACTGAGGAATACTGAACATGGAACCCAAATGATAGAAGCGTCTAAAAGCAAATCCCTGTAACTTCCACAAACAGCTACAGCTCGTCATCTGAATGAGTATCCTATGCATGGTGTCCTTGTGGCTGGGAACCTAAAATGGTTTTACAAAAAAAAAAAGATTTGAAAGCAAACGGGTCAGAGCCCGAATGTGGAGATATTTTAAAAACCTGCAAGTGCTTTAAAAACATTTAAAACATTAAATGCAAAGTACATGTTAGGACGTGCACACACATGAAATTCTCACCTCTCGTCTAACTGTGCACTCCTAACGTAAGTACCCGTCTAAAATGCCACAACCCACTAGCTAAGTAACATCCTATCTAGCTAGACTGTCATAGGTTCTACCCTTAATACTCGATTCCCATTAACATTATAATTCTCGCAATTAAATAGGGGCTTAACGTAGATTCAGGTTCTCACATAAAAGTAATACAACTAATTATAGATCATCCCTTTTGTTATTCCATAGTTATACACACAATGCCATATGAAAGTTCCCAGTTTATTAAGTGTATATTTTTCCACAACATAAATATACAATATAAGCACCCCGAGACTAAGCTGCGGTGCACACATACTCTGCTATCCATCCCGGTACATCACGTACATAAGGAATCACGTATTCCGAATCTCTCAAGAATCGTTCAGATAACACAAATCACAAATAGTGGAGGCGAACACAGTCACATCACATGGGTCACGCACATACCTCCGCTCCCACGATCAGCAGACTTATTAACATCCCAATAAGTCCTTCTCTGACCTATGTTCATCGAGGTAACCAGTCTAAATCCGGGCAACACAAGGATTAGAGGGCCCAAAGCGAACACAAACCTCCCGTGATAGCAAGTATGGTAGGTATGTCATACTTACAAATCATATACCAATACTAAGTAAGCACACATCTTAGTAATCACCGTAGTTTAATAGTAGTACTTATCGCATTCTCGTACCAACTTAATATATATACAACTTATATAATCCCGATCCATATTTATACGCGCCATAATTTATTCTCACGTCGTAGTAGGCACTCACGTCTCAACTCAATTGTTTATTTGATTCGATCCACACTTATAGCATTTACTCCTCATTATAACCCAAATGTCCCAAGAATACTAATACACCATCAAAGGAATGTTATCTCTATCCTCGAACAAGTTTACGGGACTCCAAAAATCAAAATAGGCCAAGAAGCCTTAAACTGCCGGCTCGTTAGAAGTCTCATTCGAACGAGGCTGTTCGAACGAGATTTCGTTCGAACGAAGTGGGCTATCTAACGAGATCTCGTTCGAACGAGATTATCGAACGAACATCCCTCTCGTTAGAACACCAAACTGTCAACTCGTTAGAAGCTCGTTCGAACGACCTGGGTAGGTCTTCTAACGAGTGACCAGATTCAAGCCCAGAAATCCTATCTCGTTTTTCCATCAATTTTTACACCTCAAATCTCAACCAAAATTCATCCCAACAATTTTTTAAGGTCTCCAATCATCCTAAAACATACTAAGGTCATATACTAACATCTTTTAAGGAATTAATACATCCTAAACATCATTAATTCATCAAATCTCTACCCTTTCCCCCAAATTTTCAAGAATATAAACCCTAGAATTTTAAATCCTCAATAAGTCCATTCTAGATTCGTTTTTGTTACATCCAACATATATTAACATCAAAATATCATCTCCATACTATTCTACATGCAATTTTTCCTCAAAATTTAAGTCCTAAGTCCAATTCAAATGGGTTTCTATTTAACTTCCAAGAACAAATGTAAATCTTTCAATTTATCTAACATGGAAGAAACATTCTCTGAATTAAATAGAATTAAATCACTTGCCTCGAGTGTCTCTGAATTTGGTGTTGGTTTGATGGAGCATTTCTGCAGAATTCCTTCTCTCTCTCTCTCTCTCTACAAGCCTTCTTCTCCAAAGGTGGCTAGGGTTTTCTTTGGGAAAGTTTTGAAAACCTAATCTGATAATCCCCGTAGCTTATTGGGTCATTAAGGGTTGGTTAGTGGGTTTAGTGGGTCTATTCCCAATCAGATAAAGACTCCTAATTTTCGTCATTATTAAATCCCAAAAATACAATATTACCAAACTACCCTTAATGTTGCCGGTATGGCCTAAAAATACCCCGGGACCCAAACTAAACCCCCGGCTAGTGTTTTCAGACTATCTCGACCCTTCCGGACGCGTTGGCGCACTCAAAACGACCATACGGTTAATAGAATTTAAATTCACTTTTATAAATAAAATAATTATATCCTGATGCGACTGTCACACGCGTCCCAATAAAATGACCAAATTGCCGTATATCAATCTCACGACAAATTTCATAATTCAATATTCATATATCATCATATATACTCAATATAGTCAAATACCAACTCACATCTCGCTAGTATTTTATCCGGATTAATTCCCAATTAATTCTCATTTAATTAATTAATCCCAAAAATAAATATCGCCAAAAATACGGGCTATTACAAGGAGGGCGTGTTCTCTCCAAATAATAATTATAGTATGGTCAACCAGGGGTGGAAGAGACCGGGGTCCACCCAGGAGATATGGTCATAGAAAGCTTGGGGGAAGTTACTGTCGACCACAACTTGACAGTGAGGAAATTTATGATCGGAGCTGCTATCACTGACTAAGAGAAAAGGGGGTTAGTTTCGCTTCTCAAATGTAACATAGATGTTTTTGCCTGGGATCCTTATGAGTTACCAAGGATTGACCCTAGCGTGGACTTCCATCGCCTGCACATTGATCCCACCTTCAAGCCCATAACTCAAAAAGCTCGTCGAACATCCTTCGAGAAGGATAAGGTAGTGGAGAAAGAAGTAAGGAAGCTACTGGATGCAGGATCCATCAAGGAAGTTCAGTTCCCTCCATGGTTATCCAACCCAGTGGTGCTACCCTAAAGAAATGACAGTTGGAGGGTTTGCATCAATTTCACTAACCTTAACCGGACATGCCCCAAGGATAGATTCCCTCTCTTGAAGATAGATCAGTTGGTTGATGCCACATCGATGCATGAGAGGACGAGATTCCATGATCCCCCTATATGGTCCTGACCAGGATAAGACCTCCTTTATAATTTCGATCGGGTTATAATGTGATAAGGTCATGCCATTTGGCCTCAAGAATGTAGGGTCAACTTACCAAAGATTGGTAACCAAGATGTTTAGCAAACAGATGGGAGGAACGGTGGAAGTATACATCGACGACATGCTTGTTAAAAGAAAGGACAAGGATAATTACCTCTCAAATTTAACAACAACCTTTTGATATCCTCAGAAAGTATCGAATAAAGCTTAATGCATGTAAGTGTTCCTTCGGTGTACAATCAGGAAAACTTTTAGGTTATTAAGTAAGTAAGAGGGAAATTGGGGCCAATCCAGACCAAATCGATGCTATCACTAGAGTCCAGTCTCCTCAGACATGGAGAGATTTACATAAGCTTATTGGAATGCTAGTGGAACTTAATCGCTTTATCTCCAAGTCTTCGAAATGCTGCCGGCCATTATTCCAGCTTTTAAAAAAGACCAAAGGCCTCATATGGGATGACGACTGTTCACGGGCTCTGGAAGAAATAAAGTCTTAACTTAGCAAGCCCATTAATGGTAATCCCAAATGATGGAGACCAACTATATCTTTACCTTCTAGTATGAAATAACACTATGAGCTCTACCTTAGTATATGAAAAGGAGGGGGGACAATACCCAATTTACTATGCCAGTAAGACACCCATAGACGTCGAGCGACGTTACTTGCCACTGGAAAAGATCTCCTATGCACTGGTGGTCGCTTAAAGGAAGTTAAAGAATTAATTCGAGGCCCACTCCATAACTATAATCACCTCTTATCCATTCAAGGAAATTCTACGAAAGGCCGACCTTTCTGAACAACTCTCGATGTCATCGGTCAAACTCGAGAGATTTGATATCCAATACCAGCCTAGAACGATAATGAAGGCACATATCCTAGTATATTTCATTTCTAAGTCCATAGGAGATCAACCAGTAGACCAAGTAAATAGTGATCAGTTGATGGTATAAGAAGTGCAGTCCAAAGAGTGGACCTTTTATGTTGATGGATCCTCAAACTCCAAGGGGGAAGGAGTAGGGATTGTTCTTATCACCATCGAAGACACTATAATTGAGCAAGGGATTAGATTGAGATTTAAGGCCTCTAACAACGAAGATGAGTATGAAGCACTGATCATCGTTTTGTAAAATTCTAAGCTACTGGGAGGGGGGGAAGCGCCTCAACGTATTCAGTGATTCCAAATCGAAATCTAAGTAGGTAAGTGGAGACTTCAATGCCAAGGGTGATCGAATGGTAGCATACCTCGACGTAGTAAGAGGACTCATGTCATGATTTGTACAAGTGGAAATCCAACAGTTCCCTCGAGGACAGAACAGTCCCGTTGACGCTTTAGCAGTACTAAGCTCAGTAGTTGACTTTGACTAATGAGAATAATTTATATATAGTTCCTCGTGCAACCTAGTATTGATCAAGAAGTCATAGCCAATAAGTCAGATAAGGCCCCAAATTAGATGGATCCCA
The DNA here is from genome assembly GCA_949130495.1 of Sambucus nigra. Taxonomy (NCBI): domain Eukaryota; kingdom Viridiplantae; phylum Streptophyta; class Magnoliopsida; order Dipsacales; family Adoxaceae; genus Sambucus; species Sambucus nigra. Next base: position 199,805,245 of record OX422221.1, on the reverse strand, counting down.
TCATCAATTATCTACAGAGTGACATACTGCTAGATGACAGGAGGTTAGCCCATCAAGTTTGGGTCAAGGCTTATCGTTTCTACCTCAACCTTGAAGGGAAGCATTATAAGAAATCATTTATAGGCCTTTAACTCCAGTGAGTTCACCCATAAGATGCCGAACATGTACTTAGTGAGCTATATGAGGGCATCAGTGGGAGTGACTCAGGTGAATATTGTTAGCCTTTCGCACGATCAAAGAAGGATACTGGTGGCCTCGCATGTAAAAGGACGTTGGGGCCTATGTTTGTAAATGCGAAAAGTGTTAGAAGAACTCACCTATGGTTCATCATCCCTCCAGCAATCTAAAATCACTCACTAGCCCATGGCCTTTCCCTCAATGGGGACTAGATATTATGGGAACACTACCTACTACACTTGGAAATCACGAGTATCTACTGGTCGCCATATATTACTTCACCAAATGGGTAGAGGTAGAGCCACTGGAAAACATTCAAGATTCTGACATGACAAGGTTCATATGGAGGAACATCGTAACTCGCTATGGGATACCAACGACTATACACAATTTGAAAATGGTTTCTTTCAATCATTTTGCGATGAGAACAACATCAAGCACTACTTCAGCTCTGTGGCATATCAACAAAGCAACAAACAAGCATAGGCTTCCAATAAAACCATGATCGATGGACAGAAAAAGTGACTGGAAAGAGCCAAGGGTGATTGGGTGGATAAACTCCCTCATGTTCTATGGGCTTATCATACAACACCCAAGAAACCAACTAGGGAAGCACCCTTTATACTCACTTATGGAATGAAGGTTGTCATCCCTCTGAAATTAGGTCTCCCTACTATGAGAACCACTCTGGTCGACCAAGGCCTCAACGATGGAATACTATGCACTGAGCTTGACCTAGTGGATGAGCAACAAAAGTTAGCTTTTATCAAGTTGGCTTCCTACCAATAGCAACTAGATAAGCAGTACAATAAGTGGGTCATTCCGAGGAAGTTTTTATAGGGGACTATGTCCTGAGAAAAGTCCTCGACAGTGTTGTAAAACCATCAGACGGTAAACTAGGATCAAAATGGGAAGTACCCTTCAGAGTCATCAGAGACGATCTTCATGAAGCTTATAACATGGAAATGCTGGAGGGTAGGGAGATATTAAGAGCATGGAATGAAACCAATCTCAAGAAGTTATACTTTTAGATCGTGTTCTTTATCTTTTAGTTAGCAAATTTTTATTTTCAAACTTGTGTTACCTGTTAGATAATACTTAACGAATAAAAGCCGGTTATCTCCTTTATTCTAATTTTTTGCATTGGCTGCTTAATATATCTTGATCATATCTCGTCAATTTGAACATTTTCTAAATAATAACTCCTCTTCACATATCTAAATGCCTAACAAATAGTGTTATCAAGTCAACTACAAGAACTTTGAATTACTATCACCCTCAGGTCCTTGTTGCAAATAAGAGGCCTCATGAGTTGCTCTGAAACAAAAAATCCCTACAGGGGATCCTTAGGCAACAAAGCCAACTCAATTTGGTCGCCAACTTATGATGGTTGAAAAATGACTGCTCGGGCGAAACCAAGTGCATTCTTGCCACCATATCACTTAGGCCTAAGGGGGTGTGAAGACACAACCTAAAAGGTAAAATGGATGTAATGATATTTCTAAAAATATTGGATTGGGAGAATGTTCAAATGCATAAAAAGCGGAGGACTAATACTTAAATATCATTTAACCATCTGGAAAAGCCTAAAATATGTTAAAATAAGTATAATCTCACCCTAGGCCTAAGATTGGTCAACCAGTATTGTTTTGGTCAATAAAAATACTAAATAACCATCAAACAAACATGATCAAACATGTTTAGTCAGCATATGCTCAAAACATAAGAGACTGCTTTATTAAAACATAAGGTTATAATTACATTACAGACCAAAAATAAATACACAAAGACCTAAGGTAGGCCAGGATGGAGAGTAAGATACTTTGCTACAATCGCTCTCTGACTATCATCTGGCTTTGGGGCGAACTCTTCAAAATCTTAATTAAGGTTGTGGTCCAAAAGTTGGGAAGGAATGGCATCAATAGGGATTGTCTCATCATCTTTTAAGAAGGGGTTATGACAGTAGGCGGGGAACTTGGTCTGCTACTTATACCACAGTTTGAATTCCTTTGGAGTCTTCACCTCCTTGAGAGAACTTAGCCATCCTTGAGAAAAGGTAACGCCTTCTTCCTCCTTAAGTTTTATTGGGGCATCTCCCCAATTAGCGTTGTTACCTTCTCCCTAGACTTCTCAGGGTCCCATCTTGAATGTATATCTCAGCTTCTTAACGTTGTCTTGAAGCACAACCATAAAAGACTTAAATCTAGCAATCTCCTTCCTTGAGTAATCATTATCGCACTGGATGCCTTAGTCCTCTCTAAAATTTAGGCCCTCAAGGAATTTACTTCCTCTTGTAAAGAGGCACCTATCTCCTCCATTTCTTGAAGATCATCTTTCTATTTGGCAATTACCTCAGTCTAATTCTTGTACTGCTCATTCCTTGCTCTTAAGAGCTTGCATATTTTTACAAAGGCTTTGCGAGCCTTTAAGCTAAAGTTGGGTCCAATAATTCTCCCCAGTTGAGAGTTGGGAGAAAAATAGCGATCTAAATCATTAGACTACAAACGATACACACCAGACCAGAAGTAAGAATATTAGCACATAGAAACTCAGGTAAACACATGCAAAATATAGGAAATTTCACTCCCATATAGCATAAAAAGGTGGCCATAGGCCAATACATTAAGTTCTTAAAAAATAGTTTCAAACTGACAAGGTAAAGATTGTACAAGGAAAAGGTAAAATCCTAGTCTACAAGCTATAATCCTTCACCAGATCTCCATCAACTATGGCCTCCTTTTGTCAACCACCTGTTGTTCCTTACCATCACCAGCATCTTCGTTGACCTTGGCAGGAACAATCTCCTCATTACCAGGAGCTTGTTCGTCATCTGGTTCATCATATACAAAAGGGTCAGGACTAGGAAAGTGAACGTTAAAGAGCTTAGAGTCTTCAGGGGTACTATCACCGTCGAAATCCTATTCCCATTCATTTTTAAAGGAAACCTTGCACCCATAATCCAGTTGGTGCTTTGCATCATCATAGGGCTTATAAAATCCCTTGTGATAGATCGTGTCCTTCTCTCGAGGAAGATCACCCTCCAGCTTAACAACCTTATTAGATAAGGCTTATTGCCTCAACAAGCTTTATCTTCTCAGTAACCACCACCTTCTGAGTAGTCCCAAGAGCATCATAGGACTTGGACATTTCTTCCTTTTCACGCTCCCACTTTGATGAGCTTTAACAAACTCTTTTTTCTCAGCTTCCAAAGCATCTTTTAGTTATTTCTCCCTCTTAGAGCTATCAACTTGGGTGTCCAAAAGAGTCATAAAATTAAATAGCATCTACAAACAGAATAAAAGAACATAAAATCAAAGCAGAAACATAAAGACTAAAGGAAAATAAGCAGCAGAAATGGCTTACCAGATCTATCCCTTGTGCAGTCTTAAGGGTAAGTTGGGATGGTCTTAGCCTAGAAGAATGCTCACGATTATCAACGAGCACTAACCATTTCAAAAGGCCAGGGGATAAAGAGGGTGAGTTACCCACACTAGCACCCTCAAGATTAGGGAAAGGAGGCACCCCAGAAGACTGCAGAACAAACCTCCTCTTAGCTTCGACTCTCTCATTTTCTTTCATCTTTTCATCTTTTTTCTTTCTTTCCCTTTCTCTCTCCTCTTACTATATTTTCTTTTCTTTCTATTTCTCCTTCCCCTTATCAGAAGGGCTAGAACCACTTCCCTTAGGGGAATCAGTTGCAGATCTCTATAAAGACGGGATCCTATTAAACAGGACCATATGGTCATCGTCTTCAGGAAGCCTCAACTTTCTCCTCTTATTCAGAGGAGCCATGTCTTCTTCTTCTTCTTCTTCTTCTTCTTCTTCTTCTTCTTCTTCTTCTTCTTCTTCTTCTTCCTCTTCTTTAAAGATTTTCTCTTCAATAATAATTGGCTCAGAAGGACCATCCTCAGGAGCTCTCAAACCAGGGTAAATAATAAAGCTAGTGGTGGTATTTTTATACTCCAACATATAAGATGCTGACCTACGATGCTCGCCATTAGGTAGCCTCTATTTTTTATTCCAAGCCTTTAAAGTCTCATTAACTTTGATTTCACTAATATCGGGCTTAAGATTCTTCGCACGAGCTGTAAAATAGAGGAAGAAATAACATCTATCAAAAGACCAAAAAAAAAAGAAAATGAAGACCAAATGAAAAAAAAATAAGATAAAAGGCAGTGACCTATGCGCTCCTCCCCATAGTAAAAAATTACTGGGCTTCTTTGTCTCTTTCCCGCACGAGCAGGAGGATGTTGCCAATTTCTAGCAATAAAGCCTTAGCCCTAGTAATCCTTGTGCGAGTCTGGAAGATTTACCACAAGGACTCGATCAGACTTCCTGGTCTTTAAGTAAATAAGCCATTCACTTATTCTTGACCATACATAAAAGTAATAGTTTTCAGTAAAACCCAACCTTGTGTCATATGGGGTGTTAATTCTATGGACTCCATTTACTATATTCCACGCATTTAGGGCCCATAGAGCAGGGAATACCCAGAAATATCTAAAAAAGGTAAGGAAAAGAGGGTTTGGAGGAAAAGTAAAACCCCATGGGTTAGAATGAAGGTATGAATCTAGTGCCCCCTTAACGTTGCGCACATTTCTAGGTAAGAGGGCATAATCAATTTCTACCCACCGAAATACTATACTTCTTCCTAAATTCCTCTATTAATAAGCATGAGAGACCCCTTGCTACAGTTTAGAAAAATATGAAGAAGAGGAAATAAAGGAAGTGAGCTAAACTTACAAAAATTGGCGAAGCCCTGAAGGAAAAGAAGACATTGAAGAAGACGAACGTTGCAAAGCTTTGGAAATAAGGAAGAAGGTGCACTGAACTTGACTGATGAGAAAGAAATGTATTTACGATCTCCCAAATGATTTTTAGAGGTTCAAATTCTTGGTCGGATATCAACTCCCTCATTCATTTAAATAAATTACAAGTCTGCCATGGTGTTTGGTTCCTGACGAGCGTACCCTCACCAACTTCACAAAATCTATTAAGATGCCATTATAGATAAGAGGCCACTAGTTTAATTAGAAATTATAGGCCCATAACTCATAAAAGCCCAAAATTTTTAGGGGCAATTATGGGGCCCCATTTTTATGATCAATGAAAGTATCCGAATAGGCCCAAGCTGCTCAAGGGGAAGCCCGACCCAAATCTAATTATCGATCCGTACGCACACAATCGAATACTTAGGGATATACTCAAATAAACCTCCAAGAATCTAAAAAGATATATTCAGGCAGTTCATGATATATCCAACGTGATTAATTGAGTTCCTTGTACAATTCAACCTCTATGAAATAAATTCTATAAATTGTAAACCCTGACCTGGAACAAAGGGGTTGAAACTTGAGATTTTGAGAGACACTTAATAAGAATAAATAACCTCTCTGTGGATGTAGACATATTGCCAAACCACGTCAATTTTTATCGTGTGTGAGATTCCATTTACTTTTTGCCATTTGTCATTATTTTCGTAGAATTTGTTATTGTGATATTTTCTGCACTCACAAATACGATCAGTATTGCACCTAGGTGAGAGGTGAGAAAATTATCGCATGTGAGTGTCGATGGGAGACTCCTATTTAAATTAACTGTAATCTTTCATTTTAATTTAAATAAGTTAATTCTTGCATACTATAGAGCGCTGACCTAGATTAAAAATGTTCCCCCCAAATTTTCCTAGTCAGGGATAGCAGAACTGAAGGAATATCAGACTTGATGTCACGCATTGTTTCTCGAAGATCATTTTATTGATTTTAGTTTAGGTTTCTACTTCTTTACGCCTTTATTTATTTTGGATTATTGTATGGTCGTGATCCTAGATTCATTTGGTTTTACTAGGCATGACAATTATGTTTTGTTCGTTTTTAGTTTGTTGGATGTGGATGTTGGATTCATTATTATTTCTTATTTCTTAATTTAATTCAGTTTTAAGTTGTAAAGCGTATTATGGAATACAGGACTACACTCAGAACATGAATTGATAAGACCCTTATTATGTTGGCATCTGGCACAAAAGCAATGGTGCTTACTGGGATCGAATTGCCAATCTATAGAGTACTCAAATTCATGTCACCAAAAAGTGACTTAATCCAAAGACTTGAACTAGATCTGGTAGAGGAAGTCAGAGAGCACAAAACACTTCGGGTGGCAGCCTACCAAAAATGGACAACTCGATTTTATAATAAAAGTCTAAATATGAGAACTTGAAAGGAGGGGGTTATGTGCTGAAGAAGTTATCCATAAGGGGAATAAACTAAAACCTAATTGGCATGGCCGTACAAAATTTAGCTGTTGTGCAACCCGAGACTTATCAGATTGAGACTTTAGAGGGTGAGACATTTAAGAATCCATGGAATGTAGAGCATTTGAGGAAGTATTATCAGTAGTGATGAGCATATTCAAGTTTATAAGGACATAATACTATATAAACAATTTTCATTTCTTTGTAATCAATCTTTAGTGATCAATGCAAATCATCAGTTATTCCTCTACATATGTTATCATTTTAAGTTTCCATCATTTATTCAATGCCTAGTTCGTCGGTATGATAGACGTGCAAGAATCCCAGGCCAAAGATATCTCAGAGACGAGCATATAAAAATTAGTGCTATCAAATGCATACTTCATGAATGACCTCATCTTAGAAGACTCACAATCAAAGAAGTTCAACCAAAATTGGGAAGTCCAGTGCAGTTAAATGGTTAAGTCGATAAGACCTAACCACAATTGACTAACAGAAGGATGGATCCTAATATGTTTGGTCAAATCTAGAAATCAATGCTGACATGTGGTCTGAATGAAAAGATTCATCCATATGACCAGTAAGATGGAACAAGCATTATTAGATCCTAAGTCAGGACAACTCATGTTCGTCCACCTGGTATCTAGTAAATTAAAGTTAGGTAGACAAAATATGACCCCTAAACCATACGACTAAACTATTGGCAGTCCTAATCTTTTATAGCTAGTAAATCAGGTCAAGTCGACACAATCCAACTATATGACCACAGACACGGCAGATTGACTAGCTCCGACCACATCAACTTGTAAAATATTTTACAACTACACTTTATTACAGGTGAAGGCTTATAGCGTAGCCGATTAAAATGACTTGCAGAAAATCAAATAAAACTAACATGCTTATAAATATGAAGTTCAATAATGTTTGGCTTTAAATTGTTTAAATAACATAAATTATTAGATATTCATTGCAAACATTGTTCAAAATGAGAAATAGGAGCATATACAAATAAGCCACATGAGCATCTTTATTTTCTAGAGTGACTTGGGGAGTGTTGGCAGAAACAGCGTTGTTCATGGTAGTGTTTTGGATAACCTTCAGAGCTATGGGAAGAGTGGCCCCCTCAATAGCAGTATGATCGACTTGACCAATATCATCATCTTCTATAGAGGGATTGTACACCTCCATCTCATTCTCACCTACCAGAGCTTTGGCTTCATCATCATCAATCTCCTATTTGCTGATGATATCTTCTATGTCAGGGTAATATTTTATAACCCTCTTTTTCATCTCATTATAACCCTGCATGACGAATGTAATGATTTTAATGTTGTAGTCAACAAAGGTTTTGTACATTTTGGCCCCGATCTCCTCATCTTTGGTAAGGGATTATTGGACTTAAGGTCCTCCTCAAATATTTGAAGCTTTATAGTGCCAGTGATGACCTGATACTTCAACATCGTATTCTCTTCTTTAGCCATGCTGAAAGCCAAAGTTTTCTCGACCAACTGGTCATATCTCTATTAAAGCTCATTGCTAGTTTTTTTAACTCATCAGTGGACTTTTTAAGATCTTCCTTCAACTTATTGTTCTATTTATTGAGCTCAATAATGGTCCCTTTCTTCTCCTCATAGACTTGATAATTGGACAAAACTTTTTTTCGGAGAATAATGAAAACCATTGCTCGCTGAAGTAAATGACATGGAGTTCAGTGAAGAGTAAAATATCTCAATAAGGGAAATAAAAATAAAAAATAAGAAGAACTTACCAACTATAAATGACAAGAAGGCTAAACTCTAAACGCTGAGGATGTGGGGGTATAAGCTACAAAAAATTTGTTATAATTAGCCATAATACAATGAAAAGGAAATGGAAGATGACTTGATACGGTTGGAAATATTTTCTTACCTTATTCAACCTTGACCTCCTCATCGGCCTCAACGTCACCCTCATAAACAAGTGATGTTAAAATATCTCGATGAGGAACAACTCTTTGAGAAGTTTTATAGCTCATTTTAATGAACTTCTCAATACAAAAGAGTTCCTCCAACTTATAAAGGTTAGTTGTATAAGTTCTTTCCACCAAGTCCTTCAATATTGGAGGTAATATGGGATCCCTCTTCTCTAAAAAGTTTAGCATAGAGCACATTAAAAGTAACTAGAAAGAAAACAGAGAACAATTATATACCAGTCTTGTTACGCCCGCACCACTCACAGGGGATATGATCAGTCTGAACCCTCTCATGTGGGCAAAATTCCCATTTATTCTTTAAGAACACCTACTGGTTCTTCTAACTGTGATTTCTCATCTGAGAAACCTTCATCATCTTCAAGTATGATTTTCAGGAGGCAAAATAGTAATATACTAGATCCTTGGAATTATCTTTTATCCCATAAACGAACCTTAAATCATCCGAGATAAGGTTGAAACCAATATGAGCTTACCAATACACCATTAACCCCAATATTGTTCGATAGTCATTCGGGGGGAGTTGGGTTGGATCCAAATCATAACCCCTTAATAACAACCTTATAATAGGGAGAAGTGGAAGATGAACTCCGACCTAAAAAGCCCACATGGGGAAATAAATCTCATCGACATTACACTGACTATAAACTTGCTCATTATAATTCGACACTCTTGTCGTGATACTAATGGGGATGGAATACCGATCTCTCAGGTTATCCAATTCGTACTCAGTTCGTGTCGGGTGATAAATGAGTCGTGTGGAAAATGGCTTTACCCATACATGATTCGTTTAGTAAATGGGTGGAAAAATTAAATTCGCACATGATTCGTTTGCTTAGCGGATAACCCAACACGACCCATTTATAATAATTTAACTAAACGAATTATGTTGACCCGTTATAACCGACATGACTAGTTTTATCCTATTTAACAAAATGACTCATTTTTACCCGTTAGACCCGACTCGACTCCTTTTTACTTGTTTACCAGTGTCATTTATTACTCGCTTACCACCCATTTGTAATCCAACACTATTTCAAAAATTCAATTATCAATGTTCAAGTTTAAATGTCAGCTTTATTCTATAATAATAAAAAATAATTAAATGATATCATCCACAATTTAATTAACAATAGCTGAAATAAAGAGTAAACAAAGCCAACCACAATTAATTCATCTTCCTACAAGTAACCACATAACCATTCTTTAAAATCCTAATAAAATACAAACAACTATGCTTCAAAATTAAAGTAGTACAACCATTAATTATAAAAATAAATACTCAAAAAAATCTTCGCCAAATTTGCTGTAAATCCATCTTCTCCAAATCAAAGGTCCATCATATCATAGCTCATACATATCGATTTTTCCTATTAAATTCAAAATAAATGCAAATAGTTAATGTAATGTACAAGTAAAAAAAGTTGAAACAAAACATATTCAACAAAAACCAATAACATAGTACATTATTCAAGAAAAACATATCATACATCTTTTGAAAAGAAAGTGGGGTGTTATAGCTTTGGTCTACCATGTGGTAGATTTACAGAAAGCAGGTCTCACGGGTCACACGACCCGTAAATAATTCATTTAATAAACGGGTCTGGCGGGTCATAAACGGTTTTCACGAATATACACGAATTCGATTCGTTTTCTTAATGGGTCTGGTGGGTCCACCCATTTATGACGCGAACCCGTTAAGGCTAGATCCAAACCCGCTTAAAGTGTGTCGGTTTTATGTCGGGTTAACGGGTCGTGTTGCAAATTGCCACCCGTACTCAATGACATCACAACCATATTATTGTGCCTCAGTATTGGTTGGATCATAGGAATGAGAAAAACTCCCAGAAGTATTATTCTCAGCATGAGGTATAACAGAAAGGGAGGTAGATGGCCTAGGTCTGTCACACATGACTCTTTTGGCCAAATCCATCTATAATTGATATATCGAAAACCATGTTTGGTATATTTATACCACCAGATTGGTGGTTGACCTCTTCAATGTTAATGGGGCCTACAAATTCAGGACAGCTATACTCCACGTCTTGGGATGTGGAGCAGACCTACTTGAAAACTGATCTTAGGAGGTAAATATAGGATAAGAAGGACTATCCTTGGTATAAACAAATTGCAACAGAATTAGTCTCCTAGCCTCATAGAAACCAGGATCTTTCACTTATAAAGGTTAGAATTTGAGGAAAATCAAAGGCTTGGGGGATGTATGGCCTCAAGGTAAAGAATTATTTTGGCGTTAGGGGATAAATTGATGGAGAAAGAATAAAAAATATCATAAAAGCACTAAATATAAAAATTCTAGGGCAACCAACTCAATTCCCACCTAAGATGTAAAAATATCCAACCAAATGCCAATCTAGAATCAATAATAATAAACAACAAGAAATTACAATAGAGATTGAAGAAATTTATAAAAGAAAACCCTAGAAAGTTTGAATTCGTGAATAGGCATACTTGAAACCCTAGTTTACAATAAAAGACTCTTAAATTGCCTAAGCTCTATCAATAAGTGGTGGTAAAGATAAAACCCTCGGCAAAAAAAAAAAATCATGCAAGGAATCAACCGAAAATGGAAAAAATCTATAAGAGTTTGAAGAAGTAGAAAAATGTTTTAATAAAAAGGAAGTTTATCTCTCTAACAAAGCTTAAGCGAAAGAAGTTGTTTCGAAAAGGATGAAATGACATTTGAGATGGGTTTTTATACTTTTTAGGGCAATAATAATTACTTTTTGAAAAAAGAGGTTGACATCAAGCATTGAAAACCCATCTAACTCCTTAGAATAGTGCGCGCACAACCCTAGACACACCCGCTTTAAATATGTGTGTTGTCACTCTCAACATCTGACACAAGGAAATCTCATGCCCAAGAAAAAAAATTCAAAAAATCTTACAAGTAAATGTTCTCGGCCTAAAAAAAAGACAGACAAAGCTGAGAAGATCCTCAGAATTTGACCAGAACACAAGACAATAATATCTCAGATAACACTTCACTCACTCAATCTGCTAGGCACATACTCAGAAGACATGATAGTTCAGAGAATATACTACAAGCTAATTTTTTGAGCAAAGTATTTGGGGATTTTGTTATACCATTAATATTATATGGCTCGTGGAGTAATCAGAAGAGGACACCTGGTCTCATCAAGTACAAAAATAACTTCGACTCAGTTAATAATGAGATCATCCGAGATATTCATTATGCCATCCCTGTCAAACTAGTTAGCCCCAGTATTCCAAAAAGTTCAGCCAACCTAGTTAGCTCATATCAGGTTAACATTGTTAAGTAACTCCACTACAGTAGGCATGTACTATATGACTCGATGACATCAGCGGTGCACTCATATAAGGAAGATATGCACATAACTAGCGTAATCATTATTCTCTCAGTAACATGTAAAGTTTGTACCTGCCTATCCTATAAAGGCATGACACTTGTCCCTCTATTTACTTTCTTTTCCAACAACCTATAAATAACACACATACTCCCACATTAAAGGGATTCGAGATATTTTTTTATACTGTTCTGTTATCAAAATCAAGAGGGAACTTGAGAATCTGTATCTTGTATTGCATGAAGGGACTTAATGCTACTTTTGGTTATGTGTCCTCGAGCGAGTTTAGACATATATCCACATTTACAGCTTCTAAGGAGGTGTGGGATATTTTACAAATGACCTACGAAGGCACCTCCACTGTGAAGAATTCCAAGTTCAATGACTTACCACCCGTTTCAAACTTCTTACAATAAAGGATAATGATACTTTTGACGAGTTCTATGCCAAGATGAACTGCATATTTACCTATATCTTTTCTTTAGGGAAGACTATAAAAGAGCATTAAATTATTGATAAAATCTTACGGTCTCTTCCCCTAGGGTCGTGGAAAAGTGGATGCCATTGAAAGGTTAGAGCCTTTCTTTCAAAATCGATGTGTGTTGAAGAATTGGTTGTCTCTATCCAAACATATGAGGCTAATTTTTCTTATCATGGAGGAGTGCCTCCTAAAGAAAAGGAAATATATCTTTTAAGGCTAAGAAGGCCTCTCCCGATTTTAGTTCTCATGATATTTGTGAGAATAATATGACATTTCTCACTAAATTTTCCAAGAAATGAAAAAAAATATTTCAGTCTAGATTCGTCTGCAAAAAGGATCTGGATAGACCCGAGATTGGTCATGGGAATGGATAAAAGAAAGATGAATTTCCAAGGACCATCATGTGTACATATGGTGGTCGAGGGCGTATGTCTAAGCAATGTCCCTAAAATATAAGTCATGATGGTGGCAAAAATTCATATCAATCCACTTTTAGTGATGATAACTCAGACTCTGAATATGACTCTAAAGAATGTTACTATATCATATTTGTGGTAAGAGAGAAATTTGATGAGCTAAATGATTTAAAGTATTTTGGCTTTCCTCTTCCGCCTAGTTAATGAGGAAGAGGAAAATGATCTTCAAGGGGACTATATTAGAATCTATGGGGAAACCATAAACATCGAAAGTCATAAGATGGAACTCTCCACTAAGTTAGCCAATACTGAGAACCAAATGGCTGTGGTGAGTGAGAGTGGTGGGAGTAATTTTGTTGCCTTATATGTGGTGAGTAGTGAAACACATTTTGAAGGAAGTTAAATTTATTTTCTTCACATGGAGATTGAGTTCCTTAGGATGTCCCTACACGAGAGTGAAAACTCAAGAATACTTCTAAAGAACCAAATATCTTTTTTTGAGACCAAGCTATTATCCGCGATCACTTTCAAGATAAATATGGAGGGTAGGTCTCAAAACATGGATAAGATGATTTTTGGTACCAAGTTATCCACTACAGATAAACTAGGACTTGATTTTGAAAGTGACAGTTCTTTGTCTAACCAAGCCTTCATAGCATCCTAATCCATTTCTCCATCTCCCATTGGTGGATCTTCAACTCATTCTATACCCCAAAAAATCCAAAGAAAGGTGTCCTTCTTACACTTGAAGGAGATTTATTTTAGACGTAGGAAGAACCAACTCAAGGACCTTGTTGTACTGTGAATATGATATATCTCCTAAACCAATTAGAAGATGACATTTTGAATAATTTCTCTCAAATAGGAGGTCGGCTAAGCTACCAACCTCGTTGGCGAGGGTAATTCTAGTCAGCCCATGTATCACATATAGCACTTTTAAATGTTAACAGATTGGCGCCGTCTTTGGGAATCGGTAAGCCATTTGTTACTTTTCGCCATTATTGATTTATGAAACTCGAGGATACCCAGTTATGAGAAAATAGTGAATCACATTGCAATTCATCTATGTTTCATTGGCTTAGAGTATATTAATCTATAAATTATTTTGAATTATTTTTGATTCCTTAATTCCACCATCGGATTTAGTTATTTCTGCTTTAAATCCGCTTTTTTTTAGTAACTTTTGTTGTTACAACTGTCGTACTCTCTTTTTTGTATTATGGTACTTTTTTTCTAGAAATTATGTGAACATGGGTGAAAACCCATAAAGTAGTCAAACCGTGGAGGGGATTTTGTCTTCCAAACCTGTGGTTATGTGTGACCTATAGGGAAAATTTTGATTCTTGGCTAGAGGCTAAGAGGCTCTGCAGGAGAGCATTAAGTAGCTGGCGCATAATATTCTGGTCGGGCAGAATAGGCCTGAGGTGAAACCAATTACCCCATAAGAGGGTAAAAGCTCTAATAAAAGATGGGAGATGGTTTTTACAGTCCCATATAAAGATAGGATCCAAGCGCACCACGAAAGAGCTGTCGAAAGGTGAAGGTAGAAGGTCTACATACTCTACATCTGAGTGAAATGATAGATATTTTTCCCAAAAGTAACTTCCACTATCAGGTCAAGGGGCTATGATGATGAATATACTTACTCCCTAGAATTCCCAAGAACTTTGGAGAGGCTTAATAGAGGATCTACTTTTAATTGAATGGGACCAAGAGCTACAATGGCCCACTAATATATAAATTTAAGAGATCCCAGGGAGTACATGGAAGAATCTAGAAGAACTGAAACTAGAACAATTGAGGGCTCAATCAGTTCGAGGGTTATCCAGGGGTGAGTATACTTCTCATTAAGAGAGCTTAGAAGAAAGAGGAGGCAGAGTAGGGAAGATATTGTCGATTAAGGATGAGAAGGAGGAAAAATTGTGGAAGGGGTCAATCCAATTCTTAGATGATCGTCTGGGTGAGATCATAGAGATAAAGAACCCTTTGCATAAGGGTTTTGTTCAAGGATCACCATTCACATCATCAATTATGGGTTATCCAACCCTTCAAAATTCAAACCACCTATCATCACTCCCAAATACGAGGAAAGTTAGATCGAAAGCTACATATAAATAAGTAGTAAGATGCCTCAAATATTCATTCCGTACTAAAAGATTTGCATTATCAATAATTCTGTAGTACTATCACTGGATCGATCCAAATTTGGTATACTGTCTTACCAAGAGGGAATGTCTTAAACTTTTGGCTGCTAGCCAATCTCTTCATCGGTAATTTCTATATTAAGCGTATGTCAGAAAATGAATAAAGTGACCAGAGAGTTTATCACACACTTTAATGCCGAGAAGCTGGAGGTAATTAATTATGGAGAGAAGATAGTCATCACGATGATCATGAATAATTTATTGCGTGGGAAGTTATATTGGGTGTTGGCCAATGAACCGCTGAGAATGATATTAGAGTTATTGTCTAAGGCTGGTAAAATTATGAATGTTGAAAAGGTGATGGCAGCAAAAGAGTTGAGCCATGCTAAGTCCAAAACTGGTAAGATCTGAGAAAAGAAGGAGTCTAAGGACAATAAGAAGGTTAAGAGGCCAAATGAGTATGATGAGTACACCCCACTCATCATAGATGTGCACCACATCCTTGATGAGATTAGAGGAAGTAATAACCTAAAATAGTCGGGTAAATTAAAAGCTCATTAAATAAGAGGGATAAGAACAAATAATGCGATTTCCACAAAGATCATGGCCACAACACTAGCAGTTGCTTGGCCTTGAAGAACGATATTGAAAATTTGATCAGATTAGGAAAGTTGATGAGGTATGTTGATAAATATGGCCAAACAGATAGAAATGATAAGAAGAAACCAAGGTGATGATCAAAGTCCCTTTTTAAGAAGGCGGGCGATAAGAAACGGGGATGAGGCCATGATTCAGAGGATGTCTAGATTAACCTAAGAAGCCTATAAATGACATTGGCATGATTTCCTTTGATTATCACTGTATAGATGGAGGTGATACTAGCGGTGTAGATAGACTAGGCAATAGGAAAGCCTACCTCAACGGGGTAAAAGCATGTGCTCATGTCAGATAAATCAATTTAGCCAAGGATATGGAGACTCATTCTAGGAAGGTAAACATAGATCATCTCATTATTGGTTTTTCTAAATATGACTTGTGAGGTGTAATTTATCCCCACAACGACCCTCTGGTCATCACAATGATAGTGCATGATACACGGTTAGCGAGGATTCTGGTAAAAAATGGCAATTATGTAAATGTTTTGTTCTACAGCTATTTCAAGAATTTGGGATTGAAATATATGAAGTTGTAGTCATATCACTCATCTCTCAACTATTTTTTAGGGGAGAATGTGTTCCCATCGGGAACAATCAAGCTTGTGGTTGTGATCAACACAGGCAACTTGTCGAACACGTGTCTTTGTCTTTGATGAGAATGTTAACTCGGCCTATAATAATATCATTGATAGGGTTGGTCTAAAGAAGTTTGAAGGCGTGCCTTAAAATTCCCTATGCATGATGGAGTTGGTGTGGTCAAGGGTAACCAAATTGAACCACGTAAATATGATTTTATTATCTTTCTTTCACCTATGTCTAGTATTTGCTCCAAATTACTATTTATGTGATTGTATCCTTTTATCTATTATTATTTATAGTTGGTATATATTTTCTACGACTAAATCCATATACCAGTTTTAAATGTTAACACGCTCATCGACCTACAACCCCTTTAGGTGCACACATTAACATAAATTAGGACACCTTAAGGAATTTTGTGTTTGCTTTAACTCGTGCCACATTTAGGTTATTTTATTAAGGGTAAAAAAGTCTACAGGAATGGTAAAAAAAATGTGAAATCCCGTCAAAAGGTTTCTTCCAAAGGAAAGGGGAAAGTAAAAATTATTGATCCTCCCACACTTCTTAATTTGGTTCCTAGATCTAAATCTTTAAGAAATGATCTTGGTAGGGTTCCAAAAAAGGTATTAATAGAGAAGAACTACAATCCCCAGAAAAAAATGTGCGAAGGCTTGGTCCTTGTTTAAGAAGAAATAAGATTATTTTGGTTTAGGTGTCTTAGAGTGTTTGGTTATGTCTTTTTGGATAGTTATCTTGATTTCTCTCTATCACTACTTTTACTCTTTAGATATGATCTTTGTTTTTCTTCACACCTTTAGATTTTTGTCCTTGTGTAATACTAATATTCTATGGTTGTTAGGTATTATTTTATCCCATAAACTTAAATCACTACACCATATAATGAAGATATGTAATGGGTCACATACCTAGGCCATGACCAATTTTACCATGACCAAAAACAGTGATTATGAACCTCATCCATGACCATAACCACCTTATCTATGACCGCATGGGACAATATTGTCTCTGTGGTCATGGACATAATCCATGACTCGATGGTCACGGACTTGGGCGGTGACTATGGGTGGGAAAATATTCAAATTGGGTCAGGATCAAATCCGCGGTCGTAATTTAAAAAAATAAATAATAAGGGGTCACAAATTAGGGCCTTGACCATATCCATATAATAAAAAAATATTTTTAAGGACCCCCCCCCCCCCCCCAAAAAAAAAAACCTTGTAATCAGCAACCAATCCATATACAATTAATCAATATTGTAACTGTGGTGTTAACAATTCAAAGTAAAACACCATGCCATCCTAGTTAATTCATAGATCATACTAAATATTCATAATTCAAACTAAATATTTATAAATAAAACTAAAAATTCATAAATCAAACAAAAGAATCAATACCATAATAGGATACAATTTAGATAGAAATAGGATTATCAAGGGCCAATGTACTATTAGGATACAAATAGGATTTTCATGGGTAAAGTAATGTTTTGATACTCAATCTTCCTCTAAATCAAATAAAATAACATTAAAATTAGGGTTGTTATCAAGAGTAGACTTTAACTCTTTAGGATCCTTGAGTAGTTATAACCTTTGATGCATGCACAACAATAGACCAATTGCTATCGTTTATGCACTTTAACTAGAATACCATCTTTATGCACAAATAAATGCTTATTGACTATGCAATATTCACTCTTCATCTTAGATTAATCTACCATGATAAGTTTTAAGCAAGGATTAACTTAACAATCATTCGTAGTGTCCTATACCTTAGCCCAACCACAAAAGAATATTATTTCTGTGAAATCTAAACAGTTGAGTTCTAAGATTAGTTGCACAATCTCATAGTAGGTTAGCACTACGTCTTTTGGATTTTTATCGCTTTTGTTAGAGACATAAGAAGTCAAGAAAGAAATTGATATTCCACTATTTTGAGTCAAAATATTTTCGACACATGGATATGAGACGAAATCAAAATCGTTAGTGCATAATTTCTTAAACTCTTTCGCACTAAACGTGGGACCCTTTTCTAGGTGTGCAAGCCTTAAAGAGACATCACCCTTTTTAAAACGCTACATTTATTAATAAATTTGTATTAGAGAGTGTTTGACATGAATAAATAACCACACAGAAGAGTTGGAAATTACCTCTTTTGATATTCATGCCCTAAATCATTCGTCCTGCAATTTATTCTTTAATTTTAGGAAATTTCATTCTTTTACTTCCTAAAAATAAATTATAGAGTTTAAAACATAATATAGAGAATACATATAATCAGATAATAATAATTCCGTTAATTATGTAGTTACTTACTCTCTGCAATCTTCAACTTCATTTTTGTGTTTCGAAGAAATGATGCTATGCTTGCTCGTATTGTAGATTAATGAGTCTCACCTCTTTAGGGTTCCCAAAAGTCAATTCATCGTCAGTCTCTTCAGGTTCCTGGATCACTAGTTCTCCACGAGAATTTAAACTCTTATAAGATTTTTTCACCATTCTTCTCCGTTGTGCATCACACCAATTACATTTCTTACAATCTTTCCAATATGGAAAGTAAAAAAATATTGATTGTCTGGACCATGCCTTCATTTTACTTGGATCATTAGGATCCTCTCTTGATTTACACATTAAGTTTATAAACTGATGGTGTTTGCCTAATTACCCATTCCCCACAATCGCAATCTTTTTTTAGGTTCTTTGATTAATGGGGCTAAGAAAATATCAATATCATCATTGGATGACTTCGACCTGAGTATTAATAATGATAATAATGTGAATTCCTTTCTCATGCATAGTATGCGAGGGAGAATTCAAGACGCCATGAGAACCTACGAATAACTCGAATTAGTGCTTAAATTACCGAAAGGGTTAAACCCATCGATTGATAATGCAAGATGGAAATTACATGGTTCCTTTACAAATTCAAGGTGTCATGCATTTGAAAGTCACCAGATGAGTAAATCAACTAGATGACATATGAGATTCCCACCCACCTCGCACCAAGCATGCCATGTCATGGACTTTGCCATCCACGATGTAGTGAAAAACCTTTTTAACCAAGGCTCGAGGAGAAAATACTTTAAAACCTCACAAGCCACACATGTAGGTCACTACATACAGGACACTCATCCTTTTCTTCGTGATCATTGCGGTATAATATGCAATCATACTTGCATGCACGAATAGATTTTTACTTCAAACTCAAACCCTTCAAACTCTTCTTCATAAGAGGATGATTCTATAATAATGTGTTCTATTTTGGGATAATGTCTTCAACCCACTTAAGAATTTCGATATCATTGTTGCCTAATAAACCAAACCGACTCTTCAAATTATGAAAAGCAATCAATTCATATAATACTGAGTGATCTTCATCACAATCTTTATACAAAGATATAGCTGCATCGACTTTCAATCGCATGCATTCCCGATATTCTGGTAATTCGGCATCAAGTTGTTCATTAGCTTGGTCATAATGCACGGTTTTGATGGTGGTGGACTCCGTAAGCATCTTCAATTTGTTCAGCCAAAGGACAATGTGTTGGTAAATCATGTACCACTTCTACTTGGTGGGGTTCCGTTATGCGATCGGATATCGATAATTCTTCCGGAATATAAGGTAGATTTTTTCACCATGGTATGTCCATATCTTATAGTCTTACAACATTCCCAACTTTAGCAAATGCAACTCAACATCTTCTAGCTCATACAACTCATGCACCGATACGAAATCTTATCACTTTTATTTAACAACTTCTTGAACACCCTTTACATGATTACCAAATATTCGATTACTCTATTCATCCACTCTTTGTATTTTGGGAAATTCATTAAATATTCTTCAAAATTCAATTAAGCTATATTAATAAGTTGAAATAAAAAGGCCACGTCTCATAAAAAGAATGCACAATTCATAATTCATTCAAATTATTCAACACAACTTCAACTTAAATTAAACAACTTAAACTTATATTCATGTTGCACACACTAAAATTGTCAACAAATGACCCATAAACTTAAAATAACTTAAATAAACAAAATATTACAACTTGTTTCTCATATTAAACATTGTTCATCGCCTAATATTGACCAACAAATAAATTGGCCGAGTGATAAAACAATTTTGATATGATTTGAGCAAGGAACCTTCTCCATTTTTAGTGTGCATGAGCTTTTTTTCATAACCGGTGTATAATTTATCTACTAGTATCTGAGCCTCACCCATATGCAAAGAGTGATCGTGAACATGAGTTCTGACAATTAAGTGAATGAGTGTGCACATTGTAATTATCCTCGTATTGGCTAAGTACTTTATATAGTAATTCTCACCATAACGAGTGTGATTGGATGACGATGATCCAGGGACTGTGCAAGGATGATCCATATGGTAGGGGAATGTGGAAGGAGGAGGCACTTGGGGGGGGGGGGGGAGGGGAAATTGTGAAGGAGGTAGCATTTGGGAGAGGAAAACTTGAGACAGAGGATGGGGAAAGCCTTAAGGAAGAGGGTAGGGGTAACCTTGAGGAGGCCTCTAGGGCTAAAAACCTTGAGTAAATAAGGATAAAAGGTACCCAATTTCACCCGCAAAAACTCCCACATTACTCTTAATCTCTTGCACATCACCATCCGTCTTGGGCTGACTTGCCTTTTGACTCGAGATGCGATTCCTCACCGAAAAGATCTCATCCATGAAAGGTGCAGTGTGTTTTAATTTTATTTTCATCAAATGTGATCCGACACTTCTCGTCCTCCCTATTTTTTTTATTTCCAAAGGTTTGGGTCAGGGCATCGTCTTCAATGCCATCATAAGGGCTCGAAGTCGACTGACTGTTAATGGCTTTAATCCATTACTGTAGCGTGAAATTATATTTAGTCTTATGATTTTAACATTATTTTAGATAACATATATATATATATATATATATATATATATAATAAAGGAGGAGGGGTTTTTTGTGTCCCCCAATTAATGGCTGAGATTAAATCTCATTAGTTTGGTCTTTATCAACTGGTGGCTCAGATTAAATCTGATGGATTTGGATCTAAGGGTTTAGAATGAACCAGGTGTTGGGTTTAAACCTCGAGCCATGTGCTCTTTCACCAACCCACCACGCTTGGTACCATACCCCAAGACCTCGAGCCATGTGATCTGCCCATTTATCACTCCTCTCACTTGCAGCCTTGCAGTTTCTCCCATTAAATGAAAAGATGCAGAAAATGAAAAGAAACCCCCATTGTCCCTTCCCTTACCCAACACACACACTCTCTCAAAGCAAAGAAACCCTCAACACTCTCTCTCTCTAAAAAGTCTCATCGCTCTCCGTCGCTCAACTCCCTCCTCCTCTACCTGTTCGCCGCTCATTTCCCTGCTTAACGTTATCTACTGATCTTTTTTGAGTTTTTTTAGTTGCTCAGGTTGAGCGAAGTGATATAGAACCCGAGATCCCATCCGCTCCTCTACATGTTCAACTTGAGACGAATCAGGTATATCATTCTGTAACCACAGTTTAAAAAAAACTACCTAATTTGTTAGATAACGTTTTATATCTTCTGTTAAACACCTGTTCTGTTTTACTTTTTTTTCTTTATTCTTTTTTTCTGATACATATATCATTTCTCTTTGTTTTATATTTTGAAATTTAAAAGGATCTTGATTTATTGCTAATCTTCAAGCTTGGGGAGTTGGCTGGACGAATCTATTCGGCAAGAGGTTTTTGTTACGATGCTACTTTTGGTTCAGTTGGCTGGAATTTTTAGTCTATATATTTTACTTTTGGACTTTTTCTCCTAAAGGTTTTACTCTCTTGCCATTTGGGACATTTTCCCTCAAAGGAATGCCATTTGCCATTTGGGATAGAATTTAGACATGAACTTCTTAACAATTTGTTCCTAAGTGAGGATAGAGTCAGGGGGCAAGGAATGGAGCCAGATGGATGCATTATCGTGAAGAGAAAAGGTAAACAACCGAAGATGAACATTCTCTTCGTCTAAGTTTTGATTTTTGAAAGTAGCGCACATAGTGAGAAATTTCCGCAAGTGAGTATAAGGAGACTCTCGTTCAAGGACATAAAAACTGGGCAACATAGAAATAGTCGCGAGGTGAATTTCAAATTGCACGGCCGGAGTGGGAGGAAGAACGATACATGAAGGCGGAGTGGCCGTAATCGGGGCAAAGTAGTCCCTTAAAGCGCGTTCATCGGCCATGATGGTGGGGTAACAGAACCAGGGGAAGTGGGAGAACTAGGTGTCTCCGAAGAAGAACACGGATCAGAAAAATGAGGAGCAACGATAGGAACACGATCACCCAAGAGGGAATTTAGAGACGGAGCACTAGGGGAACGTGTTAATCTATGATCAATGCGTTGCCAATGTGGCATAAAAGCAAGGAAAAAATATTTTTGGGATTTTTTTAAAAATAAGAAAATATTTTTGTATTTTTTTTCGAAAATAAGGAAAAAAGGAAAAATATTTTTGGAGTTGTTGTTTTTGAGAAAAAATGAGGCGAAAAAAAAGGAAAATATTTTTGAGATTTTTGGTTTTGTTAAAAAAAATGCAGAAAAAACGGGAAAAGGGGCGATGGACTAACGGCGGAAAAACTGACAGTTGGAGCAAAAATTGGACTACCTAAAGGAACAACTGAGACACGTACACAAATGGAACAAGTATGAAAGAGCACAGAGCCAAATTATTATCTTCAAGTTAAGTGATTGGGTAGTCAATTTTAATTAGTCCGCGGGCGAGAAAATCACGGAATCTTAGGCCTCGCCGGTAAAAGTGTGCTCCTACTTTCGTCCTGAGAGACAAGAGGCTTACTAGTTAAGGCTCGCCACACTAGCTACAACAAACAACTATCCGGTGCCACGCTGGGAAAAGCACAACCCGTTTGACTGGGCAACCTCACTTAAAACCCAATTTCCCCAGACAAAAGTCTTAAGATAGTTGAATTAAGATTTGCAGGTGTGGAAAGGACTCACTAGAGTATCCTACGAGGGTCTCGTTCCGAAAGGGTCTTAATGAACACCGTTCCTAATTGGTTTGCTAGTTGATTATTTTAATTTAAGTGAGAGCACAGGTAACAAGCAAATGGAGATGTGATTGAGTGGGTGATGAAATCCCAACTCGTTGCAATGACCGAGTATAGGTCTTAGGTAAATTTATTCATCACTCCATCCAATTTAAGTGAGATACTGAAATAAAATTCATATAGGAGCAAGTAACACACAAAAACTTGCAACTCGAGTATCAATCCAATTTCTAGCGTTGAAACTGTAATCGTGAAAACTTGCAACTCCAATTTTTATTAAAAATCTTTTAGTGTTTTTAAAATTTTTCTCTTTTTTTTTTATATTTTAAAAATAATTTTCAAGGGAGGAAACGACAATTTATGTAACTAAAATGACTATGAAAAATGAGAAAGTAATCTAGTTGAGAATTTATGAGAAGAAACAAGAGGTGGGATTACACCGCGTAGTCAAATTAATTTAAAGTCCTAATCATTTGATTGAATAGTACGAAATAATATTAAATTTAAAATTTAACTCTCGTTACAATCCTAAATTCAATTTTATCTTTTTCAGCAATTAAATCGGGAATAGTCACAACATAAAAAAAAGAAGATTCACACTCGTTTCCATAAAATATCCTCTAAGATTAATTTATTAAAATTTGTACGAATCTTTGAATTGAACACACATAATTAATAATTTAATTTAAGAATAATACTTATCTCTAAGTGAAATCCAGAAATCAAATATTAATTTGCACCATTAATTTATTAACTCTCGTTATATAAATTAATGTGTGATTTTTCCCAATTTAATTAGCCTAGAACGAATCAACGAATAATTATTCAAATAAAATAACTTAACATACGCGTTTCACCCCACCCCTTGAATGGGGTGTTTAGCCACACATGATTAGAATTTTAGCACAAGCACACTTAACAAAAAAGAATTAAAGAGAAAGAGTAGGACATACGATACACAATAATTTCTTGAGTCAATTGTGTGCATGAAAACGCGTCCCAAACTCTTCACAAAATCTGACTGGATTACAAAACTGAAAGTAAAAAATGAACCTGCAAATTTTTCTAGACCTAAAACTATATTTTTTTGACTATTTTTTCTACCCTCTTTTTTTATTTTTCTGTCTCTCCGTTCTCTCTGTATCTGTATTTTTTTTGTCTCCTCTTTTCTTTGCTGAGAGAGTCCTTTTATAAGCTTTATCCCTTTTTTCTTTTGTTCCACGATTTGATTTGGCTTGGAAAGATTTTTATGGGATTTGATTTTGGCTTGGAATGGTATCCGATTTTTAAGGGATTTGGTTTTGGAGTTTTTGCTTGAGGATGGTTTCGGGTTGATGGGTCGAGGCTAAGAGCCATGGCTCCAGGTTGGTTCAACGAGTATGACAGATTTGGGTTGGATATTGGGTTGTGGGAAGAGGGTTCGCGATCAGGTTGAACCGGGGCCATGATCGCACGCAGGGGGCTCGTGGTGGTTAGGTTTGTGGGAGAGCGGGGAGCCGGTGGGTAAGAGGCATCTCCAGGATCGCCGGAGGGGGTCGGGTCTTCTGGGGTTAGGCTTGGGTCGATCGCAGTGGATCTAAGGTTTGGTATAGGGCCGAGAATGGGTTTCTATGGTGGTGCTTTTTTTGTTGGGTTAATGGTGGATAGAGACGAGAGAGGAAAGAGAGTGGTGGAAGGTTGAGGGGTGATGGTGGATGATGAGAGAGAAGAGTGAAGGTTTGTAGAAAATGGCGGTAGAGGAGAGAGATTATCGTGGCTGATGAGGGAAGAAGATGAATGGAGGGGATGGTTAGGTGTGTGTGTGTGTATGGAATATGTGTGTGTATGAGTTTAGTTTTGGTGTAAATTGGTGTAAAAGGGGTTTGTGTGTTTAATTTGCATCCCTAAAAAATGACACTAAAAAAATAAAACTAGAACTAAAATAAAAAAAATAAAAACCTAGATTTAAAAGTTTAATTTATTACTAAGAGACTAAAAAAAATATAAAAAGAAATAATAATAATAAGTAAATAAAACTCTATAAAAACTAAAAAAAACTAAAAATCCTAACTAAATAAATTAAAACTAAAAAATAAATGAAATAATTCCTAAAAATTAATCATAAGAAAAATAAAATTAAATAAAGATTACAATTTGAGAACTAATAAAAATCAAAAATTAAATAAAGAATTAAAAATGTAGAAAATAAATCCTAAAAAATTCTAAATAAATCTTAATAAATCCTAAAAATTAAAATCTAGAAAAATAATAAAGGTACAAACTCAACACACACGGGGCTTGGTAAATGGTCTGGGCTAGGTTAAGGTTACGGGACTGGTTTGGGGCATCGGAACACCTCTCGGCACGCTCAAATAGGACTCCAGACTTCGCGGTCTCCTTTGATTTCTTTGCTGCAAGCTTTTGACTGCTATTGAGTCGCAATTGTACTGATTTAGCATTATTTTTACCGCAACTACGTATTGACCTGCAAAAATGATAAAACACGAACATAAGGCCAATTTTATTAGAAACGAGTGACTAAAATGCATCTATTCGGGGTATAAAATAGACACTTTTGGGTGCTTATCAATGACATCCTGATATATTCACACACTGAGGAGGATCATGCCGAGCACTTGAGGCAGGTTCTTCAGACTCTACGAGAGCATAAGCTGTATGCTAAGTATGAGAAGTGCAGATTCTGGTTACGGGAGGTACAGTTTTTGGGGCATGTTGTGTCAGAATTGGGAATATCGGTTGACTCGAGCAAAGTGTCAGCAGTGAGGGAGTGGGGACAGCCCACGACACCGACAGAAGTGCGTAGTTTCTTGGGGTTAGCCGAGTACAACAAGATATTCATCCGAGGCTTTTCGAAGATAGAGGGTCCATTGACGAATCTGACTCGCAAGGGAATTCCGTATGTTTGGGATGATGCTTGTCAATTTACTTTTGATGAGCTGAAAGATAAGTTGACTTCGACGCTAGTTCTTGCTTTGCCCAAGCTGGAAGTAGAGTATCTGGTCTACACTAACGCCTCTTTACGGGGACTCAGGGGAGTACTTCAGCAGGAGGAGAAGGTTATAGCTTTTGCCTCCCGCAAGCTAAAGCCTCACGAAAGGAATTAACCCACCCACGACCTAGAGCTAGCAGTGGTCATTTTTGCATTAAGGGTTTGGAGACATTACTTATCGGGGGAGAAGTTTCTCTTGTTCTCAGACCACAAGTCACTGCAGTACTTGTTCACTCAGCGAGAGCTGAATATGCGTCAACGCAAATGATTGGAGTTTGTAAAAGACTACCAGTTCGAGATACAGTACCATCTGGGAAAGGCTAATATGGTTATTGATGCGTTAAGCCGTAGATAGGTGGGCGATGTAGCGGACGTGTGGAAAGCGAAGTGGAAAGAGTTGGGTCACAAGGACGCGGTAGCCCATTCCTTTGTATCTGTCATGACAGTCATACCAGAGATTGTTACGAGGGTGATATAGGCACAGTCAGCGGATTCGTTTTGTCAGGAATAAATTATACGGCTTTTAGTTGAGGGTACTGAGTTCTATTCAGTAAATTCTGATGGATGTTTGAGGTTTAATGGGTGATAGGTGGTCCCAGAAGGAGAAGACTTACGTCATGCAGTGATGACACAGTCTCACGAGTCCAGATTTGTGGTACATCCCGGAGGAGATAAGATGTACCAGGATATGAGTCGGCAGTACTGGTGGAGTGGGATGAAGAAGGACATTGTTGAGTTCGTGTCCAAGTGTTCTACTTACCAGATGGTAAAGGTAGACCACCAGAGACCTTCGGGATTACTTCAGCCGTTGGATATACCTACGTGGAAGTGGGATAGTATTTTCATGGACTTCATTACTGGGCTGCCTACATCACAGTGGAGTCACGACTCCATATGGATTATAGTGGATCGGTTGACCAAGGTGGATCATTTTCTGCCAGTACGGATAGATTATACCATGGGCCAGTATGCACAGTTGTTCATTACCGAGGTTGTTAGGCTACATGGGGTGACCCTGGATATTGTGTCTGATAGAGACAAGATTTTTTTGTCGCACTTTTAGGAGAGCTTTCAGGAGGCCATGGTACCGAGTTGAGATTGAGTTCAGCTTATCACCCATAGAAGGATGGACAAACAGAGCGTACCAACAAGATGTTGGAGGATATGCTACGCATGTGTGTTCTAGATTTTAGAGGAGGATGGGGGCCGTATCTTCCACTGGTGGAGTTTGCTTACAATAACTCCTATCAGTTCACGATTGGCATGGCTCCATTTGAGGCATTGTATGGAAGGCCTTGTCATTCTCCCCCTTATTGGTTAGAGGTGGGGGACAAAAAATTACTCGGACCTGAAGTGATTCAGGAAACTTCAGCTAGGATTGAGCTCATCAGGAGTTGCATACGGGTAGCACATGACAGACAGAAGAGCTATGCTGATGCGAAGCTATTTTTTCGAGAGTTTAGCATCGGGGACTAAGTATTACTGCGTGTATCTCCTATGAGAGGAGTAATGAGGTTTGGAAAGAAGGGGAATTTGGCTCCGAGGTACGTGGGACCATTTCCCATTATCGATAGGATTAGGCCGGTGGCATACAGATTGGGGTTGCCTGAGCATTTGCACCGCATTCATGATGTGTTCCAGATATCGTCGTTGAGACGATATCTTTGGGATGACATGGCCCATACTCACATTACGATAAAGGAGATTTATTTACAACCTGACAGCTCTTACGAGGAGAGACCAGTGGCTATCCTAGACCATAGTGAGAGGAAATTGAGGTCGAAGGTAGTCCCACTTGTACGGGTCCAGTGGGAGCATCATAATGTGGAGGAATCCACTTAGGAGCGTGAGGCAAATATGCGTGAAAAATATCCATATTTATCTTTACCATGTATGCCTTATTTTTTGAATTTCGGGACGAAATTTCGTTATTAGGGGGGAAGTATGTAATACCCCGTATTTTTATGACTTTTATATTTGGGGATTTATTAAATTTAAATTGAGATATTAATTTAATATTAATTCAGAAATTATTTTAAATATTTACTAGCGTGATGAGAGTTAGTAATTATTAATAATTTGTCGAATATTACTTAATGGGTAAAGTAATATGTATAATCGAATTTATTAAAATTATCATGAATGTATAATTTAATAATTGTGGAAATTAAATCGGGATGCGCCTGTGTCGTGTCGGGATTAAATTATTATTATTAAAAGTGAATAAATTATAAGTTGCCCGTATCATCATTTCGAGTGTGCCAATGTGTTCGGAAGGACCAAGATAGTCAAATTAATGTACCCCGGGGTTTAGTTTGGGTCTCGGGACATTTTTAAGCCTAAATGGCATCCTCAGAGCGCATTATAGACATTTTGTATTTTTGGGCAATTAAACCCACAAATTTTCTAAGGATATATCAGCCTTTAGGAGTTGTCTTCTAGGGTTAACAAACACAAAATCAAAAAACATCCATTAGAGAAGAAGTTGGAGAGCTTTCCAAGCAACTCAAGGCCAAAGACTCACCTGTTCGTACCGCCACCACCACCAAAACGTAGATCGCATGACAAGGAACACAACCATACCTCTTTCGTCCATAAATCTGAAACTCAAATTCCAGGAAAGTATCTATCTTGCGTTATTTTAGTTAATGTTTCAATCATGTTAGTCTAGGGCTGTTCAAAACATGTTTCATGGAAGAAATTAATATTTTGAGACTTAAAATCATATGTTGTAGAGGAAGTAGACATATTCTGGGCATCTAAATCACATGTAGAGGATAATCCCCGAATTTGTATAGATTTAGAAGCTAGTAATCTGGAAAAGAATTGGATGAATGGAAATTAAAGGAAAAATTAGGGTTCTTGAAGTTTAGGTCAATTTTACTCCATTAAATTGTTAAACTTGATGAAATCGGACATATTTTATGTAGAAAATCATGGAGTTAGGTATATAGTACTTGTAGTAATGTTGTTTGGGAGTTTGGGGATCGTTAATTGAGATTTGGTTGAGGTTGGAGAGGTAAACCCGTAACTGGACAATGGAAGGTTTCGTCATAACTGCTTGATCGATCGATCGATCAAGAACATCAATCGATTGATCCGTCCTGGAAAACTGCGTAATTTTTCTTCTTTTTGTTTAATCCCATCAAAATGCGTAGGAACCCTTGATTATTAATTTTAGATCATTATGGGATATAGAGAAGACCAGTAGGGTCTAGGTGGACTCCGTTGAGTGAAAATTTAATGTAGTATGAAATTATGGGTTAACAGGGAGTTATTCACACATACGAAATCATGCGTACGTCTAATAAAAGATCGAGGCTCGTGAGTAAGTTAGACTAGAAGATAAGTGAAAGTGCCTACTGAAATTATACTTATGGATATAGAATACTTCGAGAGATGAGAAGTAAGTATGGATTAAATTATATATGAGAATAAAAGTGACGAGTCCATTATGCGAGATAATCGAGTAAAATGTGTTAAGAACGGATAATTATAATTATGGGTCATGGGCGCACCTAATTTAGGAATGTAAATATTTATATATATATATATATATATATATATATATATATATATATATATATATATATATATGATTGTGTGATTGTGCATATATTATATATCTATGTAAAAATCGTACCCGAGCTACTTACTATCACGGGGGTTTTCGCGTCGGGACAGTCTTATCTCGATTGGGCCTTTATGGGGGATAACGACTTGTAACCTAGAAGATAGTACCTTTATAAAGGCTATTTGAGTGATAGTCAGATGGTCCTAAGAGATGTGAGGGTATGTTCTGACCTCTTAGTGACTTGGAACTATACTTCGCCTCCAATTGTATGTGTTTTGTGTTAATACAGTTCGAGAGTGTTTCCAAACTAGTATTTCCCTTAGTACGAGTGATACGGGGACTTGATAGCAAAGTATGCCAGCACCATAGATTTTATGTGGGGTGCCGATAGTATATATATTATATGAGTGACTAATATAAATATATATACTTAAGTATGGAAACTTTCTCTTGTGCATAAAAGTAGTTAAGTAATGAATAAATACTCCAACTTTATTGTAAGTGTTTGGGAATTTTGTGACATCACAGGGTTATTTTATATAACATAAGATATATGAGAGAGCTTGATTTTCATAAATTAATTATCTTAGCCATAGTATTTATCGGAATGAAACCTTATGGGAAATTTAAGTTAAGTTAAAATAAACTTTTGAGATTAATAGCACAGTAGGCATTCACACTAGATGAGAGGTGAAAATTTCTCAAGAGAGTGTCGCATACTAACATGGTTGTTTCATTAGTCGTTAAGCATTTTAAATACTTGCTAAACTATTTTTAAACTGTTTTACACTTGGGCTCTAACCCGTTTTCTGTTATTTCTCTTCTCTTGTATATATATGTATATATTACAGGTGCCCAACCACAGGGGCGTCATGCTTAGATTCCTTGGAACGGACACGCTGCAGCTTATGTGGGAGTTGCAGGCCATAGCTTAGACGACCTCGTTGTTGACTGTACTCTTATTTTAGTTATGATTTGTTAGGGCATGTGTCGCCCGTTTCCCTATTCAGTTGGATTTGTCAGAGATTTATGTTCATTTACTTCCAGTATTCGATACTCTTTGGAATTTGATTCTTGTCAGGATGATTGCATTTATAGTTTTTAAACTTTGCATTGGATTATTTGAATGGTTAAAATCTTGTGTGTTAATTAACATCCTCAACAATTTTTTTGGATTCTAAATCTGTTAATTATTAAACAGGTTTTCATATCTGGATTTTTATAAAATGGAAATAAGGTTTAAAATTGTTTTGGCACTTAGTTTAATTATTTAGGGTGTTTAAATTGGAAATTTTATTTTGCGACAGTGGCGCTAAGAATGAACCAACCGTTCACCTTGATTTTAATTTAATAAAAGACTGACCACCCGGTATTTAATAAGGCAGGGTGTCACAAAAACCTAACATTTTTCATGCCTATGGTAATGGTCCAGTGCTATGATCGAGTTTGGTGGGAGTTTCGGAACCCAATTGGGTGATGGTGTGGTCACGAACCAAGGCTATGACCCTTCTAGTCACGGTCTATGGTCGTGATCAAAACTATTTAATATTACCCTTTTACTTGGTCATGATATTTGTGACGTGCTTTTATCTCTGGTCACGGTCCTGGGTTATGACCTCCTGATCACAGTCTTAGGCTGTGACCCACTTGCCGTGACCATTCTCAGTTTGTGGTGTAGTGAATGGAAACTCACATGCTTACTTATTGTACTAGTGGTTCTATTTATGGCTTTTCATACTCCATTCTTAAATTTTATAGATTTAATTGCCTTAGTAAACTAAACTTGCTATTTTAGAGTATTCATCATAAATCATACACTTTTAGTGCAAAAAACTTGAGCAATTCCATGCAAAATATAATGAAGGGATTTGTTTTCTACTTCTAACATAAATCAAAAGTTTTATGCGATATTTTGATGAAAGGGTGTCATTGTTAATTCTTTGGTGTATGAGAGTCTTATCATCATGGTTGGAGTTGAAAATATTTATATAGGTTCAAAATCATGAGTGATGATGTGGTAAGGGAAACAACTTTTGGTCGTGAGAACTAACTTTGAAAAATTGGAAATTGTTCCCAACCCTTTATAATGAATGAGCAAAAGCCACCGCACATATTTTTTTTTATCAAAAGTGATGTCTTAAAGGTTTTTATCTATAAAAAAAATTGAGTAATATCAAGGATAGGAGGTGTAAAAGGTATTAATCATAAATTGCTATTTGAGGGAGAAAAATGATAGTTGGAAATTTATTATTTTTTCAAGGAAAAGTGAGGCTTTCTATCTATTGCATAAAGTCTAAATTTTTTAAAAGTTATTTCAAACATTGATCTTTATTCTTCAATTTTACGGGTTAATGCTGACTTTATTCACTTTCTATCATGTGTTATTTCTTGAATTCATCTATCTTTATATGGTTTTAATTTGACCTTAGGATATTGAATGCTTAAACCATTATTTTTGTAGAGTATTTGATATAACCAAAAACCATTATGTGATCTATATATCTTGGTTGCTCATAAAAAATGGTATTTTAAGGATTAAAGTGTACAAAATTTATAGCTAAGAATCTATATGTTCCTTTCCTTTTTACTTTTTCCTATTTCTACATAGCTTTGGTCGCTGGAAGCTAGCACGACCTATGTCGCTGGAGCTTCACTTCATCAATGTTAGCATGGCCGGTGATAACTCTCTCGTTATAGCGATATCTCATGGGAGTTTTATAACACCCAAATCAGGATTATTTTTGGGACTTTAGACATTTACTCTCTCAAAACCCCATTTCACCATTAAATATACCTCATGCCTTTCTCCCATTGTAGACATTGGCAGTATTTAGGTTGTATTATCCTCATTTTAGTGTATTAATCATCATCTTGGTAAGTTTTTGTTACATAGATGTTCTGATTTAATCCTTTTTAGAGTTAGGGCTTCGTTATAGTTGTTTATATATTTTTTGATGAAATCTTCTCTATGATTGATGATATTCTACTTATCTGAGTTTGGATTGAATCTTTTGAGTAGTTTTTAATGTGTATAGCTTTTTCTTTACATTTTGATGTTTATTTACTATTAGTATATGATCCTTAATATTCATTTCCATATATCGTAGTATTTCCGTGCTTATGTCTTAGTGTGTGATTTCAAGCTAATTTTTGGCTCCAAAATCATGCTTACGTGCCTCGACTTCCACCGAACACTCTGTATTTTATGAACTCTCTGCCAAATGTTTCATGCATTGGGAAAGGTCAATAAATTTAGAATCTTTTTCTACACACGTTTATACGAGTTTTTGGCTAAAATAATTTGGTTTGGTATTTTGTCTCAAACTGTACCGTTACCCGAACATGGTGAGAGAATTTTGTTTAGTTTTTGTTATTGGTAAGGATCACGAAGGCTATAGAAATCTTTCTACCATAGTGAGGGAATTCAAGTGAAACTTTTTTCTAAGTGGATTATAAATCAGTTTAATGTACGTGAAGAAAAATATCCCAAATATCCTTACGAGAAGTATTTGAGTGGACATATAATCGGAATGCTATCACTCTTTGGGCGACAACTATTGTCCGGAATGGAACGGTAGGATTTTTTGACATGTTTATCTTTCTAAAGACTTCTACATCTTAAATATGGTTATTTTCTCTTGTATATTTCTCATATACTACCCTCACAACGTAACTTCTAAACATGCGCGATTGTTTACGCCATTAGTTTGGGTGTCGGTATCCGCTTGTGTAACTTGATCTTGGCCTCGATCTTTAATCACACTAAGGACAATTATAAAGATTATGTTTCTCCCTACGGCCGTTTGATCGTGCATTTTGTTTTGGCTTGTGGAGTTTATTTTCTTAAAGGGAAATTAAGGAAAAACCAATGTCTAGATTTACTATCCTTTCATATTTTATGTCAATTTCTCAGCTTAATGGCCTTGTTGACCCCATTATACTACCATACGTTGTTCCTCCACCTACTCCTCGTCTTGTGCCTACATCACAAGCATTTATTTCATGCCCTCTAACTAAAAATGAGTTGTATTCTGCCATTCCTCGGATATCTTCTAAACTGAGTTCTAGTTTTGTATCGTCATTTGGTTCGATGAATTCTTCTTTCTACGATGACACTCAACAACAGTTTGATATACATGCGCATAATGTTAGGTATGCCTTGCATAAACCCAATATAGATATTATTGATTTGTGTGTCTTTGGGATGCTAAAAAGAAAGAAGAAGTGATGTATATTTTGTGTTTAGTTTAGAGTTATTTTGATTTTAGTCCAAATTGATCATATTTATGGCAATCTTTCTAAAATGTTAATTTTTTAAGGCTTATCATCTTTTAGCATTCTGTATATCTTTGTTTGATATATTTTATCTTCCCATGTATAGTTTAAACTGTTGACCTCAGTACTATTACTCTATTGACTATTTCTTGCCTAAATTAACCGTTTAATTATTCACTTGCTATATGATTCTTCTCTATTTTTTATTTGATTAGCATATTTTACTCTCTTAAAATGCCTTTCTAACTTGATCCTACTATGTTCTTAATTATTTCCTTTGTCTCTTTCCGTGATAAAAAGGGAGAGAAGTTTATAGATATGATGAGTATAGCTATTAAAGCATATTAGGTTGCTTAGAGTTGTTTGTTGATATATCATGTTTATTGAGAGGGATTGTGTAATTAAGAAGGAGTTATTTTAGATAGATATATGTTCATGCTCACAATCTTATGTTCACATCTTCATTTTTGTCATATTTCCTTTTCATATTTGTTCACATTGGTACCTTAATGAGTTAGCTTGTGTGTGACAGGAAAGTTTGAACAAGAGTTTCTTGAAGATGATTGAGTCGCTTATAGTGATTAGTTACTTGCAACAAATGTAATTTTCTATTTTATATTTCCCCTTGGCCAAGCAAGTCGTAAAATGGTATATTTTCTTCATTTTCTTGTAATTTTTTCTTTTTGTGTTAAATCTTGAAATTCGACAAAGGGGGAGGCTGTAAGAGTATTGTATACTTGATTTTCTCCATAGAAATAGCTTGCCTAAATTCCTTAACCAAAACATGTTTGAGTCTTTGTCCAAGAGGTCACCAAAAAGCTTCATTAATGAACCATATTCACTTAGTACTAAACCTCAATCATACCACTTAAGTAGAGGTATAAAACCTAGTGTACTTAGATTTACCTTGGCTAATTAATTTTTATAATCTTGGTATATTTATAATTGAAAAGTTTGGCCAGATGATTCAAAGGCATTGGTTGTAGACCAAAACCAGTCACGATTGTTCAACATACTCCAATTGTTGGCGCTCTTTAGGCGGAATATAGTGGGAAAGAGTGTCTAGTCGGTGTAGCATCATGAGGCTGTAAGTCTGTTTCTTCTAGTAGTAAAACTCTTCCATAGTGCATTTTTCATTCTTATCGGCCCAAGGTTTTCCCATTAGTGGGTTTTCCCTCGTACCTCTGGCCTTGTATTTATTCTACTATTTTCTCATATTTTAGAACCATTATCTTAATTAAGAAAATAAAACTTGAAAGATTCTAAAACATAGTAAAATATTTTGTCACGTAGACTTTTGGATTGTTAAACCTTTTGTAATAATAAGTTAACAAACCTTTTTCTTGAATTACGGGAATTATTTTTCATTTGGGTATCTATTATCGAGAGGAACATTCTCAACCTTGAATCAAATCAAGGTGACATGGACACACAATTCCATGCTCCGAGCAATCTTGTAGTCACTAGGGAAAATTTAGCCAAGGAAAGAGATCCTCCCCTAAGGTATTCGACCAAAAGATAGGGAAGATCATCTCTGAGGGTCAGAGAGTAAATATAGAGATTAAATGAGGCCAATAAGGGCAATAGGAAAAAGAGGAACAATAATTCTCTTCAACACCCAAGGTAACGAGTCAATCTTCGCCATTAAATAGAGGCCAAATTACCCATCATCATTCCCCACATCGTCCAAGGCTCAATTTTTTGACTTACTTTTGTAAAGGGAGATGGATTTATCACCACTTATCACTTAAGATATAAGAATGTTGAGGTCAGTTTTGCTATTGAGAAAGCCTCAATGTTACTTGAAGACATGACATCCACTGAAAACCTCAGTGGAACGTATTCTTGAAGAAGGCATGCAACACTTAGTGCTAGTATATTTCCCACTTCTAGCTTTTTTTTATATATAATTTCGAGTAGTTTGTTCGTCATATTAACTGACTTCTTGTACTTTTTTTTCTAGGCTATACAAGGTCTTCATTAGACCTCTAACCAATATGAGAAACTAGAGAATAAAAATGATGTTCTTCAAACTCAAAGCTAATATGAAGGTAAATATGGCAGAGAGGGACAAACACATTTTCGAGCTTTCTAATAAGCTAAAGGTTCTCCTGTAAAGAGGAAATGTTTAAAGAAGGAGAGGCCATAAAGTTGGACTATAACAAAGCTAGTGGTGAGCTAATTAAGTTTATGAGGGACTTTATATGTTAGATGATAAGGGGGACCTTATTTATACTCATTTTAATGGGGATAAGAATAATGATGAGGTAGTAAAAAAAAACTTCAACGAGGGATATGATTTTGGCATAAAAAATGTGGCCACCCAAATGGATTACTTTAAGTTTATGGTCGTCAACAAGGGTTGTGTGGCTTGTATTACGAGCACCAACGTGCTCAAATATGATGGTCTTATATGGATTATCCCCCACTACTCAATCTTGTAATTAAAGAGAGTGAAACCTATTGGGCGTTAGGACAAGAGCTTAATTAGTTAGTCGCAAACAAAGCCACAACCAAAAATATCTTAGCCAATGGAGAAGATGGGTAGAGAACTAATCTTGGGGACTAAAGGGAGGTCACTCTTAAGGCCCAAGTCTAGGTCTTATTTTCCTTTTCTTTTTGTAAATATAAGGCCAATGTCTGTTTTTTTACTTTTTTACCACTCTCATATCTTCCTCCAAATATTCATTAACAATTAATGAAAAAAATTATCTTTTGTCCACTTTTATTTCCATACATTTTCTTTTATGCATTTTTTTCTTAATACCAACATAATATGATTAAATTTTTAAATAAAAAGGTAGGTCTTTCACTGACTTCCACTACTTTTGAAACTTATGAAATAACAAGTTAACATTACTGTTAGCATGTTTGGCCGGATAATATGACAATCAATTAACCTAACAAGTTGGTAATTTAATAATATAAAATTAAGGAATTAACAAGTTAAATTATTTTGTAAACATTCTTATGTATCCTCTTGATGCTCCATGTCACTAGTGTTATCTAAAATTTGGAAACTCGTGCATTAAGTTCATGATGAAGTATGATTGAATATAGAGGATATTGCTTAAGGGCAGTCTCTGCCAAAACTAATGGAACATTTACCCTCCAATAAACATGGGATAGTTACAGGTTTAAATAAGGTTAATAATTTTACTTTTCCTCCATTTAGGATATAAGGATTCCAAAAGGTACTTTATTTATAGTGGAAGTTTGTAAAGAACTATATCCCCATTGATAAACTATTGGTTAAAATAAAAATTCTTCTAAATTATATGTGTTTATGTTGTTCTAAAAACTAAGAGACACTTGGTCATATTTGTTTTCTTTGGAGATGTCAGCTATTGCTCTTGAAAGCATTTTATGGGTTCTTTGGGACTTTCCCTTTCTTATTCAACACTAGAAGCAACTCTTATCTCTTGCTGGATTAGATCAGGATAAAGGTATCCTTTCCACTTTATATAAAATTATTTCTATGGTTATATGTTGGAAGATATGTGTAGATACTCCATCCTAGTACCCTCTAAATACCTCCGTAGGTCCATAACACTTCTCCCACCCTAGGTCCTACTCTAAACCTTGATCTAGAGGCCATCAGGTGCTCCCGATCCCCGTTTAAGTTTATTTACTTCTACAACCCGAGAGAAGATTATTTCACTCTCATATGGCTCTATATACCCTTTCTAAATGTTTATACCATGCGCAAATCAGTCGTACAGTTCATGCGTACTCACCTTTTTACTCCAAACCCAACTTTAGAGGCCACAGGGAGTTACCAATCCCCATTTGACTTTAGTAAATTCTCTAAACCAATAGGATCTAATTTCACACCCATAGAGATCTGAATACCCTTTTTAATGGTCCATACTGTACACGAATCGGCCTCACGGGTCACACATATTAACCTTTTTACTCTAAACCCTGATCCGGAGGTCATTGGGTGCTCCTGAGACCCATTTGACTCTGGTCAACTCTCCAAACTGATAGAAGCTCATTTCACTGTCATAGGACTCTGAATACCCTTTCCAACGGTCCACACCGTGCATAAATCGACCTCATAAATTGCGTGTATTCACCTTTTTACTCTGAAATTTGATCGAGAGGCCACTAAGCATTCTTAAGCTCCATTTGACTTTGATTAACTCTCAAACCTGGGCGAAGATCATTGTACTCTCATAGGTCTCAAAATAACCTTCCCAATAGTCCATTCCGTGTATAAATTGGCCTCATGGTTCGTGCGTTCTCACCTTTTTTCTTTCGGAGTGCTCGTCTAAAG
Organism: Sambucus nigra; assembly: GCA_949130495.1. Taxonomy (NCBI): domain Eukaryota; kingdom Viridiplantae; phylum Streptophyta; class Magnoliopsida; order Dipsacales; family Adoxaceae; genus Sambucus; species Sambucus nigra. The sequence continues at coordinate 199,767,065 of OX422221.1, read as the reverse complement.
GCCATTGGGTGCTTCTGAGCCCCATTTGACTTTATTAAACTCTTGAGATTGGGAGTGACACATAGATTTTTATCGGGCTCTAAATCCCGTTTCCAACGGTCCCAATCATACATAATTTGGACCTACGGTTTGAAATTTATGCCCTTTTTCAAAACATTCCTTATCGGAGTGCCTATAGGCACCCCGGTCCCCGTGGCTATAGGCAAGGGTGTACCTATTTCTCCAAAAAGATAGGGGTATGATGATAGGTAGGTTGGGGCCTCTGCCGATTGGCACCCCCTAAAAATCTATTTTTTACTTTTAAAGAGGTCATGACCTCATTCCCAAGGACCCCTTTTTCAGTGATCATAACATTTCCTTCACGAAATCAGTACGCCATCACTCCAAATAATCCAAATTTTTTACATTCCTTTCAACTTTCTTACCTCACCTTTGATGGGGTTGGATTCTTATTATATGCTATAATACTACTTGTTAGGCATGTAGGATACCGAAAAATACCAATTTTAAAGTTCTAAAGGGATGGCTCACAGAATATTTCGATTTTTATAAATTCTTTCCAAATTAAATTATCTTTTTCTAAACCACAACATCAATTCAAGTTCTAATGCACACAAACCAAATTAAACATGTTATTAACATGAATTTTGCCAAATCAATTATTCTGATTTGAATTAAAGTAAACTAAAATTACCCAATCTAATTAATCATCAATTAAACAACTTTTTATGATTAAACCACATTTTATCTTATTAAACCAAAGAATGCATCAGATGAAATTGCAAGATAAAGTAAACACAATCACAATGCCGCGATGTACGAGGAAAACAACAACAAAAAATCTTGGACGACCCAGCTACAAGTCCACTAAGTACGGAACTACAAAAGGACACAACAAAATTCTTTCATAATGACTCGATGCCCTCGTAAGCCTTGATGCTCTTCATTCCTTCAACCTCTGCCTAGGGACAACATAGGAGCTCACCTACGTCTCAGAGTCCGCCAATGGGGCAGTGCTACCATCAAAGACACGGAGTCTATCATATGTCCACCATGAACATGGAAAGATAAATCATTAAAGATTAACAAAAACTCAACGAACGTTTTAGAAGAGTGTTTGCTCTCAAAGTTTGTGGAAAAAAGTTAACTCCCACACTACATAAATGGGTGGCAAAAGTAGTGGGGGTTATGGAGAAAAACTGCTCAAAAACTAACATTTTTTTGCAAAAAACTGCCTGATAGTTTGAACAAGTTTCAATATCTTTTGAATGACACATTCGAATGAGATGTTAGTGCACGCAAAACAAAATCTTGTTAGAGATCGTTCGAACGAGGTCATTTGAACGAGGTTGTTTGAATGAGATTTTAGGCCATGAATCTAGATAATTTTGATACGAACCCGTTGATATCTCTTAATTTGTCTTCCTTCGGATATGGATTTGGAATGTCGTTGCGGTCAAACTTTGAGTATCAAAATTCCTGGAATTACCTACAAAACTTGTTAAAAATTCAATATCGTGGCAAATTCGGGTATCAATCCAATTTCTAGCGTTGAAACTGTAATCGTGAAAACTTCCAACTCCAATTTTTATTAAAAATCTTTTAGTGCTTTTAAAAATTTTCTCTTTTTTTTTTTATATTTTAAAAATAATTTTTCATGGGAGCAAACGACTATTTATGCAACTAAAATGACTATGAAAAATTAGAAAGTAATCTAGTTGAGAATTTATGAGAAGAAACAAGAGGTGGGATTACACTGCATAGTCAAATTAATTTAAAATCCTAATTATTCAATTGAATAGTTCAAAATAATATTGAATTTAAAATTTAACTCTCGTTACAATCCTAAATTCAATTTTATCTTTTTCAGCAATTAAATCAGGAATAGTCACAACATAAAAAAAAAATTAAGATTCACACTCGTTTTAATAAAATATTCGTTAAGATCAATTTATTAAAATTTGTACGAATCTTTGAATTGCATACACAAAATTAATATTTAAATTTAAGAATAATACTTATCTCTAAGTGAAATTCAAAAATCAAATATTAATTTTTACCATTAATTTATTAACTCTCATTACATAAATTAATGTGTGATTTTTCACAATTTAATTAGCCTAGAACACATCAATGAATCATTATTCGAATAAAAAAATTCAACATACGCGTTTCATCTCACCCCTAGAATTGGGTGTTTGGCCAGACATGATTAAAATTTTAGCACAAGCACAATTAACAAACAAGAAACTAAAGAGAAAGAGAAAGAATTACGATACGTAATAATTTCTTGTGTCAACTGTGTAAGGACATTTTTGTCCATTATCAATTTATATGTCGTACGCCGTTTCACCGTTGAAGAAACTCAAGATCGCATCTACATCAACGGATCCGAATATCAAAGTGTCTTCAACATCATAGCCTCTGAGAGAATGAACTTGGTAAAATTTTGTTTTTACGTTCCTTAAAGTTCATATTTAGTATTGGAAAATTTTTATAAAATGTTTTTTATAAAAATAAAAAGTAAGTTTTTTCAAGCAAAATGAGGCTTTTAAAAGTTTTTTAGTTTTCTGGGAAGCCGGCCGGTCCGCATCTATACCGGACCGATCTGCCATCGGACCGGTCCGCCCCTCAACCGGACCGATCCGCTTGCTGCGGATCCAGTAAACCCTGGACCGAAAGAGAACCGAAGAAGCCAGTTTTTAAAATAACCGATCCGAGGTCGGACCGATCCGCCTCCAAGCCGGATCGGTCCCCCTGAGATAAACTCGAGCAGTTCCGTAACTGATTTTACCACCAACTTATTTTTCCTATATATATAACTATTTCGGTGGTGTATTTTTTAAGTCTTTGAGAAAACGTTTTTAAGAGATAAAACACAACAAGACTTCATTTTTTGATGTGCCAAACATCTTTTTGATTCACACACAAAAATCCCAATTACTTTTGTGAATCTTTTGGAACCCTAGAACACAATTTTGTTATTGTTCAACCCTTGTGGAGAAGGCGTCTCTTTTCTTCATTGCTGACCACCTGGAGTTCCTGCGGGAGATTCCAGCCGGCACTGTTTCTAGCCGTTGCTTTGAAGGTTTGACGAAGACACCGTGCGTTACACTTGTGGGGGATTATCAGGTTGTATGTAAGTCAATGGTCTTGTAAATTCTTCAAAGTTCTAGGAATAAAAGGTTTTGCCCTTCGGAGATTTTTTCTTAACTTTGTGTCGCTTGCTTTATTTGTTTATGGGTTGACACTTGCACTTTAGATGCATGATTAGGGGTTGAAATTAAATAAGTGTGTCAAATTAAAAATTTGCGAAGTTAATCAATTATCACACATAATTCTCACGTTCTCAAACTGTGTGCATGAACACGCATCCCAAACTTGTCACAAAATCTGACTGGATTACGAAACTAAAAGTAAAAAATTAACCTAAAAATTTTTTAGACCTAAAACTATATTTTTTTGTTTTTTTTTTACTATTTTTTTCTACCCTCTTTCTTTCTTTTTCTGTCTCTCCGTTATCTCTCTGTATGTGGGTTTTTTTTGTTGCTGTGAGAGTCTCCTTTTATAAGCTTTACCCCTTCTTTTAAAAGTCCACGAATTCATTTGGGTGAAGAGATTTTTCTGGGATTTTCTTGGCTTGGGATTTACTCCGATTTTGTTGGGATTTTTGGATGACTATGGAAAGGTTGGATCGAGATGGTGATCGACTTGTGGTGGCGGGTCAGGGCTTGAGGTGTGGTTTGGTTTAAGGCTGGCGGGTATAAGAGGTTTGGACTCGCGGGTTTAGGTACATGGGGAAGGGTCATCGGAGCGCTATATGGCTGCTCGGGTCTGTCGCCGACAAAAGATTATGGCCGCCGACAAAGGTGGGTCATAGAGGTGTGGAACCGAAGCAGATATGGGCTGCCAGGGGGTCGGAATGGGGCTGGATCGCAGCCGGGTTTGGATGGTATCGAGGAGAGAGAGAGGATCTGATGGTCATGAGGTTTAGTAGGTTGGAAAGGTAGCTCCAGCGGTTTTTTGGCCAGAAGTGGCAGGGAGGTGGAGCGATTTGGCAGACCCGCTTGGGTCAAGGCGACGCTCGGGTTGGCTCGGTCTGAATTTGGGGCAAGTCCGGCGGGTTTGGGGCTGGGTATGGTGGTCGCAGATTGGGTTTGGTGGGGCTTGGAGATGGGTTTTATTGGTTGTGTGTTAATGGTGGAGTTTGGAGGAGAGAGAAAGAGAGTTGGTGAATAGGGGTGTTCGCGGTCCGGTCCGATCCGGTTTTTAGTAAATTTAAGGACTGGACCGATTAAACCGGTCCTAAAAAAAATTGGATCAAGATCGGACCGATTAAACCGGTTTTTCGGGCTTAGTCGGTCCGGTTTTTTGTATAGTCGGTCCGGTCTAACTTGTCGGTCCTAATCTTATTGAGATAATCTTTTTAAAATGAAAATTGTCCTTCAAAACTGTTCAAACTGATGGAGCATACTGATCTAAAATGAAATAGCTCAAAGTTCTAACTGTTATGAAACTACTGAAATGAAGTTACCCTTTAACAATCAGCGCCCTTTAACAATGAAACTACCCTTTAACAATCAACTCCAAGTTCTAACTGTTATACAGATATTCTAACTATTATTCTAACTGTTGTATATATATTTGAACTATTATTCTAACTATATATATATATATATATATATATATATATATATATATATATATATATATATATATATATAACATCAAGTTGGAAGAAACAACAGATCGAAAATAAGAAGTCGTAAAGATCTTTAACAGCATACCATAAAGATAGAGGAGCAGATTGAAACAACAGATCTTTAACAACATACCGTAAAGATGGAGGCTAAGAAGAGCGGCGAGGAGGTTGAGAGGAGACGAGGGGCGGCGAGGAGGCTCCCTAGTATCTTTAACAGCATACCGTTTATCTTTATCCTTGTGAGAGAGAGAAAAGAACGGCAGCAGGAGAGAGATGAAAGAGTGAGCGAGTGTTGTTATGGTTAGGGTTTTCTAATTTCGTTTTCAATATGACGAATTTCTCCTTAATTTTTTTCCTAGGATCAAATGTAATAAAATATATATATTTATATGTAACCGGTTCGGACCGGTCCATATCGGTTATTTTTTGTGACAGTCCAAGGATCGGACCGGTTAGACCGGTTTGCCAAAAAAAAAACTGGACCGGACCGATTAAAAAAAAAGACCGAAAAAATTAATGCGGTCCGGTTTGATCCGGTTCGGTTCGCCGGTCCAATCGGTTTTCTGAACACCCCTAGTGAAGATGATGAATCGTGGTGGAGGGGTGTGTTTGGGTGTGTTATGGTGTAGATTGGTTTAGGTGTGTGTGTGAGTTTTAGTTTGTAAAAAAAAAGAAATAAAATTAGATAAAAATAAAATCCTACTAAAAGTAAAATAAAAATAATAAACCAATTAAATTAAAAAGACTCTAAAATATATATATATATATATATATATATATATATATATATATATATATATATATATATATATATATATATAAAATAAAAAAATAAAAATAAAAATAAAATAAAATTATAAAAAAAATATATAAAAGACACAAATAATAAAAATTTATTAAAACTAAAAATTATAATCCTAATTTAATAAAACTAAAGTAAGATAATATCAAATAAAAGTAGGAAATAAAATCATAAAAATTAATCCTAATAAAAAATGAAATAAAATAAGATTAAAAATAAAAAACTAATAAAAATAAAAATAAAAATAAAAATAAAAATAAAAATAAAAATAAAAATAAAGAAATTGAAAAATAGAAAATAAATTCAGGAAAATTCTAAATAAATCTAAAATAAATTCTAAAAATAAAAATCTAAGAAAATCTAAAAAGGCACAAACTCAACACACACCGGGCTCGGGCTATGGACTGAGCTCGGTCTGTAAGGACATATTTTCATAGGTCCGTTATCAATTTATTATGTCATATACCGCTACACCGTCGAAGAGCATTCATGAGTCATCTACATCTAAGACGGATCCGAAATATTCAAGTTCTTCATCATTCAAGGCTCCGCGAAGTTTACTTTGGTAAGGTTATGTTTTAAATACCTTAACTTTTCACTTAGAGCTTTTGGAAGACTTTTACAAAATATTTTCTAAGTGTTGGAGCGACTTTTTCGTCAAATATTGAGAATGAGTATTTTTTCTAAGTTTTATAGCGGACCTCGATTTTGATGCCCAAGTCGTTCGCGCGAGATCAGCATCTCGTTCGAACGAGATTGGAAGTCGCGCGATGTCGTTTGAACGACATGCGTACTTCGTTCGAGCGACATATGTTTCTCGTTCGAACGAGCTCGTATTTTGAGGTGGTGCATTTTTGTATAAATACTCATTAAATGGTAACGTTTTCATTAAGAAGTCCATACGTTTTCCAGAACAGAAACACTGCCAAAGTAGTAATCCTTTTTGGCTTCTTCCTTTAGGGTTTTAATCCCTTTTTGTTTTCAATTCACAAAACTCTCATATGCTCTAGTGAATTGTTTTGGTGTTCAAGAACACAACTTTTGCCCTTGTTTATTCTTTGTGGGGAGATCTCTACAACCGGCAGCTGCGTGCTATTGTGGAGGGAGTCCTTGTGAAGATTTCAAACTGCGTGTTTAGGATTGCGGTCCTTGTGGTATAGCTGCGCGTGAACCACTACAGATTTCTAGCCGTTACTTTGAAGGTTTGACGAAGACACCGTGCGTTACTCTTGTGGGCGATGCAAGATGGTATGTAAGTCAATGGTCTTGTAAACTTTTCAAAGTTATAGAAATAAAAGGTTTTGCCCTGCGGGGATTTTTTCTTAAGCTTGTGTCGCATGCTTTATTTATTTTATGATTTTACACACGCACACACGCAGTTGAATGATTTTGGGCTGATTTATTTTGGTTTAAAAATATACTCTAATTAAGTAAGTGTGCCAACGTAGAAAGTTACGAATTTAATCAATTATCACACAGTCACGCACTCTTCAAATTGGTATCAGAGCGGGTTACGCTAATTTATCGCGTGATCCTGTTTTTTAAAGGATTTATTTTTTAATACAATTTGACTTCTCACGTCGTCAAATTGGTATCAGAGCGGGTTGCACTAATTTATTGCGTATTCCTTTTTTTCGCAAAATTGTGTGATTGATTTTTTTTGAAAAATTATTTTTGTGAAAAATCGTAATTTTTCAATGGAACGCCCATTTAATGAGGAGCCTATTTTTGAAAAAGTTCACGATCATGCTGAGAATTTAAAAAGTTTGAATTTGAAACTTTGGAAAAGAATTAGAGTTTTGGAAAAGGAAAATTCTCTCTTTAGAAGTAAGATTGAATATTTGCAAGCGTTTCAAACTCAAAGTGATATTTGTCGTGAGCATTTTGGTAATTTATGCATTGATTTTGATTCTTTGAAAATTGCCAAAAAGAAGAGTGATGAGAAAGTCCTAGTTTTAGAGAAGGAATTAAAGGACTTAAAAAATTCTAGGGTTCCCGTTTGTGCCGTCGAGGATAAAAAATTAATCGATGATTTTACGGCACGTGAAAAGACTCTTAGGGATAAGTGTGTTTTAATTGAGGGGGAGCGTGATAAACTGTTAAGTTTAATTGAAAATTTGAAAAAGAAATCCCTGTCTTTGAAAGAGTCTAATTCTTTGCCTGGGTTAAAAATTTTGAAGTTAAAAAATGATTTGACAGACTCAAGTAGGTTTGATAGTGATGGTAATGGCTCGTCGTGTTCTCGTGCTTCTAGTGCTAAAGCCAAAACCATTATTTGTTTTAGAGGGTCAACCGTTCCAAAGGATGTTAGAAAAGATCACACTTTAGGTGTCGTTCCACCTGTTTACACATGTTCATATTGTGGTAGGAAAGGTCACATTAGGAGATTTTGTTTTGATTTTGGAAGAGATCCTAGGAATTCGAAGTCTAGTGTTTTGTTGGTTCCCAAAACCCCGTGTCGACGTGTTACATCCATTTGGGTTAGGAAATCACTTTTGGATACACTAGATTTTAGAATAGTTGATTCTCATTTACTTGCACATGATTCTTCTCTTTCCATATCATATAGATGATTGTGTTTGCATGTTTGTCATACGCTAGTTATGCTTTTTGATATATTTTTGCTAGCGTTGTGACATGTACTTTTTGTATAGATTTTTGCTTTTGAAATTTTTTGAAAAATACAAAAAGATTTTATTTTGACAAAATTTTTAGAAAAATCAAAAAAGATTTTTGTATTTTGTTTGCACCGTTTATGGATGTAGACTTAGGATGGCCAAGTCACAACAACATTCCATTTTACATGTGACTATTTGATATTGTTTTGAGACAATAGGTCAATTCATCCTTGTGCTTTATAATGTTTGGAGTCATTAAGATGTAATTAAGTGTTACTTCCTACATGTTTGACTCATGTTTCCTTTATTGCACACATGCACGAATTTGTTTGATTATTGTGCTTGTCTTATCACATGTTGGTTGGGTGTTTTCACTTCAATCCTATCCTTAAAACGAACCAAGCGCGATAAATTTTGATAAGGAAATTGTGCATATAAAAACCGTTTTGTGAGTTTGTTTGTTTTGTTTGAAAACGGGGAATGACTGCGAAAGGTTCATTTTGCCTTTGCGAATACTAAGCCACCGTTAAATTGGACCTAAAAAATGGAGGAATTTTATTATCCGGGGTCCAAAGAGGTTTAAAAGAGCCCAATTTTTTTTTAAAGGAAATAAAAAGAAATTCATGCCAAATTATGTGCCATTTAGGTTTTTGCACCAATTCTCCAAAGTTTGAGAATTTAGTTTATTCACCTCTAAAAGAAAATATATATGAGGGAGTTTGGTTGGAGAATTAAAACGGGTTTGCACGTCCTTGAAATTCTTGAAAAGCGCTAAATAGTTTTGGACATTATTGGTGTGGAAATCATTTGACTTTGATTTGTATAAGACGATGTCATTTAAATTCAACAAATTTTTACACCTAAGGATACTTTTGATGTTCATTCGTTAGGAGTACACATATGCATCGTGCACATATGATTGATTGAGTTGATTTACCTATCGAATGTGTTCACACCCATTCATTTCGTTTCCATGACTTGGTTGTTTGAGTTTAAATCCATGGTGTGATTTTTTGTATCATATTTTTCAAAGTGGTATCTTATTTTGTATGAAAAATTGAAAAAATTCAAAAATAATTTGTGAGATTTTTTGAGATATCCCTTTGCATGCGCGTAGCTTGATCTTTGTTTGCTATGCATTTTATCGTGACACTCCATGTTTTAATTTTTTATTCTTATCTCTCTATTTTGGGACATCATAAAAAGGGGGAGAAAGAATTATCATGTTATGGGGGAGTTTTTGCATTATGGGGGAGATTTGATTATTAAAGCTTTATTCTTATATCATTTCAAACTCGATGCGTCACGAAGGTTTTTGCTTTATCTCATGTATGTAGGTACAAATATTGAAGATCATGATATTTCACACCCTGATGAGAAAAGCTTTGAGATTTGACGAAGATGATTGAAGAACAGTTTTGAAGACCTGCAAATTTATTCATGGGAGGGTAGATTTGTATAGGCAATTTGTTTTTTGATAATTCGGATTTTTTATGTATGTACCGGCATAGACATAGGGGGAGATTTGTAAGGACATATTTTCATAGGTCCGTTATCAATTTATTATGTCATATACCGCTACACCGTCGAAGAGCATTCATGATTCATCTACATCTAAGACGGGTTCGAAATATTCAAGTTCTTCATCATTCAAGGCTCCGCGAAGTTTACTTTGGTAAGGTTATGTTTTAAATACCTTAACTTTTCACTTAGAGCTTTTGGGAGACTTTTACAAAATATTTTCTAAGTGTTGGAGCGAACTTTTTCGTCAAATATTGAGAATGAGTATTTTGTCTAAGTTTTATAGCAGACCTCGATTTTGACACCCAGGTCGTTCACGCGAGATCAGCATCTCGTTCGAACGAGATTGGAAGTCGCGCGATGTCGTTTGAACGATATGCGTACTTCGTTCGAGCGATATATGCTTCTCGTTTGAATGAGCTCGTATTTCGAGGCGGTGCATTTTTGTATAAATACTCATTAAATGGTAACGTTTTCATTAAGAAGTCCATACGTTTTCCAGAACAGAAACGCTGCCAAAGCAGTAATCCTTTTTAGCTTCTTCCTTTAGGGTTTTAATCCCTTTTTGTTTTCAATTAACAAAACTCCCATATGCTTTAGTGAATTGTTTTGGTGTTCAAGAACACAACTTTTGCCCTTGTTTATTCTTTGTGGGGAGATCTCTACAACCGACAGCTGCGTGCTATTGTGGAGGTTGTGAAGATTTCAGACTGCGTGTCTAGGATTGCGGTCCTTGTGGTATAGCTGCGCGTGAACCACTGTAGATTTCTAGCTGTTTCTTTGAAGGTTTGACGAAGACATCGTGCATTACTCTTGTGGGCGATGCAAGATGGTATGTAAGTCAATGGTCTTATAAACTTTCCAAAGTTCTAGAAATAAAAGGTTTTACCCTGCGGGGATTTTTCCTTAAGCTTGAGTCGCATGCTTTATTTATTTTATGGTTTGACACACGAACACACGCAGTTGAATGATTTGGGGCTGATTTATTTTGGTTTAAAAATAGACTCTAATTAAATAAGTGTGCCAACGTAGAAAGATGTGAATTTAATCAATTATCACACAGTCACGCACTCTTCACGGTCTAGGATTAGATTTGGTTCGGGACTGGTTCGGGGTATTCGAAACACATCTCGACAAGCTCATAATGGACTTCTCACTTCACGGTCTCTTTGGATTTCTTCGATGTATGCTTTTGACCGCTTCTGAGTTGCAATTGTACTGATTTAGCATTATTTGTATCGCAACTGGGCATTGACCTGAGAAATAAATAAATACGAACGTAAGGCCATTTTTATTAAAAACGAGTGACTAAAATGCATCTATTCGGAGTATAAAATAGACACTTTTGGATTCTTATCACCCGTGGCCACCAATTTTGTATTTTTTTGGCTTTTATTGAATTAGTTATGATTTTTGTCCGGAAATGTGTCCAAGAACAAAATCTTTAGATAGTATGAATTCAAAAAAATTTGACAAAAATTCTAACACCCAATAATAAATTCTCAAGTCTCAACATAATATAAGAATTCATACCTCAGAGATCCTTAGACTGTTGATGACGAAGAAAAGGCACGAAACATGACATAGGATGCGATCTTCTTTGACTTGGCCGCTACGTCTTCAACATTAATGTCATAAGCTTGAAAGGTCACAAATCATTTCTATCCTATGACTCAAGGAGTTTTGTACGAAATTAAGCCAACACTTACAAATTGACTCAATTGTAAGTTTATCTTTACAAATCTCCCCCTTTGGCTATTCTGAGACAAAACCAAAACGAAAAACCTATGGGTCATCAAGCTCATCTAAAAGACACAATACCAACCCAAAATAAAAAATACAGATGCTTGCCCGAGACATATGTTAAGAAGCTTTGCATTAAAAACTTTGTCGCATGGATGTAAACCTGTACACTTAAACACACCATTAAACGCATAGGGAATATAATAATGTTAATTCCTCTCCCCTTGTCTAACATTATCTACCTAAGAAAGACGTCTCCCCCTAAGTTAGATCTCCCAAAATTAAAAGAGTTAAGTACCATTTCTCCCCCTTTTTGTTCGGAATAGACATAGAGTAATGTGCACAAAATCAACCATTTCTTCCCGATTAATTCAATTCTCCCCCTAAATGAAATAAGGTATAAACATAATGGGAAAAACAAGTTTATCATGCGATGATGTATAGTGATACAAAAGATAATAAAAAATAACTAATCGAAATAGATAGAAATAAATACCAACTAAGATACGATAGCAAAATGATACCCACTAAAATGACTAAGATAATAATAGGACATCAATTAAAAGACACAAAAAGAGAGATACCTATATCAACAAAAAACATACATGGAATAGATGTGAATGGAAAGACTAAAAAACAAATGATACTATATATATAAATATGAAAAAGATAACAATGAGACACAAGCGCGGACACACACACACACACACACGCACACACACACACACACACACACACACACACATATATATATATATATATATATATATATATAGGTGTAAAGACCACTCAAGACACTAAACACAATAAGCTTTCCACTCTCAAATGGCAAAAATGTGTCTCAATGAACATGTGGTAAACGGAATGAATGGGTGTGAACTAGAGATAAAAGAATTAGGACCCAATCACTTAAATATGTTCAAGGAGTTCTATTTGATCGTAAAACTTTATCAACTCAAATTTATCCTCATGTGACAAAATTACATGAACTCAAGAACAAACAAGCACAATGCACACAAGCCTAGAATTTTGATGATTTTACAAATCAATAGCGTCATGACAAAATAAGCATACTAGGATTCATTGTGCAACCCCGATGATTTTCAACTAAACACCCTCAAAAGATAAACATATTACATATTCTCTTTACTTTTCTATTCTCAATTCTTTTTAAAGATCAAACAAACTAAGCTGGCCCCCTTTTGGCAATTTTTTTTTTATTTTTATTACCTTTAATATTTTATTGGGATCTTGTCAATGGTACTTTTCACGCAAATGAGATTTTCTCCTTTCGCAGCCCTTTTTTGGGCACCCTCATCTATTTTCTATACAATTCAAATAAAGCTCACGGGCAATGGCTCTTACATGTAAAAATCACCCATGGTAAAAAATATGTAGATGACAAATTTACTGGGAGAACATCTCACTAAGCTCAAATATACACGTGGAGTTAAAGTTCCAAAAGATCTCGTGCATGTGTGTGCGGAGGCATATTTAAAGAGAATCCATTAAGCAAATCAAAATCAAACTACTCTATGCAAGAATGATAAAGAACAATTTAAGAATTGAAATTCATAACCAAAAGTTCTAGCCAGATGGAAGCGGAAAGAGATATAGGATTCAAACATAAGGATATGCCACATAAAATGTGTAAAACAAAAATACAAAAAAAAAACTTTTTGTGTTTTCAAATTTTTTTAAAAATAATTTTAAAATAAGGATAACTCAAAAGACAAACAATGTCTTTTGTATTTTTAATAAGACTTAAGAAATGCAAAAACTAAACACATAAGACTCAAAATACATACAACTACTAAACACATATATCATGAAGTACAAAAGCTAGTGTATGTAAAACATGCAAGACAACACCCATAAGGTATAACAAGCGAGGAGTCATGTACAAGCATGTGAAAATCAACCATTTTAACATTCATACGTGCTTTTTGATACGCGTAGTGAGAACCATAAAAAATAGGAAACCTCAAAATTGACAAATTTCCCCTATTCAAACCTAAAAAGGATGTAACATGATAATTTAGTGGTCCCGCTCTGATACCATTTGTAAAATGTGAAATTTTCTTAACTTATAAGATATGCTCTGATACCACTTGATAGGGTTGAATTCTTAATATATGTTATGATATCACTTGTTGGGGACGTAGGATCCCGAAACATACCAATTTTAAAGTTCTAAAGGGATGGTTCACGTAATATTTTAATTTTTATAAATTCTTTCAAAATTAAATTATCTTCTTGTAAAGGATAATTTCAATTCAAGTTCAAATATACATAAACCAAATTAAAACATGTTTAATTCAATATTAACATGAATTTTGCAAAATTAATAATTTTGACTTGAACTAAAGTAAACAAAAATTACCCAATTTAATTAATCATCAATTACAAAAACCTTTTTTGGTTAAACCAAATTTATCTTATTAAACCAAAGCATGCATCAGATGAAATTGTGAGAGAAAAATAAATACAACCACAATGTTGCGATGTACGAGAAAAACCCAAAACGAGAAAAAACCTCGGGCGACCCAACCATAAGTCGTATAATTATGGAATTACAAATGGACATGAAAGAATACTTATACAATGACTCGACACCCTCGTAAGCCTTGACTCTCTTCATTCTTTCAACATCTGCCTAGTGACAACGTAGGAGTCGATCTACATCTCGGAGTCCATCGATGGGGCACTTCTATCGTCAAGCACATAGAGTCCACCGTATGTACACCACGAAGAATCAATCCACTATAAGAAATAATCTCAATAGTGTAAAAAATAAGACCCTGTGCCAAAATTGATTTCAAACATATATCATGTAGAAACTTGAATCATAAAACGAACTGGGTATAAAATTGGTTTTTGTTTTGAAAGATAAATCATTAAAGATTAACAAAAACTCAAGGGACTTTTTGGAAGAGTGTTTGAGTGTCCATCCTCGATCCTCGTGGAGGGTGGGAGAGTGAGGATACTAGGTCCCGCGCGTCCCTCTCAGGAGCGCTTCGGCCGACGTCGCTGATGAGGTGAAAAATGTAGAGAAATGGAGTCGCCAGTCTATTTTACTCAAAACAGACAAAAGAAAAGGAGCCATCCCGAAGGACATCATTCAAAGACATACTGATACATACGAAACCAAAATAATTCGAAAAGGGTTCGAAGGCTAATTTATGAAATGGGAAGGTGTTAGGCACCCATTTCACCCTTACGGTCTCTCATGCTTTTTTTGCTATTTTCCTTTATTTTCCTCGTGATATGTATGCATGTGTATATATAGTGGAGATAGGAATCCTCGACTTGTATCATGGAAGAGATAAAGGGAGTCATCCGTAGGAAGGTTCATAAAAATAATATTAGAAAATAGGGTTTACGCGATTATCCTTGTGTTGATCGTTATAATGGAACGATAACGTATGTGGAATAATACGCCACTAGGAACAAATATATGCATATATAAATGTATGTAATATAAGAGAGTTGAGTTTAGAGAAAATAGAAAATGAGAGAAAAAGTGTGTATGTGTGTGGAAAAGTGTTTTAGTTGTGAGAAAAGTGTGTGAAAAAGTGAGAGAATCCCCATTTGGAATTTATGAGCAAACCCTCTTTTTCTTATTTTTTGGGGTTTTATTTGTATGAAAATAAGAGACGTGCAATAATACTAAATAAAAAGTATATTAGGATATGTGAGATGAGGGAATAAAAGTGCTAAGTAATAAAACAAGTTATTGCGAATTTATGCGAATTTATGGAGAGAATTGACAAAATTGGACCTTCTTGAAGATCTTGAGCTTGATCTTGAATGTTGGAGAGCATCCCTTGAACTTGGACGATGATCGAGGGTATTGAATTCACCAAGTTTGACGAAAAAGGATGATGAAAGGTGAGGTTGGAAAGGGATTTGGATGTGGAAATCACGCTGACTTCGAGAGAGGTTTCCTGGATTTGCTGAGAGTGATGTATTTCAGATCTAGGCTCCCTTTGCAAGGAGGTTTAGGCCCTCCTTTTTATAGGCCCAGGGCATTGCCAATCGACATAGCTCTGGTCCTTCCAATCAGCAGGTGTGTTTAGGCACACTACCGATAAGCAGGGTCTGGGACCTACCGTATGGCAGTGTCTTTCAGGCCTTTTTAAAAAATCAACCACAAAGTGCAAACTCTTGATCAGAATCATGCATGGGCAAACCATTGGAAAGGTAATTTAGATGCGTTCAAAAGTATTTTGGACTGCTCCCGGGTTTAGGAGTTGACTTTGGGTCAAATGTCTCGGAAGCGCTTGTCAGTCCTTTGGACGGGAAAATTTCGGACGTAAACGGATCGTTCGTTCGCATGGTAAGTCAGAATCGCGCACGAGGTGGATCGTTAGAAAGGTTAGAAAATGTACTTCGATATTCCAAAGAGTTTGACCCAGTTTGGGGAGTTGACTTTGGTCAATTGAGCCCTGGAAGAATTCGGTGACCTTTCAGAGTAAAATGGATCGTTCGTTCGTATTGTAAGTCAGAATCATGCATGGGGAAGACCGTTGGAAAGGGGTTTTAGTGACCTTCGAAGATAAACTTGGTCTCAGTCAAGATGAAGAGTTGACTTAGGTCAAACGGAGCCTGTGAGCGCTCGGTGGCCTCCTGATCGAGTTTTGGGGGAAAACGGGTTGTTCGTCCGCATGGTAAGTCAAAATCATGCACGGGATGAACCGTTTGAAAGGGGATTTAGTTCCCTTTTAAGATTCATTCATTCTCAGTCGAGCTGAAGAGTTTGAATTTTTAGTCAAATGAAGCCTGGGAGCGTCCGATGGCCTCTAGGTCGGTACTCGGGGTATGACCTGGGTTTGTAGTGATGAAGGGAGGTGATAGGGACATAATGAGAGTTTAGGGGGTAATATAATGGGGTGTTTACAGAGCCCCTCGATGGGTGAGTTTGGAACAAATGAAATCCATCGAATAGACATCGCATGATGCCTTTGGAATAGGATGACCAACTCAGAGGGTCGAGGTTGATTATGAGGATTTAAGGAAACAAGGATGACAAATTCTATGGGTTGAAGTCAATTATGTAGGCTTGGGGGGCGTGCTGGGGATGACTAGTTCTACAAGCCAAAGCTAATTCTGCGGACTTATGTTGAGATGACCAATTCTGTGCGTCGAAGCCAATTCTGCAGGCTGAAGGTGAGATGACCAATTTTGCGAGTCGTATCCAATTCTGCGGGCTTAAGGTGAGATGACCAATTCTACGGGTTGAAGCCAATTCTGTGGGCTTAAATTGAGATGACCAATTCTGTGGGCTTAAGTGGAGATGACTAATTCTGCATGTCGAAGCCAATTCTGTGGGCTTAAATTAAGATGACCAATTATGTGGGTCGAAGCCAATTCTGCGGGCTTAAGGTGAGATGACCAATTATGTGGGCTTACATAGAGATGACCAATTCTGCGGGTCGAAGCCAATTCTGTGGATCGATGCCAATTATGCGGGCTTAAATGTAGATGACCAATTATGCGGGTCGAAGCCAATTATGCGGGATTAAGTTGAGATGACCAATTCTACGGCCTTAAGGTGAGATGACCAATTCTGCGAGTTAAAGTCAATTCTGCGGGCTTGAAGATGAGATGACCAATTTTGCAGGTCGAAGCTAATTCTGTGGGCTTAGGTTGAAATGACCAATTCTGCGGGGTAAATACAATTCTGCGGGCTTATGTTGAGATGAAAATTTTGTGGGTCGAAGCTAATTCTGCGGGTTTAAGTTGAGATGACCAATTCTGAGGGTCTAACCCAATTCAGAGGGCTTGAAGTGGAGATGACCAATTATGTGGGTTGAAGCCTATTCTGCGAGCTTAAGTGGAGATGACCAATTCTACGGGTTGAAGCCAGTTCAGCAGGATTAAGTTGAGATGACCAATTCTGCGGGTCGAAGCCAATTCTGCGGGCTTAAGGTGAGATGACCAATTCTGTTGGTCGAAGCTAATTTTGTGGGTTGAAGCCAAGTCTCCGGGCTTAAAGGTGAGATGACCAATTCTGCGGGTCGAAGCCAATTTTGCAGGCTTAAGTTGAGATGACCAATTCTGCGGGTCGATGCCAATTTTGCGGGCTTAAGTGGAGATGACCAATTATGCGAGTCGAAGCCAATTCTGCGGGCATAAGTTGAGATGACCAATTCTGTAGGTTGAAGATAATTCTGCGGGCTTAAGGTGAGATATTCTCGGGGAACTCTGTCGGGGAAAATTACCTTGTGATCTTGATTTGAGCTGGGGAGCCGACGGTTGGGGAAATCCTTGTGATTTTTGAGATTTTGCGGAGGAAAAGCAAATTTGATGCTATAAACTCCATTTGGGAAGTGATTAGGAGGTCCAAGTATTGGACGTATTTCTCGGGGAGGTTTGAGACCTTTGGGGTATATGAGATGATCCTTAGAGATTCCCCAAGGACATTTTCGGGAGTGAATTCACTTGGCTCTTGAGAGTTTCGCTGGGGAAATAGGGTTCCACTTGAGGGAGTGTGAAATTTCTTTGGTGAAAATGTTCTAAATCCTTCCTGGGATTTTAAAGAATTTTCTGAGGATTTTTCAGGGCTTTCTGGGACCTTTTGTACAAAATTTTAAGGGGGATGCCGGTCGGCATGGTGCAGAGTGTGCCATTCGATAGTGGTACGGACTTTTGGACTGCCTCGGGAAGGTGAAGGGCAGTGTTGATCGGTAGGTGGGGGTATAGTGTCGATCGGCATGACCCTTGGCATCCTATATAAAGGGGGTGAATTTCCTTCATTTTTCACAGCTTCTTACTTTCTCTCTTTCTGCGATTTTCTTCTGCGAAGCGTTTTAGCATTCCAATCTTTAAAAAATGGCCACTTTTATGAGCACTGCAGCACATAGGGAATGGTTGACTGTTGATGACTGGGTGAACGTGGAATGGAGGGCCAGGGAGCCTCTTGCTTTGGGGAGCGAGAATTCTTTTGATGCGTTTGAGCCGGTTACAGATGAGAGGACCTTGCTGCGGGAGCTGTCGTGCCATCGCTCTTCGAGGGTGGTGAACCCTGGTGGTTATGTAAGTAAAGTGACTTTTGGAATTCTTTTTGGTGATTTCCTTTTTTCTTTCTTGGATTTTGACAAGATTTTTCTTTTGACAGTCCGATGTCTCTTTGAAGAACATGCATTCTCGTGGGACGACGAGGCTTAAGGATGTTTGGGATCATCTTCCACCTGTGGTGGGTTGGGTGGTATCATTAGTGGGTTTTGGGAGGTTGGCGTCTGCGTTGGATGAGACACCCTGTTCGACAGTGGTCTTGTTCTCTCTAGCGGAGAGATGGTGGGATACTACCCACACCTTCCATTTAGGCTTTGGGGAGATGATCGTGACTCCTATAGACGTGCAATAGCTGTTAGGGCTGGATTGCGATGGGGAATAAATAGAGGTGGATCGCTCCTTGTGGGTGAGGTCGGAGGCGGTACGGGAGATGCTCGGTGTTGTAGGGAGGATAGTGTCGGGGGATTCCATTCGGTTGTCCTTGCTGAAGGATGTATTTCTGAGTAGGGTGGTTGATGTGGAGGATGGGCTGCAAGTGAGGCAGATGGCCTGGTTGTTTATTCTGCTAGTGCTAGAGGGCTTCATGGTGGCATCGAGCGGCGACATCGTCCACTTGTGGTTCTTGTCGTACTTGAGGGTGTTTTCGAACATTCCCTTCTATGATTGTGGGATCCTGACTTTGGCGACCCTCTATTTTTCTCTGGATGCATTCATCCGGTGCTTCTGATAGACTTTTACTGGAGCCATGTATCTCCTTGAGGTATTCTTTAATTTGCGCATTTTCCTTTCATGCATCCGCACTTTCCTTATGCGTTTTTTTATTGTGGGGTCTTATCTTTGGCAGACATGGTTTTATGAGGTGATTAGGTGTAATACCCAGTTGATCGTTCTGAAGGATGAGACTGTTGGGGACTTCTGCCGGTTGTACCGATGGAGTAAGGCCAGTCGGCAGTCGAGGGGATCTCTTTCTCTGGAGGCAGTGCGTCAGGTCTTGAATGGACTTACCAGTGGTAGGGTAAGAATTTTTCCTTTCAGTCTTGGATTCTGTATTGACTTATACCTTCTTGGAGGTTTTTAGGTGACCTTTTACCCTTGGGGGATTGCTATTCAGGACACGGGGTTAACTGGGGTGAACGCACAATTACAGTGCTTACTGGCGCATGAGTTTGGCCACTCATGGTATCTTAGGGAGAGGGTGTTTTGACAGATCGCTGAGGAGGAGGTGGTTGTTCCACTTGCGAGGCCTCCTAGGTCCATGAGGCGGGAGCGACTGTTGCCAGAGGATGCGAGGAATGAGGCGATGATCGACGTGTTCTACCTGTTGTACACTGATACGACTATGCCGTATAATTCATGGACTTGTGACGAGCTGGTTGATGGCGCCCAGCATATATGATTCCTTGCCTTTCCCTTCTACAGGTTCGAGTTGTCTGGTGGGATCCTCCCATAGCGATGGCAGTCCGTTGACTTCTACGATGGCAATGACTTCTGAGGTCCCCTTCGTACGGTTACATATCCCTTCGTACAATATTCAGCGGGCTGAAGGAGGGATGGTGCCTATGCTGCACCATCCTCGTGCGATGGATCCGGAGGAGCTGGGTTTAACAGAGGGGGTTCTTCAACCTGAGGTATATCTTTTCATGTTCCTATCTTTCTTTCATTTTGATTTCATTTTTGTTTTGATACTGATTCTGGCTTTTACTTGCAGTAAGTCCAAGTGTCAACCACTTGGCTGAGGGCTATTAGAGAGTGGATATCTTCGGTGATTGCCCATATTCGGGACGCATTTCCTGTTCCTTCTTATTTGGTGCCATATGCTTCGTCCGGGGAGGAGTCTGGCTCGGGTAGCAGTGGTGCGCCGTCTCATCCCAGAGGAAAGAAAGCGCGTCACAGGGGTGGAAGCTCTTACGAGAGAGAGAGAGAGAGAGAGAGAGAGAGAATGTGGATTCGGGTTGTGTCCCGTTGTTTTTGTTTTTCTTTATTCCCTATAAAATTTGATGTAACACAGAAATTTTTTATTATCTTTTGTTAATGGTGAATTAATGCATACACATGCGCTTTTTACTTTGCTGCAGAGACCGTAAAAAGAGATATTTTTGGGATTTTGAAGGAAAGTTTTAAAAATGAGAAATTATACAAGGGTGGAAAGGGATTTTTGAAATTCTGTTGAAAATAACAATTTAGTTTTTATTGAGTTTTTGATTTTGACAAAAGGGAAAAGAAGGAAAATTTCCAAAAATTGGGGGTTGCCGATCGGCAAGCCCCTTGTCTTGCCTATCTGTAGTCAAGTCTAGTCCCATCAATTCAAAGCTTTAATTATTACCCTCTTCAGCCTTTGGTACCTCATGGGGCAGGATCTCTTCCGATTTCTACAGGGGTTATGTCCTTTGTGAGGGGTTTTCCAAGTATAAAAAGGGGTGTGGATGGGTCTTTCTTACTCACACTTTCACTTTCTTCTCTTCCCACATTCTCACTTGCTTACTATTTCTTAATCTTTCAAGATGGATCTTCCTGGTAGCATAGATTTTGCTAACTACCTTGAAGTCCTGGAAGCAATGTGCTCTTACAATGTTGACTACGATGCTTTTAACATGCGTCAAGTCTCTTTGTGGCGCAATCGGCCCATAGAATCGAACATGCTGATGGCGGCGGTACAATTTTGGTAACCCAAAGACCATGTATTACGCATTGGATTAGAGGAAGTCTGTCCTACCTACGAGGAATTTTCTGCCATGTTGGGGATAAATCCCAGTGTTGCCGTAGCTCTTCCTGAGTTTTCCTGTTCTCCAAGGGATTTGTTGGCCGAGCTTCTTCGCATTTAGCCTTCGGCGACCAGACCACTGGTTGCTGGAGGAATGAACTCCTTTTGGGTGGTGTTATAATCCGTTCATTTGCAGGAGGATAGCAATGCTGGATACGCCGGATCTATTGTTTTGGGCTTAGTGTCAAAATTACTGCTTGGGACTGGGGAAATGCTAGCGGACCCACAAATTATAGCCATTACTTCATAGATGTCATACCATCACAATTTTACGGCAGTGATACTGGCGGAGACTTTAAACGGCCTGGATGCCTAGCGAGAAGGTAGTGGTTATCTGAAAGACTTCGCCTAGTGACTCCTCTAGAATACCCTTTATTGGTTGTACCCAAATTCTTCTCGCATCATTTCATCCGTGTTGGTTTGGATATTGAGAGCTGGGAGAACTGGTTTGTGGAGCATGGGGCTCAAAATCTGTATTGCTCAGTGCCCTGGTGGAGACATTTGTTGCCTATTCTGGAGCTGGGGGAATACCCATGCATTCGGCTGGTTGCCCTCAGATAGACCTCTTTTTATTTCCTTTAGCGACTTCTGCATCAATTTGGCTGGGAGTAGGTCGTGCCACCTCGGACACTAGATTTATTTATGGTAGAAGATTTGACTGAGCGTCTGTGCATGCGGCTTGGATCTTTATGGGAGAGTCGGCGTCCGTCGACCTGTCCCTCTCAGTCTGTTGGGAGAGTTTGGCATATCCCTGGAGAATCTATGAAGTGGTTGTGGAGGAGAGTAGTCAACAAAATGTTGGAAGTGGAGACTGGACAAAGGTGGCTTGTCTTATTTAATACCATGTAAGGAGGATGGTTTTTTCGAAGTTGGTTCGAGCCTATTGGTCCATGGAGCGTCTACGGCACTTTATTCTGGTAGGGGAAGCTTGGGGACCCTAGGATGAAGATGATGATGATGGAGCGGGCTCTTCTGGTAGCTATGGGTAGGACTCTTGGAGAGTTTGTTTTGAAGAATAAGTTTGGGAATTTTATTTGGCTTTTTAGGAAAGTAAAGGGAAGGGAGTTATCCGTTCCTTTTCTCCTATAATTTGTACTATAGTCTCTTATTAGTGAAATAAACAAATTTTTGATCATCCAGCTATGTCTTTTGATGAGTTTTGTATTTTTGAATTATCTATACTGATCGCTAAGGCATACATAATGCTTTTGTTCAAGTACACGTTAGAATGAACTATCATTCTCGGAGATAAGAAAAGAATAGTATTTGTGAAAAAGAAAGGGTCGTGCTCATGTAAAGTGTATGAGCTGCCAACGTACCTCTAGGTTTTGAAATTTTTTAATTTTTTTGAAAATGGTTTTTTGTAGAGGATCAGGCCCACGTAGTTCTAGGAAGAGGGAAGTGAAGATTTTTTTTTAAGAATATAAGGGGGATGAGAAGAGTCTGTGACACCCCGCCTAATTAAATACCGGGCGATCACTCCTTTATTAGATTAAAATCAAGGTGAACAGTTGGTTCATTCTTAGCATCACTGTCGTAAAAATTACTATTCCAATTTAAACACCCTAATTAATTAAGCTAAGCGTCAAAACCATTTTTTAAACATTACTTTCCAAATTTTATTTTGAAAACAAAGATTTAATTATTTACAACAATTCAATATTTAAAGAATCACACCACAATAATCCTAAAACATATAATCCAAATAATTTAAACATTCAACAACTAAATCCCAACATTAAAACTTAAAGTAAAACATCCAGACAGTAATAAATCCCAAAGTGACAATACTAGAAATATCTGAATCACAATGTCCAAATAAACAACTGAATAATGGAAAGGGCGACACATGCCCCACTAAATGAATGTGCTAGGAGTGGAGTCAAATAAATGAAGTCGTCTAAGCAAGAGGCCTGCAACTCCCACCTAAGCTGCAGCACGTTCCTTCCAAAGAATCCTATGCAAGATACCCCTATGGCTGGGCACCTGTAATTTATACATATATATACAAGAGAGAGAGAGAAATAGAAACGGGTCACAGCCCGATAGTGTAGATGATTTAAAATTTGTTTAGCAAGTATTTAAAATATTTACAGGCCAATGCAACAACATATTAGTGCGGCACTCTCTTGAGAATTTCTCACCTCTCTTCTAATGTGCACGCCTATCGCACTAACCTCCCCAATGGTTTAACTTATCTTAGGTTACTCGTAAGATTCAAAACCGAAGAATATAATTGTTTAAGAAAATAACTTCATTTGATCACAAAGTTCTCATTTAAACCTTATTTACTAATAAAGTTTCCCAGTGTTCCATTATACTTTTCCAAAACAAGTATTTCCAATTTGAGTCATTATACATGTCTTACTTACCAAAACACAGTAGGCAGTTTTCCAAATTTCAGAATTTCATATATATATATTAAATACTCGTATAATATATATATTCTAACAGCACCCCACATAAAAATTATGGTGCGTGCATACTCTGCTATTTAATCCCCGTATCTCTCGTACTAAGGGAAATACAAGTTCGGAATCACTCTCGAACTGTATTAACACATACACAATAATATTGAGGCGAAGTATAGTTTCCAAGTCCAAGAGGTCAGTACATACCCTCACGTCTCTTAGGACCATCCGACTATCGATCCGATAGCCCGTAACTAGGATTCCTATCTGCTAGGGTACGAGTCAATATCCCCCATGAAGGCCCATTCGAGATAAGACTGTCCCAGCGCGGTAACCTCAGGGATAACAAGTAGCGTGGGCATGATTTTTACATGTATATAATATATGCATACACACAGTCATATAAATATACTACTTTTATCATATTAATTTAGGTTCATATCATAACCCATAATCGTAACATTTATTCTGATTTTCCCATTATTAGTTATCACGTATAACGGTTCGTTTCTAACTTTAATTCGAGGGATTTTTCCAACTCATTACGTAATACTCATGGACTCCATTCTCTCAAGTGGAAAAATTTAGTAGGTATTCATTTATGTTCCAACGTAACTATCTTACGCGTCTCTCCCTTTAATACACAATTTCCTCGTCCCTTATATGTAAGTATCCCAAAAATACAACTCTCGTCTTACATTAAATATCCCAAAATTATTTATATATCCTACTAGTCTTCTTTATCTCCCAAAACATTTGAATAAGGGTGCCTAAGAATTATTTCTCATTAAATTGAATTCGACTAATCTAAAAAGGGAAATTATGAGTCTGCCCGGAGGGGTCGATCGATCGAGGTATGGGGCTCGATCGATCGAAGATCTTGGCTCGATCAATCGATCAAGCAGGTATGGCGAATTCTGCAGTTATCAGTTACGAGTTTTCTCACATAACTCCATCCAAATCCAACCTTTTCATTCCCAATCGTCCAGAAATTTGTACTACTAATAGTATAAATCCATTCCATACATCTTTTACGTAAAGCATGCAAATTTCCATTAATAATCATGGATTAACAGGCCAAAATTCATGTAAATCTCAAGAACCCTAGAATTCTCTTTAACATGGTTCTAATCAGTCCCTTTTTTCCAGAATTTTCTTCTTCTAAAACATCAAAATTTTGTGGTTTAATCCTCTACATGTTAAGGGGTTTCCAGATTAACATTCAAGGCATTACTACACGCGATTTCCTATCTCAAATTTGGATTTTCTTCCATAAAACTCATCCTAATCATCCCTAGACTAACATGAGTGATGCATTAATGAAAATAAGCAAGATAAACACTTGCCTGGGATTTTTGACGTTATAGTTTGATGACAAATTTGGTGTGGTTGCGTTCTCCGTCGCGCGATCTACGCGTTGATGGTGGTGGCGGTGCAAACGGATGGATTTTGGGCCTTGGATTGCTTTGAAAGCTCTCTCCTTCCCTCTCCTATGGACGTCACTTGTCTTTGTTTGTTTTAAACCTAGAAGGAAACCTTAGACATCTGATATATCCCTTGAAATTTCGTGGGTTTAATTACCCAAAAATGCGAAATGTCCAAAATGCCCTCCCGGGGTACTAATTAAGCCTAAAAACGCTCCAAGACCCAAACTAAACCCCCGGGTACACTTTTCTGACTATCTCGACCCTTCCGGACACTTGGGCGCACTCAAAATGACCATACGACTGGCTTATAATATATTCACTTTTATTCATCAATATTTAGTCCCGACGCGACACGAGCGCGTCCCGACTCAAATTTTCGAAATTGTCATTTTATTCACTCGTGACATTTAATATAACCAATATTATATATTACTTTGCTCATTAGTAATAGTTAACAAATTTTCCATAATTACTAACTCTCATCACGTTAATAATTATAACATAATTAATTTATGGATTTATATTAAATAATTAATTCACATTAAATTTAATAAATCCCCAAATTAATATAGCATAAAAATACGGGTTATTACATACTTCTCCCCTAATAATGGAATTTCGTCCCGAAATTCAAAAAATAAGACGTACCTGGTAAAAATAAATCTGGGTATCTCTCACGCATATTTGTCTCGCGCTCCCAAGTGGACTCCTCCACATTATGATGCTCCCATTGGACCCGTACAAGTGGAACTACCTTCGACCTCAATCTTCTCTCGCTATGGTCTAGGATAGCCATCGGTCTCTCCTCGTAAGAGCTGTTAGGCTATAAGTCTATCTCATCTATCGCAATGTGGGTATGGTCCATATCATCCCGAAGATATCGTCTCAATGACGAGATATGAAATAAATCGTGCTGGCAGTCCCAATCTGTATGATACCGGCCCAATCCTCTCGATAATGGGAAATGGTCCCACGTACCTCGGGGCCAATTTCCCTTTCTTACTGAACCTCATTTATCCTTTCATAGGAGATACACGTAGTAACACCTGGTCCTCCACATTAAACTCCTGAAAGAACCGTTTTGCATCGGCGTAGCTCTTCTGCCTGTCCTGGGCTACTCGAATGCGACTCCTGATCATCTCAATCCTCGCGGAGGTTTCCTGAATCACCTCTGGTCCTAGCAACTTTTTATCCCCCACATCGAGCCAACAAGTTGGGGAACAACAAGGCCTGCCATACAAAGCCTCAAATGGGGCCATGCCAATCGTGAACTGATAAGAGTTATTATAAGCAAACTCTACCAGTGGAAGGTGTGGTTCCCAACCTCCTCCAAAATCAAGAACACACATGCGTAGCATATCCTCCAACATCTGATTAGTACGCTCTGTCTGTCCATCTGTATGTGGGTGATAAGCTGAACTCAACCTCAACTCAGTACCCATAGCCTCTTGAAATCTCTCCCAGAAATGCGACACGAAAATCTTGTCTCTATCTGACACAATATTCAGGGGCACCCCATGTAATCTGATAATCTCAGCAATGAACAACTGAGCATACTAACCCGTGGTATAGTCTGTCCATACCGGCAGAAAATGAGCCACCTTGGTCAAACGGTCTACAATCACCCAGATAGAGTCGTGGACCCGCTGTGATGTAGGCAACCCTGTAATAAAATCCATGGAAATACTTTCCCACTTCCACGCGGGTACTTCCAATGGCTGAAGCAACCCTGACGATTTTTTATGGTCCACCTTTACCAACTGGCAGGTAGAACACTTGGACACGAACTCAGTGATGTCCTTCTTCATCCCACTCCACCAGTATTATCGCCTCATATCCTGGTACATCTTATCTCCTCCAGGATGTACCGAAAATCGGGACCCGTGAGACTGAGTCATCACTGCATGACGTAATTCTTCTCCTTCTGTAACCACCAATTTCCCATTAAACCTCAAACCCCCATCAGAACTAACAGAATAGGACTCAGCACCCTCGGCTAAAAGTCATACAATCTGCTCCTGGCAAAACGGGTCTGTGGTTTGTGCCTGTATCACCCTCGTAACAATCTCGGGTGTCACTGTCATAACAGATATGAAGGAACGGGCTACTTCATCCTGGTGGCCTAACTCCTTCCATTTTGCTTTCCAGATGCCCGCTACATCGGCTACCGGTCTATGGCTCAACGCATCAGCAACTACGTTGGCCTTCCCCGAATGATATTGTATGTCGAACTGATAGTCCTTAATAAACTCTAACCATCTGCGCTGACGTATATTCAACTCTCGCTGAGTGAACAGGTACTGCAGTGACTTGTGGTCTGTGAACAAACGGAATTTCTCCCCCAATAAATAGTGTCTCCATATCCTCAATGCAAAAATGACCGCTGCTAACTCCAGGTCATGGGTGAGGTAATTATTCTCATGCGGATTAAGCTTACGGGAGGCAAAATCTATAGCCTTCTCTTTCTACTGAAGTACTCCCCCAAGTCCCCGTAAAGAGGCATCGGTGTAAACTAGGTACTCCACACCCGGCTTCGGTAAGGCAAGGACTGATGCTGAAGTAAGCTTGTCTTTCAGCTCGTCGAAAGCCAATTGACAAGCATCATCCCAAACATATGGTACCCCTTTGTGAGTCAGGTTCGTCAATGGTCCCGCTATTTTGGAGAATACACAAATGAATCTCCTGTAGTATTCGGCTAACCCAAAGAAACTACGCACTTCCGTCGGTGTCGTGGGCTATACCCACTCCCTCACCGCTGATACTTTACTCGGGTCAACTGCTATCCCCTGTTCAGAAACAACATGCCCCAAGAACTGCACTTCTCGCAACCAGAATCCGCTCGTACTTAGCATACAACTGATGCTCTCGTAGAGTCTGAAGAACCTGTCTCAAGTGCTCGGCATGCTCCTCCTCGGAGTGTGAATATATCAAAATGTCATCTATGAAGATGATGAAAAACTGATCCAAGAACTCTCTGAACACATGATTCATTAAGTCCATGAATACGGATGGAGCATTTGTGAGGCCAAATGGCATCACCCTGAACTCATAGGATCCATATCTCGTCAAGAAGGCAGTCTTTGAAACATCCTACTCCCTAATACGTAGCTGATGGTACCCCGACCTCAGATCTATCTTCGAAAAGAAAGTTGATCCCCTCAGCTGGTCAAACAGATCATCGATTCAAGGCAACGGATACTTGTTCCGTATCGTGACCTTGTTCAACTCCCGATAGTCCACACATAGCCTCAGTGAACCATATCTCTTCTTTACAAATAAGACTGGAGCGCCCCAAGGTGAGGTACTTCTGCGAATGAAGCCCTGACCTAACAGCTGCTCTATCTGATCTCGTAACTCTCGCATCTCTGCCGGATCCATACGGTATGGAGCGCGTGCTATAGGTCTAGTATCTGGTAATAAATCTATGACAAAGTCTATCTCTCGACTGGGGGGTAGGCCTGGTATCTCCTGAAATACATCGGAATACTCACGAACAACTGGAATCGAGTCTAAGGGAATCACAACCTCCTTAGAGGTATCCTCCTCTATGTAATACAAATGAGAGGTCGAGCCTCCCTCTGGGCGAGGCATCTCCACTACAAACATCTCTTGCCCCGGAATGGCAAAAATAATACTCCCACCGAAACAATCAATCATGGCTCTGTAAGCTGCAAGCCAATCCATACCGATAATAACATCATTCTCATGCATATCTAAGACTAACATATCTGCAGGTAATACCAAGCTACCAATCTTTACCCCTACTCCCCGGCATATAAAGAAAATAAGCGACCCACTCCCCAGTGGTGAGTCTACACACGTCACAGTGCTCTCTGTTGTGGCTAACAACCCTAAGGCCTTCGCAAAATGCGTAGCTATAAAATAATGCGTCGCCCCAGTATCAAACAAAACTTGACCCATAGTACCATGGATAGGAAATATACCCTCAATCGCGGGTGGTGCCTGTGGAGTTGCTGCCTGGTGGACGTTATAGACATGTCCATACTGTAACTACCCCTGCTTCACTAGAGCTGCTGGTAGGGCTGGTACTTGAACTGGGGGTGGGAGGGAGGCTGGAAAAAGTGGCCTCTGTGGCTCATTGTGGGAACCCTGCTGCTGTGGGTCCCTCTCACCCTCTGGGCAATCCCGGGGCTTATGTCCATGATTGCCTCAAATAAAACATCGGCCTCTGAAGTTACCTCCCCTTTGACCCTGCTGACCACGACCCTGCTGGCCGTTACCACCCCGCCACTGGCCCTGTTGGCCCTGATGAAAACGCTGTTGGCCCTGCTGCTGTCGGTGTTGGCCATGTTGGCCCTGCTGATTAGGCTGGCCCTACCTATAACCCCCAAATCCTTGTCTGGAATCACCTGAACGGAATCGCTTAGCAGGGTCCCCCTGATGGGAACTCTGCTCGTGTTGACGAGTCTGTCCTTGAGATGGTGCTACACTAGCACTACTACTCCCGGTCCTGCCCTACTGGCTGGACTCTCCTGCTCTCTTTCTTCCCTGCAGATGGAAGCGGTGATCCTGGCAATGTAGTAAAGCAGCATTGAGTACATCAGTGAAAGTACTCAGAGATAGATTCCCTATAAGGTGCTGACAGATCCTCCAAGCTAACCCGTCCACAAACAACATTATCTTCTTACCCTCAGTGGGTGCCTTATCTGGCACTATGGTGAGAAGTCTCGTGAACTCCTCCTCATACTCAGCAACGGTAGAATTCTCCTGTTTCAAGTTCAGTAATTTCTGCCTCATCTCAGTCCGCACGGTGGGTGGAAAGTACTTTCGGTCAAACCGCTCCTAAAATGACTGAATTAGGATCGTTTCCCTCTCCTCCAAGGTGGTGGTGGACTCCCACCACTGCAAAGCGGCCCCCACCAGCTTTAAGGAAGCCAACAACTGTTTTTGCACGTGTGTACACTCATACATACGAAGATGTCGCTGGATGTTTTTCTTCCATTGGCTGACGATGATGATATCTGAACTACCAAAGAACTCAGGGGGATGCGCCTTCTGAAAGACATCCCTAATCCGCTCCCATGCAGATGGAAGTTGTGCAGGTACTGGCGCCACTGCCTGAATCTGGGGTGGAGCCTGCTGAACCATCGCTAGCGCGACATTTACCGCCTGAGCAACAATAACGGCTATCTCATTAGCATTCATTGTACCCTGTGCCGGAGCTGCTGGCTGCTCGGCTTGGGCACGCCTATCCTTTGGTACACGTCTCGGAGGCATCTAAAACGTGAAGAAATTCATTAGTCTACAGTTATTATCAAATCTCAAATAGCTGAAGACGTAAATGTAAAAGTAGGAATACAACAATCCTAAAATAGGGCTCTATAGCAAAAATGTTAAGCTGAAAGCGAAATAAGCCGTATAGATCCTAAGGACACTAGAACCTGATGCTCTGATACCACCTGTGACACCCAGCCTAATTAAATACTGAGCGATCACTCCTTTATTAAATTAAAATAAAAGTGAACAGTTGGTTCATTCTTAGCATCACTATCGTAAAAATAACTATTCCAATTTAAACACCCTAATTAATTAAGCTAAGTGTCAAAAACATTTTTTAAACATTACTTTCCAAATTTTATTTTGAAAACAAAGATTTAATTATTTACAACAATTCAATATTTAAAGAATCACACCACAATAATCCTAAAACATATAATACAAATAATTTAAACATTCAACAACTAAATCCCAACATTAAAACTTAAAGTAAAACATCCAGACAGTAATAAATCCCAAAGTGACAATACTAGAAATATCTGAATCACAATGTCCAAATAAACAACTGAATAATGGAAAGGGCGACACATGCCCCACTAAATGAATGTGCTAGGAGTGGAGTCAAATAAATGAATTCGTCTAAGCAAGAGGCCTGCAACTCCCACCTAAGTTGCAGCACGTTCCTTCCAAAGGATCCTATGCAAGACGCCATTGTGGCTGGGCACCTGTAATATATACATATATGTACAAGAGAGAGAGAGAAATAGAAACGGGTCACAGCCCGATAGTGTAGATGATTTAAAATTTGTTTATCAAGTATTTAAAATGTTTAAAGGCCAATGCAACAACATATTAGTGCGACACTCTCTTGAGAATTTCTCACCTCTCTTCTAATGTGCACGCCTATCGCACTAACCTCCCCAATGGTTTAACTTATCTTAGGTTACTCGTAAGATTCAAAACCGAAGAATATAATTGTTTAAGAAAATAACTTCATTTGATCACAAAGTTCTCATTTAAACCTTATTTACTAATAAAGTTTACCAGTGTTCCATTATACTTTTCCAAAACAAGTATTTCCAATTTGAGTCATTATACATGTCTTACCAAAACACAGTAGGCAGTTTCCCAAATTTCAGAATTTCATATATATATATATATTAAATACTCGTATAATATATATATTCTAACAGCACCCCACATAAAAATTATGGTGCGTGCATACTCTGCTATCCAATCCCCGAATCTCTCGTACTAAGGGAAATACAAGTTCGGAATCACTCTCGAACTGTATTAACACATACACAACAATATTGAGGCGAAGCATAGTTTCCAAGTCCAAGAGGTCAGTACATACCCTCACGTCTCTTAGGACCATCTGACTATCGATCCGATAGCCCGTACCTAGGATTCCTATCTTCTAGGGTACGAGTCAATATCCCCAATGAAGGCCCATTCGAGATAAGACTGTCCCAACGCGGTAACCTCAGGGATAGCAAGTAGCGTGGGCATGATTTTTACATGTATATAATATATGCATACACACAGTCATATAAATATACTACTTTTATCATATTAATTTAGGTTCATCTCATAACCCATAATCGCAACATTTATTCTCATTTTCCCATTATTAGTTATCACGTATAACGGTTCGTTTCTACCTTTAATTCGAGGGATTTTTCCAACTCATTACGTAATACTCATGGACTCAATCCTCTTAAGTGGAAAAATTCAGTAGGTATTCATTTATGTTCCAACGTAACTATCTTACGCGTCTCTCCCTTTAATACACAATTTCCTCGTCCCTTATATGTAAGTATCCCAAAAATACAACTCTCGTCTTACATTAAAAATCCCAAAATTATTTATATATCCTACTAGTCTTCTTTATCTCCCAAAACATTTGAATAAGGGTGCCTAAGAATTATTTCTCATTAAATTGAATTTGACTAATTTAAAAAGGGAAATTATGAGTCTACCCGGAGGGGTCGATCGATCGAGGTATGGGGCTCGATCGATCGAAGATCTTGGCTCGATCAATCGATCAAGCAGGTATGGCGAATTCTGTAGTTATCAGTTACAAGTTTTCTCACATAACTCCATCCAAATCCAAACTTTTCATTCCCAATCGTCCAGAAATTTGTACTACTAATAGTATAAATCCATTCCATACATCTTTTACGTAAAGCATGCAAATTTCCATTAATAATCATGGATTAACAGGCCAAAATTCATGTAAATCTCAAGAACCCTAGAATTCTCTTTAACATGGTTCTAATCAGTCCCTTTTTTCCAGAATTTTCTTCTTATAAAACATCAAAATTGCATGGTTTAATCCTCTACATGTTAAGGGGTTTCCAGATTTACATTCAAGGCATTACTACACGCGATTTCCTATCTCAAATTTGGATTTTCTTCCATAAAACTCATCCTAATCATCCCTAGACTAACATGAGTGATGCATTAACGAAAATAAGCAAGATAAACACTTGCCTGGGATTTTCGACGTTCTAGTTTGATGACGAATTTGGTGTGGTTGCGTTCTCCGTCGCGCGATCTACGCGTTGGTGGTGGTGGCGGTGCAAACGGATGGATTTTGGGCCTTGGATTGCTTTGAAAGCTATCTCCTTACCTCTCCTATGGACGTCCCTTGTCTTTGGTTGTTTTAACCCTAGAAGGAAACCTTAGAAATCTGATATATCCCTTGAAATTTCGTGGGTTTAATTACCCAAAAATGCGAAATGTCCAAAATGCCCTCCCGGGGTACTAATTAAGCCTAAAAACGCTCCAAGACCCAAACTAAACCCCCGGGTACACTTTTTTGACTATCTCGACCCTTCCTAACACTTGGGCGCACTCAAAATGACCATACGACTGGCTTATAATATATTCACTTTTATTCATCAATATTTAGTCCCGACGCGACACGGGTGCGTCCCAACTCAAATTTCCAAAATTGTCATTTTATTCACTCGTGACATTTAATATAACCAATATTATATATTACTTTGCTCATTAGTAATATTTAACAAATTTCCCATAATTACTAACTCTCATCACGTTAATAATTATAACATAATTAATTTCTTGATTTATATTAAATAATTAATTCACATTAAATTTAATAAATCCCCAAATTAATATAGCATAAAAATACGGGGTATTACAGAGTCGTAGCATGTCGAGATTTTGAACTAGGGGTAAAATTTCTTGAGACGGTCCAGGTTGACTGGATGAGCCATTTCTTTTCCGTCTAAGTCGGTAAGCATGGCGGCATCGCTGGAGAAGACATTCTTGACAATATATGGGCCGCTCCAATTGGGCTTGAATTTACCTCTTGGGTCCCAGATGGGCTCTATTATCTCTTTGAGGGCTAAATCCCCTTCTCGGACACCGTGGTCCTTGAATCTCTTATTGAATGAATGCGCTATTTGGCGATGGTACCCTTATATGTGATACAACGCTTTTAGTCTCCTTTCGTCTAGGAGGGTCAACTCGTCAAGACGACTTTGGCACAAGTCTTCTTCACCGACCTTACTTTCAAGCATGATGTGCAGTGAGGGTATTTACAGCTCCATGGGTAAGACTGCTTCCATGCCGTAGACTAGAGAGTAAGGGTTAGGCCCAGTAGAGGTTCAGATTAAAGTCCTGTATCCTCAGAGGGCATAAGGGATTCGTTCATCCCAATCTCGATAGCTTTCAATCATCTTACTGATGATGGCTTTGAGGTTTTTGTTGGCAACTTTGACTGCACCATTAGTCTGAGGTCGGTAGGGAGAATATTTATGTCTCTGAATCCCATACTCGTTGACCACTTCTGTAATTCTTCCTCGAAGTGCAAGCCGTTATCTAATACTAGCTCGTGCAGGACCCCAGACCAGCAGATGATGTTTTTCTTGATGAATTTGGTCACTTTCTTGGTGTTCAGAACTGCGTATGACTCATCTTCGACCCATTTGGTGAAGTAATCAATGGAAACTAGGATTAACTCATGAACGTTGGAAGGCTTCGGTGTAAGCTTCCCTATGATTTCGATGCCCCAGGTGGAGAACGGCCAGAGAGAGGTTATGTTGTATGATTCTCGCAGAGGCAGATGCTTAAGGTTGGAGAACTGTTGGCATTTGAGGCATCTCTGGACATAGGCAGTGCAATCCTGGGTCATGGTGGTCCAGTAGTAACCTTATCGGATGATCATTTTGACAAGCATGTGACCATTCATGTGGGGCATGCATTCCCCGCTGTGGATTTTCTACATTATCTTTTCAATGTCAGCCCCTGTGATACAGTGCAAATGAGTTCCATCAAAGTTCTTTTTTAGTAGTGCTTTGTGACAGATGATGTATTGGGTGACCAGTATTTGGAGGATTGCTCAGTCTTTCTTGTTGGAACCCTCGGGATAAATACCATGCTTAAGGAGGTGCCAGATATCATAGTACCAACAATTGGCTAGTTCAGGATCTTTTGTGGTGATGTGCTCAATGTGGTAGCAATGGGTTGGTTTGTCTTGCTTTTAAATCTGGAAGGGGGTCATTGTTATTCCTTCGAGCATGTCGACCATGGAGGCTAAGGTAGAAAGGGCATCGGCTAGGTTATTCTTTGCTCGAGGTAGGTAGTGAAAGGTGATATCTTAGAATTTGGAGCCTAGCTCTTCTAAGTGGGCATGGAAGGATTGGAGCTTCTCGTCCTTGACTCTCCATTTTTTGAGAACTTGACCGATGATGAGGGCAAAATCCCCGTAGACATCTAGGCATTGAATACCTTTCTTGAGATCAACTTTGAGGCCTACCGTGCAGGCCTCATATTCAGTCATATTGTTGGTGCAAGGAAAATCCAATTTGATGGCGATAGGAGTGACCAATGCCATATCCCTTTTTATTGGAAGTGCCATCAAAGAATATTTTCCACCAGAGATTATCCTGGGCAGTGCAGAGGATGTTTTCATCTGAGAATTTGGAGATCCATACATCATCATCCATGGGTTAATCAGCGAGGTATTAAGAGATGGCTCTTCCTTTCATGGCTTTCTGCATGACGTACACGATATTTAACTTGGCAAAGAGCATCAACCATTGATCCATTCGACTGGATAAGGTGGGTTTCTCAAGTAGGTATTTGATGGGGTCCATTCGGGATATAAGTTTGATAGGGAAGGCGAACATGTAGTGTCGCAACTTTTGAGTGACCCAAACAAGCATGGCACATGCATTTTCCAAAGCAATATAGTTGACTTCGTATTCGGCCAATTTATGACTGGCGTAATAGATTGCTCTTTCTTTGCGGGAATCTTCAAGGTATTTTTCTAGCAAATCCCCAGCTGCAGTGTTGGTTATGGTTAGGTATAGGAGCAAAGGGAGACCAGGCCTTGGTGGCATGAGTAACGGGGGTTGGGTTAGATATTGCTTGATTCGGTCCAAAGCTTCTTGGCAGGCCTCGTTCCAAACCTTGGTTGAATACTTTCGAAGTAGTTTAAAAATGGGTTCTCAAATGGAGGTTAACTGACTGATGAAACGGTTGATGTATTGCAATTTCCCAAGGAAACCTCAGAATTATTTCTCTATTTGGGGAGGTGGCATCTCAAGTATGGCTTTCAGCTTGGTAGGATCTTCTTCTATCCCTTTCTCACTAACCATGAATCCTAAGAGTTTTCCCTTTGTAACACCGAAGATGCATTTCTGCGGATTAAGTCTCATCTGATACTGTCGCTGTCGTTAGAAGAAATTTCAGAGAGCGGGAACATGACCTTCTCTAGTTTTGGATTTGATAATCATATCATCCACATAGACCTCAACCTCTTTATGAATCCGATTATGCAGGATGGTTATGGAAGCCCTCTGGTAGGTAGCCCCAGCATTCTTGGGACCAAATGGCATAACAATGTAGCAAAACTTTCCCATGGGGTGATGAACGCGGTTTTTTCTTGGTGATGTGGGTGCATTTTAATTTGATTGTATCCAGAAAACCCATCGAAAAATGACTTAAGAGCATGACTGACTGTGTTGTCCACAATCATGTCGATATTGGGTAGCGGATAATCGTCCTTTGGAGAGGCTTTGTTCAAGTCCCGATAGTCTACACACATCCGAATCTTCCTTTCGGATTTCGGCACAGGCACTATGTTTGCTATCCATGTGGTATATTCGATCGCACGAATGAAGCCTGCGTTTAGCTGTTTGACCACCTCTTCTTTAACTTTGAGCGACCATTCGGTGCAGATCTTTCTCAATTTTTTTAACTGGCTTGTAATCTAGGAGAGTGGGGATGTCATGTTGAGTTGTTTTTGGATCAATGTCGGGCATATCATCATAGGACCATGCGAAGACATCCACAAATTCCTTTATCAATTTTTCGAGTTGTGCACGCTCATGCTCGTCAAGGGTAGCCCCTATCCTAATCTCGTGTAGTTGGCTACTAGAATCGAGGTTAAAAACAACAGTCTCTTTCTTCATTAACTTGAACGCGGTTATGTTGTTTATTATTAACCTTATTTAGATCAGTTAAGAATTGTTCATTTGCAAAATCATCATCATCAAAAGTTTGATTAGAATCCAAACAGTTAATGTAAGGCATAGCAAGATACTCAAAATTTTCATTTATTTCATTGATAGGAAAAATAGCATTGAGAACCTCATCAAAGGATGTATTGATTATATTTGATCAAGGATAGACAATAGAAGAAGAAATGGGGTAAACATTGGGATTAAGGGGGATTTCAACAGGTTGAACTGGTGCAGCATGCTAGTTGAGGAGAGGTATATCAGTAGCTTTGATCAGATGGGATGGATCTAGTGATGTAGTGCCTGAATGAACCATGCAGAGTATCAACCCCCGTGTCTATAAATTGAATGAGTCCTCAGAGTCACTTTCCTCAGAATCTTTGCTATCTTTGATGAGCAATTGTACATGGTGTTGGGAACTTTAGGCCCATGGGTAGCTATCTTGGAAAAATATGTCCATTCCAGGATTCATCTTCTTATCTGTATGGTCATACCATGGTTCTGGAAAGCCACAAAAGGGGAAGTCTTCATCCTCTTTGATGAATCATCCATTCAAGGAGTCACCTAGGATAGTCTGGATGCAGTCTAGTCTCCTCTTTGGTCTAGACTGACGAATCATTATGAGATCTTGTTCTGATGGTTGATACCCCAAACCACAATGAGGGAAATCTTTCTTTAGTTCAAATCAGCTCAAGTATCCCTTGATGTCTTTGTCCTAGCCCCAGTCCGAGCATGAAGTTCATGTTTCTGAACATCTAAATCACATTGACGTTTCCATGAGGGTCTTATTCTGGACAAACCCTTTCTTTGAAGTTGTCCCCTGCTGGGAGTAGAAGTGGTTCAACTCGAAATCCTGATAGGAGCATATCATTTGACCCGTGCTGTATCTCAAGGATCAGACTGCTAGTACTTGCACCCTTAGTATTATCGTCGTCGCCTAAAATGGTGATGACCCGTCCGTTGGCGAAGAACTTCAATTTCTAATGGAGTGAGGAAGACACACCCTTGATACTGTGGAGCCAAGGTAGTCCTAGCAACAGTTTGAAATAAGATGGGATGTCAATAACTTGGAATTCGACGACAGGGTTTATAGGACCAGCCCCTATTACAAGCTTTATGGATCCCATCACCTCCCTACGGGTATTATCGTAGGTTCATACGGCAGCGGAGGTCGGAGCGAGGTCACTTTCTTCCAGGCCTAAACATTTAAAGGTTCTTAGTGGGAAAACATTTAAGGTGGATCCATTATCGACAAGAGAGAGTGGTACGACCTTCCCTATAACTTTGACAGAGATGTTTAGTGCATGATTGTGGTTTGGCTCAATTCTGGGGATTTCTTCTTTGAAAAAGGATAGCATTCGGGTAGAGGTCAAGGATCCGACCAAATTTACTACTTCTTCTAGTGTGGCAGAGGGAGGAACTGTAGGTCTAGTGAGCTACGTGATCAGAGCATTTTTGTGCAGCTGAGAAGATATGAAAAGCCCCCATAGAGTGATGTTAGATTGAGTTTTCTTTAGTTGATCGAGGATCTTTCTCTCCTCGAGGGTCATTTCTGGCATAGGAAGGTTTTCAACATCCTTCCCCTTGTCATTTGCGGGTAGTGAGCTTGGGATCTGGTAATGCCTCCTCGATCTGGTCATGTGATTTACTGAGGAAGGGAAGAACTTGAATCCTGTTTCCTCATCAACCTCAGGTTGTTCTGCCACCTTATTTATTTTTTCGAGGAGTTCTTCAAATTATATCATCCCACACATATCGGCTATCGAGCCAGTTTTATCTGGAACTTTCTCTTCATTAGAATCTCTAAATTCTTCCCTCCATCTGGTGGCAACAATTTTGTCTTTTAATGTAAAGTCAATGCATTCCACAACTTCAACGGATTCTTCACACAGGTCTTCCCATTCTGTGGGAATATGTAAGGGTGAAGGGACTAGGCTCCCTTGTAGATTTAGAGTATCAAGTAACTCGGTCATACTACAAATATTATTGGTTCACATGAATATTTCTGCCATAATTTGGATAGCATTATCCAGGCTGACTTCGTTGGCTTGTACTACCCAACGGTCCGACTCTCGGGCCCATTTTCATGCTTCTAAGAATAGCGTACAAACCTATGGCAAAGAATGATCATCTGTGAGGGAAATTTCAGCCCGAACTCTAGGAGTTGATTTAACACATCTGATAGTTCTATACCTCCATTTTTAGAACGGGTACGAACAACGATGCACGCTCTGGTAAGGAGTGATAGTGCCTGATCAAGGAGGCTAGTAGGGTGTAAGAGGAAATATGGGCAAGTTTGGAGAGGTTTAGGAGAGTATATAGGTGTGATTTGAGTTGAGGGATCAAATTATGTGTTATGTTTTAAGAAGATGGCATTGGCATGATTTGGGAGTGGGTTGTGAGTAGTGTTTGGCTGAGGATTGGCTGGTGGGGAAATGGTACCCCGGTCAATTAGACCTTCGATTATATTTCAGAGGTGAAAGCACTGGCCAGTGGTATGGCCAGCAGTTTGTTGAAAGGTGCAATGGGCATGTGTCTTGAAGTTTTTTGGGAGAGGATTTGGCAAAGTACGGGGGTCCAAGGGTTTGATGAGGTTTCAGCTTAAAAGCGCTTGATAAACTTTGGAGAGGGGATCATGAAGCTTGGTGTATTCCTTTCAGACTGGAACATGGCGAATTTCTAGTTCCCACGAAGTAGTTGGTTGAGAGATATTGTTAATGGTTGAGACTGTAGCACTGGAAAGCTTATTATATTTTCTGGGGGTGAACTGTCTGGACTCCTTCTTTGGTTCAACATCTGTTTTGGCCATACTCTCCTCGATTTCTACTCTCGTTTATTTGAGATCTCTAAAGTGAGGATAGCATTATCCTCCCATGGTCGCTTAAACATGGGGTAAGAAATTCTTCTTCACTCTGCTGACTTGTTCCTCCTCGGAAGGCCGATTGGTCATGGTAGCTGCTTTTTCCCTCCATCGGGCTATGAA
This sequence comes from Sambucus nigra, assembly GCA_949130495.1. Taxonomy (NCBI): domain Eukaryota; kingdom Viridiplantae; phylum Streptophyta; class Magnoliopsida; order Dipsacales; family Adoxaceae; genus Sambucus; species Sambucus nigra. The sequence continues at coordinate 199,727,345 of OX422221.1, read as the reverse complement.
GTTACTAACTGATTTCCCAAAGTTTTGTTTGAGCATCTCTAAATCATAGCGGATGACCTTAAGCTCTTTATTATATTTGTACTGTGATATGAATTCTCGGGCCACATCCTCCCAACTACGATTTCTGGACTCTTCAAGAGACAAAAATAATTGGAGGGCGCTATCCTTCAGAGTTTACTGAAACAATTGGGCCATCACCTCTTCAGAAGCCCCTAGTAGAGTCATGGAATGGTGATAACTATGGAGATGAACAATCGGGGGTCCACTTCCTCCAAATTTCTCGATATTTGGTATCTTGAACTTCTCGGGTAACCTCGCCTTAGGATAAGGAGATATGTGGGTGTAGTCCATGTAATTACTAGAGATTTTGACTTGGTCAAACTTCATAGTGAGCATATTGAGGTCTTCTTTGACTTTGTTTAACTCTTCATCTTTTGGATCAATGATCATAGGCAAGTTGGCCCCAGGCTGGGCAAGGTTCGGCATCAGAAACTGGGCAGGCGGCGGCCCCTTAACAGGAGGGGCACGTGGAGCGTGATGATGTTCTTTGGGAAGCCATATAGGCTTGGATAGAACCATAGCACGAGGAAATAGGGCATCGGTCTCTTGAGGAACGGGAACCTAGTTTTTTTGCATCTCTCGGACCTCAGTCTGGAGGTTGTCAATCTTGGACACGAGCTAAGCTAGGACTGCCATCAAATCCATTTACATAAAATGGGTACTTACTCTGTGTTCTCCATGGAAAGCAGATGGATTCCGAACTCAGAAGAAGTAGTAGGGGAACGAACAAAAATCTGGGGTGATTTGACTGAAGATATAAGCCAATAAGGAGCCAGGTTAAGGGCATGTGATCGACCTGAGAAGGCGTAAAATGGGATTTATTTTTGAGAAAAAGGATGAAAATATTTTTGACATTTTTTTTAGATTGGCAGACAAAATATTTTTGGTTTTTTGATAAAGAGAGGAGAAATGTTTTTGGATTTTTGATAAAGAAGGGAGAAATATTTTTGGATTTTTGATAAAGAAGGGATAAATGCTTTTGGATTTTTGATAAAGAAAAGGGAAATGTTTTTGGGATACGATCTTAGCATGATCATTATAATTATTACGTTCTCACTTGTATTACATTCTCCTAAATGAAAAATGAAATGTCGGACGGGGCCCGAGCCTAGAAAAGTTGGGTTTGTAATATATGCAAAGCTATAGCTAGACTTGTGACTCGGCTCACGGATAGGGTCCCGTTATAAAAATGTGCGAAAATTTCGGCGGCAGTCCAACCCGGAATTTCGATAGAGTTTCTAATAGAAACCGAAAATCTAACATGTGTGTCCTAGGCTTGATACCTATATGCGGGTATGTAGTTGGTTGGGTGAATTGAAAAGGGTTCCCCCCTTTGGCGTGACTTCCACGATATACGTCTTGCTCTTACGGGCAATCGGTACGTGTGGACAAGCCATTTGATATAATTGGGTGTACGTGAATTGCCTCCATATACCTCACGAGGACGGTACGTGTGAGAGCGAATTCGATATACTTGGCATACGAGAACGAGTTCCCTGCGATATACCTCCCGTCATGACTTCGGTCAAGAGGTACAATGCGGGGGAACCGTTAGATATACATCGAAGGTACTTGGCCAATGGAAGGTGAGAGTCATATCGCTTAGGCTAACTTCACCCTGCCGGACCATAACCCATCACGAAGTGACCCTCCAGTTATAGGGTATAATTTGGTCAATAACAATGCACTTTGGTGATGTTGTGAGAATCATGTATGATTCTCTTATTAGTATCTTACGGTGAGAATGTCTTTCTTGATTATGTCAGACAGGGAGAAAAGTACAAGTACCAATGGTACACCAAGTATGGATGGGTGATGCATGCAACATGTAGATATATATGATCCTAGGTTCACGTGATGCGAAGTGTACATGGAGAATTTTTTACAAGTGTGTGAATAAAAGCATAAGTATGGGGGATACATGGAAAATGGGAACTTGCAAAAATGGGAGAAAATATAAACAAATATAACACCCATGTAAATAGAGTCTAGACCTCAAAATAATGTCCCTAGTGGAGTCGCCACTATGGCCATCACCGATCCTCGTGGCGGGTGGGAGAGTGAGGATCCTAGGTCCCGCGTGTCCCTCTCGGGAGCGCTTTGGCTGGTGTCGTTGATGAGGTGAAAGATGTAAAGAGATGGAGTTGCCAGTCTATTTTACTCAAAACAGACAAAAGAAATGGAGCCATCCCAAAGAACAACATTTAAAGACATACTGATACATACGAAACCAAAATGATTCGAAAAGGTTTCGGAGGCTAAGTTACGAAATGGGAAGGTGTTAGGCACCCATTCCGCCCTTACGGTCTCTCAGGTTTTTTTTTGCTATTTCCTTTATTTTCCCCGCAATATGTGTGAATGTGTATATATAGTGGAGATAGGAATCCTCAACTTGTATCATGGAAGAGATAAAGGGAGTCATCCGTAGGAAGGTTCATAAAAATAATATTAGAAAATAGGGTTTACGCGATTATCCTTGCGTTGATCGTTATAATGGAACGATAACGTATGTGGAAAAATATGCCACTAGGAATAAATATATGCATATATAAATGTATGTAATCTAAGAGAGTTGAGTTTAGAGAAAATAGAAAATGAGAGAAAAAGTGAGAATAGGAATCGAGTCTCGGGTTTTACCCCGAGACGCCTACGTAGCCTATAGAGGCATCAAAGTCCACGTAGTTCGCATAAAAAACAAGGGCTTGGGGTTTATCCCATAAATCCACCCGGGGACTTCTCTTATTTGTGTGTATGTGTGTAAAAAAGTGTTTCAGTTATGAGAAAAGTGTAAGAAAAGTGTGAGAATTTCCGTTTGGAATTTATGAGCAAACCCTATTTTTCTTGGTTTTTGGGTTTTTATTTGTATGAAAATAAGAGATGTGCAATAATACTAAATAAAAAGTATATTGGGATATGTGAGATGAGAGAATAAAAGTGTTAAGTAATAAAACAAGTTAATGCAAATTTAAGGAGAGAATTGAGAAAATTGGACCTTCTTGAAGATCTTAAGCTTGATCTTGAATGTTGGAGAGCAGCCCTTTCACTTGGATGATGATGGAGGGTAGTGAATTCACAAAGTTTGATGAAAAAGGATTATGAAAAGTGAAGGTTGGAAGGGATTTGGATGTGGAAATCACGCTAACTTCGAGAGAGGTTTCTTGGATTTGCTGAGAGTGACGTATTTCATATTTGGTTTCCCTTTACAAGGAGGTTTGGGCCCTCCTTTTTATAGGCCCACGGCATTACCGATTGTCATAGCCCTGGTCCTTCCAATCGGCAGGTGTGTCTAGGCACACTGCCGATAGGTTGGGTCTGGGACCTGCCGTTTGGCAGCGTCTTTCGGGCCTTTTTGGAAAATCATCCGCAGAGTGCAAACCATTAATCAGAATCGTGCACAGGGAAAATCATTAGAGAGGTAATTCAGAGACCTTCGAAAGTCCTTTGCACTTCTCCCGGGTTCGGGAGTTGACTTTGGGTCAAATGTGGCTCGAAAGCGCTTGTCGATCCTTTGGACGGGAAAACTTCGGACGCAAACGAATCATTTGTCCGCATGGTAAGTCAGAATCGCGCACGGGGTGGACCGTTAGAAAGGTTTGGAGATGTACTTCGACATTCCAAAGAGTTTTCCCCAGTTTTGGGAGTTGACTTTGGTCAACCAGGCCCTGGAAACATTCGGTGACCTTCCAGAGTAAAAAGGATCGTTCGTCCCTATCGTAAGTCAGAATTGCGCACGGGTAGACCGTTGGAAAAGTATTTCAGTTAACTTTGAAGATTCATTCAGTATCTGTCGAGCTAAAGAGTTTACTTAGGTGAAATGGAGCTCGGGAGTGCCTGATGGCCTCCTAATAGAGTTTTGGGGGAAAACGGGTCGTTCATCCGTATGGTAAGTCAAAATCACGCACGGGACGGACCGTTGGAAAGGGGATTTAGTTTCCTTTTAAGATTCATTCAGTCTCAGTCGAGATGAAGAGTTTGACTTTTTGGTCAAATGGAGTCTGGGAGCATCCGATGACCTCTAGGTCGGTACTCGGGGTATGACCTGGGTTTGTAGTGATGAAGGGAGGTGTTAGGGACCTAAAGAGAGTTTAGGGGATAATAGAATGGGGTGCCTATAGTTTTCTCCCAAAGTTAGGAAAAATTATGTAGAAAAAGTCAACTCCCGCACTACATAAATGGATGGCAAAAGTAGTGGGAGATTATGGAGAAAAACTTCTAAAAAATTGACGTTGTTTTGTAAAAAATTGTCCGGTCATTCAAACGAGTCTCAATGTCGTTCGAACAACATTCAAATGAGATGTCAGTGCATGTAAAACAAAATCCGTTAGAAGTCGTTCGAGCGAGCTCATTTAAATGAGGTCTTTGAGCTAGATTTCAGGCCATGAATTTAGATAATTTTGATACGGACGCGTGACTTCAAATTTCGTATTTTTCTGATTTTTTTGAATTAGTTTTGATTTTTCTACGAAAAGGTGTCCAAGAAAAAAATCTTTAGATAGTATGAATTCAAAAAAATTTGACAAAAATTCTAACACGTAATAATAAATTTCCAAGTCTCAACGTAATATAAGCATTCATACTTAAGAGGTCCTTAGATTGTTGACGATAAACATAAGGCACAAAATACAATGTAGGATGTGATCTTCTCTAACTTGGCCACTATGTCTTCAGCATTAATGTCATAGGCATGAAAGGTCATAAATAACTTCTATCCTATGACTCAAGGAGTTTTTTTTAACTAAGCCGACACTTACAAATTAAATCAATTGAAAATTTTTCCTTACAACTTTCATACATATTTTGCCAATTACCTTACCCCTACTTCACCATTATACCACCACAGTAAAATCAACCTACTCTCCTTCAAAAATCAGTAGCAAAATATTGTAGGAGGTCTACTCTCATTCTTTTCTAAATGATTTAATTAGTGTGGTTTATTTTCTTTTCTTCCACTTTTGGTCTTACTCCATTATCTCAAATCAACTAATATCCTTTTTTATTATTAGTATTCATATAATATATTTTCATAAAATAAAAAAAGATAAGAAAAATTGGTTTACTTATAAACTGCAAAAGTAGGATTTCCTCACTTTTTCTACACTTTTATACTTGAGTCAAACTACGTGAACTTTGATGCCTATTATGGCTATGTAGGCATCTCGAGTCATTATCGGGATTCGAGTCCTATTTTTCTCATTGAGTTACTTTGTTAATATCTCATATTTAGTAGTATTGCGTGTATATGTACATGTATATACTAGTATTCCCTCCGATATGCACGTTCATTTTTTCATAGTGAATTGTGATTCGGTGGACACAAACATCATATTTTTATTATTTTCCTTTCTTTCGTATACTCCTTAGGATGACTCCTCTCCGCCCTTCCCATGACGCGAATAGGACGATTCCTTTTCCTCATTTATTTTCACATCGCATACATTGTACACATGAGCATGTCTTGGAGAAAAAAAGGAGAATATTAATATAGGCCATGAGAGACTGAGAGAACGAAATGGGTTCCTAACACCTTCCCATTCCCTAACTCATTCCCCGGACCCTCGATTCATTTGGTTTCGTATGCATCAGTTTTCTTTTGATGCCGTTCGTTTAAGGACGGCTGCATCTTTTGCCTATTTTGAGTAAAATAGACTGGAGACTCCATTTTTATCCCATTTGATGATGATCGAGTTATATTCCTAGTAGCCTGCAAAGGTCGAGCAAGTGAGAAAAAAGAGTATTCATATCCTCGAGTCCCCACATGCCGAGAATGAGAGAGATTCCCCCCCTCTCTCTCTCCTTTGCGAGGTCATCTCGCGTCGAAGGAATCCCCGGATGGATGCAATGGAGGCTCCGATGGGGACTTACTTTTTAAAGGGCCAGACTTTACTTCACATGGGTTTTGTTTCCTTTTCTCTCATTTGTCTCTATTTTTCTACATGCGTACATATTCCTCCACTTGTATATTGTTCTTAATCTAATACTTATCGATTGTATATATGCCTTGTCCATATCATGATGTTTATATCCTTCTCTATAATATTATCTTTTCACATCAAATATGTATACTATCTTCCTATCACATGCTTTATGATTTACTCACTTGCATAGAGTCACCATGTTTCACTCCGCTTACTCACACTTGCATATGATTCACATTACTTTTATATCTCCATGCTTAGTCTCACTGGCGCACACTCTCACATTACTCTCACTTGTACATAGCCACATGTTACTTACATGTTTCACACACCATTTGTAAATATCTATGCTTAGTCCTGTTAGCACAAACTTTCACATTTCTCCCACTTCTATATATCCACATACTTTCTTCACTGACACATATTCACACTCTCACACTTTGCACATATTTTTGTGTATATTTAAATATCTCACATTTTGTATATATCACCATTCTTTGTATAGTCTCCATACTTCATGTATGTATTCTCTAGTATAGTGATAGAATTTCTCTCGCTTAGATGCATAAAACTCTCCATAAAATGTTAATTTAGACTCATGCATTCTTTCACACTATGTCACTTAAGCATTGTAATATTAACCAAAATTTTGTCCTGTACTGGGGGGTCACTTCATAATGGATGTCGATCCTGCTTGGCACAGTTAAACTAATCCATATGATTCCCATCTTTTGAGAGTAAGATAGAAATTAATGAATAAACCTGTTTAATCAAATTCCAACTTTATGCCTAGTTATTAATTGAAACCTTAACTCATGCATCTAATCGTGATTGACAGAATATACGTAATCAAACATGCACACAATCACAAACACATATTTGAGGAAAACATCCCCAAAGGGGAAAAACCTTTTTATTTCACTATATTGTGTAAACCACAACTTACAAATAAAGAGAAATAGAACATGTTGTGACACACAAAGACCCACGGGCATCGGTTCATTGTCATCGCTAAGAGATGCCGCAAGAGATCCAATGGTCAGTAATGGAGAGATAGCCTTCTTCTCCACATGGATTAATCCATATGTGTATGATGCATAACAAGGGTCTAAAATGATTCACATATATATTTGGGACGATTTGGTGAATCAAAAGAGGTTTCAAACTCAAAAGTTGAAGTCTTAAAATCGCAGTTGTTTTGCAAAAAATGGAGTTATAAAGACTTGAAAAACCTAGCAGCAGAATCAAGTATTTATATAAAAAAAATAAGCCGACGTGGTTGCTCCAAATGACATAAGGGTGTCGCTCGAATGACAACCGGTGTCACTTGAACCTTCATCGTGCGACCTATTAAATGAGGTAAAAATACCAAAACAGTACGAGTTTGTTTGATGACTGCTTCAAGCGAGCTTCGCACGACCTATCTCACGACATGCAATGTCATTTGATGAGGTTGTTTGAACGACATTAACCTGTCATTTGAATGACACGCCTTAGTCATTTGAACGACTAAAGTATTAAAATCTAAGTTCGCCAATAGGTCTTTAAAAATTAATTTTGACTTAGAAAACCAGACTTATTTCGCTTCAAATATTTTAGAAAAATTGCCAAATAAATACGAAAAACATTAAAAACTCCAAATTAAACATTATACCATTTTTGTGAGTGGCGTTAGTGGGAATAGCTGAAGATGCACGTTGTACGTTTCTCGATGTTATTGCACGTATAAAGATGATGGGTGCGTGAAGCTTCAGATGCGAATAGTGGCTGTCATGAATGATCATGTTGACGTACCGAATGTAGCGGTATACGATATACTTGTTGTGTTTAGGACACATAGAATACTCCTAGATTCTAAACGGACATTTATAAAATCATGTCCTTACACCTTTCATTGGTCTAGTACCTTCAATGTATATCGAACGGTTCACCCCGCATCTTACCGCTTTAACAAACTCACTAAGGGAGGTATTGCAGAGAACTTATTCACATACATTGAGTATATCCCATTCACTCTCAAAAATATTGTCTCCATGAGGTATATCGTGAGGTAATTCATATACACTCAGGTATATAAAATGGCTTTTCCACACATACCGATGAATGATTGCCCATACAGGCAAGAGGTATATCGTGGAAGTCGTGCTAAATAGGGGAACCTTTCCATTAAACCACCAATTCGTCAACCTCATATAGGAGTTTTCCCTAGGACACTCATACTTACTCTTTCGATTTCAATGCGAAACTCTACTAAAATTTTTGGTTGTCTTACCACCCTAATTTTTGTGATATTTTGCTCGTTTTTAAAATAAGACCCTGTCCTTGAGTCTAAAAACAAGTCAAACTATGCCTTCCATCGTATACCTTATCTTTTCCCCAAATTCAGGACATGTTCGTCATTTCATTTTCACCCTTGGCAGAACATAATACAAGTGGAAACAATTATGCTGGGGATTCTCCTTTCCCCCATTTTTAAAAAAACCAAAAAGATTTTCTCCCTTTAAAAAAAATATACAAAAGATATTCCTTTTTCCCTAAAAATAAAATATAAAAATCATTTTTCCTCTCAGATGCGATTGCGTATCCCAATCTTGGCCTAACTCCCTATTGGCTCAGTTTTACATTAAGCCACCCTGAAGCTCCACTACTTCCTCTACCGCTTATATAAAATTCGAGCAATCCCTCAAAAGTATATTCATGGAGAATATTGACTAGTCTACAAAGGACCAACTAGATCTGTTAGCAGTCCTTGCTCATCTCAATGCTAATATCGACAAGCTTCAGGTAAACTTTTAGAAAAGGTTACGATACCGAATTTAGACTCTTAAGGCTCCCAAGACCTAAATCCTCTTTCCCCGTGCTATGGGTCCACCAACTCCAGAGCCAGTGTGGGTTCTAATAGAGTACAATCATGTACCGCAGGCCTCACCTGCTAATCGAATGCCATCATCTCAATTGCCCATACCAAATCTCGCCTAGCCGGAGGGTAATCTACTAGTAAAAATTGACCCCAAAGAAGAAAAAATGAATAATGTCAAAGAGGACCTCAGGTTGTTAGCTAAAAAGTTTGACCAGGTTAATATCTCAAGGAGCTATATAGACTACACCCATATGTCTCCTTAACCTAAAGCCTGACTACCAGAGAAATTCAAAATGTCAAACATTGAGAAGTTCGAAGATAGTGAAACCCTAATTGTGCAACTACTCAACTACCATCATGCCGTGACTCTCCTCCGGGCATCAAAAGAGATAATGTCCCTAATGTTCCAATAAACTCTATGAAGGTGTCCTTCGATGGTTCTTGTCCCTTAAAGAATCTAGGACTCATAGTTGGGAAGATGTAGCCTGAGAATTCATGATCCAAACAAGTATAACAAAGATCTAGAAGTTACTCGTCATGACTTGGAACTGCTCAAGTAGAACCGAGGTGAAATGGTTAGTAGTTATATTAGAAGGTGGAGAGAGAAGGACATCACTATGACAAAACGACCATAAGAGAAAGAGTAGGTAATCATTATGAAAAAATAATTTCCTTCTCTATATCAGAACTTTAATGATAGGGGAGTAATACCCCATTTCAGATCCCTCTGGGAGGTAGGGGTGGAAATTGACTAAGGGATTGCAAGTCAAAAACCTAAATTTGAGCAAGAAACATTGACTGGGAAGTTCACAACTTGGAAGTATGATAAGCTTGCCAACACTTCAATCTCAACCATCAACATCTCCAAACCTACTACCTTTTGGACATTCGAAAGTTATCCCAATCAAGTCAAAAAGGAAACCAAACTTCATTCCCCTTTGTAAAAAGTGTAACAAACCGTGCTTGCCTAAAACCTCATTAAACCTCTAGAACCTAAACCAAAACGCATTGCGATTTCCACTAAATTTTTGAGCAAACCACTGACTTGTGTTTTCATCAAAAGAATGTTATGTAAATCCTCATAGATAGGGGGATCGTTGCCCCACCAGCAAATCCAAATCCCAATACCACTTAGAATCCTCTCCCAGCACATAAATGGCATAAATTCCATCCTCTTAGAAGAAAACCCATAATTCAACCCTTTTGCTAGAATCAAGCCTATTAAAACACGCAGTCCATCCACCATCTCACCTAAATCCCTAAAAGTCAGTCCATCCTTCCTCCCACACCTTGAGAATCCATCTGAGAAAGATCTATCTCTCCTAACTAGGGCCTACATTACCATTCCTACCCGTTCAGAAGAGGGAGGCATGGAACTACTCGCGATTTTAGATTAACTTCAAGAAATTAGGCTAGAAATGCAATCATAAATCACCGTCAACTGCGAGAAGATCAATACCTTGGGCTTGATAATCTAATGAATGGTTTGTACCCATAATTTTTTTTAGTTTAAACGGCATTATGAAATTTATGTATGATGTATTTGTCAAAAAGTGAGAAGTATGCACTATATCTGAACTACTCATGGTTTTGAAACTCTAAGGGCATCTTATCCCTTCCTTCCAACACTTTCCTACTGAATGGGAAGACTTGTATGATTAAGACATGGAGGTTTTAGAATGCATTAAATTTTCATTGAAAGATGATGTCATTACCACCGAACAAGGTGACAACTTTGACAACTCAAGTGATGAACCAGATGATGAAGATTTCACCTTTTGCGAATATCCTGAACCATAGTATGACCCCGTAGAAAAAAATGAAACCCAGGGTTGGATATCTTCTTTTAAGATGAGGTTATTTGGAATGAATATTACAATCATAAGGTGGATCCCCAAAGTAATAAAGATATGGAAAGAATCGATAATTTTAACGACAGTGTACTAATGAGCTGTTTGACCTGCATACACTGGGAATGGATTTTTACATGATCCATCTGGAAGCCAAAGCTTTCTAACCCATTCAAAAAGAATATCACTACTGATAAACCACTTCTCAATTTGCATGCCATCCCTGTCAAGCCTAAGTAAGTCAGCGCGAACCCTACTATTCATCCCCTCTAAGAAACACCCGACTCTACTAATTTTCCTTCTATTTCTAATGTAATTATTAACGAGGCCTCCTCTGATGAGGTCCTCACTATTGTATTTACTGAATTTTTTTTCAATGAAATGAATAAAGATTTCGGGTAACTTGTTATGACTTATATTAATTTCCATAATTATAATCTAACGATTGATGAAGATGATTTAATAAATGAAAAATTCTTAACTGATCTCATTAGGAAAAATCTAAACAATATGACCACGTTCAAATTAATGACGATGAGACTATTATCATCAATCTCGATTCTATTTGCCACCTAGGTGAGATTAGGATGGGTCACGCTCAAAGAGTATGAGTGGTCACAATTCGAAGATCTTCTGAAAGAGTTTGAGGATATCTTCGCATGGTAATACAATGACATGTGTTGTATTGACTCAAATATTGCATAGCACGAGATTACTACCTTTACAGAAAGCAAACCTATTAGGCAGAAACTGAGAAAACTCAAAATAGAGTGGTCTCTCAAAGTCAAAGATGAAGTGGTGAAACAATTGAACATAGGTTGTATTCTCATGGTCTAATATCCTACATGGCTTGCAAACATCATCCTCGTGTCAAAGTCGGGAAGAAAACTCCTCATGTGCGTTGATTGTTGAGATTTGAACATGGCATCCTCGAAGGATGATCACCCTCTTCTAACATCGATGTGATCATCACTAACCTTAATAGTCATTCCCTCAAGTCATTTATCGATGGTTTCATTGACTTTAATCACATTAAGATGCATCTTGATCATTTGGAAAACACCGCCTTCATCACCCCATGGGGAACCTTTTGCTACACAGTCATGGCGTTTGGTCTCAAGAATACCGGGACTACCTACCAAATTTTTGTTTCAACCATTGGGAATGATCATATCCATAAGGAGGTCGAAGTCTATGATGATGATATGATCATCAAGTTTAAGACTTGAAAAGGCCACATTCCTTCCTTGAGGAAATTCTTCAAGCTGCTACAACAATACGAGATGTGACTCAGCCCACAAAAAATGAGTATTTGGTGTCACAAAGGGAAAATTCCTTGGATTCAGGGTCATCAAAAAAGGGATTGAGATGGTCCCTACCAAACTAAAAGTAAAAATCAAGATGCCACCACCCCGAACGGAAAAAAAAGTGTGTGAATTTTTGGGTAAGCTCTAATACATCAATCGATTCATACACTAATTGACCTCTATTTGTGAGCCCATTCTTAAGATTTTCTAGAAAGATCTAAATAAAGTATGGAACGAGGCAGGTCAGTATGCCTTCAATTAGATTAAGAAATACTTCACTCGGCCTTCGGTGTTCCTGCCTTGGAAAAAAGGTCCCCGCCTCTTCGTATACCTTATTATCACCGATACTGTAGCAGGGACTATGCTGGCCTAGCACATCGAAGAATCCCACAAAGAAAGAGCCATTTACTATGCTAGTCAACAACTATCTAGGTATGAAGTGAACTACAATGCATTGGAGAAGGCACGTGTCAACTTAATCTGGGTCATGCAAAAGCTACAACACTACAAACTTTCATTCCTTATAAAGCTGGTGTCCCGAATGAATTCGATGAAATACTTGTTAAAAATCCCTCCTTATCGAGTTGCATGGCCCGCTGGTTGATGTTACTAGATAAATTTGACATCAAATATGTCACGTAGAAGGCTATGGAGGGAAGAGCCAGTTTTATTTACCTCGCTGACAATCCCATTGATGGAACTAAGGTCTAGATTTTTGAATTCCTAAATGAAAACATCCTTTTTACCTCTTACGGGTATTTAAGATGGAAGATGTTCTTTGAGAGAGACACTAATAAGAAAGGATATGGTATTGCGATACTTCTAATTTCCCCGGACGATTCTCACTCTCCCATTGCCATCAAATTGGATTTCCCTTGAACCAACAACTTGATGGAATATAAAGCATATACATAGGGCTCAAGATCATCCTCTAAACATGAATCAAGTTTATTGATGTATATGGACATTCAACCCTCATTATGGGGCAAATCATCAAAAAATAGGAAGTCAAAGATGAGAAGATCCTACCCCTTCATGCTCACCTCGAAGAGATCGCCTCCCAGTTTGATTATATCACTTTCCATTATCTTGATTGATCGAGAAAAAAACTAGTTTAAGTAATGGAAACCATGGCCTCTATAGTTAGCATCCCGTAGGGATAATAATAGCCCCCTTTTTAGTCTAAAAATAGGATGCACCCAGTCATTGCTACCAAATCGAGCTCGAAGAAGACCCAAACATGGCAGGATTATGGTATTATGGTATTTGTCACCTCCTCAAGTATGGTAGCTATCCTCGAGATGCTGACAAAAAAGATCATTTGACCCTTCGTAGGTTGGCTGCCCAATACATCATTTGTAATAAGGCGCTCTTGAAATGAAATTTAGATGGAACCCACTTGCATTGTACAACAGGGGATGGGATCGAAAATGTGATGCAGAAGATCCACAATGAGGAATGTGGACCCCACATGAATGGTCATATGTTTGCTAAGAAGATCATCCATCAAGGATATTACTAGACCACTATGGTTTAAGACTACACTGCTTACGTCAGAAAATGCCTCAAATGCTAACAATTTGTTAGCCTTTGGCACTTGCCTCCTTGGGAGTTATATAACATGAATTCTCCCTAGCTCTTCTCCACTTGGGGCATAGACATCGTTGCGAAAGTCACTCCCAAGACATCAAACAAGATGATTTCATATTAATCTCCATTAGTTTCTTCACAAAATGGGTCAAAGTAAAGTCATATGCGGTGTTGAATGTAAAGAAACTAGCTAAATTCATAAAAAAGAACATCATATGTTGTTACGGAGTTGCCCATTAGTTGTTATTAGATAATGGGCTCCATTTCGATGCTGAGGTCATAGAACTAGCTTATGAGTAAGGAATCAAATGTCATAAGTCCTCTCCTTACTTATCACAAACTAATGGGGCTATTGAAGCCACCAATAAAAGCCTTAAGACCATCATTAGCAAAGTGAATGAAAGTTGCACAGACTAGAATGATTGGATGCCATATTACCTCTGGGAATACCATACCTCCATCAGAACACCCTCTGGGGCTATTCTCTACTCTCTGGTATATAACATGGAGGCCGTTATACTTTTCGAATTTGAAATCTCTTCTATAAGGGTTATGCTCAAAAGCTAAGTCAGTGAAGAAGTTTGGCAGTAAAATTGTTATGACGAACTTATGCTCTTATATAAAAGGAGATTGAAAGCCCAATATCGCATACAAGGTTACCATCGCCATATTGTGTGATCATCCAATAAAAAAGTCAAGGACTGTGGTGTCCATGAAGGAGATATTACCCTCAAGGAAATTATAGAACCCATATGGAATTCGAGAGGAAAGTTCAAGACCAGCTAGAATGGCTCCTACATCGTAAATAAAATCTATTGAAAACGTTATAAGCAATGATGGATCCCCGGGTTTTAATTTTCACAATTAAACACAATTATAATTTCCTTTTAAACCAAATCTCGATGCGAAAGCGTAAAAGGTGATGGGATGGTTCAACTTAAACAAATAAATTATCGAAGTTTTAATTTTCTTAATTAATCCAAGTCCTAGAATTTCCCTAAGTCATATTTATCAATATTAGAAAATTAGGCGAAACCAAATTTTAGCAAATGACTTGAATAAACCAAATTTACCCAATATTTAATTTAGCACCAAATTAAATGAGTGTGATGATTTAAACCAAATTTTATCTTGAATTATTCTAAACATGCGTTCTACGTTATTTTGCAAGATAAAATAAATCAATCACACTACGCCGCGATGTACGAGAAAAAACCCAAGACGGGAAACAACCTCGGACGGCCCTAGCCACAAATCCACTAGATACGGAATTACAAGTACAAGACAAAAGACTTACAACACACGACTCGATCCCTCTCAAGCCCCGACGCTTCTTCTTGTAGACACCTCTTCCTAGAGGATAACCTTGGAACTCCACCGCGGTCTCGAAATCCACCGATAGGACTTTATATGGTCACCGTCACCCGAGCAAGGAGCCTTTATCCAAGTGGATAGAATCGCAACAAAACGTCTTCTTCTTTGATGGATGTAGAAGCAAACCAAAACTTCTATTTGAAACGGAAGAGATAAGCTGGTGCCAAACTTCAAGCAATTGATATGTATATATGTGAACTTGGATAAACAATATGGGTGTAAAACTAGAGTGATAAAATATTTTCTCTTGAAAAATAGCACTCAAAACTTGAACATTTTCCTTAAATAATTTTAGCTCTCAAACTCTCTCTAAGAGATGGAAAAGTTGGGAAAAGTTATGGAAATGTTAAGGTGGAAAATGTTCTTCCCGCACATATTAAAGTCTGAAAAAGTTGGTTAAAAACTAAGTGGGTAAGTGGGTGAAAAACTGCCAAAAAACTGCCAAAAACTGTTCCCGCCTGACATCTCGTTCGAACGACATTTCGTTCGAATGAAATTCTCGTTCGAACGAGACTTTTAACGACGTTCCAGATTGAACTCGTTAGAATCTAATTGGATATCTCGTTCGAATAGAAGGTTCGTTCGAACGACATATCGAACGACATTTCATAGGCCTATACTGGAACCTCGTTGGCAAACTCGTTCGAACGACATCTGGTTCGAACGAAAAAACTCGTTCGAACGACATATCGAACGAACTTCCAGAAAGTTTGGAAAATTCAATTTTTAGCCCAGAAAACTTTATAAACTTATTTTAAAGTTCAAATTAATTCTTTCTAAAAATAAAACGCCGTTTTTAATTAAACCTAACACCCAATAAAACTTGTTCCAAGCTCCTATATATCTAATATTTCATTCATACCTTGGGAGCATGGAACTATGGTTGATGACGTAGAAACGAGGCACGCAAACCGGCATATTTGATTAGGCTTTATACTCTTTGCCGCTAAGTCTTCAACAAACACTTCATAGGCTTGAGAATATTACAATTAAATACTATCCTATGAATAAATGTTTTTGTCCGGAATTGAGCCAAAACTATATATGGACTCAATTGGAAATTTGTGTCCTTACAAATCTCCCCCTTTGGCTATTCCGGGACAAAAACCAAACAAAAATCCTAAAGGGTCGTCAAGCTCACTAGACTCAAAACATAACCCACCCAAACTTGACTCAACCCAAGGATCAAACGCTTTGCCATTGAAAGATGCCGCTTTAGAATAATTCCTGCACACTTAAGCAAACCCATCAAATGCATAGGGAATATCAAAGTATTAAATGCAATTTTAATTAATTACTCCCCCTAAATTAATTCTCCCCTTTATCAAACACATGACCTACTTAGAAAGACGTCTCCCCCAAGATAAATCTCCCCCAAACTAAGATACGCTAATAATAGGATTAGATACCATTTCTCCCCCTTTTTGTTCAGGAATAGGCAAAGGATAAAGAACTAATAAACATAAAAGCATGTTGAAGCTTAAAGTGATAAGACATGAAAGCATATGGGCAACAAAAGCAAGGCAAAGGCAAAACAAAATATCATATATATATGTACTATAAATATATCAAAAATGCACACGCACATATATATAGATATAAACACGCACATGACACAAAAAGACAATAAGTTTGCACACTCGTATGGCAAAAATGTGTCATATGGAAACGTAAGTGTAGGGGTGTGAACTAGCAACAATTAAATTTAGACCCAAACACTTAATAAACATTCATGGAGTTCTCATTTGATTGCAAACTTTATCACATTTAAATATAACCTCATGTGACAATATAGATTGAAATCAATGAACAAACATACACAATGCATACAAGCCTAGCATATTGATGATTCTACAAACCAATAGAGTCATGACATGAAATACGCAACTAGGATAAACGGACATTGTGCAAACCGTTGATATACCATCCAATTCTCCCTCAATAAGCATATATATTCTTTTGCTTTTGAATGAATATATCAAACAAACATAGGCCTTGACAATTGTTTTCTTTTTAATGCCAAATATTATGTTTTTAGGCCGTTGGATCACGTATTTCTTTTAAATCCAATAAACGGTGGCTTACTATCGCAAAGGATTTAATTCATCCTTTCGGAGACCTTCCCCGTGCACATTTAGATATATAATTTTTTTATCTCACAAAGCTCACGTGCAACGGATTTTGACATGCACTAGTCATCCTAGGCCATAGATATGTAGATGACTAGATTGGTAGGAGAACACCTCAAAAAGCTCAAATATAACATGTGATATTAAGATTTTAAAAGAGCTCGTGCATGTGTGAAAATAGGCATATAAAAATAGAATCCATTTAAACAATACAAAATCCAACTGCTCCATATAAAACATGGTAAAGAACATTTTAAGGATTGAAAATCTAAACCAAAAGTTCTAGCCACGTGGGAGCGTAAAAGATGGGATTCAAACACAAATATATGCCACATAAAGTGTGTCAAACTAAAATACACACAAAATAAAATCTTTTTGAGTTTTTGACATTTTTAACCAAAAATAAAGATATATACTCAAAAGAATAAACAAAAATAATTTGTATTTTTCATTAAGCTTGAATGAAATAAATAAAACACAAATGATAAACAAAAATCTTTTTACATTTTTCAATTAATTCAAACACAAAATATAATACAAAAAGATAAACAAGTCATAATTTCTAGCATGTGATATGAAATAAGGCAATGACTAGAAAATGACTAAACATGCATACATCTAGCAATGATATATAATATGAAGCACAAAAAGCTAGAGTATGCATAAAACACTAACACATTCAACCTTTAAATTTAGCAAGGGAGGTTTCATGTGATAGTAAATGAGAATCAACAAATCTTGTATCTAGTGCATTTAATAATGATTTCCTAACCTATATAGATTTATATTTAACATGAAGGGGATTAGGAAATAATGAAATGCTAGATAAAGATTTCCTTGGACTTCTTTTAAGATCAAAACAAAATGACCTAAGGTGACCGTTCCTACCACAATGCAAGCATGTGTAAACACGAGGAATGTTACCTAAGGTGTGACCCTTTTTAAAGACCTTGGAAAAAGTTGACCCTCTAAAACAAACAATGGTTTTAGCTTTAGCAATGGAAGAATTTGAGCATGATGTGCTAGAACCAATAGAACTACTACTAGAGTCTTGAGAATCATTTTTCAATTTTAAAATTTCGGACTCAAGTAATAAATTAGACTCCTCAAAATTATGGGACTCCTTCTTTAAATTTTCAATAATTCCTAGAAGGTTAACACGCTCTCCCTCAATATGAGCAAACTTGTCCCTAAGAGTCTTTTCATGATTTTCACCCTCTTTCTTGGACTTTTCTAAAATATCAAAATTTGAATGTAAGTCCATGAGCTTTTCACGAAAAATATCTTTTTGAGATAAGGAGATTTGCAAAGACTCAATGTGAGCTTTAAAACAAGAATTTTCATTTTCAAGAAATTTAATTCTTTTTACAAATCTCAAATTTAATTCCTTTAAATTTTCGTTACATTTGTTAAGCCCATTTAATTCCTCTCGAAAATCAAAAATTTTATTTTCATTAAAATTGGACAAATTTTCATTAAGACGTCCCATTGAGAAGAAAAAAAATATGAGAGTGATAAAATATTGAACCACCTAAAAAGGTAAGGAAATACAAAAAGCCGAAAAACGGATCTTTAACGCGATAACTTAGTGCTGCGGCTCTGATACCACTTGTTGAAAACGTTATAAGCAATGATGGATCCCCGGGTTTTAATTTTCACAATTAAACACAATTATAATTTCCTTTTAAACTAAATCTCGATGCGGAAGCGTAAAAGGTGATGGGATGGTTCAACTTAAAAAAACAAATTACCAAAGTTTTAATTTTCTTAATTAATCCAAGTCCTAGAATTTGCCTAAGTCATATTTATCAATATTAGTAAAATTAGGCGAAACCAAATTTTAGAAAATGACTTGAATAAACCAAATTTACCCAATATTTAATTTAGCACCAAATTAAATGAGTGTGATGATTTAAACCAAATTTTATCTTGAATTATTCTAAACATGCGTTCTACGTTATTTTGCAAGAAAAAATAAATCAATCACACTACGCCGCGATGTACGAGGAAAAACCCAAGACGGGAAACAACCTCGGACGGCCCTAGCCACAAATCCACTAGATACGGAATTATAAGTACAAGACAAAAGACTTACAACACATGACTCGATCCCTCTCAAGCCCCGACGCTTCTTCTTGTAGACACACCGCGGTCTCGGAATCCACCGATAGGACTTTATATGGTCACCGTCACCCGAGCAAGGAGCCTTTCTCCAAGTGGGTAGAATCGCAACAAAACGTCTTCTTCTTTGATGGATGTAGAAGCAAACCAAAACTTCTCTTTGAAACGGAAGAGATAAACCGGTGCCAAACTCCAAGCAATTGATATGTATATATGTGAACTTGGATAAACAATATGCGTGTAAAACTAGAGTGATAAAATATTTTCTCTTGATAAATAACACTCAAAACTTGAACATTTTCCTTAAACAATTTTGGCTCTCAAACTATCTCTAAGAGATGGAAAAGTTGGGAAAAGTTATGGAAATGTTAAGGTGGAAAATGTTCTTCCCGCACATATTAAAGTCTGAAAAAGTTGGTTAAAAACTAAGTGGGGAAGTGGGTGAAAAACTGCCAAAAACTGTTCCCGCCTGGCATCTCGTTCGAACGACATTTCGTTCGAACGAGACTTCTAACAACGTTCCAGATTGAACACGTTAGAATCTCGTTGGATATCTCATTCGAACAGAAGGTTCATTCGAACGACATATCGAACGACATTTCATAGGCCTATACTGGAACCTCGTTGGCAAACTCGTTCGATCGACATCTGGTTCGAACGAAAAAACTCGTTCAAACGATATATCGAACGAACTTTCAGAAAGTTTGGAAAATTCGATTTTTAGCCCAGAAAACTTTATAAACTTATTTTAAAGTTCTAATTAATTTTCTGAAAATAAAACACAGTTTTTATTAAACCTAACACCCAATAAAACTTGTTCCAAGCTCCTATATATCTAATATTGCATTCATACCTTGGGAGCATGGAACTATGGTTGATGACGTAGAAACGAGGCATGCAAACCGACATATTTTATGAGGCTTTATACTCTTTGCCGCTACGTCTTCAACAAACACTTCATAGGCTTGAGAATATTACAATTAAATACTATCCTATGAATAAATGTTTTTGTCCGGAATTGAGCCAAAACTATATATGGACTCAATTGGAAATTTGTTTCCTTATAAAATCCTATCAGATGGAGCCACTATACTAGGGGACATTGATGGGGAGGAGATGGAACATCCAGTCAATCTAGACCGTCTTAATTTTTTCACCCCTAGTTCGGACTCTCATCGCACTATGACTCTTCCCATCTCCCTGCTATTTAAAAAAATCACCCCATACTCAGAATTATATAGCCCTTGATCCTCTAAAAATCACCTTTTCAAAATATAATCCCATGATTTTCAAACCCCACAGAGGTACGTAGGCAGCCTATAAGACAGTTTGGGCATGGTCGTTTCTCTTCATAAAATGTTATTCTTTTTTCCCTTCGAGAATGGTAGTCTCCCTCATCATTTAAATGGACAAAATGATTATGTATGCCTTAGTGATTGGTAAAAATAGTTCAAACAAAAGAATTCATCAAAGTCACAACAAAATGGATTAAAATCATCATCATCTTTTATTAAAAAATAGAGTACGAAAATTACAAAAAACATCAGCAACAAGAATGAAAAATAATAAACGCTCTTACAAACTTCACAAGCCAAACACCTCAACATCTATATAACAAACCCACATATTACCAACATCCCCCTTGTATTTGAGACCTTCTTTTAACTGCTAGACGGACTCACCTCGTAATCATTTTTAGTCCTTGAAGGACCCCAAGAATCCCAATCTTAGTTACTATTCTGTATCTTTTCCACGCGGTGATATACGTAATAATTTTGGATGAAACCACAACACCTTCCTCCAAAGTGTAAAACATCATAAGCCACCTTTGCCCTGTCTCCTCGAGAAAAATATTCATGACCATCCTCTTCTGCAGTAACTTTAAATAATCCATGGATATGAACCCAGTCTCCCGAACAGATTGAGAGGGGCATGTAGACGGTCGTCCACGCTGCCACAAGGGCCCCAAAATCATCCTTAACGATTCAGTCAGATCCGGGAGAGAAGTTATGTATACAAGGAGGAAATATTTTCTCCAAACCTACTTAATGCAGAAGATTCCATGGAAAATAGATAGAAGTCTGGCGAAGGCCCACTAACTGCACATACTGGCACCCAATTACAGAACATGTTGTAGATTTACCCACCATGGTATGGACCAGGTGAAGATTCCTGAGCCCATGCTCCCTAAGCCAAATCACCCAATTCTCCGTAGATAGGACAAAACTGAAGAGAGATCATGAAAAAAAATTAAGAATGCCCATAAAGGGATATCGGGAGGAGCCGATAGGCACAGTCTTTTTGAGAAGCACATAAACAACATCATACGGCTACTCCGTAAAAAAATTAGCCTGGCCTTCTTTTTTGCATCCAATCCATTCTAAGTCTCTATCAGTATAATAATAGCCAGATTATAATGATGAGACATACACAACACTATCGTGGACACCTGAGAGTCATCCTTCGTGTTACTGGTCACTAATAGTAGCCTCGAATCAATCTTAGGGCTACAACACCAGAAAATTCGTTATTAGTATAATATCTTTGGTGCACTGAGTTTAATATTGCTAGGAGAAAAATACTTCCTTCTTACACCAAAGGTCGAGAAATCAAAGGAGAAATATGGAGTAATTCGGCTAATAACACCCGAGGGGAATAAGACAAGTCCGACATAACTAATGCGACACTTGTGTTGACACCTAACATCGCAAAAAACTCCTTGTAAATAGGGCATACTTCGTCAAGACCAAAGAGAAACACATGCTCTTTGGGATATCAAAATTACAGAACTTCTTCCAAGATATTATTGTCTAGAGACGATTAGACCACAATGAGACATGGTGCAAGTTAAAGGCTTCATAGTTGATGTTGTGGAGTCACATGGCCTCTAAACACTCGTGATAAGCCACAAATATTTCGTTCATGGAAAGTGCCATTCCAAGGAAATAAGACGATTGCAAAGAGAGAGGATTGAATTGGGGTGATGGGAACTAGCCTTTAAGCCCCTTTTTATACCCAAAGGCATCCATAAGATACAAAAAGCCCAACCTGCTGTCATAACTACTATTCCTAAGTACTCTCAAGTACATAAGAAGTGCTATAAAAGCTAGGGAAGTGATTTAGAATTGACCAATATGCCGATAGGCATGATAAGAGGTATGTTGATTGGCACCCCCAATTTTTAGAAATTTTCTACCTTCCCCTTTTCTATATAACATTCTAAAATAAAGACTCTTATTTGTAAAAAAACCAACCTGTTGGAAAAAATATTTTTTAAGTATTTATCTCATCTCTTATACTTATCTTTGCAACAAATAAAACCTTAGCAGAAAATTAAAGTGCATGTAGACCAGGTCATTTAATCCAAGATAAATAAAAAATGATGGAAAATGCATCTTATATATATTTGTCAGAATGATTACATTTTTCAGGTACAGAGAGAACAAGAAAAGGAAAAAAGGAAAAACCATAATAAATCGGGACACATCCTTATCCTTTCGAAAACTTGCCAACTAAAAACTGCCACCTTAAGCACCTCGCTGAATATATTTCCATCGATGATGAGTAGTAGATACCCATTCCCAAAATCGGATCTTTGCTCAGAAGTGGCCGGTGGTACCATGTAAGACTTGATCGATTTATTCACATAGTCGGACATCGAAGCCATCCAAACTCTAATGTCTCATAACCAGGATGTTGATACACGAATAGTTTGTAAAAATAATAAGTCCAAAAAAAGCAAGAAAATCAGTAATAAAATGAGGAAAATCATAAGCAAAAGTGCGAAACAAAAAAAAAAGTCATATCTCTCTCCAGAGAACCTCCCTAGGACAACCTGGAAAACCACTTATCTCCGCCTAAGGGCAACGAGGTATCGAGATAATATCTCCACCGCTTAGCCAAATATGGTAAGAAAGAATGGAAATGTGCTAAGAAGGAACATCCTCCACGCCCACTGCATCAACGCCCGTGCTATAAGATGAAGCCACCTGTGCACTGGTGCCTCTCCCCAATCCCGCTATTAGTGGAGGCATACCCTTGACGTTGTAGATAGATGATGGCATCAACCAACTAGTTAAAAAGTCTAGGTAATCGTATCCCGCCGTCATGTTCGTATAGAGAATATAGGGTTCACCGTCGATTGTCACCACCCTCGCCCCATCTAACATATCCTTCATCTACCTCATGAAATCAGTGGTCGCTCACAGTGGGACCTCCACCTAGCCCTCCATCACCTGGCTTACCACCCTCTCCCCCAGGTACCAGATGTACCTAAACTCATGAGCTAATAACCTCCGAATCTATACATGCATACCTATAACCCCTAAATCCATCGAGGACAAACTCCAAGGGTAGAATTTCATTGTATCCTAAACAAAGGTTAGTCGTCTACTAAGTGAAAACAAAAAGGAAATCCATAGAAAGTAAAAAAACCAAAGCCTAAGTTGGTCGCTCGTCAAAGTGCTCAACGCCGTCCACATATCCTTTAAAACCAAGGATTGGTTCGATTTTTGGTTTGGCTTTCTCCACCTATACATCATCGAGAAGGTCCCCATTTCACTTGCCTTCAAGGACATCAACCAAACGTTGTGCCTGATCACTTTATAAAACCACATCTACAAAAAGCGACATAAAATGTAAAAAAAATAAAAATGTGATGGACAACGAGAAAATAAGAGGAAACTATATGTAATGATTACCTCCAGAAGATACGTGGAACTTGTAAAGGTTTATCGACAACACCTACTAAAAGCATCAAGAGAAGTATAAAGGGCCACCAATATATAGCTCCCCAAATCATACAAATGAATATCAAAGATGATGCTTGAGTAAGGAAGAAACCATAAATGGATGACATCATCAGTTGTCACCACTACTAACCCTCCAAAAAAAAGTAAAATAAATAAGTGAGCTTACTGCGCACTTGTTACCCATCCGTTCATTGATTTGTGTAGACTGTAAGGTGTCCTTCAACAACTATATCCAAATGATATCCCTAGATATGATTCGACCAATATCTCCTAGGGTAACCCGAACCACGACCTCAGATACATGCAAAGTTTGGTCTGCCACAATCTGGTGACCTTCACACTCCAGCCTAGTTAACTGATGAACATCCAGGGGCGTAACCATTATCTCCTTATCACCCAAGTGGAATGTTTGGGTAGTGTTCCAACTTCTCTCACCCAGAGCACACAACACCACTATAGAACATGACATCTCATCCAAAGCCCCCACCAGAGGTCCAAACTTTGCTTCCTCTACCATCAACTTCATCACCAAGGGAAGTGCGTCCCAGACTTTCTTTATCCCTATCAAGCCACCGGAGAGAATACTCAAGGAAGCAATGTTGACCTTCACATAAGTCAAGAAAAAATTTTAGTATCCCAAGGGTAATAAAAAAAGAAGACAAAAAGAATGAAAACAAAAATCAAATTATGTAGCCATTCGGGTTCTTCACCCTCGTAGAATGGTGATTCCCTGGCTCTGCAAAAGAACTCTATCATTGAGAACGAGCTCGAAACTATCATAGGCTTTCTATCTCCCTAGTAATAGTGCCTCAACCTCATGCAATTCCAAATTGACCCAGCCATCAGTGTCCAACCAAGCATTATCCGTTGCACTCTCCTTGATATCTTTCGAAAAAATACGCTCGAAACTGATTACTAGAGAGAAAGGAAGAGATTCACTTGAGTGAGGGTATGAAAAAATAAAAAAGTTTTGCCCCCTTTTTATAAGGAACTAGGGGGTACGCCGATCAGCAGTCCCTTAGTTATGCCTACTAGAAGTGACCCTTCACCTCCCCCAAGAAGCCTAGGAGTTTATGCCCTATGCCGATAGGCATCCCTCGGACTATGCCTATTGACAGTCTCCTCAAATTTTTGTAATAAAAAATTTAGAAAATTATAATAAAATTACCCAGAAAATTCATAAACATTCTCGAAAAATCCCCACAGGATCGAATGCATGATAGCTCTGATAAAACTGATTAAAAAGCGCATAACAACTTATAAAAGCCTCACCATCATACACCCAATGGGATCAAAACTAAAGCATACCAGGACTCACAATACCATCACCCTCTCCAGCAGAGTTATAATTTAATAACGCCCCATGTCATTGACTCTTTAGGTCCACATAATTGACCTAGTTCATAGAATTAACCTTTTCCCTTTGAATCGATCATCTCAACTCGTTATGTCTGTAGAACTAACCGAGGTTCACATAATCGACCTCGACCATCTAAATTGGTCATCTAAACTTTTTAGGCCCACAAAATGACCTTCATCCTCAGAATTGACCTTGACCATTTGAATCGATCATCTTAACTCTTTAGGTTAATAGTATTGACCTAGGTCTATAGAATCGACCTCAAACTGTGAATCGGTGATCTCAACTTTTTAGATCCGCAGAATTGACCTAGGTTCATAGAATCAACCTCGACACTGTGAGTCGATCATATCAACTCTTAGGTCCATAGAATTGACCTAGGTTCGTAGAATCAATCTCGACCCTTTTAATCTATCATCTCAAGTCTTTAGGTCCACATAATTAATCTAGGTCCATAGAATCGAACTCAACCCTCTAAATTGATCATCTCCACTCTTTAGGTCCATAGAATTTACCTTGGTCCACAGAATCGACCTCGACCCTATGAATCATTCATATTAACTCTTTAGATCCACATAATTGACCTAGTTTCGCAAATTCAACCTCGACCATCTGAATCGTCCATCTCAATTTGTTAGGTCCAAGTAATTGACCTAGGTTCACATAATCGACCTCGACCATCTGAATTGGTCATATGAACTCCTTGCGTCCATAGAATTGACCTAGGTTCTCAGAATTGACCTCGACCCTCTAAAACGATCATCTCAACTATTTAGTCTGGCAAAACTGACCTATGTCCATAGAATTGACCTTGAACCTCTAAATTGGTCACATATACTCTTTAGGTCTGTGTAATTGACCTAGATCTGCACAATTGGCCTCAACCCTTTTAGTTGATCACTTTCAGACCCCCAGTAGAAGCCTCAACCATCAATTTCTTTTAAAACATCGATGAGATGTCTATCTCTCGGTGACATTTGATTATTCCAAGATATCCCATTGAGGGGATCTATAAACACCCCATCCTATTACCCTTTAAATACCTCCTTAGGTCCATAACTCTTCTCCTCCCATAATAGACCCTAGGTCATTCTCCAAACCTTGATCTCGAGGCCATTGGGAGCTACCGAGACCCTTTTGACTTTGGTAAATTCTATAAACTGAGTAAATCTCATTTAACTCTCATAGGGATCTGAATACCCTTTATAACGGTCCATATCGTAGGCGAATCGTCCTTATGGTTCGCGCGTACTCACCTTTTTACTCCAAACTGAAATCTAAAGGCCATGGGGCGCTCTCGAGCCTTGTTTGACCTTGGTCAATTCTCCAAATCGATAGAATCTCATTTCAATCTCATAGGACTCTGAATACCCTTTCCAACAGTCCATACCATGTGGGACTTGGCCTCATGAATCACGCATATTTTTTTTCTTGAAACCCCGATCCAGAGGCCATCGAGCATTCTCGAGCTTCGTTAGACTTTGATCCACTCTCTAAACCAAGATAATCTCATTTAAATCTCATAGATCTCTGAATACCCTTGCCATAGTCCATATCGTGTGCAAATTGGCCTCATGGTTCACGCTTACTCACCTTTTTACTCCGAAAACCCAGCCTAGAGGCCATTGGGTGCTTTCGAGTCCCATTTGACTTTAGTCAACTCACAAACTCAATAATGGACCATATATATTCATTGGGATCTAAATACCGTTTCCAATGATCCCGGCTATGCATGATTCTGACTTACGATTTTTATTTTATTCCCCCTTTTCAAAAAGGTCCTTTTAAAACTTCTTATAGGCACCCGAGACACCCTCACTATAGCTAGGGATGTACTTTACTTCGCCTGCAAGCCAGGGGTATATGGATAGGCAATCTAGGGCTTATGCTGATTGAAACTCCCTGAAACCCTAATTTTTACTATTTAAAGAGGTCATGACCTCATTTTCAAGGACCCCCTTTTTCAGCAATTAGAGCATTCTCTCCTCAAAATCAGTGCCCCATCACTGCAAAAAATATAAATTTCCAGCATTCCTTTTACCTTTATTACCTCACTTTCATACCACCTCATTCCATTACCTCACCCCTACTTCACCATTATCCTACAACCATAAAATCAGCGTACTCTCCTTCAAAAATCAATAGCAAAATCTTCTAGGAGGTTTAGTATCACTCTTTTCTGAATCATTTAATTAGTGAAATTTATTTGGTTCTTCCACTTTTGATATCTTTTAGTCTTACTTTATTATCTCACATCCACTAATATCCTTTTTTATTAGTAGTATTCACATAATATATTTTCATAAAATAAAAAAGTAAAAAAAAAAGGGTTTACTTATAAACTCCAAAAGTAGGATTTCCTCACTTTTTCTACATTTTTACACTTGAGCACATTTCCTTCATAAATCACTAAAGCGGAGTCCTAAATTTGGGTTTATTGGTTAAATCCTACCTTTGTGATATGTCGAACTACGTGGACATTGTACCTATTATATCTATGTACGCGTCCCGAGTCATTATCGAGATTTGAGTCCTATTTTGCTCATTGCATTACTTTGTTTATATCTCATATTTAGTAGTATTAGGCGTATATAAATGCCTATATACTAGTTTTCCCATCCGACATGCATGTTCACTTTTTCATAGTGAATTGTGATTCAGGGGTCACTAATATAATTTTTTTTTTATTTTTCTTTCTTTCGTTTACTCCTTAGGATGACTCCTATCCACCCTTCCCATGAAGCGAGTAAGACGATTACTTTTCCTCATTTATTTTCACATCGCACACATTGTACACATGAGTCACATCTTGGAGAAAAGGAGAATATTATTATAGTCCATGAGAGGCTAGAAGGGCAGAATAGGTGCCTCACACCTTTCCAATCCGTAACTTAGTCCCTAGACCCTCGATAACAAATTCTTTCCCTCGATAACAAATTCTTGAGTACTAAGTCGCACACTTCAAATTATTAGTCCTTGAACCTCTTATTATGGGGTTGGGTAAGCACTTGATAGTACGCTATAAAGCGCATAAGGGATTTCTCTCTCATTTCTTAACCTAGGTGAAACTTATGAGTATGTTTGTGGTTATTATGGTCATCCTCATGGATCTTAGGCTAACATTCAGAAGGTTGATTTCCATATGGATAAAGACCTGAAATTACCCTTTCTAATATTTTAGCTTTTGTGTTGGCTCAATTTTATAACAACAGCCCCAACTAGGGTTCATTGCTCCTAAAAATACTTTAAAGAAATTTTAAAATCAAATTTTCTTTTTTATAGAACCCTAATTTTATTTTGTGTAATATATTCCATATTTTGTACTTTTACATCATATTTGTAATTTATATTTAAATATTTTTAACATTATAGTTTCTTGGTTTTATAATTTTCTAGAATTTAAAAAATAAAATTCACATTTACATCATTTTCTGGAGTTTTTTAATTTTGGTTTAAACCGTTGAAAGAAACAAAATCAAAATTAATTTTTTGTTTCTTAAATCATTAGAAAATTTAAATGACAACATTTTGAAAGAAAATCGAATGGGTGTTGTTGGTGTAGGAGGGACTTATTTGCCAAACCTTTTACTTGGAGATAAGATACTTCAAGAAGGTAAAAAGGGAGTTCATTTGATGTTACATAAAGGAGGTTGATTAGGATGCTTGAAAGATCAAGTCTTGCAGAGAAGCATAAGGCAGAACCGAAGAAGATCCAACTCAAGGTTATCAAAAAAACAGATCTTGAGAACACAAAGGTCAAAATAACTCCACCCGATCAAGCACGCCACGAAATAACTCACCCGAGGGGGCATTCCCTGAGCAACCACAAGCTTGCCTAATCAACGATGCTCGTGACCTATAAAATTTCACTAACACATAAAGTACTATCTGACATACAGGAATTTCCTTTTATGCATGATCCCATGATGGTAAAATTTATATAATATTTTGTGTAGTGCGATCAACATGCTTTATTGGAATAATACTTTTTCCCATATTTTGAGATAACTTTATGTCATGCTTAACCGTTTTGTCCCCCACTACATGGTCGGGTGTGGTTTACCAACAGAAGCATCCAAAAACATGGAAAAGGAGCTCAACGTCCCACGAAATGAAGACATACTATATATGTTACTTCTTCTTATTGAAGAAGGACGAGAACTCGATTAGAGAGAGAGAGACAATAGAATTTCAAAAGTATGCACAGAGAGGGGATACTATGGAATAGACTTCAAGAGATTTGGAGAGATTCTAAGAGAGTTCTAAACACTATAAACACTTAGAGGCATATAGATTGATTGAGATTTGAGTGTTTATAAACATTAATTTCCATTTTAAGTGAAATAAAACTCTATTTCCCGTGGACGTAGCCCAAGTTAGGTGAACCGCATTATTTATCATTTTTTTTGCAGTTAATTTCCTCCCATAAGTATATTTTCCCTTCCTTACTGAGTTTGTTGATTATCACTCTTGTGAAGCATATCTTCACATTACCATCTATAAGGGTTATGTCTGAGTTTTACTACAAACACACATTCCTCTTACTACCTAAAGAGAAGTTATCTCTTATGCTTGAGAACTTCGCTGGGGAGGTATTCATTTAGAAATGGTGAATGGAAATATAAATCTTCTCTTGCATTCGATAATGCTCAGCATGAGGAAGATCAGGCTGTTATCACACCTTCTATTGAGATTCCTCAAGTAACCACTGCCACATGGAATGTCCTCGGGGACAAGCTTTCAGGAGCTCTGTTTTAGGCAATAACCAAATGACCATCCTCATGGCCAGTTTTATGGAGTTCCTTCAAAGCCAATAAGGAATGACAATGTTTGGTTCCACGATGGGTCCCAATTCCTTCATTATACTAGCCACTTACCAGTTGTTCCTCTAATAAGAATTCCTGTTACACCTTCTAGACCATCTATTGCAACTATGTTCAATTCTATTCCTACTATAATGCTATCCATTTAAGCTCTAGTTGCCATTAGTCCTTTGCCTATGGTCACTCCACCATAGGTTAAAATGGTGGAAACAAATGTCTCAACTTCTTTAACCATTGAAGAGGCCAAGAGGGAGATGACAAAGATGCATCATCATCCTCATAAACATTTCATGAGGCAACATCTATTTATGTTGATTTTCATACTCCTTATCCAGAGGAGTGAAAGGATGAATCTTATCCTAAGGGGTACATTCCTCCTATCTTTGAGAAGTTTAATAGGAAATGAATCGACCCAAAGGAACACTTAAAGATATTTGTGTAGCATTTATGTGCTAATTACAACAATAAAAAGATGCATTTAAAGGATTTTTCAAAATCCCTCACTGACAAAGCTTACACACGGTACTCACACTTGGCCTCAAGGAGTGTGGCTTCATGGTAGGATAGACATGTACAATTTCTCTAGAAGTTCTTCTTGGCAGATGATGAGTTTACTCTGACCCATCTTTTTTATGAAAAGCAAAGGCAGGGTGAGGAGCTAATGGCTTATAATAAGATATTTAGAGAAATATCTCTAGATGTACGAGAAGCTAGAAGGGAGGGGAAGCTTCTTTAAATTTGAGCAAAATATTTGTTACTAGAGTTTATTTATCATTTGAGGTACATCCAAAGCCTTCACGAGATCATCCCAAACATCATATTAGTCATTCGACCTCCTTTAGTAATGACCAATATGGTATGAAAGGATCCAGCTAACTAAGAACTCAGAGGAGACCAGTTTCCACGAATTAAATAAGCTAATAGATGTGGAGAAGGAGGTAATAATGACAAGAAGAAATATAATAAGAGGAAGTTTAATCGTGAGGATACACCTCCATTAGCTTGTAGTGTGGAAGAAGCAATGCGTTGTTACAAAACAGTGTTAGGTGATGGATTAGTTTTTCCATATAGAAATTCTCCATATGCTCCAACGTCAAATGTTCAATGTGATCTAACTTATTTCTAGATTCATTATCATGTTGGTCATCCCATGGCTTCATGTTTTACCTTGAGGAAGATCATCAACAAACACTTGTTGGTAGGGACTCTACAGATCCTTAATGTAATATTAATAATAGCCCATTGCCAGCTCATAGGGCACGCATGGTTGTTGCAATTGATAAGGAAGATAAAGATCAAAACAGAGGAGGAAAAATATTCCAAGATATTTATGATAGATATTTGCAAGGAATGGCTAATGTGGCTATTGCCTATGATAAACCAAGTGGTAAAGATAGCGAGAAAACTTATCAAATAGAGGAATATGAGGTAGATCCAAGCCTGGAGTATCAAGCCCTATCAAAATCACCAAAATTCATGTGGTTCTTCGACCTGGTTTTGATGCCTCTAGAGAGTAGGAGGGACATAACTCAAGAATTTTAAACATCGCGAAGAATAATGATGTTCCATGATTAAGGTGTAAGGGACCAATGGCCAGGTTGATTAGAAAATTTATGTATGATATCACTTTTCGAGATGAAGATAGATAAATAAGGTTCCTTCACATATTTGTAGGTGATAACAAGTATCAATGGAACAAGCTTATCTAGAGCTTTTGTGGATGGAAGTGTTTCAGTGGATATCATATTGATTAAATCATTTTATGCAGCTAATGTCTCAAAAATAAAGTTGGTTGCAATACCACTTTCAATCTCAGGTTATGATAACCAAATTTATAAATACATTAGCTATGCGATCGTTGGAATAACAATAGGTAATCTAACATCACACATTAAATTCTACGTTATTGAGTCAACTACCTCATACCATTTGTTAATTGGGAGGGTTTGGATGCATAACCATGGTTTGGTTCCTTTAAGAAACCATCAATGTACAAAATCCAACGTCAAAGGAACATAGATTGTGATATGAGCCACCAAAAAGCCTTTTGAAAAGGAAGAGGAACATTTGGTGGAAGAAGCCTTCTACATTGAATTAAATAAGGAATCATGTATCCTCACAAGGTGTATCTATGGAGTGTAAGCACCTTCTATCAAACATCGATTGGAACCTCTAAAAGATCAAGAGGAAGAATTTGAGGAAGCTTTACAAGTTAGAGAAAAGGGGAAGGTCAATCCTAAGCTTCACTATATATCTCAACAACTTTGAGATAGAACGATGCCAAAGATAGATCTAATGGAAAAAGAAGTGAACTGGCAGAGTGCACTGAGAAGAGGTAATAGACCAACATTGGAGCATCTAAAAAACTATATGAAAATAAAAGCACCACTGTCTTCCTCGTAAACATGAAAGAAGGTGGTACTCAATGATGGAAGGGTGGTATATCGCCTTTGAAGGTATGAGCGGGCAACTGAAGATCCTGAGGAGGCTGACCCAGATTATGAACATTTTTTAATTGATAATCAAGGATAATGTCTTATCATTTAGAATTAAAACATTCAAGAATATGTGGGAGAGGTTGAAGATGAGATTGTATGCATGCAAGATCATCCAAAACCACAAGTCCAAAGATCCGGGGAAAGTGAATTTGGTTGAAGATGACAATAAATGAAGGCCAATCTTCATTTTAAAAGACCTGGAAGATGCAAAAAATCTTGAGTTGTTCAAATTAATTCATGAATTCAAAGATATTTTTGTGTGGAAGTACAATTAGATGCCTATGTTGGATCAAGAAGTGAGCTGACACAAGTTAAATGTCCTATATTCAGCAATCTAGCTCAAGTAGTCAATTAGACTATACAATCTTGGGATGGACCTTAAAATCAAGGTTGAGGTAGAATGACTGCTAGCAGTAGGATTTATTAATCCAATTCAACATCCAATTTATCTTTACATCATTGTGCCACTGGGGAATAAAGATAATGTAAAATTTCTCATTTGTGTTTACCTTAGAGATCTTAATAGAGATTGCCCCAAAGATGAGTTCCCTCTACTTTCAATTGATAGCTTGATTGATTTAATGACTTCTCATGAGATGTATAACTTTTTTAATGGCCACATGGATTATAACCAAATCAAAATGGACACAAATTATGTGGAGAAGATAACTTTTATAACTCTTTCAGGAAATTTTATGCACATTGTAATGCATTTTGATTTGAAAAATGTAAGGGCAACTTATCAGAGGACAATAATGGTTATTTTTTATAACCTTTTCCATGAAATTATGGAATTTTATATGGAATATTTAATCATCAAGCCAAAGAAGGAGGATGAACATCCGACTGGTTTGAGAATAGTTTTGAACAGATATAGAAAGTACAAGCTAAAGATGAAACCACTTAAGTGTGCCTTTTGGGTAACTATTGGAAACTTCTTAGGTTTTATGGTTAATCGGTACGGAGTACAGATGGACCAAACAAGAAAAAATACATTCTTGATATGTCGCCTCCAAAGACATAGAAAGAGCTGAAGAGTTCCATAACAAAGATTTCCTACTTGAGGAGATTTGTTCCAAGTCTGTCCGAGATACCCACCCACTGATGGAGCTATTTCCAAAGACAAGTTCAAATGGGAGGAACCGCATAAAAATTCATTTAACAAGCTTAAATACATCTAACCTCTTCTCAAATGACGATTCCACCTAAGGTAGGAGTAACTTTGGTTCTTTATCTAGCCTCTACTACAAGTTCCATCAGTGCTTTGTTAGTATAGGATGTTAATGTACAAGAGAGGCCTAACTACAACCTCAGTAAGATCATCCATGTCCTTAAGGTAATATATACAAGCATAGAGATACATTATTTGTCTTTAGTCTTTGTGGATAAAAAACTTAGGCATTATATGTTGTCGTTTACTATTAATATAGTGACAAAATGTGATCTAATTAAGTTTTTGCTCGCACGAATGATCTCGGCCAAGAGAACAATATAGTGGTTCCTTATTCTGTTAGAATATGATATGAAGTGTGTGGTTCCTAACACAATCAAAAGCCAAGCCTTCACAGATTTATTGGCTATTTTTTCTTTAGGTTTATTTGAACCACCTCACAAATATATACTTGGTGATGATTTTTAAGTAAACATTTATGAGGAAGACTTAGAGGAATGGTCTATGGAGTTTGATGGTTCATCGAATAAAGATTTTTTTGTGTTTAAATAATGAAGAAAAGTATAAAGCTTTAATTTTAGGGTTGCTTGAGGCCCTTCGAAAGGGTATTCGTTAACTTTGTATCAAAGGAGATTCCATCTTGGTGGTTAATCAAGTGAATGGTGAATATGCGTTGAAGTGCCTTAGCTAACCTCCCTACCTAACAATAATACAAAGGTTAATAGATCAGTTTTTTTAAGTCAAAGTAGAGAGACATCCAAGAACGATGAACATACATGCTGATGTCTATGCCACGATTACACAAAATATATCCATGTAAAGTGAGTCAACAACTATGGTGATCCATTAAAAAACTTCTCTATTATCTTTTCTCTATCTTTTCCCACAGATGATGCCTTCGATTGGAGAGGAGAAGTAAGTAATAGCTAAAAATAATTGATTGTTCGATAAATTTCACCAAACTAGCACAATTCTTCCTTCTTTGTAACACCCCATGATTTTTGGAGCATAAAATGTTTTATATAAATAAAAAATTGAAAAATTATTTTAATTGGACTAATTATGTTGGTTTTAATATATAAGAAATGATGTTTCAATCATATTTGAAATCGGGAACAAAATCATATTTTTGTAAATTTTTTATTCATTATCGGCTAATTAGGGAGGAACATATTTGGCATTGGGGGGAATCGATTTGCCTAGGGGGGAATAGATTCTGCCTTAGGGGGAATCGATTCGGTCCGAGCAGATTTGGCGAATTAGCTTGTTTTTAAGTGTTTGAGTTAGTTTCATACTGTTTTGTTTTTTTTTATATATTAATAGGTTTTGGTTTTAGAATTTTCCCACACTTTTAACTCATCTAAAAAAGTAGTATCCTCCCAAGTTTTATTTTCTCTCTTCTACAAAACCTAAACCCATTAATAACAAGTTTTAACTCAAATTTTGAAGATTCAAATTAATTTTTCTCAAGAACAATCAAGAACGAGTCTTTATTATTTTCGCGAGAGGATCGCAATCGTTTAATAAGAATTTTGAGGCGACTTCTTTTAAGGAACGAATACTTCAATTGTTTATGTTATAAAATATTGCCTAAATCTTAATTAATCATGGTTTATTAAAAATAATTAGGGAAAGTGAAAGTAAATTTGGGGCTATTATTATTAAATATAAAAATATGATTTAAGACTTGCAACATCTCAGCCTTAGAATAATGATGGGGTTATAGTAGATTTACGGGACGAATTGTATGTTAAAATTAAAATATAAAGTTGGAATATTGTTTTGACTCGTAGAATTCCTTTATTGATGTGAATATTGTAGAAGGAAATTTATTGGTATGTAATATTGTTAATATGCACACTTGATTCGGATTATGTGTTTGAATGCCAAAATATGCCCGGGTGTCACAATTGGTATCAAATAATGGTCCTAAGTCTCGTAGGTTTTAAGTTCATTATAGATTTCGCTCTATCGATATTTGATTCCCTTTGTTCATTCATACTTTGGATGATATTGGGTTTAACATACGTGTTAGTCGTGTTTCTTGGAGAAAAGGGAGATTTGAGTTAAGGTTGTTGTAGGCATTGCCGTTAAAAGTAGTAATCTTGATGTGATGATCCTTAAAGCTGTTTTTGGAGACGAGATTTACTTTGCAGATCATTAGTACAGATGCTAGGTATCTCTAGTATCGATGTGGTGATGTGATTTGGTTTTAGGACCTAAGCGTTGCGATGACTTTTGGAGATAAAATCGAGTGGTGACTCGTGTGAGAGCGTGATACGCCGTTATTTTCATAGTTATGCTTATATATATAGTTAAGATATATAAATTGTACTTTTATTCGTGGGAGACTGGGTGTATGGGCGCCTAATCATGACATTATAGGGGTAAATGTGAGCCTTATTGTAATTGTGTGACTTTACTTCTTATGTTTATGCTTTGTCGAATTTCAAGGACAAAATTCTTATATTAGTGGGAAAGAATGTAATATCCCATGATTTTTTTACCGTAAAATGTTTTTATGTATATAAAAAATTGGAAAAATATTTTTGTTGAACTTAATTATTTTTAGTATTGAAAAATGTTGATTTTGATATATAAAAAATAAGGTTTTAATCGGACTTTAAATCGGGAACAAAATCGTATTTTTTAACTTTTCTTTACTGTTAGCTTGACAAGGGGAACAAATTCGGCCTTGAGAGGTATCTATTCGCCCGGGGGAATATATTCGTCCCTTGGGGGAATTGATTCGGTTTGGTGAAGATTTAGTGAATTAACTTGTTTTCAAGTGTTTAAGTTGGTTTCAAACACTTTTGTTTTCCTATATTATATTGGCTCGGGTTTAGATTTTTACCAACACTTTTAACTTATCTCAAAAACCAGCCTTCCAAGTTTTCTTTTCTCTCTTATACAAAACCTAAACCCATTAAAAATAAGTTTCAACTCAAGTTTTGAAGGTTCAAATCAAGTTTTCTTAAGAATAACCAAGAACGAGTCTTTATTATTTTCGCAAGAGTATCGCAACAGTATGATCAGAATTTTGAGGTGACTTCATTTCAGGCATGGATACTTATATTGTTACCCTTAAGTGTCATAGGTTTTAAATATTACCTATACCTTAATTAATCATGTTTTATTAAAAATAATTAGGAAGATTAATTAGGAAAAGTGAAAGTAGATTCGGGGATGTTTTGGTTAAATCTAAAAATATGATTTAAGACTTGTAACATCACATGCTTAGACTAGTGTATGGGGTTATGATTGATTTGTGGGATGAATCGTATGTTAGAATTTAAATATGAAATTGGAATAATGTTTTGACTCATAGAATTTTGTTATTGGTGTGCATATTGTAGAAAAAAAATTATTGTTAATAAGCATAGATGATTTGGATTACGTGTTTGAATGTCAAAATATGCGGGGTGTCAAATTTTTCAAGAAAGCCTATATTACAAAAATTCAGATTGTTGGTTGGCCAGATGCTAGGGCCCCGAAGAAGCTAAAAAACTGTTAAAAGGAAACTGATGAGAAATACTGTGGGATCAGTGAGATTTCTCTCTATTGAAGAATCCAAAAAGAAGGGTATTATTGTCCTACACTGAAGCAAGATGCAACAAAAGAGGAGTGAGACTGTGTTAAATGTCAATTTTTTTCAACAAGCTGAGTGAAATTTCTTTGAATATCAAACGGATGGAGTTGTACCAACAGAGAAATAAAATTCCATAACACTTAGAAAAAGACCCCCAAGGTTTTACTTTCTAGAGAAAAATATCTATTGGTCAGGGTATTTCAACAGCCCCTTACGATGCATCACCACAGATGAAGCAAAATAGGTTCTCAAATGAGGTCACGATCCATCTCACATTGAAGAAGAAGCCCAATTATATAATTAACTTATGATATTTGGTTATTATTAACCAACAATGGGGAAAGATTCTGTAACAACCCGCCTAATGGGATACCGGGCGATCACTCCTATATCGAATTAAAACAGGAGTTACTTATGGATCATTCTTAGCATCACTGTCGAAAGTCCATTTAATTACTAATATCCTATTAAGCGAGCGTTAAAACTTTTACTTAAATACTCTTTTTAAACAATTAAAATAAAACATCCACAACTTAATGCGTAAATGAACTGAAATGAAAATGAAATGAAATAAAATAACTGAACACTCGGTTCAAATTATACAACCATATCGAATAACGTACGAAGAATAAATAAAATCAATTGTACCATTGGCTCGAATGTTTATACAATACCTCCTATCTAGAGTACAAGGAAAGAAACGTCTACCGAGAACCCGCAAGCATCCACAACTGCTGCAGCAGACGTCTGACTCGAAAGAAATGTCATTCAGGCATCCCTGTGTCTGGACACCTATATATATATATACACAGCAAGAGAGGAAAGGTAGATAAACGGGTCAGAGCCCAAATTTTGAAAATATTTTGCAAGTGCATAAATGCTTTATTTTTAGAAAAATAGTTTTATCTCATATTTAAATTGGTATCGCACTTCCATGAGATACCCCTCACCTCTCCTCTAAAAGTGCACACCTAACGCATCCTAACAACATACCCTAGTCAAGCTATCCCTGCCTAACTAGTCTATCACCCAACTACTATCTACCCTAGATAGTCCAAGTGCTAAGGGATAAACTTCCCTCCATTCTCAACACTGCACTAAGTTCGTGCGTGGGGTGTCTCGCAAAGCGAAATCCAAACAAGGAACCCCCCCGATACACTACTACTTGGCAGGGTTAATGGTAGAGATCCATTAGGTTCGTAGCACGCACAAATGTATAAATACATACACACACACACATATATATATATATATATATACATACATCTACAATATACGCCCGGATAATATCTCCCGAACTGAGGTTTACCAATTAAATTTCATCTATATAATACACATTCGGATCTACCTCCTGGACTGAGGATTTATATACAAAGTATTTATCAATACTTATCCTTTTCATTTCAAAAACTTCCATTTCCCTTCTCATATCCAGGAAATGTATTTAAAAGCCAACTCATTATCATGAATTGCTTTAACAAATCATATACTTCTTTAAAAGCCAATTTTTATTATCATAAAAATGTTTTTCATTTTTTTTAAATCATCCCATTTCCCTTTTTATACTCAGGAAATGTACCCAAAGCCATTTTCATTATCATGAAAATGCTTTGATCAAATCATATGCTTCCACATCCCTTCTTCCATCCGGGAGTGTTACCGAAGCCAAACCTTTATCCCATTTCCCTTTTTATACTCAGGAAATGTAAATTAAAGCCAATCCATTATCATGAATTGCTTTAATAAATCTAAGACCGCCCCTTCGGGTTTCCCCACTGGATGCACCCCTAAATGGATATCATCGTCCAAGGCCTATCAAACAAGACAACCTGGGAACCTAACAACATCGAGAAGCGGCCATATGCCTGCGGGAAAGTCAGGACCACACCCAGAATCCCCTAAACAGTGCAGAAACAAATATATAATCGCTCGTATGACCTAAAGGACCATATCCACCCTGCTCAATAGCCAGGGGGCTTCACCATAACGCGCGCAACTTCCCTTACGATAGCGATTTAGGGAGGTGTGTAATCCATATTTTATCAATTATGAAAAACATTTCTCTTTCCATTTTGAAAATATTCATTTTTATATTTTCAAAATCGTTTCCATTATATCATATATATATATATATATACTTTAATCACATAGTATATACATACACTATATATTCCTCCTAGAATATATAAACGACCATAATGGCCTATAGCATCTAGCGATGACCAATAATCCCAAAGATTCCCTCGAGG
This sequence comes from Sambucus nigra, assembly GCA_949130495.1. Taxonomy (NCBI): domain Eukaryota; kingdom Viridiplantae; phylum Streptophyta; class Magnoliopsida; order Dipsacales; family Adoxaceae; genus Sambucus; species Sambucus nigra. Next base: position 199,687,698 of record OX422221.1, on the reverse strand, counting down.
AATCATAATCATGCCTTGATATTAACATGATTCTAAATCCAAAGTATTTCCTTACCTTCATAACTAATAAATACCTTAATCCATCTTTAAGGATTTTATTAGATGTCTCCAATTTTTCCAATTCACTCTAGGTGAATATATATATCTACCTCCCCAATTATCCTAATTTTCTCCTAGGATACACTTAGCGGTAATTGATATAATTATGCTTTCTATACGCATAATTATATAGGCCTATATGCCTATGAGAAATATCCTCGGGATTTATTTCTCTCGAACAATCTTAAATTTAATGGGTTATGGATTTCATTTCCATGAACCCAAGAACTACCTATTGTCCATATTTAATCATTTAGGGAACCCCACCCTATTTAAGGGACCCCAACATCTTAACTTATCAGCTATTCGATTTCCCTCGAAAATAAAGTTTAAGGGTTATACATTTAAACCCTCACTGAAGCCTCCTAATTTTTCTTAATTTGTGGGCCATATAATCTTAAAAGACTCCTTATGTCATCACATGAATGACCCCGAATCAATTAGAATTGGAATTCATCCCATCCGATTCACCCTAAGAAAATTGCCTATTTTTAGCAGGGGTCGATCGATCGACCCTTGGCCGTCGATCGATCGATGGCTCGATGGCTCGAGCCCCCATGATCGATCGATCGATCATGTCGGGCAGCTTCTTCTCAGAGAAGCTGTTTCGGCCATTAAAGCTTCTCCCAAGCTTTTTTCGCCTCAACCAACGGCCTACAACTTCAATCAACTACAACTACACATATATAAAGGGTTCTAAAAATCCTAGAATCCTAAACCACCAATTAATTTCAGTTAATTTCTAAGTTTCTCCAATTTTCATATTTTAGGGGTTTATTCGTTTTATCTCCCGAAAAACCATTTTATCCCCGAATACCCAACCCAAAACCATTAGGGTTTGTTATACCAACAATGATATGAGATATTTATGCTTAAAAATAAATAAAGCAAGTAAACACTTGCCTCGTGGATAAAATCCGACGTCTTCGAGCCGAATCCCGCGGAGGCTGGCCGGAATCTCCCCATTTTCTCTTTTTCTATCCTCCTCTCTTTTCTTTCTCTTTTTCCCCCTCTCTCCCTCTTTATATAGAGAGAAAAGGGTTTAACCCCTTAAAACGCAAAAATGACTCATTTTTCCAATTACGAGCCTATTTAACTCCAAAATTACCCGGAACTCAATTTCGACAATCGGACACTCTTTTCCGACTATCTCAGACATTCTGAGACTCATGGCGCAGTCAAAATTTCCATCCGAGGTACTGACCGCAAATTACTATTCTAACCCATAAAAGTAAATGCGGGTTTTCCACTCAAAATCTTACCCCTTTTGTCGCTATACTCCATGGCGACATTTAATTAAAATATTTTGACCTATATAGTCCCAAAAATAATTATACCACCCATCGAAAATCATCAAATCCACGAAATCTCAAAAATCACTATTTAGGAAAATTCCCCAAATTCCAATTTATACTTAATTATGGAATTTAATTGTCTCCAAAAGGGCGGGTTGTTACTGATTCAAGTTCATTTATTCGAAAGTGAAAACTTGCCAACTATATGGTAATCTAATCCATGCTCCATTTGTTAATTTTCACCCATTGACAATGCCTTATCCTTTCGATACTTGGGCATTTGACCTTGTGGGGACAATTAAACCTCTATTTTGGGGCAAAATATCGATTCTTATGGAAACTGTGTGCTTTAATTAATGGGCAAAAATAGTACCTTTGAAGAGGGAAACAATAAGAGTGGTGGAACAATTAATTAGAGAATATATCTTGTCATTTTGGTATTCCTAAGGCCATTCTTTCAGATAATGACACTCCTTTCATCAACAAAGAGGTGACAATGCTGACAAAAAAAATTCAATTATTCACCACACTTCAACGATAGCTTATCACAAAGGCAATGGTCAAGAAAAATCTATAAGAAAAACTTTGGTTAACATTTTTTCCAAAATGATGGAGGATTTTCCTGGAGCCTATGATTACAAGTTGTCTATGGTGCTTTAGGCATATCGAACAACCAAGAGGAAGCTAACAGGTTGCACGCCTTTTTCTTTAGTTTATGGAACTGAATCAATTCTTCCATTGGAGTTGAAAGTATCATTTGCTAGATAAGCCTTGCAAAGAAATATGTTTCTTCAAAATATGCATGTCCAACTGGAGGCACCGGATAAGCACAATGACAATGCAAGGAAGCAATTTCAAGTTTATATGAAATAACTTTCCAAAGCTTATGAGAACCTCGTGAAATCAATAATGTTCATGGAAGGCAATTTGGTGTTAAAGGTTATTGTTAATCATATTAGAGGACTTCATTTGCCCATGTTTTCAGCAAATTAAGAACCTTATATCGTTAGAGAAGCACATAAGTAAGGCTATTGTCTAATTTTAAAAATTTAGGATGATAATAACAAATGATTCAAAATTTATCATGTTTGAAAAAGGAAATTGCAAATTTTCATTGGTTATATAATACTCAAAGAAATATGAAGAAGCACTATAGTTTGTAACATGTGTGAACTAAATGTAGAAACAAGGAACAAAGTATACATATGAGATCGAAGAATAAAAACTCTCTTTGTATTCCAATTTGAGATAATTACAATTCAAAATGGTACTACTGCCAAGAGATACAAATGAGAAAATTCATATTAACAAAATCCTAAATTGGAAGCAGTAAAGAAATCCTCCCCAATTGAAGTAGCTATATCTTGAGAAACCATCCAATGATGCTGAGACATAACAGAGATATTTTCTTACTTTTTCCTTCCATTTGAACACAGTTTCATGTTCTCTCTTGGCATCTGTTAAAGCCTCTTCCGTTACATCCACCCTATAATCACAATTCTAAATTTGAGGGATGAGTTATTTTAGTTTTCCTTCTTCAACCTTTGAATCCTCTATGACTATAAGGCATCTAAAAGGAAGGTTGCTAGCTAAGGGTCTTTTAAAGTCCTCAACTTATTGATCAACCAAAAAAAATCATAGCCATCATTCATTACAGATTTGAGGTTGCCTATGAAGTGATTAATCATGTATCTATCCAAAGCATATGGTAAAATAGTCTCACTTTCAAAAACAGTGAGAACAGTCCCTTATAGGTGATAAACCATTACCAAGTTTTGAGGTCTCACGCAGTCAGTAGTAAAGGTCGCATGGTGAGAAGTTGAAAGCCGATTAAGCACAAAATAAATGACAATTAAATGATAGTGTTACCTTCAAGAACTTGGCAATAATGTGGCTTAAGGACAAATTAAATCTACCCAAGTTGAACATTGGATGCAGAACCTTCGTCAGTGTGGGGGGACGAATGAGAACGAGTTGGATGTAACATCCCATGTTTTTATTAATTAATTTAATTCATTAATTGGAATATTCGAGAAAAATAAATTTTTGGATTTAATAATTTTTATTAGTTAAATATGTTTGTCTTAATATGAGAAGAATATAACTTCAATCGAAATTAAAATTGAAGTCATAATGGGATTTAAAAAAAATAAAATAAAAAGGCATCACGGATTTAGGCCGTGACTAATGGGATTTTTTTTTTGTTAAATAGAATTAAACTAGGGGCTCTCGCAGAGGCAGCGTACCTGATTGATCTATCGACCTAGGGAGTCGATCGATCGACTATGCCCATATTTGAGGTGGTTCGATGATTTTATTTATTGAGTTTGAGTTGGTTTAGGATTCTTAATTGGTATTTAACCACTTTAATTCGTGGGGGGACTTCTCATAATCACTTTTTCCCGAGTTTTTCACCATAAATCTCTTCCATAAGTTTTTCCTCTACTCCATAATCATCAACCTCCAACATAATCAAGTTTTTGTCACAAGTTTGTAAGGCGTAATTGGGGTCTAATCAAGTTTGTCCAAGAACAACTCTTTGCTAATTTTTTCAAGAGGAACCCAGATTTGTAATCAGATTTTCAAATCAATCTTCGCTCAGACATGAATACTCTAATCCTTTCTTTTGGTATTATGCGTTTTAAGTATTACCCGAACCTTTAATCATGTTTTTCTTAAAATAAAGTAGTGACTTAATTAGGAAAAGTGGACACTAATTATGGGACTTTTTTTTTTATTAAATCTTGTAATCTAAATAATATTCATAACCCTTGGGTACGTAGTATCGATGAGTGGATTTTGGATTTTATTGGCGTAGGTTGCATGTAGAAAAACTTTGGTTTTGAATTAAATGAATTTGGGGACGTATAACTCATGTAAATTGTGTAGAGATAATGAGTTTATGGTGAAAGCTTGGTGTATTTAATTTAAAATAATTAAATGGGATTAATTGGGTGTTTATGACGATGTGATAATTAAATTATAATTTAATTAAATTGGACTATTATGCGTAGTTTTATACATTGACTTATTTATGCTTGTTTGCGTGACTTGTTGGTATTATTAAATTGCCATCGTGACGATGGGTTGTTGGGTATTTTTTCTTTCCCTATATTTTAGGATGCCTCTTAGGTATGGGATTAGTGGGTAGGACTTTTCATGATTTACGCCTTCTAGGTATGGGACTAGTGAGGGTAGATTATTGCGATTTTATCATGTCGAGGGGTGGGCTGATTTTTATGTTTTATCATCATCACGCTAGCCTAGGCATGAGACTAGGATGAGTAAATGTTGGAAATTTATCATATACGTAGGATATGATGTATATATACTTTGGGAACCCTTAGGTATGGGACTAAGGGGTATTTTGAGGATCTCACATCGATTAAAAGGGTAAAGTAAGTTGTTAATTATGAAATTGAGAAATTGAGAATTTAATACCTAAGAAAATAAAACGGGTATTAAAATATATTGGCGATATAATCAGCGAGGGCCAATAGTTTAAACGGGTCAGTCGGCGTTTTATGTCGTGTCGTGTGTGGAACCTCGTCATGTAGTAATGGTCGACAATTTAAACGAACCAGCTGGAGTTTTGGCTAGGGGATGTGTATTTTGGTGGAGAAATCACCCAAGGTGAGAGAACCGCTATTCTTAAGTGAAATAAATTGAGAAAATGATAATCTGAGTTAATTTAATTAAATTAACATTTTGGGGCTGTGGGATAATTAAAATGATATTGGTGTGTCTTTATCAGAATCTTTGGGGGTGGTTAGTAATTTATCTTGCCCGCGTTTGACTACATTCGTAAATAAAATATTCTATTATGAAATTTATTGCGTATAATGCTACTGTCTGGGTTCACGGATCCTATTTGAGGGGAGTTGTATGTATTCATTCTCGGGGCTCTGACCTCGTGCCTTGATTAAATTTTTCAGGTATTAGTGCTGGACTAGATGGATAGGATTTATTGGATATCATTTGGAGGTGCACCTGGAGATTATTATTTTTTATCGCTTTAATTAGTTAGACTTTCTTTTCAGTCGTATTTATTATGAGACTTCATTTGGGTTTTATTGGGCCATTCCGTTCCAAAGTTGTTAGAGGATTTTAGTTGGATTATTCACAGTTCATTATTACTCAATTTTCATTAAATCATTTTAGAGATTGGATTTATTCGAAGTTTTAGCATGTGATGGATCTTTTACCGTTCAATTGTTATTATCAATTGGGATTGATTCAATTATTTATTTTGTGGAATGATTTATTTATGTCTCATATCTATCTCATGTGAAGAATGGTATTTTATTTACTCACGCCCGACTTAGTTTTGGTGGCGGCCGACACCAGAATTTAGCGAGATGTGACATTAGAATAGCCAGATCTACCTTAAGAGAAGGCCCTTCAAGAGGGTTTCTCTCTATAACATGTTACAAGAAGAGTAGAAACATAAGGATTAGCACAAAACTTAGCACAATTGATGCTAAGTTACCAAGAAGATGTATCTAAAGTTTTGAGGAGAAACCTTAGTAGTAAGCTACTAAGTTGACTTACAAAGTGTGAAGAGTTTTAGAGAAACCTTAGTAGTAAGTTTCTAAATTGACTTATAAAGTGTAAAGAATTTTAGAGAAATATCAGTAGTAAGCTAATAAGTTAACTTACAAAGTGTAAATAGTTATAGAAAAACGTTGGTAGTACTCTACTAAGTTGACTCACAAAGTGTAAAGAGTTTTAGAGAAACCTTAGTAGTAAGCTACTAAATTGACTTAGAAAGTACAAATTTTAAGAATAATCTTAGCAGTAATTGAGTTGAGTCTAAAGGGCTACCTCATTAATAGAAGGAGGAGGAATAATATTCTATAAAGCTTGGACCAGTTCATTACTAGAAGAAACTTGAGGTTCCATTGTTGCACTGAGGGGGAGTGAGGATAGATCAACCTCAGCAGAAGGAGCTGATTGGTCTCTTTTTTCACTACTAGCAGGCTAAAACACCACAAACCAAAGGAGTTCATAAAAAAATATTTTATTAAACAACATGGGGGAAATAAATATTTTTTTCCAAAAGGCAATTACCTCAATAATGGCCTCACGGATAAGAGGACACCTATATATAGAAAGCACAGTAGTGGTCATCACATTCACTTACAATTATAACATTGAGTTAAGTATTGACAATGCAACATACTTAGATGATGTAATAGTAACAACAATTAATATACTTACCAAACTTACCTCAACTAACTTAGTTGAGGTCCCACAGTCAGAGGAAAATCCACCATAGTTGAAGCAGTTGAAAGAACGGAAGGCTCAATAACTATACTCAAGGTCACTAGTGGCTCTTAGGTCAAGGGTAGTTTTTGAGCAGCAGTAGTTTCATGTTCAGAGGGACACCTCCTGGAGTATGTAAGCCCAATCATTGGAGAATAGGGAATTAGAGAAGATCCAATAAAATTATCTCCAATAACTATATTATGCTTTAGGGGGCGGGCTATCATCAATATCAATAATGATTCTTAATGGTAAATGAGTATCTTATGAAATAAGTACCAAAAAATGTTGTAAGAGATGTCCCTTCTTTAAATAAGAAAGTAATAGGTTCAATACTTAGAATACTCATCGTTTGGGCTGGCAAAGATGTCTCAGGATTGACATCACACGATCAAGTTACTTCCATAGTTTCATTTGGTTTATAGTTTAATGGATGCTTACAGGAACCTTGGGAGAAGGAGTTGGAGTTATTATTACTCATGCCTGACTTAGTTTCTTCCTTAGTTGTTTTTTTCATTGAGGAGGCACAATAACTCAGGGATCTTCCTCCATGAGAACTTCTAGAGAAACTTGTTATTGATAAACCTGAGAAATAAGGAAATTATCACCAAGGTGACATCTTTCTAAACTGGCTATAGTGTCATCCATTTTAACTAGAGTGGGATTCATCTTATATAGAACATTAACCACCATTAAATGCACATTTTTAATAAGATATGGTTTGAAGGGGCAGTCGACCCTAGAGGTAAACCAACCATGCCATAGGAACCACGAATTACTTTTATTTATTTTTTTAGATTTGGACTTTTTTAAACCTACAGCCCTTTGAGACTTTCTTTTTCACCAAAGATAATTTTTTGAGATTTCTTTCCTTTCTTTACCACTTTAATAACTTCACTGATTGGGGGGGGGGGGGGGGGGGGAATGGGAAAACTCAGTAGGTGGCTCAAGATTGGTGGTACTCAGTTCAAACTCTAAGGCATTAATTGATTTATTCTTGAGACCAAGCTTATTAAGCCCATAACATTGAACAATGGGATAAACGGGTTGAGTCCTAACTAAAACATTAAATTGTCTAGGCTGGAACTGACAAAAGTGGCAAATCCATCTTGTGAAAACATCACCTTGTTCTTTTCTAGTAGGAACAACCATCTTTCCATTAAACTCAACGTACATACCAAATACATTTTAGCATGTGAAGTCAAGGTAAGAGGTGGAAAAGGAATCAATAACTCTTCTACTTTGGCAAATGAAAAGAGAAATTCTTAAGTCAAAGAAAAATTGTCTTCCATAGTGGTGGGGGTTCTAAGCTTTACACACACACTCTCTTTCTCTCTCACTCAGTGAGGGAAAGAGAGGGTCGAGTGTAAGTACAATAACCACAACCAATGAAGGATCTTCAGTTATAGAAGTTTCAGAAATAATTGAATGGACTATGTAAGCCTCATCCTCAAAGAATGACCATGTTTTGGCATGCGTTTCCTCGGTATAAAGTCATTTGATAAAATCACTACAGACATCTACCACAAGAGAAAAATCTTTCTTACTTTATTTGTGATTCCAATACAATAACCTAGGGCGTCTAATTGGGAACTTTCTATAAAGGAACCCTATTAAAAGAATAATGTTTCTAAAATTGGAAACATCATAACTGCTAATAATAGGATCCGTGTTAAAATGGGTCCTATCCAGCCAAGAGTATAATGATCCCAACACCATAGAAGCTAGAGGAATGCTGACTCCACGAGCCAACCTAACCTCAAAATTGATCAAGTATCTTTATGGGTGATCATTAGGTTTAGCGGGAAGGAAGAAGTGAGAGAGAAGGCATAAAATATAGGTATCTAATTCAGAAGGTTGATCTTTGCAAAGCCCAAATGGTATACCAGGTCCCATGCCCTTAGCCTTCTTCTCCTTCGTTAACTTTGGTGGGACCATGTAAAAATGCTTGATCAACTGAGTGAAAGTTGCCTAAAAGGATTTACCTATGCACTCGTGACATAGTCTGTCTAGCTCCATTCAAACTTTAACTTCCTTATCATCTAAAGGTTGATCATTGTATGGGAGAGAACATCGGGTATATATCCCCATTAGATTACACATATCTTCCAAAGTAACTATGAACTCACCCCAAGATACCATGAAAGTGTAAGATAGATAATGCCATCGAGGGATCAACAAGTGGAGAGTAGAATTACTTTTAGAAAGGGTAAAATCCCCCAATCAATAATCCAAATGTCACCCATTGATCAATCAGAGAGAAATTTAACACCTAAAAGAAAGATCGATTATTTGGGATCCTTCATTTCTTCAAATTGAACGAACAGAGATAGAATCAGACTGATTCTCAAAATGCCTTTCTGGGTATTCCTCAATTCCCCATCTATTCACAGAACGTGAGAAGAATATGATTAATCATCTGCTTTCGAAAGATATCAAAGAATTTCATAGGAATCCTAGCAACGTTTGAAAGATGCACCTTGAAAAAAGTGTTCGCGTGCTTCTTATAAATATACTCAGACGAAGCCCTGCCATAATTTTGTCAACTCTCTCTCTGTAAAAATTTTCAAAATGTGTCATATATTTTGAGAGTTTTCTAAACATGATTTCATTCTATACTTTAACATATATATTTTATGGGAGGATGAGCATTTAGTTGTTGATTTTGGAGTTTGGGCTTTCTAATGTTAGGTGTTGAAACACTTGGAGTTCATGAAGTTATTGATTGCATGTTCATGTGATGCCATTGGGTAATGATCCTATAACACCCCACCTAATTAAATACCGGGTGGCCAGTCCCATACCAAATTAAAACAGAATATACAGTTGGCTCATTCTTAGCATCACTGTTGAAAAACATTTACAACTCACCCAATACCCAATTAAGCTAGTGTTAAAAACTTTACAAATTTTAATTCAACAAAATTCATTTCTAGTTTAAGAATAACATAATACATTTTATTCTACAACACTTAACTGAATAGATAACACAAAAGAATTCAAATGTAGTTGGAATAAATATTCCCAAATAATATTAATCCATTACAGTAATCCCAACAATGTTAAATGTATTAAAAGACACGAATACAATAGTATTTGACCCCGATAGAAAAGAGATAACTGAATCCTTTGGGCGACATGCCCTACTAAGAGAATACTGTGAATCAAATGATGATAGACGTCTAAGTAAAACTCCATAAATCCATAGCCTGTCAATAGAAAAGAAAATATGCAAGGAAACGGGTCAGAGCCCGAATGTGTAAATGATTTTTAAAACAACAAGTATTTAACAAGTGCAATAAAGCATTTTTTATGTACATGTTAGATCCAACTCTCACTTGCTATTCTCACCTCTCAACTATAGTGCACACTTAACGTTTCCTATTAACCTCCTAGTTAATAGTTCCTCTTTTCTAGTCTCCATATTATAATTCCATTCCCATATCATAATCCCCGTATGTCCCATACCATACGTCATATTATTATTCATTTACATTTCTCCTTTATATGATTAGTTTCTCATTAACATGAATCATTTCTCATTAATATGAATTAAGCTTTTCAATTCTCTAAGAATAAACATTCATTAACTTAATTCCATTATCTTTCTCTATTCACCGTTATCTACAATTATCACATAGTACATGAATTAACCACAATAAATCCAATCATTCATTTAATCCATTATATATATATATATATATATATATTCATATATAATACGGCAACTTGAGTCACAGCTGCGGTGCAATGCATTACTCTGTTATCATGTCCCATCATCGCAGGTCGCCGAATAGGGGACTAAAGGTTCGGTGAGTATTCCTCGAACCATAAACAATAGCACAAACATTGGAGGCGAACATAGTTCTCATACCCATGGGTCACGCACATACCTACGTATCCATAGTCAGCGGACTTATCAACTCCCCGATAAGTCTTTCATAGACCTATGTTCTCGATCGACAAATCAAAGATCCCATGGATTCATCAGGATATGACTGCCCTCACGCGCAAACCTCCCACTGATAGCAAGTAAGATAGGTATGTCATACACATAAATCATCAATCAATCAAATAGGTATTATCATACCAATAATATAATATCAATAAGGTAATATCACGACCCTAAGATAATTCCCATACGTAGCATTATATCTCTTTTAAATTCCAAGTATTAAAATATCATATCTTTACTTCATAATTTAATTATCCTCGCATCCTATAACATCTCTCCACTCCCGACGTTATTAAGGTTCATGCGCGGAGCGTCTCGCAAAGAGAAATCCAAACAAGGAACCCCACCAATACACTACTACTTAACTTTGTCGATCGAGGAGGTTCGTCAACTTTAAATACGTGATTGGGATAATCTCATACCCTCTTTCAACCAAATGTGTTCTAAACTCCCATCTCTATCCAGGAGTCATACTGCTAAGCGCTCGTATTACACTTAGTCCTTGCACAATCAATAATGAGCTTAAACTCAGTCCTTGATGTTCATATTGTAATCCTAAGGCTACCCAGGTGTTACATTCAATCACCACTACTGGACCTATCCTTAATCCTCAAGCAAACCAATTATAATCCAACAAATGAATCTAGCAACCGAAATTTCTTTAATTTAATTATCATCATTCTAATCAATTTAAATCCCAATAAAATTAATTCAAATCTTATCAAGGGTCTACTGATATTTTCTAAGTCCCACAATATCCAATTAACAATCACCGAAGATCTACAAAAGTTTTGGGATAAGAACCAACATTAAAAAGAAACAACATCATGAATTCTCATATTTTAAATACTCAGAAAAATCAGATCCAAAAAATATTCAAATCATCAATCTGACTTCAGATTTGGATTCTACACGAAAAATGGAGTCAGGTATGTGTTTTGAGTTTTTCTTAAATATCATCCAAATGCACTCAAAAAGAAGATCTAAACATTCCAAATTGGCTCTTCTCATTCCACTCGTTTTTGCCTCTTTTTCCAGAAAATTATCAACATATTATCTTCAAGAACACTAAATTATTTTCAGAATTTCTTCCACAAATTGATGAATATTTATTGGATTACTAACTACCTACAACATGAGTTTAATTCCTATATATTTTTAGATTCCAAAAATCCATTAACAACTATATCCTTTCATCTTCCAAGCATGAAAATCATCTCTTTTTATAATTATCCTAACATGGACAATATACGAACTTAAATTGCAAATATCAAACACTTGCCTTTAATGAGTATTTGATCCTTTGGGGTTGAATAACATAGGTGGTTCTCCCTTTTTCCCGGTCACTTTCGGTGGTGGTTGGTGGTGGTGACCTTTGGTCTTTAGTTCTTCTGCTTTCCAAGCAAGCTTTTCTCTTCCCAAGCAACCTTTCACTCTCTCTAAGAAGATGACCTTTCAATTTTGTGTAGAAGAGATGAATGAACCCACATTCAACTAATCTCCAAATACTTATAATAAGACAAAACCCGAAATCACTATTCATCCCCCTTGTAAAAATAACCAAAATGCCCTTTTGGGTTGTCTTTTCATTTCCAAATGACCCGAGACCCAAATCCAACATCCAAATAGACTTTTCTGACTATCTCAACCCTTCCGGACGCAACGACGCAGTCGAAATGACTATAAGGTCGATAGAAAATAAATTTCCTTTTTAATTTAATAAATTAGTCCCGACACGTCCCATACCGCGTCTGACTAAAAATCCAAATTATCGAAATTATATCATACCGTCATATCAATGACATCATATTCATATATTACCTAAATATCTTTAAGTAATATTCAGAATAATCCATTTTAATATCCACAACTCGGATAATACCCAAATGAATTAATTAATAATAAAATCCAATTAATCCATTAATTTAAAATATAATCCATTTTAAAAGTCATTAAAATTACGGGGTATTACAGATCCCTACTCCCAAATTTTTACATATAAATCTTATGTTGTGGTTTTCCTTTGTGTTTTCAGGGTTTAAATGTCTTGACCGATTTTCTATAATTTTACAAACCCTATATTTTGAAAAACATCTTTTTCTTATATTGATATATTTAACATGTTATAATATATATATATATATACACACTTTGTGTTATTAAATATTGTTTAAAACTAAATTTGTTGTATTAATCTCATATATACTTTAAAAATGATTTAGTTGTATTTTTTGTATGGATCCTTTTGTAGTTTTTCTAAAACTCATGATCTTAATTTTTATCACACAAACTATTCATGTTTTTCACAAGGTTGAAATATCAAATCATAAAGTAAGCCTCTTTCTATACTTGGCTTTAGAATTGATCACCCAACGATCTGTGAAAGTAAAATTTGTTAAAACTTGAGTTTTGTTACCTCTTTATTGGTACTCTAGCTTTGAGTGTAAAGTTGTGTTTGTACTACTTGAATACTATTTGTTGTTTTGTCTGCTTCAGTAGTTATGGATTTGTTTAGTACTCGCCATGATATATTGGGTGTTGTGGGAGTTCTAATTCATTTACAAATTGTGAACTGTAATTTGTTCCTCAAGTGTTGTTATAGTGGACTTGTGGTGCTTGTTATTTTGGAACTAACAGACCCAAGATTTACCAGTATGTTGGGTTCCTCGTTAACAAAATATTGTGTTTAACCCTCTTCTCCACATCTCATTTTGTCTCCAACTTTTATTTGTAGGATTGTGAACATCACACCAACCTAAACTATTTTTTTTTTGTGTGCGTATTTAACCATTGAAGTTTAAATGGTTTTTTACCAAAGAGTTAAAAGAGAATTTTCAATCTTAACACTTTTGTGTCCATAGATTACTTTCATGACCTCCATGCAGTAAGGCATGGCATAAGGGATTTCACTAGTGTGTCTTCTTGGCATGGTTCCATATGGCCAAATAAGGGTGGCTATGGTACGATTTTTTTATCGTACCTTGCCATTTTAGTATGAAAAAAATGATTTTTGTTTACTACTTTTCATTATCGCAAATCAAAATTAACGAAAACTTTATGGTTGGTTTTGGTTTAAGCATTTAAAAAATGAATTTATCGAAACTACCGTACTATATAAAATATCAAACTTCCCATCCAAAAATAGTGAATTACCTAAAATACCCATATTATATTATATATATGTATATGTAAATCATTATTAAATTGTCATGACTTTTATATTAAAAGTAATATCAGATGTTAGTTTTCTTTCTCATATAGAAGATCTCAGTTGATTTTAACTATTATTTAGTTTTTAACCAAGTAAATGTAGAAATTTATCAAATTTAGAATATGCACTTATTTGTATGATATCTCTAAACAAATATTTAGTTATTTGGTAGTTTATGCATTACTTTAGTTAATCCATTAAGAAATTCAAATACCTAAAAATTACTAAAAATATAAGAAAACTGAATTTAAAATATCAAAAAATAGAATTTATCAAAAGCAAAATTATCAAAGATATCGAAAAAATTGACTTACCACATGGTTTGATATTAGTTTATGATTTTTAGAAATTGAAATCCGAAATTACCAAAATCGAACATATCGGAAAAAATATTGGTATGGTATTGGTACGAGGAAAATACAAACCAAACAGAAAGATAGCGACCCCTAGGACCTAAGAACAAAGGGGAGTTCATCCACGCACTTCTCCCTAACAGTATCTACTCGATGCTTGATTCAGTCTACGAGAGTCTTGTTAGAGATTTTGGCATGCCATTACGCTATGGGAATACCACTGAAGCACTATGATTGTGTATCCCATACTCTACACAAAGACACCTGAAACGGTCATCATCAAATTGAGTCTGATTGTCTAAAACAAAAGCTCTGAGAATCCCAAATTTAATAATGGCGTTCCTCCAAATTAATTTCTTCGTTTTAGCTTTTCTAATGTAGGTCAAGGGTTATTCTTCTATACATATGAGGAAGTAGTTGGTCATCATGATAAAAAAAAATTGTGGTTTATTAGATCCCCTTGCAATGAACTAACTTAATACATAACCCATTAGGAAAATTTCTTGGGACTTGTAAGAGTATTCAAGTTGTTTTCCAGTTGTTTGAATATGATCCTTGATTTATCTCTATTGGCTAGAATTATGGGATCTCAATATCGGTAAATTGATTGTCTATTAGGTATGAATCATAATGGATGGCAACATTTTTTACCCCCATTAAGATTTACCTTCTAAGGTCGATTATCATTGCATCATACTATGCTTAGTTATGGGGTCCCTTGAACCCAATTTTAACAACTTACTAGATTAGATCCCTTTAAAGTAATAAATATTATGCCAATACCGTTGCCTCACTCGTTAGATGCTCCATCCGTGAATAACTTCCATTTGAAGATGTTCAGCTGGATTGTAGAGTACTTAGCCTCCAAAGTTGATGTTGAACAGTTTTAGTAGTGAGATAGGTTGAAATGTGAAAAGGCGAGTGTGAATGCTAAAATAACCTGGGGTGGGGGTGAAAAGGTTTTTATGAAAAAATCCCAATTTTGATTATCAATTTCAATAAATATTTAAATATGATTCCAATATTTAAATATTTCAACATTTCCTATATCAAAGCCATTTTAAATATTTAAATATTATTAAACTGAATTGCAAGAATACATCCACAAATAAGCAATGAAAAATGATTAACAATCGCACAAAGAATGCACAACGTCGGGTATACAAGGAAATACCCAACCTATGGGTAAAAACCTTGATGAGACCTAGCATATCATTAAATTTGATAACTTTTTTTACACAATACAAAAAGGAAAATCAATCAAGTTCACTCATAAGAATTTACCTATGAATATTGTGATTCTCCCCTATTTTAATGAGAAATCCAAATGAACTCCATCTCTCGAACACGAAACTCCATTCTTCGTCCTAGATGCAAACCATGATCCACCTCTTAATATCTAGAGCACTTCCATTTTAGATCTTGGAGTTTAGATCATGTTATTGAATCATAAATGAAATATGAATTTGGCTAAAAGTGGAGTAAAACCTCTCAATTTGTCTATCAAATGAAAATCTCATGATAGATCAAGTGAAATGTTCAAATTTGATTTAAAGAGATAAAGTAAAGCTCTCAAACATGAAAATATCTTTAGAGGATATATTTTAAAATATGGGAAAGAGTTATTTTAAAATGGAGGAAAACTTGTCTACTTATAGTGAAAATTTTAATTTCACCTCCGTTGTGCACATAGTCGAGTTTTCCCATGCGCACGGTTTTGGACAGTGTGACCCCTTTTCAGAAATAAGGAAGGGTTGTGCATACGGTTTGTCCATAAACCGCACTTACCATTCACATGGTCCAAAAGATATCCATTCGTACGACACACTACAAAAACCTTTTATAATAAAAAATAAAATGATCTTTTTAGAAAAATTGACATGATCCCATTTTCTAAAAGCAATAAATCACTCAAAAGGTATTTTTCAAAAATAAGTTTTATAAAAAAATTATCTCATTTTAAAATCGGTTAGTATATGCAATAGCCAACATTTAACTGATTTCGTAAAAGAATATACTTCAAGATCATCAATGGATGGCTTCAAACTTGAGTTGTTTTCATGTCTTCAAATATCGATCTTCACTGGTAAAGGACAAAGACACTCTCACTCATCATGTGTATCAAGGTTTTGGGCTCGACATTGTGCATGACTCATATTTTTTTACTCAAGAGATAGTGACTAATATATTATACAAACGTTTACATCTACAATCTCCCCCTTTGACTATTTAGTGGACACCCCAAGAAAAAATTCTAAAATTCCTTGATTGTGATAAGAAAACATCACTCAACATTTGATAACGAGACTTTTGCGTGTATGTCGTTGTTCTTGAAAGCCAAGTTAGTCAAAATCCTCAAATACCTACAAAATTAATAATCTCAAGTGTAGAGGTAAGTAAGGATATCAATCCACTTTCTAGGGAGTAAGCTAGAGACACATTCAATTGTAATTCACTTTTTATTTTCTTTTTGTGCTTTTTCACTTTTCTACTTTTTTTTAGCTTTTTCAATATTAAAACAAATGGGTGAGGTGATGTTTTAAACTAAACTAAATTAAAGTGTGAGATGAAAACAACTAACTAGAAATTTACTAAAATGAAAATTAAGGTCTAAACTAAAAATAAGAGATAAGTGAGGAAAATAATTGTGAGAATAATCAAGGAATGGGATTACACCACAAATTTTAGCTATTCTAATTAATTAATTTAATTATATGATTTTCCCAAATTAATATCAAAATTACAAATCAACTCTCGTTGCAAATGTAATTTTAATAGTAATCTTTTAGAAAGTTAAGTTTAACACCCCACAACTCTAGAAAAATAGATCTACACTCCTTTTAATTAATCACCCGCTAGGATCGATCGATTAAAATTCATGTAAATCTTAGAAAATAATTTTAGAGTTGAAATTCAAGTTATAATACCCCACTTAAGAAACCCATATCTCTAGTTCGAATCTAAAATGGTTATTATCACTAGAATTTCGATTTTCTCTCGAAAATCATTTACCCTCTCTCGAGGCGTAAATTTAAGGGTGAGTGATTAAAATTAACATTCAAAGGGACTTTTCAAGTAATTAAACAAATCAAAATAAAATAACATCAAATAAGGGTAGGTTTTAGCCTAACATGGTATAAAATTTGAGAAATTAATAATCAAGGGCATAAACAAATAAAATAGAAGGGTAAGAGGACAAACCTTCAAACAAATCTCTTTGATTTGCAAAATTGGACTCTAATCCTCCATTGAAATTGAGCAACATCCATTCAAAATGAGCTTTCCACAATATTCAATTACATACAAACACTCATTTGAATCACTCAACAATTAATTTCTCACAAATATCTAACAAAAATAAAAAGAATAAAATAAAACTATTTACAAAGGATAATTTTCTCTACAATTCTCTCTATAGAATTTTTCTATCTAAAAGCTCTCCTCTTCATTTGGGGTCTCCATCTTCTTTTTATAATAGGCATGGAGCTAGGGGTAAAAATGGGAATTAGCTATGGTAAACGTGTGGGAGAGGTGAGAGCACATGTGCATGGGGGTGTGTGAGGTCATGTGGGAAGTGAAGTGAGGAATAAAATCTGATATGGTGAGGGGTAGTTTTGGGATTTGGTTTTGAGTGGTTAGTTGGGGTATAATGGGTAAATGGGGTAAAAAGGGTTTAAGTTGCACATGTGGGAATTAAGTTGGTTTTTGGTTTGTTTGTTGACAGGTCACGATTTTGGAGGTCTTGGAGAAATGGGTTTACAAGGTGAAATGGGTCTTCTTGGTTTGAGTAGGCTTGATGGTGGCCGGAGGTAAGGAGGTCGTCGGATTTTGGTTCGTAGGAGGTAGGCGGAAGCAAGGGTCTGGGTGGAATCGTCGCCGGCGAAGAGAAAGAGAGAGAGGCCGTTGGGTATGGGGTCGAAAGGGTGGAGGTTCGGATTTTGTCAGGTCCGGCTTGTTGTGGTCGAATTTGGAAGATGGATAAGAGAGAGGGGTGAGATCAATGGGTACCGGCGGGTTGGAGCTGGAGGTGGCGTTGCCGGGCTGCATGGCTGGAAAGGGGTGGTCGGTAGTGGTTTCGACCGGAGTTGGGGCAGGGTTCTGGATCGGGTTGCAACGGGTAGTGAGAGAAAGGGTCGGTTCTGGGTGACGCCGGCGTGGAGAGGAGCTGGCCGGAGTGGGTTTCACGGCAGCGGTTTAAAGATTCACCGGAGAGAGAGAGGGGTCGGGTCGTGGTTTCGCGGGTATGGCCGAGCTGGTGGCTGGATCGGGTTGTTTTGGTTGGAGGTCCGTTAGGGATGGGTTTAGCTGTTGGGTTAGTTGTTGGAAGATGAGAGAGACCGAGTGATGGTGGTGGTTTGGTGGTATTGAGAGTTATGGAGGAGAGAGAGGGGTTTAGTTGTAAGATGAAGGTGGGTATGGTTGTGTGAGTGAGGGTATAGGATAATAGGTGTGAATGTGAGTCTAGGGTGAGGGTGAGTGTAGGATATGTTTATGGCTATAGGGTGTGTCTTTGTGTGTGTGTTTAATTTGAAACCCTAAAAATAACACTAAAACTAATTAATAAAATAAAACTATAAAAACTAAAAATTAAATTTCTATTCTAAAAATAAAATAAAGACTCAAATAAAATTGAAACTAAAAAGAAATGAAAATAAAAATAAAAACGTAAATGTAAATGTAAATCTATTAAACTTAAAAATTAAAGTCCTAAAAGTAAAATCTAATAAAACTAAAAATCAATTCCTAAAACTAGTCCTAATAAAATAAGACTAAAATAAAAAAAAAAAACTAAAACTAGAAACTTAATAAAATCAAAATAAAATAAACTTATACTAATAAAAATAAAATATAAAAATAGAAATTAAAACCTAAATTTTTTAAATAAATCTAAAATAAATCCTAAAACATAAAATAACTCAAACTAAAAATCTAAAAAATAATAAAAAGGGACAAAAAAAACACACACAGGGTTTAGGGTAGGCTTAGGGTAGGCTTAGGCTAGGCTTAGGCTCAGTTTCGGGTAGGCTAGGATACGGGACAAGGGTATTAGCTCCATAAAACGCGCAATTGTCTTGATTTAAGCGTTTGAACTCTGCAATGCACATTAGACCTACAAAATAAACATTTAAGCGCATAAGACCCAAATTGTCGAGAATTAGCAACTAAAGTACGTCTGTTCGGGGTAAAAATTGTAAAGTTTTGGGTGCTTATCACACCACCCCCAAACAGAGCGTTGCTAGTCCTCAAGCAATAAGATAGAGAGAAAGAGAAAGATAAGTAACCAAAAGTGTACCACTTTCGCGGGCACTTGCGATTGCACTTAGCATGTGCAACAAGCCTTTAAACCTATAGTTTGCCCTATAGGATGAGTTGTGTCTCGTGAGGGTTTGCTGGGAATATACCCATAAAATTCTTATTTGAAAAAATTTATTGAAAGGCAGTCAATCTCTTATTAGACGTAGAATAATCGCACAATCCATCACATGAGAAAATGATTTTCAGAAATATAAGCTAGAATTTGTAAAAAGATTAAGCTAAGTAAATACTCAAGGCACATCCTTCCTACAACTCAACGTGTGTAGTGTGAATCAGTCAAAACGGGTCAAGTATCACAAAAGTAATTCCTAGATTACCTTTTCAAAATCAACGCTTCAACTTCAAATCTCACGGATATAACTCTCTCAAATGAACTCACGAGATTAGGGTAAGTGTATCGCTCTTATGTGTGAGGAGGTGAGTAAATGTAATCAAGTTCAAATGTCTCACACACACATAAGAAAGAATGAACAATTTGAAAGAAAAGTGATCTCATGAAAGAATGATAATCACTATACTGAGAACGCCGAGTTATTCACCACGTCGACTATCATTTGCCCGAACACCTTGGGGAACATATGGATGATTATGGATGAGGGGAAAATGAAATGGGAAGGATGGTATAAGGTGTGGTATGACGGATGTGTGATGTATGGATGTGGTATGTAGGATATAATGGTGATATGAATGATAAAGGATGATGGATGAATGTATATGATAGAAGAGTGTTCTATACTTTAGGAACAAATGTCTTTATTACTCACTACAAACTCTCTTTCTTATCTTTTCTCTCTTTTTTTTTCTTTTTTTTTCTTTTTTTTTTCCTCTCTTTTTTCTTTTATTTTTGCTATATACATTTTTTTCTATTATTTTTTGTTTTTCTCTCTCTTTTCAAACCAACAATGAAGACATTTACATTCGAAATTTACACTCTTTTATTTGAAAATGAAGGATGATATATGAATGGAGGTGATAGGTGATGGAAAAATATATGGATGGTGAGGGGAATATATGGGAATATGATGGGTGAGTGAA
The DNA here is from genome assembly GCA_949130495.1 of Sambucus nigra. Classification (NCBI taxonomy): domain Eukaryota; kingdom Viridiplantae; phylum Streptophyta; class Magnoliopsida; order Dipsacales; family Adoxaceae; genus Sambucus; species Sambucus nigra. The sequence continues at coordinate 199,667,169 of OX422221.1, read as the reverse complement.
TGAAAATGTGACTTGGGGGGAAAGTGGTAGGTGTATGGATGAAAATCTAGTATTCGGGACAAATTTCAAGACACGTGTTTCTAACAACTCGAAAAAGATGTCATTCTCAGTGATCAAGCGAAAAATTGAAGAATAATGAGATCATACAATAATTAAATGCGGACCCAAAGGAAATTGAATCAACTTGTGACTCGAAGATTGCGTAAACACTCTAAAAGGGTGAAAGGCACAAATCTCACGGGCTAAAGTCTCTACTAGTGATCCTTAATATTATCTTTAGAATTGTAGTACTCCTCAACTCTAAACGTAATGACGTGATAAGTGCGCAAATTTTGTTGAGTCTAGAAATTCATGGTGCAAAATGCCTTGTTATGTATTACATAAGCTATTTAGAAAAAAATATTCTCTAGCTTGATTCCTAGACTTTAAAAGATGGATGATTGAAAATTCACATCAATGAGTGAGATGAAAGAAACTGCACGAAATTTTAAAAATTAGGTTCAAAAACTCAAAAAATTTCAAAAGAGGTACGATTTTGATAAAATTCCTCACCCCCAAACAAAAAGGAACATCGTCCTCAATGTTAGGTAAAATGATTTTTAAAATCGAGAGCATAAGGTAGGAAAGAGTTTACCAGAATAAATCGCTCATGAAGTGGAAAGATGTAACCAAGAATAAACCTGAGTGAGTGATAAGAAAAAAAGTGTGTACAAGTCTATAAGCATGGTAAAGAAGTAGGTGATGTGAAACACCACCCCCAAACAGGATCAGACTATTACAAGAAATGCAGTCTGCCTCCTGGTAGCGCTAAGTTTAATGTCTTCAGCCAGACCGAACCATTCTCACCCTAAGGATAAGAACTATGAAAGTGTGGGGCGGCAGAAAAATTGGGTGATGAGAATCACCCCCAAACAAGACTGAAGCGTCAGTCTTGTTGGATAAAGGCTAAAGAGGGTCAATGCACTTGTATAGCAAAATGCATCACGCGATGCAAAGCATCGGTGGACCATGGGAGGGTGGGAAAAATGGCTAAGGTGAGAAAGTCTTGGGTGATGAAGCATCGATCATGGGCCTTGTTGAGCTTAAAGGTGAGGGCAATTAGGGCCCTATAAGAATGGTGCTCAAGTTGTATGGGAAGGAAAAATGGTTTGGAAACTGGAATGGGGTGGGCCTCATAAAAATCACACGACCGTTCTATGAATGGGCGATGATAATGGTCGCGCTGTGACACGCCAGGGAGCAGTTGAGAAGAAAAATCAACACCACAAGGAAAAGGTGTGCATGGAATAACAAGCTCGTTGTCACGGAAGTGGAGAGTAGCACCATAACTCTCGTGGAAGGTGGAGTATGGTTTCAGGTGAGGATCTAAAAATGTAGATGAAAACATGAAATGTGTAAAATTAAGATCCAAACCTGGTGGTGGGGTAAAAAGGACAATGGGTGGGTCGGGTGGGATAAACGGTGGAGGAAGATGATCCAACTCAAGAGTGGGAGACACACACTCATTGGGAGGAGTAAAGGAATACTCACAAGGGAGTGTGGTTTCTAAAGATGGAGTGGTCAACTTCTCCATAAGAGTAGAATCGGTGGATGTGGTGGGTGGGTAAGATGAGGCACCAAGATCTGAGATAGAGGAATCTCTAGAAATAATGGGCTCAAGATGAGCCATGCATGGTGATACATCATCCATATCCGGATAGTTAGGAACTATCACAAATTCTATCTCGAAAAAATGGTGAACTCTCGTAGCCGGATCTAACCTAGGATAAATTGGTTCCTCGAGAACACAAGGGTGAAGCTCGATAGGTGTAGACTCGGGCATTGTTTTTGGATATGACGGGAGTGTGAATGGGAACCGCAATGATGGGTTCATATGGACATGGTAGGATTAGATCAAGCTCACTATATAAAGGTAAGTCCACACAATTGTCGACTTGGGACCTGGACCATGGGATGGTATCAACTTCAAGATTCTCAAGAGGATAGGGTTGGTAACACTCAGAATCAGTGTCACAAGAGGACACATCATCGTCACACTAGGTTGTAATGTTGGGTGGAGCCATGGGAATGTACGACTCTCTCGCACACTCCAATTAATTTAACCTTTGTTCAAGCCTTTGGAGAGTTTGAATTTGAGTGGTTTGCTCTTGATCAAGTATGAACTTTTGCAAGAGGATTTCGAGAGCGGATGTGGATGAAGGTGGTGGTGGAATGATGGATGGTGGTGGTAGTTGAGGTGGACACAACTCGCTATAATCTGGACTATATGGAGAATACTCATATGAAGTGTGTGGACTAGGGCCAAGTACATCATACACGAAAGGACCGCTTTCGTGATGGACAAATGGTTGATGGGCATAGGGTGCGTAATGAGGGAACTGATCGTGAATGGGTGCACAAGGTTTCCATGATGATTGTTGGAACGTGTGAGGATCCACAACATCAGGTTGGGATTCTTATTGCATGGAAGGGTGATCATGCCTCCACGAATAGTTCGGGTACTCATACAACTCGAAATTGGGTATATCGGGATAATAGGCCGTGATGGGTTCCGGAACAGTGTCATATGGATACACATGTTCCACTGTGGGTTTGTATGGATATGACATGTAAGGGCACTCATGGGACATGTGATCGGCATAATAACAGTGGGTGCACAACAAAGGACGAGACACGTCGACACTTGACACCGAGGGTGATGGAAAAGGAGGTGCGTGCAAGGACGGGTCAAGAGTACCAACGGTACTCGTGAGAGAGGTGAAACGACTAAGAATATCATAAAGAGACGGCTCGGGATCACTCTCACACGTGTCGCGTGGCAATGGAAAATGACCAAAGTAGTCCCGTCAAGGACGCTCTTCGGCCATGAGGAGAGAAAATATTTTTTTGGATTTTAAATTTTTTAAAAGGAATGAAAATATTTTTGGACTTTTCTAAAAATTAAAGAAAGAAAATATTTTTGGATTTTTTTCTAAAAAGGAAAGAAAGAAAATATTTTTGGATTTTTCTAAAATGAAAGAAAGAAAATATTTTTACATTTTTTTTATAAAAATAAAGGAAGAAAAATATTTATTTGATTTTTTGGAAGAAAAGGGTGGGGAAAGATATGGACTCTTAGATTTGACGAACTAACTAAAACCGACTACCGAAAAATAGAATTGGACACACACACAAGTCAAGGATAAATCATAACTAGCACATAGCCAATTTTTATCTTAAAATTTAGTGTAAGGATAGTCAAATTTTAATTAAGTCCGCGGGCGATAAAAATCAGAAAAATCTGAGTGATCGCCTTTGCAAAATGTTCCCCTAGTGGGCTACCTAGTTAATTGATTTTAAATTTAATGATGGCTAGGTTAGCACACAATGATAAGCGAGTGAGTCGGGTGATGAAATCCCTTCTCGTGAGCGACCAGGTGTAGGTCTTAGTAATTTAATTCATCACACCATTCGAAAATAAATGCGAGAATAAAATCACACAAGAGAACACAAGAGCACACAAAATAATTGACTCGCTAACAAGAGAGGCGCGAGGGTTTAAGAAATGCACCTCCCACGTTTTTTAGGCCGTGGGGTGCTGAAAATTTTGAGTCGACCAGGGGGAGATCACGCCTATCTCAGTCGTCCCCGGGAGTCCTACCGACCCAAGGTAGAGAGGCTTCTAAATCATCGACTTTGGACGCTCTCTCTCTACCTTGTCCGGTTTCCCTATCACGCTTGGCTTAAATTATTATAATTTTAAATGAAAAATAAATGGTGTCTCTATGCACCGCAATACAAGCCAAGGATAAAATCCTAAATACAAGACTTCTAAAAATATAAAAATGGTACTAAAAATAAAAAAAAATGCAATACAAGTGAATCACAAAATTGAATCCACTTCGAGTGCTTCACGATCCCAAGAATGGCAACGACGCCATTTGATAACGAGACTTTTGCGTGTATATCCTTGTTATTGAAAGCCAAGTTAGTCAAAATCCTCAAATACCTACAAAATTAATAATCTCAAGTGCAGAGGTAAGTAAGGGTATCAATCCACTTTCTATGGATTAAGCTAGAGACAAATTCAATTGTAATTCACTTTTTATTTTCTTTTTGTGCTTTTTCACTTTTCTACTTTTTTTTAGCTTTTTCAATATTAAAACATATGGGTGAGGTGATGTTTTAAACTAAACTAAACTAAAGTGTGAGATGAAAACAACTAACTAGAAATTTACTAAAATGAAAATTAAGGTCTAAACTAAAAATAAGAGAAAAGTGAGGAAAATAATTGTGAGAACAATCAAGGAATGGGATTACACCACAAATTTTAGTTATTCTAATTAATTAATTTAATTATATGAATTATACCAAATTAATATCAAAATTACAAATCAACTCTCGTTGCAAATGTAATTTTAATAGTAATCTTTTAGAAAGTTAAGTTTAACACCCCACAACTCTAGAAAAATAGATCCACACTCCTTTTAATTAATCACCCGCTAGGATCGATCGATTAAAATTCATGTAAATCTTAGAAAATAATTTTAGAGTTGAAATTCAAGTTATAATACCCCACTTAAGAAACCCCTATCTCTAGTTCGAATCTAAAATGGGTATTAACACTAGAATTTTGATTTTCTCTCGAAAATCATTTACCCTCTCTCGAGGCGTAAATTTAAGGGTGAGGGATTAAAATTAACATTCAAAGGGACTTTTCAAGTAATTAAACAAATCAAAATAAAATAACATCAAATAAGGGTTTCCCCCCACCCCTTGAAAGGGGTTTTAGCCTAACATGGTATAAAATTTGACTAATTAATAATCAAAGGCATAAATAAATAAAATAGAAGGGTAAGAGGACAAATCTTCAAACAAATCTCCTTGATTTGTAAAATTAGACTCTAATCCTCCATTGAAATTGAGCAACATCCATTCAAAATGAGCTTTCCATAATATTCAATTACATACAAACACTCATTTGAATCACTCAACAATTAATTTCTCACAAATATCTAACAAAAATAAAAAGAATAAAATAAAACTATTTACAAAGAATAATTTTCTCTACAATTCTCTCTCTAGAATTTTTCTATTTAAAAGCTCTCCTCTTCATTTGTGGTCTCCATCTTCTTTTTATAATAGGCATGGAGCTAGGGGTAAAAATAGGAATTGGCTATGGTGAACATGTGGGAGAGGTGAGAGCACATGTGTATGGGGGTGTGTGAGGTCATGTGGGAAGTGAGGTGAGGAATAAAATCTGATATGGTGAGTGGTAATTTTGGGATTTGGTTTTGAGTGGTTAGTTGGGGAATAATGGGTAAATGGGGTAAAAAGGGTTTAAGTTTCACATGTGGGAATTAAGTTGGTTTTTGGTTTGTTTGTTGGCAGGTCACGATTTTGGAGGTCTTGGAGAAATGGGTTTACAAGGTGAAATGGGTGTTCTTGGTTTGAGTAGGCTTGATGGTGGCCGGAGGTAAGGAGTGTAACAACCCTCACTTTTGAGAGCCTATTTTATATTTATTTACTATGTTTAGTAATTAATTATAAAATGATGGATGAAGAGTAAATATTAATTTAATATGAAAAAGGTTAATATTTACTGAAATGTTGTATGTATACCTGATAAGTAAGTAAAAATATCCATGTGGTGATTTATTGTGTCATAAGATATGAAATGACATTTTGGTTTAATAAGAAACTGGAACTTAAAATGAGTTATAAAATTCCCAAATGATAATTTGGAGGGTGTAGTCAGTCTCGGTAGGTGCGAGACAATCAAAATAAGTGTCATATTGTATTTTGGCATTTCGAGCACTTTTGACTGGTTATAGCTTAAAGGTGTAGTTGAGTATTATTTTATCGTGTATTAGTCACCTAAGTTGTCTTTTTAGACTTAAGCCACGTTTTATTTCCCCTATCCTATTCCCAATCTTCCATTTCACACTTCTAGCCCTAGAGAGAAAGATAGAAAGGAAGAGAGCTTTGGAGAAAAAGAGAAATTGGGAGATTCAAGCTTGGATTCTTGCCCTCATCTTCATCAAATCTGAATTTCCTACATTGAGGCAAGTTACCTACTTGCTATTATATGATTTAAGTGGATTAATTATCATTGATAGTGTGGATTGTTATGATTTAGTTTAGTTAGGGTTTTGTTGGATTTATGGGTATTAACCCTTGGAAATTGATTTGGATGATAAATAATGTTGATGTTGGTAGTTAGATGTATTTACGGTGTAGAAATTGCAGCATATGATCTTGGTTTGGTTGGTTTTTGTGTTGGGTAGAAATTTGGAATTTAAAACTCCATAGCCAAACTTGGCATTTCTGCAGGGCCAAATCGATTCTGCCAGTCCGAATCGATTCACCCAGGGGCAGTTTCCAAGGTCGAGTGATCCGAATCGATTCGGACATTCCGAATCGATTCAGCAATTATGCAGAAAGTCTGATTTTCATGAACGAATAGATTCGGTTGGTCCGAATTGATTCTCTTTCTTGCCGAATCGATTCGGCCAAGCTGAATCAATTCGGAAATCCTGCACTTTTTCTTTTGTTTTTCTTTTCTAATTTTGATCATTTCCTTTAGGATTAGGACCTAGGAACCTTTTTGAATGAAGTAAACTTAGAGTCCTAGTTTATTAGTTGAGTTTGGTCGCCACCCTAGACTGGAATTGGGTCATCTAGGGTTTATTCCAGGGAGGTTTAAAGTAATGTTAAGGCATTACTTCTTTTATTGAATTTGTAGAAGTTAGGAGTTTGAAAGTCCATGCTTGGAGACTTTAGGGGCTTATTGAGATTACATGAACTTTGGGGATTCGTAGAATCATAATGATCATTTGGAGATTTAGTCGGGGCTTTTACTTTGAGGAATATTAATGATGATATTCGATGATGATAGGTTCGCATAAAATGAACCAAATTAGTCAAAGGTATTAGGTTCAAATAAAATGAACCCAACACATGGAGAATGAAATGGAAATTGGTAATTAAAATTGAATATGAAAATTAGATTTAAAAGGTAAATGATAATTTACTAAATCATGATATGGAAATTAATAAAATATGGTTGAACACACCTCTCTAAATGACATCATAAGGGAAGTTCGCTCATAAGGTGAAGCCCCCTGGAAAATTAACGTAGGGTGGATATAGTCCTAGGCCATGTGAGCGTTGTTATGTATATATATATTTTCTGTGATGGGTAGGAGATTTCGGGTGTCGTATTGACTACCCCGCAGGCACATGGCCGCTTCCCGACGTATTGCGATAGGTGCCCAGGTTGTCTTATGCTAGGCCCTGGAAGATGATGGTCATTTAGGGGCGCGCACAGTGGGGAAACCCGGACGGGTGGTCTTAGAATCGTTATATGTATATGAATATAACTATTTTTCATCAAGTGGGACTTGATGGTTGATAAACGCCACAAAGAGCGTATGATAAATGCCATAAAGAGCATGGATACGTGCCACAAAGAGCATGTGATTGATATATGTGCCATAAATAGCACTTGATATAAATGATATTCCTATTAAGGAATGGAAGGATAAAAATGGGAAGTTTTAATTAATGAAAGGAAATTATAACTTCTTGATTAAACCGAATAAATGATTTTATTCCTAATAAGGATTGTAAGAAGGAAACGAAAATTGTATTAATGAGTAAAGGTTTTAAATTGAAGTGCTTTACTTTTAATTCTTGTTTATAGTTGTAGATGGCATGCCATATTATCATCCTTGTCATTCAATCATAACTATTCATACCTATCATGCTTTTTATTCTTCTGGTGATCATATAAAACCCGGCCCTGACTGATTCATTTTCCTTGTTGTGTATATGATTGTATCCGCTCAGGTGCTCCACCGCAAGGACGCCCGTTTTGACTTTCCCAATTCCTTCGCTTTTGACGAGCTGTAAGATTTTTCGGGTTATTACAGGATGTTGTTTTAGACGCCTTCACCTTTTTATTCTAGATATGTTCGGGTACTAACTCGGGCGTGTGGCCCAAACTTTGTAATTGTTTAATGCATGTATTACATAAGATATAAAATGGTTGTAATACTTTGTATGTAGCTGTGGACCGACAGCCTATTCGGTCCTCTTATTCACATTCGTTTTAGTTGTAATACATATAAACTCTTTTGGAATTCTACTTTCTTATCAGAATTGGGTTGTTTAATTTAAATCTTCTTAACTGGTTTTAAATTTCAAAACTTTTTGGCAACCCGTTTTCTGATTTATTGGGTGGTTTTCTCGTATACTCAGTTTATTTTTGTGATGCTGAGAATGATATCCATCCATGATTCCTATTAAGTTTGAGTATCGGGTTGGCCACCCCTTATTTCGGATCGCGGGTTGTCACAAGGAGGTCGTTAGATTTTGGTTCGTAGGAGGTACGCGGAAGCAGGGGTCTGGGTGGAATTGTCGCCAGCGGAGAGAGAGAGAGAGGCCGACGGGTATGGGGTCGAAAGGGTGGAGGTTCGGATTTTGTCAGGTTCGGCCTGTTGTGGTCGGATTGGGAAGATGGATAAGAGAGAGGGGTGAGATCGATGGGTACCAGCGGGTTGGAGCTAGAGGTGGCATCGCCGGGCTGCGTGCCTGGAAAGGGGTGGTCGGTAGTGGTTTCGGCCGGAGTTGGGGCAGGGTTCTGGATCGGGTTGCAGCGGGTAGAGAGAAAAAGGGTCGGTTCTGGATGACGTCGGCGTGGAGAGGATCTGGCCGGAGTGGGTTTCATTGGATCGGGTTGTTTTGGTTGGAGGTCCGGTAGGGATGGGTTTAGCTGTTGGGTTAGTTGTTGGAAGATGAGAGAGAGAGAGTGATGGTGGTGGTTTGGTGGTATTGAGAGTTATGGAGGAGAGAGAGGGGTTTAGTTGGAAGATGAAGGTGGGTATGGTTGTGTGGGTAAGGGTATAGGATAATAGGTGTGTATGTGAGTGTAGGGTGAGGGTGTGTGTAGGATATGTTTGTGGGTATAGGCTGTGTCTTTGTGTGTGTGTTTAATTTGAACCCCTAAAAATAACACTAAAACTAACTAATAAATTAAAACTATAAAAACTAAAAATCTAAAAATTAAATTTCTATTCTAAAAATAAAATAAAGACTCAAATAAAATTGAAACTAAAAAGAAATGAAAATAAAAATGTAAATGTAAATCTATTAAACTTAAAAATTAAAATCCCAAAAAAGTAAAATCTAATAAAACTAAAAATAAATTCCTAAAACTAATCCTAATAAAATAAGACTAAAATAAAATAAAAACTAAAACTAAAAACTTAATAAAATAAAATAAAATAAACTTATACTAATAAAAATTAAATATAAAAATAGAAATCAAAACCTAAAAATTCTAAATAAATCTAAACTAAATCCTAAAACATAAAATAACTAAAACTAAAAATCTAAAAAATAATAAAAAGGGACAAACAAAACACACACAGGATTTAGGGTAGGTTTAGGCTAGGCTTAGGCTCAGTTACGGGTAGGCTAGGATAAGGGACAAGGGTATTAGCTCCATAAAACGGGAAATTGTCTTGATTTAAGCGTTTGAACTCTGCAATGCACATTAGACTTACAAAATAAACATTTAAGCGCATAAGGCCCAAATTGCCGAGAATTAGCAACTAATGTACGTCTATTCGGGGTAAAAATTGTACAGTTTTGGATGCTTATAAACATTTTTCGTATAATGAGAGATGCTTGTCGCAATACACATATCCGTAAGACTGACTTAATACTCCAATTTAATCTCTTAGTCTTTCAAATAATGGGAGGTATCCTCTAGCAATTTAAACAAGAAGAAATAATTATACAAGATATGTAAATGAAGAAACTCCTCATGCTTGGTAATCTTTCAAAAATGATAATATCAACAAATAAGATTGATGAGATAAAGATATATGATAAATGAATCACAATTCACTAAATCTTCCCCTCAATCAAACTTATATCCAAACCACAAGCTCCCCCTAAAGATCACAAACAAAGCATGCATCAAATAATTATACAATAAGTCAATCAAAATATATCACAATTTAATAATGTATATCCCCTCAATAAATATGATCAAGACATGACAAATAATCATTATATAACATACATATCATATCCTCTATATCAACCATTTCCCCTATTAAAAATAAAACAATATGAATTAACTTCCCCAGAGTAGCAAAGATTATCTCTCCATTTTTGACAAGGAATAGGATAAAGCATACATGCATCAAATGAGAACAAATAACATATAAAACCAGAAGATATAAGAAGAAGAAGCAATGATGGATCATGATGTAAACACATGAGAACCAAATCATGAAGCACAAAAACAAGGGAAACGTCCGCACGAGTCATTTTTCAGTTGTGCAAATGAAAACATACACACGGGGCCATTTTGTCCATGCGCATAAAATGAGGTAGTGTGCCACAAATTCCAACATATCACTATTCGTTTGAACGAGTCTATGTGAAACTATTCAAACAGTCAACTTAGAAAATCTTCCTTAAATCCATAACATTACACAAACTCAACAAAGTTTCATGCAAAGCAAAGCACTAATCAACCTTATCGCTCCTTTGAAAATAATTTCTCCCTCTTGTGAAAACCAACCTCATTTTAACTCAAAACAAGCTTATGCATTCAACAACATCCTGAAACATTAAAGATCAAAGAAAGATCATTATTATAAATAAAAAAACATTAACATATACCATAAACACAAGATCAAACCACAAATACTAAACAATCACGAAAATCAATAAGATCATATAAACTAGAATTTGAGAATTGTCAAATCAAAATTGTCTACTAATGTTATGCAAATTTAATATTTTTAAGTCATAATTAAACCCAAAAGAGTAATTAAAAAATCATATTTCTTGCAAATGCATAGAGATGTAGAATCATAAAACCAATAAAAAATTGCATTTGTTGACACATTTTTAAACTTTTGTAAAGATAATGCAATACGATCATGAGTTTTTCTTTAAGTTATAATCCATATTCAAAACTTTTTCGGCACAAGTGTTGATCAATTCTTATCAATGCCATACTAAAATAGCAATTTATTTTGAAATGCTAAAGATTTATCTTGTTTTTATTTGGGGTTAAGAACTTGGCTTGTGGCTCTTTCCAAAACATTGGATTTTATCATTGATTAACTTTTCACACACCTAGTTGACACCTACCTAATGATACTTAAATTCAAATCGGGAGTTATCACGTTAATGGTATCCTTAATCAACACAAAACAATAGTTCAAATTCAACTCCTTCATATGAAGATCTCAAAAGCTTAGAAGTAGACCATGGGGTGCTTATGAAACTCATACAAGATTGATTTTCAACTTTAAATTTTCAAATTCTTATAAAAATAATAATTTATCAACACCATTTGTGAATTTGTGTGGTGTAAAGTGATTACAAGTTTTCAAGTCATCAAAGTCGATCTAAAGTCAATTTTTGTCATGATATTTTTGAATTTTTTTAACAATTACATCAACAACAAACCATTTAAGTAAAAAATTTAAATTATGCAATCCTATAGATTAAACAACATGTTAAACAAGGGATTTAACCAAAAATACACAAAACACATTGAAAAAATATATTTTCGAATTTTTATAAAGAAAAATGTAAAAGAAATATTTACAAAAACAAAAGAAGCTCAAATATGAAAATATGGAAATCAAGATGCACTTAAAACTCTCAAAGAATAATATCATTCAATATCTACTACCAAACTCAAAACATCATCCAATGTAGCATGTCATATCAAAACATATGAAGCATGAGAAACACGATGGAGGTAAAAATATCATGAAGAGATATATTAAAGAGATGTGGACATGAACATGGAACATATGAATAAAAATGAGAATATATGATAAGAAACACATAAGTACAAAAGAAAAAGAATAATCATGTTAAATATATGAAGATCAACTATCCTAACACAAATGACACCGAATATCCATGAAACATGGTGTAAGAAGCACAAATCAAAAAATCAAACAAACAAACTCGTTTTTATATTTTTGAAGAATATAAAACAAAGAAACACACAAAACAAAGTATGAGAGAGGTAAACCACACATGGATAACATGACACTCTCATACCAAACAAATAAACTCAAAATCTTTTTAGATTTTTCTTAATAAAAATAAAACAAGAGATACAAAAAGCATGTATGCACAAAGAATACAATCTCACACAAAATGCCCAAAAGACAAATAAAACTCTCACCCAAACTAGAAATAATGACAATACTAAACGAGTACAAGAACAAGTCACACAAACCAAATCCTCACAACACTATAAATCTCCAAAACATAACCTCAGACAAGATATGGAATATGAGACAAGAAGATACTAGCTACGACAAGAACCTAATAATTTCAATTGGTAAGGACAAACTCTCCGTTATTAATGAGAGGTGGAGGAACACGTGAGGATAACTCCCCCTTAGAGGTGGAAACTCACATACCAACATCCAAAAAAAATTTCTTTTTCCAAACTTCTCTTGAAATGGGATTCTTAGGTTTAGATGAAACCCTCGGTATAACATGAGGTTTCAAATTCAAATTACCTCTTTTTTGACAATTTTCCATTTTTACAAAATCCACCCTCCTCACAAATTTTCATTATCATGCTTGTGAAGAGAAACACAAGAGAAGTTTTTCGAAAATCATTTCCATGTGGAGTACAATCCATTTCTCTCTAAAAAATGTTCTTCTTTTTAAAAATTCTATGACACTCCAATTTCAATTTATTGGATTTCTTCACAATCATATTCAAATCAATTTTCAAGTCATTAAGCAAATAATGGTCATGTGAATATAAACCAATTGAGAATTCCTAAGCATGAAGTAAAAATCTCTTCGTGACCAGTTTTATGCCAATAAGTTCACATATAAGGCCTGTCGAGGTGAAAATTTAAGGTCCACACACACAGCACAATGAATTTATAATTTCTAATTCCAATTAATTAACAGAGGTTTGAAAAGAATGAGACACTCAATATATGTGGTTTGATCGGGCTCGGCCTACGTCTACGGGGTGAAGGGGTGGGGAATTCTTTGATTACTTTGGGGGAATTACATAGAGTTACAGAGCTATCTCGCTTCACCTAATTACAAACTACTATCCGTTTCAACGTATTTCCTAAATCATAACATGCATTTTGGAAGGGTTTGAATTTAAAGAAGGCACATTTTCATCTCTAGCATCTCCATATATTCCCACATTGCTCATTCGTTGATAGTCCCCACTGCATTAATAGGGAACGTGCTGTCTGTTTGAACTAACGGTCTATTGATGAAGTCTTTAGGATTTAAATGGTTCAGTTTCCCTTCGTTTAATGAAGCTGAGCATCTTGCTGACTAATGGGGGCATTTGGTCTTACAAAGTCACCATACTCCACATGTTGACACTATGTGTTCGACCATCTATTTTATCACTAATCCATTTTTCTTCTATTCATAGACTGATTTCTTTCCCATTCACTAGGTGATCGCGATGTCTTCTAAAGATGTCCCATGTTCGTCTTCAAACCGATAAAAAATACCACTCATCAGTTACCCCAGAATATCTATATTCACGGAGATGAGCCAAAGAGTTTCATGTGTGTCCAAATTAGGTCTATTCCATGTGTCTATTTTCTATGATGACCAATGATGGTCTTGGCCTCTAGTTTATTTTTGATTTTCTATGATACATTTAGGATCTTGTGTTGGTGTCATTACTGCACCCTAAATGAAATCAGCCATGTGGAGCCTATGTGGAATAACAAGAACCCCACAAATCCTACAGAAAATGGTTGGCCTCATTGATATTTATGATTGAATCAGGTATTCATATACTTGACCTGAACTTTGACAGTTGTCACAATCCAGTTTATTGACCCGTCTTCATTAATTCAGTATTCACATATGCATGTAAGGGAATCCCACTAGTCACGTTAGTGACACCTGAGCACGTGATAAATTCCAACCTCTGCCCATTAGTGGGTGGTAACTAATTTATGATTATCTATTATCATGTGTAAAACAGTGTAAATGCCTGACCTATAAAGGCAGTCCACTCTCTCTATAATATTTCTAGCTAACTAATTATAAATAGGACATAATCCCCCTTGAAAAAGCATACAAAAATCCTATCTCTCAGATGTAACCCTAATTTGGCATCCGTTCCTAGGATATAGTAAAACCACCATTACCCCTGTGGAAGTAGTTACCACTTCTGGACCGAACCACGCACATCGTGTCTCTCCTCACTATCTCTCACCCCATTATCTATTATTTCTTATCATTTATTTGTTATTATTTATTCTGACTAGGGGGTAAATCACCCAACCATTTTTAGACAATAATAATCTTGACTGACGAGAAGATTCAAATTTGGCATGAACCATTTCCCAATGTGAGCTGTCATTTGGGGTGAAGCATTATAATAATTATACATCTAATGATCCGCAGTCTCCTAAGGCACATGTTGGTGTATGAACACGCCCCATGTGTCCAAATCTCACATGTCCTCCATCGAACCCTTACGGACCATTCGACCTATATAGATCCGATCGTTGAATTTATATGGATATTTCCCATTTTGTATAAAAGTCTCCAAAATCTTTATTTCAAAATTTTGTGCCTTATACTCCCCACACAACCAGAGTTTTGATTTTACTCTTATTCTCCCAAAAAATGTCGTTTCAAATACCCTCCCATTCTTCAATATTTCACCACATATTTCCTACAAAATCCTTTCTCTCTTACATCAAGGCCTTTTGTTCATTTGTCTCAGGAGTGAATGTGTGCTTTGTGATAATATTTTTCTCGTTTGTTTAACTGGTATGCCTCTTCATTCATATTTTATTCTTTAATTTAGTTTAAGTCTAGTGTATCATAGCTTTGTCTTTTCTTTTCTTTTTATTAGGATTTGTAACTTTGTGGCTCAGTTTCCAGAGGGCAACCCCCATATTTTAAACTTTACAGCCTCTAACTCCCCTTTGTTTCAATAACTTTAGTGACTTGAACCATTTGGTCTATCCTTTAATATGTCCCGACAAGAAAGGCTTCAATGCCATCAAGATTTCTCAAATATGGTAGAGATTATTATTGAATTTGGTCTTGAACATAACAACTGAAAAGCTTCCACCCAAAGAGCCTATTCGTCAAAAGACAATAGGACCAACCATTCGGCTGAAGCCTAAAATTTTATTCATAAATTGGGGTAATTAGGCACCCCTCAGGTTGATAGTTCTTAGTTAAATACATTAATCCCCTATCAAGGAATGAGTTATATGTTCGAAGAGGCTGCCAATGAATGATATGAATGTATTGCCCGTCCTCGAGCTTTACCCATTTGTCTCGTAATGAGACTGATTGTGCCTAGAACATTAACGATGGGGAAGTTTATTTTTATGAGCATTACTTTCAGGAAGGTCTTGGAATTCCTCTTTTAGGATCTATTTCTGATGTGCTTGCCTTCATCAACCTTACCCCTTCCTAAGATATATCGAACAATGGACCCGATTATTTCAATTGCTTAGGATAACCTTTTTTTAGTTTTTTTGGTCTATTTCTTAGTTTAATATCCCTCTTACTAATTGGAATTAAAAAATCAGTAGATCTGTTCTGCCCAAAATGGGTTCAAGAAGTGCATTATTAGAACTAGGTTGGAACACCAAGGGGCTCTAGATTTAAGGGCTCTTGATATAGCCAAACATGAGGGTTATACCGATATGGACAATAACTTTTGAAAGGAATTGTATTGAGAAGTAATATATTTGGAACTCGTGACACGTCTATTTATGTCACAGGTCCTGGATATGTAACTCCTCAAGATATCGTCTCACCACACTATGTAGAAATCTGGTTAATCCTGATTAGCTCCATAGTGAAGTTTTATTAACTATTTGTTATTGATCATTTACAAGCCCATTGATTCTCAAGGGAGGTGGTATAATCTATCATGCAGACATAAGGGTGAATGCTTTATTACCTCACTTCCTTCCTCCAGCTATGACTAGGGGCTTCAAATTTTCTATATCTAAAGGGAGGGATGGGAATGTGATGACCAGAATGATCTTACTAGTCATATGTTCACTATTCCCCTTATTTGGAATAAACCTGACCTCATTGAGCCATACTTAAGTACTTTTTATGATTCTTTGTGTTGTGTTTATCATTAATAATTGCTCTTGATTATGACATTATGAAGGTATTTTTAACTAGATTCCTGATATTGTCAAGCCCTAGAAAGAGAGGGTTCAAAAAGTTTTTCATAAGGCCTAATCATTCGAAGAACTCTGTGATTTGAAAAGATTGAAGGAGCTAGTCTGAATTGTAAGAGGAGAATAGGTTCATGAGCACAATGCCCTACAGATTTGGGATGATACTGAAGAAGAACATATCTTGCTCATTTATTTCCAATGTTCGTTCTTTCTTCATTCCCTATGTATACTTTGTACATGTCGAATAACCTCTTTAACTTGTTTTTACTGAAATGATTAATTCTTCAATTGTCCTCTTACCTTTATATATTATGGATAAATGGACCATCGAGGGTCCCACGCAGTTCTCCAAAGGGCTAAACCAAACACTGACTACCCCCAACCCATTATTCCTAAACAAAACCCTCCTCTCACTGAGTTGAATCCCCCATTCAAACAAATTGGGGTTGATGAAGATATTCATACCATTAATGTGATTAAAGGTACACCATATTTCTAGCTGGTGGGTGAAAAGGATCTTCAAAAGAGGAGTCATGGATAAAGGCCCATAGAGACCAAGGCTAAAATTTAGACCACTCCTACTTCCTCTCATCGAAGGCTGACTGTTGATTAGGATGAGGAAGATGACGATGGAGAGATGGTGCCTATGATTGGGGAGAGTATTGGGGTTCCCCTCCTCTAATATGATGATATGAATGTGAACTATCTGGCTTTCCAATATTACTACCATCTCGAAGACATTGATAGACTTGGTGGGGGACCCATGGACAACGTTAAAGAGTTGATTCATCTTGGATCTTTGGCAATTGCATAATTTTCTTCCTAAAGTGTTATTGCTCATTTTTATTTTTTTCTTGATCATATTATTTTGTCAAAGTTTAGTTTTATGGGAACTTATATGGCCTAGAAGTGACTGAAAAGGGAAAATGGATCGAGGAAGGTTATAGGGTTGATGATAGAGTTAGATACTTTAAAGAAGGACAAGTCTATTGTTGATAAATCCCCCATGATAAACCTAGGAGAAAGAGACACATAGAAGACAAACAAGGAGCATGCCATAATAAAGAAAAATAATATTGATGGGGATAAAGATCAAATTTAAAATAAAGTCACTGAGCTAAAGCGACAGCTTGCTAATAAGGAAAAAGATAATGCTGAGGGGATTAAGGCTGAATGGGCTATGTCCCCATTGATCAGGTTCAGGTACTTGAAGACTTCCTCAACTCTAGAGTACTGAAGGGTGCTAAAATATCAGTCCTGCATTAACGACTACAACTAATTGGATAATTGGATCAAAGGGGAAAACCTTGACTAATACCTTTCTTCATTTGATCCTGATAATTGTGAAGCTGAGTAGGAGCCAATGTCATCTCCCTCATGCAAGGATAGAAAAGGTTTCACTCAATATTAGGGGCTTTTGACTGTTTCCTTACCCCCGATGGATTTCGAAGGTGAAGATCTTTATATTTCAATGTGCGAGGAAATGGGTCGTATTATGACTTATGTGTCTACCCATTCTCCTCCACTAGCTCCCTAGGCCTCCTTTTACTTGGAAAACATTTGAATTTTGTTGGATTTATAATATTGGCTTTGGCCTTTGAATATTTTCTTTACTAGTAATCTAAATAACATTGTTGTTATTGGCCCTTTTTTTGTTTAAATTGTGGTGATTTTTCCTCATCTCTAAATGCATGCAATAACTGCTTCCTTATTTTCTATGCTTATATTTCTTGTTGCATATTGTTGTCTCCTTTACTTTCTTATAAATATGTTAATCGAGTAGACCCATATTTACTTAATCTGGATGTTTATATTTTGGTCAGCAACGATCGAGGAATTTTTTCATACTCAGTTGACAAACGGAGTGGATTGCAAAGATTATTTATACTCGATTGATGAACCAAGTTGGTTATAAAGACTATTTGTACTCGGATGATGAACCGAGTTGTTTATAATCTGAAAGTAAATTGGTAAAGGTTGGTCCAAATGACCAATTATGTTCAGATCACTAGTTTTAATAAAATAAAAAAAATCTCCGAAATTTCATCACGCATGCCTTATTACTCACCACATATCCATTCTGTTATTTGAAAATAACTTATTAATAGGAGACAACCATTCTTAACTCAGAGTTAACCCAGTTTATACTCACGCCAACCATGTCGAGCAGGCTAGATTAGATATGAGGGACTGAGAGTCAACTAAGTGATTAGCCGAGTTATTTTTTTGAAGACTTTTGAATCTGGAAAAGGTGTACCAAGATGTGTCATGGTGTGATCCTTCTTCCGACCTAGTTGTTGGTTCATAATTTGGTATGACTTTAATGCTTAGGTGGGGATATGACCATTGTGCTGGTTCATAATAAGTATGCTTCAAGTTGGGTGGGTATGAGAAAAAATGTGTTATTGGAGATTAGTCCATCATTGGAGAAATATACATCAATTTGAGAATAAATCCTTTTATTAATTGTAGTGGTGTTGTATAGAGTTATATCTTAGAAAGGCATCTTGGACAGTTGATCGACCATTCAGTTCTACTCGACGATTGTCTTCATAGGTAGTAAAGCTTCAAGTTCTTAACCTTCCACGAATGAGGAAGGACATGACCCTCATGGTATCCAAGGCCATATGTCCCTGGTCTTATAATGTGTGCTATCACATATTCTCCCTCCTGATTATTGACTAACTTTCCATAGCTGGGATTTTTAGTCGACTGCATCATCTTATCGAGAACAAGGTCACCGACCTAGAGTATTGGTTTTTCATTCATCGATTGTAATACTAGGACTCTTTCCAATGTGTCACAGCGCCATAATGTTGCTTCATCTATGCATTTTTCATGGAGTTATAGGTTGGTTCAAAATCATTCTTTATTTTATTCTTCATTAAAATAGTTTTTCCCAGAGCTTAGCACTTCTAAATCAGTTGGTATCACGGATTTGGTACCATAGGTATGAGAAACGGGTTTCGATCTTATCATTCTCCTCGACATAGTTCTGTAGGACTATAGGATGGAGACCAAATTTTCCATTAAGAGTCCTTTAAGGTTAGCGAGTTCCATTTTGATCTCGTAAAGGAGAGTCTGTTTGTTACTTCAATCTAATCATTACACCCGAGGTGACTTAAGTCTAAGTAGTACTATTTGGTTTTAAACTGGTCACATTAATTATCGATCCACTGTATTCGTTGTTCGAAATGATAGCGCTCGATATGCTGAATTGAAAGATGATGAACTTCTAAATGAACGAATATACCTTCATATTG
Source organism: Sambucus nigra (assembly GCA_949130495.1). Classification (NCBI taxonomy): domain Eukaryota; kingdom Viridiplantae; phylum Streptophyta; class Magnoliopsida; order Dipsacales; family Adoxaceae; genus Sambucus; species Sambucus nigra. Next base: position 199,647,704 of record OX422221.1, on the reverse strand, counting down.
ATGATTCCAGATAGAGGTTCTGACTCCACCAATTTTGTAAATTAATTGTTTACCACAAGAGAAAATTTACGCTAACCCTTCCCGGTTAGAAGCGGAACAAGAATATCCATTCCCCATAAGGTGAATGACCATAGGGAGATGACCACTGACAACTATTTGGATGGTTGATGAACATCGTTAATAATCCTCTATCATCGATCTCACTTTATTATGTTGTTCTCGGTGTCCCAGCTCATTGTAGGATAGGATAACCCTATGATAGGACCCTTTGGGCCAAGCTTGTCTTGTCGAGGTATCCCCCATGAACACCCTTGTGGGGTCTTGTTAGGACTATTGTCACTTCAGTAGTATGAACATAAAAGAGGATTGGTCGATAAAACCCTCTTATATATAAAAATCCTTTGTACAATAGATAGTTCATTACCTTGACTCACACTTCCTTTACCTTCACCTAATCCTCAAGAAGGAAACCCTTTTTTTATGAACTAGATGTATTTATCTATCCATCTAGGTCCTTGTCCCTCAACATTAACTGTCTTTTCTTAATCATTCTGAATAATAAGTTGGTTCAATGTCTCCACGAAAGGGTTTCCCTAATTAGTGGATGTGAGCCTTGCGAGGTGATCAGTATTTCGCATTGTCCTCCTTTAGATGTGCTTGATTTTGAATGCCTATAACTTCCCGACCACTTCTTGAAGCTTATTCAGATACACCACCATGCTTTTACCTTTTTCTTCATACTCTCGCATTACTTATTGGATGGCCACATTTGAATCGCTGAGGAACTCTACTTAGTCAGCTTTAAGAGATAAGGAAAGTTGTGCCCCCGTGATCAGAGCCTTATACTTAGCTTCGTTGTTGAATGTTCTGAAGTGGAAACATAATGCATATTCCACACTTGACCCATAAAGTGTCTCTAAGATTAATTCAACTCCTCATCCTTCCTTGTTTGAGGGTCTGTCCACAAAAATAATCCATACATTCTTGTATTCAACGAACTACTGGGGGCCTTCTCCCCCTTAGTGATGGAAAATTCTTTATAAAATTAGTGACGTCTTGCCCCTTAAACACTACTATTGGCTTGTAATGTATATTGAATTCCCCAAGATCAATAGACTATTTCATTAATTTCCCGAAGACCTCCTTCTTATGGAGGACTTGTTTGGGCGGGTAGTTAATTAGGACGACTATGGTATAGGATTGGAAATATGGACTCAATTTACTAGCTACGATGAATAATGCAGAGGCTAGTTTCTCTAATATTGACTATCTTGATTCTAATCCTCAAGACACACTTCTTACGAATTAGACTGTTCATGAACCTCTACATTATCCCGAATTAAGACCAACCTAATCGTCCTTAAAGAAACACAAAGGCAAGGGCTATATTCTTCTCTGGATATGGGTTTCAAGTGGAGTGTAACATCTTTAAGGAAAGTCTTCAAATCTTAGAAGGCATTTTTTACATTTGTCCATCCATAAGAACGCCTTCTTTAGAATTTAAAATAATGGTATGCACCAGTTTGTAGCCTTGCTTACAAATTGATTAAGTACCACAACTTTCCTAGTCACCGATTGTACTTCCTTCACAGTCTTTGGGCTTCTCATATTTAATATTTCATGGGTCTTTTCGGGGTTAAGTATTATTAACATCTACCTTGCCATAAATCCAAAAAAATTCCTCATTCTGAAGGCATATTTTACGCGTTCAACTTCATCTTGTACCGATCAAGAATTCAAAAAATTTCCCATAAATTGGTTATGATCCACCATTTTCAAGCTTTTGACCAACTCATAATCCACACACACCTCCATGGTATTCCCTATTTGATCCTAGAACATTAGATTGACTAGCCTTTGGTAAATTGCACCCACGTTTTACAAACCAAACATAATTACCCTATAACAAAAATATCCCCCTATAAGTCACAAATGAGGTATTTTCCTCGTCTCCTAGGTGCACTTGAATCAGGTTGTACCCAACATAAGCATCCATAAATGGCATGACTTCATGTCTTATTATCACATCCACCAATGCATCAATTCTCAATAGGGGATACAGATCCTTTGGATAAGCTTCATTCAGATCGGACTAATCTACACACAATCATCGCTTCCTATTTGGTATTCTAACCATGACGACATTTGACAACCATTAGGGATACTTGACATCCTAAACGAAACCTGCTTTAAGTAATTTTCCAATCGTAACGTGGGTAGCTTACTTTTTATTAGAGGATAATTTCTTATTCATTTGTCTCACCAGTCGTCTAGCTTCATCAACCTTCAGTTGGTGAGTCATCACTGATGCATCAATACCTCTTTTATCCTCATGAATCCACTCAAATGCCATGTGATGAATTTTTAAAAACAAACTTAATTCTCCCCTATTATTATCATTCAGTGATGATCCCATGTATACCGTTGTCTCCGAATGGTTGTTATATAGTGGATTTGAGATCAAGTCTTTTACTAGAGACCCCATGGTTGGCTCCTCAGCTGGATCCATCCCGCCAATGTTGAAAGTTTCCTTTTTTCTTCAAGTATAAATTATTTAAACTCCTAACATATGACTAGGTTTCGCGCACTATTCCTGCCCCATTCGGTGTTGGGAATGAAATAGTGAGGGACTTGATTACTAAGACTGTATAGAGTCTCCTTAAGGTAGTTCGCTTGATTAGAACATTATAAGATGGTGTCGAACCTACTAAAAATTCCACCTCTAGAGTGGTTGACCATGAACGCTTCTGGATTGTGAACGGAAGATCGATTGACCCTTTTGGATATACCCACTCTCTGAAAAACCCTAAAAGGGATCCCTTCACTTATTTCAATTATGCCCCTCAAGTTTCATCTGCTCAAAACACTCGAAATAAATTATATCTAGTGAACTCCCTATGTCCACCATGATTCTTTTGACTATCCAAATAGAGATCACAATTGTGATAAAAAGGGATGGTCATCGGGAGTGATAAGATCTTTAGAGTCCTTTAGTATGAAGGTGATGTCCTCCTAATCTTCTACGGGCTTCCTCGTTTGTACCTCCATCATTTATCTTTTCTGGGTCTGGTATGCTTGGAGAGGTGATATTAATTCTCCCTTAACTAGAAACCTACCGAAGATCATGTTAATCCTTTTTTCATTTTTACCTACATCTACTTACCTTCATTCCATTGGTATTTATTCTCATTCTTTTAATTAGCTTCCTTTTTTATCATCCCTTAATTCATTACTTCGTTTGTCCTGCTGAGGATACCCTTTTTGCATAAATTCTCTTAAATGTCCCATTTGCACGAATGCTTTGATTTCTCTTTTTAGGTGGAGGCAATTGTTACTGTCATAATCATAGTCTGAATGAAACTGGTAGTACATATTGGACTTCATCCTAAATGGCTTATTCTTTGGTTTGTTAGACCACCCAATAATCTTCGAATTAGCATAATGTTCATCATCCATCCCATGTCGCATTGAGAGGAGTCAGTGTCTCTGTGTAATGTTGGCTTGCCCGATGAGTTCCCCTAGAGTCAAACTTTCTCTTGCCTTGCTCATCCATGAACATCCTTTCTTAAAATCTTTAGGTTAATGTCTTGCAATCGGCTACTAATTGTGTCCTCGACATAGATGTCCTTCTCCACTTTCTTCATAATCTTTGTCATGTTGCTGGGAGGATTATTCTATAAGGAGTAGAGTTTTCTACTAATGTATAGCTCTGGTAAGAAAGTTGACACAACCACCTTTTCGTTCGGGTGATCAATATGTAATAGCTCGTTGTTGAACATCTTCATGTACTTCCTGAGATTCTCATCCTTGGTCTCAAGAGTGCTAAATATGTGATAATTGGTCTTTCTATGGATTCATCTCCCGATGAAATATTGGAAGATGGTCTCAAAGAGCTCCTTGAAGCATGTTATTAAATTGGGTTCCAATAGCTTGGACTAAGTTCTCGCCAAACTCTTTAGTGTGTTGGGGAACTCTTGGCATCTAATCTGTCTTGGGTTGGACAAAAAATCCATGTGGTACCCATAATAATCAATGTGGTCCCTTGGATTGGTGGTGCCATCTAAGGAAATCCATTCTTGGGATCTTGAAGCTGGACGATATTGAGCAGTTTATGAGTTCTTGATTGAAAGGGGGACTCACATACTGCATCTTCGATATTTACATTAGTTGGTTAGAGATTGACTTATCTAGTTATCGACAGTCGTTGAACGGTAGAGGAGAACATCGGGCGTAGAGGAGACCGTTGGGGTATTTCATTCTCCATATTTTTCTTAGTGGAAGGAACCTGGTCCACCTTCTTCTCCAATGCTGGTTGTGGAGTGGGTGGAAAACGACTCAAGATCTCTGCGAGTTGGTCTTGAAAATATTGTTGTTACTCTCTAAGGCCGACGATGGTTTGTATCACTTGATTCTTATTTATGACTTTAAAAACTGTCATTCACACAGATGGAGTCAATTATGTTGAGGTTAAAATTTGATGTCCACACACATAACACAATGAATTTATAATTTGTAATGCCAATCAAGTGAAGGAGTTGAGAAAAGAATGAGACACTCAATATATGTGGTTCGTCCAGGCTCGACCTATGTCCACGGGGTAAAGGGATGGGATAATTCTTTTATTACTTTGGGGGTAATTATAGATAGTTATGGGGCTATCTCACTTCGCCTCATTCCACAATACTGGATGCTTTATATATTCATCCTTTACAATGCCTTTATAGATCATAGCATACACGTTGGGAGGGATTGAATTTATAGAAAATACATGTTTGTCTATGGCTTCTCTATGCATTCCCACATTGCTCGTTTGTAATATTCTGGGCCACATTAAAAGAGAATGTGTTGGACGTTTGAACTAGCATCATGTTGACAAAGTCTTTGGGATTTAAATGGTTTAGTTGTTGTTCATCTGACGAAACTAAGAGCCTTGCTGACCGAGGTGGGGAATTTTGTCTTACAAAGTCGTCATGCTCCACATTCCAACATTGTGCATTAGGCCATCACTAATCCACTATTTTTATATCCATTGACTGATTTCTTTCCCATCCACTATGTGATCGCGATGCCCTTCAACTATGTCCCCCATTCCACTTCAGATTGGTAAAAAAACTCGTCAAGGTTCATGATAAATCTCATTAGAATTTTTTAGGAACAACTCTTGACTTTCGCTGATTTTTTAAAAACTTGTACAAAAACTTTCTCAAATGGACCTTTTTGTGATAAACAAGAAAGTGCAGGATTGGGAAGGTCTTTTCAAACTTTCTTGACCTTTTTCAAAACATTGACCTGTAGAAAGATCTTGGTCATTTTCTTTCCCATTTAAAGCACTTGGATTAACAATTAAAATTTCCTTCAAAACTTGATTTTTCTCATTTTCAGCCAAGGAAGATTTAACCATTATCATTAGTTCACGTGTTGAAATACTTTCCACACTAGTTGTGTTATATTGAAAAAAAATTGACTTAATAATATCAAATAATTCTAAATCATGAAAATTTATGTTTTCTAATCCATTTTCGTCTTTTGACATACATTATTTGATTCATTAACCAAAATAAATTTCACCATTTTTAACTCCTCTCATCAATTCTTAATTTTCATATTTACTCACAAAACATACAATCTTAGAGAAACTAACAATATGACTGTTGATATAAAAAATTAGATTATATCTAATTATTTAATCACAGATAAATAAAATGAGACAAAGAAATTTTAAAGTGGTTCAGCCTTATAAGAATGGCCTACGTCCACTGTTTCTATTATTTCTGACTGTTTGGGAATTCTCGATTACAAGTTTTCTCAAGAAATTCTGGTCCCCCTCTAATGAGAATAATACCATGTATTTATAGCCCTAAGGTTTTAATGTGAAAGGGTAATACATTCAATGCCCCTTAAGCGTATACATCTGTATGAAAATAATAAGCATTTAATGCGCAGTCAATCTGTTGGTTATCCTGCTATTAATGCTTTGTCCGAGGTGCAGCTCGGACCGCCTAAGGTCCTCGGTACTCAAAAGTTCCTCGAAGAGTTCTTGTAGGTCGGAGCGTCTGAGTTGATCGGGGAAGCAGAGTTCCTCGTTGCAGTATGGTTTCTCGGAGTCAAGGTGTTGTTCATAAGTGTTTGTCGTTGCCATGTAGATTGCCACGTGTCTTCACCCAATTAAGCCATGTCAGCAGACTAAATTTGGTATCAACAGAAGCCCCCAATGTTTCATAGTTCGAAATTTGAGGAGTGTGGAACATTCTTTCTCGATATATGGTGATTTTAAATGGTTATCCTGAAATTTAGGAATATTTTCTTTTGTATTTATTTCTTCTTCCAAATTCGTAGAATCTTTTTTTTTGAATTTTTCTAATCGCTTCGATTCTCGCGCCCATGTTATCTTTTTAGCCGTCGGTAACGTAACCGTCTCTTTTTGTAATCATTACTTTTACCCTTTCCCAAGGCAAAGTATTTAAACGTTGCAGAAAATCCCATCGTCTTCTACTTTTTCAAATTTGTCTCTTTGAGTTTTCCATCGTCTCTCTCTCCTGTGCGTTCATCTCTTCCATCATTTGTTGTCAACAGACTCATCCCTTTCCTGTAAGATTTTTTTTTTTTTTTTATTTCCTTCTTTCATCATGGTTTATCCTGTAGAATCGATTGATAAGTTTCGCTCTGATTTCTCTATCCCCTCATGGGTTATTTTGGAAGAGCTTTCTGAGCCTTCAGACTATTTTCGTTTGGCTGAGGGACATTGGTTCCCCAGTCTCTTTGTTGCTGAGTGTGGCTTTTCTTTTCCCCCAAAACCCTCTATGTCTGGAATTCTGTCAATACTTTGACGTGGTTCCTGAAAGAATAGCCCCCAATAGATGGAGAATAGTTAACGGTGTTTATAGATTAAATATAATTCATGGAACTCGTATAGGAATTCCTAAAATTATGTTTTGCTATAGATGGGCTGTGGGCGATAATACTTTTTATTTAAAAACTAGGTTTTTAAATAGAGCTTTAGTGGTCAATCTCCCAGATGCCAATAGGAACTACTTTGAGCACGGGGTTGTTATGAAAAATTGGAAACACCCTCCATTAACTGGATATGATGTTTACCAGGGTCCCAGATGTCCTCCCTATGGCAATGGGATAGGTTGTTTTTATTTTATTTTATTTTCAAAATTATGCTTCCTTTGTGTTTGATAAAATGTGCCACTGATATTTTATTTTTGATTTATTTGCAGTTGACAGCAAAAGAAAATATCCAAAAGAGGCAGACGTTAACATAAGGCATTTAAAACTTATCTGGAATTTGCATCAGACTGTTGCCGACGAGCATATTAGGTCAGCTTCATATTTGCTGCAGTACAAGAGTTACACCTCCTCTTTTACTGCTCGTCCGGTGATAAGCGACGCAGAACCAATACCAGCCTCTACAAGTTCTTCACTTGAGTCACATATTTCTTTGAGTGAAAGGATGAAGAAAAGAAGACCTCCTACCCTTTTTGAGAAACCTGCCTCTGGTGCTGGAGAGGCAAAAAGAAGTAAGCTTGATGTCCCAGGAGAAGGGACAAAGAAAATTGATGCACCTCCCTTGGCTGCTCCTGTGAAAGTTGTCGAGAAGCCCCCAGTGGCCCCGAGCAAGGCTGCTGTTCCAGGCGAGGTGATTGTCATTTCTCCGACTAAGACTACATCGTTAGTCGAGAAAGTTGATGCTCCTCTGAGGAGTTTGAAGAAAAGTTCCTCTGTCAATTTGGCTGAATCCATCTCTCAGCCCCCGACTAGTGGTGTTCCCACTTTTGTTCCCCCGAGCTCTTCTATGATCTCGGTGAAGACTTGGATCATTCCCGAGATCCAAGGTATAAAAGAAAACCTTTCTCGGGACACGGTTACCACATTAGCAGCTCGTCACATTGCTTCTGTAAGTCCTATAGTCTTAAATTTTCATTCTTTCCTTTTTGTATCTGTGCACAACTTGCTTTCGTTTTCTTTTCACAGTTGGTGAGCAATTTTAATACAATTTTGAAGAAAGATGAAGATATTCAAGCTTCAAGCTCCTCGTCTGGTGTAGAGGAAGCTTTGGTAGGCCTGGCGCAGTCTCTGAAAGATTCTCGTCAGAAATATGATGATGATAAGGCAATTTGGGAGAAAAAGCTTACTTCAACTGAGCAGGAGAAGGCTCAGGTTATTGAGGTCTCCAAGGGGTTGGAGAAAAAAATGAATGATTTGGATAAGAAGAATAAAGAGCTCGAAGGGAAGCTCAAAAATGCTGGGGAACTTCTAAATAAGCTCAAGGCTGCTGAGGAGGAGTTGGGTCAACTTCGGGAAGTAAGTCGTTAGAAAGAGGAAGTTGAGAATAAACTGAAGGCTGCTGATAATCTTCTTTCCGATAAGCTTTCCTCGGAGAAGACAAAGAGGAAATTGGCTGTGAAAAAATCTTTCAGTGCCGGCTGGGATTAAGGGTGGAATAAAGGTTTGGCTTCCATGATGTCGCAAGTGGAATATGGAAGCCTCAAATACTTTAGATATGAATGGTTTTCTTCTCTACATGAGATGAAATTTGATGAAAATTCTGAACTCTTTCAGCGACACATCCCTGGTCCCCCTCCAACTCCTGAAGAAGAAGAAGAAGAGGATGAAGCTGCCTCTGAGGAATCTTCCATGGTGATGGGAGATCAAATTTCTCATCCCTCAACTATCCAGCCCACTGGCGAGGAACTTCAACTACCTGCTACTTCCTCCGAGCAACCTCCAGCACTTCCCGAGCAACCCTCTGCTCCATCCGAGCAACCTACCTCCTCGTCCCAGCCTCCCGAGAAAGTTTTGGAAGACAAGTAAAAGGTGTAGAGTTGTTCGGATTTCTCTATATTTTATTTTTCTTTGTCAAATGTAACTTCTGAACATGTAACTCTGAACTTTGTACTTCTAAACTTTGTGATGTAATAAAATTTGAACTTTTTCTTATGCATACTGTTGATTCTCTTCTTCATGCTCTGTTTGTACTCTTATTGATTATTGCTTTTTCTTCCTCTACTAGTTTCTGGCCAGGATGGAATTATTGTCTGCTTATGATACAAAGCTGTTACGGCAATGCAATGAATATTTTAAAGCCGGTCATACAGACATGAGTGCAGCTCAAATCACTGACATCCTCGGTCATGGTGCTTCAGAGCAAGCCATTGAAGCCTATCAATATTTGAAGTGCCTACTCGATCATACAGTAGCTAACAACATAGCTTACTATGATATGATTGAGGATCTCCAAGGCACTCTTGAAGAACTTCAGCAATAATATAAGGAATCTACTGCTCTTTTACACGAGGGGTACGAGAAGAAGTATCAGTAAATCTGTACCGATAAAGGATACGATAAACGGTTTGCTGCTTACGATGTGAGGGAGAGAACGTTGAAGGATGAGGTCGAAGAGCACAGACAGATAGCTGAGTTATTAGAGCAAGAAAATAATAAACTGTAAAGATAGGTGTCTCAGTTGAAGTCTGCAGCCTCCACCTCAAATGCTTTGATCCCAGTGACTGACGAGGGATTCTCTTTCTTGGAGGTAGAAACCGCCAACCTAAGGGATGAGTTAGAAACTTTGAAGAGGTATGGCCCTTCTACATCTACTCGGGAATGAGCAAGAGATCCTCGGGGATGAGCAAGAGCTGCTCGGATTCCTGTCGAGGAATAGAGGACTCAATCTGCTCTAGAGAACCAGGCCTTCCAACTAATGGCAAAGAACCAGGTATTGGCTGATATGTCTAAGAAGATCAGGGGTCTGGAAGAGCAGCTTTCTGCGCAAAAATCTGTCTTGGAAAATAAAGAAATATTTATAAAAAATCTCCACGAGCAGCTAGAAAGATTGACATATCAATTCCACAAGTAGCCCAGAGAATTCTGGATGGCTGGCTACAACGAGGCTCTCTACCATTTGGATGATCGTATCCAAAATGCAAATAATGAGGGTTACAAACAGGGATGGTTGAATGCCTTAGGTGTGCTGTAACTCGAACAGGGTCATTACCTGTGGGATTACCATAATCCTGGGCTGCTCGACCTACCAGTGCCACCATTCAAGCTTGATACGAGTTGGATCCCTGCTCGGGACATCCCTCGGTGTCTGATTTCCAAATACCTTGGCGATTACAATCTCCATTCCAATGTCAAGATATCTCGTCCCGAGCACCTACTGGATCGACCATCTGTGATGAATATCAGGATGCTTGAAGATCTTAACTTCATAAATTCCCCTCATGCTTTAAATGATCCACCTGCTAGCGAGGAACCTGTTTCAAAAGCAGAGGGGAAGAAACCAATAGAATAGGAATCTTAATGTAATAAATTTATATTTCATTCTTGATGTATTTTGTTCTACATTTAATGAAATAATTTTATTTACAAATCTTGACTGCCATTGTCTTGTAATTATAAAACACTTTACATCTGTGCATGTATAAAACATAACAACATTGTGTTATTTGTCGATCAATTGGAGTTTGTTAAAACTTATTGTCGACTATCTTAAATTTGTGGTAATCATTTGATGACTAAACAAAATTGATGATACTTTGTTTCTCGACCAACTTGGTAGTAATTTAAAAAGTCACGAGTATCAAAAAAATTTCTCGATCACTTTCTTGTACTCATAAAATGTTTTCGATCAACCAAGGTCGGTAAATTTTTCTTCTCGACTAACTACAGTTAGTGGGTTTTTCTTACCAACCAATCTTTGGCACTTTTTGGAATAGTTTTACTTCCCGACCAACCTTACTTGGTGTTTTCGGGAATAGATTTACTTCCTAACCAACCAAGTTGGCATTTTTAGGAATAGATTTACTTCCTAACCAACCGAGTTGGCATTTTTAGGAATAGATTTACTTCCTAACCAACCGAGTTGGCATTTTTAGGAATAGATTTACTTCCTAACTAACCAAGTTGGCATTTTTAGGAATAGATTTACTTCCTAACCAACCGAGTTGGCATTTTTAGGAATAGATTTACTTCCTAACCAACCAAGTTGGCATTTTTAGGAATACATTTACTTCCCGACCAACCTTAGTTGGCGTTTTCGGGAATAGATTTACTTCCTAACAAACCGAATTGGCATTTTTAGGAATAGATTTACTTCCTAACCAACCGAGTTGGCATTTTTAGGAATAAATTTACTTCCTAACCAACCAAGTTGGCATTTTTAGGAATAGATTTACTTCCTAACCAACCGAGTTGGCATTTTTAGGAATATATTTACTTCCCGACCAACCTTAGTTGGCATTTTCGGGAATAGATTTGAGTAGTTCGAGTTTTGCTGAGTAGTGTGTAGCACTAGTATTCCGCAAAAAAATTCCAATAAAAGGAAATAAATGGGCAGAACATTGTCACTTTATTCATACTGATGAAATTGCATTACATGAGAGTTTACATTACTGATAATATTTGCGCAGATGTTCTGCATTCCATGCATTCTTAAACTCCTCCCCCTCTAAAGTTTCTATTTTGTATGTCCTTGGTCGAACAACTTCCTTAACTCAGTAGGGTCCATGCCAGTTTGCTTCCAGTTTGTTGTGCTTTTGGATCACCTTCTTTAGCACATAGTCTCCTTCTTTAAAGTCGCACTTCTTCACTCTCTTGTTGTAGAACAAAGTTGTTCGTTTCTGGTAAGCAATATTTCTAATGGTTGCTTCTTCCCTAACCTCCTCGAGCATGTCTAAGTCTAACCTTCTCATTAAATCGATGACAGGGGAATTGAAATTCAGTATTCTATGTGTTGGGAGACCCAATTCGGCGGGTATAATAGCTTCACTTCCAAATGCCAGCATATATGGAGATTCCCTTGTTGCTGCTCGGGGAGTAGTTCGATAAGCCCATAGCACTAATTGTAGCTCGTTGATCCAGTTTGATTTCGCTTCATTCAGTCTCTTTTTCAAACCATTCAGCAGCGTTCTGTTTGTAACTTCAGTTTTTCCATTGCTTTGAGGATGGCCTGGTGCCGAGTGGATCTTTAAGATATTTGACTGATGACAATAGGCAACGAACTCCTCGTTGTTAAATTGTGTTCCATGGTCTATGATGAAGGCATGAGGAAGACCATATCGACAAATTATATTCTTCCAAATAAATTGGTACACCTTGTCGTATGTCATATCAATGAGAGGCTCAGCCTCAACCCATTTAGTAAAATAATTCACAGTGACCACGAGATACTTAAATCTTCCCCTGGTCGTCGGTAGTGGCCCAACCACTCTATTCCCCATATGGCAAATGGCCAAGGGGAAGTAATGGGTGTCAATAATGCTTGGGGAGTTCTTTGGATGGAAGAGAAGCGCTGACATTTGTCACATTTCTTAGCATAGGCTATGCAATCAGCCCTCATCGTCGGCCAGTAGTATCCTTGAGTCATCATTCTTTGCAAAAGAGTCCGAGATGCTACATAGGCTCCATAGGACCCTTCATGGACTTCTTCAATCAAATATTCCACCTCGTTGGGATGCACACATCTTTACAAACCTGCTATAATTCCTCATCTTCAGTTGGTAATTCCCCTTTCTCAATATATGCCCTGATGGGATCCATCCATGATGACCCTAAATCGAGGGTATTAAAGTTTATCGTTAGATATTCATTTATACTCTGACCAGCTAAAACTTCAATTAGGATTGTTCTTCGTAGCTCGATACGAGTAGTTGATGCTAATCGAGCTAAGGCGTATGCTCTTGCATTCTCCATTCTTGATATTCTGACCAGCTGAATAGCAGTAAATTCCGACACCAATTCCTTTGCCTTTGCATGATATCTGATCATTAATTCTCCTTTGGCTGCATATACTCCCATCATTTGATTTATGACCAATTGCGAGTCACTGAAAATAATAACTTGTTCTACCCCCATGGTTTTTGCGAAACTAAGACCCGCAATCATGGCTTCATATTCAGCCTCATTATTGGAAGCTTTAAATTGGAAGCGTAGGGCGTATTCCATGTCGACCTCGTCCGGAAAGTTCAAAACTATCCCTACACCAAATCCTGTAGTGCAGGATGAACCATCCACATACAGACTCCATATAGGTAACTCGTCTTCAAATTTCTGATCTGACAGAGTTCCTCGGTGGAAAATTTGTTGCTTCCTATCATCATCTCCTGATATTTCTTGTTGTTCTTCGATCATCTTTTCTTGCCCTTTTACCAACCTAAGCTGGTCTGGGCTTGAATTTGATGATTCTGTAACATCTACTTGCCCTTTTACCAAGCTAAGTTGGTCTGGGCTTGCATTTAATGATCCTGTAACATCCACAGGTTGATCAGAGAGCAACTTTTGCTCCTCAGGGGTATTAGGATAGGTGAACTCTGCTATAAAATCTGCTACCGCTTGCCCTTTTAGCGATGATCTGGGTTCAAAAACTATATCATATTCACCAAGTTCTATTGCCCAGCACATCAATCTTCCTGATTTTTCTGGTTCATGAAGGGCTTGCCTCAATGGCATATCAGTATATACTACTATGGTATGAGCCTGGAAGTATGGCTTCATTCTTTGTAGGAGGGTAGTGAGACTGGGGTCTATGAATAACTGGAAAGGGTGAGGCGTGACCCACTCCAATGGACGCTGTCTGCAAGTCTTCAAGGTCTCCTGGTGCAACTTCTGAAGAAAACTTCTCCTTATGGTAATAATGGAACTCAAGCTTCAACTCACTCCCTGCAAGAAGATGAACTTTCACAGCAAAAATAGCAATTTTCTCAAGGGAAACACCTGAGAGTGATGGCTGTCAGTGGGGAGTGAAGGAACAAGGCACTCAACACTAAGAGAATGAGCAGGGAGAGAATACTAGGTAGGTCTGGTGATATTTTAGCAGAGTAGCAGTGCAATTTTCTATTGTCTGTCTTTTGACCTTGCCCAGAGGTCTATTTATACATGGGCGTTAGGGGTGAGCTGGCAATTTTGGGCGCCAAAATTGAGAGAGTTGGTGGGGAACAATGTCTGAAGTGTACCATTTGTCCCTACCTGTAGGCAGCCTGCCTGTCCCCTCTGCAGGCGCCACCTGGCGCCGACCAAAACTCAAAAAGCCCATATGTCCCCTAATGGAGACAAAATAGCAGATTTTGGTAGTTATCTTTTGAAACGGTAACTTGTGGTGCAATTTTGCAAATCTTTGAGAGAGGAGACCTTAAGGCCTCCTCCCCTCTAAAAGTCTTGAGAGGGACCTCGAGGACCCCCTCTTCTAGAAAAGTCATTTTCTTGTAAAGAGTTTATTTTTATTGTGAGTAGCCAGTTCTTTGGCTGCTCACTTCACTTGTGACCAAGTGTGCAGTGTGCGTAGTTTCGAGTGACTTCTGGGTCTTCCTACTAGTATTCTCTCAATCCTATAGTGCTAAGTGGTTGAGCTTGCTCAACATACCTTGTCCCTCAGCCGCCAAGCCAAAACTCCCAGGAGGTCCCAACGCGCCTGTTCGAGCCCTGCTTGCTCGACTAGGCTACCTGTACAAGAAAGTAAAGTGTTAGTGCTGTTGTTCATTTAGAGACTGCTGTTTCATGATGAAAACTCCTGTAGCAGCACTTCTCGAATAACATTTTTGCAGTGACCCTTGCAGTGGCGCTGACTCTTGCGGTGACGCCGACTCTCTCAACTGTCATTACTGTAGTGGACCTCGGCGCTGGCACTTGAAACGGCGCCGACCTTTGCGGCGGCGCTGACCCTTGCATCGGCGCTGGTATTTGAAGTGGCGCCGACACTTGCAGTGGCGTCGACACGTGATGCGGTTCCGATGCTTGCAGCGGCGTCGACACTTGAAGTGGCGTTGACGTTCGAAGCAGCGCTGATACTTGAGGTAGCGCTGACGCTTGAAGTGGTCGCAGATGCTTGAATTGGCACTGGCATGTGAGGCGGCGCCGACCCTCGTCATGGCGCCGACGCTCGAAGTAGCGCTGATACTTGAATTGGCGCTGACATGTGAGGCGGCACCGACCTTTGCCGTGGGACCGACGCTCATAGTGGCGCCGACGCTCGAAGTGGCGCCGACGCTTGACGTGGCGCTGATACTTGGATTGGCGCTGACATGTGAGGCGGCGCCGACCTTTATCGCGGCGCCGACGCTCGGAGTGGCACTGACGCTCGAAGTGGCGCTGACGCTTGAAGTGGCGCTAACGCATGAGGTAGCGCTGATGCTTGAATCGGCGCTGACATGTGAGGCGGCGCCGACCCTTGTCGTGGCGCCGACGCTCGAAGTGGCGCCGACGCTCGAAGTGGCGCTGTTGCTTAAATCCGTGCCGACCCTTGTTGCGGCGCCGACGCTCGGAGTGGCACTGACGCTTGAAGTGGCGCTGACGCCTGAGGTAGCGCTGATGCTTGAATCGGCGCTGACATGTGAGGCGGCGACGACCTTTGTCGTGGCGCCGACGCTCGAAGTGGCGCTGACGCTTGAAGTGGCGCTGATGCCTGAGCTAGCGCTGATGCTTGAATCGGCGCTGACATGTGAGGCGGCGCCGACCCTTGTCGGGGCGCCGACGCTCGAATCGGCGCTGACCTGTGAGGCGGCGCCGACCTTTGTCGCGGCGCCAACGCTCAAAGTGGCGCCGATGCTTGAAGTGGTGCTGATACTTCGTAATGGCTTTTGGGCTTCTTGGTGACCCTCGCGGGTACCTCTCGGGTGTCGTTGATAAGAGAGTATTTTTTATTTCGTTTGCTTTTTTCTATTGATAACACCCTTCTACTTTAACCCCTCGTGCAATGATTTTTTGGTTGGGTAGACTAAAAAAACTTTGTACGGTACAAGTATGGTTTCAACAATCATATATATATATATATATATATATATTTTCTGAGGGACCCTTGGATCATTAACTGCGATGTCCCTTTATCCGAGGTTTTTAATTTTTTGAGAACCCACGCGTCAGCGTGGGAACTGTCATCTCATTATTTGGGAAAAAAAGGTCATCAACTTTTTGCCTTCCTGCACGTTTTCCCATTTTGGTG
This sequence comes from Sambucus nigra, assembly GCA_949130495.1. NCBI lineage: Eukaryota > Viridiplantae > Streptophyta > Magnoliopsida > Dipsacales > Adoxaceae > Sambucus > Sambucus nigra. Next base: position 199,631,764 of record OX422221.1, on the reverse strand, counting down.
CAAAAAACATAAGCCCCTTATCTTGGAGTCCTTCATCTTCTTCAATAAAAAAACATAAGCATCTTTGGGTTTGTAGTGAGAGAAAGTGAGGAAGGGATTTTTAAGACACCATAGCCACCCATCTCCTTTTTTTTGCTCTAAATTTTCCAACCCCCGTAGCTTCTCATTCATGTATCCTAATCCAATCCATACTTCCTCAAATGTAAACCCCTCCAAAACCTCTATGGTTTTAAGTTCTATACCTTTTTCCTTGCCCATTTCAACATTTTCGGCCGTCCCTGTTACCTTCATGGGAGCCTCCGTGCTACCCGCCCTCTTTCCGTCGGTCGGAGGTTCGAGAACCCTCATGGGTTCCTCGCAATTTCTTTCCGTGAACCATAGTCAGATCTCGGGTATCTCAAGCAGCGGGGTTCAATTGGATATTGCTGTTGACGAGTGGGTATCGCGACCGCCCCCTTTGACAGGTATCTCGTCCGCCCCCTTTGACATTGCTGTTGACGAGTGAGTATCGCGAACGGTCCTCTCGTCCAGAGACCTCTCGCCCATTGTCCTGGGTTCCGATGAGCAATTCAGTCGCGTTGGGGGAGATGTTTCAACCTCGGTTCGCGAATTTTATCAATTTGATTTGGAAATGGGGATCGCGAGCAGCGTTGTCGACGAGGGCCCGAGGTGGACGGTTCTCTCGTCCGCGAGTCTCTCGCCTGTTGCGTTGGGCTCCGATAAGCAAATCGGTCGCGTTGGGGGAGATATCTCGGTTCACGAAATTTATCCCTTACATTTAGACAAGGGTATCTCGTGCAGCGCTGATGACGAGGGCCCGGGGCGAATAGTCCTCTCGTCTGCGGGTCTCGCGCCTGTTGACTTAGGCTCCGATAAGCTAATCGGTCGTGTTGGGGGAGATATCTCGGTTCACAAAATTTATCCCTTACATTTGGATAAGGGTATCTCGCGCAGTGCTGATGACGAGAGCCCGGGGCGAACAGTCCTCTCGTCCGCGGGTCTCGCGCCTGTTGACTTGGGCTCTGATAAGCTAATCGGTCGCGTTGGGGGAGATATCTCGGTTCACAAAATTTATCCCTTACATTTGGATAAGGGTATCTCGCGCAATGCTGATGACGAGGGCCCGGGGCGAACAGTCCTCTCGTCCGCGGGTCTCGCGCCTATTGACTTGGGCTCCGATAAGCAAATCAGTTGCGTTGGGAGGGGTATCTCGACCTCGGTTCGCGAAATTTATCCATTTGGTTTGGATAAGGGTATCTCGGATTTTTCTGGAGCCGTCAGTGGTTCCACGCGCGTTGAGCTAGGGGCGGGGAGTTCTTTGTCTGTTGAAGATGAGTTTGGAGGAAGGGGGTCTCGACGGGTTTTAGTGTCGACGCTCGCATTTCGACCTCGGGTGTCTCGATGCCTTTGACTGTTTCTGAAATGGGTATTTCAGCTTATGGCAGCATGGTGACCTCTCGTCAGCAGTCAGGGGCCTCAAGACTTGGTCTCGCGTCCATGAGTCTCTCGTTCGTGGAAGGGGGTGTCTCGACATTTTGTCACCTCGGAGGTTCCGTGACCCAGGGTGTCTCGCCGACTATTGGTGTTACGGAGAGCATGCTACTGACCAGGGGCTCTTCACATAATTTTGCTGGGGTTTCTGCCTCTACTTCTTTTTTTGCGACAGGGGACCCCGAGGGTCCCTCGCTCGGAGTCCCCACTAGGGTGAGTTCTTTTCTTGAGCCAATGGCTCTGGGTGGTTCATCAGCTACGCCAAGCTCTTTTCAGGCATGGAAGGACTATATGCACATTCGCCAAGGGCGAAACTTTGGTATTTATCGTCGTGCTCCTTTTTTTGGTCCTGCTGACAGTTTCATGATTTCACTTTTCGATTTTGGGGAAAAAATTTCGGGTGTTGTTCTCGAACGTTCTCATGCGGGGTTAACTGAGTCTGCTGATCTTCCTACTATTTCTACGGATTCCATTCTCCGAGTCCGAGTTGACCGTGGTGACTTTCCTTATTCCAACGTTGAAGTTAAAACCCCCGGTGGTCCTACAGAGGAGTGGGCCAGTTGGGTTGATTATGTTCTGAGCGTTCCTAATTATGTGGCTATTCTTAGGGATGTGGGACTCTTCACCACCGTCAGCAGTCTGAAGTCCTGCACCATTTTTAAACACGGTTCTTCGCTCAATCTCTTATTGTCTCGGTGGAGTATGGAGTCTCACACCTTTGTCACGGGCTGGGGGGAATTTACCGTTACCCTAGAAGATATATGTGAGTTGTACGCCCTTCCTTTCTTTGGGCAGCAGGTCTTTTCCGATGACTGCGAGGACTCCCTAGAGCAGGAGCTGGTGGGGGAGTTACGGTCGGCTCTCGGAGAGTGCTCGAGGTATGTGGCCATAAATATAACGGGTCATTCTAAGCATTCCTTTGCCAAATGGCAAAGATACTGGTTCAGAGACTTTGAGCAGTTACAAAAGGGGGAGACTTCTCGTGCAGCCCCCAGATCTCAGGATGGTCCTAAGCTTCACTCTCCTGCACATTTAGCCTCTTTCCTTGTTATGTTCCTGACTCGGTTCCTTCTTCCAGGTAAGCCTGAAGATTGTCCTCGCGAACTTCTTTTTAGGTTGGTTGTACGATTGTCTCGCGATAGATCGGTACCCATGGCTGCCCTGACCTTGGGTTCTCTTTACACCTGGATAGACCGAGCACACATAGACGTAGAGAGGTCCTGCGGTCGGTATGATGTTGCTAATCATGTCAACGCCCCTCTCTTGATGGCCTTTTTATTCGAGCATTTCCCTCATTTTACTTCAGGGGCTCACGCTTGTCATAGCGACGCTGCGAGACTTCTTCGGTGGCATAAGAAAACTCCCAAGCAGTCTCTGGGAATGTTGATTGATGATATCAAGAAGTTTCAGTTTCGGCCTTACACCAGGCGCCCTGGGGGTACTTTCAGCTGGCTTTCTTTCCCCGGCGACGGCGGAACCTTCTATTGCCCTTCAGTAGTGGGGTCAGTTTCCACGTGTCCTCATATTAATGTGGTGATGATGCTCTTACCGTGTCACCTTCCTTCTTGGACCGAGTTAGGTCCCCGTGCTGAATCTTATCTTTCTGAGAGGGCAAGACGACAGTTTGGTTATGATGAGGGCGTTCACACTCCTCCTCTTCCTACCTACGACAATCATTCTGAGGCATTCTCCGAGGCGTGTGCTAGCTTTACTCTTCAGGGGTTATTCCACAGAGTCAGTGGTTTGGGTGGTCTCTATGTGCCTCCCAGCGATTATCACCCTTCATTCACTTCATCCTGGTTCCTTCTTTGGCAGCAGCAGGTTCGTCTTATTTGAGAATGTGTAGTTGGCCCTCCTCATGAGACTAACCCCATTAAATATACCAGAGCTCAGTTTTTGGTCAGGCGGACGCAGAAAGATCCTTGGTTTCTCAGCACCACCTCTACGCCACCCTTGGAGCAGGCCACCCCTATTTTAGTGAAACCTCTCATTGACGAGTCACTTCCGCCTCCGTCGACTGAGCTTCCACCTGTGAAGTCTAAAAGCCAACTAAAAAGCAAAGGGAAGGAGGGCACCTCTACTACCAGCAAAAGGAAACACCCTGACGCTGATGTCTGTAATTTTGTTCCTACTACTACTGCTTCTCCTCCTTCTTCTCCTGTGAGGACCCGGGCTGCGAAGAAAAAGAAAGGAGATGGCGTTGGCCTAGCTGCTTCCTCTACGGTGGATCAAGGTTACTCCTCACCGAGCCTTACTTCCCAGGAGACGCGGGTCGCGTCTATTCCTATTACAGAAGGTACTATATCACAACATCCTTTACTTAGTGGAACCAGTTCTCACGGAGTTCCTTCATCTCCCTCCCCTTCATTGGAAGAGGAACTAGTTGATTATGGAAGCACCCCTTCCTAAGATGACCATAGTTCTTCTTCGGGTGATATGGGCGGCCTGGGTTTCCATAGCGAAAGCACTACTGACACTTATGCTTTGTTATCAGTCTCCAGAGAGTCTTCTAGCGATGATGAGGCCTCCCGTTCTCCTGGGGGTCAGCCCCACCCATCTTCCTTATATCCAGACTACGCGCCCTGTTACTGTAAGCGTTCTCCCTTTACTTGTCTATATATTTTTTGCATATGATTTTCTTTCTTCCCCTCATTATATATATATATATATATTTTTTTCATTCAAAGAATTATGTTATATTTGTGCAGGCCATTTCCGTAGAGGCAAGTAGTTCTCCTCTTCCCCCACTACGACCGACGCCCTTTCAGCGGGAGAGGAACTCCATGCTCATTTCCTCCCGAGGCCTGTTTAGAGAGGTTTGATGTCTCCTTAATTCATTTAACATCTGTTGTAATTTATTCGTCTTCTAACTTCCTTTTGGTTGCGTACACTGTCATTTCCTCGCAGCTTTCGTCCGTGCACTTTACTGTCACAAGGACCACCCCTGTGGCTTCCCCTTCTCCTCAGGTATGCTTTGCTTTTTTCAAAACTTTCATTGCGACATTTTCTTTTTTACTTCTTCCTTTTATTTACCCATTTATCATGCGTAGAGAGTTGTGTCTTCGGGCGTTGCCACACCATCTTCTCTTGTCTCGGCGGTGGGCACTTCTACAGTTGAGCCCCTGGGCTCCTCTTCATCTGAGGTACGTATATATATATTTTTTCTTTACCTTTGAATATTTTTTTCCTCTTAACAGGAGTCCTAATGGATCTTGCGCTTTCTTCTCAGGGAGGGGTTCCTCCCTTAGCTGGCGTTATCGCCCCGGGTTTATCCTCTTCGGGGAGAATTTATATCCCTAGGGTTCGCGTATCTATGGACGGTAGACCTTTGGTTCAGGCGATTTCTCATGGCCCAATATTTACCGTGGTCTCAACCAGTGAGCCCATACTTCAGGTCAGTCCTTTCTGTTGAAGCAATGGGATCTCCTTTTCCTCGAACATGCAATAAACAACGTATTTTCATTCTTTGCAGGCTATCAGTACGGCCCCTACTGCGCCGACCGTCTTTTTTCGCGCTTCCCCCTTGGATGGGGTTCAGGTATTCTTTTATTTTCTTAGTTCTATTTTCTTATCTGTCCAGCCTGTACTTATCGTAGCCCTCTTTTACTTTGTCGCAGTTATCCCTTGGCGCTGTCTCGAGTGCGGCTCCTGCCACTGTCGTTTCAGCAGCCCCTATACATGGGCTGGTTTGTCCTGTTGTTGTGCCTCTTCAGTTATCTATCTCTACGGTGCCCTTTTGAGGAGCTTCCCTCACCCTCTTTTTAATTGAGGTATTTATCGTTCATGGAATGACTGATTTGTTACCTGTCGCCCTTTCTTGTCCCTCGCAGCCTCACCTACCTCTCGCGGCCTCTGTCACTGAGATTGTTCTTCCGGAGGTGCCTGAGGTTGAGTTAGCTTCTTCGGAAGCATTGGTCGCCGAGGCAACCCCTTCTGGAGCATCGATCAGTGTTGTTGACCCTACGGGAGCCCCTGCTCCTCCTTCTATGACCGTTACAGAGGGTGTTGTTCAGGTGCCGTGTATAAGAGTATCTACTTTCCTCCTTCTTGCGTATACTGTGCAAGCATTATCATTTCACCCTTGTCTCATTGTTTCCAGGTGCATGAGAGTACTCCGATGACTATGGAGTCTAGCAGTGGGGCCACTGCGAGAGAGGTATTAGACTGGCATACCTCCTCCTTTTAGTATTCCCCTATTTTCTTCTTCCATATACTGTGCAAGCATTCTCATATTACCCTTGTCTCATTATTTCCAGGTGCATGAGAGTACTCCGATGACTGTGGAGTCTGGCAGTGGGGCAGCTGTGAGAGAGGTATTAGACTGACATACCCCCTTTTTTTACTATTCCCCTTTTTTCTTCTTGCGTATACTGTGCAAGCATGCCTATTTCACCCTTGTCTCATTGTTTCCAGGTGCATGAGAGTACTCCGGTGACTGTGGAGTCTGGCAGTGGGGCAACTGCGAGAGAGGTATTAGACTGGCATACCTCCTCCTTTTACTATTCCCCTATTTTCTTCTTGCATATACTGTGCAAGCATTCTCATTTTACCCTTGTCTCATTGTTTCCAGGTGCATGAGAGTACTCCAATGGCTGTGGAGTCTGGCAGTGGGCCAGCTGTGAGAGAGGTATTAGACTGGCATACCCCCTCTTTTTACTATTCCCCTTTTTTCTTCTTGCGTATACTGTGCAAGCATTCCCATTTCACCCTTGTCTCATTGTTTCCAGGTGCGTGAGAGTACTCCGGTGACTGTGGAGTCTGGCAGTGGAGCAGCTGTGAGAGAGGTATTAGACTGGCATACCCCCTATTTTTACTATTCCCCTTTTTTCTTCTTGCGTATACTGTGCAAGCATTCCCATTTCACCCTTGTCTCATTGTTTTCAGGTGCATGAGAGTACTCCGGTGACTGTGGAGTCAGGTAGTGGGGCAACTGTGGAGGGAGATGACAGTTCTGAGTTCACTCCTTTAGTCGGTGATGTTGATTCTGGTGGGGAGTCTTATTTTCTTCCTTCTGAGGAGGGGTCTCGCCACTCCGAGGGCGATGATGAAGCCGAGGACGCTGCGACTATTTCTAGTAGGATATGGCGTCAGGAGTTACCAGGCCGCTTCAGGGTACATGAGCGTCAGCTTTTGGATCTCATATTGGAGCACCATCCCGAGACGTTTACTTCTCAGAGTATACTCCAGGTTGACAGTCTTACGGCCTTCAACCTGAGGGCTCTTGCCAGCCATGTTCATGAGTTCTTGGCTACCTCCCCTGCTAAGCTGACTAGCTCTTCTATCTTGCTATTCTTGGATGCTCTCCGTGACTTACAGCAGTTCTATCATTTTCGTTTGGATTGTCTTGATGCAGGGGTTCGCCCCTTTCTGAGTGTTCCTTTCCGAAAGATAGTGAGGTTTCACACTTCCCGGCAGTCCAGGGTTGAGCAACGACATGCTGAAGCTACGAGGATCCGGAATCAGATCGCCCTGCTGCAGGTGAAGCTTGCCAGACTCGAGTCTGGCGATGAGGAGGATGAGGCTAAATTCGTTAGGTTGGAGGAAGAGTTTCTGCTGGAGGCTGGTCCGTCATATGCTGGCGCCATTGCGCGCGATGATTTATTTTTTGTGGTTTCTAGCCGATAGGCTACCTCTTGCTTTGTAGTGCTCAGAATTCTATATGTACATTGATATACCCATTTATACCCTCAGCCTGGATGAGATTACCCCCTATACGGACGACCCTACGAGGGGCCGACCCTTCACCAAGCCCCAGCTGGCCACCACCAGGTCCAGACGACCCTACGAGGTGCCGACCATCCACCAGGCTCTAGACGACCCTACGAGGGGCCGACCCTTCCCCATGCTCTGGACGACCCTACGAGGGTACGACCCTTCCCCATGCTCCGGACGACCCTACGAGGGTACGACAGTACGATGCCAGAATCAAGCCAGACTCCCTGCCGAAAGAAACTTTGCCCTCGGCCTCGGCTCATAGGTCGAGGGTGACATCATGACAGCGCGTGGTTTGGGACACGCGTGGGACAATGCGCGTCAGGCTCATATGACACGTGGCAAACCGTTATAACAGAATCACACCCTCACGTGAGGGAATATTAAGTCATCATTTGGTATCTACAGGTGTCAACAGGGGATTGGCTAGATCATTATTCACATGCACCATGATTACTTGGGGGGTACACTACACCACCCAAGACCTATATATACTTGTCACCTACAACCCTACAGGGGATCGATCCATGAACAGTAACCCTAGCTAAAACTCTGCTTGTACACACAGTATAGAGAGAGAGAGGATTATGTGCATTGTATCCAAGGCCATTAGTGCCCATATTTAGTGGATCATACACTCACAGTAGATGTAGGCCAAATTGGCTGAACCACTATACATCATTGTCTTACTTCCTCTTATACTCATCCCCTTCTACATACTTATACACTTATACATCTCTATGGCTGCCATGGCCGCTACTGCTTGAGCTCACTATCACTTATCCGGTGGTGCTAAATCCAAGCATCATCAGTTTGGCGCCGTCTGTGGGAAATAGAAGACATCTCTTCCTTTGTACAGCTTGACCTCATTGGGCACTCTTGTGGTGAACCAACACTCCCCCTGAGAGGAGGTGTTTCACCATTGAAAGAGACCCACTAAGGTTCTCAAGCTTACCGGTCTTTTCTTCAGTTCATCTTTTCACAGCTCGAACACATGGCACCTGAGATGCCACCACCCCTTCTTCCCCCGCCGAATGAGGGTGGAAGACCCAGTTCCAGCCAGCCACCGCCTCAGTCTGAGATGGCTGATGTGGCGGCAACCCTAAAATCTCTGGCAGCCAGCCAGCGGATGATGCAGGAGCAGTTCACTGCTCTAAGTCAGAACATACTGAGACCACCAGGGGTCTCACCTGAGATGATTACTCCGGCGGCGGCTCCCGGATAGCATGAGACCAGGGGACCACCCCAGGCACCACGTAAAGACCTGCCACCCCCTCAGCGGCGTAGGGACGTTGCTGACCCCCGGCGTTTACGCCTGGGGAGGCAAGGAAACCCTAGCCCTGAGGACAGGTATGACAATCTGGAGGGAGAAGAGGCTCCAGTAGAATGCTGGGAACCATATGAGGTCTCCAACAATACTGTACGACCTCTCCAGGACAGTAGAGGAAAGTGCGGGAGACCAAACCCTGATGATCGCCCAAGAGGCTCCGCTTTTGACCGCCTGAGCAGGGGGTCGGCCTTCGAGAGGCTGGGCCCAGTGAATGACCTGCGGGAAAAGTTGTCCAAGTTAATAAGCGCATCGAGATCTAGGAAAGAGGCAGCAGAAGGCCGACCCCAAAGACATAATGACGGCCAAAGGGAAGTAAATGGCCGACACAGGCCCGCCGCAGCGGAGCCCTCCATCCACCTCCAAGAGGCAGCGGGGGATAACATCGGCCACGCCGACCCTGTGAGGCCCTGGAATGACTCAATCCAGCGGTTAGAGGATAAGATTGGCGACATACTGAAGAGCCGGGACCCTCTTCAGAGGGGATACACCATAGGCTCGCCCTTTGTGGCAAAGATAGTCAACTTCCCCACGCCATCAAAGTTCAAGCCTCCTGTGGTCACCCCAAGATACGATGGGAGCACCAACCCTGTCCACCACGTGGAGATGTATCAATCCGCGGCAGACATATACTCTATCTCAGATGAGATGAGGTGTCGTGCCTTCTCTGGTACCCTGACAGGGGCTGCACATGTCTGGTACACGTCTCTTCCAAAAAATTCCATTGAAAACTTCAAGCAGTTGGCGGACCGGTTCATCCACAACTTTTGCTTCGGGGTGAGACCACAGAAGAAGACCACGCACCTGCTCTATGTTAAGCAGGGAAAGAGTGAGAGTCTGAGAGACTACATAGCCAGATTCAATAAAGAGAAGCTGGAGGTGGAGGACTATGAGGAGAGCATAGCTATGACAGCCCTGATCGGAGGACTCCAAAAGGGGAAGCTATTATGGAAGCTTGCCGAAGACCCTCCAAGGACGATGGCTGAGCTGCTGTCAACAGCGGGGAAGGTGATGAACGCCGAAGAGGCGATGGCCGCAAAATATGAAGACGAAAAAGGAGGTGCAAGTGGGGGCAAATACCCTAAGAAGAACAAAGAGGGGAAGAAGAGGTCCTCGGATGACAAGTTCGCTGGGTACACCCCTCTGACGGTCAGTTGTGAACAGATTCTCAATGAGATTAAGAGTGACCGGTCCCTGAAGTGGCCTGAGAAGCTGAGGGCAGCCCCCGGCAAGAGGAATAAGAACCTGTGGTGTGAATTTCACCAAGACCATGGTCACGTAACAGACAAATGCTTTGCCCTGAAAGATGAGATTGAGAAGATGCTGAAAGAAGGGAAGCTCAGGAAATACGTGGACCGAGAGGCCTTCAAGAGGGGCCGAGGAGACGACCCCAGGAAAAAGCGAGTTGATGCATTCAAAGAAGGTCCTCAAAGAAGAGGGGACGACCCCTCTGATGATGAGGACGACCCTGACCTCCCGCCAAGAGACGACCACGGTCCTGTTAAGAGGCTCAATATGATCTCGTTTGGCGTAGGAATGATCTCTGGGGGTCTAGCAGGAGGAGGGTCTGAGGTCGCCGACAGGAAGGCCCATGTCGCTGAGGCTAAGGCAGCGACGAAGACGGTGCACTCAACCTCCGTAGAGGTCAAGTCAGAAAAAAGGAAGAAGTTTGATATGGACACTTTGATTGTGGGATTCTCGAGAATGGACTTCAAAGGCCTCTTAGCCCCGCATGATGACCCTCTCGTCATCACTACCAGGGTGCACGGGTACGAGGTGCCGAGGATACTGGTAGATGGAGGCAGCTCAGCAGATGTGATGTTTTGGCCATGCTTCATGGCCTTGGGCCTTAGTCGTGCCAGATTGGTCCCATACCATCATCCATTGATTGGGTTCAGTGGGGAGAAGGTTCATCCCCTGGGAATATATGAGGCTGATGTCAGGATGGGGGAAGAATGGCCAAGATGGCTCACTAAGAGGATCAGTTTCTTTGTGCTGGATGAGCATGTGTTTTCGGCATACAACATCATACTTGGACGTATGTCCCTCAAGGGGTTTGAGGCTGTGCCATCTACGGTCCATTATATGATCAAATTTCCTACCCCTTACGGGGTGGGGGAAGTTCAGGGAGACCAGACGACAGCGCAAGAGTGCTACTATAACTCTGCTGAAGAAAGGGAGGCACACAAGAGGGCTACGGCCACTTACAACATTGATACCCTAGACCCCAGGGATGAGACGAAGCTCAAGAAAGGAGAGGCCGCTGAGGAGGTAGAACCCATCATCCTCGATGAGGATGACCAGGGAAAAACCGTCCAAGTTGGCAAGTCTCTGAAGCCCGATATCAAGGAAGACCTCATTAGACTGTTGAGGAGAAGGCGAAGCGTATTCGCCTGGAGTCATGTAGATATGCCAGGGATTGACCCTGAAATCATGTGCCACAAGATCAACGTGGTAGAGGGAGTGAAGCCGGTAAAGAAGAAGAGGAGGATTTACTCTAGAGAGAAGTACGAGGTCATCAGGGATGAGGTTAAAAAATTAGAAGACGCTGAATTTATCAGAGAGGTCATCTACCCTGAGTGGCTGTCCAATGCAGTCATCGTCCCAAAAGCCAACGGCAAGTGGAGAATGTGCGTGGACTTCACAGACCTCAACAAGCATTGTCCCAAAGACAGCTTCCCTCTCCCCCGCATCGACCAGATGGTAGACGCTACCGCAGGACATGAGCTCATGAGTTTCATGGATGCCTACTCAGGGTATAACCAGATTTTCATGAACCCTGAGGACTCGGAGAGGACCGCCTTCATCACTGACAAGGGGACATATTGCTATAGGGTCATGCCCTTTGGCCTAAAGAATGCAGGGGCAACGTACCAGCGCCTCGTAAACAGAATGTTTGAAGATCAAATTGGGAAGTCTATGGAGGTCTACGTAGACGACATGCTGACTAAGAGTCTGAAGGCAGAGGATCATGTGGTAGACCTGGAGAGGACCTTCAATACGATGGACAAGTATCAGATGAAGCTTAACCTGGCCAAATATGTCTTCGGGGTCGGAGCGGGGAAATTCTTGGGGTTCATTGTCAATCAAAGAGGCATCGAGGCCAATCCTGAAAAGATAAAGGCCCTTATTGAGATGAAGACCCCCAAGTCCATTAAAGACGTTCAGAGGCTCATAGGGAGAGTGGCTGCCTTGAGCAGATTTGTGTCGAGGGCCACAGACAGGTGTCTACCATTCTTCAAGATCCTCAGAAAGGCCTTTGAATGGAGTGAAGAGTGTGATGAGGCTTTCAAGGAGATAAAATCATACTTAGGGTCTCCCTTGCTGTTGTCACGACCCGTGCAGGGTGAACGACTTTACGTGTACCTCGCCGTCTCAGAGTCCGCTATCAGTGCAGCAATCGTAAGAGACGAAGAAGGGATACAGAAGCCCGTATATTTCAACAGCAAGGCACTCCAGGGGGCAGAGCAAAGATACCCGAGGATGGAGAAGTTGGCCTATGCCTTGATCCATGCCTCAAGGAAGATGAAACCGTACTTCAAGTCCCATACTATGGTCATTCTTACTGACTCTCCTCTTAGGCAGGTCCTACACAAGCCTGAAAAATCAGGAAGGCTAATGACCTGGGCTATAGAGCTGGGGGAGTTAGACATTGTGTATCAGCCTAAGACAGCCATTAAGGGGTAGGCCTTGGCAGATTTCGTGGCTGAATTTACTTGGGAGAGTGACATGGCCGAGGGTGAGGGTCTAAACCAGACAAATACCCAGCAAGGTAAGCTCACCGACCCTCCTGCAGATACGGCTGAGACAGGCACCGCTAGAAGAAAGGTGGCTGAAAATGAAGAGGGGAGATACCTTTTTAGACAAGGGTCACTCATCGAGGGAAATTTCTCAGAGGAACATGATGTGTGGAGTCCCTTCATCGACGGGTCCTCTTGCGAAAGCGGGAGCGGAGCTGGATTGATAGTGTCAGCACCTGACGGCACAGACATAGAGTACGCCCTGAGGTTCAATTTCAAAGCCTCCAACAATGAGGCTGAGTATGAGGCCTTGATAGCTGGCCTTTCCTTGGGTAAGTCCCTTAGTGTCGGCCAAATTTTGGTTCACAGTGATTCAAGGCTGGTGGTCAATCAGATACTAGGAGCCTATGAGGCCAAAGACGAGAGGATGGCTAGGTATCTTGAGAAGGTGAGGTCATTGCTGAAAAACTTGAAGGAAGTGAAATTCAAGAGGATACCTAGGCTCGACAATGGCCGTGCTGATGCCCTTGCAAGGTTGGCCTCAGCTACTAGGATAGACATAAGGAGGACAGTCCCGGTAGAAATCTTGCTTCGACCAACTATCGAAGACGACGAGGGAACACTTGGAAATTGCCTGAATGTTTCTCAAGAAGCTTCATGGATGGACCCTCTGATCAGATACATTAAAGGGGGAGAGATGCAAGAAGCAAGCCAAGAGAGGAAAAAGCTGAGATACAGGGCTGCAAAGTTCACTGTCATCGAAGACATGCTGTATAAAAAGGGGTTTCTGCTTCCCTTACTTAGGTGTGTGCATCCCTCAGAAGTCCCTTCCATTTTGCAGGACGTGCATGAAGGGTCGTGCTCAAGCCACGTTGGGGGTAGATCCTTGGCAAAGAGGGTGATCACCCAAGGCTACTGGTGGCCGACCTTGGGGAAAGATGCCGCAGCATATGTAAAGAAGTGTGACAAATGCCAGAGATTTGCCACCATCCCTCACCAGCCCCATCAGCCTCTCACCTCCATTACATCCCCATGGCCGTTCGCAGTGTGGGGGATTGATCTTGTAGGACCCTTACCGAGGGCAGTTAATAACTATTGGTTCCTCATTGTAGCGATTGACTACTTTTCAAAGTGGGTAGAGGCCGAACCGATGGTCACGATTACAGAGCAAAAGACCTTCCAGTTCATCTGGAAGAATGTGATATGCAGATATGGTCTACCCAACACCCTCATCTCGGATAACGGGACCCAGTTCAAGAATGCCTCTCTGCAGAAGTACTGTGAGAGGGTAGGTATCAAACAATTTTTCTCCACCCCAGGCCGACCTCAGGCCAATGGGCAAACCGAAGTTATGAACAGGACAATCCTAGATGGGATTAAGAAGAGGCTTGAGGAGGCAAAAGGAAGATGGGTCGAGGAGTTATATGCAGTGTTGTGGGCGTACAGGACGACAGTAAAGACCTCTACTGGGGAGACCCCATTCATGTTAGCTTATGGATCAGAAGCAGTCATCCCCACCGAAGTCAAGTTTCCCACTCATAGGGTCCAAGTGTACGACCCCCAGGGAAATACGGAAGAGAGGAGACTTGACCTGGACTTGATTGAGGAAAGAAGGGAGGATGCTGAGATAAGGCAGGCTTCCTACCAGCAGAGGACCGCAAGGTTTTACAATCAGAGGGTGAAACAGAGGCCTATCGCAGTAGGAGACTTGGTTCTCAAGAAGACTTGGCAGAAGCCCAATAAACTCCATCCTAATTGGCACGGCCCCTATAGGGTCACCGACGAAGTTGTCCCTGGGACCTATAGACTAGAAAACCTAGAGGGGTAACCTTTTTCCAACCTCTGGAATGCGGATCATTTGAAAAAATACTACCAGTAGTGTTGTAAGGTCTTCATAGGCCATAGTTGTAATAAGCATTGTTTCGACAGAACACATGGAAAATTAATGAGAAATATCAGTGTTTCCCTCATCCATTGGTTATCAGTTCTAGTATGCATGCAAAGAAGTTGAGCCCTCGGCTATAATGAGGATAAGTGGAGGGGACGACCCCACCACTGTCCTCAAGAAAGACGAGGGTAGACTCCATAAAAATCATTAATTTGATTAGTTGAACCCTCGGCTATAATGAGGACCAGTGGGGGGGACGACCCCACCACTGTCCTCAAGAAAGACGAGGGTAGACTCCATAAAAATCATTAATTTGATTAGTTGAATTCTCGGCTATAATGAGGATAAGTGGAGGGGACGACCCCACCACTGTCCTCAAGAAAGACGAGGGTAGACACCATAAAAATCATTAATTTGGTTATCGGAACCCTCGGCTATAATGAGGACCAGTGGAGGGGACGACCCCACCACTGTCCTCAAGAAAGACGAGGGTAGACTCCATAAAAATCATTAATTTGGTTATCGGAACCCTCGGCTATAATGAGGACCAGTGGAGGGGACGACCCCACCACTGTCCTCAAGAAAGACGAGGGTAGACTCCATAAAAATCAATAATTTGGTTGTTTGGTTGTTTGAACCCTCGGCTATAATGAGGACCAGTGGATGGGACGACCCCACCACTGTCCTCAAAAAAGACGAGGGTAGACTTGATTAATAAACCATTGGGTTATTATGTCCCTCGGCTATGATAAAGGCACATGGGGGGACGACCCCACATTGGTCCTCAAAAAGACGAGGGAGGGGTTAGTAGCATCAGCAAAGCAAATCAACAAGGAGCAAGCCATAATAGAATTAAGTATGGAAGACAACAATTATGGAAGAGACTGGTATTAATAAAACATAAAATATTAAGTGTTTTACAAGGCCGTTGAACAAAAATACACTTGAAGGGTATGGGCTACAGGCAGCCACCCTATGGGACGATATCAGAGGGCAGGGCCTCAACATCATTGGGAATGGTCTCCTCAGTTACCAGCACTGGATGATCTTCAGATGTACCGACCCCCTCGATCTGGACTTGGGACTCCACTTGGTTGAGGGCCTCGGCAATTAGGGGGTCGTCCAGTTGAACACCCTCCAATGAAGGACGAACAGAGGAGACGACATCGCCAAATTTGAGGACGACCCATCGGCAGGCCGTCCTAATCCCCCTTTCTAGATATTCAAGGCCGAAGCCCTGAAATTCATCTGAAGTCTTATATGCCTCAACAGCATCAGCCTCAGCTTTCTTGATGGCTGCTTCCAGATCAGTCTTATGCTGAGCCTCCAGTTTGAGCAGAGCCTCATCCCTATCCTTGATGATCAAGTCCTTGGCTTGCAGGTCGGCATCGTGATGCCTCATCAGCTCATCTAGGACCCTAGCATGCTCGGTCCTAGCACTCTCAAGCTCAGCCCTCGCAGTATCAAGCTCAGTCTTTGCTGTATCTAGCTTTGCCTGCAGCTCAGCCTCGTGTTGAATGGCCCTCTCAGCTTCGTGAAACTTTTGTTGATTCTCAGCCATCCACTTGGTGGCTGAGGTCAAGGCACAAACAGACTGCAAGAAAAATGAACAAATATCAAGAGGGGCCAAGGTAACAGTTAGTAAGAATAAAATTAAAAGGTCAAGACCAATACCTGAGAAAGGGAGTGCAGACCATAGTCGTACACTTTGGCAGGGGGCATTTTCGCCAAGAACTCGAAGTCAGAGGCCGATGGTGCAGAGAACATCGAGGCCTTGGCTGCCCTCAAGTTGGCAATAAGGGATGAGGGGTCGGCCCTCAGATGGGACAAATTCTGAGACCAGAAGGCCCCCATGCTGGACGAAGAGGTCGTCCCCTCAGAGGCTTCGACCCTTGCCCTCGTCCTAGGATCATGCCGATGCTCGACAGGAGCCTCAGGCTCCTTCCTCTTGTGGCTATCAGCTGCCGGCTCAACAACCATCGGCCCTGAGGCCCTTGTCTTCTTTGGAGCTTGTTGAGGCTCCTTCCCCTTCTTCTTTGACAAACCAGCGAGTAGGCTTGGAGCAGTCATTTCCCAGAGGTAATCTGACACACCTACAGGACGACCTGAAAAGGACACGATACATCAGAAAAATACAGAGATAAACAGGAAACACTTCAAAAAAAAGTAAAAAATGGAAAACATGTTGTATAACTCACATAGTTCCGTCAGAGGGCCGACCCTCAGACCAGCTTCTTTGAGGTACCGGGGGGTCATCAAGTCTTCGAACTTTGGGATCTCACCCTCTCTCCCTCGTCCCCTCAGATACTCAACAATATCCCTTTCCTCCAGGCTAAGTTCGGGGTCTGACCTAGCTTTCATTGAGGGATTAGACCATTTGTTAGGGACCATCGGCAGAAGGGGACGCCTCGGCGGAGCGCTCCCACGCCCCAGATATGAAGAAGAATCTCTTCTTCCAATCATGATTGGAAGTTTGAGACACGTGGAGAAGTTTCTTCTCAGACCTTCTCGCTCCTAGATGATAATATCCGGGCTGTTTAGATGAAGAGGTGATATTATAGCAAGCCAAGAATATGTCGGACGAGGTCTCATCAGTGAAAGAATTTTTCCACAAGGAAATGTAACCCAGGATCGTCCTCCAAGAGTTGGGTGGAAGTTGAGAGGGGGAGACGCCCAGAGCCGACAGAATATCTACTATGGCACGGTGGAAGGGAAGTCTGACACCTACCTTGAACATTTGCTCGTAGACTGCAACCTCTCCCTCCTCACCCTCAAAAACCCTCTCAGCCTCAGAGGGAACCCTCATAGTTACCCCAGAGGGCACTCCGTAAATATGCCTCCATATCAGAAGGTCCCTATCCCTAACAGAGGAGATAAAATAAGAGGCATGGGAGGTATCAACCTCATCATCTGTATCGTCGTCCTCGTCCTCACCCCCTTCCCCCTCATCACCTGTAGGAGGACCCTGAGGGAAAGCCACTTGGAAGGCATTGGGGGATAGGGTTGTCACAGGGACAGCCTCAGAGGGGATCGTACCCTCGGCCTCTCGGGGAGGGCTAAGATCAGACGTGTCCCTTCTACCAGACGTCCCGGCACCAGTTGGAGAGAAGGTTCTCTCGTCCATTTCACTTGGTTCGGGAGTGTCGGCTGGACGAGATGACGACCCACAAGACTCAGAGGGTTCAGATGGTCTTATGGTGGCAAGAGGAATGGGAAAGATGGGTCGTACCCAATTAGGATCGGCCCCTCGTCTCCTCTCTTCCTCTTCCTCTATTCGCCTGATCTCGGCAAAGAGTTTTTCTCTCAAGGGTGGGAATTCAGACACTAGGTTGTAAAGCCTCCTAAGCATTAAAGGGAAGACCCTACACTTAGAGAAATTATACTAGACTTGGCTAATTCAACTACAAACACTTGGGGGATTGACCAGGTTTGACTTTTGGATCAAACCAAGGAACTAAAACGTTTTTCGCAAGAATGTCAAAGAACTAACAACCGGAGAAGACACCGGAAAAGGAAATGGGGGAACTCTAAGAAAATGCCGATCTACGACCCTAAAAAATACACTGAAATGAAGACAAAAGAAGGCGAGGGGAGAAAAAGGTTACCTGATGAGGAGAGTACAAGAGCGCTGCGAGGCCTGAAAGATTGAAGGCTGCAAATGGCGACTGGTTCTAGAGAGAGAAAATGGGTAGGCATGAAGAAGAAGAAGTTGGAGAGAGAGTTTGAAAATTTCTTATATACTTTGTCAATAAATGGGCACATTTGCCAAGAAGGGTACAATCAGGGCACAAAGCCCCATGCAAGTGTGCAGCCGCCCTGCCTTGGGAACTTGAATAGCAATGAGTACCTGCCCATGTGTCACTCATCTAACTGATCATACATGCATCTCATTTAAAACACTATCCCTCAGCCATCTCAGCAGCACCTATGGCTAAGGGCTGGGGGGTGATTGATATACCTGTTTATACCCTCAGCCTGGATGAGATTACCCCCTATACGGACGACCCTACGAGGGGCCGACCCTTCACCAGGCCCCAGATGGCCACCACCAGGTCCAGACGACCCTACGAGGGGCCGACCCTTCCCCATGCTCCGGACGACCCTATGAGGGTACGACCCTTCCCCATGCTCTAGACGACCCTACGAGGGTACGACCCTTCCCCATGCTCCGGACGACCCTACGAGGGTACGACAGTACGATGCCAGAATCAAGCCAAACTCCCTGCCGGAAGAAACTTTGCCCTTGGCCTCGGCTCATAGGTCGAGGGTGACATCATGACAGCGCGTGGTTTGGGACATGCGTGGGACAGTGCGCGTCAGGCTCATATGACACGTGGCAGACCGTTATAACAGAATCACACCCTCACGTGAGGGAATATTAAGTCATCATTTGGCATCTACAGGTGTCAACAGGGGATTGGCTAGATCATTATTCACATGCACCATGCTTACTTGGGGGGTACACTACACCCCCAAGACCTATATATACTTGTCACCTACAACCCTACAGGGGATCGATCCATGAACAGTAACCCTAGCTAAAACTCTGCTTGTACACACAGTAGAGAGAGAGAGAGGGTTATGTGCATTGTATCCAAGGCCATTAGTGCCCATATTTAGTGGATCACACACTCACAGTGGATGTAGGCCAAATTGGCTGAACCACTATACATCATTGTCTTACTTCCTCTTATACTCATCCCCTTCTACATACTTATACACTTATACATCTCTATGGCTTCCATGGCCGCTACTGCTTGAGCTCACTATCACTTATCCGGTGGTGCTAAATCCAAGCATCATCATACATCACTTATCATTCCTCTATGAGACACTTTGTTTCTTCTGCACTTTCTTTTTCTTTTGTTCTCCCTTTATGCTGTGGGTGTTTGTTTTACATGACTTGCTCTACTTTCTGTGAGACTTTAGTCTACTGGTGGCTACCCCATATACTGCGGGGTATTTGCATTGATATGAAAAGTTATGTATTATCATATTGTACACATTTTTTGAAAATGCACCTCTTGTAGCTGTGAGGTGTTGGCATGTGACTTTCTTGGGTTGCCCCTCCTGTCTGTGGGGGTATTCCTACATATTATTGCTTATAGTCGTAGAGGCTGGGTTGGAGAGGAGGGTGACCCCCGCCCCTTTTCGAAAGCCTGATTTTATTATAAAACTGTATTAATTTATGTCTGGGGGGACTTTGCTCAGTATACTTTCTCTTAGGATGGACTTATCTCCCAAGTGTAGTGAGCAAAGTTCCCGATCTTTTTTTTTACTCTCTTCTAACTTAATAGGGAGGGTATATGTATGTATAAATGAGCAAGCAAAGTAAACGTCAAAATGATCAAATGTGTTGCTATTTCATTTTTTTTACCTTTGTCTGCTGTTTACAGTGTAGTATTGCTTCAAAAAAAATTACAAAAAAACTTTTATGGTATAGAAGCAATCCTTGACATCCATTACAGACATGCAAAACACAAACAAAACTTGTTAGTTGTTACTAAGCATAGTACCTCTTCAGCCACTTGTAGTTGATGGACTGGAGGCAATCACTCTCTGGTTCTGATATCTGGCAGTAGCCCGACTTCCCCACTCCTCTGACAACAAAAGGGCCTTCCCAGTTAGGTTTGAATTTTGACGCCGACATGCTACGGAGATGGTGAGTTTATGCTCGCAGGACTAGATCTCCCACCTGGAATTCCCTAGGCTTAACCAAATTTTTGTAGGCCCTGGACAGTTGCTGAGTGTAGACTTTGAAATTCTCTCTCGCCTTGTCCCTGTGCTCATCCAGCGCCTCCAGTTGCACATGCCTTGGGTCTGGGATGAGCCCATTACTAAGAGAAATTCTGGCTGAAGGTACCGCCAGTTCCACTGGTAGGACAACTTCGGTCCCATATACTAGAGAGAAGGGAGTGAACCCCGTTATCTTTCTTTTCGAAGTACGGTAGGCCCATAACACCATAGGCAACTTCTCATCCCAGGCTCCCGGCATGTCTTCTAGCATTTTTTCAAAATATTTATCAGGGTCTTATTAGTAGCTTCCGCTTGGCCATTGCCCTTGGGGTAGGATATGGTTGAGCTATTATGCACAATCTTATACTTGTCCGTGAGGAGGTCCATCTCTTTGCATACAAATTGCTTCCCATTATCCGTTAGGATCACATTGGGTATACCAAACCTACATATGATATACTCCTTTATAAACTGGGTTACCACTTGGGCAGTGACTCTCCTTAAAGGAATGGCCTCCGCCCATTTGGTATACAATTCTGTAGCCACAATGATAAAAGCCTTGCCATGAGATGCTGGGGCGATCTTACTCACCAGGTCGAACGCCCATGTGTGGAAGGGATAGGGGTTCCCAAGCTTTATAGGCTGACGGAGGGAGCGTGCACCATGTTTCCATGCACCTGGAATACTCTACACTTTTTCACATATCCAATGGAGTCAGCCTCCATGGTCGGCCAGTAGTATCCCAACGTCATCAGTTGATCATACAGCTTGGCGCCTCCCATGTGGGAGGGCTCATGAGCTTCTTTCAGCACCCTTTCCACTTACTCTTTGGCTATGCACCTTAGCGCCTTCTCATTGTACCCTTTCCTATACAACTCTCCTTTAACCAAGTAAAAACGTGCTACCCTTTTTCTAAGGTAAATTTCATCCGCTCTCTCGGCGGGCAGCTCCCCATCTTTTAGATATGCTAGGTACGGCCGTCTCCAATCTTCGAAGGCTTCCACGAAGTTAGCCTCCGTCGACTGGTCAAAATTATCTTGGCACTTTAAAAAACTTTGTTGCAAGCGGGCCGCTTCTACGCTCATGGAGGGCCAAAAATACCCGCTTCTCTGCAGTCTTCTGTAAAGGGGGATATCCGTATCTCCACAGTGCCTCTGATGCATTTCTATTAACCTCTCCTTGGCTTCTTGCTCCCCTACGCACCGTGCCAGAAACCCTCTGGGACTCTTGAAATAGAGAGTTCCCTGCAGCACATGATAGTTGGCTAACTCCAATATTTTCATTGTCCCTTCCCTGGTTTCAAGTTGCCTCTCCACCAGACGCCTCCAATCTTCCGGCTCGTCACTTGGGAATAAGGACTTTACGGTAGTAGGCACCGTTCTCCGCCTCACTGTGATGGTTGCTTCTGACTCCTCCATGTCCAACTTTTGTGCTATGGTGGCGAGTGCGTCAGGGTGCCTGTTCATCGTTCGCGCCTGCCTCTCCAAAGTTACTTCCAAGAACTGTTCCAGCAATCGTTGGATGATGTGTCTGTACGGCGCTAAGTTGGCATGTTAAAGGGAAAACTCTCCATTGACCTGCCTTACTACCAGATTGGAGTCTCCTCGTATACACAGCACCCTGATCCCTCTTATGAGTTCTTCCAACATCCCTATAATGAGGGCTTCGTACTCAGCTTCATTATTTGAGCATTTAAAATCTAACTGAAAGAGAGGGTAATCTTCTCCTTCCCATCTGACAGTATGACGCCAGCCCCACCTGTTCCTTGGGCACTAGAACCATCAAACTCCATAAACCACTTCTTCACCTCCTCCGCCATGCATGCTTGGAAACTTTCTCCGAGTAGCTCTTCATTAGGTGGTTCGAAAACCCCGCTCGGGAAGTGGGCCAACAGATCTGCTACCGCCTGGCTCTTAATGGCTTTAGGTACTATGCATTTTAGATCATATTCTGACAAGATCAAAAACCACCTTGCTGCTCGTCCCACGAGTATAGTCCGCGCGAGGAGGTACTTGATGGGATCACACTTGGTGACTATGTGAATGGTGAAGGCTAGAAGGTAGTGTCTCAACTTCTGGGCTACAAATACTAGCGCCAGGCAGTGCCTCTCAACGCTGGTGTATCTCGATTCTGTCCCGGATATTACTCTTGATAGGTAGTAGACCGGCCTTTCCATTCCTTCCTTCTCTTGCGCCAAGAGGGCCCCTATCGACCTCTCTGTAGAAGTGAGGTAGAGCAGCAGCGGCGCTTTGGCTTCGGGGGGAATCATCGTGAACGGAGAGGCTAGGATTTCTTTAATCTTCTTGAACGCACTCTCTTGCCTCTCTCCCCAAACCCACTTGGCTTTGTCTTTTAGTAGAGGTGCGAACGGATGAGTTACTTCTGCCAACGCAGGTATAAACCTCCTCAGGTAGGATACCTTTCCCAGGAAGCTCTTAAGTTGTCTCTGACTCTTGGGCGGTGGCATCATCACAATGGCTTTCATCTTCTCTGCATCCACTTGCACTCCTTGTCTATTTACCACAAAACCTAAGAATTTCCATGCAGTAAACCCAAAGGCACACTTTGAGGGGTTCATTCTCATCTTATACCGACGACACCTCTCGAATACTCTCCTGAGATCCTGAATGTGCTTGTTTTCTTTCCTAGACTTCACCACCAAATCATCCACATAGAATTCTAGTATATCATGAAATAAGTCGTGAAAAATTGCCATCATGGTCCGCTGGTATGTGGCTCCAGCGTTCTTCAATCCAAAGGGCATGACTGTATAGTGAAAGTTCCCTAACGGTGTGCGGAAGGCAGTCTTCTCTGCGACGGCGGGGTCCATTTTAATCTGGTTATATCCAACATACCCGTCTATGAAGCTATACATCTCATGTCCCGTGGTGGAATCCACTAAGCTGTCTATGCTGGGTAGTGGGAATTCATCCTTAGGACACGCCCTGTTCAAGTCGCGAAAGTCTACACAGATTCTGATTTGGGTCTTGTCTTTCTTTGCCACTGGCACTATGCTGGACAGCCATATGAGGTGCTGAATAGGCTTGATGAACCCTGCCGCTAACAACTTCTCCACCTCAGACTTTATTTTTAAATCAAGGTCTGCTTTATATGTGCGTGTGGCTTGCCTTAACGGAAGGGCGTTGGGAAGGATGTTCAATCTATGAGAGCTCACTTCTGCGTCTATTCCTGGCATCTCCGTGTACTTCCAAGCAAATACATCAGTGAACTCCTTAAGTAGCTCAATGAGCTCTTCCTTCTGCTTCGGTTCCAAGCACTTGGAAATTAGAATGGGTCTACTCTCTCCCTCTTCTGACCCCAACTTGATTTCCTCTAACTCCTGCAGCTGCTCTCTGGGTCCGTCTTACATGCACTCCGATGCCTCTTCTGGTTTTTCAACATGCTCAACAATATGGGATTCATTAACAATAAAACACTCGGGCGCCGGGTCGATGCTCTCGTCCCAGAACATCGCCCGCACAGACCGTTATAAACGGTAGATGACTTTTCCATTGGGCAAAACCACTTTCTTGCAAGTTCGAGGAGGTCTAGCTACCTCCTCTACCTTCCTCTTGCCTTTTTCGATGTGGGGAATTATCCTTTCCCCTAGACGATCATGAACGGATTTTTTCTGCGGGACCCTTCCCTCAGCTACCTTGATTCCTGCTAGCTTTCTTGTAGAGACCTTTATTTCCTCGTCCAACTCGGTGTAAAAGGCCGCATCTACCAGGTGGGCCTCCTCAACGGCGAAGGGTCTCTGCGTGGCCTTGATTACTATCTCTGTACCTCTAATATTTGCCTTCGCGCACTGATGGTAGGTGGAAGGCACTACGCCATGAGTGTGCATCCATACCCTTCCAATGAGTAATTGGTAGCTGGTGTCAGCGTTAATAACATGAAATTTGATGTGGGAGGTGAAATTTCCCAACTTAATTCCCACATTCACGTATCCAATTGACTGCATTCCGGCGTTATCGAATCCGGAAATTACTAGCGGTACCGGAACCACCTTCTCCTGGTCAATTCCCGTTTCATATAATGTACTGATGGGCATGATGTTAATGGATGCTCCTCCATCCATCAACGCCCTAGGAAATGAGACTCCATTAATTATGGCTGTGACGTACAACGGGCGGTTGTGGAAGTAGGGCACTACCCTATCCGCTTCTGAAAACACCACTTCAGAGGTATATTTCTTGATCATCCTTCCGATTGGCCCCTGCCAACTTAGCGAAGGGTCTCCCTGCTGCTTCACCGCCTCCAAGACTTTCCTCGTGATGGACACCCTCGTGTCGTACTTCACCCCTATTTGGTCGAAAAACCACTTGAACTTGGGGCTCCTCGCTATGGCCTCACATACAGAATCTAAATCTACCTCGTACGTCTGGACACTGCAAACATACTCCGCTTTAGAGGTCCCTCCCTCGTCTAGAGCGAGGATGATGTCTACCTCTTCTTCTGAGAGAGAGACTTACTCAACTTACCCACTCCCACTTTCATGCTCCGGGGTGAAGAACCACTCCTCTTGCTTTCTTTCTAGCTGAAGTCTGCTCAGTGACAGATTTTCTAACTCCTCGCATAACTGCTCGCCACTCTCCCGCTTCACAAGACTTCTCGTAGCTTCTTCGTCGTAGGCCACTACCATGTTGGCGTTTCCATAGTGATGCGTAGGAAGTGGGTTCTCGTTAACGTCCACAGGGGGTATCTGCAAGGTACCGCTGGCCATCTACTCACCAATGATCGTTCTCAAGTAGTAACAATCATTGGTAGAGTGCTGCACTCGTTGGTGCAATTCACAGTACTTCGGATTGGCCTTGTCAGCTGCAGTGGGGGTCTCTCCTTTTAGGTGGGGAGGTCCTGCTATGCCTTCTCTCACCAAGGTGCGGTAACAATCCATGGCCTCCGCTACGCTACACGGCAGTGGCGGCGAGGCATCTTCCCCGAATTTTCTCTTGTTGTCGGGACTCTCAGTCTTGGACCCAGAGCCTCCCTTCTTCCCTTTGTTACTCCCGTCCACGTAGTTAACCGCTTACCTCCTCGCAACTTGAAACCTCCCGGAAGTCAGTGGAACTTGTGTCCTCCAACCCGGGGCTCTCGGTTTGATTATCATAGCTATGTTGCTGGCGGCCCTGGTGAATTATCTGAAAGTTCCATCTCTAGTTTCGTTGATTAAATGCAGCTTGTACTCTTCCAAGAGTCCTTCCACACATATCTGCAGCAACTTGGCCTCCGCCATGTCCTCGTGAACATCTAAGGCCCTCTTGCAAAATCGCTTGATGTAGTGCATCAACTCTTCTCCTGGCTTCTGGACCTCTTGCGCCAGTTGCCTCAGTGTAAATTCATCCTCCGCTACAAAAAATTCTGAAGGAACTGCCTGTGCATCTCTTCCCAAGTAGGGACGCTGTTAGGCGCCAAGTGGGAATACCATGTATAAGCTTTCCCAGTGAGAGTTTTAGAGAACTCCCTCAATCTCAGGTTCTTGTCGCCAACGTGTACTCCCAGGTACTCGACGAACCTCTTCACGTGTTCTCTAGGGTTGTCCCCCCTACCGCTAAACTTGATAAATTTTGGTGGAATATACCCCTTAGGGTATGGCTTCTCACTTACTTCTTGTGGATAGGGGTCTTGTAACTCCTCGTATAGGTGGGAACCCTCTCTTTGAGTGGAGGAAAGGATCTTCCTCACTTCTTCCATAGTAACAGCCTTAGAGGGTGATTCCTCCAAACATGTGCTTTTAGGAACTGAAGAACCTGTTGGCACCAGGTACTGCTCTGGCGCCACCTTCCGAGACGGAATCGTCTCTGCCGAAATCGTAATAGGAGTGGCTATCCCTCCGGAAGGGGCAGCAGCAGGTGTCACACAACCTTAACCCAAGTTTGATAGATCCACGTTGTTTTGCTTTAAAAAGTCAAAAAACATTGCCATAAGGTTCATACCTGCCATTGGAGCCACTGCCGGCGAACTGGTCTGACCTCCCTGAGGCGCTGGTGCCTTGGCTCCGATCACCACCACTTCTTCCTGAGTAGTCTGGTCACTGTGAGCTCCATTACCAGATGGAATGTCCTCAAAAACCAACTTCTTAGAGACATTGAAACCTTCTTTGTCCATGGAAATGAGGATACCTCCCCAGCGGAGTCGCCAAATGTAGGAGGGTAGTGAGACTGGGGTCTATGAATAACTGGAAAGGGTGAGGCATGACCCACTCCAATGGACGCTGTCTGCAAGTCTTCAAGGTCTCCTGGTGCAACTTATGAAGAAAACTTCTCCTTCTGGTAACAATGGAACTCAAGCTTCAACTCACTCCCAGCAAGAAGATGATCTTTCACAACAAAAATAGCAATTTTCTCAAGGGAAACACCTGAGAGTGATGGCTGTCAGTGGGGAGTGAAGGAACAAGGCACTCAGCACTAAGAGAATGAGCATGGAGAGAATACTAGGTAGGTCTGGTGATATTTTAGCAGAGTAACAGTGAAATTTTCTATTGTCTGTCTTTTGACCTTGCCCAGAGGTCTATTTATACATGGGCGTTAGGGGTGAGCTGGCAATTTTGGGCGCCAAAATTGAGAGAGTTGGTGGGGAACAATGTCTGAAGTGTACCATTTGTCCCTACCTGTAGGCAGCCTGCCTGTCCCCTCTGTAGGCGCCACCTGGCGCCGACCAAAACTCAAAAAGCACATATGTCCCCTAATGGAGACAAAATAGCAGATTTTGGTAGTTATCTTTTGAAACGGTAACTTGTGGTGCAATTTTTCAAATCTTTGAGAGAGGAGACCTTAAGGCCTCCTCCCCTCTAAAAGTCGTGAGAGGGACCTCGAGGACCCCCTCTTCTGGAAAAGTCATTTTCTTGTAAAGAGTTTATTTTTATTGTGAGTAGCCAGCTCTTTGGCTGCTCACTTCACTTGTGACCAAGTGTGCAGTGTGCGTAGTATCGAGTGACTTCTGGGTCTTCCTACTAGTATTCTCTCAATCCTATAGTGCTAAGTGGTTGAGCTTGCTCAACATACCTTGTCCCTCAGCCGCCAAGCCAAAACTCCCAGGAGGTCCCAACGCACCTGTTCGAGCCCTGCTTGCTCGAATAGGCTACCTTTACAAGAAAGTAAAGTGTTAGTGCTGTTGTTCATTTAGAGACTGTTATTTCATGATGAAAACTCCTGTAGCAGCACTTCTCGAATAACATTTCTGCAGTGACCCTTACAGTGGCGCTGACT
Organism: Sambucus nigra; assembly: GCA_949130495.1. NCBI lineage: Eukaryota > Viridiplantae > Streptophyta > Magnoliopsida > Dipsacales > Adoxaceae > Sambucus > Sambucus nigra. The sequence continues at coordinate 199,604,662 of OX422221.1, read as the reverse complement.
CTTGCGGTGACGTCGACTCTCTCAACTGTCATTACTGCAGTGGCCCTCGGCGTTGGCACTTGAAACGGCGCCGACCTTTGCGGCAGCGCAGACCCTTGCATCGGCGCTGGTATTTGAAGTGGCGCCGACACTTGCAGTGGCGTCGACACGTGACGCGGTTCCGACTCTTGCAGCGGCGTCGACACTTGAAGTGGCGTTGATGTTCGAAGCAGCGCTGATACTTGAGGTAGCGCTGACGCTTGAAGTGGTCGCAGATGCTTGAATTGACGCTGTCATGTGAGGCGGCGCCGACCCTCGTCATGGCGCCGACGCTTGAAGTGGCACTGATGCTCGAAGTAGCGCTGATACTTGAATTGGCGCTGACAGGTAAGGCGGCGCCGACCTTTGTCGTGGCGCCAACGCTCTTAGTGGCGCCGACGCTCGAAGTGGTGCCGACGCTCGACGTGGCGCTGATACTTGGATTGGCGCTGACATGTGAGGCGGCGCCGACGCTCGGAGTGGCGCTGACGCTTGAAGTGGCGCTGACGCATGAGGTAGCGCTGATGCTTGAATCGGTGCTGACATGTGAGGCGGCGCCGACCCTTGTCGTGGCGCCGACGCTCGAAGTGGTGCTGTTGCTTGAATCCGCGTCGACCCTTGTCGCGGCACCGACGCTCGGAGTGGCGCCGACGCTCGAAGTGGCGCTGACACCTGAGGTAGCGCTGATGCTTAAATCAGCGCTGACATGTGAGGCGGCGCCGACCTTTGTCGTGGTACCGACCTTTGTCTTGGCGTTGACGCCTGAGCTAGCGCTGATGCTTGAATCGGCGCTGACATGTGAGGCGGCGCTGACCCTTGTCGTGGCGCCGACGCTCGGAGTGGCACCGACGCTCGAAGTGGCGCTGGTACTTGAATCGGCGCTGACCTGTGAGGCGGCGCCGAACTTTGTCGCGGCGCCAACGCTCAAAGTGGCGCCGACGCTCGAAGTGGTGCAGATACTTCATAATGGCTTTTGGGCTTCTTGGTGACCCTCGCGGGTACCTCTCGGGTGTCGTTGATAAGAGAGTATTTTTTATTTCGTTTGCTTTTTTCTGTTGATAACACCCTTATACATTCTTCTACTTGCCTCGATCAATGCTTGTACCAATTTTTCCATCCTTGGATATCTGATCTCTGCTCCTCGGAAGGCCTTACTTGTGTAGCAGATTAGTTTTTGTACTCCATTCTCCATTCTTATCAATGCCGAACTAACTACATTCTCGAACACTGCCAGATACAAGTATAATATTTCTCCCATCACTAGCCTGGATAACAATGGAGGTGCTCCCAAATATTTCTTCAAGTCTTGGAAAGCCTTCTCACATTCATCATTCCATTCAAAAGTTTTTTAGAGCGTCTTGAAAAATGGGAGACATCGATCAGTTGCTCGTGATACAAATCTATTGTGTGCTGCTACTCGTCCTGTAAGACTTTGCACCTCTTTCTTCGTTGTTGGGGATCGCAGCCCTAACAGAGCTTTGATCTTTTCAGGATTAGCTTCAATGCCTCGCTGATTGACAATGTATCCGAGAAACATGCCTTCTCGTACTCCAAATGTGCACTTCGTCGGGTTCAACTTCATTTGATATTTATCTAGTTGATCAAAGGTCTGGCCTAAGTCAACTAGATGATCAGCAACTTTCTTGCTCTTTGTTAGCATATCGTCAACATAGACTTCCATATTGCAACTGATTTGTTCTGCAAACACTTTGTTTATTAGCCGCTGATATGTTGCACCTGCATTTTTCAAACCAAAAGGCATAACATTATAACAATAAGTTCCCCTAGGGGTAATGAAAGAAGTACTCTCCCTGTCTTCAGGTTTCATTTTAATCTGATTGTAACCAGAATAAGCATCCATGAAGCTCAGCAGCTCGTGTCCCGAGGTAGCATCCACTAGTTGATCAATTCGGGGCAGCAAAAAGTGATCCTTTGGGCCTGCTTTGTTGAGGTCGGTGAAGTCTACACACATCCTCCATTTGTTGTTCTTTTTTTTCACCATCACCACATTTGCTAACCAGTCTGGATATTTAACATCTTCAATAAAATAAGATTTCTGAAGCTTCTCGACTTCCTCCTGTATAGCTTGGTTCTTCTCGAGACTGAATACTCTTCTTCTCTACTTCACAGGCTTGATCTCCTTATTCACATTGAGTTCATGACATAAGAAATTTGGGTCTATCCCAGGCATATCCTCATGACGCCACGCAAAAGTTTGCTTTCTGCTTCTTAGGAACGTTATCAATTTCTTCTTTAGTGAGGCTTCCAACGACGAACCTACTTGAGTAGTTCATTCAGGGTGCTCGTCGTCCAGAATAATATTTTCAGTAGCTTCCACCACTTGACCCTTCACGGGTTGCGACTCATCTCTAGGATCCAATGTTTCAATTTCTGCACCTTCATCCACTTGATAGGTGGTGGTCTTTTTCCTTGATTCCTCCATTTCCTCTTGCTCGGCGGATGAATAATAGCATTCCCCAGCTACTTTTTGGTCACCCTTCACAACTCCTACTCCAAAATTTATTGGAAATTTTAGGCATTGATGTACCGTGGATGGTACAGCTTCGAACTTCTTCAATCCTACTCTTCCCATGATGATATTGTATGATGATTGAACATTCTTATCCATCATGAAGAAGTGCATTCTTTCTGTTCGACAAGCAGGCCATGTACCAATGAATATATCCAAATTGATCGTCCCAAGTGGAAATACTTTCTCGCCAGCAAAGCCGAGGAGGGGTCTATGATAAGGCTCCAGTTGAGATAGCTTTAGATTTAAACTGTCGAAGCACGAGTAGAACATGATGTCTGCCGAGCTACCATTGTCTACCAGTACTCTTGAAATCATTACCTCCTTCATCCTCATTTTGATCACCAATGGGTCATCATGAGGATATAGAACACCTGCGAGGTCGTTCTTTGAGAAACCAATGACCAATTTCTCTTTGTTTACCTTTCTCAGGCGATCCTCCTCAGTTAGATTTATTCGTTGAATGTATGAGCAAGCTTGAGCCTCACAGAGGTAAGCTTTTCTCTCTGCAGTAAGGTCTCATCCTCCTGCATCTCCACCTGTAATAACATTACAGTCAAATAACCCAAAGAATATTAAAAATACTTCACGTTCTTGCTGCCTTGGTCTCTTGGGAAGATCGGGGTCATCTTCTGGATTAATTTCATGGTCTCTTTTCTTATTCTCCTCTGCTCGACGAGGAGATCTAGACCTCTCCCTTGTTCGGTCGTTGTTTCTTTTATCATTCCTCTGATCAATATATTTTTCCAGTTTTCCTCGTCTGATGAGTGTTTCAATCTCATTCTGAAGAGCTATGTAATTTTTGGTCATATGGCCATGATCTTTGTGAAACTCGCAATATTTTGCCTTATTTCTCCTGTCAGGGTCTGCCTTCATTTTCTTTGACCAGTTTAATTCCTCGTTGTTCTGGATTTCTTCTAGAACATGGTTGATATCTTTCTTCAAAGGAGTATAATTATCAAATTTCTTCAATACTTCCCATGATGACCTTGTTTTTTAGTGTTTGTCATTACCATTGTTCTTATGCTCTTTCTTCTTAGCTTTATCACCTTCCACCTTGGTTTCTTTGGCATCCATATTCTTCTTCGCAGCCATAGCCTCCTCGGCATTCATAATCTTGGCTGCTTTTCCCATCAGATCTGACATGGTTCTAGGTGGATCTTTGGCCAAAGTGTAGTACAACTTGTTGGGCAGTAGTCCACTCATCAAGGAGGTAATAGTTGTCTTTTCCTCATAATCAATGACTTCGAGTTTCTCGTTATTAAAACGAGTTATATAATCTCTAGTACTTTCACCAGCTTTTTGTCTAACACTTAACAAATACGCTACTCGTTTAACTGGCTTTGCCCTAAAATAGAAACTCCTAATGAATAACTCGGCCAGTTGGAAAAAAGTTGAGATCTTACCCCGAGGAAGATTATTATACCATATTTGATCAGATTCGGTAATAGTTCCCAAGAATGCTCTACATCTCATCTCATCTGGAATAGCATAGATGTCGTCTGCAGCTTGGTATTGTTCTATATAAAGGACAGGGTCGGTCTTTTCATCATATTTGGGGGTCACAACAGGTGCTTTGAACTTTGATGGTATTGGAAAATATAGAATGGCCGGGACAAAAGGTGTTCCTTGAACAAAAGTTCAGTGTAGAGGGTTCTTGGCCTTAACCATTTCCCCTAATCTATCCTCCAGCCTCTGAATAGAGCCTTTCCACGCATCGTTTCCTTCCTCGGGCCTATTGGTTCGAGCAACTAATCGCATTGATGTGGCTTCATGGGATCAATCTTGACGAGAAGCTGGTCGCGACTGGGCAGATCCTTCCCTTAAGTCTGACGGTCGTCGAAAACTCCTCGATGCGGCTCTAGGAGGACTTTTGCTCCTCCTAGGACCTAATCGATCAAAAGGAGATACTCTGCTTAATCTTTCTAGTGCACTGGTCCTTTTAGGAGAGAGAGTGATATGTTACTCAGTATCTGTGGCTCGTACCAACGAAGTTCGTCCAGGTTGATAAGAAAAATCTTTAGACTCCTCAGTACGATATGAATCGGTACGCCTAGTACGCGAAGAAGGTAAATGGGTATTTCTTTGAATACTTCACGATTCTGAATGGGTTGGTGCACCGCCATGGAGGGTTCGTATGAGTTGTCGCATAGTTTCTTGCATGACTGTCTGGACCTGGCCAGATTTGTCATTATTCCAGTCAGATCTGGAATATTGGGCGGAGCAGATGGATTTGGAGGGCTTCCAGCGTTTCGATTGCTGGGTTCTGGAATATCAGCCATTTGTGATGAATTGTTTTTGATGAAAAACGATATTAGCAGTCGTTTCCCACAGACGACGCCAATCTGTTGATGTAAAAAATTAGATTATATCTAATTATTTAATCACAGATAAATAAAATGAGACAAAGAAATTTTAAAGTGGTTCAGCCTTATAAGAATGGCCTACGTCCACTATTTCTGTTATTTCTAACTGTTTGGGAATTCTCGATTACAAGTTTTCTCAAGAAATTCCGGTACCCCTCCAATGAGGATAATACCATGTATTTATAGCCCTAGGGCTGTAATGTGAAAGGGTAATACATTCAATGCCCCTTAAGCGTATACATCTGTATGAAAATAATAAGCATTTAATGCGCAGTCAATCTGATGGTTATCCTGTTATTAATGCTTTGTCCGAGGTGCAGCTCGGACCGCCTAAGGTCCTCGGTACTCAAAAGTTCCTTAGTACTCAAAAGTTCCTCGGAGAGTTCTTGTAGGTTGGAGCGTCTGAGTTGATCGGGGAAGTAGAGTTCCTCGTTGCAATATAGTTCCTCGGAGTCAAGGTGTTGTTCATAAGCGTTTATCGTTGCCACGTAGATTGCCACGTGCCTTCACCCAATCGAGCCATGTCAGCAGACTAAATTTGGTATCAATAACGACCATCCTCGTAAAATTGACTAATACTAATGTGATCAGCCTTAAGTCTTTTAACATAATGAATATTGTGAAGTGTGACATAATTTAAAACTCTCGTCATTCCCATAACACTCACTCTTAATTTCTTTATGTTGCTAAATAAAATTGAACCACAATTATAAACTCGAGAGAAGTTAACCACATTTTTTTGTCCGTCATGTAACATGATCAACCACTTCAAGATATCAATTACTTGAATTTGAAGAAATTGAGTAATTTGAAGTTTCAATATTTTCATAATCCATATAACACATGTGACTCTCTTTTTCAACACACTTAGGCTTCACTCGATTGCTTTTTATCAACTCACCCCTTGAAAGTCATTTCTTCTTGAAAAATTTGAATATTAACGTTGCTCATCCCTATGAAATTTAAAGAAAAAATATCAAAATTGTCCTCTCATGAAACAATAGGAGCACTTATAGTATTTAAATTGGTTGGGAGCAAAGTTCACATTCCTTTTGGAAAAACGTTTTTTTTTTTTAATTTTTAGAAAACTCTATCTCTTTAAAAATAATTTTCATGATTCTTAAAGCTAGGATTTTGTTTGTTAATTTTTTTTTCATGCCTTTGAGATTTTTGAACAAACTTAGGTTGATTGACATTGTAATTTATAACAACTTTAGAAACCTTAACATTACTGTTGATAGGCAATAACTTTCTCTTTTTTAACTTGAGTAGAATCCTCTTATTTATCATACCTTTTATCATTTACAAATTTATTAGAAGTGTTAGAGGAAGAATCAAAATGGTCAAATATAATATCTTTCATTCCATTAGGGATCACGGATTTTTCAAAAAATATTTTGTTCATATCTCCTCTTAAGCAAGTTTCACCATTAAGGCATTAGACAAATTACCTTTGAGAGACAAAACCTCATCTTGATACTCTATTTCAAACATTTTATACTTTTTTCAAGTGTACATTTCATTTCAAGGAGCTCATATTTTTTACTTTCAAATACAATTTTTTTATCATCAACATGCTTTAACTCATGTTTGAGTTCTAAAATCAATTCATCTTTCACTTTCCCAAAAATGCCTTTTTTATAACATTTTGGTTTTATTCTGCATTTTTATGTTTGGCTTCTTCATGAAACAATTTATTGTAAGAATAAATGATACCGATTGAAAACGCGAGTGTATGAACACTAAAATAACCTAGAGGGGGTGAACAGGTTATTACAAAAATGTTAACCATATTTTAACTTTCAATTTCAATCAAAACTCATACATAGGCTTCTTTGATATGAAATGAGCCACTTCAAGTAGGTTCATTGCTCCATCCCGGAATACGATTAATCCGGCATGGGCTACATGAGCCCCTAGTAGTTTACTAATGAATATTGCAACTCTCCCCCATTTTAATGAGAAATCCAAGTGAACTCCAACTCTCGAATACATAATTACATTCTCACCTAGATCCATACCGTGCACCACCTCTCAATATCTAAAGAACCTCCATTTCAGATATCGGAGTATTTATCATGTGATTGAATCAAAATTTAGATGTAAACTTGGCTAAAAGTAGAGTAAAACCTCTAAATTTAGCTCTCAATTGAATATCTTATGATAGATCTAAAAATCTAACAACATTTCAAGTGAAATGTTGAAATTTGATTGAGAGAGTACGGATCTCAAACATGAAAAAATCTTTAGATGATAAATGTGGGAAAAGAGTTATTTTAAAATGGAGGGAAACACGTGTCTTTATAGTGAAAAATTCAAATTTCATCTCCACTTCTCTAACGGTTGAGTTTTCTCGTGCACACGATTTTGGACAATATAGCCCCTTCTTGAAAATGAAGCAGGGCCATGCGCATGGGGAAAATCTCATTAGTGCACATGGTTTGTCCAAAAACCACACTTACCATTCGCATGGTCCAAAAGATAGTCGTTCAAACGACATACTACAAAAACCTTTTAAAAAAAATCAAATGAGCTTTTTAGGAAAATAAACTTGATCCCATAGTTTTTAAGCAAATACATCACTCAAAAGGTAATTTTCATAAATAAGATTTATGAAAATTCTCTCAGTTTAAAATCTATGAATGTATATAATAGACAACATTTATCTGATTCCATAAAAGGACATACCTTCAAGCTCAATAACAAATGTATTCAAACTTGTGTTGTCTTCATGTCTTCTAATCGCAATATTCATAGATAAAGGACAAAGACACTCTCACTCATCTAGTGCATCAAACTATTGGGCTCGATATTATGCATGACTCAAATGTTTTGATACGACAGATAGCCAACTGATATATTATACAAAATTTTACATTTTTAAAATGCTTCTCCATTTCGGCTTCTTGATAATTCCTCTATGAATTAGGCCAAGACTTTCCATTTGATGGAAGTTCTTAGTTCATAGATAATATTGAATTGTTCAAACTCTAGTGACCACTTTGTAATATTTCTTGAAAGGTTAGCATTCTTTAGAACTTCATTGAGTGGAAAAGAGGTGAGAATTGTCAATTCCTTAGCTTTTTAAATGACATAAACAAGGCCAAAGAGAGTTCTCAAAACATATATACCTATTTTTAACTTAAGGATAAAGTGTATAGCGTTGTACACAAGTTGATTCTCTCCATATATTGATCAAAGAAATTCCCCTTGGTTGTGTGCTATGAAACAACCGAGTAAAAGTTGATATGCAAACCACTGACTGGCATTCATAAGAACAGAGGGTAACATATGCACTTCTTGATTTGCTCCAATTCCTTATCACATTGTGGTGTACAGATCATCATGTTGACTTTATTTAATGGTTGAAAAGGTCGACATTTATCTGATAACGTGATATGAAGTTATTAAGCACTGTTAATATTCTAGTTAGCACCTGTACATACTTAACTTTTATCGGTTTCTTGATCTCCTATAAGGATTCAATTTTACCCGAGTTTCCCTCTATGCTCCTTTAGGAGGGAAAAATAGCCAATGAAATTTCTTTATTTTACCCAATGTTCATCACTGAAGTGTTGAGCCTCATTCTTTAGTTTTAGAGGATCTTCATGGTGCTGGAAAGATCTCTAATGTTATCGTTAGAAAAATTTCTCTTTACAAGCATATGGTCGATGTACACTTCCATGGATGAACTTATCTTATTACTAAACACCTTCATTATAAATCTCTGGTAAATCGCCTTGTGAGACCCTATAAAATTCGTAAGTACATTAATCATGTCTAATACAAAATTCATGGGAATAAAAAATTGTTAACATTCTCGACATAACAAACTAAAGAAAACTGAATAAGTGATATAATGAGAGATAACCAAAAGTTGAATGAGATAAAACCATCTCTGATACCATCCACTCTCAATACAATATTAAATCAACTCTGGAATATAAATACTACGCGTACTATATTTGACTCGGGATAACCAAATAAATATAATGGCCTATTGAAATATAAATAAAAACTAAAAGTACATGATCTATACTTCTCGACTTCTATATCCTAGGAATGATGAATAACGCGTCGCTAGAGATACTACAACTAAACAGCCCATGTCTACAATAACAACAATGACCTAAGAGCTATAAAAACAAACTTAACAATATTGTAAACAGTAAGTTTATAAATAATAACAATTTTACTGATGTTGGAACACAAAAACAACAACAACAACAACAACAACAACAACAACAACAACAACAACAATAATAATAATAATAATAATAATAATAATAATAATAATAATAATAATAATAATAATAATAATAATAATAATAATAATAATAATAATAATAATAATACATCTTCATCTCGTATTAAGTAGATTTTAAGTTATTTAAGTTACCCGACCCAAACAACCTCAAATAAACATGCGGTTTTAGTCCTAAACCCTATAAGTCCTATGTAATATAAATACATTTCTTAATTAAGTGTTCTTGACTTTCACGTTCTTAATTTCATCTTTTGATTTAAGAATTAGCTATTCTATTGAAATCTTTTTCATTAGAAGTAACTCAATTACTAATTGTACTATCAACAAATGTCTTTAGTTATGATTTCTAAATGTTGTCTCAAGTCTCATATTCTCAATTAGTCACAGGCCACTAAATTAAGATATACGTCTCTAGTATACTCCTTATATTATTCTCGAGTCATAAATTATTAGTTATACATCCATAATATAATCATATACATCTCTAATATAGGACATAAATTAGAGGAAAGACATTCCTACATCTAACCTCAACATAAGTACGATCCCCGATATGAACAAGTAATTGGCTACGCTCGATACCACACATTAAAGTATGAAGGCATAACCATATTGCCTTCGGGGATCACTTGTGCGTACTACATATAGTTAAAGGTCATCTTGAAGCTATAATATGAAAGTCTCAGCAAAAGATAATCACTACGCATTCCTATCATAACACACAACCTCCATATGAAGTCTATACTCTTGAACTCTCCCGTATTGTCTTCTCTCGCATACACGAGTACGTCAGTCATAGGATCAGAGTAATAAGACCAAGGTAAATCATGTCTCATCGTTGGGGTAACAACGTGATCAACGTCGTATGCACCCCATCAATATACCTACTAGGATGTTTGCTACAAGCACACATACCATCCTGCTATGTTTTCACATAAAGCAAGTAAGTAGATGCGAACCTATGAGAATGGTCCGAATAATTAATTATAAAACCCTACTCAACCAGGTTACACATAAAGTCATTCAATAATTTAACATAATACACTTGTTAACTGAAATTGATTATATACAACACTAGCCCGGATTTCTAAGTCACTCTAAATCTAGTAAATGCCTCACTCCTAACTTATACAAGGATTAATATTATAATATAACAACGTCATGTAAGGGTTACAAATGTTTTTTAATTAACGATTGCTAATAATCAAACACTATAAGATCTAGATCTTCCCTAGCCTCCATATGTGGTACGTCACATAAGTGAAATCCAAACAAGGAACCCTCATGATATACTTCTGATGAGATTAATGCTTTTCTCTTCTTCTCCAAATCTAAATAATCCATGAAAAGACACAAAACTTAACTTTAAAGCCTTTACCTGCTCCTATACCCATCCTTTATCAGATATTAAGTTTTATAACAACGATATTGATCGAAATCCTCTAGTTTTAGGTGATTAAATTAAGGTTTATGCATTAAATTTAGTTTATCGATTTAAGAACCTTAAGTTCATCAGTTTAACTAATTCCACTCAGATTAGTTCAATTCTAAAGGGTTTTTTACTGGATTTATCAACCTGGTCCAAGAAATAACAATATAGATCAGATTACAAACTCAATTTGAAGGTTTTCTCACGAATATAACTTAGTTAATTATCAAAGGATAATGAATTAATATCACCATTAAATATATTTCAAAATTGGATTAGAGATTATTAAAATCATATTTGTAAACTTATAATCTAGAATCCAATGGACTATTACTACCATAACATAATCCCAACTTGATTCTTAGATGGTGTAAACTTGCCTATATAGATTGATTGAGGAATCAATCCCCAAAATCTCCTAAATTCCTTCACCTTGTGTGCCTCATCCTTCGTTAGTGTTATAGGGTTTATCTAATGCTCCTAACATGCTGTAGGTTAAGACTAATGATTAATTAAGTTAGTTTCCCACAAAATTAACCTTAGGCCCCATATAGGCCTCAACCCAATGAACTTAAATATAACTGCAAATGGCCCAAAAATCAACCTAAGCAATATATTAACTAAATAAACATAAAAGACACTATTTTAAGTTAAAAATGGACATTTTAGATGTCCTACATTTCAACCCAAAATAAGATATCAACCAAACTAAAATATATATGCTATGAACCCAAACAATCCAAATATCAATTAATTAATTATTTATTGTTTATATGCAACACAACGCTATAAGAAACTATTTCACGGTCGATGGAATCCGACAATGAGGTAATAATATAAATAAGGAAACCCTCGATATCAAAATCCTTGACCATCCCATAGTCGCTCATAACACCAAGTCACCTCCAAATATTTAATTAATGGATTACCGTATATTAAGTCCATTTTCAAATACAAATAATATATCATATCTAAATATAGATAATGATATCAAATGTCACATCAAGCATACATAATTAAATATTCATAGTTAACTATGAACAAAAAAATGTGGGGTAGTACACGCCATGCCATTATTGAGGCTAAATGGCATCACCTAGTAGGATTATAATCCCAATGTGGTGATGAATGGAGTATTAACCTAGTTGGTGTTAGACAGTAGTATGTTGTGATGTCTGGACTAGGCATTAGTGAAGCTCATGCACTGATGTTTTGAAGTTGAATTGAATAACCGAATCCTAGGAAATGGATAACTATCCTTGGGGTAGTTCTTATTGAGGTCGGTGAAGTAAACACAAACTCTCCACTTACCACTCTTCTTTTGGCCTAACATTATGTTGGATATCAAATCTGGAAATTGGACCTCTTTAGTGGAATTTTCATTAAGTAACTTCTTAACTTCATCCTCTACCTCTTTGATATTATTTAAAGCCAACTTCCTTGAGTTCTACTTGATGAATTATCTAACAAGATTCATGTCCAACTAGTGACAAGAGGATCAATGCCTAGAAGATCATAAGGCTGATAGGCAAAAAAGGTCAACATTCTTTTTCAACAACTGCATGAGTTGATTGGATTCTTATTTTTTTTAAAATTCTGATCCAGTATTTAAGGACATCTATACTTAATACGGATCAATAAGAATTATTCATAATTCATCCATTTCTTGGTTGGCATGGGCCACTCTGGTCTTTTCAACACTTGGTTCAGCACCGTTTCGTTGTTATTTATCTTCATCGTCCTCAAAGAAATAATCCTTTAAGTCTTTCTTATACAAGGATTTCTTCTTATTAATGGAATTAACAAAATAAGTCCAAGTTGATGCATGGACACCCTATTTTTTCATTATGCCTTGATTCATCATGAACTTCATCTTTTAGAGGAGAGAACACGACACAATCCTCATAATATGTTGACATCACCTCTGAAACATAGAGTTGTATGGTGATTCTGACCATACCACATGGAATTATATCACCTGATTAACGAGACCGACTTTCAATCGAAGCTTGATCTTTCTTAAAGGAGTCTCCACATTACTATTTGAATCGATAAAAGTTTGACCTTTTATGAGGTCATAAATATTTTATTCCAAATTATAGATCAAGTTGATATACATGATCTCTGAGAAGCTTCCCTAATCCACATAAATCCTTTGTGCATCATATTTGGAGACCCTCAAGGTGATGATCCAAACATCATTATAAGTCAGATGTGTTGGGAAACTTGAATTGACATTTAAAATGCAAAAATTTTTTAGCCCTAAGAACTTTGATTAATCATGCATTCTAAATAAAACAAGAACTAAGTTTAAGGAATAAACCTAGGGTTTATAATACCATAGCGGATCTTGTTGTGATCCATATAAGGAGAAAAAGGTTGAAGAATATGAAGATCTTGTTGTCCTCCCATGGTCTAAAAAATCTTGGTAGAATGCTCCAGACATCTCGAATCTTCTATTACATTATTCATTTAAAGTAAGCCTTTTGTGTGAGAACTATTGGAGATGAATACTTGATGAAATATGAGAAAAAAAATACTCTCTCTCCTCAACCTTCATAAAAATGTGAATAGTGTTTTCCCTATACCTCTCTAACTCTCCATAGTGGAAATTAACCTAAAACCCTAGATTATACCAATATAAATAGGTATAAGTTATGGTCTTAGACTTAATTAGCCTTCTAGAGAGTTTCAGGCCTTTTACTTGGGTATTGAACTATACTAGGGACCCAAGACAAATAATTAAATTAGCTTTCAAATAAACACTCAGATTTTCCAATTACAATTTCCATAATTATTTCCTTTATTTATTTAATCGCAATCAATTTCACTAAATAATCATGACTTCACTCTAATATAATTATACCTAAATCACTCGGAATAAATAGGTCTTATTTGCAAAGTTGATTTTGGTTCATAATATTATTCCCCGCATTATGTGTGTGATACCTACTTAGTCAAATCGATTTTTCGTTAATCAATTTTAACCAAAATATAATAAATTCCTTGATTCTTATACTTAACTTATTTGTTCCTCTGCGGGATTATAAAATAATTCTCCGATCAGGTTTTACTGGGGGAAACAAAACGTATAAGTTTATTAGGAGAGTATCATAATGAAAAATATCTAACAGACGCGGATTCCTTCTAAGTATAATCTCAGATATACTCGCATAATGATTTCCCAACTTGTGGGGATCTTTTGACCAAATATATAATTGTGTCATACCCATAGAAATTAAATCAACAATTGTGCAAGCATATCAATCCTTACAACTTTTAGGATTAAGAATCTACGCAACCTTTGCAAATGGTGTGAGATTACCTAAGTCTAATAAAGACATTACTTAGACTTAAATCTCATGGATGGTTCAGTTTAATACAATATTGGTTATACCGGTCATAATCCTCTTTTTAACAATTTCTCATGTTCTCGAACCTTTAAAAAGTTCCCCTTAGTTTGAGATAAACTGCTAGGATTGTACACGTAACCAAACTGATAGGATGTCAACTCCCTATCTAGGTTGTGAACTTTTCAATCACACTAAATCATAATTCTGATCTCCTTTGATTAAGTAGAATTCAACTCACTGAAATTCCTATTATATAATATATTTAAATGGCTATTGAATGGCATTTTATATAATATATTTAAAAAATATAAGGAATTCATGTTATCATGTTTCTTGTTTCAAAATTAATTGACTCACTTTACTGAAAAGTAAACATCATACATGGTTTTAAGAATAAAACCCCTCCCACTTGGTTCTAAAGCCATGTACCTACGTGCCTAACTCCCACCTCATCTACTTGGCAGTGTGTTGCCCTAGTTTTTGAAGGATTAATAAGGTTTTATTTGATGCAACCTTGGTCATAACATTATCACTTATCTTGTTTGATTTCTTCAACTAGGGGAAACCGACGCTCAATATGCTTAACCCTTTTATTATCTAAATTTTATCTACTTGTTCAATTTTATATTTGTTATTCTGAGAATGTTATCAAATGTTTTTATTCTCTTGATTTTTGTATTAAACCTGATTAATATATTTATGGATTTTATAAGGTGTTACAGTTGGTATCAGAGTATTCCAGGTTCTAGTGTTCCAGGGTCTTGAGTGCGTCCGTCACTTTTCTGTGTTGCGTTCTTTAATGACTTTAGAGCTTTTTCGTTTAGGATTTTTACTTTGTATAATAATGGATTCTTAAGGGGTTTAATGTCATTTTCTAAGACAAATGATTGGAATAATACCAAGTGTATCAGGAGGGTTCCTTATTTGGATTTCCTTTGTGAGACATCCCATGCATGAGGTCGACTTCAGTTAGGAGTTAGGGACTTTTGGGTATGAGACCTGTTATACATTGTTAGCATATCGTCTTAGGAAAAATTGTGTCCAGTCACCATTCTTAACAATATTTGAAGTATTTCTTAAAGAAATTTCCAGGGAAACTATATGGAAGACGATAAAAAGGATAATTAAACTATCTTTCTCTTTCTGCACTGGGAGAGATTGATACAGAAGTGAAGAATGACTTTCATGTTATCCGCAACTATTTGTAAAGACATATTATGTTAGAAATTATTTTGCATAAGGGTTTAGTTGGTATTATTGGATAACTTTCCTTCACTATTGATGCGTAGATCGTGGAAGTTACTCTTATATATCATGTGAATCATTAAGGAGAAAGTTCCTAAGATTGAGAAGATTGGGATCAAATTATGTCTGAAAGATTAAGGACGACGTACCGTTATCTCGAGCTATGGGGAACCTCATATGCATAAGTAATGGCAAAAAGGGGGAAGACTCTAAGAGGTCCCACTAGAATACAATTAGGATTATCATAGTCATTTAAGACAAGGCTATTATAGCTAGTGGGGCCACGATCAATAAGATTAAGGCCAACGAGTCTAGTTTTAATAGAGTCGACCATGGAGATTGGATCAGTAGGGCCATTGGCGGGAAAATAGTTTCAATTTTTCCATTAGAGGAAATTTTTTACACTCGTGGCGATTGAGACCACTTATCTAATAGATGCCAAAGGGGAAAGTACTTTATAGAACTAATGTCGGGGTATGGTTACAATTATGTTTATGTCTCATGGGCATGAGTTTTACTTAGACATCGAGGAGTTGTCATTCTCTATTAATAGTGTGTTTACTACGATTTGGAGAATAATAGATTTTAACACCGATTTTTACTTATTTTTAAACACCCCAGATGATAGGGGCAGCTTTATGTCAAGATTGTAGATACATGCAGTTTGTTTAGTTGGCTTCATTTTAAGCTGCTTTGTTGACTTTTTAGATAAGAGCTAGTAGTCTTTTATGTTTACAATTATTAGGCATGGGATATTCCTATATTTATGCCTAGACTTGAGAGAGGGTCTAGAAAACACTTAGGCATAAATGCTGTCACGTTAAAAGAAGACTGCAGTTCCATAGGAATGTTACCAATAGTCCAATTTGTTTAGTTATATCCGAAGAAGTACTGTGTTACCACCTATATAAGAGATTAGTTATAGTTTTAGAGTGGCACTACCATTATGAGTTCATCGTATTAGGTTGATTCTATTAGATATATAATGTGTCGTGGGAGCAAGCACCACGGCATTTAAGCGGTAGGTTATTAAGGAAGACATTACTATGGGGAGGGACCCAAAAGAGGAATGGTTCACTAAGTTCGTGTGTGGACCACCTAGTGTTGGTCAAGGTCACGATATGGGATGGGTGTTCATTATTGCGTATCAATGACCTATTGAAATAATCAAAGGGAGAAGGTTCTTCCTAAAATTTGATGGTGAACTAGTTATCATAAGTGGTGGAATCGGGAGTGGAATATCCTAAAGGATGTTTCTTGATGTAATATGGAGCGTGCACATCATGTAGTGAATTTTAACTATATAGGGGAGTTGTTCATTATGACTGGAGATGAAGTCTCATTATAGAAGGATTAGTGTAGAATGGGTGGTTGTTAAGCCCAACGTAGTCTACTGGGTGGTGCAAGCCAAAGAGTATAATTTTATACCAAGAGATGGTATTCAAGAAATAATTGGGAGTAGTTACCTTTCCCTGTTTAATGACAAAAGAGGGTTATATTTTTCTAAGGGAGACTATTTGTGCCAAAGGGTTCCAAGCTACGAGAGGTAGTTTTGACAAAGGCATGTGTTTTGTGATTCACTTTATATTCCAGAATCAATTGGATGTAAAATCATCAGAGAATTTGTATTATGGGTACGGTGAAGCAGTTTTAACCTAGTTTATTACATGAAGGTGATCCTGCCAGTGAAGAAGGTAGAACACAAGAGGCATTCGAAGAGTTGAAGTGTTAGAAATCCCAGTATGGAATTGGGAGAGTAAATCTATAGATTTTTATTGGGTTCGAAGGTTCCAAAAATGGTATGGATCCATTTGGGGTCCTTTGAGTTATATTGGCCAAGTTAATTAGAGCTAAAGTTAGTTAGTTACTCATGTTATGAGGAGTTCGAGACACTTTTGAAGCAACAGTGTTCATAATGTAGCATGTGAGTGTTTCCAGAACAGTCAAGGGAGATTTTAGAGATAAGTAGAAGCATGGTTTGGCTCTCAAGAAAGTAGGACTAGTGTTGTTAATGAACTCTTTGATGTGGGGAATCGTGAAGTTCAGGTTCCATAAGGGAGTTGGAAACCTAATATTAAGTTACTCTTTATAATCTTGGGTAGGATGGGGCAGTATCTTTTAACATTACCCGATCATCATTAATGTGTTCACGATGTTTTCCAGGTATACATATTAGAATAGATTGTTTTGAGTATTAGTCGAACACCACTTACGACAAGAGGCCTTAATCGCATTAGGGAAACAAACGAGTAGTTTTGTATATAGTTGGAGGATAATACGGGCGATATATTCTTAGATTTACGAGTTGAAATATAATAAATTCAAATTTCGAGGATGAAATTCATTATTTAAGGGAGAAAGAATAAAATACCCCGTATTTTTTACATTATTTAATAATGGAAATTAATTATGGACTTGTTGTGACATGTTATGTCACCACTTATTTTTATATGTGCTATACCATACGTATTTGAAATTAGACTTAATATACATTAATTCATTAAATAAATTATTATAAGTGACTTATTATTATGGGTGACTAGGGAATATCCAGGGACTAGGTGTCGAGGATTTTTCTTATTTGGATTATCCCCTCAATATCGAGTTTTAATGATTACGAATTAGTTTCTTATAATATCAATTCGTAGGAATTAATTAATAATTTGATTTTAATTAGTTCGACATATACAAGTTTATAACTTAAGTTAATGAGTTAAATAAATTTAATAAAATTTGGTATATCTCATAGTGACTTTTGGGATGATTAGAATGTCCGATTTAACTTAATATTTTAGGGTTTATGCCCATTGGTTTGGTACGTAGCTTTGGAAGAGTTTTAGACCATTTAGAAGGTCATTTGGACCCATTAGTTTGAAGCTTAGGTTGGGCCTAAGACCAATTTCGTGGGAAGTAGATTTATAGGGTTAGAAGGAAGACCTAAATTACTCACTTGTCATTACAGAACCATAGAAGGCTAGGGAGGGAGGATCCGCCAAGTGGAAAAGTGGAATTTGATGGATTTGGGGGATTAATTCCACAATCAATCTATGAGGCAAGTTTATTTAGAGTTGATTGTGATTACTTTTATGTTAGAACATATTTATTCATTGAAATCTAAACCTAATCTAAATTACAATTTGATTGAGAAGAATATTTACTTAAATTGGGAATTAACTTATTTAAGATAATAATCTAATTCATTGCAATTTGAAATTGGGTAAATTCTTTATGAATTTGAGCTAGGGTTTGGTATATGATCATTAGAACTTGATTATATATTATTAATCTTGTAAAATCCCCATTTTAATTGAATAAATCGAGTTTACTACTAAGTTAATTGAAGAAATTTAATAAAACTAGGGTTTTTAGTTGAATTTAAAATTTACCCATTTAATCATGTTTGGATTGTATATAATTGTCAAAAATAGGCTCGGATTGGTGTCGATATAGCTATATATGAATGATGTTAGGTTTAAATCAGATTTGGGAGCTTGGATTGGATTTAATGGAGGTTTGGGGTGTTAAATACCATAAGGAGTAAGATGTTTTACACCTGGTATAGTTAATCGATTACCCCTATAGCCGATCGATCGACACCCCTGTTTGGCCTATGGACGGGCTAAGGAGTTGGTTAGTTTGGAATTCAGAACAAAAGGATAGTAGTTTGGTCTTTAAGTTGCTTTTACTTGTCTAAATTAAAGTAGATTATTATTTTGAGGTTATGGTTTAGGTTTTTGGACAGTTGGGTGTTTTGACCTCGTTGGGTGTGTATTATTTAGGGTTAGGGTTTGGGTGTTTTTAGACAGTTGAGTATTTTGACCTTGTTGACTTCATAGAGGTTAAATTGAAAGTTGTGCATTTTGACCACGTTGGGTTTGTAGGGGTTAAATTGATTGCGAGATATGCGTTGTTGATCTGAGAGGGATGGTGTAATACCCCGTATTTTCATATATTATTTATTAAGTGAGAATAAATTAATAAACAGGAGTAATTATTACTGTGTGTCTTAGTAATAATAATTTGGTATAATTTAGATGATAATGGAATATATCATGCAATATGATTTTTGTAACGTGTTTTAGTAATAATTAATTGGTGATATTAATTATAGGATTGTGGACTAGGTATAGACGTGGAATAATTAAGTGTGTCATTTTATTGATGCCATGAGGTATTACTGTGGGTTGTGGGTAGTACTGTCTATACTGGACTCTAGTATGACACTGGTGCCTGTTTATGTGTTTTTATCACTTTAAATTGGTCCCAATGGGTAGGTATACCCTTAGGAGAGATTTTGGGCTCTTTCTAGTAGCATTTTGAGAGGGCCCGAATTTAGGCCTCATTAAGAGGTGCGGGAATTAGGAGTTTATGAATTACTTAAACTATCACAATTAGGTTATTCCATCCACTAAACCTAACCCTAGAAACCATAAACACATAAGAGAAGTTAAGAAGTCTTGGAGAGGATAAATAAAGAAGATTCAATAGGGTTTCTTCAATCTTTCAATTCCAGGCAAGAATTCTCTTGAAATATTACAAAATAATATGTTTCTTAATTTAGAATCATGCTTTCCCATACAATTTTAGGTTTTGAATTATATTAGAGAATTAATTCACATGATGTTAATGATTAGGACTGATTAAGATTAATGGTTAATTAATCTCATGTTGAAATTTAATGCTTTGGTTATAAAACCTGAAATTGATACGAATAACTTATGGAAACCATGCTAGAATATCCATGTTTAGGTTTGTAGTTACTCTAATCGAATTAATGTTTAATAAATTTTAAATACAAAGATATTAGAGATTTATAGATTGTTCTTGAGGAATTTGGGGTTAATTTGATTATTAATTGAAATCATGTTGAAAATCCTTGTTTATAATTAGAAATCATTTGGATTATTTCCCCGAATGTTAGTTTTAGGTTCTGGTATAATGGGGATTTGATTGAAGACCTTAGTGGGACTTTAATGGATTTTGAGGAGTTTTGGGACTAATTTTCATAGTTAGGGACGAAGCACAACGTATTATTTATTCGAATGAGGTACCCTCATCTGAATGAGGTCCCTTACTCGTTCGAATGACTTTAGAAATATGTTCAAGTTGTGAAGAATCAAAATACAAAGGCGTGGGCACTGGTTTCATATTTTTTTTAATTTTTTTGGATTTTATATTATTTTTCAACTAAACGGTGCGGGAGACCGAAAGTTGAATTTGGTGATTTTTAGTTGGTACTTTCTTTTAGAATTAATACATCTACTTTAATGATGGATCAGGATTCGTTAATATTCAGGATACTTATGTAGGTTAGAGCTATAACCCTTGTACTATTATACTTACATCCAGTGTTAGGATTTGGTTAGAATGGGTAAACGCTCGAGTGAGCGGTATCCTATAGTCGTATGTATATATAAAGCTTAAAGAGTAATGAATTAAAGTATTTAGGAGAATTAATTTAGGTCTTAAGAGGATATTGGTCATGAAATTAATTTAGTAATTAAAATAAGGAAACATATATGTACGTTACAAAAGAGTGTGTATATATATAAGCATAGATATACTCATAGTTTACAAACGCAATATACTAGGAGTAGAATTTATTAAGGAATAGGGTTGATAAACCTAAGAACGCAAAAGTAATCTAGTGTTTAGGGATTTATATTTTTGGGTACGCTTGAGTGTATGAGGTATACTATTTAGTGATATATATTTCACATGGTTTTGAGAGATAGTAAACCTATTTGTGACGAGGATCCAACGATGTGGGGATTTAGATTTTTGAGTATGCTTAAGTTTATGCATATATATATATATATATATATATATATATTGTGTGTGTGTGTGGATTATTTGAACATACCTTTACTTGGGGTGAATTTATAGGTTTGGGGTTCGTGTTTGACATTGGACCGTGTACCATACGACGTTTGAGAAATGTTACCGTAGTGGAGGTCATTATTTTAGATCATACGTTAAAGGATGTCCCCTTCGTGATGAGAGAAGGTTATTTCACATGAGTCAGTAGTCGTATCGGGAATAGGACCATTAGTGGTGCTACTGCCTATGATCACCCCATCATTTTGTGTGTTTTTCTTAAGCTCATTAGGTATTGGTTCCTACAAACTTACCAATATAGATACGAGATAGGCACCAAAGGTAGTCTTGGCCCCTTGCATTAGCCCATACTTTTAACACTTAGCTAATTCTTTTCTTTTCGATGAAGAACTTTTGGGGTGGTCCCCTTGTCTCTAGTCCCTAGGTTCCTCTTCCCTAAGTGGGAGATGGACCTTCTGCTCTTGAGGTATCTCTGGCCTCAGTGGAATCTTTCCCTTCTCTCTTTAACATTCATGATTCATCGACAGAGCTTACGTCTGAACTGACCCTTCTGCCTATGGAAAGTGTAAGCCCTATGCCATCACAAGAAACAACTCCTTCCAAACTTGATATTGAGATTGGGGATGTTAGAATTCCCCCGCACCCATCTATCAATGATCCGACTCCTGAGGTATATTTTAGCTTCCTCTAAGCTATTTTTTGCATTATACCTTTATGAAGAAAATAAACAAATCTCACACCCACTTGTTGACTTAGTAAAAATACTTGCTAAGATCTTAACTCAAATCTCACACCTTCTTGGTGACTTAGCAAAAATACTTGCTAAGATTTATTAAACTCAAAGCTCACACCTTCTTAGTGACTTGGCAATAAAAAAAACTTGCTAAGATTTTAACTCAAGTCTCTTTGCACTTAATCGCTATTGTTACATTTTTCTCCGGCTTCAAGGAAACCCCTAGCAACACATGTGTTACCACACTCTATTCCTTTACCAACTTCCATGCTATCTCCAGAACTACTTGCCCCATCTGAGTCCTCTAGTGACAGTGATCATGGTTCCATGACCAATGTCCTTACTGACAGTGAATCTGTTTGTGAGGTTTGCACCTCCAATTTTTTATTTGCAAGTTCTCCAACAATCTCCTTTTATCCAAGGTTGCCATCGAACAGTTTTGGAATAACTAATTTGTCAACACCTGAACACATTTGTGATAGAATTCCTTAGGTCAAACTGTGTAATCATGTGTACAAACTCTAGGGTGTGGTGGCCATCGTGGATGATATTATGAACACTCTCACAAGAAACCTGAATAAGGCTACCATTAATCAGCATTTGAGCAATTGAGGGAGTTGTCTAAGGATGTTTTTTTATTTTTATTAAGACTCTCTTCTAGAGACTCAACGAGAGATTTATTATAAAGCGTGGAGGTTTAGTGTTCTAAGGAGGCAAGGATGAAGGATCTTGATCCTTTTAGTGAGGAGTTGGACCACAAAATCAAAGTTGTTAAATAATCTTTGTCCAAATCCTTAAGTGAGTATGAGGTAGTGCTGAGCCAATGATCCCAAGTTCAAACTAGACTTCAAGCTCCCATGGAGGCTCAACAAGCTTTCATCTGAGATGCCTTTACTTTTTTGGAGGTTTTTTCGCTTCTCTAGACTTATGGTTTCTCATAGGCTAGGCCTGTTTGTATTTTTGGGCGGTAGTCCCAAACTTCATGTACTTTGTTAAAGAATTAAAATATGAAAGGACTAATATTTTTGGTACTCAATTGCATACAACCTTTGCTTACTTGCATTATATATTTACATTATAATACAACTATGGTATTGCTTTTAACATGATGGCTCATTTACACTCTACAACATCATTCTAGATTTCTCTATTTACGTTAGTAAAAAAAGAAAAGGAATAACATAAAATCAAAACTAAAAATAGGTTATTCGGTCCTAAACATGATAAACCTTTAGCCTTTTATTGTTAATCTTGAAAGGTATGTCTTCACCTATGTTGGAGATTAAGCAATGGCTTGAGTCGTGCACCTCCTTGACTATAATTGGCCCCTCTTAATTAGTGGAAAACTTAGCAATAGAAGACCTATGATGTTCCTTTAATATTCCTTCTTTACTAAGTCCTCTTCTAAAAACTTCCTTGGTCTCACTAAATTTTCATATGCCATAGAGAGTTTCTTCGTGTACATTTGGAAGTGTTGCATCGTGTTGTCTCTGTATTTGTCCAACGTCTCTAACTGAACGTGTCTACTCTAGGGGAGCATACTTTTTCGCAGGGCATACCTAGTCTAAGGGACTTCTATCTTAGTTAAAAAAATTGCCTTAGCTCCAAACAATAGCGAGAAGGGTGTATATCCAGTTTGTTTTATTTTGGTCATTTGGTAAGACCATAACACTGCTAGAATTTGCTCATCCCACGCTCCTAGGAAGTCTTCCATCGTCTTGTCTAATATTTTGACCAAGGTCTTGTTTGTTTCTTCATCTTGACTCCTACCTTTGGAGTAGGCTACCATTGAGGTGTGGTGTATGATTGAATATTTGTCTGTGAGCATTGTCACCTCTTTTTTTATAAATGGGGTCCAATTATCTTTATAAATAGGGTTCGATTATCAGACAAAATAACATTGGGAGTGACAAATCGACAAATTATGTATTATCTAATGAACTTATTCACCACCCTTGTTATTGCTCTCTTTAATGGTATTGCCTCTGCCCATTTTATGAAACACTCCATGACCATGAGTATCCATATTTGTCCCTTTGAGGTGGGATTGATTGCCCCTACCAAGTCAAATGCCCATTTGTGAAATGGATAAGGAGTTTCCAGTGAGTGAAGATCTACTAAGGGAGCATGAATCATATTTCCATGTAATTAGCGTGCTTTACACTTTCGAATAAACTTAGCAGAATCCTTCTCCATGGTTGGACAATAATATCCCAAGGTCACAAGTTGATTGCATAACTTGGCTCCCCTAATATGAGCTAGGCCATGGTCTTGCTTCAGGACTTCTCCTTCTTCCTCTCTTGTGATTCACCTCAAAGGTGTGTTGAAGAATCCTCTGAGATAAAGTGGCTCCTTTTGTACATAAAAATTTGGGGCCCTTCTTCTAATCCCCATGGCATCCACCTTTTTCGCAGTCATAACTCCATCCTTTATGAAAACAATGAAAGGTTTCCTCAAATCTACCTGAGTCACTATGAAGTTGCACTCATATGCTTAAAAAAGAGCTATCACTTAGCACATTCTATTAGCATCGTTATTGTGTCTTGACTCATCATTGGTCAAAGTATCCCTCTCTCTGGATTCTTCTGTATAAAGAGATCTCTGATGTCTTGCAGTGCCCTTCATGTGTCTTCTTCAACCTCTACTCTGCCTCCTCTAGGTCGATGCATCTTGCCCACCATCCTCCCATATTTCTAAAATACAAATTGCGTTGGCTAACAAAGTATTGAGATAGCTCTCTAAGATCCATCTTTCCTTACCCGTACTCAAGTTGCCTTGTAATTTTACCCCTCTTCCATAGGCAAAATCGCTTGTACCACCAAGGGAGCAGTTCTCCGTTGGATCACGACAATTGTTGTCTCGCCATTCATGGACACTTTTACGTGATGGTGGCATAAGCATCAACATGTATCTTCATCGTTCTAGGATGCCTTCTTATTTTAACATGATGAAACTGACTGATCAATCTTTGAATAATTGTTCTATATTGTTCCAGGTTAAGATGATTCAATGTGTATTCCCCATTAGCTTTCATAATCACCAGATTTTAATCTCCTTTAATACAGAGAAAACGAATGCCCCTTAGAAGGGCCTCTAGTAGTCCCAACACCAATACTTTGGAGTAAGAAAATTTTTAACATGAAATATAGGAAAATTCCATCTTTCCCTTTTGAAATGTTAACACCTGATCCCCTTTTTCCATGGGATGATGAACCATCAAACTCCATGCTCAACTCCTCAAAGTTGGCTTCCAAGAAATTGGTTTGTAAGTCGTCATCTGGAATACTCTCACATGGTTGCTCAAATATCCCTGATGGGAAAATTGTGACCAATAAATATGTGTATGCTTAGCTCTTGATTGAACGAGGAACCATGCACTTTAATTCATACTCTGAGAGAATAAGGAACCACCTTGTTACCCTTCCAATGAAAATGGTTGTGCATCCACGCCATTCTATCAAAAGGTGGTATGAAGTGGAACTCTTTATAACATGAAATTTGATGTGTGATGCGAGATTCCCCATTAAAATTCTAATATTTACATAATAATTGGACTTTGAAGATTGGTTATCATAACCAAAAATCACCAGCGGCATTGATATTAGTCTTTTCTCAGAGATATTAGATGCATAGAAGGAGCTCATAGACAAAATATTTATATCCATTAACGCCTTGGAAAATCTTACTCTGTTCATACTTTCCATGACATACAATGTCATGTCGTATGGTAACCTTACTGCTCTATCAATGCTTGAGAAAGTTATCTCGACCATCAACTTCCATACTAGCCTAGCCATGGGGCCCTTTCACCTTAGCGAGTGGGTTGCATTCTTCTTTGCAATGTCTAATATTGCTTAAGTAATTTCAATCCTTCTCTCCAAAATCATTCTCACTTGGTCGAAGAACCATGCAAACTTCAGAGACTGTGACATAGTTTGGTACTCTATGTTGGGTTCCACAATGTTACCTTCCACATTATAAACTTCCTTCATATCACTAACACTCACTTCATCCTAAAAAATCACCACGTTTTCCACCCCAACCATGCAAGCTTCTAGAGATGCTTCAAACTCATGTTTCTCCCTTCTCAATTCCTCATATTTTCTTCAGCTTCCTCGATATAGGCCACCACTATGTTTGCTCCATGGGATGCTAATAGGTTATTGTTAACATCTCCCCATGGTATTTGTAGAATTATAACTAAAAAATGTTTGTTAATAGTCCTTATGAAGGTAAAGAACGAGTTAGTTGGGTGGAAATATGCCAATGTACATGGAAATATCTAGGATCGGCCTGAACATTTGGTCTGGGCTCCTTTTAGGGAGCATCTTTAGGTGCGTAAACTGCCCTTCACGCAACATGGCATTATATCAGTTGATATCTTCCACCATCGTTCAAGAAAACTATTGGGGATCTTCTATGTCTCTCTAAAAGTTCCTCTTATTATCCATCCTCTGTCCTCTTTAAGCTTTCGTTCCCCCAACTATATAACGCACTCATGGGGCCTAGTCTTTCCTTGACCCAGTTTGTGGCCTAAACATCAAAGGGGTCGCGTTGGACTTTGGAGAATGACCAACTAGATGTTTTGTAATGATTTCAAGAAGGCTATAAAGGTCCCTTCATGCATCAAGTGGAAAATATATTCAAGGAGAAAACCCTCCGCACAAAGTTGAAGTAGTTTGTACTCATAGGCTTCTTCTCTCACATCAAGAGACCTTTCCCTAAATCTTCATATATATTCCCCCACCTCTTCCCCCTACTGTTGCTTCTCCCATGCAATATGGGTAAGGGTGAACTCATCCTTAGCCAAAAATAACTTTTGGATGAACATAATATGGATTTCATCCCAAGTCGCCACACTTCTAGGAGCCAAGTGTGAATACCACGTGTAAGATTTGTCTGTGAGTGATTAAAAAAACTCCCTTAAACGTATATTTTTATTGTTATAATGAGCACCTAGGTGATCCAAAAATCTCTTGATATGTTCCTTCGAATTTTCCCCTTTTCTAGTGTACTTCTCATATATAAGGGGAACATATTCCTTAGGATGTGGCTCATCATTATACTCCTCCGAATATGGGGTACAAAAGTCATCATATATTGAAGCTGTCTCGCCAGCCGTCTGTAAAGAGGCTGCCGTCATCTTTAATATTTCGTTCTTGATCTCTTCAATTGTCAAATAAGGTGAGGGCCACTTTTTTGAGCGACCAATAGGTAATGTCAATCACTTTGGGTGTTCCCATGGTAGGTACTATAGTGGGACTGGCTATCGGGGGAACTCCGCCTAAAGTAACTACTGGGGCCATTTTCTCTATAGGAGTAACGAAGAGACTGGGGTCCATGGCTTCCCTGAAAGCTATCGCGGCTGTGGGCATTTGTAAAAACTCCATGAGCTTTCCCAATAGATGGGTTATCTGAGATATCCCCATTACAGTACTCGTGGAGGCATTCATCATAGTGGGAACTTCTATGGCTATTTGCGTCGGGGAACCTGTCACGACCCCTACCCAAAATAGTATTAGGGAACGAGTGTCTTG
This sequence comes from Sambucus nigra, assembly GCA_949130495.1. Classification (NCBI taxonomy): domain Eukaryota; kingdom Viridiplantae; phylum Streptophyta; class Magnoliopsida; order Dipsacales; family Adoxaceae; genus Sambucus; species Sambucus nigra. The sequence goes on along the minus strand of OX422221.1, from coordinate 199,577,346 downwards.
ACATGCCACCAAGGCAACAAATATTCTGATTTAATTGTTTCCTTAAATAAATGCAACGGATGTATTATCACTTGGTTATGAATCGTAAAATACTGAAAGTAAAGGAATTACGTCATCAGAGCTTTCTAAAGGAAACTTCATATATATTAAAAGTAACAACGAGTTACAACTTAAGAGAAAATTTAAACCTTATTACAAGAGAGCTAGACATGCTCTAAATAAACATTTTACAAAAAGATCTCTAAAAGCTAAATCTTCAATATAGTCCATTTTTGTTCCGTCCGTGAGCCTAAACGTTTCCTGAAAAATGGTTATTTATGCAACATCAGCTAAAAGCCGAATGAGGTTCAATCTCCAAACATTCCAGGGTTTTCAGAAAATAGATACCTATTCAAGTCAAAAGAGAAGGCATATACCTATATGGAGAGGAACTTGTAGTAAATGGATATATATTTTGAAATGATAGTATATATATCACAATTGGATAGCTCAGAATAAGAAGAATGCAACAAATCAAATGTGATATCTTTTTCTTTCAATCATATCATTTTAATGGCCAAGTACACTCTAATACCGTATTCTTCTACCATATTATACCCCGGTAGTTGAGGGCCAATCGAACTAGTTCGTCACAACGCCTTATTTAGGGCACACCAGCGATAACCCAGCTGGGATGGCCAGTCAATAAAGAGGTCCCTTAGGCCGAATCATATTTTTAATATTCAATATCTTTTGCAATAATCATTTTAATCGGTATGTTTATATGGACAAATATAAACATATCACAAATGAATCAATCATCGGTATCACATGAATTTTGATAATAAAAGAAGTTCACAAAATATATATAGTTTTCATAATATCATATAATCAAAATACACAAGGAATGTCAGAGTACTCACCCAAAATGGAGGTCAAATTTACTGGTATTGAGTCTTCGATCACAAGTTAATCTGATAAAGATTTAAGTACACGTTCTAAGGTCCAGTTTATACTATATGTTGTTACCAAATTTAGTCTGCTGACATGGATCAATAAAGTGAAGACACGTGGCAGTCTACGTGGTAACAAAAAAACACTTCCGAGGAACTCACACGCTCCGAGGAACCATACTACAACGAGGAACACTGTTTCGCCGAGGAACTCATACGCTCCGATGAACGAGAACTCTCCGAGGAACTCTTGAGCACCGAGAAGCTTAGGCAGTCCGAGCAACTCAGGCGGTCCGAGTTACACCTCGAACAAAGCATTAATAGTGGGATAACCAACAGTTTGACTGTTCATTAAATGCTTATCATTCAGACGCATACGCTTAAGGAGCATTGAATGTATCACCCTTTCATATGTACATCATTTAATGTATTACCCTTTCACATTACAGCCCCAAGGCTATAAATACATTGTACAATACTCATTGTAAGGGGACCGGAATTTCTTGAGATAACTTGTAATCGAGAATTCCCATACAATCAGCAATAATATAACAGTGGATGTAGGCCATTCTTATAAGGCTGAACCACTTTAAAAATTCTTTGTCTCATTTATTTATCTGTGATTGAATAATTAGATATGATCTAATTTTTTACATCAACAGATTGGCGCCGTCTGTGGGAAACGACTGGTAATATCGTTTTTCCATAAAAAATAATCCATCGCAAATGGTTGATATTCCAGAATCAAGCAATCGAAATGCTAAAAGCCCTCCAAATCCATCTGCTCCACCAAATATTCCAGATCTGGCTGGAATAATGACAAATCTGGCTCAGGGCTAGACCATCATGCAAGAAACTATGAGTCAACTCATACAAACCTTCCATGGCGGTGCACCAACCCATTCAAGACCACGAAGTATTCAAAGATATACTCGTGCATCTTCTTCGCGTACTAGGCATACCAATTCATATCGCAATGAGGAGTCTGAAGATTTTTCTTATTAACCTGGATGAACTTCGTCAGTGCGAGCAACAGATACTGAACAACGTACCACTCTCTCCCCAGAAAGGGCCAGTGCGCTAGAAAGATTAAGCAGAGTATCACCTTTCGATCGATTAGGTCCTAGGAGGGGCAAAAATCCTCCTAGAGCCCCATCGAGGAGTTTTCGACGACCATCAGATTTAAGGGAAGGATCTGCCCAGTCGCGACCAGCTGCTCGCCAAGAGAGATCCCAGGAAGCCACATCAACGCGATCAGTTGCTCGGACCAATAGGCCCGAGGAAGGAAATGATGCATGGAAAGGTTCTATTCAAAGGCTGGAGGATAGATTGGGGGAAATGGTTAAAGCTAAGAACCCCCTACAACGAACCTTTGCTCGAGGAACACCTTTTGTCCAGTCCATTGTAGATTTTCCAACACCATCAAAGATCAAAGCACCTGTTGTGACCCCCAAATATGATGGAAAGACTGACCCTGTCCTTCATATAGAACAATACCAGGCTGCAGCCGACATCTATAATGTTCCAGATGAGATGAGATGCAGGGCATTCTCGGGAACTCTTACCGGATCTGCTCAAATATGGTATAATAATCTTCCTCGAGGTAAGATTTTAACTTTTCTTGAACTGGCCAAGTTTTTTATTGGGAATTTCTGTTTTGGGGCAAAGCCAGTTAAACGAGTAGCACATTTGTTAAGTGTTAGACAAAAAGCTGGTTAGAGTACTAGAGATTATATAACTCATTTTAACAACGAGAAACTTGAAGTCATTGATTATGAGGAGAAGAGAGCGATTACAGCTCTGATGAGTGGACTACTGCCCAACAAGTTGTACTACACTTTGGCCAAAGATCCACCTAGAACCATGTTAGACCTGATGGGAAAAGCGTCCAAGATTATGAATGCCGAGGAGGCTATGGCTGCGAAGAAGAACATGGATGCCAAAGAAACCAATGTGAAAGATGATAAAGCTAAGAAGAAAGAGCATAAGAACAATGGTAATGAAAAACATTCAAAAAACAGGTCGGTATGGGACCTGATGAAGAAATATGATAATTATACTCCTTTGAAGGAGGATATCAACCATGTTCTGGAGGAAATCAAGAACAAGGAGGAACTAAACTGGCCAGAGAAAATGAAGGCAGACCCTGACAAGAGGAATAAGGCGAAGTATTGCGAGTTTCATAAAGATCATGGCCATATGACCAAAAATTGCATAGCTCTTCAGAATGAAATTGTAACACTCATCAGACGAGGAAAGCTATCAAAGTATGTTGATCGTGGAAACGAAAGAAGAAATAACGACTGAGCAAGAGAGAGGTCTAGATCTCCTCGTCGAGCAGAGGAGAACAAGAAAAGAAACCATGAAGTTGATCCAGAAGATGACCCCGATCTTCCCAAGAGACCAAGGTAGCCAGAACGAGAGGTATTTTCAATACGCTTTGGATCATTTGACTGTAATGTTATAACATGTGGAGATGCAGGAGGAGGAGACCTTACTGCAGAGAGAAAAGCTTACCTCTGTGAGGCTCAAGCTTGCTCGTACATTCAACGAATAAATCTCGCTGAGGAGGATCACCCGAGAAAGGTGAACAAAGAGAAGTTAGTTATTGGGTTCTCAAAGAATGACCTTACAGGTGTTCTATATCCTCATGATGACCCATTGGTGATCAAGATGAGAATGAAGGAGGTAATGATTTCAAGAGTACTGGTCGACAATGGTAGCTCGGTAGACATCATGTTCTACTCATGCTTCGATAGTTTAAATCTAAAGTTATCTCAACTGGAGCCTTATCATAGACCCCTCCCCGGTTTTGTTGGCGAGAAAGTTTTTCCACTTGGGACAATCAAGTTGGATATATTCATTCGTCCGTCACCTGATTGTCAAACAGAAAGAATACGCTTCTTTGTGATGGATAAGAATGTTCAGTCATCATATAATATCATCATGGGAAGAGTAGGATTGAAGAAGTTTGAGGCTGTGCCATCTATGGTGCATCAATGTCGAAAATTTCTAATAAATTTTGGAGTAGGAGTTGTGAAGGGTGACCAGAAAGTAGCTCAGGAATGCTATTATTCATCCGTCGAGCAAGAAGAACTGGAGGAATCAAGGAAAAAGACTACTACTTATCAAGTGTAAGAAGGAGAAGAAATTGAAGCATTGGATCCTAGAGATGAGTCGCAACTCGTGAAGGGTCAAGTGGTGGAAGCTACTGAAAACATCATTCTAGACGACGAGCACCCTGAGCGAATTACTCAAGTAGGTTCATCGTTGGAAGCCTCACTAAAACAGGAATTGATAACTTTCCTAAGAAGCAGAAAATAAACTTTTGCGTGGAGTCATGAGAATATGCCTGGGATAGACCCAAATTTCTTATGTCACGAACTCAATGTGAATAAGGAGATCAAGCCTGTGAAGCAGAGAAGAAGAGTATTCAGTCCCGAAAAGAATCAAGCTATACAAGAGGAAGTCGAGAAGCTCCAGAAGGCTTGTTTTATTGAAGATGTTAAATATCCAGACTGGTTAGCCAATGTAGTGATGGTGAAAAAGAAGAACAACAAATGGAGGATGTGTGTAGACTTCACCGACCTCAACAAAGCATGCCCAAAGGATCACTTTCCACTGCCCCTAATTGATTAACTAGTCGATGCTACCTCGGGACACGATCTGCTAAGCTTCATGGATGCTTATTCTGGCTACAATCAGATTAAAATGAAACCTGAAGACAGGGAGAGTACTTCTTTCATTACCCCTAGGGGAACTTATTATTATAATGTTATGCCTTTTGGTTTAAAAAATGCAGGTGCGACATATCAGAGGCTGATGAAAAAAAGTCTTTGCTGAACAAATCAGTTGCAATATGGAAGTCTATGTTGACGATATGCTGACGAAGAGAAAAAAAGTTATTGATCATCTAGTTGACTTAAGTCAGACTTTTGATCAACTAGATAAATACCAAATGAAGCTGAACCCGACGAAGTTCATATTTGGAGTACGAGAAGTCATGTTTCTCGGATACATTGTCAACCAACGAGGCATTGAGGCGAATCCTGAAAAGATCAATGCTCTATTAGGGCTGCGATCTCCAACAACGAAGAAAGAGGTGCAAAGTCTTACAGTACGAGTAGCAACACTCAACAGATTTGTATCATGAGCAACTGATCGATGTCTCCCATTCTTCAAGACACTCCGAAAGACTTTTGAGTGGAATGATGAATGTGAGAATGCTTTTCAAGACTTGAAGAAATACTTAGGAGCATCTCCACTGTTATCCAGGCTGGTGATGGCAGAAAAATTGTACTTGTACCTAGCAGTATCACAGAATGCAGTTAGCTCGACGTTGATAAGAGTGGAGAATGGAGTACAAAAACCAATCTATTACACAAGTAAGGCCTTCCGAGGAGGAGAGATCAGATATCCAAGGCTGGAAAAGTTAGCACTGGCGTTGATTGAGGCGAGTAGGAGAATGAGGCCATACTTCCAGGCTCATACTATAGTCGTATATACTGATATGCCATTGAGGCAAGCCCTTCATAAACCAAAAAAATCAGGGAGATTGATGTACTGGGCAATAGATCTCGGTTTATATGATATAGTTTATGAACCCAGTTCATCTCTAAAAGGGCAAGCTGTAGCAGATTTCATAGCAGAGTTCACCTATCCTGATACCCCCGAGGAGAAAAAGTTGCTCATTGATCAACCTGTGGATGTTACAGGATCATCAAACACAAGCTCAGACCAACTCCGGTTGGTAAAAGGGCAAGTGGATGTTACAGGATCATCAAATTCGAGCTCAGACCAATTCCGGTTGGTAAAAGGACAAGAAAAGATGGTCGACGAAGAGCGAGAAATATCAGGGGAAGATGAAAGGAAGCAGCAAATATTTCACCGAGGAACTCTGTCAAATCAGAAGTTTGAAGACGAGTTACTTATATGGAGGCTATATGTAGATGGCTCATCTTGCACAACAGGCAGTGGGCCAGGGATAGTTTTGAGCACTCCGGACGAGGTCGACATGGAGTACGCCCTACGTTTCCAATTCAAAGCTTCCAATAATGAAGCTGAGTATGAGGCCATGATTGCAGGTCTTAATTTGGCAAAAATTATGGAGGCGCAGCAAATTATTGTCTTCAGTGATTCTCAATTAATTGTAAATCAAATGTTGGGAATATATGCAGCCAAAGGATAATTAATGATCAAATACCATGCAAAGGTGATGGAGTTGGTATCAGAATTTTTTGCAATTCAGCTGGTCAGAATACCAAGAATGGAGAATGTAAGGGCAGATGCCTTAGCTCGATTAGCATCAGCTACTCGTACCGAGCTACGAAGAACAATCCCAATTGAAGTTTTGGTTGGTCGGAGTATAGATGAAGATTTGGTGATGAACTTTATCACCCTTGATTTAGGACCATATTGGATGGATCCCATCAGGGCATATATTGAGGAGGGAGAATTACCAATTGACAAGATCGTAGCCAAGAAATTGATTGAAGAGATCCATAAAGAGTCCTGTGGATCCCATGTAGCAGGTCGGACGCTTTTGCAAAGGATGATGATGCAGGGATATTACTGGCCGACGATGAGGACTGATTGTGTAGCCTATGCCAAGAAATGTGATAAGTGCCAGCGCTTTTCCTCCATCCGAAGAACTCCACAAGCATTGTTGACACCAATCACTTCCCCTTGGCCATTTGCCATGTGGGGAATAGATTTGGTTGGACCACTGCCAACGACTAGAGGAAGGTTCAAATACCTCGTCGTCGCAGTAGATTATTTTACTAAATGGGTGGAAGCTGAGCCTCTCATCGATATGACGTACGAGAAGGTGTACCAATTTATTTAGAAGAACATCATTTGTCGATATGGTCTTCCTCATGCTTTCATCACATACCATGGAACACAATTTGATAACGAGGAGTTCGCTGCCTATTGTCATCAATCGAATGTGTTTTAGATCCACTCAGCACCAGGCCATCCTCAAAGAAATGGACAAACTGAAGTGACAAATAGAACACTGCTGAATGGTTTGAAGAAAAGACTGGACGATGCGAAAGCAAATTGGATCCACGAGTTACAGTCAGTATTGTGGGCTTACCGAACAACTCCCCGAGTAGCAACTGGAGAATCTCCATATATGCTATCGTTTGAAAGTGAAGCTGTTATACCTGCCGAGTTGGGCCTCTCAACACACAGGGTACTGAATTTCAATTCCCCTGTCAGCGACTTAATGAGAAGATTGGATTTAGACATGCTCGAGGAAGTTAGAGAATAAGCAGTCATCAGAAATGCTGCATACCAACAACGAACAACTCTATTCTATAATAAGAGGGTGAAGAAGTGTGACCTGAAAGAAGGAGACTATGTGTTGAAGAAAGTAATTCAAAAGCACAACAAACTGTAGGCAAACTGGCATGGACCATACCGAGTTACAGAATTTGTTCGACCAGGAACTTACCGAATAGCAACTTTAGAAGGGGAGGAGTTTAAGAACGCATGGAACGCAGAGCACCTACGCAAGTATTATCAGTGATGAATAAAATGAAGATATTCTGCCGAATTCTTTCTTTTTATTGAAAGTTTTTTGGGGAATACTAATGCTACACACTACTCGGCAAAGCTCAGGATACTCAAATTTTTTCTCGAAAATGCCAACCAAGGTTGGTCGAGAAACCTATATTCCTCCGGGAAGTAAAGCTACCAATATTCCTTCGGGAAGTAAAGTTACCTATATTCCTCCGGGAAGTAAAGCTACCTATATTCCTCCAGGAAGTAAAGCTACCTATATTCCTCCGTGAAGTAAAGCTACCAATATTCCTCCGGGAAGTAAAGCTACCAATATTCCTCCGGGAAGTAAAGCTACATGTATTCCTCCGGGAAGTAAAGCTACTTGTATTCCTTCGGGAAGTAAAATTTGTATTCCTAAGGGAAATAAAACTATATATTTCTCGGGAAATAAAAGTATTCCTAAAAATGCCAACTTATGTCGGTTAGGAAGTAAATATATTCTCGAAAATGCCAACTTGAGTTGGTCAGGAGGTAAAATTATTTCAAAAAGACTAACTATGGCTGGTCGGGGATAGAATCACACCAACTATAGTTGGTCGACAAGGAAAATTTACCGACCTTGGTTGCTCGGAAACATTTAAGAGAAAAATCTACCAACTATGGCTGGTCGGGGATAAAAACCAACTAACTGTAGTTAGTCGACAAGTAAAATTTAAAGTGATCGGGCAACATTTTTTATACTCGTAACTTTTTAATTATTACTAAGTTGGTCGAGAAACAAAATATTATCTTTTGCCAAATGACTACCACAAGTTCAAACTACTCGACAATAAATTGATCGACAAACTACACAATATTGTTATCTTTTTATCAGATACACATGCACAAATATAAAGTGTTTTACAAGACAATAGCAATTAAGATTGCGAACAGAAATGAAAGTCTTTCATTAAATTCAAAAACAAATTACATTGATAATGAAATGAAAGTTACATTGATATTGATATGTATACTAACTATTACATCAAAATTCCTACTCTACTGGTCTTTTCCCCTCTGCTTTTGACACAGGTTCCTCGCCAGCAGGCGGATCATTTAAAGCCAGGGGAGAATTTATGAAGTTGAGATCCTTTAACATCCTGATATTCATCACGGATGGTCGATCTAAGAGGTGCTCGGGACGAGATACCTCAACATTTGAATGGAGGTTGTAGTCACTGAGATATTTGGAAATCAAGCATCGAGGAATGGCCCGAGAAGGGATCCAACTCATATCCAGTTTGTATAGTGGCACAGGTAGGTCGAGCAGCCCAGGATCATGATAGTCCCACAGGTAATGACCCTGTTCGAGTTGCAGCACACCTAAGGCATTCAACCAGCCTTTCTTGTAGCCCTTATTATTGGAATTCTGGATACAATCGTCCAAGTGATAGAGATCTTCATTGTATCCAGCCATCCAGAACTCCCTGGGCTATTTGTGGAATTTATATGTTAGTTTTTCCAGCTGCTCGTGGAGATTTTTTAGGAAGATCTCTTTATTCTCCAAGGTAGATTTCTGCGCTGAGAGCTGCTCTTCTAGGTCCCTGATCTTCTTTGACATTTCAGTCAAAGTCTGGTTCTTCGCCATTAATTGGAAGGCCTGGTTTTCTAAGGAAGACTGAGTCCTCTGTTCCTCAACAGGAATTCGAGCTGCTCTTGCTCGTCCCCGAGGAGCTCTTGCTCGACCACGAGAAGATGTAGATAGGCCAGACCTCTTCAAGGTTTCCAACTCGTCCCTCAAGTTGGCGTTCTCGACTTCCAAGAACGAAAATCCTTCATCATTCACTGGGATCAAGGCATTTGAAGTGGAAGCTGCAGACTTCAACTGAGACAACTCTTTCTGCAGGTTATTATTTTCTTGCTCTAATAGTTCAACTATCTGTCTGCACTCCTCTACTTCGCCCCTCAGAGTTCTCTCCCTCACCTCGTAGCCAGCAAAACTCTTCTCGTACCCCTTGTCAGCATTGAGTTGCTGGTACTTCTTCTTGTACCCCTCATGCAACAGGGCAGTGGAATCTTTATATTGTTGCTAAAGATCTTCGAGGGTGCCTTAGAGATCCTCGATCATGTCATAATAAGCCACATTATTGGCCACTGCTCGATCAAGTAGACACTTCAGATATTGGTATGCTTCAACTGCTTGTTAAGAAGCATCTTGGCCGAGGATGTCGATGACTTGTGCTGCACTCAGATCTGTGTGACCAGCCTTAAAATAATTATTCCATTGCCTTAGCAGCACAGTATCGTGAGCAGATAATAATTCCATCCTGGACAGAAACTAGCAGAGGAAGAAAAGCAATAATCAATAAGAATCAAGACAGAGTATGAAGAAGAGACAACAGTATGCGAGAACAAAAATTCAAGTTTTATTATATCAAGGATCATGGTTACATATTCATGGTTACAATTGACAAAAGAAAAATATAAAGAGAAACCCAAACAACTCTACACCTTTTCCTGTCTCCTAAAACCTTCTCGGGAGGCTGGGACAAGGACGTAGGTTTCTCGAAGGGAATAAAAAGCTGCTCGGGGAGCGCCAGTAGTTGCTCGGAAGAAGTAATGATTTGCTGAGGTTCCTCGGGAGCAGGCTAGATGGCTGGGGGATGATCTCCCATCACCATAGAAGACTCTTCGAAGGCAGCTTCGTCCTCTTCTTCTTCTTCAGGAGTTGGAGGGGGACCAGGGATGTGTTGCTGAAAGAGTTCGGAATTTTCATCCACTTTCATCTCCTGTAGAGCAGCAACCCATCCATCCCTAAAGTACTTGAGGCAGCCATATTCTACTTGAGACATCATGGCAGCCAACCCCTTGTTCCACCCTTTGTCCCTGCCAGCGCTGAAAGACTTCTTCACAGACACTTTTCTCTTCAACTTCTCTAAAGAACCCTATTCGGACAGAAGGTTTTCAGCAATCTTCAATTTATTTTCAACCCCCTCCTTCTGCCGATTTACCTCCCGAAGTTGAGCCAACTCCTCTTCAGAAACCTTGAGCTTATTTCAACTTCTCCAGATTTTTGGAGCTTCTCGTTGAGCTCGTTATTTTTCCCTTCCAAGTCCTTTATTATCTTCTCCAGCTCCTGGGAGACTTCAACAACTCGAGCCTTCTCCTTCTCGGTGGAGGCAAGCTTTTTCTCCCAAGTTTCTTTATCATCAGCATATTTTTGGCGAGACTCTTTCAGAGACTGCCCCAAACCCATTAAAGCTTCCTCTACACCGGACGAGGAGCTGGAAGCTTTGATAGCTTCATCCTTCTTCAAAATTGTATTGAAACAGCTCACCAACTGTGAAAAGAAAATGAAAGCAAGTCAGAGACAGATATAATAAGGGAAAGATGAAAAGTTTAAAGTAAAAGGACTTACAGAAGCAATGTGGCGAGCTTCCAAAGAGGTAACCATATCCCGAGAAAGGTTTTCTTCGATACCTTGGACCTCGAGAATGATCCAAGACTTTACCGAGCTCATGGCAGAGCTCGGGGGAACAAAAGTTGGAACACCAGTTCCAGTAGCTGGGGGCTGAGTGATGGTGTCAGCCAAATTGACCGAGGAGCTTTTCTTCAGCTTCCTTGGGGGAATAGGGATTGATTCAACCAAGTAGGAGACCTTGGTCGGTGATATGACAATCACCTCGCCTGGAGCAGCATCCTTGCTCGGGGCCACTGGAAGCTTCTCGGCAACCTTCACAACAGCAGCCGATGAAGGTGCATCAACTTTCTTTGTCCCTTCTGGGACATCAATCTTACTTCTTTTAGCCTCTCCAACACCAGAGGAAGGCTTCTCGAAGAGGGTGGTAGGTCTTATCTTCTTCATACTTTCACTTAAAGGAATGTGTGATTCAGGCGAGGAGCTGGTGGAAGCTGGTACTGGCTCTGCGTCACTTATCACCGGACGGGCAGTGAAAGAAGTGGTATAACTCTTGTACTGTAGCAGATACGAAACTGACCTAATGTGCTCATCAGCAACACTCTGATGCAAACTCCAGATAAGTTTTAAGTTCCTTATATTTACGTCTGCTTCCTTTGGACACTTTCTTTTGCTACCAACTGCAAATAAATAAAAATTACAATATCAGTGGCACGTTTTGTCAAACACGGAAGAAGCATGATTTCAAAATAAATAAAATGAAATAAAAATAACCTATCCCATTGCCATAGGGAGGGCATCTGGGACCCTGATACACTTCATCTCCAGATAAATGAGCATGTTGCCAATTTTTTATGACAACCCCGTGCTCAAAATAATCCCTATTAGCATCCGGAAGATTGACTACTAAGGCCCTATTCAAAAATCTAGTTTTTAAATAAAAGGTGTTATCACCAACTGCCCATCTATAGCAAAACATGATTTCTGGAATCCCTATGCGAGTTCCATGGATTTTATTTAACCTATGCACCCCATTAACTATTCTCCATGTATTGGGGGCTATTCCTGCAGGAACAACGTCAAAGTATTGACAGAATTCCAGACATAAGGGATTGGGTGGAAAAGAAAATCCACACTCAGCAATAAAGAGACTGGGGAACCAATGTCCCTCAGCCAAACGGAAATAATCACAAGGCTCAGAAAGCTCTTCCAAAATAACCCAGGAGGGAATAGAAAAATCAGAGCGAAACTTATCAAGAGATTCAACAGGGTAAACCATGATGAATAAAAGAAATGAAGAAGAAGGAAGAAAATCTTACAGAAAAAGAGTGGATCTGATGACAACGGACGATGGAAGAGATGAATACACAGGAGAGAAAGAGATGATGGAAAACTCGAAAATACAAATTTGAAAAGGTAGAAGACGATGGGAGTGTCTGTGAAGTTTAAATACCTTTCCTTGGGAAATTGTAAAGTAATGATTACAAAAAGAAATAATTACGCTCCGGCGGCTAGAGGAACAAAAAGGGCGCAAAAATCGAAGCGAGAAGAAACGATTACGCTACCGACGGCTAAAAGGATAAAAAGTACGCAGAGATCGAGGCGGTTATGAAAATTCAAAAAAGCATGATTCTACGAATTTGGAAAGAGAAATAAATACAAGGGAAACACTCCTAAAAATCAGGAGGACTATTTAAAGCTATCATATTCCGAGAAAGAATGTTCCACACTCCTCAAATTTCGAACTATGAAACATTGGGGGATTCTGTTGATACCAAATTTAGTCTGTTGACATGGATCAATAAAGTGAAGACACGTGGCAATCTACGTGGCAACAACAAACACTTCCGAGGAACTCACACGCTCCGAGGAACCATACTACAACGAGGAACATTGTTTCCCCCAGGAACTCTTGAGCACCGAGAAGCTTAGGCGGTCCGATCAACTCAGGCGGTCCGAGCTGCACCTCGAACAAAGCATTAATAGCAGGATAACCAACAGTTTGACTGTTCATTAAATTCTTATCATTCAAACGCATACGCTTAAGGAGCATTTAATGTATCACCCTTTCATATGTACATCATTTAATGTATTACCCTTCCACATTACAGCCCCAGGGCTATAAATACATTGTATAATCCTCATTGTAAGGGGACCGAAATTTTTTGAGATAACTTGTAATCGAGAATTCCCATACAATCAGCAATAACATAACAGTGGACGTAGGCCATTCTTATAAGGCTGAACCAGTTTAAAAATTCTTTGTCTCATTTATTTATTTGTGATTGAATAATTAGATATGATCTAATTTTTTACATCAACACTATACTTTAATAATAACTTCCTCTTTTAAAGGATTATTGAATCTCCATTTTGTCAACTTTTAAAACTCATTGATCGTAATTGAAGAATTCAATTCATAGTCTTTCCTCATCAGTTGGTTCCCAGTAGAGATGGAGGGTGACAGGGGCACCACTTAAATACCATCTCATCTAGACAGAACATTTTCGGATTCATTCACAATAGAGATAGAGGGTCACATGGGCACCACTTAAATACCATCTCATCTAGATAGAACTTCACCAGGTCTGACTTTGGAATTACTTAAATGGGATTCTATAATAACGAGCAATTTCTTTAAAAAGAGTCATTTTTAAAAGCGTATAATTTCAAACAAGTTTACAAAATCAACTTGGATTTGTTCTAAATTTTAAGTTTTGATTAGTGAATTCGTTATTGTATTTTACCAGCATAACTACTAAGTAAAGCTATAAAAAAAATTAAAACTATAAAGATACATTATAACATTAAGATTACCTTAAGATGAATATCTCTAAGAACTTCTTCAACTTTCTCACACTTTCTCTCACTATTTCTTTCTATAATTCTCAAGGAATTAGTGCGAGTTTAAAATGATACCCAAAGGCCCTATTTATAGTTTTCCAAAGATATCACGGCATTGACACGTGTCCATGATGACCAAGCTTTTACAATGGGAGTCAGCGTTGACGTGTCGCGTAACGGAGGCATCTTGCAGTCTTATTTCGCTGGACTGCGACACGTGTTTTAGCTTCTCCTCTAACGACGACACGTGTTTTGGCTTTTCCTCTAATGACGACATGTGTACGATAGAGGTGTCAAAACCAAGCACGAGGTGTCGAGAACAAGGTGGAAAGGTATTAAGGGTATAAGGGTCATTTCGAACCTGAAGGGCATTTTGGTAATTTCACACCATATATTTTCAATATTTCTTATAGGTCCCTAAAAATAGTTTATTTACGAAAAGGCCCCTTTTTATTTTTCATTTTGGTCCCTGAAACTTTCTTTATTAAAACCAAGTCCCTAAAATTTCATAAAATTACATTTTCTTCCCCAAAAATTATCACTTAGCTTAGGATGTGCCATAAAATCTCAATCTGACCCATTTTACCGTTGATTCTTCAAATTTAAAAATGGGATCTGTCATATTAAGAACTCGAAATATCATATATGTAATAATATATCATTATTAGATAGTAAGTGTGACGAAATTGAAAGAAGATAATTATATATTGGCATAAGAAAATGGGGTCATTATATCCTACCCTCCTTGTAAAAATTTCGGTCCCCAAACTTTACTTACATTAATTTTATTTCATCTTCATGTTCCCATGTTGCTTCTTCAACATAATGATTCTTCCATAATACTTTGACTAGTGGAATAACCTTGGTTCGTAATATTTGATCTTTATGGTCCAAGATTTCCACTGGATGCTCAATGTATGTCAAATCTTCTCTAACTTGAAGAGACTCGTGACTTAAGATATGTGCTGGATCAGGGATGTATTTCTTCATCATTGAAACATGAAACACATTATGCACACTAGAGAGTTCAGGGGGTAAGGCTATTCGTTACGCAACAACACCTATCCTTTCAAGGATTTCAAAAGGTCATATGTATCTTGGACTCAACTTTCCTTTCTTCCCAAATCGAATTACTCCCTTTATCGGTGATACTCGTAAGAAAACATAGTCTCCTCTTTGGAATTCAAACGATCGGTGCCGATTGTCAGCATAACTCTTTTGACGACTTTGAGCGATTTGAAGTCGGTCTTGTATCAATTTCACTTTCTCTGTTGTGACCTGAATCAATTCTGGTCCCAATAATTTTCTTTCCCCAACTTCTTCCCAACATGCAGGAGAACGACACCTTCTACCATAGAGTGCCTCATAAGGAGACATTTGAATACTTGCTTGATAGCTATTATTATATGCAAATTCTACTAACGGTAAATGATCGTCCAAATTCCCCTTCAAATCAAGCACACATGCCCTAAGCATATCCTTTAAGGTTTGGATGGTTCTCTCCGATTGTCCGTCTGTTTGAGGATGAAAAGCGGTTCTGAAATTCAATTTTGTTCCCATGGCAGCTTGTAGCTTGTCATAATCTTCAACTATATTGATTGGTTCTCTAGCCGACCAACTGCCTCCTGTGCCGAGCCACTGAGTGCTAACTTCATGTGCTTGATTCTTCTGATTTATGATCCTCTGAATACTTTGTCGAGTAACATAATAGCTTTTGAACCCAACTCTTCAATCTGATTAGTACCAAGCTAGTGGTGGACTTCGAAACATTTTCATACAACTTCTTCTTCAATATTGGTCGAGATAGTAGTAGTAAAGATCTCAGTGATGTAGATGCTAAATTTGACTTCTGAACTTCAATAGTATGTGCATAATAACTCCTGAATATGCCTCCTGAACTTCTGAATGCACCTCCTGAACTTCTGAATACGCCTCCGTGTGAGTTTGTGAAGTTGAATTTGGTGCTCGACTACATGATGTTATAAGAATGTGCCACCAAATGAACAAATATATCTGTAATAGAATCCCCCAAATGAACAAATACTTTATCGAGCACCTCCTAGATCGACCATCCATGACGAATATCAGGATTCTCAAAGATCTTAACTTTATAAATTCTCCTCTTGCTTTAAATGATCCACCTGCTGGCGAGGAACCTGTTTCAAAAGCAGAGGGGAAGAAACCAATAGAATGGGAATATTGATGTAATAAATTTTTATTTCATTCCTGATGTATTTTATTTTTGATTTTAATGAAAGACTTTCATTTTTGTTCGCAATCTTAATTGCTATTGTCTTGCAAAATACTTTACATCTGTGCATATGTATCTGTTAAAAAGATAACAATATTGTATTGTTTGTCGATCAACTTAGTAAAAAACTTACGAGTATCAAAAAAGTTGCTCGATCACTTTCTCGTTTTCATAAAATGTTTCCGACCAACCAAGGTCGGTAAATTTTCATTTTCGACCAACTACAGTTAGTGGGTTTTTATCCCCGACCAGCCATAGTTAGTGGATTTTTCCTCTACGAGCAACTTTGGCGCTTTCTGGAATAATCTTACCTCCCGACCAACATAAGTTGGCATTTTCGAGAATATATGTACTTCCTAACCAACATAAGTTGGCATTTTTAGGAATATTTTGTTTCCTAACCAAACAGGTTGGCATTTTTAGGAATATTTTGTTTCCTAGCCAAACAGGTTGGCATTTTTAGGAATATTTTGTTTCCTAGCCAACAGGTTGGCATTTTTAGGAATATTTTGTTTCCTAGCCAAACAGGTTGGCATTTTTAGGAATATTTTGTTTCCTAACCAACCGAGGTTGGCATTTTTAGGAATATTTTGTTTCCTAGCCAAACAGGTTGGCATTTTTAGGAATATTTTGTTTCCTAACCAACCAAGGTTGGCATTTTTAGGAATATTTTGTTTCCTAACCAACCGAGGTTGGCATTTTTAGGAATATTTTTGCTGAGTAGTCTGAGCTTTGCCGAGTTTTGCTGAGTAGTGTGTAGCACTAGTATTCCCCGAAAAATTTTCAATAAAAGGAGCAGGTATAACAGCTTCACTTCCAAACGCTGGCATATATGGTGATTCTCCAGTTGCTGCTCCGGGAGTAATACGATAAGCCCACAGTACTGACTGTAACTCGTTGATCCAGTTTGCTTTTGCGTTACTTAGTCTTTTCTTCAATCCATTTAGCAGTGTTTTGTTCATCACTTTAGTCTGTCCATGGCTTTGAGGATGTCCTAGTGCCGAGTGGATCTTTAAGATATTGGACTTATGGCAATAGGCAGCGAACTCCTCGTTGTCAAATTGTGTTCCATGGTCTGTGATGAAGGCATGAGGAAGACCATATCGACAGATGTCATTTTTCCAGATAAATTGGTACACCTTGTCGTACGTCATATCAATGAGAGGCTCCGCTTCTACCCACTTAGTAAAATAATCCACTGCGACGACGAGGTATTTGAACCTTCCCCTGGTCGTTGGCAGTGGCCCGACCAGATCTACTCCCCACATGGCAAATGGCCAAGGGGAAGTGATGGGTGTCAACAATGCTTGTGGAGTTCTTCGGATAGAGGAAAAGCGTTGTCACTTGTCACATTTCTTGGCATAGGCTATACAATCAGCTATCATCGTTGGCCAGTAGTATCCCTGCGTCATCATCCTTTGCAAAAGCATCCGACCTACTATATGGGCTCCACAAGACCCTTCATGGACCTCTTCAATCAAATATTTCACCTCGGTGGGATGCACACATCTTTGCAAACCTGCCATAATTCCTCGTCTATATAGAATACCGTTAATTAATACATACCGAGCAGCTTTAAACTTCAATTTCTTAGCTGCGAGCTTGTCAATTGGTAATTCTCCCTCCTCAATATATGCCCTGATGGGATCCATCCAAGATGGTCCTAAATCAAGGGTAATAAAATTCATCATCAGATCTTCATCTATACTCTGACCAACTAAAACTTCAATTGGGATTGTTCTTCGTAGCTCGGTACAAGTAGCTGATGCTAATCGAGCTAAGGCGTCTACTCTCACATTCTCCATTTTTGGTATTCTGACCAGCTGAATAGCAACAAATTCTGATACCAACTCCATCACCTTTGCATGATACCTAATCATTGATTCTCCTTTGGATGCATATATTCCCAACATTTGACTTACGATCAATTGAGAATCACTGAAGACAATAACCTGTTGCGCCTCCATAATTTTTGCCAAATTAAGACCTGCAATCATGGCCTTATACTCAACCTCATTATTGGAAGCTTTGAATTAGAATCGTAGGGCGTATTCCATGTCGACCTCGTCCGGGCTATTCAAAACGATCCCTGCCCCACAGCTTGTTGTGCAAGATGAGTCATCTACATATAGCCTCCATATAGGTAACTCGTCTTCAAATTTCTGATCTAACAGAGTTCCTCGGTGAAATATTTGTTGCTTCCTTTCATCCTCCCCTGATATTTCTTGCTCCTCGTCGATCATCTTTTCTTGCCCTTTTACCAACCGGAGTTGGTCTGAGCTCGAAATTGATGATCCTGTAACATCCACTCACCCTTTTACCAACCGGAGTTGGTCTGAGCTTGTGTTTGTTGATTCTGTAACATCCACAGGTTGATCAACGAGCAACTTTTGCTCCTCGAGGGTATCAGGATAGGTGAACTCTGCTATAAAATCTGCTACATCCTGCCCTTTTAGCGATGATCTGGGTTCATAAACTATATCATATTCACCGAGCTCTATTGCCCAATACATCAATCTCCCTGATTTTTCTGGTTTATGAAGGGCTTGCCTCAACGGCATATCAGTATATACTACTATGGTATGAGCCTGGAAGTATGGCCTCATTCTCTTACTTGCCTCAATCAACGCCAGTGCCAATTTTTCCAGCCTCGAATATCTGATTTCTGCTCCTTAGAAGTCTTACTCGTGTAATAAATTGGTTTTTTGCACTCCATTCTCCACTCTGATCAACGCCGAGCTAACTGCATTCTCCGATATTGCTAGATACAAGTACAATTTTTTCCCATCACCGGCCTGGACAACAGTGGAGGTGCTCCCAGGTATTTCTTCAAGTCTTGAAAGGCCTTCTCACATTCATCATTCCACTCAAAAGTCTTTAGGAGCGTTGTGAAGAATGGGACACATCTATCAGTTTCTCGCGATACAAATCTGTTGAGTGTTGTTACTCGTCCTGTGAGACTCTGTACTTCTTTCTTCGTCGTTGGAGATCGCAGCCCTAATAGGGCTTTGATCTTTTCAGGATTTGCTTCAATGCCTCATTGATTGACAATGTACCTGAGAAATATGCCTTCTCGAACTCCAAATATGCACTTCGTCGGGTTCAGCTTCATTTGATATTTATCCAGTTGATCAAAGGTCTGGCCTAAGTCAACTAGATGATCGGCAGCTTTCTTGCTCTTTGTCAGCATATCGTCAATATAGACTTCCATATTGCAACTGATTTGTTCAGCAAAGACCTTGTTCATCAGCTGCTGATATGTCGCACCTGCATTTTTCAAACCAAAAGGCATAACATTATAACAATAAGTTCCACTAGGGGTAATGAAAGAAGTACTCTCCCTGTCTTCAGGTTTCATTTTAATCTGGTTATAACCAGAATAAGCATCCATGAAGCTCAGCAGCTCGTGTCCCGAGGTAGCATCGACTAGTTGATCAATTCGGGGCAGCGAAAAGTGATCCTTTGGGCATGCTTTATTGAGGTCGGTGAAGTCTACACACATCCTCCACTTGTTATTCTTCTTTTTTACCATCACCACATTTGCTAACCAGTCTGGATATTTAACGTCTTCGATAAAGCAAGCTTTCTGGAGCTTCTCGACCTCCTCTTGTATAGCTTGATTCTTCTCGGGACTGAATACTCTTCTTCTCTGCTTCACTGGTTTGATCTCCTTATTCACGTTGAGCTCGTGACATAAGAAATTTGGGTCTATTCTGGGCATATCTTTATGACTCCATGCAAAAGTTTGTCTTCTGCTTCAAAGGAAAGTTATCAATTCTTGTTTTAATGAGGCTTCCAACGACGAACATATTTGAGTAGTTCGTTCATGGTGCTCATCGTCCAGAATGATATTTTTAGTAGCTTCCACCACTTGACCCTTCACGAGTTGCGACTCATCTCTAGGATCCAATGTTTCAATTTCTGCACCTTCATCCACTTGATAAGTAGTAGTCTTTTTCCTCGACTCCTCCAGCTCCTCTTGCTCGATAGATGAATAATAACATTCCCGAGCTACTTTTTGATCACCTTTCACAACTTCTACTCCAAAATTTGTTGGAAATTTTAGGCACTGATGTACTGTAGATGGCACTGCCTCGAACTTCTTCAATCCTACTCTTAACTCGATTAAGTCAAGTATGAAGCTCTATGCCCAGGATTGGGGAATGTATGAAATGAATCTGATGGTGCCAATTGAATTGTTGTTTACAGTCTTGTTGCTTTGTTGTGTGCAGTCTAGCTGCGTTATTTTTGTTCGGTATTGACCTTTTAAGGTCTTTATGTGCTGTTGATGAGCATCCAAGAATTGTACTGGGCAGATAATTTTTCCTGAGCACCTGTTGAGGCTGAATCATATAAAAATTACGATTAGAATAATTATTCAGCCGACCAATATATAGTGTGCATTGGCTTCAATATTGGACAATTTAAATTTCCAGATAATAATATGAGATATAACAATCAAAATATCTCGTGTTCTCATAAAAATATGATGTACATAAACGTGTCTCCATAAAAATATTTAACGAACTTGTGATTATGAAATTTTCGTTTATTCATATTTGAAATAAAAACCGATCCACTAATTTAATAAAATCGTGATTTGCAATATTTTGCAGATTTGATAAATGAAAAATTGGACAACTAATTTATGTTTATAAACATAAAAAGCATGACTGAATCAAAAGATGTATGTATGTATGTACAACATATAATTGATTATTCATATATTGATAAAATTGATCGTATCAACACAATTACATAATATGATTATTTGTGCAGAGAACATAGTTTTCTTGAAGAGAGAGAAAATGGGTCTGATTCAACTCATGTTAATATCGAAATGGAAAATACATAATCGTTCTTAATGCTTATCCATATCCTAACATATTTGTTCAGAAAATCTTCAAGTGGATCCATAGATGCAAGGATTTGTATAATATTTATGTGTCTAAAATTCACCAGATCCCAAATTGAAATCGATCGCACAGTTAGTGCATATAAAAATTATGACTAAATTAAAAGATTTCCAAATGAATCAAATTTGTATATACTCATATAAAAGAGATTTATGAATATAGAGAAATTATTTTATCTCCTTAAAGAAGAAATAATTTAATATGTACACAAATTTCTCAAACTTTGTGATTATGAAATGTACATTTATCCAGATTTGTAAAATTAGATTCAACAATTTGTGAATATAAAATCATGATTGAATTAAAAGATGTATGCACAATATATAATTGATTTGATCTCTAAGTTTATGGATATAAACATATGAGAATCATGATTTGAACAAAAATATAATGGGAATTTGAATAGTCATCAAAGATCTTTCACAAATTATTTCAAAAATCAACAAAGAAAATTATCAAATCTTATCATCATCGTATATATTGGTATATTTAATCATTTAAAATATTTATTCCATGATATAAAATTGAAACTTGAGAATCAAGCAAAAAGTTATGATTTATGAAATCCACTATTTTTCAAATTTTAAAATAAGAATTAATCTAACAGTTATGATTTTAAAATCATGATATGCAATATTTTGCAAATAAAAATTGGACAATTAATTTATGTATATAAACATAAAAATCATGATTGAATCAACATATTTATGTATAATATATAATTTATTATACATATAGAAAATAAAAACTTAGCTTTTGATGGAGAGCAATGCTTGTAACACGTTTCCCACAGACGGCGCCAATCTGTTGATGCAAAAAACTGGACCGAATCCCATTTTTATGATCACAGATAAATAGATGAAAGCAATCCAATCAAGAACATAAGAGACAAATATTTTTAAAGTGATTCGGCTATGAATAAAGCCTACGTCCACTGTTATTTTATTCCCAGGGGTTTACAATAGCACAATGTGGTGTAGAGATAGAAAATGGTGTGGATCTTGTGTATGGGGTTTCTAGGTTATCTTGGATCTCTCTCATTTTTAGCTAAGGGAATACATGTATTTATAGTGATGGGAGATAAAGAGATTCATTGTATGTAGACATTTATACATTATGTCTACATTCAACGAATCTAATTGTTGAATTGCTTGGTATGCTATGTGTTGTCATCTACAGTATAAATGTACATTAATGAACATTAAATGCATAGTTATCCCTTGATCTTCCTGGTTGGTATGCCGACCAACTCTCCTCGGGTTCCGACTAACTCTCCTCGGAGGCTGACCAACTCTCCTCGGGTGCCGACTAATTCTCCTCGGGTACTGACCAACTCTCCTCGGGTGCCGACTAACACTCCTCGGGTGCCGAACAACTCTCTTAGGTGTCAAATATTACCACGTAGGATGACATGTGTCCTTTTCTGATTGGTCCTCATAGATGGAGAATTTTTACGTTAACAATCGGTATAAATCTCACAAGTCTCACCATACAAATAATGTCTCCAAACCTTAAGAGCAAAAATTACCGCTGCTAATTCTAAGTCATGGGTTGGATAATTTTGCTCATGGGGTTTTAACTGTCTCGAGGCATAAGATACTGCTTTTCCATTTTCCATTAGAACACGTCCCAAACCATTTTTAGAAGCATCACTATAAATCACAAATCCTCCTATACCAGAAGGAATAGTCAAAATTGGGGCAGTTACTAATCGATTCTTAAGTTCTCGAAAACTATTCTCAACTTCCTCAGACCATTCATATTTCACTGTCTTTTGTGTTAACCTTGACAAAGGTTTGGCAATACTAGAAAATTCTTCAACAAATCTTCGATAATAACCTGCTAATCCTAGGAAACTACGAATCTTCGTTACATTAGTTGGTCTTAGCCAATCTAGTATAGCCTCGATGTTTGGAGGATCAACCGACACTCCCTCCTTGTATATGACATGTCCTAGAAAATAAACACTAGGCAACCAAAATTCACACTTCTTTAATTTCGCATATAATTTCTCTTTCCTAAGGATTTGTAATACTATCTCCAAATGCTTCTCGTGTTCTTCAATACCTTTGGAATAAATAAGGATGTCATCAATGAAAACAACCACACACTGATCTAGATATTTCCTAAACACTCTATTCATCATATCCATAAAAGCGACTGGTGCATTAGTCAATCCAAATGGCATCACAAGAAATTCATAGTGACCATATCTAGTACGAAAGATGATTTCGAAATATCCTCTTCCTTAATCTTCAATTGGTGATAGCCTGACCTAAGGTCAATCTTTGAAAATACTTGTGCACCTTACAGTTGGTCAAACAAATCATCTATACGAGGTAAGGGGTATTTATTCTTAATGGTCACCTTATTTAGTTCACGATAATCTATACATAACCTCATCGTCCCATCCTTCTTTTTAACAAATAACACTGGAGCACCCCAAGAGGATATACTAGGTCTAATAAAACCCTTGTCTAATAGATTTTGTAATTGAACTTTTAATTCCCTTAATTCTAAAGGTGCCATGCGATAAGATGGTTTTGAGATTGGTGTGGTTTCAGGAACAAGGTCAATGGTAAATTCTACTTCTCTACTAGGAGATAGACTGGGCAAATCATCTGGAAAAACATCTGGAAAAAGCCTAGCTATAGGAATATCTTCTAAACTAGTCTCTTTTGTTTGCAAATCAATTACACTGGCAAGGAATCCTTGACATCCCTTCTTAAGAAAACTATAAGCTTGCATTGTAGAGATAATACGCATGGGAGATAAGATGCTAGTTCTTTCAAAACTGAATTCTGGTTGGTTAGGAATTTGGAAAATAACTCTCTTCTTAAAACAATCCACCCTAGCATGATATGATGCTAACCAATCCATACCCAAAATGACTTCAAAATCTCTTATGTCTAAAAGTATCAAATCAGTGAATAGTTTATGACTACTGAAATTTATAGGGCAAGACTTATATAGTAATGTTCCCGTCAATAACTCACCTGAAGGAGTAGAAACGTGTATGATATGATTCAAGGATTCAGGAATATTAGGAAAGCGATTAACAAAACGCACAGACACAAATGAATGGGTAGAACCAGGATCAATTAAAACTTAAAAAGGTTGTGTATATATACAAAGTGTACCTGACACTACTGCATTAGAAGACTTTGCATCGGAAAGATTAAAGACTCTACCTTGTCTTCCCTGATCCTTATTGTCATTAGAAGTCTTTTTTTCCGCCTTCCCTTTGTTAGGACAATCTCGCATTTTATGTCCCTTTTGGCCACACCAAAGCAACTCCCCGCCTCTAGGTAACACGGTCACCCTCTATGAATATTACCACAATGTTGGCATTTATCAACATTAAAGGGTTTATTTACTAAAGGTTGTCCTATATTAGGTATAGACCTAAAGGGTTTGTTATTAGGGTTCCTTCCTCTTTGTTCTCCAAACTTCCTCTTCCCCTCTCTAACCTGATTATATTCTTCACTATCCTTCTCAGCTATTGTTTCCCTAGCCACCACGTCATTATATGATGTCAACTTTAGGATGGAAATTCGGCTATGAATATTCAACCTTAACCCAAGTTCAAACTTTTTTGCTCTTAAAACATCAATTATCACAACATGAGGTGCAAAACGGGATAACTCAGTAAACTTTGCCTCATATTGACTAACCGTCATATTTCCTTGAACCAGACCCATGAAGTCAGCTGCTTTTTGGTCTTGCACCGTTTCGAGAAAGTATTTGTCGTAGAAGATCACTAAGAAGTCATTCCAACCTATGGGATTATTCCTTTCCCCATGCATTCTCTTAGTCATTCTCCATCAATGTTCGGCTCCACCTTCTAATATGAATGTTGCAAATAAAACCCGTTGTTCATCTATACACTTAAGAACATCGAATCTCTTTTCCATGTGCATAACCCAATTTTTTGCTTCAGTGGGATTAGGAGTCCCTTTAAAAGATGGCGGATTCAACTTCTTGAACTGTTCAATAGTACAACTACTTAGTTCAAGATTCCTTAGTGCTCCATTATTCACTTGATGCTCCACAATTCTTGCTAGACTTTCAATTGGCTTGTATGCACCTTCCAGTCCTTCCATACTCGAACCACTAGTTCCTGGAGTTGATCTTGACTTGGTCATTTTCTACAGTCATGGCCAAACGTAAGATGTATTATACTATCCCAAGATTTCAATTTAGATGAACAATGATATATAAATAATTATATATATTTTAATACATTTGGAGGGTTATCACATAAGTCGAATATTTAATCCTGTATCCTATGTATGGAAACTTAAAATCTATAACGTTCGAAACTTATGTTCAGTAGTTTGCGGGTTCATAACCTATGCTCTGATACCACCTCTGTCACGACCCCGACCCAAAATAGTATTAGGGAATGAGTGTCGTTACATGCCACCAAGGCAACATATATTCCGATTTAATTGTTTCCTTAAATAAATGCAGCGGATGTATTATCACTTGGTTATGAATCGTAAAATACTGAAAGTAAAGGAATTACGTCATCAGAGCTTTCTAAAGGAAACTTCATATATATTAAAAGTAACAACGAGTTACAACTTAAGAGAAAATTTAAACCTTATGACAAGAGTTCCGGACATGCTCTAAATAAACATTTTAAAAAAGAGCTCTAAAAGCTAAATCTTCAATATAGTCCATTTTCGTTTCGTCCGTGAGCCTAAACGTTTCCTGAAAAATGGTTATTTATGCAACATCAGCTAAAAGCCGAATGAGGTTCAATCTCCAAACATTCCAGGGTTTTCAGAAAATAGATACCTATTCAAGTAAAAAGAGAAGGCGTATACCTATATGGAGAGGAACTTATAGTAAATGGATATATATTTTGAAATGATAGTATATATATCACAATTGGATAGCTCAGAATAAGAAGAATGCAACAAATCAAATGTGATATCTTTTTCTTTCAATCATATCATTTTAATGACCAAGTACACTCTAATATGGTATTCTTCTACTGTATTATACCCCGGTAGTTGAGGGTCAATCGAACTAGTTCGTCACAACGCCTTATTTAGAGCACACCAGCGATAACCTAGCTGGGAAGGTCAGTCAGTAAAGAGGTCCCTTAGGCCGAATCATAGTTTCAATATTCAATATCTTTTCAATAATCATTTTAATCGGTATGTTTATATGGACAAATATAAACATATCACAAATGAATCAATCATCGGTATCACATGAATTTTGAGAATAAAAGCAGTTCACAAAATATATATAGTTTGCATAATATCATATAATCAAAATACACAAGGAATGTTAGAGTACTCACCCAAAATGGCGGTCAAATTTACTGGTATTGAGTCTTCGATCACACGTTAATCTTATAAAGATTTAAGTACACGTTCTAAGGTCCAGTTTATACTATACTTTAATAATAACTTCCACTTTTAAAGGATTACTGAATCCCCATTGTGTTAACTTTTAAAACTCATTAATCGTAATTGAAGAATTCAATTCATAGTCTTTCCTCATCAGTCGGTTCCCAGTAGAGATGGAGGGTCACATGGGCACCACTTAAATACCATCTCATCTAGACAGAACATTTTTGGATTCATTCTCAGTAGAGATGGAGGGTCACAGGGGAACCACTTAAATACCATCTCATCTAGACAGAACTTCACCGGGCCTGACTTTGGAATTACTTAAATGGGATTCTATAATAGCGAGCAATTTCTTTAAAAAGAATCATTTTTCAAAGCGTATAATTTCAAGCAAGTTTATAAAATCAACTTGGATTTGTTCTAAATTTTAAGTTTTGATTAGTGAATTCCTTATTGTATTTTACCAGCATAACTATTAAGTAAAGCTATAAAACAATAAATTAAAACTATAAAGATGCATTATAACATTAAGATTACCTTAAGATGAATATCACTAATAACTTCTTCTTAATCTTTCTCACTATTTCTTTCTATAATTCTCAAGGAATTGGTGTAAGTTTCAAATGATCCCCAAAGGCCCTATTTATAGTTTTCCAAAGATATCACGGCATTGACACGTGTCCATGCTGACCAAGCTTTTACAATGGGAGTCAGCGTCGACGTGTCGCGTAACGGAGACATCTTGTAGTCTTATTTCACTGGATTGCGACACGTGTTTTAGCTTCTCCTCTAACGACGACAAGTGTTTTGGCTTCTCCTCTAACGACGACACGTGTACGGTGGAGGTGTCAAAACCAAGCACGAGGTGTCGAGCACGAGGTGGAAAGGTATTAAGGGTATAAGGCTCATTTCGAACCTGAAGGGGATTTTGGTAATTTCACACCATATATTTTCAATATTTCTTATAGGTCCCTGAAAATATTTTATTTATGAAAAGGCCCCTTTTATTTTTCATTTTGGTCCCTGAAACTTTCTTTATTAAAACCAAGTCCCTAAAGTTTCATAAAATTACATTATCTACCCCAAAACTTATCACTTAGCTTAGGATGTGCCATAAAATCTCAATCTGATCCATTTTACCGTTGATTCTTCAAATTTAAAAATGGGACCTCGTCATATTAAGAACTCGAAATATCATATATGTAATAATATATCATTATTAGATAGTAAGTGTGACGAAATTGAAAGAAGACAATTATATATTGGCATAAGAAAATGGGGTCATTACAGAACCTCCATCCGAGGCACCTGTAATACCCCGTATTTTTATGGCCTTTAATTATGGGATTAATTAAATTAAATTAGGATAAATTAATTTAATATTAATCCTGATTTTTAAATTGAATATTTACTAGCGTGGTGAGAGTTAGTAATTATTGGTTTGAATTATGTTGAATATTACTTAATGAGTAAAGTAATATATGAGATTGAATTCATTAAAATTGTCGTGAGTGAATGATACGTCAATTATAGAAATTAAGTCGGGACGCGTGTGTGAGTCGCGTCGGGACTAAATTAATAGAATAAAAAGTAAATTAATTCTAAGTCATCTGTATGGGCATTTCGAGTGCTCCAATGTGTCTGAAAGGGTTGAGACAGTAAAAAAAATGTACCCGAGTGTTTAGTTTGGATCTTAGGACGTTTCTAGGCCTAACCGGTAACTCGGAAAGGCATTTTAGGAATTTTTTGATTTTGATCCTTAATTAATGACGAAAATTAAAGGGTTATATCTGATGGAAGTTGGAGTCCTCAAGGGTTAGAAACACTTGAGTTGCAGAGAGGTTAAGGAAGAGAGAAGAGAGAAGGTTTCCAAGGGGGAGAACCATCAATCCTACACCGTTTCCATCAATTCCACCACTAACACGTAGATCAGAGAACGAGGAGCGTAAATATACCCATCATCTTCTACAACTCGGACCTTTAATTTCCAGGAAAGTATCTATCTTGTTGTTCTTGAGTTGATATTTCATCCATGTTAGAGTAGGAATTATAATTATAAGTTTTTATGGAGATTTAATGTAATTGGAATACTAGAATCCATATGTTTTAATGGAAATCATGTAGGTTGATGTTCTTATCATATGTAGAGTATTTATCACGAATTTGAATGATGATTAGAGAAGGAATTCTAGAAATATCATGTGGATTCTTGAATTAATATGGTAAACTACGGTTAGAGACCAACTCATGAATTGTAATTATTTAATGATGATTCTTGGAGAATTAATGAATGTTTTACGTTAGAAGTCATCCATACCTATTTATGTAATTTTTGTGATGTTTGGTTGGGAGTTTGGGACACTTTAATGGAGGTTTTGATGATTAAAATGGAAGAAACCCATAGGCATTATTTGCAGAATTTTTGGGCCAATAACTGCTCGATCGATCAATCGACCTTGAATGTCGATCGATAGATTAGGTTGATCGATCGGCCCTTCCCTTCGATCGATCGACTCCTCCTAGAATTGGAATATTATTTCCTTTTTAATGTTTAATGAAACCCCAATGTATAAGGACCCTTAGACATAACACAAATATCATAATGGGACTTGAGAAGGACCAGTAGGGTTGTGGGCAAGGTCCAGGTACTACGATTTCATATGGAATTGAACCGTGGGGTTACGAGGGTATAAATTGGGTTATAATTGCGTGTGTGATAAATTGGGGATTGGGCAAACCGATGACGACGTAGACCAGTTGTGTAGGGAGGGTACACCTACTGATTTGATATTTATTAAAATGATACACTTCAATGATCGAGAAGTACCTAAGAACTCGCGGTAATTGAGAAAATAAAAGAATGAATTAATTACGTAGGACTCGGACGCTACGTGCCACGTATGGTTAGAATATGTTATGGATCATGGGTGTATCTATCTGAATAATGTAAATATATATATGAGTGTATGTATATATATAGTATATAGGTTTTCGTGCTGGGACAGTCTTGTTTCGATGTGACCTTTACGGGGGATATTGATTTGTACCCTAGAACATAGGATCCTTGCTACAGGCTATCTGAGAATAATAGTTAGATGGTCCTAAGAGACGTGAGGGTATATGCTGACCGCTTAGTGACTGGGAATTATGCCTCCCCTCCAATATGTGTGTTTTGTGTTAATACAGTTCGAGAGTGATTCCGAACTAGTATTTTCCTGTTCTATGAGAAATACGGGGACTTGATAGCAGAGTATGCCATCACCATAGATTTATATGGGGTGCCCTATTAGTATATATATTATGAGTGATAAATATATGTACATGTGATTCATCTACTGTGCTTATAAGTAGATACAATTGAATAATTAATATTAAATGAATTAAGTGGTTGAGAACATAAGACTGTATTGAGATGAACATAGTTGGCTTGGTAAATTCATAAGAAAATTTTATCATATATAAACTATAGTCATGCAATCACGTGAATCAGGATTGGTGAGGGGAGATTGGGTCAGACTAGTTAACTGGATTAGCTTTATCTAGATTAATTCAGTAGTACGTTAGGCATGCACACTAGTTGAGAGGTGACAATTCCCAAGTGAGTGTCGACGTACTAACATATATGTTATATCAACTGGTAAGTATTTTAAATACTTGCTAAACTATTTTAAAGTTATTTTACACTCGGGCTCTTACCTGTTTTCTGTTATCTCTTCTTTCTCTTGTATATATATATACTAGCCCATGCCTGTGCCTATGGCACGATTTAGCCCAACCCAAATAAAAGCCCAACCCACTATTTTGGGCCCGACCCAATTAAAAGCCCAGGCCATTTTTTTAGCCCGGTCTAAATAAAAGCCCAACCCAAATTTTTAGCCCAGCCCAATTAAAAGCCCAACCCATTAGCCCAGCCCATTTGTTATGTATGCATGTATGTATGTATGTATGTATGTATGTATGTATGCGTGTATATATGCTATGCATGCATGTGTATGTATGCTATGCACCCATGCAACACATGAAATATCATACATAAGAAGAAAAAAATATCATGCATAAAAGAGCAAGAATATCATACATACATTCTTCCTGATTTATTATATATATATATATATATATGTGTGTGTGTGTGTGTGTGTGTGTGTGTGTGTATGTATTACAGATGCCCATCCATTGGGGCGTCAGACTTGGATCTTTGGACTGTTAACGTACTGCAGCTAGTGTGGGAGTTACAGGTCTTTGCATTTAGACGACCTCACCATTGTCACCTATACTCTTCACTTAGTCATTTTAGATGGGGCATGTGTCGCCCATTTCCAGTTTTTATTTATTTCAGAGAGACTTGTACTCTTTATTATTTCAGTATTCAATTTTAGTTGGGATTGTTTTAATTATTTCATTGTCCTTCGATTTGGGATATTTTATTTGGATTGATTAATCTAGCCCGTTATTCCACTTGGATGGTTTGGTATTCAATATTATTATCGGTGTTCATGAAAAATGATTTCGTATATTAAATCATAATAATAGGACTTAATCTATAAAAATTAAATGTTTTGACACTTAGCTCAATTTTTTATTAGGTGATTAATAAAGAAAAATTAATTTTTTGACAGTGATGCTAAGTATGAACCAATCGGACACTTTGATTTAATTTAATAAAGGACTAATCACCCGGTATTTAATTAGGCGGGGTGTCACAGTACCCCCATTTTAGGAGCTTCACAATCCCCCTCGTCTTGTTCCTTCCTTCATTGGATCTTGTCGAAGTTAAAACATGGTTAACATTTTCTTGGGCAATTTTGCTAAAATAATACCTCCCCAATGGAATCGCCAAATGTAAGAGGAGAGTCCTCTAAAGACTAGGGTGTTATGATACGAACGGAGGCGTAACCTCTATTAAAAATGGAAATAAGTTACTAAATAAGGCATTACCAGCAATGATGAGTTGAACTCAGATAAAGTATAATAAATTTTTTTTTATTGAACTCACAAAAACACTCATGTATAGCTCAATAATAAATAATAAATGAACCCTTAAAGGAACTCAGTTAGAGGTAGAGAAAAAAAAATCACTCTTAGTTACACCTTAGGTAGGCAACTCAAACACCAAGGTCATATAAAGAGGGATCATCGATTAATAAATTCTTGGTTCTTGGTAATATAAACTTAGACAAAGTGTGTTAATGGTGGGTGAATAAATTCCCTAGTTTTGGAATAACTCTTTCTCTCTCTCTTAATCTCAAAAAACTACAATGGTAGTTAAAACTCAATCCTCTCTCATGGAGTGGTTAAGGTGCCTAAATAGTCAATCCTCACTCGAGTAGTCTGAGGCCCCAATAAATGTGGAAGATAGATTATCATAACTTTATGTCACTACCATTCAATGTGAAGATGTGCCAGGATGCACCTACATCATATGAATTAAATGCCAACACACATCTTTTTAGTGACCAACTATGTGTCAGACGGCTGTCATAGCAGTGGTAATCCACAAAACTGCATGACAGCTCCCAAACCACCACAGTTTAATCAAGTTTGGATTGTAAAATAGGTAAGTAAAACATGACATCACTCAAAACAGATGTTACTTTTAGTAAGGATTATTTGGCACTAGGCCCAATAGGGGATGGAACTCATGGTTACTCTAGTTGGGATTTATGGGGTTATGCTCCCTCGGTATTTTACCATATGTATCTAGAGTGGTTATGCCAAGCCTTAATATTGACTTGCTTCTCAATTCTCCAAATTGGTTCTCTCACAAGTTTCCAAGCCGAGTTCATTCGATAGAGCATGAGACCTCTTCCAAGCCCTACCGGACTTAGTACCTTGCAGATACCGATTTACCACAATCACATATTGCAGTACATTAAATAAAGTAATAATATATCTTTACAAATACACAACTTGAATAATTATAAACGAAAAACATATAGCTCCCTGAGACTGCTTAGTAACTAGGCTTTTTACGTATAGTCGTTGTCTTCAAAAGCCTAGGCTCAAAATCCTTTGAATACCTACAAAACTTGTTAAACAAGTCGTATTGAGGTAAGTACGGGTATCAATCCAATTTTCAAGTGGAAAACAAATAGCATGAATGCTTGCAGTTTCAATTTTTTATTAAAACATTTTTTTTACATTTAAAAAAACAATTTCAAGGGAAAATAAATAAATTAATGCTAAAATCAATTGTGATTGATTAAACTAAAAATAATATGTAACCAGGTGTGATAAATGTGAAAAGATTCAAGAGATGGGATCACACCGCGTGTTTAGTTATTTTTAATTTCTTAATTTATTGAATTGAAATATTTCGAGATAATATCAATTTCATAATCTAACTCTCGTTACAATTATAAATTGAATAGTATCTTTTTCAGAATACTAATTTTAAAATGTCATATTATGAAAATCTAAGATTAATACTCTTTTTAATAAACTACCCACTAAGATTAATTTAATAAAAAATGTATGAATCCTCGAATTTCAACACCGAATTAATATTCAAAATTTAGAAAAAAAAGCCTATCTTTAGTTCGATTCCAAAATCAAATATTTAAACTAAACAAATTTACTATCTCTCCAAACATAAATAAATTTGTGACAGTTAAAAATTAATTCTCCTATAAATATGGCAATTAATAAAATTGATTAATTAAACTAACATCCTACACAGTTTCGCCCCTCCCCCTTTTAACGAGGTGATTAGACAAACATATTTAAATAAGCATGTACAATCACAATAACATCAATAAATATTATGACAGAGAAAAAATATGTTACGCAAAGTCTCCTTTTCGAATCGCGATCTTGATTTGCGTCCCAATTTCTTCCCAATCAACTCACTGGATTACACTAAAAAAAAACAAAGTATCCTAAATAATATTCTAAAGCTAAACTAATTTTTTTACTCAATTTTCTTATTTTCCTTAACTCTACAAAAATGGTACTGCAAATGCACTTCAAGTTTCTCTTTTATTCTGCAGTGTGAGAGTCCTCCAAATAGGCTTCCCTCCTTTTCTTTTATAACCCACAAAGTATCTTGTTTGTTGTTGGAGATTCTTGTGGGATTTGAATGTTGTCCAAGTCAAATGTTTTTTAATAGTTGAACGCATGTGGATTTTTTTAAGCTTGGGAAGGGATTTTGGGTTTTCGATTTCGGATTTGAGTTGAACTAGGTATGGGTTAAAACAGGTGGTATGGGTCGGGTTATGGGTTAAGTCTTAGGCCATCTCCAATGAAAGAATTTCCTAACATAATTCTATCCCATGTGGATCCCTCATGTCAAGTTCGTTTAGAAATTTTCTATGTCCACATGGCTCTTTTTTTGCACTGAAAGAATGCTATAAAAAATTGATCTCCTGTAATGACCCCACTTTTATATATAGTTTGTTTTTACACTCTTGTGTTACTTATTGTCTTATAAATGTTGTATTATTATATATGTGGTATTATTGGCTATCAATATAACAAACCCCATTTTAATTACGAAGAATCAACTGTAAATTGGATCAAATCGAAGTCTTATGACATATCTTAAGGTAAATAATAAGTTTTGGGGTAGAAAATATAATTTTATGAAACTTTAAGGACTAAAATAAAAATAAAAAATGGGCCATTTTGTAAATAAAATATTTTCAAGGACCTCTAAGAAATATTCAAAAAATATAGTGTGAAATTACCAAAATACCCTTCATATGTGAAATGACCCTTATACCCTTATCACCTTTCCACCACGTGCTGGTCACTTCCACCTTCCACATGTCATGTGTAGAGAGAGAGCTACAACACTTGTCATCATTTGGTGATATTAACACTTCAAGACCACCCCAGATCGCGACACCTCAGTGTTGAATCAACAATCCAAAAACCCTAGTCATTAGACACGTGTCAACACCGTAATACATCTGGAAACCTATAAATAGGGCGTTAGGGTTCATTTGAAACTCACACCAATTTCTTGAGAATTATAGTAAGAAAGAGTGATAAAAAGCTTGGGAAATATCTTAAGAAGGATTTCTATAATTTCGAAGAAAGAATTCATTTCGTAGGTATGATTTTATTTAAATGTTATAATGTATTTTTATAGTTTTAATTTTGTGTTTTATAGCTTTACTTAGTAGTTATGCTGGTAAAATACACTAAGGACTTCACTAATCAAAACTTAAAGTTCAGAAGAAATCCAAGTTGATTCTATTTTCATCTAAACTTTTTTGAAATTGTATATACGCTTTTAAAACTGGTTTTTTAAAAGTAATTGATCGTTATTATGGAATCCTATTTAAGTAATTCCAAAGTCAGGCCCGGTGAAATTCTGTCTAGACGAGATGGTATTTAAGTGGTGCCCCTGTGACCCTCCATCTCTACTGGGAATGAATCCGAAAATGTTCTGTCTAGAGGAGATGGTATTTAAGCGGTGCCCCTGTGACCTTCCATCTCTACTGGGAACCGACTGATTAGGAAGAACTATGAATTGAATCCTTTAAGCGATCAATGAGTTTTAAAAGTTAAGAAAATGGGTATTAGAAATCCTTTGAAACAAGTTATTATTAAAATACAATATGTAGACTGGATCTTGTTTAGAACGTATACTTAAACCTTTATCATATTTGTTAGATTAACGTGCGATCAAAGACTCATTATCTATAATTTCGACCTCTATTTTAGGTGAGTACTCTATGCAATTTTTTGCGCATTTTGATTATATTATATTATGCAAACTATGTATATTTTGTGAAATGCGTTTATTCTCAAAATGCATCTGATACCGATGATTTCGTCATTTGTTATATGTTTATATATCTCCATATAAAAAAGTTGATTTGAATTCTAAAATTATTGATTTGGCCTATGGAAACTCGCTTACTATGTTGGCCTTAACTACCGGGTGGAAATATTTGGGTGGTACCTTCCCAGTTGGTTTATCGCTGGTGTGCCCTAAACAAGGCGTTGTTCCAGAAATCATGATTATCTGTCTGTGATGTTATCGGGTGGAAATATTTGGTAACACTATATGTCTGGGTATTAGAGCGTACATGGCCACTAAAACTAAATAATTGACATATGCTCAACTGTTTTATCTGCTCTGTTCTGAACTTTTTATTCTGAATATATATATTGTCATCTACTTTATATATATTACTTGAAATTCCTATATCTATGTATATACTTTTTGTTCTAAATTGAATAGGTATCTATTTTCTGAAAACCTTGGAATATTTGGAGATTGAATCTCATTCGGCTTTCAGCTGATGTTTTATAATTAACCATTTTTCAGGAAATAATTAGGCAAGCGGATGGAACATAAGGGTACTGTGTTGAAGATTTAGCTTTTAGAGCTCTTTTTGGTACATTACGTAGAATTTTGTTTTATTAGATAAAGGATGTTTGGCTCTTTAATTAAAAGGCTTTAAAATTTCTGTCAAGTTGTAACTCGTTGATATTTTGATACAAATGAAGTTCCCTTTAGAAATCTCTGATGATGTAATTCCTTCACCTTCAGTATTTTACGATTCATAACCATGTGATTATACTTCCTCTACATATATTTTAAAAAAAAAAAATTAAGGCCATAATATTGGATGCCTTGGTGACATGTCAAGACACCCGTTCCCTACTATTTTTGTGTCGGGGTCGTGACAAAGGTGGTATCAGAGCATAGGTTATGAACCCGTAGACTACTGAACATAGGTTTCGAACGTTATAGATTTTATGTTTCCATCCTTAGGAGATAATATTAAAAATCTAATTTATGTGATAACCCTGCCTATGTGTTATATTATTTATAATTGGTCTTTTAGTTTTCAATATTGATATAGTATAGTAGATCTTACGTTTGGCCATGACTGTAGAAAATGACCAAGAGAAGATCATCAATGGGAACTAATGATTCGAGTATAGAAGGACTGGAAGGTGTATACAAGGCAATTGAAAGTCTGGCAAAGATTGTGGAGCAGCAGGTGAACAATGGAGTACCAAAGAATCTTGAACTAAGTATATGTACTATTGAACAGTTCAAGAAGTTGAATCCTCCATCTTTTAAAGGTAATTCTAACCCCACTGAGGCAGAAAGTTGGGTGATGAAGATGGAAAAGATACTCGATGTTCTTAAGTGTACCGACGAACAAAGGGTGTCATTTGCAACATTTATGTTAGAAGGGGAGGCTGAACATTTGTGGAGAATGACTAAGAGAATACACGGGGAAAGTAATACTTACACAGGTTGGAATGATTTCTTTGTAATCTTTTATGAGAAATATTTTCCGAAAATGGTGAAAGATGAAATGGCAGCTGACTTCATGAGTCTGGTGCAAGGGAATATGACGGTTAGTCAATATGAGGCAAAGTTTATTGAGTTATCCCGTTTTGCACGTCATGTTGTAGCAATTGATGTTTTAAGAGCGAAGAAGTTTGAGCGTGGGTTAAGGTTGAATATTCGTAGTCGAATTTCCATCCTGAAATTAACATCATATATTAATGTCGTGACTAGGGCTACAATAGCTGAGAGGGATGGTGAGGAGTACAATCGAATTAGAGATGGCAAGAGGAAGTTTGGGGAACAAAAAGGAAAGAACCCGAATAATAGAAATTTCTTTAGGAATACATCCAATGTTGGGGGATCTAGTGATAACAAATAGTATAATAACCAGACATGTCAGCAATGTGGAAAGATGCATGGAGGACGACCTTGTTATAAGGATTCAGGAGCTTGTTTTAGATGTGGACAGAAAGGACATCAGATAAAAGACTGCCCAAACCCAGCAAGGGTTCTGATAAAGCCTCCAAGTGCAAAGAAGGATCAAGACAAACATGGTAGAGTTTTTGTACTTTCTGATACCCAAGCTTTCAATGCGGTAGTGTCAGGTACACTTTCTATATATGCACAACCTTTTAAAGCTTTGATAGATCCTAGTTCTACCCATTCGTTCATATCTACACATGTATTAAATCTCTTTCATAAATTGCCCGAACCCTTGAATCATAACATACATGTTTCTACTCCTTCGGGTGAGTTATTGATGGGTAAATTAGTATACAAGGCTTCCCCCATAGATATTGATAGTCATAAACTATTTGTTGATTTGATAGTTTTAGACATTAAAGATTTTGAAGTCATTTTGGGGATGGATTGGTTAGCATCACATCATGTTAAGGTAGACTATTTTGAGAAGAGTGTTACTTTCCAAATTCCTCACCAACCAAAATTTAGTTTTGAAGGAACTGGCATCATATCTCCGATGTGTATTATTTCTGCAATGCAAGCCTATAGTTTTCTTAAGAAGGGATGTCAAGGATTTCTTGAAACTATTACCAGTTTGCAGACGATAGGGCCTAGCTTAGAAGATATTCCTATTGCTAAGAAATTTACGGATGTTTTTCCAGATGATTTACCAGGCCTACCTCCTAATAGAGAAATATAATTTACCATTGACCTTAATCCTGGAACTATACCAATCTCAAAACCACCATATCGTATGGCACATTTAGAATTAAGAGAGTTAAAAGTTCAATTAGAAGAACTTTTAGATAAGGGTTTTATCAGACCAAGTATATCGCCTTGGGGTGTTCCAGTGTTGTTTATGAAAAAGAAGGATGGGACAATGAGACTATGTATAGATTATCGTGAACTGAATAAGGTAACCATTAAGAATAAATACCCCTTACCTCGTATAGATGACTTGTATAATCAATTAGAAGGTGCACAATTATTCTCTAATATTGACCTTAGGTCAGGTTATCATCAATTGAAGATTAAGGATGATGATATTTCAAAATCAGCTTTTCGTACTAGATATGGTCACTATGAATTTCTTGTAATGCCATTTGGACTAACTAATGCACCAGCTGCTTTTATGGATATGATGAATAGGGTGTTTAGAAAATATTTGGATCAGTGTGTGGTTGTTTTCATTGATGACATCCTTATTTATTCCAAAAGTATTGAAGGACACTAAAAGCATTTAGAGACGGTATTACAAATCCTTAGGAAAGAGAAATTATATGAAAAATTAAAGAAGTGTGAGTTTTGGATGCCTAGTGTTTCTTTTCTAGGACATGTCATATCCAAAGAGGGAGTGTCAGTTGACCCTCAAAAGATTGAGGCTATACTAGATTGGCCCAGACCAACTAATGTGAGTGAGATTCGTAGTTTCCTTGGATTAGCAGGTTATTATAGAAGATTTGTTGAAGGATTTTCTAGCATTGCCAAACCTCTATCTAGGTTAACGCAAAAGAAGGTACAATATGAATGGTCTGAGGAAGCCGAGAAAAGTTTTCAAGAACTTAAGAATCTATTAGTAACTGCCCCAATTTTGACTATTCCTTCCAGGATAGGGGGATTTGTGATTTATTGTGATGTAATGACCCCACTTTTATATATAGTTTGTTTTTACACTCTTGTGTTACTTATTATCTTATAAATGTTGTATTATTAGATATGTGGTATTATTGGCTATCAATATAACAAACCCCATTTTAATTACGAAGAATCAACGTAAATTGGATCAAATCGAAGTCTTATGACATATCTTAAGGCAAATAATAAGTTTTGGGGTAGAAAATATAATTTTATAAAACAATAAGGACTAAAATAAAAATATAAAATGGGCCATTTTGTAAATAAAATATTTTTAAGGACCTCTAAGAAATATTCAAAAAATATAGTGTGAAATTACCAAAATACCCTTCATATGTGAAATGACCCTTATACCCTTATCACCTTTCCACCACGTGCTGGTCACTTCCACCTTCCACATGTCATCTGTAGAGAGAGAGCTAAAACACTTGTCATCATTTGGTGATATTAACACTGCAAGACCACCCCGAATCGCGACACCTCAGTGTTGAATCACTAATCCAAAAAGCCTAGTCATTAGACACGTGTCAACACCGTAATACATCTGGAAACCTATAAATAGGGCGTTAGGGTTCATTTGAAACTCACACCAATTCCTTGAGAATTATAGTAAGAAAGAGTGATAGAAAGCTTGGGAATATCTTAAGAAGGATTTCTATAATTTCGAAGAAAGAATTCATTTCGTAGGTGTGATTTTATTTAAATGTTATAATGTATTTTTATAGTTTTAATTTTGTGTTTTATAGCTTTACTTAGTAGTTATGCTGGTAAAATACACTAAGGACTTCACTAATCAAAACATAAAGTTCAGAAGAAATCCAAGTTGATTCTATTTTCATCTAAACTTGTTTGAAATTGTATATACGCTTTTAAAACTGATTTTTTAAAAGTAATTGATCGTTATTATGGAATCCCATTTAAGTAATTCCAAAGTCAGGCCCAGTGAAATTCTGTCTAGACGAGATGGTATTTAAGTGGTGCCCCTGTGACCCTCCATCTCTACTGAGAATGAATCCGAAAATGTTCTGTCTAGAGGAGATGGTATTTAAGCGGTGCCCCTGTGACCCTCCATCTCTACTGAGAACCGACTGATTAGGAAGAACTATGAATTGAATCCTTTAAGCGATCAATGAGTTTTAAAAGTTAAGAAAATAGGTATTAGAAATCCTTTGAAACAAGTTATTATTAAAATACAATATGTAGACTGGATCTTGTTTAGAACGTATACTTAAACCTTTATCATATTTGTTAGATTAACGTGCGATCGAAGACTCATTATCTATAATTTCGACCTCTATTTTAGGTGAGTACTCTATGCAATTTCTTGCGCATTTTGATTATATTATATTATGCAAACTATGTATATTTTGTGAAATGCTTTTATTCTCAAAATGCATGTGATACCGATGATTTCGTCATTTGTTATATGTTTATATATCTCCATATAAACAGTTGATTTGAATTTTAAAATTATTGATTTGGCCTATGGAAACTCTCTTACTATGTTGGCCTTGACTACCGGGTGAAAATATTTGGGTGGTACCTTCCCAGCTGGTTTATCGCTGGTGTGCCCTAAACAAGGCGTTGTTCAAGAAATCATGATTATCTGTCTGTGATGTTATCGGGTGGAAACATTTGGTAACACTATCTTTCTGGGTATTAGAGCGTACATGGCCACTAAAACTGAATAATTGACATATGCTCAATTATTTTATCTGCTCTGTTTTGAACTGTTTATTATGAATATATATATTGTCATCTACTTTATATATATTACTTGAAATTCCTATATCTATGTATATACCTTCTGTTCTAAATTGAATAGGTATCTATTTTCTGAAAACCTTGGAATATTTGGAGATTGAATCTCATTCGGCTTTCAGGTGATGTTTTATAATTAATCATTTTTCAGGAAATAATTAGGCAAGCGGATGGAACATAAGGGGACTATGTTGAAGATTTAGCTTTTAGAGCTCTTTTTGTTACATTAAGTAGAATTTTATTTTATTAGATAAAGGATGTTTGGCTCTTTAATTAAAAGGCTTTAAAATTTCTGTCAAGTTGTAACTCGTTGATATTTTGATACAAATGAAGTTCCCTTTAGAAAGCTCTGATGATGTAATTCCTTCACCTTCAGTATTTTACGATTCATAACCATGTGATTATACTTCCGCTACATATATTTTAAAACAAAAATTTTAAGGCCATAATATTGGATGCCTTGGTGACATGTCAAGACACCTGTTCCCTACTGTTTTCGTGTCGGGATCGTGACATCTCCAATGCTTTTCATTTTCTGTGAGTGTGCCACCCATTTTTAGGAACCACCTAGAGAGAGAGAGAGACTGTGAAAAAGGAGAAATATATGTTATTTTATAGCCACGTCACATAGAATGCATTGTGGGAATTTCTAGATGTAGAAATTGTGAGTAGTAATTTCTATATGACTGTATTGCCAGCTAATATAAGATTACTCTTACAAACCACTGTTGGAGTAGATTTTCTGTATTTTGAGTTTCTAAGGGTCCGTTTGGTTGGGCTTATTTGCCATGGCAAATGGCAAATACGTTGACAAATAGAGTATTTGCCTACAATTTAGTA
Source organism: Sambucus nigra (assembly GCA_949130495.1). Lineage (NCBI taxonomy): Eukaryota > Viridiplantae > Streptophyta > Magnoliopsida > Dipsacales > Adoxaceae > Sambucus > Sambucus nigra. The sequence continues at coordinate 199,536,174 of OX422221.1, read as the reverse complement.
TGTTTGGCACAAAAGTTTGCCTACAAGTTGTTTGTTAATGTAAAACACCTCCTATGCATAATGCCTAAGCAAATTTTACTTACCTATTTGAGTGAGAAATATTTGCCAAAAAATTTGCTAACTTCTTAAACACTTTTAATATTTTAAAAAATAATTTAAAAACTGTTTTAAATAATTAAGAAAAAACCGTTAGGAATATTTAAATACGGTTTTTTATAATGTTTTAATTTTTTTTTTAATATTATAAACAAATGTTAACAAAATGTTTTACAATTTTTTCTTAAAATCGAAATATAAAAATATTGTAAAAACTGTTTTTAACATTTTTAAAAACTGTTTTGAATATACTATAAAAACTGTTTTAAAGTTTTAAAAACTGTTTTAAATAATTAAAAAAATTGTTTTGTAATGTTTTAAAAACTAATTTTAATGTTTTAAAAACTGTTTTTAATATTATAAAAAATTGTTAAGAAAATGTTTTACAATTTTTTTAAAAAACGTAATATAAAAATATTGTAAAAACTGTTTTTAACATTTTTAAAAACAATTTTGAATATAATGTAAAAACAGTTTTAATGTTTAAAAAAATAATTTAAAGCTGTTTTAAATAAATAAAAAAACTGTTATGAATATTTAAAAACTATTTTGTAATGTTTTAAAAACTGTTTTTAATATTATAAAAATTGTTAAGAAAATGTTTTATAAATATTTTTAAAAACCGTAATATAAAAGTATTGTAAAAACTGTTTTTAACATTTTTAAAAACTGCTTTGAATGTAATATAAAAATAGTTTGAAAGTTTTAAAAAATAATTTTAAAAACTATTTTAAATAGTTAAAAAAACTGTTATGGATATTTAAAAATTGTTTTGTAATATTTTAAAATTTATTTTTAATATTATAAAAAATTATTGAGAAAATGTTTAACAGCTTTTTAATAAAAATCGTAATATAAAAATATTGTAAAAACTGTTTTTAACATTTTTGAATATAATATAATTTTTTTTTTAAATAAACTAATTAAATTGACTTTAATTTCGCCAAATGGTTGTTTGAGATAACCTTATGTGATAAAAGTTGGGTAAAATTTGCCCAGAAATAATTTCCCTAAGCAAATTTTGCTTTGTCCACTCTTTTGCCCATTGTCAACTAAACGAACCGTAAGTTAGAAATTTGGTCAGTTAGAAACACGGTTGGAGTAGGGCTTATGGCATATAGGGGTGGCAAAACGTGTCAATACGTCCTGTTTTTACACGAGCCGACACGACACGATAAGAATTTAACGGATCGAAATACAATACGACACGACAGCGTATTTTTCTTACTTAACCTGAACACGATACGTTAAAAACACGATACGACACGATAACACGATACGTAAATATGATTCGATTAGACACGAATCATCCGGCGCAATCCGCCACGATTTGATCGCGCCACTTTCGTTTCGTTCCAAAATTGTCGCCAAGTAATGGAAAGTTGGAGTCGCCGGCTTAAGCAATGGGTATTCCTGGTTCGCAGTATGGTTTAAATAGGTCGAGGCTTGGGTTTGGATTTTAGCAGGAGAAGAAGGGGTGAAGTTGCGTTCGCAGGTCAGTTTAGAATGTCGGAAAAAATTTTGGTCGGCGGTTGTGGACAGGAGGGGTTACTCCGGGTTTGGGCCGAAGGTTGGGATATGACCGGAGATGTTTATGGCCGCTGGTTTTGGTTTTAAGCAGGTGGCCAGAGTTGTTTCAAGGTCGGGTTTAGGTAGGAAAGAGTTCCGCGTTTTCGGTCTTGGTCCGGCCATGGCAGCAGGTGGCTGGCGGTTTGGGTATGGTGAGAGGAGAGAGGGAAGGGATGCTGCGAGTGTGTTTAATTTTAAAAGAAAAATAAGACTAAAACTAATTAACCCTTTAACATGTGATAAATACATATTTACAAATCTACAAAAATATATATAAATATAAAATTAAATTAAAAAAATAAAATAAAATCAATTAAAAAAAATATAAACCATTAATCTAAAAAAATAAAAGACTAAATTAAAAATAAAATAATAATAACACCAAACTATTTTAAAAAAAACGCATATACCAAATAGTCCTTTGATTTTTTTTTTATAGAGAATTAAAGTAAAGGTCATATTTCTTTTCATATTTGAATTTTTAGGATAATGCTTTTCAAGTTTATAAATTTAATCCCTGTGGTACAATATCATTTATTTGTGTGATACCTTTAGAGAAGGAGTTCATTTTTTTGGTCCGCGCCAATTGCACTATTTTTCACCATTTCTAATGGTGGTTTTATACACAAGGACTAAATTTATAAAATTATTTGGAGTGTCCTATTTTTATACAATTTGAGGATTACGAGAATCTTTTCCTAAAACCCCCTTTTTTTAATACACATTTAGTACAAGTCTTTTTATTTTGCACCAAAAAGTCCTTCACCATGCCAAATAGGTTTTACCATGCCGCTGGTGCGGACCTTTAAAGTTAAGAGAATAAGAGACTTTTTTGGTACAAAATAAAAAGTTTGGACTAAGTGTGCATTAAAAAATATTTGAGGGACTTTTTGGTATTTGATCATACAATAAACTAAAAACAAATAAATAAAATAAATAAATAAATAAAAATAAAAATAAAATAAAAACGTAATAAAATATATATACCTATTATATTTACATAAATAATATAGAAAATACTTAACACACGATAACAGACCCAAATATGTACAACTATACGCACGCAAATAAAATATAAAAATCCTAAAAAGTATATGCGACTCAAGTAAAATCTAAAAAAATAATAATATTACAAACTTAAACACACACAAGGCTCAGGTGATGGCTTGGGCTCTGATATGCCCTAAATGTACCACCTCGGCTCAGAGGCATCAACCTCGAATGTTGGTATGGCCGATGTTGGAAGGGTCTTAGAACAATGACCAGCGATCTCATCCCAAGCAAGGTTGGTCATGGCCGACGTTACTACCAACCTCATCAAGAGAAGCCCTCATGATCCATGGGAATAGTTATTCATCAGGCCATCCAAGGGATGACAACCTCGGTTGGGAGTAGGCTGAGGTTAATGCCAGCCTCGACAGGAAATCAGCCAATGTTTCTAATATGTTCGAGCTTAACCTCGGCCCAGGCCGACCTTATGGTATCACTACCTAACCTTGGCTCCACATAAGCCGAGGTCATCATGATTAATCTCGGATTGGATGACAGTTAGACTTTACCAACCTCGTCCTATTCCAGGCCGAGGTTATGACCAGACAGATGGCGGAGCTCTTCTGCGCATATGTGGGGCTAAGAACACGTGTACACAAATTAGTTATAATCGAATCATTCCCCCCACGTGAGGGAATATTGAGGTTATCATTATCTACATGAGATCAGTCAGGTGTCATTCTCATACCGGTTCGATCCTCATGCACATACTCATTGCATGCTTGGGGGGTACACTACACCCCCAGGCACTATATATAGAGGTCATCCTCTACCTTGAAAAGGATTCAAAATTTGCAACCCTAGCTGAAACTCTATCTAAATACACAGTAGATAGAGAAATCTTGAGAGTTTGTTTCTATGGCCATTAGAGCCCTCATGCAGTGATATTAATCACACACTTGCACAGTGGACGTAGGCCTGATTGGCTGAACCACTTATATTACGGTGTGAATCCTCTTCTCCCCACTTCCCTTTACTATATCTGTATGTACCCTTGTGTTGCCATTGTTAACATTGAATTGAGCTCACAAACACCTTAAAGGGTGGTGTTGTTTCCAGCATCATCATTTTGGCGCCATCTGTGGGAATCGAGAAGCTATATCTTTCTCATCTGTTGCTTAGCCTCACCGGAGACTCTGGTGGTGAACCAGGCCTTACCCCTCACATGGAGCTATTTCACTATTGAAAGAGGTCCTATAAGGTATTAAGCTCATTACTACACCAGCTCTTTTATGTTAACACATGGCACCGGAATTACCACCACCTCTTCCGCCGCCTGGTGAGGGAGGGCCTAGCTCCAGCCAGGCACCGCCCCAATCCGAAATGGCGGAGGTGGCAGCAGCCTTGAGGTCTTTGGATGCGACGCAACAAGCAATGTAGGAGCAATTTTCACAGCTCAGCCAAAATATGATGAGGCCACCTGGAGTCTCACCGGAGATGATCACCCCGGCGGCTGTTCAGCTACATCCTGATGCCAGAGAACCACCCCAGGCACCACGGAGAGACCAACCTGCACCCCAGCGGAGGAGGGACATTGCTGACCCTAGGCACTTGCGCATAGGGAGGCAAGGAAACCCTTGCCATGTGGACAAGTATGATGATCTAGAGGCGGAAGACGCCCCAGAAGACTGTTGAGAACCATATGAAGTTTCGAACAACATAGTTCGCCCTGCCAACCGGAGCCTAGGTTGTGGAGGCCGAAGGGGTGACGAAGCCCAGCAACGAGGATCAGCTTTTGATCGACTGAGTAGAGGGTCATCCTTTGAGAGGCTAGGCCTGGTAAATGACCTAAGATAAAGATTGTCAAGGTCAAGAAGTGCAGCTGGCTCACAAAGGGAAGAGAGACAACGCCAGCCTCATCAGGGATGAGGAAGAGACCAAGAAGAGGTCAACAACTGACATTGTGCCGTGGATGGGGAACCCTCAGTCCACCCCTTGGAGGTGGCTGGGGATAACCTCGGCCAGGCCGACGTTGCAAGACCATGGAACGACTCTATTCAATGTCTTGAGAACAAGATAGGGGATCTCATCAAAAGTCGGGACCCACTGCAAAGAGGTTTCTCAGAGGGCTCTCCATTCATGGAAAAGATAGTAAGCTTCCCTACCCCAACCAAGTTTAAGCCACCCATAGTGGCCCCCAAGTATGATGGTAGCACTAATCCTGTACATCATATTGAGATGTACCAGTCAGTGGCGGATATCTACTCGATACTTGATGAGATGAAGTGTAGAGCCTTCTCCGAGACCTTAACGGGAGCTGCGCACATATTGCTTACATCTCTTTCGAAGAATTCAATTGAGAACTTTAAGGGCTTGGCTGAACGGTTCATTCACAACTTCTACTTTGGGGTCAGACCTCAAAAGAAGACCAACCGTTTGTTGTACGTCAAACAAGGCAAGCACGAGAGCCTAAGAGACTACATCGCTAGGTTCAACAAAGACAAACTTGAGGTGGAAGATTACGAAGAGAATATTGCCATGACGGCCCTCATAGGAGGTCTTCAGAAGGGGAAGTTATTGTGGAAACTTGTGGAAGACCCTCCAAAGTCCATGGAGGAGCTATTGGCAACTGCGAGGAAGGTCATGAACGCTGAAGAGGCCATGTCCGCTAAGTACGAAGACGAGAACGACGGTAGCAGTGGGAAGTTCCAAAGAAAGAAGGATGGAAAGAAGAGGGCAGCAGATGACAAGTTTGCGCGCTACACCCCTCTTATGTTAAGCTGTAAACACATCCTTAATGAGATCAAGAATGATCGATCCCTAAGATGGCCAGAGAAGCTGAAGGCTCCTCCCCATAAGAGGAAGCAGAACTTATGGTGGGAATTCCACCAAGATCATGGCCATATAATAGACAAGTGCTTCGCCTTGAAGGATGAGACCGAGAAGATGTTAAAGTCAGGAAAATTGAGGAAATATATTTATGGCAAAGCTCCCAAAAAGGGAAGAGATGACTCCAAAAATAAGAGGAACGATAGGTGTCGTGACAATATCCCGGCAAGAAGGGATGGTGACTCAGACGGGGATGACGAAGATGATCCAGATCTCCCGCTAAAAGATGATAACACCCCCGTAAAGAGGGTTGGTATGATCTCCTTCGGCATTATCACCATATACGAAGGACTTGCGGGGGGTGGTTCTGAGGTTGTTGACATAAAAGCTCCTGTGGCAGAGGCCAAATCAAAGACCAAACTTAAAGTGATAAACCTAACGTCTTCTAAGAAGCAAAAGAGAAAGAAGGTAGACATGGACACTCTCGTAGTCGGGTTCTCCCAACTAGACTTCAAGTGTCACCCCCTAACCCCATTAGGATATAATTGACTAAATAGTGTACAAACCACAGTTATAACTTATTTATTATTTAGGTAATACATATTGAAACAACTTTAAGCTTAAAATGTGGAATAAAAAAAAATTCAATCGTTTTAACGAGACATAATTTCAACAGAACTCACATATCATTTAAATTAATTACAACTAGTGCAGTGTATAAAACAAACTAACAAGATCCTACTTCTATGTATTCAACCTCCTAGACCTGGCAGTGGCAGCTGGAAAACCTGAAAATGTAAACATATAAAACCATGAGTTTAAAAACTCAGTGAATGTACTACATCTCTATATAGTAAAAGTACTATATTAACATCTCAACATATTAATATATACATCAGCTTTGCAAAATAGCAAAATATACATCAGATTGTCCCTTTAACTTGGGACAATCTGGACTAATATGGCCCTCAGCTTTGCAAAATAGCATGTAACAGGCTTGGACTGCCTATTGTCATTCTCATGCTGTCTATTATGTTAGACCATCGATCCTGCACCCCTAAAACTACTTGGTGTCCTATTCTGAACATAATTTCCAGTCCCTCTACTGCACTGAAATCTTTGACTCCCTTGTTTTGAGTATTCTACATTGCCTTCCTTTTGTTGAGATGGATCAAATCTACTCCTCTTTCCCTTTTGTTAACTATTCTTTATTGCATCGTTAACATCTCCTTCAACCATAATAGCTTTGTTAACTAAGGAAGAATAATCTACCATCTCAAGGGCAGTGAGTCTAGACTTGATAACCAAATTGAACCCATCTTGAAATCTGGTGCATTTATCCTCCTCATAAAGTAAGAAATGTAATGAAAATCGAGACAAAGATGTGAATTTAGTTTCATACTCCCTAATCGACATATTCCCCTGAGTCAATGATAAAAATTCTCTCTCTTTTTTCTTCCGATACATGCGAGGAAAATACTTTTCATATAAGACTTTAATAAAGGAATCCCAAGTACTTATCTCACCTCCCTCCAGAGTAAGCAATAAATGTTTGGAAGACTCCCACCAATATTTAGCTTCGCCCTTTAACATGAAAGTAGGCAAAATTACCTTCTGCGCGCCAGGTACATTCATCACCCCGAAGATAGTTTCTGTGTCTCTGACCCAAGCCTCAACTTCTAAAGGATCTACAGAACCTGAGAATGCTGGGGGGTTCAATTTGATAAACTTCTCGTGCAGAGTATTATTCTCCTCTCGTTGTATTTCCCTTTATCTTCTTGCCAAAGTCTTCTCCTCTAAGTACTTGGCTTGTTGTTATTCTTCCATTAAAGTCATGGCACGAGCCATTTTCTGCATATCTGTAAGTTGTTAAGGAGCCCCCTCTACAATATTTAGATTTTGTTGGTTTACTGTATTTGAAGACTCCTCATCTACCCTCTCATGAATATTTTCTCCTTCCATAGCTTACTATCTATCATAAACCACAATTATAAAAACAAGAATACAACATTTATTTCTAACATAATGGTTAGTATTTCTTACAAATTAATATAAATGACCCACATAACGCTATTTCTGCCATTGCCATATCTAGACTCTCTAACCCCAGAATATAAAAACCTAAAGCTCTGATACCAAGTTGTCACCCCCTAACCCCATTAGGATATAATTAACTAAATAGTTTACAAATCACAATTATAATTTATTTATTATTTAGGTAATACATATTGAAATAACTTCAAGGTTAAAATGCGAAATAAAAAAAAAATTCAATCGTTTTAAGGAGACATAATTTCAACAGAACTCACATATCATTTAACTTAATTACAACTAGTGCAGTGTATAAAATAATCTAACAAGACCCTACTTCTATGTACTCAACCTCCTAGACCTGGCAGTGGCAGGTGGAAAACCTGAAAATGTAAACATATAAAACTATGAGTTTAAAAACTCAGTGAATGTACTACATCTCTATATAGTAAAAGTACTATATTAACATCTCAACATATTAATATATACACCTCTGTGCCAAATTAGGCCATATACATATCCGAAGTTAATAAACCCCACATCTCCTGCCCGTAGGCAATAATCATATCCATAGGTTTTAAAAACCTAACATCTCCTGAATTGCATAGCAACTCAACATATCCTGACTTTTATAAAGCCATAACATCTCAACATCTCTTGGCTTTTAAATAAGCCATAACATCTCAACATCTCTTGGCTTTTAAATAACCATAACATCTCAACATCTCATGACTTTTAAATAAGCCATATCATCTCAACATATAATACATATACATCATATCCAAAATCAACTCAGTAAGTACACTCACATTGGGTTGTCAACTATGTATTCACGTTTCCGTCTGGTGGAGCTGAACTTGGTTGATTTGCCCTTACACATGTTAATCAAACTAAATGAGTATTGAATCTCTATCATAATTATTATCGTACTATAATTATGTACTTTCACTGACTGCACAACCACAATATGATTCCACTTAAGTAGAATCCCAAGAAACATGAGTAAAGTCGAAACAATGGTATATATGTTGATAGAGTTATGACCATTCAATCGTAGAACATACCTCATCAGAAATTTACAACTAAAACCAAGTAAACATTAAAGCATACTTCTCAATGTATATACACATGAAACATGTACTCAAAATACTCTTTGGAAAGAGCAGATAAAAACATTCTTTCATGAAGTATCCAATATGGCCTCAAATTATTGTCCTCCATACTTATCCATCCCATATTCATAAATAGTACACATACAGGTGTCCAAGCTTATCAATATGAAAACATATCTTAATATAATTTCCGTTACAAATGACGGTGTAATTTTTTAAGCTTCCTAGGGCAAGTTATGGCCATTTCTTTACAACACAAGAAATCTTCCCTACAAACTCCTCTATTATTCCTTCGACTTCCAAGAATTTTCATAATTTTTCTACATCCTAACTTTCCATGATTTTCAATAAACTTTCATTAGACATACTGAATAGTAAAGAATTAAAGTTTCATAATATTTATACTTCATTTTCTATCTCAAAAGCTTGACCAAACTTAGGGCATACCGGAATGAAATATACAAATAACAACTATATACCAACTTGTAACCATCACTAAAGCCTAACCACAAGGAGTTAAATTCTAATTTTCATATATGATATGAATATATGAGTCTATTTTCATATACAATTGGAATTTCTTAATTCCAGTAATCACACAAAGAGATATGAAAGTTTGAATACAAAGGGTTTAAATACAAAGTAATATGACCTATAACACCACTTATCTCACATATGAACCAATACATATTATCACAAAGGAGGATGGAATTTGGATCAATAATTCCCGATTTATATACTTTGAAATAAGTATAATATAAGATTAAAACAATATTAACACATAATATTACCTTGGAAAAACCTTAAGGATTTTCTTGGAATTGTTTTCCTAGATTTTCCTTGAAACCCTTTCTTCCTTAACTTCTACCTCTCTTTCCTCAAGCTAATAACACCTCAAGCTGAACCTAGGGACTTATTTGCTGAAGAAATAAGGTTAAGGGAGAGTTTTAAGTCAACCAAGGATGCCTCCCAATCCATCCAATCAAATTAAAACAATTGTTTTAATAAAAGACAATTTACCACTTAAGGAAATTGACAGGTCTGCCCCTTGTTCGTAATTCCTGCCTAACTTCTTACTCGAACATCCATTTGATGCACCGTTTGTTGTGTTACAACCCTAACTCACATGTATACAACTATGTAGTTTACACCTCAACTCAATTGTAATGTTACAAGGGTCAAAACTAGTCTTAAACAAGAACATTTCTATCGAAAATAACCAAATCTTGTGTTGGTAAATAATTCGACATTTCATGATTTATGAAAGTAGAATTATACTAACCATAATCACTTAACATTAGATATACTAATAACAAATTATTCATATCACATATGATAAGTATTATTTAAATATAATTTATCATAATTATATACGGGTTGTCACAACCTCCCCCCTTAGAAAATTTCGTCCCCGAAATTTAATACGAATGTCACTTACCAAACAAATGGGGATACTGTTTCTTCATGCTATCCTCCGTTTCCCAAGTTGCTTATTTAATTCCATGGCTCATCCACATAACTTTAACTAAGGGAATAACTTTATTCCTCAATACTTGCTCCCTACGATCAAGAATTTCCACCGGTTGCTCGATGTACGATAAGTCTTCTTTCAGTTCAATAGGTTGGGTTTTCAGTTGATGAGATGGATCTGCCAAATACTTACAAAGCATCGATACGTGGAACACATCATGCAAACGAGATAAATCTGGAGGTAATGCCAATCTATATGCCAGGGTTCCAATTCTTTCCAACACTTCATATGGTCCAATGTATCTTGGACTTAGTTTTCCCTTCTTTCCAAATCTCATCACGCCTTTTCATGGTGAAATACGTAGGAATACAAAATCCCCCTTCTAAAATTCCAATGGATACTTCCTCTTATCTGCATAGAATTTCTGACTGCTTCGCGCTATCTTTATCCGTTCCCGAATCATTTTGATCTTTTTAGTTGTCATATCTATCAATTCAGGACCCAAAAGTTTCCTTTCACCTACTTCATCCCAACACAAAGGCGTTCTACATCTCCTCCCATATAAAGCTTCATACGGAGCCATACCAATGGTGGACTGATAACTATTATTATACGAGAATTCCATCAATGGCAAATGATCATCCCAACTACCCTTGAAGTCAAATACACAAGCTCGTAATATGTCTTCTAATATTTGAATCGTCCTCTCAGATTGCCCATCTATTTGTGGATGAAATGCAGTGCTGAACTTCAAATTTGTGCCCATGGCATTCTGTAAACGAGGCCAAAACTTAGAAGTGAACGTTGGATCTCTATCTGATACAATTGACACTGGTTCCCCATGTAAACGGATAATCTCATCAACGTACATACGTGCATACTTGTCAACAGTGTAGGTGATCTTAACTGGAAGAAAATGGGCCGACTTTGTCAATCGATCTACAATCACCCAAATAGAATCATTCCCCTTTGGTGACCGTGGTAATCATGTAACAAAATCCATCGTTATATGCTCCCACTTCCATTCCGGAATAGGCAATGACTGCAATAATCCTGCCGGCTTCTGATGCTCCGCTTTCACTTGCTGACATACTAAACATTTAGCTACAAATTCTGCAATCTCACGTTTCATATTATTCCACCATTAATACTCTTTCAAATCTCTGTACATTTTGGTACCTCCCAGATGCATAGAGTAAATAGAACTATGTGCCTCTTCCAATATATTCTTCTTTAAGGACGGATCATTCGGTACACAAATTCTGTTTTTATAACACAATGATTCATCCTTCTTCTTAATTCCAAAGTCACTCTCTTTACCATCCAGGATTTCCCGTTTCTTCTTTTCAAGGAATGGATCACTGACTTGCAAATTTTATATGCGTTCTGCCAGTAAAGGTTTCACTGTAACGTGTGCAATTAACGCCCCCGTTTTAGATAAGTTCAGCTCGACTCCCATCAGTCTTAATTCCATAATATTGGCAAATCATGCACATTGAATACAAGATAACCTCCCCAATGAATTTCGACTCAGAGCATCTGCAACAACATTGGCCCTCCCGGGATGATGGTGAATGATACAATCATAATCTTTAATTTACTCCATCCAACGTCTTTGTCTCAAATTCAAGTCTCTCTGTGTAAATAAATACTTCAAACTTTGATGGTCAGTGAAAATGTCACACGTCTCTCCATACAAATGATGTCTCCATAATTTCAAGGCAAAAATAATAGCTACAAGTTCTAAATCATGCGTAGGATAATTACGTTCATGCGTCTTTAACTTTCTAGATGCATAAGAAATTACCTTTCCATGTTGCATGAAAACATAACCCAGACCCTGATGTGAAGCGTCAGTATAAATCACAAAACCCTCTCCACTGGATGGAACAATGAGAGATGGAGCTGATACTAGCCTGTTTTTCAAATTTTCAAAGCTTTGCTGACATACATCACTCCACATAAATTTAACTTCCTTTCGGGTCAATTTAGTCAACGGCAAGGCTATAGATGAAAACTCCTTTATGAATATTCTATAATATCCGGCCAATCCCAGGAAACTCCTTATCTCTGTTACATTCCTCGGTCTTTCCCATTGCATAATTGCCTCTACCTTCTTAGGGTCAACATAAATTCCATCTCCCGAAACAACATGACCCAGAAATACTACCTAATTTAACCAAAACTCACATTGGCTAAACTTCGCAAATAATTGACTATCTCGCAAAACATGCAATACAACTCTTAGAAGCTTCTCATGTTCCTCTTGGCTAGGTGAGCATATCAAAACATCATCGATAAAGACAATCACGAACGAATCTATGAAAGGATCAAATACTCGATTCATTAAATCCATAAACACCGCAGGAGCATTTGTTAACCCAAATGGCATTACCAAAAATTCATAATGACCATAGTGAGAACGAAAAGTTGTCTTAGAAATCTCACAATCTCTTACCCTTAATTGATGATAACCCGATTTCAAATCAATTTTTGAAAATACTTTAGCACCCTATAATTGATAAAACAAATCATCAATACGAGGCAATGAATATTTATTTCGAATAGTCACCGTTTCCAACTGTCGATAATGAATGCAGATTCGCATGGCGCCATCTTTCTTCTTAACAAATAATACTGGAGCGCCCCATGGTGATACACTGGGTCTAATAAAACCTCTATCTAGCAAATCTTGCAGTTGAACCTTTAACTCCTTTAGTTTCACAGGTGCCATTCTATATGGAGAAATAAAAACTGGAGCTGTACCAGGCACTAAATCGATAGTAAACTCTACCTCTCTGCTAGGTGAAAATCCTGGTAATTCATCTGGGAACACATCTGCAAAATCCTTAACGACTGGGATATCTTCTAATTTTTGTAATTCCCTGTTTGTATCCACAATATATGCTAAAAAGCCTTGACAACCCTTATTTAACAATTTCCTCGCCCGAAGGGCTGAAATAAGACAGTTCGGAACCACATTTCTTTCCCCAATAAATTTGAATTCTTCCTCCCCCGGCATATTAAATGTAACCTCCTTATGAAAACAGTCAATTGATGCATGGTAGGAAGATAACCAGTCCATACCCAAGATAATATCAAATATCTCGAATATCTAGTGGAATTAAATCAATGGTCCACTCCCTCTCCCCCATATACAATACATAATTTTTATACACAAGCTCCACTAACATCACATCCCCCATAGGTGTAGAAATATATAAACCACGATCAAGATAAGAACATGGTCTAACCAAATGCATGGTAAATGATAGTGCTACAAATGAATGAGTAGAACCTGGATCAATAAGCACGTAAGTATGTTTGTTCATGACAGAAAATGTACCTGTCACCACCTCTGGAGTAGCCTGAGCATCCTGTAAAGTCATAGAAAATATCCTTCCCGGAGCCCTGGATCCACTAGCCTGTCCTCTACCTCCTCATCTCCCTGTGCCTCCAGGTGATGAGCCTCGACTAGTAGTAGCTGATTGAATCCCTCCCAGTGGCATAGGACAGTTCTTTTTGGTATGACCAATTTGATGGCAGTAATACCACTCTACCCCCTTTAACTTGGGACAATCTGGACTAATATGGCCCTCAGCTTTGCAAAATAGCATGTAACAGGCTTGGACTGCCTATTGTCATTCTCATGCTGTCTATTCTGTTAGACCATCGATCCTGCACCCCTAAAACTACTTGGTGTCCTATTCTGAACATAATTTCCAGTCCCTCTACTGCACTGAAATCTTTGACTCCCTTGTTTTGAGTATTCTACATTGCCTTCCTTTTGTTGAGATGGATCAAATCTACTCCTCTTTCCCTTTTGTTACCTATTCTTTATTGCATCGTTAACATCTCCTTCAACCATAATAGCTTTGTTAACTAAGGAAGAATAATCTACCATCTCAAGGGCAGTGAGTCTAGACTTGATAACCAAATTGAACCCATCTTGAAATCTGGTGCATTTATCCTCCTCATAAAGTAAGAAATGTAATGAAAATCGAGACAAAGATGTGAATTTAGTTTCATACTCCCTAATCGACATATTCCCCTGAGTCAATGATAAAAATTCTCTCTCTTTTTTCTTCCGATACATGCGAGGAAAATACTTTTCATATAAGACTTTAATAAAGGAATCCCAAGTACTTATCTCACCTCCCTCCAGAGTAAGCAATAAATGTTTGGAAGACTCCCACCAATATTTAGCTTCGCCCTTTAACATGAAAGTAGGCAAAATTACCTTCTGCGCGCCAGGTACATTCATCACCCCGAAGATAGTTTCTGTGTCTCTGACCCAAGCCTCAACTTCTAAAGGATCTACAGAACCTGAGAATGCTGGGGGGTTCAATTTGATAAACTTCTCGTGCAGAGTATTATTCTCCTCTCGTTGTATTTCCCTTTATCTTCTTGCCAAAGTCTTCTCCTCTAAGTACTTGGCTTGTTGTTATTCTTCCATTAAAGTCATGGCACGAGCCATTTTCTGCATATCTGTAAGTTGTTAAGGAGCCCCCTCTACAATATTTAGATTTTGTTGGTTTACTGTATTTGAAGACTCCTCATCTACCCTCTCATGAATATTTTCTCCTTCCATAGCTTACTATCTATCATAAACCACAATTATAGAAACAAGAATACAACATTTATTTCTAACATAATGGTTAGTATTTCTCACAAATTAATATAAATGACCCACATAACGCTATTTCTGCCACTGCCATATCTAGACTCTCTAACCCCAGAATATAAAAACCTAAAGCTCTGATACCAAGTTGTCACCCCCTAACCCCATTAGGATATAATTAACTAAATAGTTTACAAATCACAATTATAATTTATTTATTATTTAGGTAATACATATTGAAATAACTTCAAGGTTAAAATGCGAAATAAAAAAAAAATTCAATCGTTTTAAGGAGACATAATTTCAACAGAACTCACATATCATTTAACTTAATTACAACTAGTGCAGTGTATAAAATAATCTAACAAGACCCTACTTCTATGTACTCAACCTCCTAGACCTGGCAGTGGCAGGTGGAAAACCTGAAAATGTAAACATATAAAACTATGAGTTTAAAAACTCAGTGAATGTACTACATCTCTATATAGTAAAAGTACTATATTAACATCTCAACATATTAATATATACACCTCTGTGCCAAATTAGGCCATATACATATCCGAAGTTAATAAACCCCACATCTCCTGCCCGTAGGCAATAATCATATCCATAGGTTTTAAAGACCTAACATCTCCTGAATTGCATAGCAACTCAACATATCCTGACTTTTATAAAGCCATAACATCTCAACATCTCTTGGCTTTTAAATAATCCATAACATCTCAACATCTCTTGGCTTTTAAATAACCATAACATCTCAACATCTCATGACTTTTAAATAAGCCATATCATCTCAACATATAATACATATACATCATATCCAAAATCAACTCAGTAAGTACACTCACATTGGGTTGTCAACTATGTATTCACGTTTCCCTCTGGTGGAGCTGAACTTGGTTGATTTTCCCTTACACCTATTAATCCAACTAAATCAGTACTGAATCTCTATCATAAGTATTATCTTACTATAATTATGTACTTTCACTGACTACATAACCACAATATGATTCCACTTAAGTAGAATCCCAAGAAACATGAGTAAAGTCGAAACAATGGTATATATGTTGATAGAGTTATGAACATTCAATCGTAGAACATACCTCATAAGAAATTTACAACTAAAACCAAGTAACTATTAAAGCATACTTCTCAATGTATATACACAGGAAACATGCACTCAAAATACTCTTTGGAAAGAGCAGATAAAAACATTCTTTCATGGAGTATCCAATATGGCCTCAATTTATTGTCCTCCATACTTAACCATCCCATAGTCATAAATAGTACACATACAGGTGTCCAAGCTTATCAATCTGAAAACATATCTTAATATAATTTCTGTTACAAGTGACGGTGTAATTTTTCAAGCTTCCTAGGGCAAGTTATGGCCATTTCTTTACAACACAAGAAATCTGCCCTACAAACTCCTCTATTTTCCTTCGACTTCCAAGAATTTTCATAATTTTTCTACAAAATAACTTTCCATGATTTTCAATACACTTTCAGTAGACTTACTTAATAGTACAGAATTAAAGTTTCATAATATTTGGACTTCATTTGCTATCTCAAAAGCTTGACCAAACCCAGGGCATACCGAAATGAAATGTACAAACAACAACTATATAACAACTTGCAACCATAACTAAAAACTAACCATAAGGAGTTAAATTCTAATTTACGTATATGATATGAATATATGAGTATATTTTCATATCCAATTGGAATTTATGAATTCTAGTAAGCACACAAATAGATATGCAAGTTTGAATACAAAGGGTTTAAATACAAAGCAATATGACCTATAACACCACTTATCTCACATATGAAGCAATACATATTATCACAAAGGAGGATGGAATTTGGATCAATAATTCACGATTTATATACTTTGAAATAAGTATAATAGAAGATTAAAACAATATTAACACATAATATTACCTTGGAAACACCTTAAGGATTTTCTTGGAATTGTTTTCCTAGATTTTCCTTGTAACCCTTTCTTCCTTAACTTCTACCTCTCTTTCCTCAAGCTAATAACACCTCAAAATGAACCTAGGGACATATTTGCTGAAGAAATAAGGTTAAGGGAGAGTTTTAAGTCGGCCAAGGCTGCCTCCCAATCCATCCAATCAAATTAAAACATTTGGTTTATTAAAAGACAATTTACCCCTTAAGGGAATTGACAGGTTTTCCCCTTGTTCAGAATTTCGACCTAACTTCTTACTCGGACATCCGTTTGATGCACCGTTTATTGTGTTGCAACCCTAACTCACATGTATACAACTATGTAGTTTTCACCTCAAGTCAATTGTAATGTTACAAGGGTCAAAACTTGTCTTAAACAGGAACATTTCTATCGAAAATAACCAAATCTTGTGTTCGTAAATAATTCGGCATTTCATGATTTATGAAAGTAAAATTATACTAACCATAATCACTTAACATTAGATATACTAATAACACATTATTCATATCACATATGATAAGTATGATTTAAATATAATTTATCATAATTATATATTGGTTGTCATATCAAGGGCATTCTAGCTCCACATGATGATCCTTTGGTGATCACGACAAGAGTTTATGGATGTGAGGTGCAGAGAATTCTTGTAGATGGAGGAAGTTCGATAGATGTGATGTTATGGCACTGCTTCAAAAGCCTAGGCCTTAGCAGATCTTGGCTGGTACCCTATCATCATCCGTTAATGGGGTTCAGCGGTGAAAAGGTCCATCCACTAGGCATGTATGAGATGGACGTGCGAATGGGTGATGAGTGGCCTAAGAGGTTAACCCGGAGGATTAATTTTTTTGTTATGGACGAAAATGTCTTCTCGTCCTATAACCTCATCATAGGAAGAGTATCCCTTAAGGAGTTTAAAGCCATGCCATTAACGATCCACCAGATACTAAAATTCTCGACCCCCTATGGGGTAGGGGAAGTGCAAGGTGACCAGACCATAGCACGAGAATGTTACTTCAATTCGGGTGAAGAAAGAGAGGCCTACAAGAGAGCTACTAACACTTATAACATCGATACACTTAACCCTAGAGATCAAACAAAGTATAAGAAAGGAGAGGCCACAGAAGAGGTAGAATCCATCGTCCTCAATGAGGACGAACCGAAAAAAACTGTCCAGGTCAGCAAACCCTTAAAAGCGTAGATCAAGGAGGAGCTGATAAACTTCCTGAGGAAGAGGCAGAATGTCTTTGCTTAGAGTCGCGCAGACATGCCTGGAATCAACCCCGAGGTCATGTGCCATAAACTCAATGTATTTAAGGATGCTAAGCCCATCAAATATAGACGAAGAATATACTCCAGGGAGAAGTACGACGTCATCCGGGACGAGGTCAAAAAGTTGGAAGAGGCTAAATTCATCAGGGAAGTGATATATTCGGAGTGACTATCAAATGCAGTCATTATGCCCAAAGTCAATGAAAAGTGGAGAATGTGTGTAGATTTTACTGACCTGAACAAGTCTTTCCCGAAAGACAGTTACCCCTTACCTCGGATCGATCAGATGGTAGATGAAATTACAGGATATGAGCTCATGAGATTTATGGACGCGTATTCAGGCTATTACTAAATCTTCATGGATGCCTAAGACTCGGAGAAGACAACCTTCATTACTGACAAAGGGACGTACTCCTACAAAGTGATGCCCTTCGGATTAAAAAATGCAGGGGCAACCTATCAACGTCTTGTGAATAAGATATTTGAAGAGCAAATAGGCAAAACTATGGAGGTGTATGTAGACGATATGTTGACAAAGAGCTTAAAGGCCTGCACTCATGTGGCAGACCTGGAAAAGACCTTCAATACCATGGACTTGTATAGGATGAAACTCAACCCGATAAAGTGTATCTTCGGGGTAGGAGCTGGGAAGTTTCTTGGATTCATCGTCAATCAAAGAGGAATAGAGGTGAACCCTGAGAAAATCAAGGCTTTGCTCGACATGAAGACACCTCGGAGTATCAAGGACGTTCAGAGGCTCACTGGAAGAGTGGCTTCTCTCAACAGATTCGTTTCCAGGGCGACCGACAAGTGTCTTCCGTACTTCAAGGTGCTCAGAAAGGCCTTCGAGTGGGACAAAGAGTGTGATGAGGCTTTTGATCAGCTCAAGTCATACCTTGGATCTCCTTTTCTCTTATCTCGGCCAATAGTGGGAGAGAGGCTATTTGTTTATCTAGTGGTCTCTAAATCAGCTATAAGTGCGGCTATTGTACGGGAGGACGTTGGGGTTCAAAGGCCCGTATACTTCAACAGTAAGGCCCTTCAGGGATCTGAGCAGAATTACCCTCGCATGGAAAAGTTAGCCTACGCCTTGATACATGCCTCTAGGAAGATGAAGCCCTACTTTTAAGTCCATTCTATGGTCGTCCTCACTAACTCCCCACTAAGACAGGTCCTCCATAAACCTGAGAAGTCAGGAAGATTGATGGCATGGGCCATTGAGCTAGGGGAGTATGACCTTACCTATCAGCCTAGGACGGCCATCAAAGGGCAGGCACTAGCAGATTTTGTCGCAGAGTTTATATGGGAAGAGGTCGAGGGTGAGAATAGCCTAGAGGCCACAGAAGGGTCAAACAACAACGTCTTTTGACACCCGAAAGAGGTTATGCCCAAGAGAGCCAGAGATGGGATAGACGATAATGAGGAAGACAGGTACCTCTTCAGGCAGGGAATTATGTTAGAAGAGGGTTTCTCATCAGATAAAGACATCTGTAACCTCTTTATCGATGGGTCTTCTTGCGAAAATGGAAGCGGTGCAAGCCTAATACTTTCGGACCCGGATGGTACCGACATCGAATATGCCCTAAGGTTCAACTTCAAGGCATTAAGCAACGAGTCAGAATACGAGGCCATGATAGCAGGCCTCTCCTTGGCAAGAACCATTGGTATAAGACGACTACTCCTTCATAGTGACTCAAGGTTGGTTGTTAATCAAGTATTGGGGGTTTATGAGGCTAAGAACGAAAGGATGGACAAATACCTAAAGAGGGTGAGAAGGATACTTGAAGGCCTCGAGGAGGTAAAGATGAAGAGAATACCTCGACAAAACAACAATCATGCAGACGCATTAGCAAGACTAGCTTCGACAGCGAGGACAGATATCAGAAGGATAGTCCCAGTTAGATCTTTCCCGGAGTAACCATTGAAGAAGAAGAGGACAGTAACCCTTGCATCAATTTGAATCTTGGGGACTCGTGGATGGATCCAATTATCAAATATATCAAAGAAGGGGTGCTACCAGAGTTAAAGTTGGAGAGGAGGAAATTGAGACACAGAGCTGTAAAATTCTCAATAGTAGGAGATGTCCTATATAGGAAAGAACTCTTATTACCCCTGCTCAGATGCGTCCATCCCACCGAAGTTCCCCGCATCTTATGAGAGGTACATGAGGGTTCTTGCTCCATTCACATAGGAGGAAGACCCTTGTCCAAAAGGTCAACCTTGGCAAAGGACGCTGCAGCTTATGTAAAGAGGTGCGATAAATGTCAGAGATTCTCCATAGTCCCACATCAACCTCATCAGCCTATGACGTCTATCAGTTCCCCTTGGCCATTCGCAGTATGTGGGATTGACTTGGTAAGTCCCCTGCCAAGGGCTGCAAATAATTATAGATTTATGATAGTTACCATTGATTACTTCTCCAAGTGGGTAGAGGCAGAGCCGATGATCACGATTACAGAGCGGAAGGCCTTTCAATTTATTTGGAAGAACATCATATGCAGACATGGCCTCCCAAACACCCTCATTTCGGACAACGAAACACAGTTCAAGAACTCTTCCATGGAAAAATACTGCAAAAGAGTTGGGATAAAGTATTTTTTCTCTTTTCCTGGCCGACCTCAAGCAAACAGTCAGACTGAAGTCACAAACAGAACAATCCTTGAAGGGATCAAGAAGAGGTTAGAAGAGGCTAAGGGTAGATGGACCAAAGAAGTTTATTCCATGATATGGGCCTACAGAACAACAACTAGGAAGCCAATGATGGAGACCCCATTTATGTTATCACATGGCTCAAAGGCCGTCATACCAATAGAGGTTGAACTCCCTACTTATAGGGTGCAGACCTATGACCCTGAGAAGAATGGGGAGAAGAGAAGACTTGACCTAGACTTGATCGAGGAGAGAAGGGAAGATGCAAAAATCAGGCAAGCATCTTACCAATAAATAACAACAAAGTTCTACAATCAAAGGGTAAAATTAAGACCCATAGCTGTAGGGGACCTGGTGCTGAAGAAGACGTTACAGAAGGAAGACAAGCTTTACCCAAATTGGCACGGTCCTTACAAAGTAATCGAAGAGGTTTTACCTGGAACCTATAGGCTAGAAAGACTCGAGGGGGAACCTTTTTCTAATTCTTGGAATGCTGATCACCTAAGGAAGTATTACATATGATGTTGGGAGAGTTTATCTAAATGTACCATCTTATGAAGAGGTTATTAATGAGAAGATCAATTTCCATGTAAATTCTTGGGTCATTGTGCTCTTTGGTGGAAATTATTTGTGGGGGTAACATCTTAATTGATGACCTCATACCTTAAACATCATGATTTGGTGACAAGGTCTGAGGTCAGACATTATACTTAGATTACCTCAGACCCTTAACATCATTGATTTGGTGAAATTATTTATGAGGGTAACATCTTAGTTGATGACCTTGGACCTTATAACACCATGATTTGGTGACAAGGTCCGAGGTCAGACATCATACTTGGATTGCCTCAGACCCTTAACATCATTAATTTGGTGAAATTATTTGTGAGGATAATATCTTAATTGATGACCTCGGACCTTATAACATCATGATTTGGTGACAAGGTCTGAGGTCAGACATCATAATCAGATGACCTCAGACCCTTAACATCATTAATTTGGTGAAATTATTTATGAGGGTAACATCTTAGTTGATGAGCTCGGACATTATAACATCATGATTTGGTGACAAGGTCTGAGTCCAGACATCATAATCAGAGGACCTCAGATCCTTAACATCATTAATTTGGTGAAATTATTTATGAGGATAACATCTTAGTGATGACCTCAGACCTTATAACATCATGATTTAGTGACAACGTCTGAGGTCAGACATCATAATTAGATGACCTCAGACCCTTAACATCATTAATTTGGTAAAATTATTTATGAGGATAACATCTTAGTTGATGACCTCAGACCCTTAACATCATTAATTTGGTGAAATTATTTGTGAGGATAACATCTTAGTTGATGATCTCGGACCTTATAACATCATGATTTGGTGACAAGGTCTGAGGTCAGACATCCTAATCAGATGACCTCAGACCCTTAACATCATTAATTTGGTGAAATTATTACATGGCAAAGAAAATCATCCAACGAACAATTCAGCTAGAGAAGAAATAAGAGCCCTCCTCAGAGGTTGTCAGATTAAATTACAAATGGCAAAAATATAAAGTAACATTGTTCATCAGAGGTTACAATTAATTGAGAGTTATAAAAGATTTCATATATCTTCACAAGAATTTAAGTGTTTGTAGCCTCAGGGTTAGTTGGCATGTCTGCATTTCCTTGGCCGAGGGTGGTCACTTCCACCCCATCATCTTGAGCACTGACATCTTCTGTCATGGTGTCTCCTTGGGGAGCGATCTCAGTGGGTGCAGCACCTCCCTCTTTTTCAACCTCCTACAAGGCCTGGTCAAACTTAGGGTCGGCATAACCCAGGCCGATGAAGTCAGCAGCAACAACAAGGCTTCCTAATTCCTTCTCCTTTATGACAGCACGTTTGGCAGTTGCCTTGATCCCTCTTTCCAAATATTCAAAGCCGAAGCTAACAAACTCTTCAGAGACCTTGTACTCCTCCAAGATCTTCTCGGAGGCATCATCCAAGGCAGCCTTGACAACCACATCGACTTTATGCTGAAGAGAGTTAGCCTGAGTCTTCAGGGCAGTATTGTGATCTTCCCTCTGCTTGTCCATATCCTTTTTCAGTCCTTTCACATCGCTCTCAGCCTTCTTCAGAGCAGTCTTCAGACATTCCACTTCAGCATTCAAAGTGGCCTCAGTCTTCTCAGCCTCTTGGCCCTTCTCAATCAGAGGAAGTTTTCCCAAAGTCCAGTTGATATAATGATGCATGGTGAGAATACCCTACAGAAAATATGCAAAGATGTCAGACTAAGGTCTGAAATAGTTCAAATGCCGATGTTATACATTTAGAAGCTATAGCTAAAGGTCTTACTTGGATGGTACGATGAAGGGAGAATTCAACAAATAGAGGCTTATCCATGGACCGACAAAAGTGCTTGTCAGACTCAGTCATGACATCGCCGATAGCATCCAAGGCCTTCATACTTTGGCCAATGACACTATCACCAATCTTTAATTGCTCAAGACGAGCAATTAAGGCATCCTCAAAAGAAATAGGGATGGCGCGATCCCCCCCTTTCTTCTTCTGCCTCTGATCCTCAGGGTAGGGTCAGCAACCTTCCTCTTTTTGGTGGCCTCAGCCCTCGAGGTAGATGAAGGAGGAGGAGGAGCATTCAGTCCAACTTTTTTTACGAGATTTATCAAACTAGGGGCGACCATCTCGCACAACTCGTCAGATATTATTTTTGGGCGCTATACAAGATGGAAGAGTCTGAGTTAGAAATCAGATATACAAAATTCAGAGGTATAACTTGTTAAAATAAAAAGACTTATGAAGATCTGTTAAAGGATTTCCCCCAAGCCCTGTCTCAGAGAGATAGTAGGGGGTCATCAGATGTTCGAATTCGATAATCATACCATGATCCCCCTGATCCTGAAGGTCTTTGACCTTCTGAAGATTATTTAATCTCAGCCCAGGGTCGGCCCTGGCAGCCATTGTTACCTTTCCCCATCTCAGGGGCATTCTCAGCTCTAATGAGGAAGTGGGGAAACTTGGACCAAATTCCCAGGGACCTGATGCAAAGAAATATCGTGGCTTCCAGTTATGGTTCGAGGTTTGGATGATCTGCAGCATCTTTTTATTTGACTTTAGAACTAAGAAATGATAATAGCTCTAATGATTCTCGGCAGGTGAAGGGACATAGCACCCTGTGAATACTTGGACTAGAAGGTATGCATGATGAACAACCCTCTATAAGACAATGGCTCTAATTATCACCCTCCAAGCATTGGGTGACAATTGGGAAGGGTCCAAGTTGATATAACACAATATAGCCCTGATGATGGCATGGATGGGTAAATGAAATCCCAACTTAAACATTTGCTCATATAGGCAGATCTCACCATCTCTGCCATCATAATCCCTCTCTTCCCTCAGAGGTCACCGGAGTTTTATTGAGGGACTTATGGAATATAGATGTTTGAAGGCTATAAGGTCGACCTCACTGACTGTACTCTCAATCTCGGTCACCTCAGAGGTGTCAATGTCACTCTCAACACCATCATCATCATCTGGCTCAACGTCGGCCCGAGCAGACAATGGGGCACACCTGGAAACCTCTGACTGAACTCAACCCCTATGACTGCCGATAGAGGAGTGGGTTTAAGAATCGGTGGAACAACCACACTTGGTCCAATAATTTCAACCTCTGAGGAAGAGGTTGATGTGCTTGAACTTTTGTGAGACGAGGCCCAACTAGAAACCTCTGCCTGATCAGGGATCTAATCTTATTGATTTGAGAAGTCCATGGCCTCTTGAAAGTAGTCCACAGACATAGGGTCTGAGGTGGATGACTCAGACTCCGACATTGGGTAGGGATCAGCTGGGACCTCTTGTTGGTTAACTGGTTTGGTTGGTTCAAGGTATATAACCTTCATAGGTGGTGGAAAGATAGGTCTGAGGGGGAATTCCTCTGACCTACGAGCTTCCTCTTGCATTCTTTCTATTTGTCTAATTTTCTCTAATGTCTTCTCTCTAAGGGAGGGGAACTCCTCTGAAAGTTGGTAAAGGGGTCTGAGCATATGAGGAAGACGCTAGACTTATTGACTCTCCTAAATTACAAATAAGATTGGTGAAGGGAATTAAAGATCAAGCTATTAAACTTTGAACAAAAATGACGAAGAGCAATTAAGAACAGTTCGCTGGAAAAACTAATAGTTTCACCAGAAACCTCTTGAAGCTCACCGAAAAATGCAAAACCAAGACTAAAGGCAAAAAAATGAAGAATAATGGATGGCAAGGGATACCTGAAGAAAGGTGATGAGAAGCAAGGAAGGAATCCTAAAGAATGACCACCCAAGCGCACTTCAAATCAGAGCTCTTCTAGAGAGAGAAAGTTGTAGAAATGACCAAATTCGAAGAAGGAGAGAAATGAGGAAGAAAGAGAAGAAAATGAGGTTTAAACCCTCAAGTATGAGTGCATGCATACCAAGGCCCATCATTGCCTTGGGAGCCTAAAAGACAGCCAATATCATCAAACCTGTCAGGCACGCTATCTACTCCAGTAGCTGACACTTGTCACGAGACTATTGACACCTCAAGAAATTCAACCTCGGGTAAATATACCCCTTAGGCACCTGATCACACAGGTAACTAAGGGATAGGGGGTGATTTATATGCCCTAAATGTACCACCTCAGCTCAGAGGCATTAACCTCGGCCGTTGGTATGGCCGATGTTGGAAGGGTCTTAGAACAATGACCAACGATCTCGTCCCAAGCAAGGTCAGCCATGGACGACGTTACTACCAAATGATCCATGGGAATAGTTATTCATCAGGCCATCCAAGGGATGACAACCTCGACTGGGAGTAGGCCGAGGTTAATGCCAGCCTTAGTAGGAAATCAGCCAATGTTTCTAATATGTTCGAGCTTAACCTCGGCCCAGGCCAACCTTATGGTATCACTACCTAACCTCAGCTCCATATAAGCCGAGGTCATCATGATTAATCTCGAATTGGATGACTGTTAGACTTTACCAACCTCATCCTGTTCCAGGCCGAGGTCGTGACCAAACAGATGGCCGAGCTCTTCTACGCATATGTGGGGATAAGAACACGTGTACATAAATCGGTTATAATCGAATCATTCCCCCCACATGAGGGAATATTGAGGTCATCATTATCTACATGAGATCAACCAGGTGTCATTCTCATGCCGGTTCGATCCTCATGCACATACTCATTGCATGCTTGGGGGGTACACTACACCCCCCAGGCACTATATATAGAGATCATCATTTACCTTGAAAAGGATCCAAAATTATCAGCTCTAGCTGAAACTCTATCTAAATACCCAGTAGAGAGATAAATCTTGAGAGTTTGTATCTATGGCCATTAGAGCCTCATGCAGTGATATTAATCACACACTTGCACAATGGACGTAGGCCTGATTGGCTGAACCACTTAATTCCGGTGTGAATCCTCTACTCCTCACTTCCCTCTACTATATCTATATGTACCCTTGTGTTGACATTCTTAACATTGAATTGAGCTCCCAAACACCTTGAAGGGTGGTGCTGTTTCCGGCATCATCAGGCTCTATTTAGGCTTAGGTTTGGTACAGAATTGGTCTTCGGGCATCGAAATGTTCCGGGCAAGCTAAGAAATGGACTCCTCTCTTCACGGTCGCTTTGATTTTCTTCATTTCATGCTTTTGATCAATACTTTGTCGGAATTATGTTGATTTAACACAATTTGATTTCGCGACAGCCAATTAACCTGAGAAATAAATAAATACTAACGAGCGACTAAAATGCATTTATTTAGGGCATGAATGGGTCCTTATCACCGCTCCTTTGAGACCCTTCCTCCCTACCTTCGTCTTCCTTTGTTCAATTTATCATAAGTCTCTGTACCTCCCTCTGATTATGAGTGGGAATTATCTCTAATTATTAGTTGACCTTTAGGCTCCCCTGTAACAACTCGAGGTCTTGGAGACGAGGATCTATTTATTTTGGGAGAAATAAATAATATTTTATTGGAGAATAATTAAATTTGGCACTTGAGGTCAAAACTTGGAGTCGTTAGAAAGTGTATCGAATGGCGATTCTGAGGGTGTAGTGTTCGGAAGGGTCCAGAAAGTCGAAATGACTGTACTTGGGGTCTATTTAGGTTCCAAAATAATTTAAGTTAGTTTGGCTCGAATTAAAGTCACCGAGTCATTTAAAGTGTGTATTATCATTTAAAGATGTGTATCTTGGGAGTTAGGGCTTAAAAAGCATACGGGAGATTTATTTCTCCCAAGAGAAAAAGAGAAATAGAAAGAGAGAAGGAAAGAAGAAGAGAAAGAAGGAGAAAAGAGAGAGAAAGTGTAGTTTTTCCGGCATCTACGCGATCTCAAGGCGGATTCAGACCCTATGAACTCGAGGCAAGTGATTAAACTTGCTAAATAATTGTTGTGTACCATTTATTTCATGATTTGTGGATTAAATCTTTGGGTTATAGGTTTAGTTTGAGAAAAACTTAACTTTTGGGTAAATCTTAGATTTGTAATGTAGATCTTGGATTTAATGATAGAAATTAGTTTATATGTATTCTAGGATGAATATTGATGTTATATATGTGATTGGGTTGAAGATAAATGAAGAGAAAATGATTAAACAAATTTTGGGATTTTGGCTCACTTAAAAAGTAGCCATTTTCGAAAGTTCTGAAGGGCCGAATCGATTCGACCTCCTACCGAATCGATTTGGAAATATGCAGGTGCCCAGGTCTGAGTCAACGAATCGATTCAGACTCCAGCCGAATCGATTCGGCCTGAGACAGAGTCCCAGGTCTGATGACCCGAATTGATTTGCCTTCTTGGCCGAATCGATTCGCTAGGCCGAATCGAGTCAGAATTGTCCCGAATCGATTCGAAAATAGGGCTTTTCGACGGATGTTTTTCTAAGGAGAATTTCATTCTGTTTTGTTCAAGGTTATCGATTGGAAACCTCTTTAGGGATCGTATGGAATACGTTTTGGAGACTTTTAAGGAGTTCCCCTTACAAGATTTTATTGGAGTCACATGGACTTTGAATTGAGGAATACCGATTAGAGAATTTGGTATATTCTAAGTGGGGAAGCCCACCTTAATTGGAGATTCTATTTGAAGATGATTATACATACATATAGAAGAATGATAATAAATTTAGTGATAATGGATTTTAGAATTCAATCCCAAATGGATAACTTTAAAAGGTTCATAAAATGAATTGAACCTAATTATGGATGGAGAATTATAAATGCTATTTGATGTGCATACGGATATAGAAGTATCCTTATTTATGTTTAATTTGAGAGATGTCTCACACAATGAGAAATGCTAATTGAAGAGCATTAGGATAAATGAATATCCTTAACATGAAAAGAATTGAGAAACAATTCATTATTAGAAGCGACAAGTGAGCTTCAAGCGAGAAATAGTACAATGTATACTAAGTGGGGATAATGTGTGAGGATTGACGGTTAGTGTATCAAAAGAGAGTGATATACTTAATAATGATATTAATTCAACTAAGCTTAAGTGCGTAATATTGAAAATGTAAATGATGTGGCAAGTATACCTTATATGATGGTATATATATATATATATATATATATATAGTTAAGCATACCCCCTCCTTGCTATCATTGGAAAGTTACGTGCGTTGAGGGTGAGCATCCTGACTCAAAGAGTAGGGTGTGGATATTCCCCAAGTCATAGTCGTCCATTGTGATTATTATGTGATATATATATATATATATATATATATATATATATATATATATATATATATATATATATATATATATGAATTATTTTGGGGGTGAGAAGTCGGGGGTATGTGACGTTCTCACTTTTCGGTTAGGAGCTATGACCGCTTCCCGGGACATTGTGTGCGTGAGTTGATCATGAGGTGGGTGCCGTTGAACCCCACCAGGTGGCCCCAGTTTGCTATGTGTATGGGCTGTTGGAAGATGATAGCATGTGAGCCTGCGTCCTCGAGTTATAGCTCGATTGGATGGTTATTGTTTATTGTGCTTGTACTTGGGTATCAAAGGCATAATGGACCTCAAGGACTAACATTGCCAGGACTAGTGTATCGGGGGTGTTCCTTATTTGGATTTCGCCTCGGCGAGACGTAGCACGCACGAACCGCAGTGTAATGTTGTAAATTGGGGAGAAGTTAGTCCTTAATGCTCATACTTATATATATATCACATATCCCGACAATCGACAGTGCCAGGAGTAGTGTAACCGGGGGGGGGGGTTCCTTGTTTGGATTTCGCTTCGGTGAGACGTCCCACGCATGAAATGTCGTGTACAATTGAGAATTGGGAATACTAATTAATTAAAATGGAATAATAATAATTTGGGTTACATGCATCAAGCATTGAGGGCATAATGAACCTCGAGGATCAATACTGTCAGGAGTAGTGTAACCGGGGGGGGGGGGTCCTTGTTTGGATTTCGCCTCGACGAGACGTCCCAGGCACGAAATTCCGTGTCGTGTTGAGAATCGGGAGGAGTTTAGTCCTTAACACTTGATGCTAATAACACATATATCATTATATATATTGCTTAGATGCCAAATGATGGCATAACTAGAATATATGAAATTCTAGTAATTGAGAATGTTGATGTATTGTGATGATGTGATTATGAAGTTGATTATGCAACTTTATATGTTCAATAAATGAACAAATATAAAGAGAACTATAACATTAAAGTAATGTTATATACGGAATTTAGATAAGTGTATATTTCGAGATAAGTTAGATAATCTTAATCGAATATTTATTTTGGGATCTAGTTAGATTTATTTGCCTAATCAGATTTGGGCATTTATTGGGAGACCACGTGCATACGTTAAGTCGCGCGCTCTAGTTGAGAGGTGAGTTGGATTTTAAAGAAGAGTTCGATTCCACCTTAATCATGTAATAATTCATTTATAATTATTATGCATTTTAATGCACTTGCTATAAAATGTTTTTAACTCGGGATCTGACCCGTTTATATTTTCTCCCTCCATGTATGTATTGTATTACTTTAGGTGTTCCTCCGCAAGGACGCCATTGATGTTCATCCATCCAGGGTATTCATGGAGCTGTGGCAGTAGCGGACTGTTGCGGCACTTTATTTTAGTCAATTCCTATCTTTGTATATCTAGATTAGGATTTAGTTTGTATATTGAGTTAGTATTCAAGTGTTGTAGATTAACACTTTCATATTTTATCTCTCAGATTATTTGTATTGTCTGTGTCCCGACAGCTTATTCGGGTATTTCATTGTAGAGATTTTAGTGTACATTGTATTGTATCCTTTTATATTATTGAAGTTTGCAGATATCACTCATCATAGTTAGATGTGTGTTGCTGGGTATGTTTGCATTATTGGTTTTGTTGTTGTTGTTAAATAAAAGTTTTAAATTTTTGACAATCCACTTTTAATGATTTAGGGTAGTTGGCTTTATATTATTTAGTTTTTTCAGTTGATGTTGAGACTGTGCCATCTGAGATACCCTATTTAATGTAGTATAGGGTTGGCCACCCGTTATTATTTTGAGCGGGTTATCACAGATGGTATCAGAGCATCAGGTTCTAGTGTCTTTAGGATCTGTGCGGATTACTAAGATCTTTCATAAGCGTTCTTGATGTAGAGCCTTATTGTTAGGATGGTTGTATTCGTATGTCCATATTTCTTATGCGATATGAAAATAGTTGAAAGGTGTTCTGATACAATTGCTCTTGTTTCAGATGCCACCGAAGGGAGGTCGTTCAGTCAGGGAAAATAAAGGGGCTGAAAATGTGCAACCCCAAATGATTCAAAGGAACATGACTACAGATGAAGTTGCTAATATTGTGGCACAAGCAGTAACTGATGCCATTTCGACGATGACGTAACAACCTGTCGTTCAAACAACCCTAACCCATTTAGGATTATCTTTATGGGAGAGAGTGAAGGAATATTTTAGTAAGGGGCATCCTCCCGAGTTGGTAGGGGGAGTTGATGTAATGGCTGCAAGTCAATGGAAGAATAGTATGCAGAGGCACCTCCGTATGGTTGAGTGTAGTGAGGTGCAGAAGAAATTTTTAGCCACCTTTAAGTTATCGGGTGCAGCTCTTCAATGGTGGGAGTCTATCACCACATCTGAATAGAGAGATACTTTACCTATAGTAGACTTTTGGGAACTTTTTGATCGAAGGTATTTTCTTTCCCCGACTCGAGATATGAAGATTTTTCAGGGAAATAAAATGGTGGCAGAATATGAGGAATATTTTTCTAGATGGGCGAAATTAGTACCTGATGAGGTAAATACGGAAGAGAAGCGTATATAGAAGTTTATTAGAGGTTTAGATTGGAAAATCCGGCAACATTTGTTAGAGAGTCCTAAGTTAGTGACTTTCATTGAGGTAGTGAATGCGGCACTATTAAAGTGTCATGAATATCATCTTCGTTTGTGAGAGGGTAAGAACTTTGGAGATTCGAGTTCATCAAGTAAGTTTGCCGAAGAGAGTGCCAGTAATGCGAGTGGGAAAAAAGGATTTGTGAGTAGGTGTTTCTTTTGTAAAGAAATAGGTCATAGAAAGAAAGACTGTCCTAAAAGGGGTAAAGGACCACATTTTGATGAAGTTTTGGAAGTGCAACCCCTACAACAGATTCGAGGTCATTTTAGATTAGGGGACTTTGTTTGGGAGCCCATTGATGAGGAAGGGAAATCGGACTAGAGATGGGTGCTGAAAGTTATTTTCCTATGTGAATAGGATTATTACTATATGAAGTTTTCGAATATCGTATGGGAGATATTTTTGAAAGGGTAGTTCTATAGCCCTATTATGTATGTAATGACCCTAAAGGGAATTTTGAGCAAGTTAGGCTCTTATGTTATTATCTTTTGCAAGACTAGATAGTTGTAATGCGCTCAAAAAGAGCTATAAACCTTGTGGTAAATGTAAGAATGGTTATGGTGCGATAAGTAGTAATGATAAAGCTACTTCTTTTTATATAGTCATGTTAGACTTAAATAATTGTTGTATTCCAGTTATGGATGAGCCTTATAAATGGCAATATGTTAATATGATATGAGATATCATTACTGAAAAGAATTTAAAGATTGTGGATTGATGGGACGTAGGAAAATTTATAGCTCATAATTATGCTAATTTTTGTGAGCTATATGTTGTTATACGTATGATGATTTAAAAGACCTTGTGTGGGACATAAGGCACTTTATGTAAATATCTTAAGACATAAAACCAAAATATTTTTATAAACTGTTTTTCAAACTAAAACTTTTTTTTAGGCCTTGGGTCATATCAAAATGATTTTTCCCCAAAATGTTTTCAAACTTTAGTCCAGATTTAACAAACTCTCAATCCCTGACGTCGCCTCATAGTAGTGTATTTGGAGGGTTCCTTGTTTGGATTTCGCTTAGGCGAGATGTCCCCCGCACGAAAGTGGCGAATGCCAGGAATTGAGAGGAGTTATTTCTTTGGACCATTTAAAAATTTTACACTATTAAAATGTTAGTATTATTTATATCTATGGAATTATGGAATTTTAGAGGCAAATGAGGCCTCATCATGATTGGTACGAGCGATAGCTCGAATATAAAAGGTGTATGGGCACCCTAGTTGTGGAAATTGGTTTTATGAGCTCAAAATCAACTTAAAATAAAATGAATAAAATTAATTCGTCGTGGGAAGTTAGAGATTTGGAGATAGGATTAATGAGGATGGGTGTAGTAGAACTAGTTGAGCTTTGGGGAGTTAGGCTTAGCTAAAAATTTCGAGGATGAAATTTTTGTAAGTGGGGAAGTTTGTAACAACCTGAGGTCTTGGAGACGAGGATTTATTTATTTTGGGAGAAATAAATAATATTTTATTGGAGAATAATTAAATTTGGCACTTGAGGTCAAAACTTGGAGTCATTAGAAAGTGTATCGAATGGAGATTCTAAGGGTGTAATTGTGTCCGAAAGGGTCGAGAAAGTCGAAATGACTGTACTTGGGGTCTATTTAGGTTCCGAAATAATTTAAGTCAGTTTGACTCGAATTAAAGTCACCGAGTCATTTAAAGTGTGTATTATCATTTAAAGATGTGTATCTTGGGAGTTATGGCTTAAAAAGCCTACGAGAGATTTATTTCTCCAAGGAGAGAAAAAGAAATATAAAGAGAGAAAAAAAGAAGAGGAGAAAGAAGGAGAAAAGAGAGAGAAAGTGGAGTTTTTTCGGCATTTACGCAATCTCAAGGCAGATTCAGACCCTAGGAACTCGAGGCAAGTGATTAAACTTGCTAAATAATTATTGGGTACCATTTATTGCATGATTTGTGGATTAAATCTTTGGGTTTTAGGTTTAGTTTGAGAAAAACCTAACTTTTGGGTAAATCTTAGATTTGTTATGTAGATCTTGGATTTGATGATATAAATTAGTTTATATGTATTCTAGGATGAATATTGATGTTATATATGTGATTGGGTTGAAGAGAAATGAAGAGAAAATGATTAAAACAAATTTTGGGATTTTTGCTTACTTAAAAAGTAGCCATTTTCGAGAGTTCTGAAGGGCCGAATCGATTCGGCCTCCTACCGAATTAATTCGGAAATATGCAGGTGCCCAGGTCTGAGTGACCGAATCGATTCGAACTCCAGCCAAATCGATTCGCCCGGAGACAGAGTCCCAGGTCTGATGACCTGAATCGATTCGCCTTCCTGGCCGAATCGATTCGCTTGGCCGAATCGATTCGGAATTGGCCCGTATCGATTCGAAAACAGGGCTTTTCGACGGATGTTTTTCTAAGGAGAATTTCATTCCATTTTGTTCAAGGTTATCGATTAGGAACCTCTTTAGGGATCGTATGGAATACGTTTTGGAGACTTTTAAGGAGTTCCCCTTACAAGAGATTATTGGAGTCACATGGACTTTGAATTGAGGAATACCGATTAGAGAATTTGGTATATTCTAAGTGGGGAAGCCCACCTTTATTGGAGATTCTATTTGGAGATAATTATACATTGATATAAAAGAATGATAATAAGTTTAGTGATAATGGATTTTAGAATCCAATCCCAAACGGATAACTTTAAAAGGTTCGTAAAATGAATTGAACCCTATTATGGATGGAGAATTATAAATGCTATTTGATGTGCATACAGATATAGAAGTATCCTTATTGATGTTTAATTTGGGAGATGTCTCACACAATGAGAAATGCTAATTGAAGAGCATTAGGATAAAAGAATATCCTTAACATGAAAACAATTGAGAAACAATTCATTATTAGAAGCGACATGTGAGCTTCAAGCGAGAAGTAGTAAAATGTATACTAAATGGGGATAATGTGTGAGGATTGACGGTTAGTGTATCAAAAGATAGTGATAAACTAAATAATGATATTAATTCAACTACACTTAAGTGCATAATATTGAAAATGTAAATGATGTGGTAGGTATACCTTATATGACGGTATATCTTTATATGATGTGATGATGTATGTGTACCTTATATGATGGTGTGTATATATATATATAGTGAATCATACCCCCTCCTTTCTATCATTGGGAAGTTACGCGCATTGAGGGTGAGCATCCTGGCTCAAAGAGTAGGGTGTGGATATTCCCCAGGTCATAGTCATCCATTGTGATTATTATGCGATATATATATGCATTCTTTTGGGGGTGAGAAGTCGGGGGTATGTGACGTTCTCACTTGTCGGTTAGGAGCTATGACCGCTTACCGGGACGTTGTGTGCGTGGGTTGATCACGAGGTGGGTGCCATTGAACCCCACTAAGTGGACCCAGTTTGCTACGTGTATGGGCTGTTGGATGATGATAGCATGTGAGCCTGTGTCCTCGAGTTATAGCTCGGTTGGATGGTTATTGTTTATTATGCTTGTACTTGGGTATCAAAGGCATAATGGACCTCAAGGACTAACATTGCTAGGACTAGTGTATCGGGGGTGTTCCTTGTTTGGATTTCGCCTTGGCGAGACATACCACGCACGAACCGCAGTGTAATAATGGAAATTAGGGAGAAGTTAGTCCTTAATGCTCATACTTATATATATATCACCTATCTCGACAATCGACAGTGCCATGAGTAGTGTAACGGGGGGTTCCTTGTTTGGATTTTGCTTCGGCGAGACGTCCCACGCATGAAACGCCGTGTACTGTTGAGAATTGGGAATATTAATGAATTAAAATGGAATAATAATAATTTGGGTTACATGCATCAAGCATTGAGGGCATAATGAACCTCAAGGATCAATACTGTCAGAAGTAGTGTAACGGGGGGGTTCCTTGTTTGGATTTCGCCTCGACGAGATGTCCCACGCATGAAACGTCGTGCCATGTTGAGAATCGGGAGGAGTTTAGTCCTTAACACTTGATGCTAATAACTCATATATCATTATATATATTGCTTACATGCCAAATGATAGCATAACTAGAATATATGAAATTCTAGTAATTGAGAATGTTGATGTATTGTGATGATGTGGTTATGAAGTTGATTATGCAACTTTATATGTTCAATAAATGAACAAATATAAAGAGAACTATAACATTAAAGTAATGTCATAGATGGAATTTAGATAAGTGTATATTTCGAGATAAGTTAGATAATCTTAATCGAATATTTATTTTGGGATCTAGTTAGATTTATTTGCCTAATCAGATTTGGGCATTTATTGGGAGACCACGTGCATACGTTAAGTCGCGCGCTCTAGTTGAGAGGTGAGTTGGATTTTAAAGAAGAGTTCGATTCTACCTTAATCATGTAATAATGCATTTATAGTTATTATGCATTTTAATGCACTTGCTATAAAATGTTTTCAACTCGAGATCTGACCCGTTTATATTTCCTCCCTCCCTCCATGTATATATTATATTACTTTAGGTGTTCCTCCGCAAGGATGCCATTGATGTTCATCCATCCAGAGTATTCGTGGAGCTGTGGCAGTAACGGATTGTTGCGGCACTTTGTTTTAGTCGATTCCTAGCTTTGTATATCTAGATTAGGATTCAGTTTGTATATTGAGTTAGTATTCAAGTGTTTTAGATTAACACTTTCATATTTTATCTCTCAGATTATTTGTATTGTCTGTGACCCAGCAGCTTATTCGGGTATTTCATTATAGAGATTTTGTTGTACATTGTATTGTATCCTTTTATATTATTGGAGTTTGCACATATCACTCATCATAGTTAGATGTGTGTTGTTAGGTATGTTTGCATTATTGGTTTTGTTGTTGTTGTTAAATAAAAGTTTTAAAATTTTGACAATCCACTTTTAATGATTTCGGATAGTTAGACTTATATTATTTAGTTTTGTCAGTTGATGTTGAGACTGTACCATTTGAGATACTTGATTTAATGTAGTATAGGGATGGACACCCATTATTATTTTGAGTGAGTTGTCACATCCCCCTACATTGATAAAACTGGGCGATACTTTCATATATCTTAGGTATGGGGCCATGTGATTGGTGTGAAGTTGTAGTGATTATCCATTGTTGATGTTTTGAGGTTATAGGGATGGAAAAACCTACAACTGTACATAATATAAGCGAGATATCCTCGAAGGTATTAGATTAAGCATTCATTATGTGCAGGCTTGAGTGGAGCCCCTTTATTTATGTATGTAACTGGGACCATAATTATATTGATAGTATACTTGGTGAATGTTTTCCTTTTCCTGTTTAGATATACTGGAGATATTTAGTGTAGCATTATTATTGATCCATTAGTTTTATTCAATCGATATAACTAATGGTTAGTCATTAGATCACTTGGGCGTGGGTTTAGAAGAATGTGATAACTAGGGCTGTTTGGGTTGTGATAAACTTAAAAATAACTACAAGACGAGAGGAAGATGCGTAGTTATATTGTATCCCAAATTCAGTTATAATCTTATTCTATATAAACTTATTATTTACGTTGTTATAATATCTATTTTCACGGGTCTTAGGTGCTGACCTAGACTTGAGTTTATCGTTGGAGGAGCACCTCCAAAGGCATTATACACATCCTTCTTAGGTTGTAAAAGTCATGCAGTGTAGCTCATCTTCTTTTTTTCAGATGTATAGTTCAGTGCGTACATTTTTATTTGTACCGTTTTCCCCGAGTTAGCTTTTATGCATGTGGTACTTCTATTCGGAGATAGATATTTATTTATGTTACACATTATATTCTAGAGTTTGTTTTATTTTGCATCGTCAGTTGTATGGTATCGGAGATGGTATATAATAATTCAGTATTTTATTGCCTCGCATTTTATCTGCTTATTTAGTTTTATTTTGTTTATGCTGAGAATGTTACCAAATGTTTTTTATTTTCGTGATTTTTGTATTAGAACTGATTAATCTATTTATGGATTTTTTGGGGTGTCACAGTTGGTAACCTAGCATTTCACTTTCTAGTGTCCTAGGGTCTTTAGTGCGTTTGTTTCTTTTTTGCATTATGTTCTTTGATAACTATAGAGCTTTGTCATTTAGGATTTGTACTCCGTATAATGACAACTTCTTGGAGGGTTTCACGTCATTTTCTTGAACGTACGATGGGAATAAGACCAAGTGTATCAGGAGGGTTCCTTTTTTGAATTTCCTTTGTGAGATGTCCCACACATGAGGTTGACTTCTGTAAGGATTTAGGGAAGTTTAGGTGTGAGACCTTTAGTATGTTCTTAGCGTGTGGTTGGAGGAAAAATACTTCCACTCACCGTCCATAACGGGATTAAAAATAAGTTTTTTGAAGACCTATCCAGGGTGACCATGTGTAAGCCAATATGAGGGGGAATTAAACTATGTTTATCTTTATGCACTTGGAGAGATTGATAGCAAAGTAAATAAAGACTTTCGCGTTATCAATAACTACTCTTGAAGACATATAGTGTTAGCAAATTTATTTGCATAAGGATTCAGTTGGTATTATTCGATGACCGTCCTTCAACATCAATGTGTAAATGGTGAAAGTTATTCATCTATATAGCCCAATCATTACAAGTATGTGAAGGGTAGAGTCCCTAAGGTTGATAAGATTGGGGCCGAATTAGGGTTGAAATACTAGGAATGGTTTCATGTTATCCCGACCGGGGAGAACCTCCCTTGTACAAGGAACTACACCAAGGGAGAAGCCCCTAAGAGGTTCTAGTACCATACAAGTAGGATTATAATAGTCATTCAAGACAATGTAATTATGGCCAATGGGGCCACGATAAATAAGACTAAGTCCAAATGAGGCTAGTTTTTATAGAGTCAACCGTATAGATAGGGTCTGTAGCGTCGTCGGTAGGATAAACGTTCTGATGTTTCCATTAGAGGAAAATTATTACATCAGTGGCAAGTGAGACCACTTATCTAGTAGATACCAAAGGGGCATTTAGTTTATAAAAACATCATCGAGTATGGTTACGGTTATGTTTATGGTTCACACGCGTGAGTTTTACTTCGACATGGAGGAGTTGTCGTTCTTTATTCATAATGTGTTTCTTATAAATTAGAGATACATAGATTTTAACACCGAGTTTTACTTATTTTTAAATAACCAACAGATGGGGGATACTTTACATGGATATTGTATAGATGTGGTAGTTTATTTGGTCGACTAGTTTTTAGCTGCTTTGTTAGATTTTTAGACGAGAGACCATCGTAGTATTATTAGTCTTCTTTAGATAGCTATGTACTTGTATCGACTACCAGGAGTAGGATTTTATGTTTACCATTTTTGGGCAAGGGATTTTCCTATAGTTATGCCTAGAATCGATAGAGGGTCTAGAACAAACTTAAATATAGTTGTGAGCACGTTAAAAGGGGAATACAGTTATGAAGGGATGTTACCAATAGTCCCAAAAAATTCAGTTATATTTGAAGAGGTGTTGTGTTACGCTCTATATAGGAGATTAGTTTTAGTCTTACAATGACACTAGCATTAAACCATTACGAGTTCATCGTATTAGGTTGACTCTAATGAAGATATAGTGTCTTATGTGAGTAGGCACTGCAACATTTAAGCGGTGGGTTATTCGGATAATACGTTAGTGTGGGGAAGACTCTGAAATGGGAATGGTTCACTGAGTTCGTGTGTGGACCACTTAGAGCTGGGCAAGCTCATAATACGGGATGAGTGTTTATTGTTACTTATCAATGACGTATTGGAGTAATTAAAGGGAGTAGGTTCTTTTAGAAATTTAAAAGTGAACTAGTTATCATCAGTAGTGGAATCTAGAGTAGAATATCCTAAAGGATGTTTCCTAATGCAATATGGAGCGTGCGCAACATGTAGCAAATTTTCACTGTACAAGGGACCAGTTCGATGTGATTGGCAATGACGTAATGTTAAAGCAGGAGTAGCGTAGCAGGGGTGGACATTAATCCAACCATTGTGAAGTGGGTGGTGGAAGCCTAAGAGTTTAATTTTATATATGTAGATGATATTCAAGCCATAATTAGGAGGAGTTACCTTTCTCCGTTCAATGATAGAAGCGGGCTACATTTTTCTAAGGGAGATTTTTTGTGACAGTGGGTCCCAATCTACGCGAGGTATTTTTGACCAAAGTGCATGTTTTATGATTCATTTTACATTCCAAAATCAATTGGATGTACAGTAATTGGGAAATACATATTGTGGGTACGATGAAGTAGTTTTAGCATAGTTTGTGTCAAGATGGTGATCCTGTCAGTAAAGAAGGTAGAACATTGGAGGCATTCAAAGAGTTGAAGTGTTCAAAATCCCAGTATAGATGTGGGATAGTAGACCTACTGATTTTAATTGGATTCAGAGGTTCAAAAGAGGACATGGAGTCATTTGGGGTCCTTTTAGTTAGATTTACAAAGTTTATTAGATGTAAGGGTCAGCTAGTTCTTCATTTTAGGAGGGGTTCGAGATGAAAATATTATTGTTCATTATATATCATGTGGGTGTTGTTGGAGCAGGTAAGGGAGATTTTGGAGACAAGCAGAAGCACAGTTTGGGTTCCCAAGAAAGTGGATCCATTTGTTGTTAATGATCTCTCCGATGCGGGGAATCATGAAGTTAGGATTCCAAAAGGAGTTTCCAACCTGATATGAAGTTCTTCTTTGTAATCTTAAATAAGGTTAGTGTGGTATCTTTTGGACTTACCCAATTAGAGTCAATGTGTGTGTGATGTTTTCCAAGGCTAAATATTAAAATGGTTTTGTTTAGTATTAGTGGACCGGCCCATGATGAGAGTCCTTAGTGTGTATTGGGGGGAAGAACGAGTAGATTCGGTGTATAGTTGGAGGACGCTAATGGAAAGATATTCTTAGATTTATAAGTAGAAGTATAATGAATTTGAATCTCGACAAAGAAATTCCTTTTTGGGGGTGGGGGTGGGGAGAGAATGTAATATCTCGTAATTTCCTTGCATTATTTAATTATGGAAATTAATTATGTGTGCTTGCTCTTACAGGTGATGTCACTATTTATGTTTATATGCGTAATTTTATTCGTATTTGAAATTGGACTTAATATACGATAATTCATTAAATAAATTACCAGAAGTGACTTAGTATTATGAGCGACTATGGAATAATGAGGGACTCGATGTGAATGGTTTCCTTGTTTGGATTATCCCCTCATTATCGGGTTCTAATGAATGTGAAGTAGTTTATTATAATATCGAGTTGCATGGAATTAATTAATAATTTTATTTTAATTCCTTTGACTTATACTGGTTTATAACTTAAGTTAATGAGTTAAATAAATTTAATAAAATTTGGTATATCTAGTAGGGACTTTTGGGATGTTTACAATGTTCGATTTAACTTATTATTTGGGGGTTAAGCCCATGAGGTTACTATGTAACATGGAAAGAGTTTTAGACAATTTAAAATATTGTATGGGCTCATTAGTTTGGAGCTTAGGTTCATACCAAGACAAATTTTTTGTGAAGTTGGTTATTGAGGTTAAAAAGCAAACTTGAAAAACTCATTTGTCCTTTGGAGAACCCTAAAAGGTTAAGGACGGAGGATGCACCAATTGGAAAGAAGAATTTTAAGGATTTTGGTGATTGAATCCACATTAAATTCACGAGGCAAGTTTATTTAGGGTTTGATTATGTTTAGTTTTTTATTAATCTATCTCTATTCATTAAAATCTAAGCCTAATCTAAATTATAATCTGACTGAGAAGATTAATTAGTAAATTAGGAATGAACATATTTGAGATAATAATATTATTAATTACATAAATCTTCATGAATTCGAGTTAGGTTTGGTATATAATCATTAGGAGTTGATTATATACTATTAATCTTATAAAATCCCCATATAAATTGAATAAATCGAGGTGACTCCTAAGTTAATTGAAGAAATTTCACAAAACTAGGGTTTTTAGTTGAATATGAAATTTACTCCTATAATCATGTTAGGTTTGTATATAATTGTTATAAATGGGCTTAAATTGGTGTTGGGATAATTATATATGAAGGAAGTTAGGTTTGAATCTAATTTGGGAGCTTGGAGTGGATTTAATTGAGATTTTCGGGGTTGAATCCTGTAAGGAAGAAGATGTTACACACATGGTATAGTTGATCTATCGCCCCTATAGCCGATCGACAGACCTCCCCTGTTTGGCCTAAGGATAGGCTAAGGAGTTGTTTGGGTTGGAATTTGGATCATATGGCTAGGTTAGTTAGGCTTTTAGGATTTTTTTACTTGAAGAAGTGAGAGTAAATTATTATTTTGAGGTTATGGTTTGGGTGTTTGGACAGTTGAGTATTTTGACCTCGTTTAGTTCGTAGGGGTTAAATTGACAGTTGTGCATTTTGACCTCATTGGGTTTGTAGGGGTTAAATTGATTATGAGATGTGAGTTATAGATCCAATAAGAGGATGGATTTTTTATGGTCCGTTAAAAGCTTACATAATTAGGTTAGATGGTCAGGTCTGATAGGGTTGTTACGAGATATTAGTAGGGCCTTTATTCACTGGGGCACTAGGATTAAGTCAAAAATCCCTATAGTAGGGTAACTAATATATTCAATGTTCCTATATAAGTTAAGTTTGGGATGACATCTAGACGTGGAGACTTGATAAATCTGGCTAGTATTATATAAGATTGGCTATAGTTATTGTGCATGTTTTTGGTATAGGTTAGAGGTGGGACTGTACCTATATTGGGAGAGCTTTGTGAGTTAGGGCTAAGGTTATACATGATTTATTATGGTTAGCGCCACATACCAAATTATATAATAGTGATATTACGTGTGACCCAGTAGTGTGGGTCGGTTTGTGTTTTTTTGCTTAAACCCATTAGCTAAGGGTTATATTTTCTTGAGTGTCTTATGTCTAAGACATACCTGGTATTGAGTTCTTGTGGTGTACGTACTATAGCATTTATCCTTATGGTGAGCTTATGACATCGACTGCATTGGTACATCGGTGTGAGAGACATGTTTTACCTTGGTCAATTAACCCCAAACACTATGTGCTAATATACTCGTATTATACCATGGTAATTAAACGGGGGGATCCTTTCATATTGCTTCGTATGGGGCCATATGATTGGAGTGAATGAGTGATGATTATCCCTTGTTGATGTTTTGGAGTTATAAGGGTAGGACAACCAAAAACTCTACCTGGTATGCTTGAGCAATCCCCGAAGGCATTAAAGTAACCCTTTGTTATGTGCTAGTTTGGGTGGAGCCCATTTATTTATATATAGGACTAGGACCTTACATCTATTGATAGTAGACTTTGTGAATGCTTTACTTTTCTATTTTATATACTGAAGATTATTAGTGTAGCATATTTACTGATCCATTAGTTTTATCCCATCAAGATGAATAATACTTAGTTTTATCCCATTAAGATGAATAATTTACTGATCACTTGGGATTGGGTTTAGATACCTTAGATAACTCGGGTTGTTTGGGTTATGATAAACATAAAAATGACTAAAAGATGAGAGAAATATGCATAGTTATACTGTAGACTAAATACAAGAATAATATTATTCAACATAAACTTGTTCTTTACATTGTTGTTATATCTATTTTCACAGGTATTAGGTCGTTATTATTAACCTAGACTTGAGTTGATCATTGGATGAGCACCTCTAGTGGCATTCTACCCATCATTCATAGGTTGTAGGAGTCGAGTAGTGTATCTCATCTACTTTTGTATCTGATTTATAGTTCACTGCAAACACTTTTATTTATACCATTTTTCTCGAGTCACCTTTTGTACATGTGGTACTTGTATTCAAAGTTGGATATTTATTTATGTTACATTTTATATTCCAGAGTTGGTTTTATTTTGAATCGTTAGTTGTATGTTATCATAGATGGTTATTAGTAATTTAATATTTTATTGTCTCGAATTTTATCTAATTGTCCAGTTTTATTTTTATTATGTTGAGAATGTTACCAAATATTTTTATTCTTGTGAATTTTGTATTAGACCTAGTCAATATATTAATCGATTTTACGGGGTGTCACACATCAAACTTATAGCTCAACCTCTTTGAGTAAACATATATTATGAGGTTGAAAACTTGGAATCCTTATCTAACTAAAAACCTAGTCTTTATACCTTAATGGTATAAGACTATCAGACTAAAACTTGCTAACTATGCCAACGACATAGAAACTTTCATGAGGATGCCCACCATTGAAGCATAATTTATATTCCTCATTCTTTCCATCTTGATCAAGTGTTTTAGGACATTGATCCCTAGAGACAATGATTCCATAATTCAAAAGAAGATCCTTTTATAAAATCTTGATGCAAATTTTGTGATTATAACATCGATACAAGTAATTTGGGATGAGACCAACATCGTTTTATCTGATTTAGCAAAAGATTGATCATAAGGATGTGACTGGCTTGACCTAAATACTTCATATCCATCTCTTACTTTGTGTAAATCCATATATTTTCAACGCAACATTTTTTAAAGTATTATCATAACATAATCAAAATTAATTTACCATGTATTACCATGCTATCATTGTTAACCATTGCTTGACAATATGTTTATAGTGTGACTCCCTCTATCCAAATTTTTGTCATGGTCATTTCT
The DNA here is from genome assembly GCA_949130495.1 of Sambucus nigra. Classification (NCBI taxonomy): domain Eukaryota; kingdom Viridiplantae; phylum Streptophyta; class Magnoliopsida; order Dipsacales; family Adoxaceae; genus Sambucus; species Sambucus nigra. The sequence goes on along the minus strand of OX422221.1, from coordinate 199,492,538 downwards.
CTTTCACGATTGAGTCCTTACGTGTAGTAAATTATCTCCAGTCTCTCTTGTAAATGAAATGTTAATTAGTTATTTATATTTATTTATTATTTATTATTTTTCAATGCGTAAAAATCGCATCTAAAACTTAAATGAGTTCTTAAATTTAAAATCCTAGAGAATAATTAGTTATATGCTCCTAGTCGTACATTTGGCTATTTTTCAAGATGAGGCATGATTACTAATGAGGTAGATGATTAAGTTTTATGAATATTATTCCAATTGATAAAGTTACTATAACCAATTAGTGAAAAGTGTGTGTTGTGTGGAAATATGTGTTAGTTATCAAAGGAATATTGGGATGAAATTCTTCTTCTATTATTGATAAACATATTAGTTTATCAATATTAAATACTAGAAGAATTATGGAAACCATGTACCTAAATCCATAGTTATGAATAAGACTTAGGGAGGTTAAAGGTCTTCCACAGACTAAACCCTCTCTCCCTATGACTTCTCTCTCAATGATGGGAAATGAAGAAGAGAGTATGTGAGTGCATTAGCCTTGGGGACTAAAATCCTTCATTATATAGGCATATAATTATAAGCCTATAAATTCTAATTAGGTGACTCTTGAGTAACCAATAGGTGACTCTTGGGTAAACACACATTACAAAGCCCATAATCATTTTAGATGTCTTATTGGGCTCTACTAATTATATCACTTAATTAGCCCAATTAGAATAAAAGCTCAAATACAATTGCTACTTAATATGTAAGCCCACATTAGAATATTAAAAATATTCCAACAATCTCCCACTTGGGGTGCATATTAATTCTGAAGGCAATTATATTCGATAACCTTAGGTGCACACCATATTTTCTATCTATTCTTAAAACATATCCTGAATCAATATGGTCCATCTCGTATACCAGTTTGAGACCAAAGCGACCATTATTGCATTTATTTCGTAATTCCATCCATCAATGATCACCATACCAAATATATTCAATGACATAGATCAAGTATGGATGTGTGGATGGAAATTAAATGTATGTGATCTTAGACATGCCTATTTCCAACCGGTCCTTACCTTATTCCGAAGTGATATCAAACATTAGTCTTTTAAACCTTATGTTATACCACAGTTAAAATACAATACATTCAGAATAAACCACCAAATGAAAATAACATCAACTTTATTCTGCAGAAAATAGAAACATATATAAAGTATCTCAATAATGTCAAAGAAAACAACAAGAATAAACTCCCACTAAAACTGCATATAATCAAACAAGACAACACCCATGTAGTGTGCTCATAAAATACCTTAGATGGTAAGACTTTTGTAAAGGGATCTGTGAGCATGGATTTTGTTCCTACATGCTCAATAGACATTATCTTACTCTAAACTCTCTCCTAAACAATACAAGACTTAATGTTAATGTCCTTAGACTTCGACGAGCTTCAGTTATTATTCAAATATAGAACTGCTAAATTATTGTCACAATATATCTTTAGCGGTCTTTCCATACTATCCACAATTCACAGCCCAATGATAAAATGTTGCAGCAATACCACATGATTTGTTGCCTCATAGCAATCTATGAACTTCATTGCCATAGTGGAAGGTGCAATGAGTTACTTCTTATCACTCCTCTAGGAAATAATACCTCCAAACAACATATAGATATAGCCACCATGGATCTCTTAGTATCTTGACAACGCACATGATCGATGTCAAAATACTCAATGATCTCTAAATTATATGACTTTTGATAGACGAGCATGTAGTACTTTAATTCTCGGTAAATACCTCATAAGACGTTGTTTGCTTTCCATTGATCCGTCCCAGGGTTACTCAAAAATTTTCCCAATATACCTACTATGTACACTAAATATGGATGCATACATACGACACCCTAGAGCGGAAGCATGAAGAACCTTTTTCATTTCTTTATTATCAGTCTCATTCTTGGGGCATTGACAGAGAGTAAACTTATCAACATTAGCAACAGGAGTATCTCCTTGTACACAATCTTTCATGTCAAATCTAGCGAGTACCTTCTTAATATAACTCTTTTGTGATAACCCAAGGTCACCCTAGAGCGATATCGATGTATCTTAATTCACAATACAAAATAGGCATCCCCCAAGATCTTTCATTTCAAAATGTTTAGTTAGAAATCTCTTGGTTTTGTGCAATAAGTCTGTATCACTGCTAGCCATGTCATCGACATAGAGAACAATGAAGATAATTTTACTCCCACTGAACTAATGATATACACAATCAACAACTGCATTAACCTCAAAACTGTATGAGATAATGACTTGATGAAACTTGTGATACCATTAATAAGAAGCTTGTTTGAGACCATAAATGGATTTCTTAAGTTTTCAAACCATGAACTTTAGATCACCCGAGATAGTATTTTGGTTGCACGACATATATGTTTTTTTTTAGACGAAACCCCCACACATGATATTAATCACTATAGATGGAATAACCCCATCAAGTGGCTTACAAGCTCAAGAGGAAAACTTAAAGGAAAATAAATAAGGCTTTGTATAATAAAGCCCTTACAAAGAATTGAACTAGAAAAACTTAGAACCAAAAAATAAGAACACTCCCCTAAATTATCTAATAACTCTAATTGATGGGAGCCTCCATTTATCTACCTTTACCAAACCTTTTATCTTCTTAGGGAACACATTAATATCAAGGGAAAAGATTGAAGATTGCCTCTCTGCACCATAGTTTGCTAAAAGATCAACTGGAGTATTACCCTCTCTATATACATGAGAAAAAGATATAGATAGACCTTCACTTATACTCCAAATATCCTCAACCACATCTCTAATTCTCCAGGGGCATGTAGTTAGCCTTTTTCAGAATATCTACAAGAACTTTAGAATCGGATTCAACAATTATTGGATAATCTTTCAAATCGGAATAATGAGATGGGCCTTCCAAAACAGCTTGAGCCTCTGCTTCCATATTTGATTTAACCCCCAAAAAAGAGCAATAAGCCCAAACAACTTCTCCTCTATAGTTTCTCAATATCCCCCCTCCTCCACTTGGACCCGGGTTACCTTTAGAGCAGCCATCTGTATTTAACTTCAACACCTCTTTTGGGGGATGCACCCAATGAACTAGAATAAATTTAAGGGAAGGATGAGGAAAATCATGAACATTATATATTGAACAACCTTTAGGAACATTTGGATGGCTTTTAACAATAGCTTTGCTTAACTTGTTAATTCTATCAATCATCAAAAGGCTATTTGGCAATGCATCATTAAACCTACTGCCATTTCTTTGAACCCATAAGAACCAACAAATAAGAGTGGGAATTATTATGTGAAAGATACCTTTAGTAGATTTGGGAGCATTAATCCACCATTGAATAATCCTACCTCTCACTGTAGACCTGTTTAAAACCATTCCCAAGACTCTACTGTAGTGATCCCAAATGCTTCTAGACAAATCACCTTCCACAAACAAATGATCACAAGTTTCCACTTGCGGATTACTACAACAAACACATCTCGAAGGCCCCTTCCAACCAATACTATATAACTTGTCATCTAAAGGCAAAAAACCACCTACAAGCTTCCACATAAACACTGAAAGTTTAGAAGTCAAAGCCTTGTGCCAAACAAAAGATGATGCCCAAGAGGAAATGTAATGGTTCCTTATAGAATTCCATCCAGAAGATACTTTGAATTGTCCTTCAGAAGTAGATGTCCAAATTATCTCATCCAAGTAACTAACACTTCTAATTTTTTCAACCATTAGTTTATGACATACATCTGCAGAGAAATAGTGTAATAGCATCCCTTTGTCCCACTGTCTATTTTCATCCCAAAGATCTTTCACCTCAATTAAGCCATCTTTATCTGTGAATTGATGAAAAGGGCCTATGCTAGACCAATTATCCCACAAAGCACTGACTTTACCCTCTGCTATTCTCCATTTAATATTCTGCTCTGCTTTACCTCGCATATCAACCATTCTCTTCCAAGTGTGGGATCCCCCTCTTTGAGACACTTTACAAGGATGGGAGTTCCTACAGTATTTGGCTTCCATAAATCTAGCCCACAAAGAATCTCTGCTTCTGAACTTCCACCACAACTTCATTGAAAAAGCTTTGTAAATATCCTCCAATCTTCTAATACCAATACCTCCTTCTTTGATAGGCCTGCATATCTGATCCCAATTACACCAATGATGTCTATTGTCTCCCATACTAGAACTCCAGAAGAAATAAGCAAACATCTTCTCAATAGCTTGAATAACAAATTTAGTTGGTTGAACTGCAGACAATAGATATAAAGGCATGGAGCATAGAACAGATTTTATGAGAGTGACTTTGCCACCTGTAGACAACAACTTATATTTCCAACTCCCAATTCTACCTCTTATTTTGGCTACCAGAGGTTCAAACATCACACTTTCCTTCCTTCCTGAGTAAATTGGACATCCTAGATATGTAATGGGAGAAGATTTTATATTCATTCCCACCATATCTGAAATTCTTCTAGCAGCTGGAGATTTAATCTTATTAGACACTATTAAAGAGCTTTTTTGTTTGTTGATTTCTTGGCCAGACACTTTCTCATAGCTATCTATCACCATCATCATAAGCCTTAAAGATCGTTTATCACCAGATGAGAAGAGGATAATATCATCAGCAAAAGCTAAATGGTTTAGCTGCGGACATCCTATAGGTGTTTTGAAACTTTTAAAAGAAGGAATTGCGTGCAACCGGTTGAGATTTCTAGATAAAGCCTCTGCCATTATAACAAACAACCCTGGAGATAATGGATCACCTTGCTTTAATCCTCCCTCTCCCAGACTTAAAAAAACCTTTTGATGTACCATTAGTAAGAACTGAGAACCAGTTGTTTGAAATAACTCTCCATACCATGTCAATCCATCTCTCACAGAACCCAAATCTCCTCATAACTTGGAGAAGAAATGTCCAGGAAACTCTATCATAAGCTTTGGCCATATCAAGCTTTACAACCACATTTCCACCAATGTTTTTCTGATTCAGCATGTGAAACATTACATATATGGTTTCGTCAATGTTACCATTGAGAAAATCCGTTTTAACTTCCATCTGATGCAATTTAAAATCAAAATGAGATATAAGTTCTCATGAGGTTTCTGAGTTTGGTCTTCTGAAAAAACTCTTTGATTTTGAGTAGGGAAGTCCTTATTGTTGTTGTAAATGCAATAAACACCTGTTCGATACCGGTGGTCATAATCAACAATTTATTCCTGCAATTTTAAGATCTAAACATGAAACACCAATTTTAAATAGATTTTGTCTTTTTATCCTAAACATATAACTATGTGATAAGACTGATAAAGTAAACTAATCATTTAATAAAGGAAAATTAAGGGGAAAAAAGCCTTTCGGGTAAAACCTTTTTTCAGCGCTTTAGAGAGTTTATAGGAATATCGACTTCTAGGCTAATTGATAACCGCCACAAGTATAATGTGCAGTGCCTAGAAAATCTCTAAAGAATATGACCCCATCCAGAGTTGTCCACATGCAGGCTTCTATGCTCGGTATCCACCGATCAACCTTTGCCTTCAATAGTGAGTCCCCTCGGGTATCACAAGTCATCCATGAGATGCCTTCTCCATAAAAGTGTAAGAAAGTGTAAATAACTTTCTTGAATTCACAAAACAAAATATTCAGGATATTTTTTTGTGAATTAAATAGTGTTTTTGCAACACAAAAAGTGAAGATCTTTCGCAAAAGTTATGAAGAAACAAATTTGCTAAATTCTTAAACAATCTGAACATGAAATAGGTATTTATAAGTCGTTCACAAAATTCGAGGTAGTGGCATTGTTCAAATGAAAATGTCACATCGTTCTAATAAGATGGTGATCTCGTTCGAATGATAAATGTCTTGCCTTTAACAACATAAAAAAACTTAAACATTTAGGCCTCGTTTTAAAAACACATTGAACGACCTCCAAATGACATGCAATTTCGTTTTAACATTATGTCGATTCAATTTGAATGAGATTTAAAAATAAAATTATTTTTCTTTTCGAAAATAAAAAACTTCTATTCGTTTTTGATAAAAAAATAAACATTCTAAACATAATTCTATAAATTAATTTAAACTCTAAATTGCTTTATACCTTTACAGGATTTTGGGAAGTCTTCGAACTTTGAGATGCTTGAGTTTAATTTGTCATGACTATGCATGATAATTTGTAATGGAATACGCCAAACTAGTTTGAAACTATGCTATGAACAATACTAGAAAAAATGTTCTTACAAATCTCCCCCTTTGGCTATTCTGGTACAAAAAATATAAACAAACACCAAATTAAAATCAAAAGATATCCTATGACAAAAATTCTACTTTCCTTCCTAACCCTGGAATGGAATTGCATAAGTCTCTTTGTCTTCAAACTTCTTTTTCTTCCCTTTTGGCAAACTTTGTCTTCATCCCTACGTCTTGAATTTTGTCTTAAAGTACCTACACACATGAGACAAAAAATATACCTTGTGATGCATCGAGTTTGAAATAAGATAAAACTCATAAATCAATTCTCCCCCATAAATCAAACTCATCAAAACTAATTTTATATTCCCCTCCCCCCTTTTGTTTTTATCCAAAATAGACAAAGAAGTAGAAACATAGGCATGAAATATGAAGCATCACGTGGAAGATAATATATCATCACAAAACGATATAAATCAAGCATGTTAATAACCATCTCAAAGGAAAACAAACACCAACTATTTTTAAAAAAAATCAATTAAAAAAAAACTAATTTGACAAATAAAAATACATATATAATATATGCAAAATATATCAATAAAAATTCAGCACACATATATAAGTATAAATGACCACAAACCTAACACAAAACATATAAGCTTTACACACTAGCATAATATAGATTAGGGGTGGAAAAAAAAAGATGAACCCAATTGACCCGATTGGACCGAACCGGACCGAACCCACATTTATAGGGTTTTTTATAAATCGGTCCTAATTCGGTCCTAAATTAAGAGACCCGAATATATTCAGTTCGGTCCAAAATGGACCTTTTAAATTCGGTCTTAAGATCGGAACGGACCATTTTTTAAATATTATATAATATATATATTAATTTTATATAAATATATATTATTAGGAAATAAAGAAACCCCTAAACTGTATCACTTTAACTTACTTGGCCATCCAACACAACTCTCACTTTCCTCCCTCTGTCAACTCTCTCACTTTCCTCTCTCTCAACACCATAACACCATAACCAAAAATTGAATCATCGTAGAGGGGTATAAACAGATGGACTCGTTGGACCAAAACTTTGCTAAGAACTTGGCTGGTGATATTATTGGGACGAGGTTTGAGAACTCATATGTGAAGTCGACTCCATTTCATCCATAGACAGAAGTGTTTGGGCTTCAGAGGTTCCGTGAGTATGAGTTGATCCATGGTCGCTGGGCTATGTTGGCCACACTCGTGGCTCTGTCTGTTGAGTCTCTCGCACTGGTGTCACATGGCAAGATGCTGGAAAGGTATTTATTCCCATACATCATTTTGCATACCCATACATATACCTACAGTAAATAGATCCTCTAGTATCTAATATGTCTGATCTCAGCTGAGATATGTTCACATATTGATCACTTGTGGATTTCTGTTTGTGGATTTTTTTCTTTGTGGAGTAATAGAAAACTATTAAACATTTTGGTTTGTGGATTAATAGATAATTGTTAAACATTTCTGTTTAACATTTCTATTTCATTTATGTTTGTGGCCATTTATGTTTGTGAATTCAAAACAACCTCTAAATATTCAAAACAACAAAAAATTTACAAATCTTTATTGAAAAAAAAGTAAATAATTTTAAACTTGGATCGATTATTAACCCAACCGGACCGAAAATAGCCTAGACGGAATAAATAGGCTAAATCGATTAAATCAGTCCGAATTTGGTCTTCTCAAATATAGGACCGAATAGTTCGGTCTGTCACATAAAATGACCAAAAACCGGACCGGACCGCGTCCACCCCTAGTATAGATGTGTCTAAACATGTGGGATGAAATGAATGGGCGTGAACTAGTTACAAATGAATTATATTTCAAACACTCAAATATGTTTAAGAAGTTCTAATTGATTGTAAAACTTTATGAAACTAAGCTTTAGTCTCAAGTGACAAATATAGTGAACTTACTAAACAAAACAAACACAATACACACAAGACAAGAATATTGATCATTCTACAAATGAATAATGTCTTGAGAAAATAATCATAATTAGGTATCATTGTGCAAACCCGTTAAAAAAAAACTCTCTTAAAAGATAAACATGATCATATTTTCTATTATTTTCTTTTCTGTTCTTTTGAATAATCAATAAAACTAAACTATATTGGCCCCCTTTTGGCATATTTACGCTCTTTTTATTGCCTTATTTTTTTCTTAGGCTCTTTTCAAACGGTGGCTTTCGCGACAAGTCAACTTGTCTCTCGCAACCCTTTTTCGCGTTCACTCATATTTTTTTCAATACTAAACAAACTCTCTCAGGGAAACGGTTCTTACATGTTCAAGTATTCCATAGTCACATAAACATGTAGATGGCAATTGATGGGAGAACATCTCACTAATCTCAAATGTACATAATGAAGTAAAAATCCAATAAGCCCGTGCATGTGTGTGGAGGCATATACAAAGTCGAATCCGTAAAGAAAATCAAGTTCGACACAACTCCATAAATATGGTTAAGATCAATCTATATATTTAAAGTCATAATCAAATGACCTAACCACATGGAAATTGTGTAGTGAATTGAATTCAAACACACCAATATGTCTTACCAAATGTGTAAAACTAAAATACACAAAATTAATTTTTTTTGTATTTTCACATAAATTTATTAAAATGAAATATTTTTGTACTTTTCAAATATGACTCAATAAAGAAAAATATAATATAAAAAGGTACACATGTCATAGCACTAGAAAACATATATCAATAAGCACAACTAGAGTACGACAAATAAAGTCATGCAAGCAATCATCTATAAGATATGGTAAGAGAAGCATGGGAGAATTAACAAGTCTAACATATAGCTCCTCCAAAACGGATTCCTAGCCCAAATAGGTGTATACTTAATGTGTCGGATTTTGAGAACCAAGGGAACAGTAGACTTCAACTTCCTAGGTACTTTTCCAAGATCAAAACAAAATTGCTTAAGGTGACCTTTCATATCACAATGTGGACATGTGTAAACGTGAGGATTGTTACCTATGGGTTGACCTTTTCTAATATCCTTAGATTTATTGACCCTCTAAAACACACAATGGTCTTGGATTTAACCACTCGAAGCATTAGAAATATGGGAGCTAGAATCATTACTACCAACATTACTAGACTCTTTTAAACCATCTTTTGACTTCAAACTTTTAGATTAAAGCAAGTAATTAGACTCTTACAATTTTAGGGACTCCTTGTTTATATTTTCAGTTATTCCTAGAAGGTTATCTTGCTCCCCCTCAACATGAGAAAACTTATCCCTAAATTTCTTATCACGTACCTTAAAATCATTAATTAAAATACTATCCTCAATGCCACATACATTAACCTTATAATTTTTAAAGTCCTCTAATTTTTTTAATCTAAAAGTTGTACTCTACCATCACTCTCTTTCTTGGACAGTTCTAAATTTTAAAATCACGATTCATGTCCATAATTATTTTACAAAAGAAATCCCTTTGATTTTGAAGCATTTGCAAAAGATCCATAGAAAATTTAAAATGAGAATTTTCTTTTTCAAGAATTTCAATTCATTTAGCAAACTTAAAATTTAAATGATTTAAGTCGTCAAACTATGGGAAAATATGTCGAGAGAAAAACAAAATCACCTAAAAAGCACTAAACAACGTTCTAACACAATAACTTAGTGCAACCAACTCTTATAAAGAGTATACCAATTTATAATAAATGGTTTCAATAGGATAAATAAAAAATTGAGATCACATGATAACTGAGAGCAATCCGCTCTGATACCTATTTGTAAATGCAACACTAATTTTAAACAGATTTTATGTTTTTATCCAAAACATGCAACTATGTGATAAAACAGATAAAGTAAACCAAGCATTCAACAAAGGAAAATTAAGGAAAAAACTCATTTTGGGTAAAACCATTTTTCAGCACTTTAGAGAGATTACAAGACTATCGACTAGACTACTTGATAACCATCACAAGTATAATACACAATGCATAGAAAATCACTAAAGAATACGATACTGTCTAGAGTTATCCATACACGTTGCAAATCTCTAAAGAATGTTGCACCGTCTAGAGTCATCCACACACGACATTCCAAGCTAGTTATCCACCGATCAACCTTTGTCTTCAGCAGTGTGTCCCCTTGGGTATCACAAGTCAGCCATGGATATGCCTTCTCCACAAAGGTGTATAAAAGTATTAAAAACTTTCTAGGGATTAAACAAATTCAAAAAACTAAATATTCAGGATGCTTGTTTTTTAATTAAATAGTGTTTTTGCAACGTAAAAAGTGAAGAGCTTTCGCAAAAGTTATGGATAAACGAATCTGAAAAAGTATTAAACAATATGAATACGAAACAGGTATTTATAGGATGTTCAAAAAATTCAAGGCAGTGGAGTCATTCGAACGAAAATTTAACATCATTCTAACGAGATGATAATTTCGTTTGAACAAGATATGTTTCGCTTCTAACGATATAAAAAAACCTAGACAGTAAGCCCCCATTTGAACCTCATTTTAAAAACACATTGAACGAACTTCAAACGACATATAATCTCGTTAGAACGAGAGTTCAAAATAAAATTAATTTTCTTTTCAAAAATAAAATACTCCTATTCGTTTTTTATAAAAAAAAATAAACATCCCAAACATAATTGTGTAAATTAATTTAAGCTCTAAATTGCTTTATACATTTACGGGAAGTTGGTAAGTCTTCAAACTTAGAGATGCTTGAGTTCGGTTTATCGTGACAGTGCGTGATGATTTGTAACAGGATACGCCATACTAGTTTAAAACTATGCTCTAAGCAATCCTAGAAATTTTTTCTTACAATTGTCTTCTTCAACACTGTCAGCAGGCTGAAGAATGTTTAGAAGAGGAATTTATTCCTCTTCATAGATAACATTCTTATTCTTAACCGTTTCTTCCCCCTTAAACTCAACATCCTCAAAAAACCTGGCATTTCCAATCTCAAAAAATGACTTAGCTAAGGGATCATAGAAATTGAAACCCCTCGACCGTTCAACGTACCTAACAAAATAGTAGCTAATAGTTCTTGAGTCCAGTTTCTTTTCATTTGACTAATAAGGCCTTGACACAGCTAAACATCCCCAAATGTGTAAATGCTTAATTACAAGATTTTGGCTTATAATTCATTAGGAGTTTCATCTACCACTTTACTAGTTACTCTGTTTAAAAAATATACTGCAGTATTAAGTGTCTCTCCCCAGAGCGACTCTAGCAAACAAGAATGACTAATCATACTTCTTACCATATCCTTAAGCGTTTTGTTTTGTCTATCAGCGACAATATTCATGCTAGGCTTCCATGGCATTATGTATTGTGGGAAGATATCACCTCCTTTTACGAATTTGGCAAAAGGGTCAGGATGTTGTTTACCTGATCCTTCATATTTGCCATAGTATTCACCACCACCATCAGATTTGATAACCTTACTCTTCTCGCCTAGTTAATTTTTAACGTCGGCTTTGAGGTCCTTACAAAACGGCCAAGGATTGTGACTTCACATGAATTAAATATAAGCACCTATAACAAGAATAATCGTCTATAAAATGATAAAATACTATTGATCATTCTCAAAATCCGTAGGGAATGGATCGCAAATATCAGTATGTATCAATTCTAATATGCCATAACTCCTTTTGGCACATAATTTCTGAATGTTTGTCTGTTTCCACTTTATACACCTGATACAAATATCAATGTCTGTTAAATCAAGGGCTTCAAATATTCCCACTGACATAAGCCTTTTAATTCTCATTTGGGAGATATAACCCAAACGTTTGTGCCAAAAGGCGACTGAATTCTCATTAGTCAATTTGCCTTTTGTGCCTCGTGTAGTTGTTTGGAAGGTTTCATTAAATGAAGCATTTGTATTCAACATATATTATTCATCAATTAAAGAACCAGTCGTAACAAGAGTAAAATTAAGAAAAAGACCGACTTTATTATTGTTAAATGAACAAGAAAAACCATATTTGTCCAAAACAAAAATAAAAACCAAATTCCGTATTAAATATGGTAGTACATAAGTCTATATTAAATCAATAAAATGACCAGTCTCAAAAGATAATCTAAAGGTCCCAATTTCTTTAACTGGAACTGTTTTCCCATCGCCCATATAGATGAATTTTTCAGCATCACTTGGTGGTTGGCTCCACATGCAACCCTCAATAGACATACTTACATAAGTAGTAGTACCAAAATCTACCCACTAAGTATGACTCGGTTGTAATGCCCCAGCTCGAATTTATGGGTTACCCGTGTTCAACTTCGTTCGACCCAAGCGTTAGGTGTGAAGTGCAATGAAACAATCTATATAATGTTGCTAATCTAGTTTTATTTTAATTAACATTTCATTTGTGTATCATGCAATTCCAATTTCAAATCAAACTATGTGAGGGACCCGTGGGGAGCACCCCTGAGTCCAAGCATACATAGATACTAACGTAAAAATCAAGAGAGTACTTACCGGTATAACACTCTCAAATATGAAATCGTACCCAACCTACCGTAACAAAATGAGGGAGTGAGCTGAATGCTTAGTGGTAAATATACAAATGCAATATAGAATCGATCGACAAAAAAAAGACTCTAACACGCTATACCTACGTGCACATGCAACTACGTTGTATACACACACACACACACACACACACACACACACACACACACATATACATATACATATACATATACATATACATATACATATACATATACATATACATATACATATACATATACATATACATATACATATACATATACATATACATATACTTAATGCATGAAACTATTTACGTCTGAAAATTTTATTTATCTTGATTAATTCAACTTAATCTTTCAAAAGACTTCCTCTTCCTTATTTTGACATTTATCCCATTATTTAACACACACAGCTTAGTACTTGAAACAATTACGCTTGTCATGATATCAGTGATCTACTCGGGCTCAAAGTACCAAAAAAGTGTGCAAGCGCAATTAATTAAAAAAATCAATTATCAAATAATAACATAAACATGTAATTTATATAGAGAAAACTCTTCAATAAAAAGAAAAATGCTGCCACCTCATCATTTCTTGCATACTTTTGAAAATGTAACTTTCTTCAAGTGTAGGATGATTCATGATTACTATATATGCTTTCATATGACTATGAAAATCATGATTTATGAATACATAAACTTAGTACCAAAATTCACAAGGATACATCACCCCTAATTGAACCATTCATACACCAAAATACACAAGAATACATAAACTTAGTACAAATTCAATGAATCTAAGGTAATTTATGAATAACTATATATGTCAGTTGTATAAAGACACATATTTATGTGATTCACAAAAAGCTATATATATCAAACACCTTGTTCTAGAATATTATATATATGTGTGTGTATGCGTGCGTGTGTGAGAGATAGATAGATAGATAGATAGATAGATAGATAGATAAATAGATAGATAGATAGAGATAGAGAGAGATAGAGAGAGAGAGAGAGAGAGAGAGAGAGAGAGAGAGAGAGAGAGAGAGAGAGAGTAATGTATAATGAGACTACATAATAAAGGCCAATGATATAGAAAGGCGGTAACATAAATAAGGATGTAACAACGAACTTGAAACCAGCAAAAAAAAAATAGTATCATAGATAAATATTTTTTTTTAAAATCCTTAAATTTTGTAATTCCTTCCAGTCATCTAACTGATTCAATTGTAATAAGTATAGTAAAATCAAATGTTATATCTATATTGTCATACTTATATTGATTAAAAAAGGTGCAAAGGGTTACAACTACTCAAAAATTAAATGAAGATGCATAAATGACCTCCTTTATTGTTGAATGACTATAATATAAAATGAAATGACAAGAACCAATATATACTATCTAAAACAAAAGCATGTATCAAAATAAAGTGATCTAAATATAATGACGTCAATTATTTTCCTTGTTTGATTGAAGGTTTCATGAAACCTCAAATTTCAAATTTGACACAATTACTGCGAAAAAGACTTATGTGCTGATAACATACGTATCCACAGTTGCTCTAAACATCATAAATATATATATACTAGGGTGTACCCGTGCCGATGGCACGGCGATAAATTTATTCATGTGATATTTTGTACCCGTGTCGATGGCACGGCGATAAATTTGTTCCCATGATAAATTGTAATTTAAACGTGTCACAAATAGTGCTAATATAAATACCGTTGATCATCCCATGATACACTTACTCATCGTGTCTAGGTTTAACCCATGTTGATGGCACTAATATCATGTTTACGATGTTAATAGTGTGAATTTTGTGTTCTAGGAACATCTAATTTAAATTTGCAGTTAGTATTTTTTTTATTATAACATTTCAAACTTTACTGAACAAAATTTTATAAACTTTCCTGCCATTGTGAGTTGCCCTTGTACTATGATAACATTTCAAACTTTACTAAACCAAATTTTATAAAGAGATTTGAATTTCGAGTACTTTGCGTCATATTCGTTTTATAAAAATATTTACTTACATGAACGTGTCATGTTCATTTCATAATTTCTAATCATATTAATAGTCTAAGTGAGTTAGTATTTTATATATAGATTAACATAATAATATAAAGAACTGAAAGTTCATTTTTAAAATAATAAGCCTGCAAATCAACGCATACATTTTTCAAAAGAGAAAACAAAATGAAGGAAAATCACAATGTCGATTGTAGTTTACTAATTAAACCTTTACACCAAAAGCTTAAACTCTCAATCGTTTTCATATTTAATCACTTTCCCTATGCACGAAACCTAAATACTGGACTTACCTATTCATAGCAATCGGAAGTCACATTCAAGATTCATAAATCCATAGGCATCAGAATAATGTGGAATTCAACGACTAACAATTAAAACAAATGAAGAAATAAGTAAACATATATAAAGTCACATGCCTATAAATTTGCAACTTCAGTGATTCTGATTGTAAGGTTCAACACAAATACATCTACTACAACAATAGATGTATCTGATATTTAATTAGGGAGAAAATAGAGGAGATTCAGAAAGGTGTAGTGTACATGTGATCATCAAATAGGGAATTCCATACAAAGAGTTTATTAGGTTACACAAACCAAACCATAGGTCCCATGAAATTCCCTATGCCACCTCTCTCTCTCTCTCTCTCTCTCTCTCTCTCTCTCTCTCTCTCTAATTTACATAAAATTACAATTGGCCATCTCAACATTCTGAATCTTAAAACACATTTCAATTTTTCCAAGAGAGAATAAAATTATAGTGCGTCAGTTATCGAGCTAGCACCAAACATAAACATTCTAGATGGCAGCCACAACGACAGTTCTCGGGATGGCAGACCGAAAAGGTTCGTCAATCACTTAGCAGCCACAACTTCAGTATTGGGGCTTACACCCAAGGACAAACATTCCAGATGTAACATTATAGGTTCTGGGCCATAAGTTGTACATTGAAGGAAAAAAAATAGCAGGGTATATTGAAGGAAAAAAAATAACAGGGCCATAAGTTGTAGCTTAAAGGAAAAAAAATATAGCAGTCCTGCTTCTCATTCACTGGCCAGACTGCAAAAAAAAATAGTAGGTTATGTTAATATTATGTAGTTATGTGATCATTTCTAGTCTAAGAAGGTCATTATTGAACATTTCAACTCAACCAGTGGTAAGATGAACTTTCCAGATGTAATAACTACACAAACTTGCGCAGCAAAAGATGTACATATGTGCAGTTCTAGAGTTTTTATAACACAGTCACGCAGCTTAAAGATCACTACCAATGTGCAGTTCTAGAGTTGTTTATTACACATACTCGTGCAACAAAAGAAACTCCAAAGAGTGTTTGTCTAGGGTTCATAACGCAAACTTGAGTTTTTTTATTTATATTACCTCTAGAGTTTTCTATTCTTAATTAATATGTATATACTTTAGTTTATAACACAAACAAACACAAGTACCCAATTACACATTATAACACAAACTATTGTGCTGAATGACCATCTCACTGTGAATATACAGAAATTAGAGTTTAAGAACTTTCAAAATAAAACAATTTAAATTCACTAACTAACTGTGTTGTTACTTCAAAATTCAAAAACACAAACATTACATATATGCACAAAATCTAATAAGCAATCAAACAGGGAACTCAGTTAACTCTTCAAAATCCAAAGAGTGAATGACTAACTCAGGCTGTAGATACTTCAAAATCGGAACACATAAACATTACATATACGCATAAAATATAATAAGCAATCAAATTAAGAACGCACTTAACTCTTATTTAGTCACAGATCTAACTGAGAACTTAGTTTTATAGAACTGAAAAAAGATTAAGAAAAAAGAACTGAACAAATCCCATGCCTATCTCTATAATCTATTATAATTGAAAGAAAATTCTTGCAATTTATCAGATCACCTGTTGTTTCACGACTTGGAATCAGATAAAAGAAATAAGATAAATAATTTTTTCACATGTCTTCTGATAAATAATTAAAAATAAGTTGAGCAAATGAGATGGTCAGATGAATTCAATGATGTTGAACAAAATGAAACATTTAATAATGTTAAAGCAATGTACACCTTGGAATAAACTGACAAATCAAAGCTTTAAAGAAAACTGAACTGAAACCCAACTTCTAAATGTATCAAAAATTAAGTGTTGAACTCTTGCATATTTATAGGAAGACCCAATATTCCAACCTTTAGAGGTTCCTTCCTACCGCTTTGTATCCAGTATCCCCACCCTAAATGGCTGGAAACTCTATACGACGTTGTTTCCTGGAAAAAATAATAATAAAAATACAAATAAGTCACAAAATGTAATATCAATAAATATAAATTGAAATGTCACGAAGAAAGCCAAGATCACTAAGAAGTAAAATAAGAAAACAAAAATGTTAGTCACATTTACAAATAAAAAATCATACCACTGCACACTTTGCTTTAATGTGATAAATGGTGGTTAGATCTCTGAAAAAAATGGGGAAAACAAACATACTGTAAAATCGAGATCTCAAAACATGAATCGCCCAAAACATACCTATGAGGGACATTTTGATTAACAAAGGCTAAACAAAATGGGAAGGAACCGAGTACCAGACCCAACACCACCTAAACCCAATCGGGTTCAGCCTGTGATAAACACCCATAAAGCAGCAACAATCCTTTTACCCATCATCCATAAGGAAGAAACTGAGCTCCGAAAAAATCAAACGTTAATAACCAATCGCCATCGCCCAACCGTGGTTGATGAACCAACATGGAAAAATTGACAAAATAATAGAAAAACCCACCTCCATCTTCTCCACTTCTTCACCGGAGATCTGATCTCAAACAAAATCCCACATTTTGTTTGTGTTGAGGTTCGGTTCAAGTGGCCATGGTAGTGTCAGAGAAAAAATGTGTTGAGGTTCGGTTCAAGTGGCCATGATAGTGTATGAGAGAGAGTAGGGTTTTAGGCGTGATATGTTTCAAATGGAGGTGGAGTGAACGGTTGGCGTCTCAAAGGAGTGCGGAGTGAGGGGACATAAAATGAGTAATGGAGAGAGATAATCTCGAGTCTTGTGCTCTGACCTCGAGTCATGTGCTGATCATAGGTGTAAATAACCCCCTTGTCTCCATAATCTTTTCAAATTTACATCATTTACGACTGTTAGATTCTAACCCATAACAATTAATCGGATGTTGACAAAGATAAGAGACAAAGATAGATACAAAATCTATATATATAGGTTTTGTGTATAAAATTATATGATGTGGCAAAAGTCTCTCCTCCTTTATTATATATATATATATATATACAGCATGCACCCAAATGCTACGAAACACTAAGTAAATTGTGTTTCTCATGAGAAAATCATAAAAAGTAAGCATGTATTAATATCTAAAAGACATCGAAAATAACAAAACGAATACAATAAGTAAACTAAGGTTTCTTATCATTATTAATGTATAATTACAATTCTTAATCCAAAACGAACAAATAGGTAGCTTACTGGATTTCCTAGAGGCTACGGATATGATCTAAGCTCTGTAAAAAATACATAAGAAAAAAAAAGAATTAATACAAAAACTAACATTGATTTCATCGCAAATATATCTAAGATAAGTATGTAGCAATTAGAATAACATCACTTAATTCATGGATATAATCTCAATTGATGACTTTTGTCAAGCAACTATTGAGCCAAATTCATATCCAATTATAATCCATAAATATTTAATCAATCTCGTATTTGCAAACTTTTCTGGAGCATTTTACACACACACTCGTATTTGCAAATATATGAAACAATAAAAGGCGAAGGAATAATAATCACGAACCCTAAATATTTAATCAATCTCGTAACTCTTTCATAGAACTACATAAATTTAGAGAGCATACCTTCGTATACAAATTCCACAGCTCCTTCAACAAACCACAACTGAAAGTGAGTTTGGCGACTTGCAGCGACTTAGGGTTTCTACTCATCTTCCCCAAATTGACTACTACTCATAATTAGAGATAAGTTTCCAAGTGAGACCCACATTCCTCCAACCAATGCCATGATGAGAATGGAGAGAAAGATCGAAGAGATAATCCGGATATGGAGGAGTGGGGTGGATGGGTTCACACGATTTTTGGGAACATACGGTTTAAGCGAGAGTGTTATTTAGCAATAAGTAAGGTGGTTTTATTAAATCCGTTGTATAATGATCAAATAAATTTTTTTATAGGTCGACTAATTAAAAAAGTGATGTCAAACCACATTGATGAAATAATTTAAAACACCTCACTTAAGAATGAAGTAAATTAATTTATAAAAGCATCTTAAATATGCATTTTTCTTGAAGTGTTTATCGAAATTACCCTTTTGATTTTAGCCAATCCACTTAGTATTTTGATTGAAAATCCCCCTTTTAACACACACATACACTGTGTTAGAAAATACTTATTTACCCTTTGAAAACCTTTCACCACACTCCTTATGTTAATTATGGTTTAAACCACATAGGTTGCCTGATAAACCATTTACTCACTTACTTTACCTTTTCTTCATCTTATGGACATTAATCAAATTTCACATTTACCTTCCCATTTTATCCTTTACCGAAATATTTATTAATTCATTCAAGTTAGGTTGTCTTAACATAATTTCACCACACAACCCATTTCTTTACATGTTCCTTATTCTTTTATCTTTTTCTGTGAATCTCTCAATAGCCGCATACTTTAACAGGCTCCACACTGCCGGCTATGCACATCATATGCTCTAGCCAGTGATTTTGGGCCTTTCACCCTAGCGGTCCAGGCCCTCCTTAATTTTCCTGGTGTTATTTGAGTCCATTTTTAATGTGTTTTAACATTTTGAAAATGTACACATTATTCCATCTTTCCTTTTTTCCTGGCCGAAGCCAAACCCGGGGTTCCACCCAAACATGTGTTGCACTTTAAAATCATCATTTCATGTCCTTTACACTTTAGCCTTGATTTTATTCCAAATATCATGTTCATTAGTACTATCATGTGTAACTCCCTTCCCAATATTTTTATTTTATAAAAATGTTTCACTTTATTGAAAATTACCATTTTACCCATTTGTTTCCAAACTCATCTTTTACTCCATTTCACAAGTGTTAATTTTTCAAAACACCATTAAGTTACCCACACTAACTTCTTAAGTGTTTTTCACACCTTAACAACTTATTTTTTAACTTTTGGAGTAATATTCGTCTCAATTGGAAACATCTTTATTTCCAAGAATCATTAAACATATAATACTACTTTATAAGAAAACCACCATTTTATTTTAGTAACACATGTAGTCTTACAACCTTACACTTATCACCTATAATGCCTTTTTCACACAGTTTGAGGACTAAAATTTCTACTTTTTTTTATTTCATATTTAAACCCAACAAAACCTTCTTTAAACTTGTTTATATGTTCATTACCAAAATGCTACAAGTTTACGTGCCTAGGAAGATGAATTTTAAAGCCTAAAATCTTGTTAAATGGGTTAAACATACATTTCATTGTAGAAATTTATAATACTTTGCAAAAATGTACTTTAAAGACACAAAAGACATTTTATTTATTTAAACTCAACAAATGTCCCACTTTCATAAAATATTCATTTTTCTAGAGGATTTGGGACATTATTTCACCAAACATTTTATTTCATAAAATGTTTAACTTCAACTTCTTGAAATGTCATTTTCCCAAAAGGGACCAAACTTGGTTTCTTTTCAAGAAAACTTCGAAATATTTTCTCTTCCTTTATTTCCAACAAAACAATATTTTTGTCGACATTTATATTTCATAATTTTTTTAATACAAATATTTTAGAAACCCATTATTTTATCATATGCATCCTACTCTTGAATTCTGACAATAATACTACTAATGCACAAAATAGAGTCTTAAACTAAGACTAGGTTTTCCCACCTCGAATGAAGTTCCAACAATGGAAGGCATGAAATGTCTAAGAAGATGGAAACCTCCCACCTTTTAAGGTGGCCTCAAGGAGATTGCCTAGATCCACCAAGCTTGTCTCCATGAAACCTCTATCAAAACCCCTCTACAAGCTTAATGAAACTCCGATATTCATCCTATCCAAAACCCCCTAACAACATCTCCAAATTCGTAGATATGCCCAACTAAGCTCGAAATGGGTATCCAAAGCTTGGATATGGTAAAGACTAGAAGAATATTATAGTTCAAGGTGGGTATTTGGTGGTGGAATGGTGGTCACAGGTGGAGAGAGGGGCAGGATATGCTCAACAATGGTATAAGACCACCCTTCTTTCTATCTCTCTTAGTACAAATCTAACTAAGCAAAATGAATTAAACAATCCTTACAAAAACACCCTAAAGCCTTAAAATCCCATCTTTTCCCAATTTGAGCTCACTAGAGCTCGACATCTCTTCCATCCAATGGCCTAGATTGGTACCGTGCATAAGGAAAACTCAATTTAAAAATGTGAATGACTTCGAAGGAGATTCGCCCCTCATTTGAACGAGAAAGGAATCTCATTCGAACCTTGTTCGATCTAACACTTCAAACGAATTGGACCTATTATGCAGTGGAATCTCATTCGAAGCTTGTTTTATCCCCTGCTTTGAAGACCTTAGTTTTTCATTCAAATGACCTCCACTTCGTTTGAACGACCCTTTTCTAATTTCTTTATTTTCTCCAATTCCAACCCACAACTTCTAATAATTCTCATTAAGCCTCCAAAAATAGTTAAATTAGAATCTAACCCCTTTATAATACACAAATCTCAGTATTTTTATATTATTACAACTCATGTTCGAAATAAAAAAATATCGTGCGGGGTATTATACACTTCCTTCCTTAGGGAATTTTGTCCCCAAAATTCTTGACCCATCAATTCTTCAAATTTATGAGGTTTACCAATTTTCTTTGTAGGTCATAGGAACCCTATAAAACAAAATCATCAAAGTCCTTAGTGGTTAAGTTCACATCGCCTACTCTTACACAGAGATCGTCACCAAAATCTCAACATACGACATGCTCTAATGTTTACCTTTATGCTAACCATCAACATCACATAACCGACCCCGAGTCTCCCCTCACTTGGTGATCATGCTCAATCGAGTCCTAGGACTATCCATGCTAATACCCAAAGCATATAGACGTCTTCATGAGCAACCCTCTTTAATGATTGACACTCACCCAAGAGTGAACCGCAATATGACCAATCATCAAATTCATCATCAGGAACCATTTCTAGTATTAAGACTACAAATCCTGCGTCCCATGAACTTTCAAGTTATTCTGACTACACAAATTTTTCCTGAGCTTGACATTAACCTTAAAGTCCTCACCACTCACTCCGAGGAGTAATACACCAACCAAATTATCACTTCACACTCAGTTGACACCTTCTGCTACATCACTCTGATGACCCTAGTACCACTTTAGGCGTCTCACCTTTGTGCACTCACTTGGGCCTTACACCAATCCACTCACCGTGGCAAAGAAAATCTAAGTTCTAAGTTTACCCAAGTTCTAACACTATACAATGTCCCCAAGTCATCATCCAGCTCTTTACAAACAGAACCACTAACTTCCATGACGGCCAGTCGAAAGGTCACTAATACTAAGGAAATCACACACTACGGGAAATTCTTACGGTCAAAAGCATAGCCACTCGTACACTGAATTTTGTGTAAAAGTAAGAATACCTCAGATAGGGTGCACCCATCTACTGAGTTGCATTGACCATACTAGGTCCATCGCAATCTACAAAGCCCAACCACGTTGTACCATGAGATGGTGCCAATTCGAGCTACCACATATAGTACAATATCGATCCTTGATTATCAAAACCAAAAGGAACACACAAGGTCCAGAAGTAACACGCAACCGTTCTGAGAAAATCCCACCCATATACATAGGACCATGATTTACGAAAAGCCAATTTAAGATATATTCTTGAAGTCTTATCACTAATCCCAAACATTCTCACTGAGTACTAACCTAACCACATACACTAGATTGAGTCACCAACCGTGATTAATTGAATCACAACAATTCATCCTCACAAGATGAAATAAACATACAAACATGTCATTTTTTAGAAAGTCAAACGACTGACTTCCCTCCTTAGAGTAAATCCCCTTACATCCTTGGCACACATGAACCATTTTGGTTGGTGAATGCCTCAAACTCCTATCTACACTGACCTTGTCCATTTACCGATGATGACATCATCAACCTACTACACTTAGGTTACTGTCTACCTTATCATATTTTGATCGTGACCGCAACCTCAAATCCCCTTAGGCATCATTCCATTCGAGAGGAACATTCACCTTATTGTATCCTTTGACTACACGAGGTTATTATTAGACTCACTTCCAGTATCCACCCAAACTGAATTCACATAACGACCACACCATCTGCCATTGGCATTCTAAGGTTAGTAAGTACTACATAGGGCTACATCTTCTAATTCATAATGTCTTATCAGAACGTGTCGAGGACTAGTCCTTGCCTTGCTAAAGCTATCCTAGCATATACCGTGGACACATGCCAACATTCTAATCATGCTTTAATATTACCCCAGTAATAGTCATTCCATGACAGATTTCTTAATATTAATCAAAATCAAGTGTCACACCTACACTAATAATCATTCCATGACACCTGGGCATCACGCCCCATAAATGACACGAGCTTGTAATTTCTCCTTGGAGGATACACCACCCCTTTGTGCTGATTTGAGAAACCACAACCGATAAGTACGTTGTTCGACTCATCTAAACGTTGACCAACAACCTGAGATCATCATCTTACCCTCACTACAATCATTACTAGGATGCTAATGCTTCTACATATCGGATTTAACTTGTCTCCTAAGGACACCAAACACATTCCGTGCAAAACTCCCCAAAACCCAAAAAAATTCCATCATCCATACCTTTATCATTGTAAGTGCTCTCTACAAACCTTTCAATACCCTCTTCATGATTACTAGGTTCTTGCAAAAACACTAGTCTGTGAGCTTCTACATATGGCGCACCTTAACCATCGAATACCTTAGGTAGTCATAACAAGTCAATTTTTATCCCCAATAACGCGACACACAATTAGTCCTATGGGCACCCCAAGATGCCCTTAAACCACACTTACACAAGGATTACCTCGCATCTAGACATTGCCTCGGCAGCTAAAAAGATCATTAATACTTAGATAATAATATTATCTCTCTCCCAAACTACTGTGACCATAATCCACGTACTAAACCATAATTTACGCTACTAAGGATTCTGACAGGATACAATACTTTGCCTGTAACCTATAACATCTGGGTTTATATCACCGACATCACTAAAGATCTTATTCCTTGAAATCACATCATTTTTTCTAAAACCCTGATATAGAAGACTATCTAGAACTTTACCCTAAGTCTTCTTAAGCATTATCATTGCTTATGTAACATACTTACCATAATTTTCTCGTAACTCTCATCATACCCTACGGGGTACAACTTCCAACCAAGAGTCACTAGGACACATATAATGACATTAGTTTACCGACTCAGACTGAGTACATATCCCAAGTGTTGACCAACACAGTTCATCATGCCCACTAAATCATTAATTTCCTTACGATGCGATACCACCCTAAGGATCGAATTCGCCTAACCACATCATTGGTACTAATTACTCGAAAGTACCGAGTCAGAGAATTGAACGCATTCCTATCACAAATCAATACTTCTTAAGTATGCCACACTAGCCACCTAATATCCATAGTTGAATTTACACGATTCATATTTCTAATTCAATACACGTCATTTACCATTATCTATATGTCACTTGGCTTCTTATAACATCACATATTGACACAGAAGCACCTCACTCTAAAAACTTGTGGTGTCACCACCACTGGCTTGTACGAACATTCACAACTTAATATCATATCTAAATCAGGAATGCACAACCAACTTCGTAACCTGCCACTTGCTAAAGAATTCACCTGTCATGATAACCTCTTTGACTTCACCATCGAGGACACGAACTAAGCCATCACCAAAACTACCGTGATTGAACCAAACTAACACCGACAATAAAAGATCCACTACTGACCTCACCATGTCCCTCGCAAAAGGAACCTTGAACCTAGAGCTCTGATACCATTTGTAATTCCTCAGTGTGGATTTATGGGTTACCCGTGGTCAACCCGATTCGACTCGAGCTGCAGGTGTGAAGTGTAATGAAACAACCAATATAATGTTGCTAATCTAGTTTTGTTTTCATTAACATTTCTCTTGTTTAGCATGTGATTCCAATCTCAAATCAAACTACTTGAGGGACCCGTGGGGAGAACCCCTGAGTCCAAGCATACATAGCTATTAACGTAAAAATGAACTCTCTCAAATACATAACCGCACCCAACCTGTCATTAAAAAATGAGAAAGTGAGACGAATGCTCGTTGGGAAATATACAAATGCAATATAAAATCAAACGGCAAAAATAAGACTCTAACACGTTAGACCTATGTGTATGACACCCCGCCTAATTAAATACCGGGTGATCAGTCCTTTATTTAATTCAAATCAAGGTGAACAATTGGTTCATTCTTAGCATCACTGTCGCAAAATAAAATTTCCAATTTAAACACCCTAAATAATTAAGCTAAGTGCCAAAACAATTTTATAACCTTTTTTCCATTTTATTAAATCCAAATATGAAAACCTCTTTAAATAACCAACAATTTAAGAACTCTGATATACTAAATATGGATAACAACACACAAGAATTAGATTCATCCATATAAACCAAACCAGTTTAAACTATGAATAAAACCATCCCACAGTAATGAAATCCCAAAGAGTACCAACTAATGGAAATATAAAGGAACGTAAATCACTGACAAAAATCCAAACCGAACAGAAAAACGGGCGACACATGCATTAAACTAATAAGAACTAAAAGTAGGAATCAACAATGAGATCCTCTAAGCAATGGCCTGCAACTCCCACATAAGCTGCAGCGCGTTCGATCCAAAGAACCTAAGCATGACGCCCCTGTGGATGGGCACCTGTATTATATACATATATATACAAGAAAAAAGAAATAACAGGAAACGAGTCAAAGCCCGAGTGTAAAAAAGTTTAAAAAATAGTTTAGCAAGTTAATAAATTGCTTACCGGCTAATGTAACAACCATGTTAGTACGCATCACTCTCTTGAGCAATTCTCACCTCTCCTCTAGTGTGCATGCCTACCATACTATTTACCTAAAAAGTTTATTTTAACTTAGATTTTCCATAAAGTTTCATACCGCTAACTACGATGGCGAATACATATAAATTCCTAAAATTTATGCTCTTACATATCTTATTTTATATAAAAATATTCCAGTGATGTCACAAAATTTCTCAAACACTTATAATAGAGTTAGAGTATTTATTCATTACTCAACTACTTTTATGCACAGTAGAAAGTTCCCATACTTAAGCATAATTATATATATATTAGTCACTCATATAATATATATACTAACGGCACCACGCATAAAATCTATGGTGCTGGCATACTCTGCTATCAAGTCCCCGTATCACTCATATTAAGGGAAATACTAGTTCAGAATCACTCTCGAACTGTATTAACACAAAACACATACAAATGGAGGCGAAGCATAGTTCCAAGTCACTAAGAGGTCTGCACATACCCTCACGTCTCTTAGGACCGTTTGACTATTAATCAAATAGCCTGTACCATGGAATCCTATGTTCTAGGGTACGAGCCAATATCCCCCATAAAGGCCCAATCGAGATAAGACCGTTCCGACGCAAAAACCCCCGTGATAGCAAGTAACCCGAGTATGATTTTTATACATATATATAATATATGATTAATCACACAGTCATATATATATACAAATATCCACATTTCTAAGTTAGGTGTGGCCACGACCCATAACTATAACTATCCATTATTAACACATTTTACTCGATTATTACGCATAACGGACTCGTCATTTTTATTCTCATTGATATTTCACTTCATACTCACTTCTCCTCTATCAAAGTATTCTAAGTATAATTTCAATAGTCATACACCCACTTACCTTCTGGTCTAACTCCCTTATGAGTTTCGATCTTTTTATTGAATGTTCGCATGATTTCGTATACACATGAATAATGCCTCGTTAACCCAAAATCTCATCTTACACTAAGTTTCATTCAACAGGGTCTACCTAAGCTCTACTGGTCTTCTCTATGTCCCATTATACTCCAACAATAACAATGGAGGAAATGGGGTCAATCGATCGATGTTCTTGGGTCAATCGATCGATCGAGCAGTTCTTGCCTAGAAACTGCTATTAAAACCTACGGGTTTCATCTTCCAATTTTTCCAAAAATATCATTAACAACTACCAAATTCTTAAAGAACATTACCACAAGTTTATACACATATATGCAAGATTTCCTACGTAAAACATGCATAAATTTAACAACAAATTGAATTAATGGCCAATTCATTTTAATTATCAAGAACCCTAACTTTCCTCTAAACTTTCATGCATCTGTGTCTTTTTCAAGATTTATCACTTCTAAATTAATCAAATTTTGTGGGTAATCCTCTACATATGATTGGGATGTCCATAGTTTATTTATTTTCCCTACAACATGTGATTAGGTCCTCTAAATCCTTGAGTTCTTCCATGAAATATAGGTTCAATCATCCTAATCTAACATGGTGTGACAATTATCTTAAAAGAGAAGCAAGATATATACTTGCCTGAGAATTAAAGGTCTGATTCGATGACTCTAATTGGTATCGCAGTAATCCTCTTCTTCCGATCTACGCTTTGGTGGTGGTGAGGGTGCAAGATTGGTGGTTCTTGACCTTGAACACTTGGAAAGCATTTTTTCCCTCTTCTTCCTATGGCCTCCTTCCCTTTTGGTTGTAAGAACCCTAACTTCCATGGCACTCCATCTGATATAATCTTAATGATTTTCGTCAATATTAAAGGCCAAAAATAGAAAATCACCAAAATGCCCTCCCGGGTTACCGGTTATGCCTAAAAATGTCCCGAGACCCAAACTAAACCCCCTAGTACACTTTTCTGACTATCTCGACCCTTCAAGATACATTGGCGCCCTCTAAATGACCATACGGGCAACTTATAATTTATTCACTTTTAATAATACTAATTTAATCCTGACACAATACAGGCGTCTCCTGACTTAAATTTCCATAATTGTCATTTTATTCACTCGTGACAATTTTAATAAAATAAATCTCATATAGTACTTTACTCATCCAGTAATATTCAGTGAATTTCCAATAATTACTAACTCACATCACGCTAGTAAATATAAAAATAAATTTCTGAATTAATATTAAATTAATATCTCAATTAAAATTTAATAAGTCCCAAAATTTAAAAGCCATAATGATACGGGGTATTACATACTTCCCCCCCTAATAATGAAATTTCATCCCAAAATTCGGAAAATAAGGCATATCCGGTAAAAACAATTTTGGATACCTTATTAGTATGCAAACTAGCTTCAAAGTAAGGCACTCAATCACTATGGCCCTCGTCTCTCATTAACGACACTCCACAATATGCTCCTATCCGACAACATTCGCATAATATGAGACTATACATCATTGACTCCCATTATTTCAATATTATTGGGAGGCCGCACCTCACTACATGACAATTACTCGTATGTATCTAAATACAAATCTCCCATTCTGAGAGGAACAACCCGAACATTTGACCACAACTCGCTTGCCTAAAACAGCCATGGTAATTCCACCATAAACATCAGACTCTAACTCAACCAATCTAAAATCCTCATTATCCGCCCATCTCTTAACATTCATAGTGAGAAAAGTTAAGATTTTTCCACACCAAAACCTCAATAAGCATCTTGTTCACAATAAACAGGTACGAGTGATTCCACGGGACCCTACCATTAGGTAATATCCACCCCCAATTACCTTACTATACTCCACTTGTTAGCTACAACCGTTGTGGAAAAGAAATGATCACCATGATGCCAAAATTATTTTCACATTGATCCACTAATGGTTAATCGCCGCTCGCTTACTCCCCGAATCATGGGTGATACAACCTGCTTAAAACGAAATGATATCCCCGCTGCTTCCTGAAATCCCATATTGAAGGTGGGGTCCAAAAATCTCCACCTAATTTAGAAAAATACCGTGTAGGACCACGTACTGACGCGATCCTTCCCCCCGAAGTAAGACTGGGGCACACTATCTAACATTGAAAATCACTCCAAGGAGTGTCAATCACTTCCTCTTTGGGCATCTTGTTCCATATGTTCGAAGGAGCTCTTGATCTTACCTTGAGGTTGGCAACTCATCCAAGAAACTTTACGGACTTTACCGGCCTCTTCCACTATAGGAATTGTCGATAGCCATAAAATAATCTGATTGATCTCCTTGTTTTAACCGATTTCTATCTATGAGTGCTGTATGAGGAGACCACTCACTATGTCCCGCTCAACATCGACTTCTATTTGAAATATCTCAGATTAAGTGACACTTAATACTCCTCTTCTTTCCTTTGCGTATATTGAAAGTTCTGATCCGCGCACTTTTCTCCACGATGTGCACTTCTGGACCTTTTATACCATACTAACATCTTCACTATTTGTACGCGTTAGTCCCTCTAAACATTTAACTAATTACAACTCCGCTCCGAGTGTTCTCCATAATAATTAAATTCTACCCTCCTCAAGGAATACCCCTCTTTAAATGGCTTCCTACAGACTTCTAATCAAATTCGGGTGTGCTACTCTAATCGCTCACGTATATATGGATCATCCTTCTTTACGTGACGCTTAATCCACTCTACCACTTCCACCTCATTATGTTAGTTCCATAAACATATATTCCACACGTATATTCCCACATCCCTACAACTCGGACAATTCTAACATCAACTAACCAGGATGCCCACATTTTTTAGCACCCCGCCCACCCGGGGAGAGCGAACGGTGCGCTACTCATCGATAAAACTAGCCAAATTCATCAAAATACTAGGTATAGAGCATTTACATCCCACAATAACAAAAGAGAAAACAAAAATCTCAAATTTCTTCAAATAATTACAACAATCCTCCCAAATAAATACAACAACTAAAATAAATCACCAATGCTCTATACAATAAAATAAATACAAGTCTTCTCTCTTGTAATAAGAATTCTGCCCAGATAATCCACGCTAAAAAAATCATCCCAAATATTTATTTCCCTTGTGCTCAGAACGCGTTTACAACACTTGGGTATTCTCAATCACCCCTAGAAATCGCAATTTTAAATTCCCCTTATTATAGTTCCATCCTTCAACTCGTAGTGATAAAACAAAACTTTCAATGCTTTCTTACCACACCACTGGATCCACTGGCCTTATATCATAATTTAACTCCGAACTTATATATATGATTACATGCTCCTACTATGACCGAGGTACCGAACTCATGGACTAATGACCAAACATCTCCCTATTTCCTACTTTACGTTAAGTTTCATGCGTAGGATGTCTCACAAAGTGAAATCCAAACAAGGAACCCACCTATACACTACTACCTAGCATTGTCAGTTATGGAGATCCATTAGGTCCTACATACATATCATGTATCCCTTTATTCCGTCTCTTGACAGAAAAGTTACATCTCCTCCCATAATTACACTTAACAAAGAACATTTCGCCAATTGCACTATCGTTCAGTAGTAATGGTAATCGCATTCCATAAACCTTGGATACATACAATCTAGATTCTCAAAATCCTGTCCCCAAACATATGGGTATAACTCTTAACCCTCACATCTCTAAAGGATAGCTATATTAATGCGTTCTTCCTATCACTAAGTCTTGAGCGCTAAACAGAATAATGAGTTACATCTTTTCGCTCAACAGTACCTAGTACGTACTGAATCATAACAACCAAGTCCCCCCACACACCGGGATCATATATCTCGAGCCCACTATCCCCTCCAAAGTCTCTAGAATAGATAATCTAAGTTCGAGTCTAACCCTCTCGTAGGTGAGGTCTCTCCAGAACAAAACATGTTGCACTAATGCAACCATTTCGATAGCCTTGCAATAACTACCTACTATCGTACTAACCATTACTATAAAGTTGTAACTAAGACAATATCGTAATCGTGTATCACATCACTAAAACGAGTACTCTCAATAAAGTATATAACACTAGTAATACACCCATTCCTCCTCTGTGGTTAGCACTAAAGATAATCCCCTACACTAGGGAAAAATATTCACATAATAGTAATGTTTATAGTTGTACGCATTAAACTCGTCTCACATGCTAATCTAGCAATAAAAAAAATATAGTGACTTGCTCGCATCACCTATAACACGCCTCATCCTCTGAGGATAAAAGTCATACTTCTACTTTGCCAAATGCCTTATCTAGTCCTCCCTCTGGGCGAGGCATCGCCATTAAACACATCTCCTGTCCCGAAATAGGAAAGACAATACTCCTATTGAAAAATCTACCATGCCAATAATGACATTGTGCTCATGCATATTTAACACCAGAATATCCGCAGGTAAATTGAAGCTACCCATTTCTATATCTACACCCCGTCAAATTTAGAAAATCAAAGACTCATTCCCCAAGGGTGAGTCTACGCACGACACTGTACTTTTTACCGTGTCTAATAACCCTAAGGCTCGTGCAAAATGAGTAGCTATAAAATAGTGTGACGCCCCAGTACCAAATAAAACTCGATCCATAGTACCATGTATAGGAAACGTACTCTCTATCGCGAGTGGTGCCTGAGGTGCTGCTTCCTGGTGGACGTTATAGACACGTCCATACTGCAATTGCCCCTACTGATTTGAAGCTGCTGGGATAGCTGGTAGAGCTGGCCTCTGCGGTTTATTACGGGCACCCTCTATCGTGGGGCACTATTCCTTTCTGGGCAATCCTGACATCTATGGCCATTCTTTCCACATTTGAAGCACCTACCTCAAAACTATCTCATTTTACTACACGATTGTCTAATTTCACCTTTTCATTGGCATTGTTGGCCTTATTGAGAAATTTGAGGAAAACGATGTCAGGTTGAAGACAATCCTTCCACTTATGAACTGGTTGCACACATTTATAGCAGAGTCCAAAAATCTCTCGCTGGTCGGGTTGGAGTTTCTCTCCAGTCTGATTCGAAAAAAATTGACGTTCATGACCGTCGATTCCACATTTGAAACACCTTTTTGTGACTTCATTCTGACCCCGACTTTGTTAGCCCTGACGTTTTTGGCTCTCCATGTAAATTTTATTACCTTTGTGGCCCTTTTGGTCTTGGGGAGCTGGTTGCTGCAATTTTGATGTCTTTTCATAATTTTCAACTCTAGTTATATCAAATTGACAAATCTCTCAAGGTCTTTTGCCTCCTCTGAGCTGCATACTGCGATCGTGGTATTGTAAGATTGCAGTGGTAACTTCCTGTTCCACAATGCCTGCTAATTCAGTGATTGATACCCTCTTAGGAGAAACCTAAGGTGTGAGTTATTCTTGCTCATTAACTTCCCCAATGTCATTAGCTTATTCATCTTGACGGGACATCTGAAAATTTAAAATAATCTGCATAAGTCCAACATTCACATCGACAAATTGCAGAAGCACAAATTTCCAATGCATAAAGATGAATACAACATTCCTAATATTAGGGATCTAGATCAAAGACGCTAAGCTGGAAACGAGATAAGCTGTACAGATCCTAAAGGACACTAGAACCTGCCGTGACACCCCGCCAAATTAAATACCGAGTGATCAGTACTTTATTATATTATAATCAAGGTGAACGGCTGGTTCATTCTTAGCATCACTGTCGCAAAATAAACTTTCCAATATAAACACCCTAAATAATTAAGCTAAGTGTCAAAACAATTTTATAACCTTTTTTTCCATTTTATTAAATCCAAATATGAAAACCTTTTTAAATAACCAACAATTTAAGAACTCTGACATACTAAAGATGGATAACAACACACAAGAATTAGACTCATCCATATAAACCAAACCAGTTTAAACTATTAATAAAACCATCCTGACAATAATTAAATCCCAAAGAGTACCAACCAATGGAAATATAAAGGAGTGTAAATCACTGACAAAAATCCAAATCAAATAGAGAAACGGGCGACACATGCCCTAACTAATAAGAACTAAAAGTAGGAGTAGAATCAACAATGAGATCCTCTAAGCAATGGCCTGCAACTCCCACATAAGTTGCAGCGCGTTCGATCCAAAGAACCTAAGCATGACGCCCCTGTGGATGGGCACCTGTATTATATACATATATATACAAGAGAAAAGAAATAACCGGAAACGAGCCAGAGCCCGAGTGTAAAAAAGTTTAAAAAATAGTTTAGCAAGTTAATAAATTGCTTACCGACTAATGTAACAACCATGTTAGTACGCATCACTCTCTTGAGCAATTCTCACCTCTCCTCTAGTGTGCATGCCTACCGTACTATTTACCTAAAAAGTTTATTTTAACTTAGCTTTTCCATAAAGTTTCATACCGCTAACAACGATGGTGAATACAAATAAATTCCTAAAATTTATGCTCTTACATATCTTATTTTATATAAAAATATCCCAGTGATGTCACAAAATTTCTCAAACACTTATAATAGAGTTAGAGTATTTATTCATTACTCAACTACTTTTATGCACAGTAGAAAGTTCCCATACTTAAGCATAATTATATATATATAGTCACTCATATAATATATATACTAACGGCACCACACATAAAATCTATGGTGCTGGCATACTCTGCTATCAAGTCCCCGTATCACTCATATTAAGGGAAATACTAGTTCAGAATCACTCTCGAACTGTATTAACACAAAACACATACAAATGGAGGCGAAGCATAGTTCCAAGTCACTAAGAGGTCTGCACATACCCTCACGTCTCTTAGGACCGTTTGACTATTAATCAAATAGCCTGTACCATGAAATCCTATGTTCTAGGGTACGAGCCAATATCCCCCATAAAGGCCCAATCGAGATAAGACCGTTCCGACGCAAAAACACCCGTGATAGCAAGTAACCCGAGTATGATTTTTATACATATATATATAATATATGATCAATCACATAGTCATATATATATATATATATATATACACACACACACAAATATCCATATTTCTAAGTTAGGTGTGGCCACGACCCATAACTATAATTATCCGTTATTAGCACATTTTACTCGATTATTACGCATAATGGACTCGTCATTTTTATTCTCATTTATATTTCCGTTCTGTAACACCCCGCCTAATTAAAGACCGGGTGATCAGTACTTTATTATATTATAATCAAGGTGAACGGTTGGTTCATTTTTAGCATCACTGTCGCAACATAAACTTTCTAATTTAAACACCCTAAATAATAAAGCTAAGTGTCAAAACCATTTAAAACATTATTTCCATTTTTTAAATCCAATTATGAAATTCATTAATAAGTAACAGTTTAAGATTCACACAATTACTAAGACTGGAAATAAACACCCATGAATTTAATCATTCAGATAATCCAATACTAACTTTAAAACTACAAAGGAAAACCATCTTGACAGTAATTAAATCCCAAAGAGCAAAAATGCTGAAAATAAATGAACATAATCTCTGACAATTCCAACTTAATAAGGAAACTGGCGACACATGCCCTAACTAATCAGAACTAGAATGAGAGTAGATTCAACATCGAGGTCGTCTAAGCAATGTCCTGCAACTCCCACATAAGCTGCAGCGCATCCAATCCAAAGAATCTACGCAAGACGCCCCTGTGGCTGGGCACCAGAAATATATACATATATATACAAGAGAAAAGAGATAACAGGAAGTGGGTCAGAGCCCGAGTGTAAAACAGTTTAAAATTAGTTTAGAAAGTATTTAAAATGCTTACCTGCTAATGAACAACCATGTTAGTATGCGACACTCTCTTGAGAATTCTCACCTCTCATATAGTGTGCATGCCTACCGTACTAATAAATATCATCAATTTCCCTATCTTATTCTCCATAAGGTTTTATCATGTGAAAAGCCAGGTTATGATATTTACTTTAGGAAATCATTATCTTCAAGATTTCTTACGTTATTTAAAACAACTCATTACTGTTATAAAGTTCCTAAACACTTATAATAAAGTTGAAGCCTTTATTCATTTCTTATCTAATTATGCGCACAGTAGAATGTTCCCATATAAATATACGTATATATATTAGTCACACATATAATATATATACTAACGGAACCCCATATAAGATCTATGGTGCTGGCATACACAACTATCAAGTCCCTGTATCACACAAACTAAGGAAAATACTAGTTCGGAATCAATCTCGAACTGTATTAACACAAAACACATACAAATGGAGGCGAAGCAAAGTTCCAAGTCACTAAGAGGTCAGCACATACCCTCAAGTCTCTTAGGACCCTCTGACTATCAATCAGATAGCCTGTACCAAGGAGTCCTATGTTTTAGGGCCCAAGTTAATATCCCCCATAAAGGTGCCATCGAGATAAGACTCTCTCAGCGCGGTAACCTCCGTGATAGCAAGTAGCGCAGGCATGATTCTTACACATATATAATATATGCACAGTCACACAGTCATATATATAATTATTCACATTATCCAAATTAGGTTCACCCACGACCCATAATTATCACATTTTACTCGAGTATCTCGCAAAACGAACTCGTCCCTTTTTATTCTCATTTATAATTTATTTTATACTTACTTCTCATCTCGAAGTATTCCATCTCAACCAAGTATAATCTCAGTAGGTGTATTCTCGATTACCTTATGGTATAAATCCTAATTACGATTATCTCACTCTCGTGATCTTCAGGGTAAACTCACTGTCCCAAATGTTTGAATCATTACACCTAAACAACTCCCAATAGTTTTGCACTCTTCTGGGTTCCTCGGATACTGGTTTTCCTCACTCAAATTAATCGTTTACTAAAATAGGGAAAAAATAGGAAATTCCCTAAAATTAGAATTTTCGCTCGAACCAGAATGGATCTCGCTCGAACGACTTTCACGTGTCGCTCGAACGACTTCGAGCGACTACGCGCGAACTGGACTGTTTTGTCTTCAACCATTGGCAGCCTCGTTTTTTCACCATTTTTAATCTTAAAAACCTCTACAGTTTAATCCCCAATGTCTCATCTTCAATCCCAATCGATAATAAAAAAAGGTTATATATCATTCATAACCTCCTAGAATCATTAATTCGTCCAGAATCATTAAGATTACATGAAATCCCCAAATTAATTCATTAAAACCCTAGTTTCCAAATTTTCATTTAAAGAACCTAACCAACCCCAATTCATTCATAAATATTATTTCCAATTTCGTGATAAAACCTCTACATATGATAAAAATTCAGGAAACATAGATTCTCCCTACAACACATACGAGTTTTCTTCTAAAACATATAATTCTTCAATTAAAACATATGATTTTCATTCCTAGACTAACATGGAAGGAACATTAACTAGAAATCAGCAAGATAGATACTTGCCTAAAAATTTTGTTTCTAATTTGTGGAAGAAAGTGGTGTGATTGTGTTCCTCATCGCACGATCTACAATTTGGCGGTGACGGCGGTGCAAACGACGGAGTTTTTGGCCTAGAACTCCTTGGAAAGCTTCTCCACTTCTTTATCAATGGTCGTTCTTTGGTTTTTCTTATGTTAACCCTAGATGACAACCCCTAACATCTGATATATCCTTGGTAAATTCATGGGTTTAATTACCCAAAAATATGAAATGGCCAAAACACCCTCACGGGATGCTAATTTGGCCTAAAAACGCCCCGAGACCCAAACTAAACCCCCAGGTACATTATTTTGACTATCTCGACCCTTTCGGACACATTGGCGCACTCCAAATGACCATATGAGTGACTTATAATTTATTCACTTTTAATAATCATAATTTAGTCCTGACGCGACACAAGCGCGTCCCGACTTAAATTTTCATAATTGCCATTTTATTCACTCATGACAATTTTTATAAAATCAATCTTATATATTACTTTACTCATTTAGTAATATTCAATAAATTTCCAATAATTACTAACTCTCGTCACGCTAGTAAATAATAAACAATTTTCTGAATTAATATTAAATTAATTTATCTCAATTAAATTTAATACATCCTTGAATTTAAAAGCCACAAAAAAATACGGGGTATTATATACTTCCCCCCTAATAACGAAATTTCGTCCCAAAATTCAGAAAATAAGGCCTACCTGGTAAAACAAATCTGGATACCTTATGAGTACGCAAACTATCTACATAGTAAGGCGTTAAATTACTATAGCCCCCACCTCGCAACAAGCTTGTTTAACATTCTCATTAAAGATACTTCACATTGTGCTCCTATCCGACATCATTCGCATAAGACATGCCTGTATATTATTAATTCCCATTATTTCAATATCATTGGGAGGCCGCACCTCACTACATGACAACTACTCGAATTTCTAAACTCCAAACTCCCATTCTGAGAGAAACCATACGAACATCTGACTGCTCTTGTTCGCCTAAAATAGTGGTGGAATCCTACCATAGTCATCCGACTCTAACTCAACCAATCCAAAATTCTGATTATCCGCCCATCTCTTAACATTCAGAGTGAGAAAGTTAAGGTTTTTCCCACCTCAAAACCTCAATAAGCATCCCGCTCACAATAAACAGGTACGCGTGCTCCCACGGAACCCTACCATTAGGTAATATCATCCCCCAATTACCGTACTATACTCCACTTGCTAGTTATAATGATTGCAGAAGTGAAACGATCACAATGAATCCAAAATTACCTTCACGCGGCTCCACTAATCGTTAATCACCATGCGCCTATTCCCCGGTTATGGGTGATACATCCTACTTAGATCGAAACGTTACCCCCGTTGCTTCCTGAAATCCCATATTGAAGGTGGGATTCAAAATAATACCATGTACGCAATCCTTCCTTGCAAAGGAAGACTGAGGAACACTAGTTAATATTGTAAATCACCCCAAAGGAATATCAATCACTTCCTTCTTGGGCGGCTTGTTCCACATGTTCGGATGAACCCTTGATCTTTCCTTGAGGATGGCAACCCATCCAGGAAACTTTACCGACTTTATCGGGCCCTTCCATTACAGGAATTGTCGATAGCCCCATAATTTCTCTAGTTGATCCTCTTATTCCAACCGATCTCTATCTATCAGTGGTGCATGTCGAACTCCTCACTATGTCCCACTAAACATCGAATTTTACTTGAAATGTCTCAAATTAAGTGACACTTAATACTCCCCTTCTTTCCTAGGCGTATACCGAAAGTTTCGACCCGTGCACTTTTCTCCACGATGTGCACTTCGGGACCTTTTATACCATACTAACATCATCACTCTTTGTATGCAAAAGTCTCTCTCACATTTGAACAATTACAACTCTGCTCCGAGTGTTCTCAATAATAATTAAATTCTACCCTTATCAAGGAATGACCCTTTTTAAATGGCTTCCCACAGCCTCCTAACCAAGTTCGGGAGTGCTACTCTAGTCGCACACGTAGATATGGATTAGCGTTCTTCATGCGACGCTTAATCCACTCTACCACTTCCACCTCGTTATGCTAGTCCCACAAACGTATATCCCAAACATCCATTCCCACGTCCCTTCAACTCGGACGATTCTAACATCAGGATGCCCACATTTTGTAACACCCCGACCGCCCGGGAAGAGCTAGCGGAGCGCTACTCATCAATACCATTCTTTAATACCCAACCCACGCCCAGGGAGAGCGGGGCACCGTGCTAAATGAGATAAAACTAATCAAATCCACAAATAACAATGTATAGAGCATCTAATAAATCCCACAATATAATATAAAGAATCCACTAATCTCAATCTCTTGCAATAAAATACAACTATCTATCTCGAAATAAAATTCTCTATAAAACAAAAATAAATACAAATCTTCTCATATGTATTCTCGAATATTCGTTCCAAAAATAATGCACGCTAAAAAATCATCCCAACTCTTTATTTCCCTTGTGTTCCGAATGAGGTTACAACACTTCGGTACTCTCAATCACCTTAGAAATTGAAATTTTAAATTCTCCTTATAATCATTCCATTCCTCAACTCGTGGTGATAAAACTTTTAATGCTTTCTTACCACACAACCGGCTCCACTGGCCTTAAATCATAACTCAACTTACAACTTACAAATATAATTATCTGCTCCTATTACGACCGAGGTACCAAACTCATGGACTAATGACCGAACATCTCCCTATTTCCAACATTACGCTAAGTTTCATGCGTGGGATGTCTCATAAAGCAAAATCCAAATAAGGAACCCCCCGATACACTACTACCTAGGATTGTCAGTTATCGAAATCCGTTAGGCCCTCCGTCCATAGAATGTACCCCTTTATTCCGTCTCTTGAGAATAAAGTTACATCTCCTCCCGTAATTACCATTAATAAGGAACATCTCGTCGATTGCACTATTGTTCAGTATTGGTGGTAATCGCATTCCATAAATCTCGAATACGTACGATCAAGACTCTTAAAATCCTGTTCCCAGACACACGAGTCTAACTATTAACTCCCACATTTTAAAGGATATATATAACAATACACTCTTCCTAGTACCAAGTTTTTGAGAGCCAAACATAATAATGAGTTAAATCTTTTCGCTCAACAGTAAACCTAATACATACTGAATCATAACAATAAAGTCCTTACACGCATCGGCATCGAATATCTCAAGCCCACTATTCCCTCCGAAGTCTATAAAATAGATAATATAAGTGTGAGTCCGACCCTCTCGTAGGTGAGGCCTCGCCAGAATGAAACATGCGGCACTAAGGCAACCACTCCAATAGCCTTGCAATAACTGCCTACTATTGTACTAACCATTACTACAAAGTTGAAATCAAGGAAATATCATATTCATATATCACATCACTAAAATTAGTAATCTCCATAAATTATATATAACACTATTAATACACACATTCATCCTCCGCGGATAGTACTAAAGATAATCCTGTTACACTAGGGAAAATATTCACATAATAATAATAATGTTTATAGTTATACTCATTAAACTCATCTCATATGCTAATATAGCAATGGACAAAGAAGTAGTGACTCGCTCGGGTCACATAAAACACGCCTCATCCTTCGAGGATAAAACTCATACTTCTACCTTGCCAATCGCCTTGACTGCACAAATGGTCTCTGAACGTAACACGCCTGCCCAAACAAAAACAAAACTACTTTAATCGTTGTCCTTTACTAGGCACCATACTCTTGTCCCTTTACTCACTTTGGGAAAACATTAACGCATGTGATTTCACTCTCCACAAAGTACCTCTACACATAATCCACTTATCACCTGTCATACTAACCATATTAGGATTGTCCTTCTCTCGGACTTTGGTAGGCTCGATTCCAGATGGCTACCCCTGTTGTTCCTTTAGCCTTGTAGGCCCTAAAGAACATGCCACTGGCTACAATAGTCCTTACTGAATTCACCATCGCTTGGTAAGAATTCAACTGTCCGAATTATTTACATGGGTCCCCTGATGTGTATCCCCACCCCTTTGTGGTGCTACACTACCATCGTTGCATCTAGTCTCATTCTTGACTAAATTCTTCTATTCTTTTAGCTTACCCCACAAAGAAGCATTATCATCTCCATTATCAAAGCACAACATTATCAACTTCTGAATCGACCGTCCAACAGAATTCCCTCTTAAGTGTTATTAACTATTATTACGAGTCGATCTCCCACTTGGAATCCTACCCAACATTTGCATCTACATTCTCCGATACAAGATTTGCGAACAGTTTAGACTCATATTCACAAATGAACCTCTGTTCGACCCTCCTGTGATGAGTTCAAGACAACATTCACATCTTATTCTGAGCATCTGATAAAGGAGCATGCGGTCAAACTGTACCTAAGATTGTTCTATAGACATAGCATTCCACTTCTAAAAGTGGTGGATAACTCCCACCATGATAACTTTGTTCTTACAAGTCAGGAAAAATTTTCTCCAAATTTCCACTTTCAGTTAGCCACACTCCGTCCTATGTCCAAACCTTGGGATACTTTACCTCCTCTGGTTAATACACACGATTTTTGCATTTCTACAATTCCCACTTACAGCTCTCTTTAATGTTTCGTCTGACTTTTTCCTAGTCATACCACGTTTGGTGAGTTTACACTTGCACCTCTTTCTAC
Source organism: Sambucus nigra (assembly GCA_949130495.1). NCBI lineage: Eukaryota > Viridiplantae > Streptophyta > Magnoliopsida > Dipsacales > Adoxaceae > Sambucus > Sambucus nigra. The sequence goes on along the minus strand of OX422221.1, from coordinate 199,451,438 downwards.
TATAGAAGCACATGGAAATCATAGGCTACGCCCTACCCATCTTTAAAGCCCTAGCTTCTCGTGCCATAATAGGGGTGACCTTAACTATGGTCATCATCCTCGAATATACTTTACAATCTCAACTAAGCCCTGTCTCCTGATGTCCACTTAACGGCCCTCGTCAGACATCCTTCATTGCTCGGCACACACACACATCCGAACGCATTTAGAATTTACTAATATGCATACGTTATAGCTGGAGAACGAAATCTCACCATAGAAATCAATAATCCTAAACTTAGGGCTCTATATCAAATAAAGCAACGCTGGAAGCATAATAAGCCGCACAGATCCTAAAGGACACTAGAACCTGATGCTCTGATACCACCTGTAACACCCCGCCTAATTAAATTCCGGGTGATCAGTCATTTATTATATTATAATCAAGGTGAACGGTTGGTTCATTCTTAGCATCACTGTCACAAAATAAACTTTCTAATTTAAACACCCTAAATTATTAAGCTAAGTGTCAAAACCATTTAAAACATTATTTCCATTTATTAAATCCAATTATGAAATTCATTAATAAGTAATAGTTTAAGATTCACACAATTACTAAGACTTGAAATAAACACTCATGAATTTAATTATTCAGATAATCCAATACCAACTTTAAAACTACAAAGGAAAACCATCCTGACAGTAATTAAATCCCAAAGAGTAAAATGCTGAAAATAAATGAACATAATCTCTGACAAATCCAACTGAATAAAGAAATGGGCGACACAGGCCCTAATGTAATACCCCGTATTTTTATGATATTTATTTATGGGATTAATTGAATTAAATGTGTATTAATTGAGAATTAATCCGGATAAAATAATAATGAGAAATGAGTTGGTATTTGATTATAATGCGTATATATGGCAATATATGAATATTGAGAATATTAAAATTATCGCGAGATAAAAATACGACAATTTGGAAATTTTGTTGGGACGCGTGTGACAGTCGCGCCAGGAACATTATTTAATTAAAAAGTGAATTTTATTTTTATCAACCGTATGGTCATTTTGAGTGCGCCAACGTGTCCGAAACGGTCGAAATAGTCAGGAAACACTAGCCGGGGGTTTAGTTTGGGTCCCGGGGCATTTTTAGGCCATACCGGCAACTTAAAACGGTAGTTTGGTAATTTTGGAATTTGGAGATTTATGACCAACGAATTTTGGGAGTTTAAAATAGGTAATTTCAGAACCCACTAACCCATTACCATCAATTAACTGAGTTGAGGGCAACAGGAGTTTTAGGAGAGGTTAGGAGAAGTCCCCAAAAAGAGAAACACAACCTCCATCTTCAACCTTCAACCTTGGGAGAAAATGGAGAGAACAACCTTCATCAATTCAACACCAAATTCAGAGAAAAATCCAAGGCAAGTGGTTTAATTACGTTATTTACAACGAATGTTTCTTCCATGCATAGAAATTTATAAAAATTTGCATTGTTTTGGGAGATTGACAAAAACCCATTGAATTGGAATTAGAAATTCACATTTTGATAAGGAAATTGCATGTAGAATTATGTTTGGGTTATTATTCTGATAGAAATACATCTTTTATATCACAAAAATGGATTTAATTATGTCTATTGATGACTTTAAATTTCTAGGGTTCATGTTCATGAGATTTGGGAAAAATTGGGGAGATTTGATGATTAGATGTGGTTTAGGATGATTTGACCCCATATAAATGTTATTATAAGACTTAAGTATGTTTAGGAATGATTAGAAACCTTGAACTACTGTTGGAATGATGTTTAGATGAGATTAGAGGCGAAGAAAATTGGGAAAAGCGAAATAGGAGAATTTTGGGCTCGAAATTGTCACCTCGTTAGAAGGCCTGCCCAGGTTGTTCGAACGAGCTCGTTCGAACGAGTTGTCAGTTTGACTTCTAACAAGTCGAATGTTCATTCGATGACTTTCGTTGGAACGAGATCTCGTTAGATTCTCACTTCGTTCGAACGAACTCTCGTTCGAACGACCTCGTTCGAACGGGACTTCTAACGAGTTGAGAAATTGGCCTTTTTGGCCTTATTCGATTTCTAGTGTCCCGTAACCATATTTAATTGTAGAGATAACCCTACCTTTTTAACTATTTGGTGCAATTTGGAGAATTGGGATATAATGAGGAGTGAACCAAATGATATTTGTGGATTAGGACGCTAGTGACTATATACGATGTGAGGATTATTGACGACTTAAATATTTGTATTAACCGGGTATATGAGAATTGTGTAACATTATAAGTTGGTATAAGAATGAGAATTATACCACTAATAATTTATGGTAATTACTAAGATGTGTGTATGCTTAGTATATGTATATGATTTTATGTGTATGACATACCTACCATGCTTGCTATCACGGGAGGTTTTCGTTCGCTTAGGGCCATCTATTCTTTGTGTGCCTACGGGGGGATATAGATTGGTACCTAGAGGACATAGGTTAGAGAAGGACTTATTGGGAAGTTAATAAGTCTGCTGATCATGGGAGCGTAGGTATGTGCGTGACCCATGTGATGTGACTGTGTTCGCCTCCATTGTTTGTGATTGTTGTTATCTGAGAACGATTCCAGAGAGATTCGGAATGCGTGATCCTTATGTACGTGATGTATCGGGATGGATAGCAGAGTATGTGTGCACCGCAGCTTAGTCTCGGGGTGCTTGTATTATATATTTATGATGTGAATGATATACGGTTAAATGAACAGACTTGTCATGTTTAATTATGAGAATAATTTATAGTAACTCCTTGAGAAGATAAATAAGGGGATAACCTCCAGTAAATGGTAATTCTAATAATTGAGAATCCCAGTTTAAGTAAAGCTATCTATTCAAGTGATAACACTGGGAATTCATATTGTGAATCGAGTAGATGGGTTAGAACTTATGTCGGTTTAGTTAGATATAAATACCACTTAGATGGGTACTGTACGTTAGGAGTGCACGATTAGACGAGAGGTGAGTATTTCATGTGAGAGCACGTCCTAACATGTATTTTTCATTCTTTGTTTTAATGTTATTAAAGCACTTGCCATTTTAAAAATACTCTCCACTTTCGGGCTCTGACCCGTTTGCTTTCAAATCTATTTTTGTAAAAACCTTTTAGGTGCCCAGCCAAAAGGACAACATGCATAGGATTTCCATTCAGGTGACGAGCTGTAGCTGTTTGTGGAAGTTACAGGGCCTTGCTAGTAGACGCTTCTTTTGTCTTGACTCTATTCAGTTTTCATCATTTGTAGGGCATGTCGCCCATTTCTATTAGAGACATTTCATATTTCAGTTATTCAGATTTTTGGCATGTAATTAATTCGGGATATACTGTTTTATTTATTTCGGTGGTGGGATTGTTGTGAGGGGTTTTCCTTCGGATTTATTATTAATTGTTGGTTACTTTATTGAGACTTTATGGTGTATGGTTATGATATTCTTTCATAATTCTTTTATTGTATGTTAATCAGACTTAATTTAAAATTTGACATCTTACTTTTTAAATACTAGGTGGTTAGTAATGATTAAAATGTTTTCGACAGTGATGCTATTAACTGGACCAACTTGAAATTTTGTATTAATTTAATATAGGAGTAGCTACCCGGTATTTAATTACTCGGGGTGTCACAGGTGGTATCAGAGCATCAGGTTCTAGTGTCCTTTAGGATCTGTATGACTTATTATGTTTCCGCTGAGCTTTCTTTAATATAGAGCCCTATATTTTAGGACTATTATATTCTTTTATGTATGCATCGCTCTTCAGCTATTTTGGGTTTATAACTGCAAACTTATAGACCTTAGTCTTATTTCAGATGCCTCCATGACGTGCACCACGAGTTCCTAGGGATGCATAGCCAGAGCCCCAGCCAGCACCAGTTCAGGGCACCATGAATGCCGCTAAGGTTGCAGCAATTGTAGCCCAAGCGGTAAATGCCCATCTAGCAGTTGTACATCAGGCACCACCCCAGGCGCCAGTAACCGCACCAGTAACTGCGCCAGTTCAGGCACATGCATTCCCGTCTGCTTGGAAACGTGTACGTGATGCTTTTCAGAAAGCGCACCCGCCGGAGTTCGCAGGTAGCTCCGATGTTGTGGTTTTAAGTCAGTGGAGGAAAGACATTCAGAGGCACTTGAGGATGTATGAGTGCACCGATGTTTAGTAGAAGGTACTAGCTACTTTCAAGCTAGTGGGATCTGCACTGCAGTGGTGGGAGTCTATTACCACTGGGGAGGAGAGAGATACTCTCACGATACAGGAGTTTTGGGTGAGGTTTGACCGCAAGTATTTTCCGTCAGTCGTTCACACGGAAATGAGGAGGAAGTTAATGAATCTCAGACAGGAGGGAAGGACTGTGGCCGATTATGAGGCTGAATTCACTAATCTACTGAATATTGTTCCGGATGAACTACCGACAGAGGAGAAGAAGATCCAAAAGTTTACAGATGGATTGACATGGAGGATCCGTCAGCATTTATTGGGGAACCTCTCGTTGGCCACTTATTCTGACGTGGTTAACGCTGCACTGTTACACTGCCAGGATCATCGCTTTCACATGGCTGAGAGCAAGAGATCGGGAGAGTCCAGCCATCAGGGCAGGACTGAAGGAAATGGTGCCAGTGGGGCACAATTTACTCAGGGGCAGAGGCAGGGTGACCAGGGTTCCCAGTAGGGGGGTCATAAGAGGTTCAGATCGGGGAATTTCAGGCATGGACAGGGAGGTTTTAGGAAGGGCCATCAGGGTCCGAACGGCCATCAGGGCCAGCAGGGGCAGAATGGTCAACGGCAGTTTCAGCAGGGCCAGCATGGCCAGGGGAAGAATGGAAACGGCCACCAGGGCCGAGGGCAGCAGGGACAGAGAAGGGGGAACTTCCCGGGGAAGTGTTACATTTGTGGCAAGACTGTCCATAAATGCCATGATTATCCGGATAGGGGTAGGGCCCCGCAGCAGCAGCAACAGGGTGCTCGACAGGAGCCGCAGAGTCCTATGTTTCCCGCCGCCCTCCCGGCACCACCTTAGATGGTAGCATTACCACCCATTCCAGCAGTCCCAGTTCAGTTGGGACAACTTCAGTATGGGAGAGTGTATCATCTCTAGAAGGTCGCAACCCCACAGGATCCACCAGCCATTGAGGGTATGTTCTCTATTCAGGGGACTCTGGGGCGTATTTTATTTGACACGGGGGCTACACATTATTTCATTGCTATGAGATTTGCATGCACCATTTGGTTGTTAGACACCACCGAGAGTACAGTTACTTGTGTAGATTCGCCGTTGAGTAGGGGTTCCATGATTTCCCTTGTATGTAGAGGCGTGGGTATAGAGATTGGGAGGTTTACTTTACCCGCGGATATGTTAGTGTTAGAGATGACCGAGTATGATGCCATTATTGGTATGGATTGGCTAGTTGCATATCGAGCCATGATTAACTGTTTTAGTAGGAGTATTATCTTTGCCATTCCCGGGCAGGAGATGTTTTTAGTGGCGATGCCTCGTCCTGAGGGAGGATCGTCCACTCATTTGTACTATATAGAGGAGGAGACCTCTAAGGAAGTGGTGATACCTCTTGATTCGATTCCGGTTGTTCTAGAGTTTGCCGATGTATTTCAGGATATACTTGGATTACCTCCGAGTAGGGAGATAGACTTTGTGATCGATTTGACGCCGGGAACTCGGCCTATTGCCCGCGCACCTTACCGTATGGCTCCAGCTGAAATGAGAGAGTTACGAGATCAGATTGAGCAGTTGTTGGGTCAGGGGTTTATTCGGAGGAGTACTTCGCCATGGGGTGCCCCTGTGTTGTTCGTAAAGAAGAGGTATGGATCGTTGAGGTTGTGTGTAGATTACCGGGAGTTGAATAAGGTCACGATACAGAATAAGTATCCGTTGCCCCGAATCGATGACTTATTCGACCAGCTGAGAGGAACTTCTTTCTTCTCAAAGATTGATTTGTGATCGGGAGACCATCAGTTGCGTATCAGGGAGGAGGACGTCTCGAAGACTGCTTTCTTAACGAGATATGGTTCCTACGAGTTTCGGGTTATGCCTTTTGGTTTGACCAATGCTCCAGCCGTGTTTATGGACTTGATGAATAGGGTGTTCAGAGAGTTCCTAGATCAGTTCGTCATTGTCTTTATTGATGATATTCTGGTTTAATCCCAGACAGAGGAGGAGCACGCCGAGCATTTGAGGCAGGTTTTACAGACGCTACGTCAGAACGAGTTGTATGCAAAATATGAGAAGGATTCTGGCTGAAGGAGGTTCAGTTTTTAGGGCATATTATTTTCGACCGGGGGATATCTGTTAATTCGGGGAAGGTATCCACGCTAAGGGAGTGGGGACAGCCCACGACACCGACTGAGATCTGTAGTTTCTTGGGCCTAGCAGGATACTACAGGAGGTTCATTTGGGGTTTCTCCAAGATAGCGGGTCCTTTGACACATCTGACTCGTAAGGGTGTGCCATCCATCTGGAGTGATGCCTGTCAGTTGGCATTCGATGAGTTGAAGGATAAGTTGACCTCAGCACCTGCGTTAGCACTGCCGAGACCGGGAGTTGAGTATCTAGTTTACACCGATGCGTCCTTGCAAGGACTTGGAGGTGTATTGTAGCAGGAGAGTCAGGCCATAGCTTATGCTTCCCGTAAGATTAAGCCTCACGAGAAGAATTACCCCACCCACGACTTGGAGTTAACGGAAGTGGTGTTTGCCCTTCGGATTTGGAGACATTATATCTTGGGGGAGAAGTTTCGATTGTTCACGGACCACAAGTCCCTACAGTACCTATTCACGCAGAAGGAGTTGAATATGCGGCAGCGAAGGTGGCTTGAGTTTGTGAAGGATTATCAGTTTGATATCCAATATCACCCAGGGAAGGCTAATGTAGTAGCACACGCGTTGAGTCGTAGGCCAGTAGATGAGGTGGCAGGGGTGTGGAAGGCAAAGTGGAAAGAGTTGGGACACCAGGATGCAGTGGCCAGATCGTTCATGTCTGTGATGACTGTTACACCGCAGATTGTCACGAAGGTGGTAAAGGCACATGCAAATGACTCGTTCTGTCAGGAGCAGATAGTTCGGTTACTAGCAGAGGGAGCCAAATCCTATACCGTTAGCTCAGACGGGGGATTAAGCTTCAATGGGAGACTAGTAGTTCCGTAAGGGGAGGAATTGCGACACGAGGTGATGGCAGAGTCGCACGGCTCACGGTTCGCGGTACATCCCGGTGGGGACAAAATGTACCAAGACATGAGACGACAATATTGGTGGAGCGGGATGAAGAAAGATATCGCCGTGTTTGTTTCTAAATGCTCCACTTGTCATCTGGTAAAATTGGATCATGAGAGATCGGCAGGACTTCTACAGCCGTTAGAGGTCCCGATGTGGATGTGGGAGAGTATATCCATGGACTTTATCACGGGACTACCTACGTCACAGAGAGGTCACGACTCTATTTGGGTAATTATTGACAGGTTGACCAAAGTCGCTCATTTTCTACCCGTAAGGACCGACTACACTACGGGACAGTATGCCCAGCTCTTTATTGCAGAAATAGTGAGACTTCACGGTGTGCCCCTAAATATCGTGTCTGATAGAGACAAGATATTTGTTTCACGGTTTTGGGAGAGTTTTCAGGAGGCCATAGGCACGGAATTACGGTTGAGTACGGCATATCACCCGCAGACCGACGAGAAAACCGAGCGTACAAACCAGATGTTGGAGGACATGTTGCGTATGTGCATCATTAATTTTGGGGGTGGATGGGAGCAGTATCTTCCACTGGTGGAGTTTGCTTACAACAACTCCGACCAGTTCACCATTGGAATGGCTCCATTTGCGGCGTTGTACGGTAGACCTTGTCGTTCCCCAGCATGTTGGTTGTAGGTGGGGGACAACAAACTACTTGGGCCGGAAGTGATTCAGGATACTTCGGCGAGGATATAATTGATACGGAGTCGCATTCGGGTAGCTCAGGATCGGCAGAAGAGCTATGCTGATGCGAAGAGATTCTTCAGGGAGTTCCAAGTGGGGGACCAAGTTTTACTCAGAGTATCTCCTATGAAGGGAATTATACGATTTGGGAAGAAGGGGAAGTTGGCAATGAGATATGTGGGACCATTTCCTATCATCGAGCGGGTTGGGTCTGTTGCATATAGACTTGGGTTACCGGAGCATTTGCACAGGATACATGATGTGTTTCATTTTTCCTCGCTAAGGAAATATCTTAGGGACGATTTGGCTCATTCTCACATTTCTTTGGAGGACATCGATCTTCAGCCTGATAGCTCCTACGAGGAAGGGCCGATTGCTATTTTGGACCGAAGTGAGCGAAAACTGCGGTCAAAGATAGTCCCGTTAGTACGTGTTTAGTGGCGGCATCATAATGCCGAGGAGTACACATGGGAGAGCGAGGATGAGATGCACGAACGTTATCCAGAGTTATTTGTACCAGGTACTTTCTAGTTCCAAATTTTGGGACGAAATTTTGTTATTAGGGGGAAAGTATGTAATACCCCGTATTTTTGTGATATTTATTTATGGGATTAATTGAATTAAATGTGTATTAATTGAAAATTAATCCGGATAAAATACTAACGAGGTGTGAATTGGTATTTGATTATAATGCGTATATATGGCAATATATGAATATTGAGAATATTAAAATTATCGCGAGAAAGAAATATGGCAATTTGGAAATTTTGTTGGGACGCGTGTGACGGTCGTGCCAGGAACATTATTTAATTAAAAGTGAATTTTATTTTTATCAACCGTATGGTCATTTTAAGTGCGCCAACGTGTCCGGAACGGTCGAAATAGTCAGAAAACACTAGCCGGGGGTTTAGTTTGGGTCCCGGGGCATTTTTAGGCCATACCGACAACTTAAAAGGGTAGTTTGGTAATTTTGGAATTTGGGGATTTATGACCAACGAATTTTGGGAGTTTAAAATAGGGAATTTCAGAACCCACTAACCCATTACCATCAATTAACTGAGTTGAGGGCAACGGGAGTTTTAGGAGAGGTTAGGAGAAGTCCCCAAAAAGAGAAACACAACCTCCATCTTCAACCTTCAACCTTGGGAGAAAAATGAGAGAACAACCTTCATCAATTCAACACCAAATTCAGAGAAAAATCCAAGGCAAGTGGTTTAATTACGTTATTTACAACCAATGTTTCTTCCATGCTTAGAAATTTATAAAAATTTGCATTGTTTTGGGAGATTGACAAAAACCCATTGAATTGGAATTAGAAATTCACATTTTGATAAGGAAATTGCATGTAGAATTATGTTTGGGTGATTATTCTGATAGAAATACATCTTTTATATCACAAAAATGGATTTAATTATGTCTATTGATGACTTTAAATTTCTAGGGTTCATGTTCATGAGATTTGGGAAAAATTGGGGAGATTTGATGATTAGATGTGGTTTAGGATGATTTGACCCCATATAAATGTTATTATAAGACTTAAGTATGTTTAGGAATGATTAGAAACCTTGAACTACTGTTGGAATGATGTTTAGATGAGATTAGAGGCGAAGAAAATTGGGAAAAGCGAAATAGGAGAATTTTGGGCTCGAAATTGTCACCTCGTTAGAAGGCCTGCCCAGGTTGTTCGAACGAGCTCGTTCGAACGAGTTGTCAGTTTGACTTCTAACAAGTCGAATGTTCATTCGATGACTTTCGTTGGAACGAGATCTCGTTAGATTCTCACTTCGTTCGAACGAACTCTCGTTCGAACGACCTCGTTCGAACGGGACTTCTAACGAGTTGAGAAATTGGCCTTTTTGGCCTGATTCGATTTCTAGTGTCCCGTAACCATATTTAATTGTAGAGATAACCCTACCTTTTTAACTATTTGGTGCAATTTGGAGAATTGGGATATAATGAGGAGTGAACCAAATGATATTTGTGGATTAGGACGCTAGTGACTATATACGATGTGAGGATTATTGACGACTTAAATATTTGTATTAACCGGGTATATGAGAATTGTGTAACATTATAAGTTGGTATAAGAATGAGAATTATACCACTAATAATTTATGGTAATTACTAAGATGTGTGTATGCTTAGTATATGTATATGATTTTATGTGTATGACATACCTACCATGCTTGCTATCACGGGAGGTTTTCGTTCGCTTAGGGCCATCTATTCTTTGTGTGCCTACGGGGGGATATAGATTGGTACCTAGAGGACATAGGTTAGAGAAGGACTTATTGGGAAGTTAATAAGTCTGCTGATCATGGGAGCGTAGGTATGTGCGTGACCCATGTGATGTGACTGTGTTCGCCTCCATTGTTTGTGATTGTTGTTATCTGAGAACGATTCCAGAGAGATTCGGAATGCGTGATCCTTATGTACGTGATGTATCGGGATGGATAGCAGAGTATGTGTGCACCGCAGCTTAGTCTCGGGGTGCTTGTATTATATATTTATGATGTGAATGATATACGGTTAAATGAACAGACTTGTCATGTTTAATTATGAGAATAATTTATAGTAACTCCTTGAGAAGATAAATAAGGGGATAACCTCCAGTAAATGGTAATTCTAATAATTGAGAATCCCAGTTTAAGTAAAGGTATCTATTCAAGTGATAACACTGGGAATTCATATTGTGAATCGAGTAGATGGGTTAGAACTTATGTCGGTTTAGTTAGATATAAATACCACTTAGATGGGTACTGTACGTTAGGAGTGCACGATTAGACGAGAGGTGAGTATTTCATGTGAGAGAACGTCCTAAAATGTATTTTGCATTCTTTGTTTTAATGTTATTAAAGCACTTGACGTTTTAAAAATACTCTCCACTTTCGGGCTCTGACCCGTTTGCTTTCAAATCTATTTTTGTAAAAACATTTTAGGTGCCCAGCCACAAGGACACCATGCATAGGATTTCCATTCAGGTGACGAGCTGTAGCTGTTTGTGGAAGTTACAGGGCCTTTCTAGTAGACGCTTCTTTTGTCTTGACTCTATTCAATTTTCATCATTTGTAGGGCATGTCACCCATTTCTATTAGAGACATTTCATATTTCAGTTATTTAGATTTTTGGCATGTAATTAATTCAGGTTATACTGTTTTATTTATTTCAGTGGTGGGATTGTTGTGAGGGGTTTTCCTCCGGACTTATTATTAATTGTTGGTTACTTTATTGAGACTTTATGGTGTATGGTTATGATATTCTTTCATAATTCTTTTATTGTATGTTAATCAGACTTAATTTAAAATTTGACATCTTACTTTTTAAATACTAGGCGGTTAGTAATGATTAAAATGTTTTCGACACTAATGCTGTTAACTGGAACAACTTGACATTTTGTATTAATTTAATAAATGAGTAGCTACCCGGTATTGATTTAGTCGGGGTGTCACACCTAACTAATCAGAACTATAATGAGAGTTGATTCAACATCGAGGTCATCTAAGCAATGTCCTGCAACTCCGACATAAGCTGCAGCGCGTCCAGTCCAAAGAATCTACTCAAGACGCCCCTGTTGATGGGCATCTGATATATATATATATATATATATATATATATATATATATATATACAAGAGAAAAGAGACAACATGAAACGGGTCAGAGACCGAGTGTAAAATAGTTTAAAATTAGTTTAGCAAATATTTAAATTGCTTACCTGCTAATGCAACAACCATGTTAGTATGCGACACTCTCTTGAGAATTCTCACCTCTCATATAGTGTGCACGCCTACCGTACTAATAAATATCATCAATTTCCCTATCTTATTCCCCATAAGGTTTTATCATGTAAAAAGCGAGGTTATGATATTTACTTTAGGAAATCATTCTCTTCAATATTTCTTACGTTATTTAAAATAACTCATTACCATTATAAAGTTCCTGAACTTTTATAATTTTTTTAAGCATTTATGCATTTCTTATTTACTTATACGCACAGTAGAATGTTCCCATATAAATATACGTATATATATTAGTCACACATATAATATATATACTAATGTCACCCCACATAAGATCTATGGTGCTGGCATACTCTGTTATCAAGTCCCTGTATCACACAAACTAAGGGAAATACTAGTTCGGAATCACTCTCGAACTGTATTAACACAAAACACATACAAATGGAGGCGAAGCATAGTTCCAAGTCACTAAGAGGTCAGCACATACCCTCATGTCTCTTAGGACCGTCTGACTATCAATCTGATAGCCTGTACCAAGGAATCCTATGTTCTAGGTTACAAGTCAATATCCCCCATAAAGGTCCCATCGAGATAAGACTGTCCCGGTGCGGTAGCCTCCGTGATAGCAAGTAGCTTGGGCATGATTTTTACACATATAATATATGCACAGTCACACAGTCATATATATAATTATTCACATTATCTAAATTTGGTTCTCCCACGACCCATAATTATCACATTTTACTCGAGTATCTCGCATAGAGAACTCGTCCCTTTTTATTCTCATTTATAATTTATTTTATACTTCTCATCTCGAAGTATTCCATCTCAACTAAGTATAATCTCAGTAGGTGTACTCTCGCTTACCTTATGGTATAAATCATAATTACGATTATCTCACTCTCGTGATCTTCAGGGTAAACTCACCATCCCAAATGTTTGAATCATTACACCTAAACAACTCCCAATAATTTTGCACTCTTATGGGTTCCTCGGATACTAGTTTTCCTCACTCAAATTAACCGTTTACTAAAATAGGGGCAAAATAGGAAATTCCCTAAATTTAGAAATTTTGCTCGAACCAGAATGGATCTCGCTCGAACGACTTCCACGTGTCACTCGAACGACTTCGCGCAACATTGGCATCTCGCTCGAACGACTTAGCGCGACTACACGCGAACTGGACTGTTTCATCTTCAACCTTTGGCAGCCTCATTTTTCACCATTTTTAAGCTTAAAAACCTCTACAGTTTAATTTCCAATGTCTCATCTTCAATCGCAATCAATAATAACAAGGTTATATATCGTTCATAACCTCCTAAAATCATTAATTCGTCCAGAATCATTAAGATTACATGAAATCCCCAAATTAATTCATAAGAACCCTAGTTTCCAAATTTTCAATTAAAGAAACTAACCAACACCAATTCGTTCATCCATATTATTTCCAATTTTGTGATAAAACCTCTACATATGATAAAAATTCAGGCTACATAGATTCTCCCTACAACACATATGAGTTTTCTTCTAAAACATATAATTCTTCAATTAAAACATATGATTTTCATTCCTAGACTAACATGGAAGGAACATTAATTAGAAATCAACAAGATAGATACTTTCTTGGAAATTTTGATTCTGATTTGTGGAAGAAAGTGGTGTAGTTGTGTTCCTCATCGCGCGATCTAAAATTTGGCGGTGACGGCAGTGCAAACGGCGGAGTTTTTGGCCTAGAACTCATTGGAAAGCTTCTCCACTTCTTCTCTAATAGTCGTTCTTTGGTTTTTATTATGTTAACCCTAGATGACAACCCCTAACATCTGATATATCCTTGGTTAATTCGTGGGTTTAATTATCCAAAAATATGAAATGTCCAAAACACCCTCCCGGGATGCTAATTAGGCCTAAAAATGCCCCGAGATCCAAACCTAAGCCCCGGGTACATTATTTTGACTATCTAGACCCTTCTGAACACATTGGTGCACTCAAAACGACCATACGGGTGACTTATAATTTATTCACTTTTAATAATCATAATTTAGTCCTGACACGACACAGGCGCGTCCCGACTTAAATTTCCATAATTGTCATTTTATTCACTCGTGACAATTTTTATAAAATCAATCTTATACATTACTTTACTCATTTAGTAATATTCAAAAAATTTCCAATAATTACTAACTCTCGTCACGCTAGTAAATAATAAACCATTTTACGAATTAATATTAAAATAATTTATCTCAATTAAATTTAATACATCCCTGAATTTAAAAGCCACAAAAAAATACGGGGTATTACACCTTCATACCCACTTCTCCTCTCTCGAATTATTCTAAGTATAATTTCAGTAGGCATACACTCACTTACCTTCTGGTCTAACTCCCTAACGAGTCTCGATCTTTTTATTAAATGTTTGCATGATTTCGTATACACATGAATATTGCCTCGTTAACCTAAAATCTCATCTTACACTAAGTTTCACTCAACGGGGTCTACCTAAGCTCTACTGGTCTTCTCTATGTCTCATTATACTCCAACAATAACAATCAAGGGTTCCTATGCATTAAAACATGATTAAACCAACAGCCGAGAAATATGTAGTTTTCCAGGAGGGGTCGATCATCGATCATCGATCGATCGATGTTCTTGGGTCGATCGATCGATCCAGCAGTTCTTGCCCATAAACTGCTATTAAAACCTACAGGTTTCATCTTCAAATTTCTCCAAAAATGTCATTAACAACTCCCAAATTCTTAAAGAACATTACCACAAGTTCTAAACACATATATGCAAGATTTCCTATGTAAACCATGCATAATTTTAACAACGGAATTGAATTAATGGTCAATTCATTTTAATTATCAAGAACCCTAACTTTCCTCTAAACTTTCATGGTTCTGTGTCTTTTTCAAGATTTATCACTTCTAAATCAATCAAATTTCGTGGGTAATCCTCTACATATGATTGGGATGTCCAGAGTTTATTTATTTTCCCTACAACATGTGATTAGGTCCTCTAAATCCATGAGTTCTTCCATGAAACATAGGTTCAATCATCCTAATCTAACATGGTGTGACAATTAGCTTAAAAAAGAAGCAAGATAGATACTTGCCTGAGAATTAAATGTCTGATTCGATGACTCTAATTGGTATCGCAGTAATCCTCTTCTTCCGATCTACGCTTTGGTGGTGGTGAGGGTGCAAGATTGGTGGTTCTTGGCCTTGAACACTTGGAAAACTTTTTTTCCTTCTTCTTCCTATGACCTCCTTCCCTTTTGGTTCTAAGAAGCCTAACTTCCTTGGCACTCCATCTGATATAATCTTAATGATTTTCGTCTTTATTAAAGGCCAAAAATAGAAAATCACCAAAATGCCCTCCCGGGTTATCGGTTAGGCCTAAAAACGTCGCGAGACCCAAACTAAACCCCCGGGAACACTTTTCTGACTATCTCGACCCTTTCGGACACACTGGGGCACTCGAAATGACCATACGGGTGACTTATAATTTATTCACTTTTAATAATACTAATTTAGTCCCAACACGACACAGGCGCATCCTAACTTAAATTTCCATAATTGTCATTTCATTCACTCGTGACAATTTTAATAAAATAAATATCATATATTTCTTTACTCATCCAGTAATATTTAGTGAATTTTCAATAATGACTAACTCACATCACGCTAGTAAATATAAATATAAATTTTTGAATTAATATTAAATTTATATCTCAATTTATATTTAATAAATCCCCAAATTTGAAAGCTATAAAGATACGGGGTATTACAATGTGCACATGCAACTACCTTGTATATAAACATGCACACACACACACACACACACACACACACACATACGTATACTTAATGCATGAAACCGTTTACTTTTGAAAACGTGATTTATCCCGATTAAGACACCTTATTCTTGCTAAACACTTCCTCTTCCTTATTTTGGCATTCATCCCTATATTTAATACACTCAATTTAATACTTGAAATAGTTATGCTTGGTTTGACCAAAAACCATTTGTTTACCGAATCCACTTCAGTATTTTGATTGAAAATCACCCTTTCAACACAAACGAACAACATGTTAGAAAATATTTGTTTAGCCTTTGAAATCTTTTCACCAGACTCTTCTTGTTAATTATGGTTTAAGCCACTTAGGTTGCTTAACCACCCATTTACTCACTTTACCTTTTCTTCACCTTATGGACATTAATCAAATTTCACATTTACTTGTCCATTTTATCCTTTATCGAAACATTTATTAATTCATTCAAGTTAGGTTGTCTTAACACATTTTCACCACACAACACATTTCTTGATATGTTCCTTATTCCTTTATCTTTTTCTTGGAATCTTTCAATAATCGCATACTTTAACAGGATCCACACCACCGACTATACGCACCATATGCTCTTGTCTGTGATTTTTTATCTTTCACCCCAAGGTTCCGGGCCCTCATTAATTTTTCCCGTGTCATCCGAGTTCCATTTTAATGTTTTCTAATATTTTGCAAATGTCCACATTATTCCACCTTTCCTTTTGTTCAGTTGAAGCCAAACCCGGGGATCCACCCTAACTTGTTACACTTTAAAAATCATCATTTCATGTCCCTTACACTTTAGCCTTGATTTTATTCCAAAAAAAATCATGTTGATTAGGACTATCATGTGCAATGCCATTTTCAACATTTTTATTTCATAAAAATGTTCCACTTTATGTAAAATTACAATTTTATCCATTAGTTTCCAAACTCACCTTTTACCCCATTTCATAAGTGCTAATTTTCTAAAACACCATTAAGTTCCCCACGCTAAGCTCTTAAGTGTTTTTAACGTGTTAACTCCTTTTTTAAAAAACTTTTGGAGTAATATTCTTCTTAATTGGAAACATCTTTATTTCAATACCTTTATTTTCAAGAATCATTGAACATAGAAGAATACTCTAAAAGAAAAACACCGCGTTCTTATATTAACACATATAGTCTTACAACCTTACACTTATCACCTGTAATCCCCTTTTCACACAGTTTAAAGGCTAGAATTTCTACTTTTCTTATTTCACGTTTAAACCAAACAAAACCTTATTTAAACTTATTTATATGTTCATTATCAAAATGCTATAAGTTTATATGCTCGAGAAGATGGATTTTAAATCCTAACATCCTGTTAAATGGGTTAAACATACATTTCATTCTTGAAATTTATAATACTTTGCAAAAATGCAATTTCAAGACATAAAAAAACATTTTGTTTCTTTAAACTCAACAAATATCCCACTTTCATAAAATCTTCATTTTTCAAGAGGATTTGGGACATTATTTCACCAAACCTTTTTAGAAAGATCAACACCATTTTCAAAATATTTTATTTCATAAAATGTTTAACTTCAACTTCTAGAAATGCCATTTTGTCAAAATAACCCAAATTTAGTTTCTTTTCATGAAAACTTTGAAATATTTACTCTTTCTTTATTTCCAATAAAACAATATTTTTTCCAACATTTTTGTGTCATAAAATTGTTTAATACAAATCTATTAGAAACAATCATTTTATCAGATGCATCATACTCTTTAATTCTAAAACCAAGACTATTAACGCACAAAATAGAGTCGTAAACTAAGAGTAGGTTTTTTCACTTAAACTGAAGCTCCAACAATGGAAGGCATGAAATATTTAAGAAGATAGCAACCTCCTAACTCCTAAGGTGGCCTTAAGGAGGTTGCTTACCTCCACCAAGCTTGCCTCCATGAAACCTCCATAAAAAACCCTCTACAATCTCCATGAAACTCCCATCTTCATCTTCTCCAAAACACCCTAATAAAATATCTAAATTCATATCTATGTCCAACCATGGTGGAAATGGGTATCCAAATCTTGGATATGGTGAAGACTAGAAGAATATGATAGTTTATGGTAAATATTTGGTGTTCGAATGGTGGTTTGAGGTGGACAAAGGTAGAGGATATGCTCAACAATGGTGGAAGACCACCCTTCTTTATTTCTATCTTCTTTCAACTCTAAATGGTCCAAATGACCAAACAACCCTTATGAAAAAGCACCTTAAAGCATTAAAATCCCATTTTTACCCAATCTGAGGTCACTAGAGATCGACAGCTCATCCATATAATGACCCAGAACGAGACACTGTATAAGGGAAACTCGATTTGAAATATGCATTTCTTTTAAATAATACCATTAAATATATTTTATTTACACTTTCTATTAATAGAAATACATTCCAAGTCATAACATTTTTTTCTAAAATTAATTTTACACATAAGGCCATCTCCAATGGTAGTTTTTCCAAAACCTTTATATCTTATGGGTCAAATTATTTTTTGAATTTTTTTTATGTGAGTTGAAACTTTTTTAAGTTATCATAAAATTTACAAAAAGTATCTTTAATGGTTTGTTTTAAAATTCTTTTTATTAAATTTGTCGATACGACGACATCTTTAGATACTGTGTGGGTATATTATGTTTCTCCACATTGTGTGGAAATTTTCTTTAAAAATTCTTACATGTAGTAATTCTCATTTGAAATTTATATACCCTCATCCCACATGTCATAGAGGGTTAGATATATTTGTTTCCCCTTTTGAAATACATTAAACTCGTGCTAAAAAAATGTACACATCATATATGTTATATTATTACATTAAATTAATAGAGTCTCTTAATGTGTATTTATCCAAGTATCACCACACCAAATCCTGCGAATGGTCACTCCCAGTTGGTCACGACCAACTTAAGCCATAACCATCTCAATTTTTGTCATGATCATATTCATTACCACACCGAGTCATGGATGCTTTGGAAGGGGTCGCAGACCAAATCCATGACCACTGTGGGTCACGAACATGTGCAGTGACTAAGGCATGACCATCTTAGCACCGAATTCGCACCGAAATTCCCTCTAAGCTTGGGCGCGGATGGGTCACAGAATTGGACCGTGAGCATAGGCATGACGAAGCACAAAACATACACATATGGGGTCATGGTTGGGGGTCGTGAACATTTCTTGGTTTGGGTCACGGTTTTGGGCCATGACAAAGACGTGACCATCTGCCAATTGAAATATATTATTGGTCACACATGGGGGTCACGGCTATAGGTCGTGACCATTCATCAATCAGGTTGTCGCTCTAAGGAGGTTATATGTTGTGATGGTGGGTCATGACTCTAGGTCGTGACCATGTCATTTCTAAAAAAAAATAAAGAGGCACTTGGTTTTCATTTTCATTTACCCGCTTCTCTCTCTCGCACATCAAAGACGAAGCTATGGTCGACCATAGCTTTTCTCTCTCGTAAAAAACCGATGGCTTCTCTCTGTGGAATGCAGGCCACATTGTATCATCACCATTGGCGCTAGTAGTGTCGAACGTGAATTTGTGGGTTCGAGGGATGTCGGGTCTATTAGTTTTGAGTCAGGTTGGATGGATCCAATTTTATAGGTGGATTCTTTTTTTAACCGGGTTTGGGTAGATGTAGTGGGAGGTCGGCAGGAGATTTAGAGTAGGTGGAATGGTATCGGGTTTGCCTAGGGAGATTTAGGATGGGATTATGGTGAGTTTCATGGACGGATTTTGGCTAGAGGAGGGCAGGGGAGTGAAATGGGTAGTATAGGCAAGTCACTGAAAAGATCAGTTAAGGACAACAGGGGTCGGGGATGGGTATTTAGAGGTTGCCGGCCAAAGATTCAGACACCTGGATTTTGAGACCATAGTTTGAACAGTGGAAGTTATTATTTTTTTTAATTCAACTTTAGTTTTGGAATTGTTAGAATTGAGGACTCCAATCAGGTAATGCAAATTAACTCAAGCGAGATAGTTCTAATATGATTTTTAAAAAGTAATGCTAGTGTTTATTTGATTTTATTTTTAGTTAATATTTACAGCGCAAAACAAACTAAAATCAGAAGATCCAAAGATTTGAATACCACCGTGCCGAACAAAGCTCCCGAATCAAGGTGTTTTTGGGATTTTGTAGATCTAACTGTTACACCAAACTTTTTTATATGAGTTTGATGATGGTAACCCCTTTTTTTCTTCGGCTATAAATTTTGTGCTATTTGTTTCAATTAAAATCATAAAATAAACTATATATTTTTTTATTGGAACTGTTTAATCAATCTAAATTAGTGAGTCCGTTAAAAATCGAGTTATTTGTTGAAAACTGAGTGTGTAATGTTATCTCAACATTCGTGAACCCACATATAATGGACGTAAAAAGTGGGAAGATGTTAGTACCTATGATATTTGTCAAGAGTAACCCTTTAGAGATATGAACGTTTTTGAAAGTGAGTAGAGGTGAAATTTTTTTTCTAAGAAAATAGATTTTCTATTAATTTGTTGTGTTTTTCTCATAACATAAAATTTCATGTTGTAGGGTTTCTTCATTCTCATTACCGATTAAGTATAACGTCAAATTATCTACATATTCAGTTTTTGATTAAACGCTAATGGTATTTCTACATATTTAGTTTTTGATTCATATTTAGGTTTCTACGTATTTAATTTTTTATTCATATTTCTACGTATTTAGGTTTTCATTTGTTTTTGGGTTTCAATTGGGTTAGTGGATTTACGAATTCCAAATATGATTTTTTGAGTTAAGGTGGGAGGGTGGGTTGTGATTCCGATTGGGTTTTGTGGGTTGGGGTGGATTATGACTCGGGGGGTTAAGTTGGGGTGGGTTGCAATTCCAATGGGTTTTAGGGCGGGGAGGGCTGAAACTGCTGGTTAACGGGAGTGGGGGTGGTGATTGAGGGTTAGAGGGTAATGAAATTGTTGAATACAAATCTTTGGTTAATTTTTTATTGCATTTCTTATATTATTTGTGGGCTTTGAGTTGTCTTCAATTTAAATTCATTTTATTTTTATTTTTATTTTTTTACAAATACTTTTTACCACATGAGACTTTTATTACTCTATTTAGTATATTTTTATGTAAAACAAATATTTTTTTATTATAAATTTATTGCTTAATTGATCTTATTTCCATATATGTAGACAATAAAGTAAATTTTTTGTATTATTTTCATTTATTACAGTTTGAGAGATTAAGTGATGACCATAAAAAAAACAAATACATAAAGAATCATCAATAAGTCGATGCTATTTGCAAGGGAGGTTACAATGTCATAAAGAATCGTCCCTGCATGGTATACATATATCGTCATGAGATCTCGATTATCCCTATTTTTCAAATTGTCGTGTGATATTATTGGTATTAGTTCTAAAGGAAGGTTCGATTTAAGTTTTGTAGAATTTTATTGCTTTAGGGCATTTGGTTCTTTCTCAAGCCAATATTTGTGTGTTTATTTTGTTTCAGGGTTAATTCAAGGCTTTGGATAATGGTTTTGTAAGATCGATAAGGTAATATGATTTTGAACATTAGATTTTACGTGTATCTCATACATAACCCTAAGTTAAGGTATTTTAATTTTTTTTTCTTTCAAATAATCAGTTTTTGTATCAAATATGAGATTTCTCATATTAACATTCTTATCCCTGCTTTTATGTTTATATTATGTGAGTGACATGGTGGCTAAAGGTGGAGGCAATTTGATACACTACATGCTTTGGGTTATTCTTGATTACTATTGTTCTGAATTAGTTATTTGCAGTATGTGCTTTGGTATTGTCACATAGTGTGGAAAACAAAGGTTCGTAAAAGAAATTGAAGGTTACCAGCGATTTTGATTCTTAACATACATAAATTCAATGGTTTGCATTCCAATTTTTTTTTGTTTTCACTCTAATTTTAGTATGTTAAGTTGAAGTTAAATTGTTTGCATATTAACTTTTGGTATTGTGTTGTTTACTGGTGATAATTAACATGATTTGATTTTAATATGTGAAAACATTTATTGGCTTTCTTTTCAGAATAAATGTTGATTGTAATATGTATTGGATGTATTGGGAACCCAACTTGACCATGTAATGTTGATGTAATATTATATTTATCTCACTGCATCAGTATTGTCCTTATTTTCATTGTTTTTGTTGGTTTTCAGTCCTTATTTGGTTGTCTGCTCTATTTACAAATTTATTTTTGTTAGGGGTTTTCATCTTTTCAAGCTAGGTCCCATGCAATTACTTTGCATATCTGAATGTTCTGAAGCCAACAAAGAGGTATGCTTTTTATCTTCTTTTTTCCAAATAATAGAGATATGGAATTTTGCTATAATATGAATTTGGTTTATTGTGTTTGTGGTCTCATATTTTCTTTATTTTCTTTTTTTGGTTTGGAATCTTTTAGATACTTGATTCTTCCTTAAGGTTTGGGGCTGCTATTGTAGCAGCTGCAATGGCGTTGCTACCGTAGCAACTGGTATGGGGTGCTACGAGGCCATTATGTGGTGTTACGAAGTTGCTATGGGGCTACTGTGTGGCCTCTACGGAGATACTATGGGTAATGTTCCTTTTCATCCTTTTCATCATTTCGGATTGTGAATAAATCGAATATGAAAAATACATAAATAAAACATACTATAAATTTCAAATTCTTGCTATTAAACAATTAATGATACGAAATGAAACATAATTGTCTATAAATCATCACTATAAACATTACTACTAAATAAATGACATATACTTACCGTGGTCATGTGAGAGGTACCAACACCTCGCATAGGATCAATGTAACTCGTAAGAACTGACCTCATGGTCACATGACTCTCGGTTCGACAATACGACGATAGTTTGAAAAAATCTAGACTTAGGCTTAAAAACATAGCGTTAGAGGGGAAAACCCGAAACATCCCCCAAATGGCCCCATGAGAGCCACCGACACCTCATACGGGACCAACTTAACTCATAAGAACTAACCGTATGGTCACTTGACTCCTGGTTTGATAATACGAAGATAATTTAAAAGTAACTAGACTTAATTTTAAAAACATGACTTTAGAGGTGGAAACCTTGAAAAAAAACCAAATGGCCCCGTGAGAGGCTTCAACACCTTTCATGGGACCAAAGTAACTCATAGGAAATAGTCATGCGATCAAGGGACTCCAAGTTTAAATATGTAGACTTAGGCTTTAAAACATGGTGTTAGAGGGAGGAAACCTCGAAATAACTCCCAAACGGTCTCGTAAGAGGAACTAACACCTTTCACGGACCAATGTAACTCGTTGGAACTAATCGCAAGATCATGGATCTCCCGATTTGAGAATACAAAAATAATTTGAAAATATCTAGACTTCTTAAAAACATTACGCTAGAGGGGGAAATCTCAAAACAACCCCTAAACGGCCCCGTGAGAAGCACCAACACCTTGCACATGACCAATGTAATTTGTAGGACATGACCGCATAGTCCTCAAACTCCCAGTTTGAGAATATGATGATATTTTAAAAATATCTAGACTTAGGCTTAAAAACATGGCGTTAGAGGGAGAAACCCCGAAACAGCCCATGAACGGCCCCGTGAGAGGCACTAACACCTCGCACGATACCAATATAACTCGTAGGGACTAATCGCGTGATCACTTGACTCTCAGTTTAAGAATATGATGATAATTTTAAAATATATAGACTTAGGCTAAAAAATAAGGCGTTAGAGGGGGAACCCTAAAACAACCCCCGAACGGCCTCGTGAGAGGCACCAACACCTCGCACGGGACCAATGTAACTTGTAGGGACTGATCGTGTAATCACGGGACTCCCTATTTAAGAATACGATAATAATTTGAAAACATATAGACTTAGGTTTAAAAACAAGGCGTTAAAGGGTACCCCTGAACAACCGCATGAGAGGCACCAACACCTCGCACGAGACCAATGTAACTCGTAAGAACTGACTGCTCGATCACGGGACTCCCAATTTGAGAATACGATGATAATTTACATATTTCTAGACTTAAGCTTAAAAACGTAATGTTAGCAGGTGAAAACCCAAAACGGACCCCAAACGGCCCCATGAGTGGCACTAACATCTCGTACGGGACCAATGTAACTCGTAGGGACTGATTGCACGATCAAGGGACTCCCGGTCTGAGAATATAATGATAATTTGAAAATGTTTAAACATAGGCTTAAAAACTTGGTGTTAGAGGGGGAAAACACGAAACAACCCCCGAGCGGCCTCGTGAGAGGCACTAACACTTCGTACGGGACCAATGCAACTCGTAGGGACTGATCGCGTGACCACGGGACTCCTGGTTTGAGAATACGAAGATAATTTAAAAATATCTAGACTTACACTTAAAACCAAGGCGTTATATCTTGACATCTCGAAATAGCCCCCGAACAGCCCTGTTAGAGGCCCTAACACCTCGCACAGGACCAATATAACTCGAAGGGAGTGATCGCATGGTCACGGGACCGCGGTTTGAGAATATGATGATAATTTGAAAATATCTATACTTAGGATTAAAAATAAGGTGCCAAAGGGTGACACCCTGAAACAGTGCCTAAACGACCTCGTGGGATGTACTAACACCTCGTACGAGACCAATATAACTCGTAGGGACTAACTGCGCAATCACAGAAATCCTAGTTTGAGAATATGATGATAATTAAAAAAATATCTAGACATGGGCTTAAAATGAAGGCATTAGAGCATGACACCCCAAAATAACCCTCGAACTAGCCCGTTAGAGGCCCCAACACCTTGCAAAGGACCGATGTAACTCATAGGGATTGACCGCATGATAACAAAACTCTCGATTTGAGAATAGGATGATAATATGAAAATATCTAGAATTTTTCTTTAAAACACGGTGTTAAAGGGTGACAGCCCGAAATAACCCATGAACGGCCCCGTAGGAGTCATCAACACCTCGTTCGGGACCAATGTAACTCGTAGGGACTAGCCGCATGATCACGAGACTCCTAGTTTAAGAATACTATGATAATTTTAAAACATTTAGACCTAGGCTTAAACACTTGGCATTAGAGGGAGAAAACCCAAAAGGCCTTCTGAGAGGAACAAACAACTCGTACGGGACAAATGTAACTCTTAGGGACTGACCGCACGATCATGGGTCCCTTGGTTTAAGAATATGATGATAATTCAAAAATATCTAGACTTAGGTTAAAAAAATAAGGCGTTAGGGGGTGACGCACCGAAATAGCCCCCGAATGGCCCCGTTAGAGGCCCCAATACCTCCCACAAGACCAATGTAACTCGTAGGAACTGATCGCGTGATCACGGGACTCCCAGTTTGAGAATTGAAAAATAATTTGAAAATATCTAGACTTAGGCTTCAAAACAAGAAATTAGAGGGTGACACCTCGAAAACACCCTCGAAGGTCACAGCGACACTAAATCCTGCGAATGATCACACCTAGTAGGTCACGGCCCAAGTCTGCGACCAGCTGGTCGCAGGCTTGGGCCATGACCATCTCAATTTTTGGAGTGACCATATTCATTACCACAATGAGTTATGGATGCTCTGAAAGTGGTCACGAACCAAGTCCCTGATCACTATGGGTCACAAACTTGGACCGTGACTAGGTCATGACCATCTTAATGAAAAATTCGTGCCAAAATTCCCTCCAATCTTGGTCACAGATGGGTCACAAATTTGGGTTGCGACGCATGATAAAACACAAAACACACACACTGGGGGTCACAGTTGGGGTTGTGACCATTTATTGGCATGGGTCACGGCTATGGGTCGTGACCATCTTCAATTTTATGGGGTATTTTAGTTTCATTAAAGGGTTTCGCCTGGTGGGTCACGACTGAGAGCCGTGATTAGGTTCATTCTTAAAAAAATAAAGACGCTTCCTTCATTTCCTCATTCAATACACTGCCTTCATTTTTTTCATTTCCCCCAACGAAACCCTCACAAAACCTCACAAAATTGCGGCACTGGTGGACTATGGCTTTTCTAGAAAACCAAAGGGTGAAGCTTTAGGTGCTCAAAGCTCAAGACCACCGGAGGTAAGTTCCCCCGATGAAACCCTCACAAACCCTCTTTTTTTCTTGCGACTCATCGGCGGAGAGATCTGTCTAATAGGACATCTGCTCAAAATAAGTATATCCTTAAATCTTTGGTTCTTTTTAGGGTCATTGCATCACCAGAAACAAAGTTTTAAGGTCTTAAAAATTTCTCACTTACATATTTCTTATAATTAAAGCATTGTGGATTCGCAAAGATAAGGAGTCACTTCATTTGATTTATATTCTTTATTTTTGTCTATGCATATGGACATTACAGGACCTATGGGGATTTGGATTTTAACCTATAACATTAATAATTATTTTATTTGTGTTGTGCCTTCATTACTCAAAAAATCTTATAAGGGGTTGTAATCTTCATTTTACGATCCGTTTATGGGACCCCAAACTTCTTCCAACATGTGGTGATGAACTTGGATCCATAAACTACATTTTTTTAATTCATGTCCAAAAATATCAAATACGTATTTTCTCAGTTTAGATTTATTAAAGTGGGATACTGACTATCCACTCTCGCTTTCATATTATGACTTGGGTTTAATCGGGTATTGTTCGAAACTTATTTATTCATGAAAGTAAATAGAAAGTACAACTATAAAGTTTTTTATAGAAAGTAAATGAGTTTTATTTTTATTTTGTACGTACTATAAGAGTATTTAGGCTTTCGCTAGTTATATATTCTCCTCTTTTACATCTAATTTTGTCCTACTTTGTAGGTTATCAATTTTACTATATGTTTGATTGGAGTATATTGAAGTATCCTCAGATCAGTGCCAGTTTTAGAGGACGAGTCAGTGTTTGTATAATTTTCTTTTGTAGTTTTTTCTTCTTCCAAGAATGTTACTTATTTAATGCTTTTGTTTTCAAAATCCCAGTGGAAATGTAGGTTTAAATGCAGTACCATCAGCGAAAATGTTAGGAAGGACCTCAAGTATTCTCTCTAAGAAAATTCAAATTCGAAAACCAAATGTCATGTATTTATATAATTATTCTTCTAATTGTTCGATTTAGTGTTGTGAGTCTATTTTGAACTTTTTCAGAATGTCTATGTTCCTAATTCAACCAAGATTTTAATTTTACTCGAATCGATTTTTTGGATTATGTTGGATTTTTTTTATAAAGCTACCTGTGCTTTTGGGGAATATATTAATACCTCAGTTATTTAACACAGTGAGTTAAGATATTCGGGATAGATTCTCAGGTGCTGTTAAAGCTTTTTCCAAAAGAAATACCTATCATCCGGGTCGGCATGGTGTACTCTCCAGACACAGTACTTCGAAAGGAGTTCCTTCGTCCAAGGACGTGGTATTTTTCCTTTTTCATTCTTTCGAAGAGATTGTGAATTGCCTTTTTTTTGTTCTTAATTTGAAATTTGGTCCGAAAAAGCAAGTATGTATTCCTATTCTTGCGCCTCAGCTTGGTGGGGTAGGTGGTATAATCCACACAATTCTTGAATATTGACAAGTTAAGTTCAAAATCCATTGACTCCTCAATTCGATTCCACCAAGTCTGTATGAAGTTTTGTTATAACAGGCATTTTGTATACCATAAAACAAAATCATATGGAACACTAAAATATCCTATTCTATACTAAGTTATCTATTTGTTGTTATAAATAATATATTCCCTAAAATTAAATTATAAATATTGGAAACAATTTTAAATAGAAGTTATTTATGAAAAATAAGGCGATTGAGGGGGAAACCCCGAACAACCCCCAAATGGCCCTGTGAGAGGCACCAACACCTCGCATGGGACCAATTTAACTCGTAGGAACTGACATCAGGGTCACAGGACTCCCGGTGTGAGAATACGATGATAATTTGAAAATATCTGGACTTACGCTTAAAAACATGACGTTAGAGGGGGAAACCCCAAAATAACCCCCCAAATGGCCCTGTGTGAGGCACCAACACCTCGCACGGGACCAATGTAACTCTTAGGAACTGATCGCGTGGTCACGGGACTGTCGGTTTGATTATACAATGATAATTTGAAAATATCTAGACTTAGGCTTAAGAACATGGCGTTAGATGGGGAAATCCCGAAACAACCCCCAAATGGCCCCATGAGAGGCACCAACACCTCGCACGGGACCAATTTAACTCATAGGAACTCACCACGGGGTCACGAGACTCCCAGTGTGAGAATACAATGATAATTTGAAAATACCTAGACTTAGGCTTAAAAACATGATGTTAGAGGGGAAAACCACGAAATAGCCCCCCAACGGTCCATGAGAGGCACCAACACCTCACATGGGATCAATGTAACTCGTAAAAACTAACCACATGGTCACGGGATTCCTGGTTTGAGAATACGATGATAATTTGAAATTATCTAGACTTAGGCTTAAAAAAATGGCATTAGAGGGGGAAATTTTGAATCAGACCCCAAACGGCTCCGTGAGAGGCACCAACACCTCACACGGGACCAATGTAACTCATAGGAACTAACTGCGTGGTCACGTTATTATCGTTTTGAGCATATAATAATATGAAAGTATCTAGACTTAGGCTTAAAAACATGGCATTAGAGGGAAAAATCCTGAAACAGCCCCCAAACGGCCTCGTGAGAGGCACTAACACCTCACACGGGACCAATGCAACTCATAGGAATTGATTGTGTGGCCACGGGACTCCCAGTTTGAGAATACAATGATAATTTGAAAATATCTCAACTTAGGCATAAAACATGGAGATAGAAGGGAAAGCCCCGAAACAGCCCCCAAACGGTCTCGTGAGAGGCACCAACACCTTGCACGGGACCAATGTAACTCGTAGGAACTGATCGCGGTATGAGTGTGAAGTGTATAAATTGAAATTGAAATTGGTATTATAAATTGAAATTGAAATTGAAATTAAAATTGGTATTTGGTATTTGGTATTTGGTATTTAGTATATAGCGTGTATTTGGTTTTTGGTATAAATTGAAATTTGGTATTCAATTCGGAAATTGGTATTTGGTATAAATTAAATTGGTCTTTATATATTGAAATTGGTATTTGTTTATTGAAATTGGTTTAAATTCAAATTGCTATTCCGAAATTAGTATTTGAATATTAAAATTGGTATTTCTATATTGAAATTGATAATTGGTATAAATTTATAATTGGTTTCTCTCTAATTGCAGCAGCGGCGACCTCCTTTCCTCTTCCTCACATATTTTGGTGACCATCTCTCTCTACACACATTTTGGTACATCTCTCTCTCTCTCTGTGTGTATATATATATATATATATATATATATATATGTGTGTGTGTGTGTGTGTGTGTGTGTGTGTATGTGTGTATGTGTGTGTGTTATACATCTCTCTCTGTCTCTTTATCTATATACATATATAACAAGTAACGAGGGTGAAAAGGTAATAAGTAATAAGCCATTGAGTTGGTTGGTCCTAGGCATTTTTAACACTTAGGGTTGTGATTAAACCGAATATAAATAATACATATATTAAACATACTATAAATTTTAAAAGCTTATTGTACGCAATCAAAGCCCTTAGACCCGTTCGAGAGTAACTACCCCTGTAATGAAATCTTTCAAGTTGTCCCGTTTGGACAGTTTGGGATGGTATATTTTGTGTATAATAATATTCTTAGCGGCTTAAAGT
Source organism: Sambucus nigra (assembly GCA_949130495.1). NCBI lineage: Eukaryota > Viridiplantae > Streptophyta > Magnoliopsida > Dipsacales > Adoxaceae > Sambucus > Sambucus nigra. The sequence goes on along the minus strand of OX422221.1, from coordinate 199,422,216 downwards.
TGTTACTTTTGGGCGAAGTTCCGATGTCATTTCTTAATGTTCTCTTGGTATATACTAGATGATGCGATGTTAAGTGTTTGTCAATTGATAAATAACATGGCGTTAGAGGGAGAAACACTGAAACAACCCCTAAACGGCCCCGTGAGAGGCACCAACAACTCATAGAGGAGAAATGTAAATCGTAGGGATTGATCGCGCGATCACAAGAATTCTGGTTTGAGAATACGATGATAATTCCAATATATCTAGTCTTAAGCTTAAAAACACAGCGTTAGAGGGAGACATTCCAAAACATCCCCCAAATGACCCCGTGAGAGGCACCAACACCTCGCACGGGACCAATGTAGACTTGGGCTTAAAAACACGACATTATAAGGCGAAACCTTAAAACATCCCGAACAGCCCCGTAGGAGGCATCAACACCTCACATTGGACCAATGTAACTCGTAGTTACTGACAGCGCAATCACGAGACTCCCAGTTTGAGAATACGATAATAATTTAAAAATATCTAGACTTAAGATTGAAAACACGGTGCTAGAGGACGACACCCCGAAACAACCCCCGAACGGCCCCGTAATAGGCACCAACACCTTGTATGGGGCCAATGTAACTCGTAGGAACTGATCACATGGTAATGGGGCTCCTGGTTTGATACTACGATGATAATTTGAAAATATCTAAACTTAGGATTAAAAACAATGCATTAGAGGGTGACACCCTCAAGTAGCCCCCGAATGGCCTCGTGAGAGGCATTAACACCTCGCATGGGACCAATGCAAATCGTGGTGACTGACCTCACGATCACAAGACTACCAGTTTAAGAATATCAAGATTAGTTGAAAATATCTAAATATAGGCTTAAAAAGACGACGTTATAGGGTGACACCCCAAAACAGCCCCCGAAACGGCCCCGTTAGAGGTGTCGACACCTTACAGGGGACTAGTATAACTCGGAGGGAGTGACCGCATGATCGTAGGACTCTTACTTTGAGAATACGATGATAATTCAAAAATATCTAGATTTTGGCTTAAAAACATGATGTTAGAGGGAGAAACCCCAAAATAGCCCTCGAACGGCCCCGTGAGAGGCACCAACACCTCGTACGGGGATAACGTAACTCGTAGGAACTGATCGCATGGTCACGGGACTCTCAATTTGATAGTACGATGATAGTTTGAAAAAATTATACTTAGGCTAAAGATAAGGCTTTAGAGGGTGACACCCCGAAACATCCTCTGAACGACCCCATGAGAGGCACCGAAACCTCACACGGGACCAATGTAACTCGTAGGAACATAACACATGGTCACGAGACTCCTAGTTTTAGAATACAAAGATAATTTGAAAATATCTAGACATAGGCTTAAAACCATGGCGTTAGAGAGTGAAAACTTGAAATAGCCCCCAAACGGCCTCGTGGGAGGCATCGACACCTAACTCGGGACCAATGTAACTCGTAGGAACTGATCACGTGGTCATAGAACTCTCAGTTTAAGAATACGATAACAATTTGAAAATATCTAGACTTAGGCTTAAAAACTTGGCATTAGAGGGTGACACCCTGAAACAGCCCCCAATACGCCCCATGAGAGGCACCAACACCTTGTACGGGACCAATGTAACTCGTAGGGACTGACCACACGATCATATGACTCTCAGTTTGATAATATGATGATAATTTAAAAATATCTAGACTTAGGCTTATAAACACGGTGTTAGAGGGTGACACCCCGAAATAGCCCCCAAACGGCCCTATGAGAGGTACCAACACCTCGTATGGGGGAAATGTAACTTGTAGGAACTAACCGCGTGGTTATGGGACTCTCAGTTTGATAATACAATGATAATTTGAAAATATCTAGACTTAGGATTAAAACCATGGCGTTACATGGTGAAAACTTGAAACGGCCCCCAAACGGCGTCATGAGAGACACCAAAACCTCGCACGGGGCCAATGTAACTCATAGGAACTGACCGCGTGGTCACGGTAATACCATTTTAAGAATAGGTAGATAATTTTAAAATATCTACACTTAGGCTTAAAGACATGGCGTTGGAGGGTGATACCCCGAGACAACCCCCAATAGGCCCCATGAGAGGCACCAACACCTCGCACGGGACCAATGTAACTCGTAGGGACTGACCGCGTTATCACTAGAATCTTGGTTTGAGAATAGGATGGTAATTTGAAAATATATATATATACTTAGGCTTAAAAAGACGGCGTTAGAGGGCGACACCCCCAAAACCGCCCCCGAACGGCCCCGTAAAAAGCACCGACACCTCGCACGGGGCAAATGTAACTCGTAGGAACGGACCACGTGGTCATGTGACTTCTGATTTTAGCATACGATGATAATTTGAAAATATCTAGACTTAGGCTTAAAAACAATGTGTTACAGGACAACACCCTAAAAACAGCCCCCGGATGACCCTGTGAGAGGCATCAACACCTTGCACGGGACTAATGTAACTCATATGGATTGATTGCACAATGTCGAGAGTCTTGGTTTGAAAATGTGATGATGATTCAAAAACATCTAGGATTAGGCTTAAAAATAAGGTCTTAGAGGGCGACAACCCAAAATAACCCCCAAATGGCCCCGTGAGAGGCACCAACCTCTCGCACGAGGCCAACGTTACTCGTAGGAACTGACTGCATGGTCATGGGACTCTTAAAAACATGGCGATAATTTGAAAACATGGCCAACGTTACTCGTAGGAACTGACTGCATTGTCTTATTTTTAAGAATATGACGATAATTTGAAAATATCTAGGCTTGAGCTTAAAAACATGGCGTTGGAGGGAGACACCTCAAGACAGACCCCAATAGGCCCCGTGAGAGGCACTAACACCTCGCATGGGACCAATGTATCTCGTAGGTACTGACCGTGTGCTCACAGGATTCTCAGTTTAAGAATAAGACAATAATTTGAAAACATCTAGACTTAGGCTTAAAAACATGGCGTTATAGGGGAAATTCCGAAACATCCCCCAAAAAACCTCGTGAGAGGCACCGACACCTCACATGGGGCCAGTGTAACTCTTAGGACCTGATCGAGTGGTCATGGGACTCTCGATTTGATAATAAGATTATGATATGAAAAATCTAGGTTTAGGTTTAAAAATATGGCGTTAGAGGGCAAAAACCCGAAACGACCCCCAAACGGCCCCGTGAGAGGCATTGACACCTAGCACGAGACCAATGTAACTCGTACGAACTGACAACATGGTCATGGGAATATCGTTTTAAGAATACAATGATAGTTTAAAAATATCTAGACTTAGGCTTAAAAACATGGGGTCAGTGGGGAACTCCGAAACAACCCACAATTGGCCCCGTAAGAGGCACCGACACATCCCACTAGACAAATATAACTCGTAGGAACTGACCACGCAGTCACGGGACTCTCGATTTGAGAATACGATGATAATTTGAAAATATCAAGACTTAGGACTGCACAGTCCATACGAGTTATAAGGAGAAACCCCAAACAGCCCCCGAACGTCCCCATGAGAGGCACTAATACCTCGCACAAGACCAATATAACTCGTACGGACTGATCGTGCGATCAAAGGACTCCCTATTTGAGAATACTACGATAATTTGAAAATATCTAGACTTAGGCATAAAAACATGGCGTTAGAGGGGGAACCTCGAAACGGCCACCAAACGGCCCCATGAGAGGCATCGACGTCTCGCACGGGACCAATGTAACTCGTAAGAACTAACCGCGTGATCATGGGACACCTGATTTGAGAATTTGACAATAACTTGAAAATATCTAGACTTAGGCTTAAAAACATGCCGTTAGAGGGGAAAACCTTAAACAACCCCCAAACAACCTCGTGAGAGGCACCAACACCTCTAAAGGGATAATGTAACTCGTAGGAACTAACTGCGCAATCAAAAGACTCCTAGTTTGATAATTCGATGTTAACTTGAAAATATATATACTTAGGCTTTAAAACTTGGCGTTAGAGGGGATAACCCTAAATAACCCCTAAATGGCACCGTGAGAGGCACCAACACCTCATACGAGACTAATATAACTTGTAGGAACTGACCGCGTGGTCACGTGACTCCCGATTTGAGAATACGATGATAACTTGAAAATATATAGACTTTGACTTAAAACTTGACATTAGAGGGGGTAAACCCTAAACAGCCCCCAAACAGCCTCATGAGAGGCACCATACCTCGCACGGAACCAATGTAACTCGTATGAACTGACTGCATGGTCACGGAACTCTCTGTTTGAGAACTCGATGATAACTTAAAAATATCTAGACTTAGGCTTAAAAATATGGTGTTATAGGGGGAACCCGAAATAGACCCCAAAAGGCCCCGTGAGAGGCACCAACACCTTGCATGGGACTAATGTAACTCGTACGGAATGATCGCACGATATGGGACTCCTGGTTTGAGAATATGATAAAAATTTGAAAATATCTAGACTTAGGCTTAAAAACATGGCACTAGAGGAGGAAACCCCGAAACAGCCCCCAAATTCCCCATGAGAGGCCCCAACACCTCGCACGGGACCAATGTAATTCGTAGGAGCTGATAATGATAATTATAACTTGTATATGCAATTTTTCATCTTGAATACAATTTTTTTAAAACTAATTGGTTACAGATTTTCATTTCTTTTTTGTATCCTATTAGTATAGGATAACATTGTATCGTTTGCTTTTTTGCATGTGGAACTCATGAAGAAGGCAATGGTTTACAACATGAAGATTGTTTATATAATGTTGTTGACATTCAGGATTATGATTTTTATCTGTTACGGCTGTGCGGGCTTTTATAGTTTTATTGTTTAGTTTTATGCCCGTGCAGGCTTTTATAATTTGATTGTTAAATTTTATGGTCGTGCGGGATTTATAATAAGCAGGTTTTGTATTAACAGGGTTTGGCATGTCTAGGAAATAGAGGAAGCTTTGCCCAATTTTTTTAGTCTGTGAATTATTAAGATTTATAATATTTTTAAGTTTGTATGTATATTAGTTTATTAACAACGTTCTCGATTCGCAATTTGTGATTTTTTTTATTGTTTTGCCAATAATAAATATTTGTAACACCTCGGGTGCATCTAACTTTACTCGTAGCAACTTGCCGCGCAGTCACGGGATCCCCAATTTTAGGATTGGACCAATTTTTTTTTTATTATAGTTAAATATGGTCATGGACTTTGTCCATGACCATTTTTATTTTTTCTGTCACGCATAAATATGGTCGCGGACAAAGTCCATGACCCCCAACCATGATGAACAATGGTCATGACCAATGTCCATGATCCATACTTTAACAAACAAATGGTCGCATCCAAAGTCCATGACCCACACCGCGATGAAAAAATGGTCGCGGTGTGGGTCATGGCTTTGTCCGTGGTATTTTTTTCCATTTTTTCGTCACGGTGTGGGTCACGGACTTTGGTCGAGACCATTTTTTCCCATTGCGGTGTGGGTCATGGCCCAAGTACACGACCATCTTCCATGACCCCTGATTGGTCACAGACTTGGGCCACGACCCACGAAATTGGTCACGACCGAAATGGTCATGGCCCAAGTCCGCGACCCAAAGTCTTGGTCAAGGATTTTGGTCGTGACCATTCGCCAGTTTTAGTGTAGTATAATAATAGGTGGAGTTAGCATGACAAAAAAAATTCACTACATACACAAATGTATCTATGTTATTTTATGCACCACTCCATGCATCGCACATCAATCACACGAGGGTGCATACTACTATCGTAAGAAAATAGTTTCATATGAAGTTTAATGTTATTGAAAAATCGCTTTTAGGACATATAAGCTAATTTTAATAATATTTTGCAGCATATTGTGTTAATGAACATACATTTTATGGAAAATTATAGTTTCATTTCCAAATTGTAAATTTTCTAAAGATGTTTAACATATCTATTACACAAGCTCGTATTATGTTTTTCGAATAGTTATGTTACGTGATTGTAAGTATCTAATGTATTATACAATGATTCTTTTGTGAAATTAAATGGACGACAATAGTGATGTAATCGAGCTCGCAAAAATGGGATAAAGCAACCTATTTGGTTGTCTTCAACACCTTTATTATAGATAACAAGGATTATTCAAAGAGAATAACATAAAATTATTTATGGTCATGCCTTTTTGCTCCATATTCAAGGAATTTACAAAGTAAGGTCACTAAATCATTTGTGAAGATGTGTGGATGTGTGACCTACAAATAATAGCAATTATCTCCAATTGTATGACAAAGGTACCAAAAATATTTGTGTATGGAAACACTTCAGTTGAGTTGTCCCAAATTGATGTAATAATGTTATTTGGTCGACAACAGAAGGTGAACTAATTTTGGTTGGGAAAGACAAAAAATATTACTCCATTTAGTGATAGTTATTTTAAGAATTTGTAAAACATGACAAATAAATTGGTGGTTAAGGTCCTTCAGAGATCATTATTTGGTGCACATTATGTAGCATCGCCCTATTTTCCACATGCTAGTTGGACATTACAATACATCCAAGACAATCTATATCATTCTCAGCATCAACATATAAAACAAAGTAACTTGAAGTGAATTTAAAACCATCAATTCCACGCGATAAGTAAAAGATAAATACAATGGAATAAATAATGTCTCAACATCCAACATAATAACTAAAATAGTATCAACTCCTAAATACACTGACTGGAATAGAATACTAGAACTCACGGTCCATATAATCTCTAAAATAAAAGACTAAACTAAAATACTAAAGTAAATAGAAACCTATGTTATGAATCAACTTAACCGAATGATGGAAGGAAATGGAGTTACAAGTCTGAATCCTCTCAGCCCTACGAATCATGCCTATGAATGCCTAGAAAGCAATTTATAGACCCAGAAAAAAAACTTTGGATAGATACTGGACAAATAGTGATAAAAAAATAGGGGGGAATGAATAGTTTAGGATGCTTCTTGATGATGAAAATTAAAGAAAGAAATATAAATTGAATATGACAACCAAATAATTTTTTTTAATAGGGTGGGAAAGTTGATAATGTGAGTTAGTTAGGGTTCTTGAAGATGAAGTTATGAGATGAAAGTTGAGAAACTATTAATGGAGAATACATTATGTACACACTATGAAGAAATCAGTTTGATTTAGTGAATATTGAATTAACAAAACTGACAAGTATCCTATTCGATATATCCTATTTACTTCATTTCTACTTCTACTTTGATTTTTGTTTTTTATGAGTTAGAACTTAGTAAGTTAATAAGTTGTTAGTAGTTTAAAAAAAACTTGAAACCCATAGACAAGGTAATTTTTTTGTTCCTTTTGCATTTTGTAAGGACAAATTTTCAATCGAGCCAATTTGTATGTAATTGGCATAACTCTGGAAAAGACGTTTGAGTCATAGGATAGACTTTGAGTTAATGATCCTATGAGTCCATAACATTGGTTGATGAAGATGTAGTGGCCAAGATTCAAAGATTGGATATTCTAAGTTGCGTTTATCATGCCAAATTTTTCTTCACATATGCCGAGGATTTTGTTGGTATGAACGCATATAGTTTATGAGTCGTTGGAAATTTTTAATAAGGTTGTTTGTTCAAAAAGTCATTTGGAACTTAATTTTTTGAAAATTTGTTTTCTGAGTTTACTATAGGTGGAGTTTTAACTTTTCATTGAGTTCATTCAAACGAATTCTCCATGCCGTTCGAACAACTTTGGAAGGTCGTTCGAAGTATGTTTTCAAACGTACATCAAACAAGGCTTACTGTATTGGTTTTTGTTACGTCATTAGAAGCGAGATAAAATCTCGTTCAAACGAGATATCTATATCGTTAGAAAAACAACTTAATCTCATTCGAACAATTGCACCACCTTAATTTTTCTATAAAAGGATTTTTAGACTCAATTTTTTAGATGACTTTTGACGAAAATGAAAAGCAAACCTGTTTTAAAATGTTCGAACTCCCAAAGTGTTACCCTTTTGTTTATAAGATCCATGATTCATAAATCATATACTTGAGATTTTGTTTGGGCACCTAATTTATTTCTTTCATCTTGAGAGAAATTTTTTTAGTGCGGTAGACTCCGTATGTGCTAATTACGATGAATAAGCGGTGGATTCCAAGTTCTGATTCGTAGAAGATTACTGAGCTATTTTGGTGGATACCGAGGCACACGTGGACTCGTGTGCTGCGGACACTTGCGTGGGTGGAATCCTACGCTGCATTGTGGGGGAGTGGCTGAAGATAGAAGAGCATCACGGCTTGTGGGTGATTGAGTCATTGTGCACGTCTATTGTCTATGCTTTGTAAAACCATATCATAGGGATTGTCTTACTGGGCCATCTGAGGTTTTTTTCCTTTTTGGTTTCCTCGTACATCAATGTCTTGTGGTTTGATTTATTTAATTTATCTGCTATCACCTAGATGCATGTATAGGGTAAAAGGATAAAATTAGGTGAATCAATTTTCACAGGAAAGGTTTATTTAGTTCTAAGTTTAATTAAGAGAATTTAATTTAATCATTAAAATTGGAAAAACATAAAAATATTGAACTTGGGTTTATTTGAACAACCCAAGCATTCTTAAATTGGTATCAGAGCGAGTTGCACTTAGTTATTGTGTATATCCTTATTTACATCATTTTGGGTGGTTTTTGTTCATTCTCGCTTATTTTTTGTCTCTCGATGGATTCTCATTTGAATTTGAAGTTTGCCGAAAGATTTGAAATTCTTGAACAAGAAAATTCCCTTTTTAAAAATGTTTTGGAACTTTTAAAAACTATTCAAAATCAATGAGATGTCGTTCGTGAGAAGTTTGTTACCTTGGACCATTACTTTAGAATTTTAGTAGTGTCCAAAAAGGAGAGTGATGATAGAGTCCGATTTTAGAGAAAGAATTAGAGGATATTAAAAATTCTAGGGTGTTTGTTTCTACCTTTGAGAATATAATTTTGATTAAGGATTTTAAGCCATGTAAAAAGACTCCTAGGCATAAGTTTTCTTTTATTGAGGGAGTGTGAGATAAACTTCTAGGATTGATTGAACATTTGAAGAAGGAGGCCCTAAAATTGGAAGAGTTTAATTTATTTATTGAGTGTAGAATTTTGAAGTTAAAAGATGATTTAAAAGACTCGTGTAGTTTTAGTAGATGGTAATGACTTATCTTGTTCAAATGCATTCGTTGCCAAAGCCAAAGCCAAAACCATTGTTTGTTTTAGAGGGTCAACCAAAACTAGGGACACTTGAAATAGTCAACCCATGGGTAACATTCCTCCCGTTTACACATGTTCACATTGTGGTAGGAAAGGTCACCTTAGGCTTTTTATTATGATCTTAGAAGAGGGCTTAGGAAGTTTAAATGTAGTGTCCCGTTGGTTCTCATAACCCCTCGGGTTAGGTATACAACTGTTTAGGTTAGCAAATTAGTTTTGGAGACGTTAAATGATAGTTGGTTGATTCTCACATGCTTTCACATAATGCTTCACATGATATATCTTATGGATGATTGCTTGCATGATTTTGTTTGTCATACTCAAGTTGTGCTTCATGATATGTGTATGCTAGTGTTATGACATGTGTATCTTTTGTATTATATTTTTCTTTTATTGAGTCATATTTGAAAAACAAAAAAATATTTTCGATTTTTATGTATTTTAGTTTTACACATTTGGTGTGGCATATTATTGTGTTTGAATCCAATTCACTGCGCAATTTCCATGAAGCTAGGACATTTGGTTATAACTTTAGATACTTAGATTACTCTTAACAATGTTTATGGAGTTATTTCAGACTTGGTTCTCTTAATGGATTTGACTTTATATATGCCTCCACACACATATGCACGAGTTTATTGGACTTTTACTTCACCATGTACATTTAAGCTTGGTGGGATGTTCTCCCATCAATCCTGTCATCTATATGTTTATTTGACTATGGGGGATTTGTGTATATAAGAACTGTTATTCGTGAGAGTTTGTTTAGCATTGAAAAATATGAGTGTATATGGGAAAGGGTTACGGGAGATAGGTTAATTGTCCTGAAAGCAACTGGTTGAAAAGAGCCCAAGAAAAAATAAAGGCAATAAAAAGAGCACTATGCCAAAACGGGGCCAAATAGTCTAGTTTGTTTGATCTTGCAAAAGAAATCACTTCAAAAGAAAAGAATAGAAAAGAATGAAAATATGATCATGGTTATCTTTTGAGGGTGCTTAGTTAAAGATTAATGGGTTTGCACAATATTACCTAGTTATGCTTATTTTGTCATGATGTTTTTAAAAGAAATGCATATTTAAAAAATTCACCCCTCGTTTGAACATGAAAGGCATCTCATCCGAACCTCATTCGATCCAACACTATAAACGACCTTTGATCAACCTGAACCTATTATGCAGTGGGATCTCGTTTAAAGCTCGTTTGATCCTCAGCTTCAAATGACCTTAGATAGTCATCCAAACGACCTTTACTTCGTTCGAATAACCCTTTTCTATTTTTTTATTTTCTGCAATTTTGACCCACAATTTCCAATAATTCTCATTAAGACTCCAAAAACAGTCAAATTAGAATATAACCCTGGTTATATTTACCCAATTCTCAATGTCTTTATATTATTACAACTCATGCGGGAAATAAATAAAAATATTGGGGTGGGGTATTACATTGGTACAAAAGCCAAATTAACTTCAGAACAAACCAAAGTGAGAAGTGTACCTTTATTTACATGCCATGCAGCGTACATGGAACAATCCTTCTTCACATGATGAGGTTTCTTGAAAAAGTAACAGGTAAATTCTGGATCCTGCTTCTTTTATGGAATTTTGTGTTGTGATGTTCCTACTGTGGTTTTCTTATTTTTATTCCTTTTTCGCCTATTGTTCTTTAAGGTAGATGCAATATGAGCACTTTCAGTTGTCTTTTTTCGCTTCAATCTATCCTATTTTTTAACACAATGAGAAATGATCTCATTGAGAGTCCATTTGTCCTTTTGAGTATTTTAGTTAACTAAAAATTAGCCATAGTGCTTAGGAAGGGAAACTAGTACCAAATGCATGAGCAGTCATTAGACAACTCTAACTTTAGTGCCTTAAGTTTTGAAGCGACGTTAGACATTTCCATGATGTACTCCCTTATGTTTCCTTTACCTTTATACCTCATTTGAATAAGGTTATCTGTAAGTGAACTTGTCTCAGCCTTTTCATTCTTTGAAAAATGATTTTCAATATCTAGCAGGAAACTCTTAGCAGCTACCTCATCGGATATATCGTACTTGAATGCTTTTGGAATGATGCACTTTGAAATCATTAGAATAAATAAAATTAGAACGATCCCACTTCTCAAATTTCTCTTTATCCTCAATGGAACTTTTCTCCATAAGAGGAGAAGGTTATTCTTTTCTTTGTGCATTATCCAAATCCATGAAGCCGAGAACTATCAAAATGTTCTCTTTTCAATTCTTGAAGTTTGTGCCATTAAGCACGGGAATTGAGTTCATGTTGGTAGTGATATTAGTAGAAGAAATAGTAACTTAACCCAAATAATTAATAAATACCATAATCTCAAATTACCATTCATGTCAGGATATATATAAAAAAAATTCAAGACAAAGATTTCTATACAACTATAATGATGCCCCCTTTTTAAGATATTAACATTTAGTCTTTGGACATATACATCAACATGTAAATGGTACCCTTAGTGGAGAAATAAAATGTTGATGATAAATTCGATTAACCAACAATCTTCATTTAGGCTGGTATATTGTCCACATTGAAATTTTATAATCCTCAACACATTTATTCCTGCATGTATATTTGTTATTTGTCCCTCTTAATATATCAAAATACATTAATCTATGCAATAGAGGTTAGTTGAGCAATATATTACACCAGTTGATTTATTTTAAGAGATAAGACAAAATGGTATTTATTAAATACAACAAATGGGATCAACCATTTTGTTTCAAAAAAATATCTCGAATTCAAATCATTAAAAAACATATGTTCCCCTGATGGCATTCTTGATCCTCCCATCATCCATATGAACAACTAATCATATATCTTATACTCAAAACATTTTATTGAACCTTTGATCAATACCAAATAATACATAAGAGGAATGTTAGAACAAACATTTAATGATAAAAATGTATGCAGTGATTTATACCATAAAATAAGGGAAAATTATTTATTTTTCCAAAAATGAAAATTTACAGCAACATAAACAATATCATCGGGATCACTCTCTAGTTCGCGGAATCATAAAATATATTTTTAAAAGATAGTTATTAGCATTGACATTATTGACAAAAATACGTTTTTAGGGGTCTAAACGACGTCAAATCGCCGAGATAGGGTAGTGCCCATTGTTGATAATGGTTTTTATTAATATTGATGTTTCCAGGTGACCATCAAAATTTTGTAAAATTCAAAGCAAGAAAACAAAATATGTTGCTAAAAACATCCCTCAAAATGATTTTCAATTAATCTTAAATAAAACTGAATTAATCCATCCAAATCCATCATAAATTAAACCACTTCGAGAGAAATGCAAAAACATCATGGATCTAAAATCAACAATCATTTAATAAATTTTAGGATTATGATTATGAAAAACATCAGAAAAATACATAAAATTCTATATAAATTCCAAAAGTCATATGGGTTCTTTCTAGATCATATGCATGATAAAACAAATAAATTTCCTAAATCATAATCACAATATCAATCCATATATTCTAATATGAAGTTTCTATGATACCACTTGTTGGGATGATATTCTTCTTCCATTCTTGATCAACATATAGTTTATCAAGATTACATAATAAAAGAATTATAAGAACTGTGTACCTGAATCCATAGTGGTGAATAAGACTTGCAGAGGTTAAATGTCTTCCACAGACTAAACCCTATCTCTCAGTGACTTCTCTCTCAATGATGGGAAATGAAGAAGAGAGTATGTGAGTGCATTAGCCTTGGGGACCAAAATACTTCATTATATAGGCATCTAATTAGAACCCCATAAATTCTAATTAGGTGACTTTTGAGTAACCAATAGGTGACTCTTAGGTAACCACACATTACAAAGTCCATACTCATTTTAGATGTCTATTTGGGCTCTAATAATTATATCACTTAATTATCCCATTAGAATAGAAGCTCAAATACAATTGCAACTTAATATGTAAGCCCGCATTAGAATATTAAAAATATTTTAACAAGGAATATTGGGGAAGAGGTATAAGGAATAGGGAGATATATTAAGAGGTGAAATCTTTAAAAGAAGGAATCTTAGAAATTTTAAATCGGACTTATAGTTACAAATAAAAACCCAAAATCTTGCTCTAGTATGTACTATTTACTATCTTTGGGGTGAGACAAGCTATATATATGTGTGTGTGTGTGTGTGTGTGTGTGTGTAAAGAAAGTCTCATATACATCATGCTTCTTACATTACACATACATCACACTTAGTTCTAACCCCTAAAAAACTTTTTTTCTAATTTTTTATTTTACCCAAGGATTTAACCTTTCAATCAACACGTGTTCAAAAACTTAGGTCAAAATACAATTTGTAGCTATTTTTAAAAATCCAACAAAAACTGGTAAAAATACCTTATTTTTAAGGGTTTGTGCCAACAAAATTTTATGAATTATATATAGAGTGATGTAGGAGAGTCTTCATATATATATATATATACATGCACACACACACACACACACACACACATGCAGAGAGACAGAGAGAGAGAGAGAGAGAGACCCTCCTATAAGGACTCCTTATGGTGCAGACTCCGGTACATACCATTTTTCTTAAAATAGTAAAAAATGAATTTTTTGATAAAATTTTATGGATATGATGTCCACGGTGAGAAGAGAATCTCCAATTTTTTCATCAAAAATTTAATAAGATAAACTGTTGAGATCAGGTAATATGTAAAAAATGTTATAAATATGCATTTTAGAGCGGCTGACGATGCTGGGCCCTTATCAGCTATCTCTTTGAGCTTCCTAAATTTTGTCCTTGGTAAGAGATTTTTCCTCTATCTTGTTTATTTTCTGTATTTAATCCGTTCGACTGTGATTTGTCAGAACTTCTAATACTTGACTATTTTCTTGTTATGCAGTTCGTGACAGAGTTTACTAGTCTTTTGGATGGTCGCGCCGACTAGACCATATTAAATAATGAAATGAGTGAAGGCCTATAAAAGTCTGAGAAGGCCATGACCCAAATCAAGGAGGCCCATGAGAAAGAGAAGAAGATCACCATCAGGCCATGGCCTCGCTGAAGACCAAGAACAATCTGCTAGAGATGGAAATCACTCGCCTATCAAACGAGAACTCTCGATTGACTATGGAGGTGTCTCAAATTCCTCTCGTTAAGGATGTATGCTTCTAATAAGGCTGGGATTAGGCATATACTAATGCCAGGATCCAAATTGCTTATTCTCGGAAGGTGAGCTTTAAGAAGGCCGGGATTAGGCCATATCAAAAGATGGATTTAGTACTAAATCCGAGCTGTTTAGTCTTCACCAGCCAGTTACTCCCCCATAGCTGACGATGAGTCTTCCACCAACCCTCCTTCCAATCAAGTGAAGGAGGTGGTGCCCAAGGATAAAGAGGTGGCACCCAAGGGGAAAGAGGTTGATACATGGGAGTAGGTGAGGAAGTAAATCCCATAGTTTTAATATTTTTTCCTTTGCTCGTGCCTTGTACTCTCTTTCTTTCCTTGGATTGTAATGGCTATGCCTATTCCTCATTTTGTTAGTGAAAACAGTATTTCCATTTTCTTGAGTGTGCCAATTTATGCATTTTTTGATAAATTGTTGCTTGTCTTGTCTTGATGTTGTAGCCTGTTACCAAGGAAATCCCTTCTTCCAAAACTTAGATAATGTAATCGGGTGAGATGCGAATGCGCAAGCTCACCGAGAATTTTGACTGCCTATAAGGCTTTAAATAAGAGGACCGAGTCCTATAAGAACCAGTCCACCCTAATCTCCAAGATAAAATACGTCCTTAAAAACTTGAAAGATATGAGTGCTTCCATGCAAAAAGAGATAAATGACTTGAAGGCCTAGTTAGCTGAATCCAAGGATGTGGGTGAGGTCGTCACTCTAGTCCAGTAAAAAAATGATGATTTTAAGAAGAAACTTTATGAAGTCAAAGAACGATTCAAAGGAGCAATGCCATGGAGATGGGGCTAAATCACAATGTAACAACCCGCCTAATTAAATATCGGGTGATAAATCATTTATTTAATTAAATCAGAATATCCAGTTGGTTCATTCTCAGCATCACTGTCGAAAACAATTTCTTTATTAATCACCTAATAGTTAATTATGCTAAGTGTCAAAAAAAAATTCCATTTTTAATTTAATTACAACCATTCCACGACATGAAAATAATAATATGCAACAACACATCACAACTGAATTAACTACAATAAGAATAAATGTGCTGGAATAACTCTCCAGTTAAATTATAACATTTACACTAAATAAAACTGATATCCACAATGCTTACATAAATAATTACATCCTCTAGAATCCCGGACGACATGCCCTAAATGAAGTAGACGCTACAGATGAGTGAATCAACAGAAAGGAAGCATCTAAACAAAATCCGCATCTCTGCTAGTAGCTATATTCCACCGGAACATCCACAATCTATGTTTGGTATCCCTGTTGTTGGATACCTGATGTACAAGACATCACAGATAAGAGAATATGCAAGGAAACGGGTCAGAGCCCGATTGTAAAAGATTTTAAAAATATCAAGTACTTAACCATTACAATTAAGCATTTATTATGTACACGTTAGTTTCTCGGGCTCTCTCTTGAGAATTCTCACCTCTCATCTAGAGTGCACACCTATCGTATCTTATTATCTTCCTAGTTAAGGTTCCCTCCTAACTAGTTTCCACAACATAACTCTAACCCATATCATAAACCCGTATGTCCCATACCATCCGTAATATAATTATTCATATTCATTTATCTTTAATTTGAACTAGTCTTGTTACAACCTTGGAATTAAGTGTTCACTTACTTAATTCAATTCAGATTTCATTATTTACTTTTATCTACAACATTACACAGTAGATTAAATAACAATTTATATTTTTAATCTATAATTTCACACAGAAGATTACATCTCTATATCTACATTGTCACACAGTAGATTACATCATAGTTTATATATATAATATCACACAAATTATATATATACTAATACGACACCTCCCCGGTCACAGCTGCGGTGCATGCATACTCTGCTATCATGTCTTGATACATAATGTCACTGTATAGAGGACTATTGATTCGGCGTCTCTCATAAATCGTATCATAACACAAATATATTGGAGGCGATCATACTTCCCAGCCAAATGAGTCACGCACATACCTATGCTCCCATTCAACCATCGAAACTATCATATACAATGATAGCACATGTACAAGGTCCTATGCTCAGGGTACGAATCTAAAATCCCTTCCAATTAGGTGCACAAGGATAAGATCGTCCACAATGCGAAACCTCCACCCCGATAGCAAGCAGCGTAGGTATGTTATACATACAAATAATAATATAGGTATTTATCACACCTATATAAATATAACATCCATAAGGCATTCACACAACCATATGATAATTCCCATACATTGTATTTTTAGCTATCAAATCCTGCGTATTAAAGATTTATGACTTTACTTTAATCACTTGGATTTATATTGTAGGTCTGATTCATTGGGTATGATACTCTACTGGTGGTCCTCTCTTTTTTTGGCAAACTTCCGGCAGTGGTGGTGGTGGCTTTTGGTGGTGCAAGGTGGTTGTGCTTTGGTTTCCTAGAAAAGTCTCTTCTTCTCTCATAGAAAGTCTCTCAAACTTCCCTAAACCTTTTCCTCTTATTTTTGGTGAATGAATCTAAGCTCTCTAATCTCCTTACTTATAAAATAAACTCAGATCTCCATAGTTACTATTCACCTTCCTTGTAAAATGATCAAAATACCCCTCCGGAGTGTCCTTTCGGTTCCAAAGTGTCCCGAGACCCAAATCAAACACCCAAGTAGACTTTTTCGACTATTTGAAATTTTCCAGACACTTTGGCGCAGTCAAAATGACAATTCAGATTACTTAATAATTCACTTTTTTTTTATTAAATTATAATCTTGACACGACTTAAATGCGCATTCCGACTTAATTACCATAATTATCGTACACATAATTCGCGATAATTTTATAAAGTCATAATCAATTGTAAAGTCATAATCATATATATTACTTTAATCACTTAGTAATAGTCAACATAAATCACATATAACTTTATTCTTGAGTAATATTTAAATCCGGATTAATTTCCAAATTCTAATTAATCCCATTTTAAAAGCAATTAAAAATACGGGGTATTACACACGACAACAAAAATCTTTGATATTTATTCAGGGTGGGACCCTGAGCATCTTGTTAGGTAGGTTATGATGAGGGTTGACAAGATGCCCCATTGATATTATAGGAAGCTCAAGGCATTAACGGCTGGCTGAACGCCCTCAAGGTTGTTAAGGAACCCCAGGACTCTTAGCTTGAGTATATGTATCAAGTTTTGACCTCCTTTTGAGAGTGATGAGAAATGGATCCCTTTCGACACCATTCCCCTTCAGCTTCTCAAGAGTTACCTGTAAGGTCTTTATAGTGGTTAAGAATAAAGGCCTAACCCTGGTGATGGTCGAAGGAAGAAAATAGAATAATGTTTGTCTCGTCGACCATAAATTCCTATAGATCCTTATGTTTTTTGTAATTATTGTGTAATTGGTACTTTTTGTTGTCGGGCTCTGTCGAATGAATCAATTTAATACCAATTCTTATTCAATTTTCCAGTCCACTATGCCTCGTATGTGTTATTCTGCCTTTCCTACCTTTTAGGTCGCGTCATCACACTCCCTTTAGCTTAGAAAAGATAATGTAAAAAATGCACCTAGCTTATGGGCAATCCACCTGTTTAGGATTCTAACAGACCAAGTAATGTTGGTTTCTTACCTAGGGATCCCTTACAAGGCTTTTGTCTTGCCTGGTCAAGTCATGAGGTCACCAGTGTTGGTCATGACAAGGACTTGAGGAATTTAATTTTAATTATAATAAGCAAAACTTCCATTGTAATTAAGTTAAAGTCTAATCGTATGATCGGCATCTTTCATGAATTAGATGCCAACTACCAACAGGGAGCCTGTTACTTAGGAAACAATGTAAATCAACAAAATAACCAAGACATATGAGCAAAATATGGAGAGGATGGGCTTTATTTATTCATAAAAAAAATAACAAACGGCGAGTAACAAAAGTTTAAAATGAAAATTTGCACAAACTAAGTTAATGAGAAATTAGAAGACTAAAAGTAGAGTTTCTTGAGGTTGCCCGCATTCCATTACCTTGGTATCTCTTTACCCTCCATTGTGTGACACCCCGCCTAATTAAATACCGGGTGATCACTCCTTTATTAAATTAAAATCAAGGTGAACAGTTGGTTCATTCTTAGCATCACTGTTGTAAAGATAATTTTTCCAATTTAAACACCCTAATTAATTAAGCTAAGTGTCAAAACTATTTTTTAGACATTACTATCAAAATTTTATTTTATAAACCAAGATTTAAATCTTTACAACAATTCAATATTAAAGAATCACACCCCAATAATCCTGGAACATATAATCCAAATAATTTAAACATTCAACAACTAAATCCCAACATTTAAAAAAATTTAAAGTAAAACATTCAGACAGTAATAAATCCCAAAGTGACAATACTAGAAATAACTGAATCACAATGTCCAAATAAACAACTGAATAATGGAAAGGGAGACACATGCCCCACTAAATCAATATGCTAGGAGTGGAGTCAAATAAATGAAGTCGTCTAAGCAAGAGGCCTGCAATTCCCACCTAAGCTGCAGCGCGTTCCTTCCCAAGGATCCTATGCAAGATGCCCCTGTGGATGGGCACCTGTAATATATACATATATATACAAGAGAGAAAGAGAAATAGAAACGGGTCAGAGCCCGATAGTGTAGATGATTTAAAATTTGTTTAGCAAGTATTTAAAATGTTTACAGGCCAATGCAACAACATATTAATGCGACACTCTCTTGAGAAATTCTCACCTCTCTCCTAATGTGCACGCTTATCGCACTAATCTTCCCAACGGATTATCTTATGTTATATCGCACTAAACTTCCCAATGGTTTAACTTATCTTAGGTTACTCGTAAGATTTAAAACTGATCAATATAATGGTTTAAGAGGAAAATTTCATTCAGTAACAAAGCTCTCATCTTAACTTTATTTATCAATAATGTTTCCCAGTGTCATGTTATACTTTTTCAAAACAAGTATTTTCAAATTCGAGTCATTATACATGTCTTACTTATCATAACACAATAGACAGTTCCAAATTTCAGAATTTCATATATATATTAAATACTCGTATAATATATATATATATATATATATATATTCTAACAGCACCCCACATAAAAATTATGGTGCGTGGATACTCTGCTATCCAATCCCCGTATCTCTCGTACTAAGGGAAATACAAGTTTGGAATCACTCTCGGACTGTATTAACACATACACAAACAATATTGAGGCGAAGCATAGATTCTAAGTCTCCAAGAAGATAGCACATGCCCCCACGTCTCTTAGGACCGTCGGAACTATCGATTCGATAGCCTGTACCAAGGATTTCTATCTTCTAGGGTACGAGTCAATATCCCCCATAAAGGTCCCATCGAGATAAGACTGTCCCAGTGCGGTAACCTCGGGGATAGCAAGTGGCGCAGGCACGATTTTTCACACGTAGATAGTATATGCATAAACACAGTCATATAACTATACTAATATTACCATATCAAATTAGGTATATCTCAAATCCCATAATTACGACATTTTTCCTTATTTCTCATTGTTTAGTTCTCACGTATAACCGTTCATTTCTTACTTAAATTTGAGGGATCATTCCAACTTATTACGTAACATTCATGGACTTTATCCTCCTAAGCGTAGAATTCAGTAGGTACTCATCTAATTTCCAACGTAACTATCTTACGTGTCTCTCCCCTTAATACACAATTTCATCGTCCCTTATATGTAAATATCCCAAAAATACAACTCTCGTCTTAAATTAAAGGTTCCATAATTATTTATAAGTCCCACTGGTCTTCTTTATCTCCCAAAATATTTTAATAAGGGTGTCCAAGGATTATTTTTCATTAAATTGAATTCAACTAATTTAAAAAGGGAAATATGAGTCTTCCAGAAGGGGTCGATCGATCGAGGGCTGGGGCTCGATCGATCGAACCTTCGATCGATCGAAGCTCTTGGCTCGATCGATCGATCAAGCAGGTAAGAATTCTGCAGTTAACCAGTTACGGGTTCTATCACATAACCTCATCCAAATCCCAACTTTTCATTCCCAATCGCCCAGAAATTTGTACTACTAATAGTATAAACCCATTTCATACATCTTTTACGTAAAGCATGCAAATTTCCATTAATAACCATGGATTAACAGGCCAAAATTCATGTAAATCTCAAGAACCCTAAAAATATCTTTAACATGGTTCTAATGAATTTTCTTCTTCTAAAACATCATAATTTCGTGGTTTAATCCTCTACATGTGAAGGGGTTTCCAGATTTACATTCAAATCATTACTACATGCGATTTCATATCTTAAATTTGGGTTTTCTTCCATAAAACTCATCCTAAACATCCCTAGGCTAACATGAGTGATGCATTAACGAAAATAAGCAAGATAAACACTTACCTGGGATTTTCAAAATTCTATTTTGTGAACGATTTTGGTGTGGTTGCGTTCCCCATCGCGCGATCTACGCGTTGGTGGTGGTGGCGATGTAATCGGGTGACTTTTTGGCCTTGGATTGCTTGGAAAGCTTCCTCCTTCCCTCTCCTATGGCCGTTCTAAAGTTTGAGTTGTTTTAACCCTAAAAGGTAACCTTAGACATCTGATATAACCCTTAAAATTTCGTGGGTTTAATTACCTAAAAATACGAAATGTCCAAAATGCCCTCCTGGGGTGTTAAATAGGCCTAAAAACGCCCCGAGACCCACACTAAACCCCTGAGTACACTTTTCTGACTATCTTGACCCTTACGGACACTTTGGCGCACTCAAAACGACCATACGAGCAACTTATAATATTTTCACTTTTATTCATCAATATTTAGTCCCGACGCGATACGGGCGCGTCCCGACTTAAATTTCCAAAATTATCATTTTATTCACTTGTGACATTTAATATAACCAATATTATATATTACTTTTCTCATTAGTAATACTCAACAAATTTCCCATAATTACTAACTCTCATCACGTTAATAATTATAACATAATTAATTTCTGAATTTATATTAAATAATTAATTCACATTAAATTTAATAAATCCCCAAATTAATATAGCATAAAAATACGGGGTATTACACATTGTTTCTAAGTAATAGGCTCCCTGTAGATCGTCTCTGATCACTTTCAATGGCCCCTCACAGTTGGGCCCCAACTTGTTATCTGATGGTTTTACGGAGTTGTCATGGACATTCCCCATGACATAATCTCTTACTTGAAATTTCCTCATCTTGACCCCCTTATTCTATTGCTTTGCCAATTGTTGCTGATATGAGTCCAGCTTAATCATGGATTGCTCTCTTCGTTCGTTGGTTAGATCAAGTTCAGAGCGAAGGGCATCATCGTTTTGTCCTTGGTTGCCCATACTAATTCTCATGGTCGGGAGGCCAGCTTCAAGTGGGATAATATCTTTTATTCAATAGGTAAGTGCCAAGGGTGTTTCCCCGATTGGTCTCCTATGCATGGTACAATATGCCCAGAGAACATGAGGTAGCTCTTTCGTCCAAGCGCCCTTCGCTCTTTCCATCCTTTTTTAAAGATAATGATTATCATTTTCTTTGGGGCTTTTTCTTGACCATTACTTTGACGGTACGCTACTGAACTAAAGTGGTGCATGATTCTATGCTCCTCGCACAAATTCTGGAAAGGACCACTCTTAAATTGTGTGACATTGTCATTTATAATGGCTCTTGGTTCCCCAAAGTATGTTATTAAGTTTCTCGAGATGAACCTTATAATGTTGGAGTTTCTGATGTTGCCCAGTGGTTCTTCCTCTATCCACATCGTGAAATAGTCTATGTCAACCAGCAAGTACTTGCGATTCTCAGGTGCAATAGGTAGTGGTCCCATGATATCTTATCCACATTATGAAAATGACCATGGTCTACTCAAAGGCCTCAAATTATTTACTGTTTGATGGACCATGGGAGAGAATTTATGGCACTTCTCTCACTTCCAAACATAAAAATTTTCATCTTTCTACATATATAGACACCAGTAGACTTCTTTGATTGCTCGGAATGCCAGAGACTTTCCTCCTATATAAATTCTACTTATTTCATCATGAAGTTCGTAAATAACTTGCTCGACATCTTTTGGATGTACACATTTGAGGCGGGGAACTGTGAAGGATTTCCAGTAAAGTTTTCCCTCGGGAGTCAAGTAAAAATGTGCATCTTTGATTTTGACCTGATGGGATAATTGCTTGTCGATCGCTAGTGTCTCATTCTGTAAGTACGTAATGATGTTGTTAATCCAATTGGGATCCTGCTCGATGTAGATGATGTGCTCAGGGTCTACTGTCTTATCACAACTAGGCTTGGCGAGGAATTCTACTTTGATGCTTCTCCTGAGATTTGAGTCCATTACTGAGCTTAGTGCTGCTAGAGCATCGACGTGACTATTGTGTCCCCAGGGGAACTGTTGAACCTAAACTTCCTCAAATTTCATAACTAGCTCATGTACGACTGCGAGGTAGGCTGTCATCCTATCATCTTTGGCATTTAAATGCTTACTGACTTGATTGGACACCAATTTGGAGGAATAAAAATTGTGTCTTCTTGCCTTAAGAAAATGTGCTTTGTAATGTCTGGCGATAAGTTCCTCATACTCAACCTCATTTTTGGGGGCATTAAATCCCAGTATGGACCTTGATCAATCATTACATTCTCTGGAGTCACACGGATAATGCCCATTCCTTCCCCCTTTAAATTATAGGCAAAAATAACATGCGTTGTCCATCTTTCGCCTCGGGTATATTCGGGCATCTTTAATTGCTAAGCCAACTGCAAGTCGGTGGGACCTGCTCCAATGAATTATGCGATGAAGTCGCCCAAAATTTTCCCTTTGATTGTCAACCTTGGTTAGAAGCGAATATTGAACCTCCCAAGCTCTACGAACCACTTTAACATCCATCCAGAAAGGTTAGTGTTGCAAAGGATAGATTTAAGGGGGAAGGAAGTAATCACAGTGATGGAATGGGCTTCAAAATATTGCTTCAGCTTTCATGAAGCGATCACCAGTGCATAATTTAGTTGCTCTAGAGGCAAGTAGCATTACTCAGCATCTAAGAGTGTCCTATAAACATAGTAAATAGGAAATTACTTTGCCTTTCTTTTGTAGGCCAAGGTCAAGCTAACTACCTTACTTGATACTGTGAGATAAAGGTAAAGGGGATCCCCCTGATCGAGGATCGCCAATAATGTGTAACCCCCCGTGATTTTTTAGCCGTAAAAATATTTGTTAGATTAAAAATTTTGAAAAAAATAATCTTTGTAATTTATTTAATTTTGTTGTGTAAAAATGTTGGGTTTTATATATAAAAATAAGGTTTTAAGTGGAATTTAGATCCGGATTAAAATTTGGACATTATAACTTTTTATATAAAAATTGGGGGAGGATCTGTCCTAAGGAGGATCAGAATTTCGATTATTCAATCACCAAAAGTGATGCAAATGACCTTAACGATGTCTGACTGAGTTGATTTTTCTTACATGACTTTGTCTCACCTTCAGATAGAACATATACAAAATTCAAGGAAATCCAATGACCTAGACTCTAAAATGTTATGCCGATAACATTAACGATGTCCGATCGAGCTGATTTTTGGACAGCAGCTTCAACTCGCCTTAAGCTACAAATTTGAGTGAATTCCAATGACCTGATCGTTCAGAATTTATTTTTGGGTGTTTGTATTTGATTAAGACTCTTTCTTTAAATCCTTTATATAATGGACGAGTTTAGACTTTTTTAAACACTTTTAACCCTTCTCAAAAAGCAGTAGCCTCCCAAATT
Organism: Sambucus nigra; assembly: GCA_949130495.1. Taxonomy (NCBI): domain Eukaryota; kingdom Viridiplantae; phylum Streptophyta; class Magnoliopsida; order Dipsacales; family Adoxaceae; genus Sambucus; species Sambucus nigra. The sequence continues at coordinate 199,398,008 of OX422221.1, read as the reverse complement.
ATTATCTCGTCTCATCTATAAAACCTAAACCCCATTAAACATAACTTTCAGACCTTTTTTTAAAGATCTAAATAAAGTTCTCAATTCAAGAAAATCTCAAATCTCCCCAATAATTCATAATTTGTTCTTCCCCTTTTATTTGTTCAATATAGATAAGGAAAAGAATAATCCAAAAATAAGCATGGAGTGTTATGATAAGCATAGAAAACTATCATGAAAAAATCAACTACGCTCATCCAAGGATATACTCAAAGCACTCACAAACTATTTTTTATTTTTTTCAAATTTTTAATGGGAAAAAAATTATAAAAACAACACACACCATGAATTTACACTAAGACACCCAAATCGTGGATACGGAATGAATGGTTGTGAACAAATTCGATAGGAATATTAATGCAATCAAACATAACATATGTGCACGATGAATATGGATACTCCTAGAAAATGGTCTCAAAATCGTCCTTAGGTTTCAAGAATGTGAATTTAAATGGCATCAACTCAATCTAATCGACACATCAATGTCAAATATGATTTTTACACTAATGACGTCAAAAACTATGTAATGCTTTTCCAAGACTCTGTCAAGACGTGCAAACCCGTTATTTTATTTCCAACCAAACACCCTCGTAAATAATAAATGTTTTATTTTTCTATTTAGGTGATCTAAATCCTAATGTCCCCTTTTTGACAGATTTATCTTTTTATTGCCTTAATTTGCTTTCGGGCTCTTTTCAAACTGTGGCTTTCACAATGTGATTATTAGTCACTCGCATCCATTTCTCGTGTTCACTCATTATTTTTTCAAATTTTAAACAAATTCCTCATAGGCATCGGTTCTTACATGCACGACTTTCATTGTCAAGTTTTATCGCATATGGTTCGTTTTAAAGATGGATTGAGATGGAAAATTTTGACCAATATGTGATAGACAAGTACAATAATCAAATAAATTCCTACACGTGTACAATAAAAGAAATCATGAGTCAATCATGTAAGAAATAGCAACTAATCACATCGCAATGACTCCAAACATTATAAAGCACAAAATGAAATGATGATGCGTCTCAAATAACTATCAAATAGTCACATGGATATGGAATGACTGTGTGACTTGGTCATCCTAAATGTCAATTAAACAGTGTAAAAAAGAAATATCAAAATGTTTTTGTCTTTTTCCAAAAATTTTATCTAAATAAAATCTTTTTTGGCTTTTTCAATCTTTTCTAAAAAGTAGAAAATCATTTTGTATTTTTCCAAAAATTTTCAAAAAATAATTTTTTTGGTGTTTTTCAAAAAATATATAAAAATGGAAAAAATAAATACAAAAGTGTTACACACTAGCAATAGGCATAAAATATCATCAAGCAAATCATCTTATGCTAGCAAACAAGTCTAAAACGTCAACCATTAAGCGCGGAGGAGTTTTCCAAAGGCGGTGACATCCTATGAAAAACATCCATAAAATCATGTAAAGTTTTGACTAAAAACTTAACTTGCTCTAGAATATGTGTAACTCTCTCATGTAATGTCCTAGAGCAGGAAATGTATGATGTGTGGGTGCATGTGCGGGAACACGTGACAAAACACTATGTGACACACTACCAAACTTAAAACAGAATTCCCTAAGGTGTCCTCTCTTACTACAATAGGTGCAAACATACATGGCCTAGGAACACCATTTTCAAATAGTATAGGACGTGCTCTCCTATAGGATAATGGATTCCTAGGTGGGTTAAGTTAAGATCCATATGGATCTATCACAAACTCGAGAATCGGATCAGGTGCAACATAGTAAGTAGACGGACCGTCATAACCTATTCCTAGTCTCTCAACATTACCCAAAGCGGGACCGAGGAGCATCTTACCGACCTTCTTAGATGTATCCTCTATAGTGACCTTGACCTTTCGGGCACATTCGAGATCTCTCTCTAGTTGTAACGCACGAGATTCATGTTCACTCTTTTCCCGACCTATGATGATTAACTTCTCACTCAAAGAAACCTTCACATTCTCGAGTTAAAATTCCCTCAAAATTTCTATCTCTCCCTCCAAATCTAACACGATAAAAAATAACTACTTATTCAACTTCTTCGTTTTTAAGGTCTCGGCGTGTAAATCTCTAAACGTTTTTTGGAGTTCACTTTCACCTTCACATGTAAATTCACTCTCACACTCACTAGAAACACTCAAATCATTATCGGGGCTCTCACGTATAAAGGGTATCCTCATCATCGTGGGATAAACTAGGTGTGCTCACGTGACTTGCCATAAAGGTGACACACATACCATGTGATGACTCATCCCCGGAATCATTCACTTCCTCATTATTATCGCTAAGAGTGGTTAACATAGCAACTTTTTTGCCCTTTCTCTTTAGCATAGTGGGACATTCAAACACTTTGTGTCCCTTGCCCTCACACTCAAAACATCCCTCCTATTGCTCTTTCTCTTTCTCATCGCTCTCATTGGCCTCTTCTTTATTTTCATTTTTCTCAAAAAAAGATTTTATTAGAAGAATTTTCTTTTGAAAATTTGGGAAACTTTTTAAAAAATTTAGCAAACTTGGCCACATTATCAATACTAAACTCTCCCTTAGACTCAGAATCACAAACTCTCTCTTTCTTCTTCTCTTTCTTCCTAGACACTTTCTCACTCTTTCTCAATTGTGCCTTAAGAGAAATCCCTCTATCCTTAGGCTTAACAATTTTGGGAAATATGTCAATCTCATAAGTTTGAAGTTCTCCTATAGGTTCTTCTAACTTAAGTGTATCTAATATTCACAAAGAATTTAAAATAGTGACCTTGGGAATAAAACGGGATAGAAGTGACCTCAAAATCTTTTTAAGAACCCTCGTCTTGTCAATTTTCTCACCCAAATTAAAACTCGAGTTAACTATGTCCGACAACCTAACATGAAACTCATCAAAAAATTTAGACTTAGACATCATGATAGTCTTGAATTGGGCGGTCAAATTTTATAACTTAGACGCCTTAACTATGTTGGTACCCTCATGTGTTAATTGTAGGACATCACATGACTCTTTAGACATGGTTCACATCATAATATGACAGAATTCGTCAGGGGTGATAGCTCCAAAACTAGAGGTAAGGCCACAGGAGTTAAAATTTATCCATATAAAATCATCCTCAGTCCAGTTAGACACAGGTTTGGGAGAAGTGAAATTATTGACGGTGATGGTGGGAGGAGTCCACCCTCTTTTACACATAATTCAGACATGTTCATCAATATCCTTTAAACTATATTTCATGCGGGCTTTTCAATAGGCATAATTTGTGCCATCAAAGACGGGCAACCGATTATATAAATTTTCTGTTGAAAAAATTGCAAAAATTTTCAAAATCCGATTTTAAAAAAGAAATCGATATCACAAAAGTTTTGCGAAAAAATAATCACTCAATAAAATAGATTAACCTGCTCTGATGCCAATGTGTAAGAGGTAAAAATCCAGAGTTAAAGCTCTGATACCAATTTGTAAAAGGGACTGATATTGATTACTTGTTGGATTCGTAAATTTCCAATTATAAACTTATTTAATTAGATGCAGTCTTAGATCCAAATTTAATTAAGCCCTAATCATGCATCTATGTGAATAATTATGCCATCACAAACAATCACAAATTGCGGGACAAACAAATTTCAGGAAAAATCCTCCGAAATGACAAAACCTTTTATTTCAATAAATGTTTGCAAATTGCAACTTACCACACACTTACAGAAATTTGCAATGAATTTACCGCAACAAATCCACATAGACCTCAACCTAGTAATCAATAATGGACTCCCACAAGAACCGCAATTCTTCCCAGCAAAGAACACCCTCGAGTATCCTCAATGACCACAGTCGTCAGCAAGAAACTCCCTCAAGAGCTACCAAACCAGCAACAGAGATGGCATTCCTCAAGAACAAACTTCAACAAAAGTGATTTGGGTTTCACAAATGATTCACAAAATAATTTGGATGTTTTAGTATGAAGCAAACACATAAAAAGGCCTAGAAGTGAAGACAACAATTTATATAGAATTTCAGTTTTCGTGTATAAAAAGTCTTAATAAAATAGGATTCCACAACAGGTATTTATAGTTGAACGAAAAAATTGAGGCCGTGCAAGCCGTTAGAAGTCATTTGAACGACATAGCCATGTCGTTTGAACAACATCTCATGTCATTACTAACGACCTAAGAAACGACTAGTGAATACACAAAACAGTACAGGTTCGTTTGAAGCAGTATAGAAACAATCCTTAGAGCGACACTTTAAACGACATGTGATGGTGTTAGGAGCAATCGTTTCAACAACACTGCCTTGTCGTTTGAACGATAGGAGCGAGAAAATTTTATTTTTAAAAAGTTCGCCTACAGGTATTGAAAAATTATTTTGACTTGGAAAAAATGCCTCATTTTCTTTAAAACAAATTTAGGAAAATATCCCAATATAAATGTAAACCATTTAAGAAACTTAAACACATTCTATATGAAATTTTACCTCATGTCGTGCAAATGTTGAAGATACTTGAAATTCGAATCCATCTTCATGAATCAAATGATCGTGAGCTTCTTCGACGGTTGTAGCGGTCTACGACATATCCTATGTAAATTGCGGACTACGGAAATAATGTCCTTAAAGGACGAGACACTAAATACCACGCATCATTTAGTCTAAATTGTCCTAGTTCTTCTTCGTAGCAAGCAACCACAATTCATTTATTAAAGTTTATTTTATATGCTTAGGTTCAACTAAAGACATATAAGATGAAAATAAGGCATTGATATATTGGAATATACTGCTTATCAATTCTCTAACATCTCCTAAGATGTTTTTATTCGGGTGATTTTCCTTTACCCAGTTCGGAAGATAGGGTTCATCAGTTGGTAGAGAGTTAGAATCGTGTTATCTGTTGATTATTTTTGTAAATGTTTATATTCAATATTGTGAACGGGTAGAGGATTATCACTTTCTTCCAAGTTATGGGAAACACTATCATTTACAATAACATTAATGGTCTCCATAACAGTTTTTGTTTTTAGGATATACACACGATACGTGCGACTATTCAAAGAATAACCTAAAAAGATAGTTTTATCTCCCCTAGTGTCAAATTTTGAAAGGCGTTCCCTATCTTTACAAACATATAATTCTCTACCAAAGACCCTAAAATATTTCAGATTTGGTTGTTTGTCGTACAATATTTCATAAGAAGTCTGTTTGTTATTTTTCCTTAAATACACACTATTTATAATGTTACACACAGTTTGAGTAGCCTCAACCCAAAAGTATTTATGTAAATTCTTAGTGTGAAGTAAGACACGAGCCATTTCTTGTATGGTTTGGTTCTTTCTTTCTGCTACACCCATTTTTAGGAGTTTTGGGTGCACTAAATTCGTTTTGGTACCCGCTACCTATGCAGTGGTCTATGACACTCGTGTATTTAAATTCTCCACCCGTGTCACTACGAATTCTAGTTACTTGGATACCTTTTTCATTTTCAATTATTAATAAAAATTTGTAAAGTGTTTGTTTCATGAAAGCTACCCAAGTAAATCTAGTAAAATCATCGACAACGACAACAATATAAGAATTACCACACATACTAGTAGTCCTAGAGGGACCCATTAAATTCATGTGAATTAATTCTAATGGTCGAGAGGTTAAAACATCTTTAATTTTGTTGTAAGGGGATTTGTATATCTTAACAACTTGACATGGTCCACAAATAGAATAATTAGCTTTAGGAATTTTTGGTAGACCACGAACAAGTTGATGCGTAGTTAACCTAGACATGTTATGATAGTTAATGTGTCCTAGTCTTTCATGCCATAAGTATAAGTCATTTAACCTAGCGGATAAACAATTCTCAACGTCTTTATTTTTAACAGCGACATAATAGTTATCGGGCGTTCTTTCACCACAAAGAATAGTTTTACCCTCAACGAGTAAGACCTCATCCAAGTTAGGAATCCCATCAACCTTAATTATTCCGTTGCCTATGATCCAGGACATTTTACCATCTCCAAAAGTCACATTTCCTCCAGTAAAAAATTTGACGAGGAAAATTTTGATTTGTCACCGATCATATGCCTAGAACAACCTGAATATAAGTATCATTGAGAGTTTTTATTAATAGCATTTAGTGCTGATACAATAACATTATATCTCAGATGGTAACTTAAATCGTTTTCCTAATCCAAATTGCCATAGTTTTTAAAAAAATAGCTTTAGTTTTCAAAGGCATTGTCTTAGTAGGTGTGGGATTCTAAACATATTTGGTCATTATGGGAGCCTTAAGTGTGTAAGAATTCCTACTATTTATATTTAAGTTTAAACGTTTATAACCAAATTTCTCTAAGTGACCAGTTTTATGGGAGACTGCCTACGAACAAGTTTGGTTCTAAAAGGCATTCTGGGTCTATTAACATTGGCACATATTCTGTTAAGAATTGACCTTTAAAAACAATTTTTTTCTCTAAATGGCCTGTTTTGCAGCAATAGTTACAGTGATAAATCTGCTTAGCAGAATAGTTGGCCTGAATTCGAGGCTGATTATTCACATGTGGAATAAACATACGAACAATGGATGATTTTGAACTATCTTCAATGGAGCTTATAAAGTTTATTTCTGAAAAAACTTCTCCATTAAAACCAATTCCTTCCATGTCTATATGAGCCTTTCCAGAGTTTGCAATGTGTTTAACCAGAAGGATCGAAGTGACATAAAAATCTATTTTTTCAAAGTTTCTTTTAATTCAGATTGAGATTGTTCAAAATCATTTAGGAAAATCTTATGCTTATCTTTTAACAAGTGAATGTTTTTATTTAATTTTTAAATCTTTTTCTCAAGTCAAAGATTATCAAACTCAACCTCTTCCATTTTCATAGTCGACTCATCAAAAATTAAGGGAATCTGGTTATTTAAAACATCAATTTTAGATAACAACCTAAAATTGATTTTGCTTAAGTGTGTGCACTTTTTCAAAGTTGATTTGTACAATTTCTCAAGGTTCAAAACATCATCAAAATCACTATTAGCATATTCATTCCTAGGGGATGATTGATTATATAAGTCAGTTTCATGATCCTAATTTGAGTTACAATCATACAAAGTTTTTAAAATAGTGGTAGTAGTCTGTTTGTGTACATGAGTCTGAACAGGTCAAGAATCATTATCAATAGATAACACATAGTTGTCTACAAAAAGATCAGAACTATCAGACACACTAGACAACTTATCAAAATCATTTTTAGACTCATTAACTCACACAAAAGTAAATGCCATAAAATAACTGTACCCTTTGCTATTGTCACTATCCAAACTATCATCCCATATTTTAGATATACGGGCCTTATTCGAAGATTGCCATTTTGTTTTTAAAAAATATTTATTTTCATATCACCAAATTCATTATACTTCCTATATTGAATATGACTAATATCTTTATTAATGTCACATTTTTTAAGTTTTCTTTTCATGTTGTTTTTCATGAGGCATGTTTGTACAACTGGGTTAGCCTTCTCTAGAAGTGAATTTGTTACTATACCTAACAAAGTTCTCAAAATGTTTAGATTAAAGGTCAATATCATAACTAATGACTCGAGGGAGACAAAATAATCTTCTAAATTAGATAAAGAAGACCAAAATACAAGGTTGTTTACACTAGTTTTAAATACCAAATGTGGTTGTGTAGTGTGTGAATGTGGTTTGCCTCTTTAATTTCTGTTTAAGACAGTTTGCCGTTCATATGTTTTCAATTTACTACACAAAAACTGAGGTTTCATACTATGATCATCCATTTCATATATAGCAGGTATCTTCATATCAAAACCAACACGTAAACACCTAAGTATCTTGGCATAGATTTTAGAATCAACAAACGTAATTATATTAGCACGCTATTGATTAACTACGTCTTGCAGTATAAGATAGAAATCATCAAACTTTTCATCATCTTTTATAAACATTGTGTCATATAAGTGTACTGAAAGTTGTGATTTAGCCTTTTTAACCCTAGTGTCACCTTCATGGGTAGACATTATAATTTTCCAAGCTGACTTCGATATAGTGCAGGGTGAGATTGGTTTAAACTCAAACTCACTGATAGCTTGGAAAATTGAATTTCTACCTTTATTATTATATTGTGAATTTTTCTTCTCTTCTTTTGGCCATTCAGAAAAGGGTTTTATTACAAAAGTTTAGGCATCACCTTCACCAGTGGGTTTAGCGGGGATAGAAAACATAGTTACAACCATGTCCTATACCTCATCTACCAGTTGTTATATGTGTACAACTATCCTTGCTTTCCAGTAAGCAAAGTTAGCACCATCAAACGTGGGATGATGTACAAAACTACCATTACACTCTTCCATTTCAAAATAGGTTTTAAAATATTTCAAGATCTTAAAGAGTAAATAAAAACTTTAAGGAAAAATAGTCATATTACTCAGTTACCACTTTTAAATAATCTAATACACAACGGTGTCAAGATGAATTAAAACTCTTTTAACTCTTTGGTAAAAACCTTTCTAAATTTCAATTGTTGAAAACAACTCACAAAAAATTTTTAGTGTCTTGTGTGATGTCCTTTATATCCAATAGAAAAAATTTGAATTATAATGAGATGAGGAGAAGAAGAAGAAACAAAATATTTGATCACGAGAAAACTAGCTAGCTGGAAAACCTAGGGTCCCTTAGTTCCAAGAATGCATACAACCCCAACTCTACTATAACAAATGGTTTTTTAAAAGGCTTTACCCTGGGTTAGAGGGATCCCTTCCAGAAAATGAAATAGTCTACCTAATACAAATAATATATCAAGGCTTAAAATAAGAAACTCCGCCACTACTAAATTTGATTAAACAAAACAACTCGGTGACAACATAGGTAGCACACAGTCAGAGCTTCACACTCAAAACCAGAATACCAGTGAACATGAATATACCAAAAAATAGTATATGATTTGGTTTAATCATAGCAACAAAGATTATAACTACTAAGTCATTAGACACATACAAGTTCTTTAGTAGATTAAAATCAATAGAGATGAAGAAACCAAAAAGTAAAATGGTTTTGTGCAAAAACCAACTAAGATATTGTGTCCCAAAACTTTACATACCAACTGCAATGAAACAAAAGAGCAATTCCAATAGGTCAAATAGATTAAATAGGAATATGATTCAAGTTGACGGATCTAGTTATACGAAGCCAAGTTTTGCAGTTGTAATCCACACATAAACGTAGATCTGATTTAAACAGAACAACCGTTCAAATTAGGGTTAAAAAAATATTTTGTTTAAAGACAAGAGTTAGGAAAAAAAATTTACTTGAAGGTACCAAGATTCCTCAAAACAAGTTCAATAAAAAAAATCAGTATGGGTAAAAAATCAATAAAGATTTACAAGCATGAGAATAGTAAGTTTTGAACCAAAATAGTATATATTCGAAACATGCAAAACAAGTTTTCACCCTAACTGAATATATATATATATATATATATATATATATATATATATATATATATCAAAGGGAGGGACAGAAACGTATAACCACTGATGATCCACCAATGAAAATGACAAAACTAAAAAGTCTCCACAATAGGTCAGCAAGCTAGAAACACCCCTTCAACAACTCCAAAATTATTCTGAAAGAAAATCAAAACGAACCAAGTTCCCAGAGACTGAAAAATTCTAAAATATTTACCCTAAATAGAATCCAAAGACACACACAACCTCATAGTGTATATTTTTTTAGTATAAAGTGGTGTACAAGTGTTTAGGTAAAAGGAAATAGCTCTCAAAGGATGAAGAACACTTAGGCTTTTGGAGAAAGAGAATGGGACAGCATTTCAAAAAAGTTTGTTTTATTGTGGGGTAAATTTTTTTATTTTTAAACTCACATAGGCCTTCTATTTATAGGCGCATTGAATGGCCCTTTGTAAAGATGCAATTCTCAAACATTTAAGGGTATAAACATATAAGACCACAGAGGATAAGCGACAAATATAGCAATGCATAAAAGGGCATTAGAACGGGGCACTTGCATATTAACCAACCTAAGAATTAGGGAAAAAGAGACAATAAGCCCTAACTAATCCTTTGGTATGCAAGACGGCCCAATCATCTCACGTGTGGTCAAGTCACATGATTTGAACACCCAAACCTCATTGGCCCAAAATGAGTAACACGGATCGAAACAAAACGACCCCATTAAGGATAAAAACACTACCATTTTGATATTTGTAAGGCTTTGTTTAATTAAACAAATATAATGTTTAATCAAATCTAAAATTTAACATTTTAAAAAATAAGAAAAAATATAAAAATATAGAAAATTATTTTATAAATTCTGAAAAATAATAAAGCCCTAAAAATTATCATATAAAAAATATTTAAGTTAAAATACATATAAAATATATAATTACAAAAACAATTCAGATATTAAACCAATTAATTCAAAAATAGGTTATTAGGTTTAAAATTAATAATAAAATAATATTTATAGCCATGAGTTAAATGCAGGAAGGGATCAAGAGAAAGAGTAATGGTTTGTCAGAAAATTGAGCGAACTAAAAGACGAGTATTTTCATATGAAGATTTTCGGAGACCCCTTGGACAAAGATTCAAATAATGTTTTAATATAGGAATTTAAAAAATTTAATCATATGAGGTTGTTTGAGTATACAAGTACTCTTCAACAGTTTACTAGTACCAAACCTAGAATATTGATATTCCTTGAGTAAGTCGAACACTACTCATCAAAATTCCTATGAAGTATAATTGAATGAGATGGAACATATATTTAACAATAAATCTAAAGTATTACCAGTTTGAGTTTCGCATTAAAATGATCTAAATACACGTTATTTTCAAACTAAAAAAATATTAATATAATCACCTGGTTTTAATGACAAAATCCTAACACGTAAGGCTAATATCTCTGGGTGAATGTCTGAGGATGGTGTGTTTTAGACAAAGTGTTCAACTCAAATAAATTTAGAAGGGGTGAATAGATTTTCATGAGAAAATTACCAATTTCAAAATTCATTGGTCAATTTTAGATCAATCCTAGTTAGTATGCATTTAAGTAGGAGATATGTAAAAACTAAATCATATAGCCCATTAAGAACAAATCTACGTTAATTACATGAATTAACTAGATGCAAGCCCTATGTTTAATTTAGCAAAGGATTATGTTGGATCCATTCTTAAATCTAGGTTTATGTGATAGAAATTGTGTACATGAGCAATAGACAATCACACAATAGGCACAAGATAAGATCTACGAGTCCAAACCCCACGAGGCGTGAAAAAACCTTGGTGCATCATAGTCAGTCATTCAATTTGAAAAGTAATTTGACATAACTGCAATAATGTACCCATATCTTATTTCCTAACAAGAAGGTACCTATGGAAGTTGAAAATCTCCCCTATTTGAATGAGTGATCAACTCAAAACTCCATTAAGAGAACATAGAATTCATGTTCACCATCATTGAATCTCACCACGAATCAATTCCCCAATATTTAATTCATTTCCTTTTAAATCTAGAATATAGATTATCAAATTCAAGTTAGAACGGTAGAATGAATCCAGTCTTTGTGTTTTTTGCAACTCAAAACACTCTAGAATTTCATTGAAGGTTTCCCCCCTAAATTGTAAAGATCGCGAGAGATTGAAGTTTAAAAAGTATTTTTCTTATCACTTAACTCGAAAATACTCCCTCTATGTGGGAGAAGTGCTCAGAAAAATAATTGAAGAGTGCGCTTTTGTTCAAATACAACAATTATTTAATTAAACACCGTTTTTCAATTAAATCCTAAAACATGCATCTAGATGATTTATCAATTAAAATAAATATATCATGTGACACAACATATCAGGAAAAATCCCCGCTAGGAAAAAACATATTATTTTCACTATAATTTGTAAAGAACGGTTTACACGGATTATACTGAAAATAAGTGTGACATACGAAAATACCCGTAGGTGTCCTTCCGATGTCATCGGCTGGAATCTCCCGCAAGAATTCCAGATGGGCAGCAATGAAGATGATACCGGCTTCTCCAAAAAATACTCCAATTGAGTGTATAAGACCTCTTGAAGGTTTAGAAATGTGCACTTGATGAATGGAAATTAAGTGTGCATTTAAAGAGGCATAAAGTCTTAAAATAATGAAGACAAATGCCTTAAAATGATGAAGACAAGATCCTTAAAATGATGAACACAAAGGCCTTAAAATGATGAAGACAAGACCCTTAAAATGATGAAGATAAAGGCTTTAAAATGATGAAGACAAGACCCTTAAAATGAGGAAGACAAAAAAAATAATGAAGACTAAAAAGAGATTTGTGTCACTTCATTATTATTTTTCTTCTCCATTTTCAAAAGGCCATACTTCTTCACCGTAGCTCGGATTGAGGTGCCGTTTCTTCCAGTATCTTCGTGGCGTCGAGCTCTTCAACTTTCCAGTTGACCATTCCTTCGGATGGTGACTATAAAAATTACCAAAATACCCTTAAACTTTCATATCGAGCGTTCTTTCACTGTTTTGACTTCCCTTGTGTACCACTTGCATAAAGTGCCTAAAATCGTGGAATGTGAAGTCATTGAGACTGATGTGGGACACATGATGGAGATGTTGAATGCTTGATTCCCGGAATTCGGATTGAGGCCATCGTATGAGATCGTGTAGAGATGTGCCGAATGTAGCGGTATAAACATACAAATTCTGATATAGGTAAATAGAAAATTCCTAGATACTACCCGGACATTTATAAAATTATGTCCTTACAAATCTCCCCTATGTCTATGCCAGCACATATATAAAAATCTGAATTATGCAATATCCTAAAACAAATGACATATGATAATATCCCCATTAAACCCTCAAACTGAGAATACTAAATGACATGTCTTCAATCAAACATCTTCAAATCTTAACACTTTAGAAACTCCCAAAGCTTTTCTCATCAGGGCGTGCAATCCAATAGATATCAACTTTGTACCTACACACATGAGATAAAGCAAATACCCGTGACACACAACAGTTTGAAATATAATGATATGCAAAAATCAAAGATCAATTGAGTTTAAGCAAATCATAGATAAATCAACAAGATTTTCTCCCCCATAATTCATTCTCCCCCTTTTTATGATGTCCCCAAATAAACAAATATGAGAAGCATAAACATGGAAAATGTCACACAAAAAAAATGTTCCATTTTTTCAATTGTTTCAAATTTTTACTCAAAATATACAACAAAGAATCAAAGAATCTTCTATTTTTTTTTTTGAATTTTTCAATTTTTTTTTAAATATACAACAAAGAATAAAAGAATCTTCTATTTTTGATTTTTTTTTTAATTTTTACCCAAAATATATAACAAAGCATCACACCATGAAAGAACACAAAAACAATTAAGTCGGTGATAGCGTAAATGTAGGGGTGTGAACACATTTGATAGGTAAATAAACTCAATCAATCATATGTGCACGATGCATACGTGTACTCCTAACGAATGAACATCAAAAGTATCCTTAGGTGTAAAAATTGTTGAATTTAGATGACATCATCCTAATCAAATCAACAAATCAAAGTAAAAGTGGTTTCCACACCAATAATGTTCAAAACTATTTAGCGCTTTTTCAAGATTTTCAAGGACGTTCAAACCCGTTTAAATTTTCCAACCAAACTCCCTCAGATATATTTTCTTTTAGAGGTGATAAACTAAATTCTCAAACTATGGAGAATTGATGGTGAAACCTAATGGCCCATATTTGGCATGTATTTTTTTTATTGCCATTAAATTTTTAGGGCTCTTTTAACCTCTTTGGACCCCGGATAATAAAATTCCTTAATTTTTTAGGTCCATTTTAACGGTGGATTTTGCGCAAAGGATAGATATTTACCTTTCGCAGCCCCTCCCCATTATAAAAAACACAGTCTCACCAAAACGGTTATTACATGCACACCTTCCTTATTAAGTTTTATCACGCTTAGTTCGTTTTAAGGACAGGATTGAAGTGAAAACACCCAACCAACATGTGATAAGACAAGAACAATATTCAAACAAATCCGTGCATGTGTGCAATAAAGGAAATCATGAGTCAAACATGTAGGAAGTAACACTTAATTACATCTTAATGACTCCAAACATTATCAAGCACGAAAATGACAAGATATACTGTCTCAAAACACTATCAAATAGTCACATGAATAAAAGAAATGAAATTGTGACTTGGCTATCTGAAATGCTCATTCACAAGAGGTGACAAAGAACAAAAAAAATCTTTTTGTTCTTTTCTAAAATTTTTATAAAAAGAGAATCTTTTTGTTCTTTTCTAAAATTTTATAAAAAGAAAATCTTTTTGTTCTTTTCTAAAATTTTTATAAAAAAAAAATATTTTTGATCATTTCATTTTTTTTTAAAAATAATATAAAAGTAATAATAATACACAAGATACAGTCTAGCAATAGGAATCATATGATGTAAACATGACAAAGCATCCTATCCTAGACACAGACCATCCCTTCAGTCAACTGTGCAAATACCTAAATATTTTCTAAGACACTCGAATCTAAGGGCATCTAAAGGTTTCGTGAAAATATCAGCTAACTGACGGTCGGTGGGAACATAACTCAGGGATACGACTTTCTCTTCAACAAGTTGTCGTTAAAGTGCTTATGTATCCCGATGTGCTTCGTGCGTGAATGTTGGACTGGATTGCGGGATATGTGTATTGCGCTCGTGTTATCACAAGAAATGGTCATGATGTCCTGTGAAATCCCATAATCCTCCAGCATCTATTTCATCCACAAGAGTTGCGTGCAACAACTCCCGATGGCGATGTACTCAGCCTCCACAGTGGACAAAGAGATGGAGTTTTGCTTCTTGCTCAACCAGGAGACAAGAGCATAACCAAAATAAAAACACACACCAGAAGTGCTCTTACATCCATCTACATCCCCGACCCAATCGGCATCTGAATAGGCAGACAAACGGTCATTGGTATCAAGGGAATACCAAATACCATATGCGAGAGTTCCACTCACGTATTTGATAATACGTTTTAGAGAAAGTAAGTGAGACTCTTTCGGGGATGCTTGATATCGCGCACAGACTCCAACACTAAAGGAAATGTTAGGACGACTAGCAATTAAGTAGACAAGACTACCTATCATACTCCGATACAAGGTTTTCTCTATGTCCTTACCTGAAGTGTCCTTACTAAGCTTGATAGAAGTACTCATAGGTGTACGAGCATGTTTAGCGGAGTCTAAACCAAATTTATTCACTAGGTTTCTAGCATACTTGGATTGAGAGATGAACATCCCATCCTCTAGTTGATGAACCTGGAGGCCAAGGAAGAATGTAAGCTCACCTACCATGCTCATTTCAAACTCACTTTTCATCTCCTCCTCAAAGTGGTAAGCATGTGGATCCAAAGACTATGTCGTCCACATAGACCTGGGCAACCAAAATAGCACCGTCATCTCTCCTGACAAACAACGTCATATCAACTCCCCCTCTCTTGAAACCATGGGCTAAGATATAGGAAGTAAGCCTCTCGTACCAAGCACGGGGTGCTTGCTTCAAACCATATAAGGCTTTCCTTAGATAGTATACGTGTTATGGGTGCATGGTGTCTTCAAACCCTTTTGATTGAACCATATAGACCTCTTCCTGTAGAATGCCATTTAGAAAGGCACTCTTAACATCCATCTGATATAACTTGAATCGTAGATGACATGTGATGGCGAGTAGTAAGAGGACGGACTCAAGCCTCACAACAGGAGCAAATGTCTCCCCAAAGTTTACACCCACAATCTGTGTGTAGCCTTGAGCGACCAACCTAGCTTTATTTTTTATTATGGTACCATTTTCATCCATTTTATTCTTGAAAATCGACTTGGTACCTATCACATTAGTCTCACTAGGTCGGGGGACTAGTTCCCAGACATTGTTCTTTTTAAACTGAAGCAACTCATCCTGCATAGCAGATATCCAGTGTTCATCTTTGAGTGCTTCATTGTGATTCTTGGCCTCGACTGTGGACGTGTAGCAAAAATGGCTAACAACGTTCTCTAGCTGAGCACGAGTCTTGACCCCTAAGGTGGGATCTCCAAAAATGGCATAAGGATCATGACTCTTTCAAACCCAAGAAGGTGTGTCCCCTAACACAAGATTAGAGTCCACAGAATGTGGGTTAGGGACAAGTAAATCACTGTCAGAAAAGTCCTCATCCCCACATTGAAGGCTAGAATCAATAAATGCGGAAGGTTCGTCATCTTGCATGGTGACGTTTATTGACTCCATAACCTTAGAGCTCTTCAGGTTAAAGACCCGGTATGCTCTATTATTTAATGAATATCCTAGCAATATTCCATCATCTTTCTGGGAGTCAAACTTTCCTAATTGATCTCTATCCCGTAGGATGTAGCATTTACTCCCGAAGACACAAAAATATGCTAGGTTGGGTTTATTACCAGTCCACAATTCATAAGGTGTCTTAAGTGTGTGTGGACGTAGGTAGACCCTATTCACCGTATGGCATGCAGTAGACACTGCCTCTGTCCAAAATCTCCTAGAAACATTACGACCTAGAAGCATAGATCTAGCCATTTCTTGAATCGTTCTATTCTTTCTCTCAATAATCCCATTTTGCTGAGGAGTTTTCACAAAAGAAAACTCATGTTTGATTCCAAGACTGTCACAGTAAAGATCAACCTTTTCTTATTTAAATTATGTGCCATTTTCACTACGTATCTTGTTAATAGTGACACCGTGCTGATTTTGCAGGACACAGCACTTGGTCGTTAAAAACTCAACAACATTTTATTTCCCTCTCAGAAAACCAACAATCGAATATCTGGAGAAATCGTATACCATCACGAGGATATACCTCTTACCACCCAGACTCTCAGTGCGAGTAGGACCCATAAGATCCATGTGAATTAACTCAAGCACACGGGAGGTGGTAATGGAATGCAACTTCCGGTGGGGACTACGGATTTGTTTTCCCAACTGACAGGGTTCGCAAACCGTGGAAGTAGGCTTTCCAAGAGATGGTAAGCCACGTACTAGGTCTTTTTTAGGTAAATGTGACAAATCTCTTATGTTCACGTGACCTAGACGTTGGTGCCACAGATCCATAGGAGTGATTGTGGCACTGTTGCAGACAAGTGAGGATGTGGGCAAAATCCCATAGCAGTTATCTTCTTTCCTCACCCCTTGCACTATAAGTTTACGGGATTGATTATAGACATTACACACGTCCCGGTCAAACATTACGGTAAAGTCGTCGTCACACAACTGGCTAATGCTGAGAAGGTTTGCCTTCAAACCTTTGACGTACAAAACATTATGTAGTTAGGAAATCCTGGTAAAACTACTGTACCTCATCAAACAATACTAGATTTGCTCCCGTCTCCAAAGGTGACTCTTCTATCCTTATAATCCTCTAGGTGGGTAAAAAATGAGACATTACCTGTCATATGTCTAGAGCAACCACTATCAAAATACCACTGTGAGGTATTATGAGCTTTGAGAGCGACATGAACAACAAGGGACTTTTCGTCTTTCTTAGGCACCCAAGACGTGGTAACGTTTTGTATACCCTTGATGTTGTCAATTTTAGACGGAATGCGAGAATCATTCACTGACGGTAAAGATATCCGTCAGAATTCCTCCATCAAACTCTGTGATGTGCCAGCTAAAAACTCAACACGCTCTCTCAGATTGGCAAAATCATCAGAATGATGTGGTGGAGCGGTAGTACGTCGTGTTCGACCCAAACTATAGAAAAATTCCCTGAGGTGGCCATTTCTTTTGCAATAAGTACAAAAGAACACAGTATTAAGCGGACCTTGGTTTTATTTTCTTGGTCGAACTCTCCTACGTGATTTTTGACGATGACCATATGGAGCCGTAGTAAACTCAGGAATCGGTCCAGGTGCAATTTGGGATGTGGTGGCACCATCATAACCTATTCCTTTCCTATCACCAAAACCTAAAGTGAGGCCAAGGAGAATCTTTTCCATCTTTCCAAATTTGTCCTCGATTTGTACCTTGACTTCCCGAGCTCTCTCAAGATCATGAGTAAGCTGGCTAATAAGGGCTTCAAGTTTCTTCCGAGTTTCCATGGAGGAATGGAGCTCACTCGTAAGACTAGCCACTTGATTAGTCAAGTCCCTTATCTCTTTCTTAAAATCATTCTCTATCTCTCTCTAAACAAACTCTCTTTCTCAATAAAGGCAGACTCTTTTTCTCTCAAGGTAGTGCAAGTGGAGGATTCTTTCTCTCTCGCTTCTTCTAAATCTTCTTTTAGAGCGGTGATCCTAAGAACTAGCGCTTTGTTATGATTTTTGGTTTTAAATGATTCATTATATAATTCAGCGTAGGCGCGTCGAATATTACACTCGCTCTCACTTACATCATCCTCCCCCTTACTCACATCGTTCTCACTATCGAGGAGTCCCTGTGAAGTAGCATCCTCATCATCGTGAGGAGCACCAGACATATGATCAGCCATGAATGTAGTGAAGTTAAATTCATGCGGTGAATCGTCTCCAGAGTCCACTGTCTCGACCTCACTGTCATCACTAAGGATAACATTTAGGACAACTTTATTTTTTTTCTTTTACAAGTCTATTCAGTCTAGTGGCACACTCAAAAGCTCTATGTCCATTTCCGTCGCACTAATAGCATCTCTCACCATCTTTAGGAGGGTATTTAGAACCTTTTTCATTTTTCTTATTTTTCTCGAAAATCTTTTTATCTTTGAAATTTTCATTTTTCTTGAATTTTAGAATTTTCTTGAATTTTTTTGCAAATAGATCCAAATCATCTAAATCAAAATCTCACTCATAATCTGACGTTTCTATTTCTCTTTTCCTAGATGATTCAACTCTCTTTCTTGCCGAACCCTCACTTTTTCTAGCTTGAGCATTAAGTGCAATACCCTTATTTTTCGGTTTGAAGGTTTTAGGAAACATATCAATTTTATAAGTTGGTAATTATCCTACAAGTTCCTCCAATTTAAGCGTGTTTAGATTTCCTATAGAATTTAGCACAGTGACTTTAGGGATAAAATGCTTAGGAAGTGATCTTAAAATCTTTTTAACAACTCTATCATTAGGAATGTGTTCACCAAGATTAAAACTAGTGTTAACAATATCCGATAACCTAGCATAAAATTCATCAAAACATTCAGTCTCAAGCATGATGATAGTTTCGAATTGAGTTGTTAAATTTTGCAGTTTAGATTATTTTACAGCATTAGTTCCTTCATGAGTGAGTTGCAAAACATCCCATGCCTCTTTTGACGTGGAGCACGTCATAATTCGTCGGAACTCGTTAGGAGTGACGGATCCGAAAATAGCACTTAAACCCTTAGAATTAAAAGATGACCATTTAAAATCTTCTTCAGTCCAATCAGTCGCATATTTTAAATTAGTCACGTTATTAGTAGTGACGGAGGGAGGTGTCCACCCTTTTTCTACTAAAATCCAAACACTTTCATCTATGGCTTTTAAGGCAGATTTCATGCGAGCTTTCCAGCAAGCATAGTTAGTCCCGTCAAAAACTGGCATTTTATTATATAATTTCTCCACTGAACACGCCCTTTTTCAAAAATCAATTTTTTCGAAAATGGATATCTTAGAAAAATTTTGTGGAAAATTACACGGTATAATTTTGTAATTGGCTTTGATACCAATTTGAAGAGTGCACTTTTGTTCAAATACAACAATTATTTAATTAAAACCATTTTTCAATTAAATCCTAAAACAAGCATCTAGATGTTTTATCAATTAAAATAAATATAGCATGTGACACAACATATCAGGAAAAATCCCCGCAGGGAAAAACCATATTATTTGCACTATAATTTGTAAAGAACGGTTTACACGGATTATACTGAAAATAAGTGTGACATACGAAAATACTCGTAGGTGTCGTTCCGATGTCGTCGGCTAGAATCTCCCGTAAGAATTCCAGATGGGCAGCAATGAAGAAAATACCGGCTTCTCCACAAAATACTCCAATTGAGTGTATAAGACCTCTTGAATGTTTAGAAATGTGCACTTGATGAATGGGAATTAAGTGTGCATCTAAAGAGGCATAAAGTCTTAAAATAATGAAGACAAATGCCTTAAAATGATGAAGACAAAGGCCTTAAAATGATGAAGATAAGACCCTTAAAATGATGAAGACAAAGGCTTTAAAATTGTAAGGACATTTTTCACATGTCCGAAATGTTTCATTTATTTATGTCGTACGCCGCTACATTTGGCACGTCTCCTCACGATCTCACATGACGGCCTCTATCCGAATTTCGGGAATCAAGCATGCATTATCTCCACTAATATGTCCCACATCTGCCTCAATGACTTCACGTTCTAAGATTTTAGGGACTTAATGCAAGTGGTACGCAAGGGAAGTCAAAACAGTGAAAAAAAGGCACAATAGGAGAGTTCAAGGGCATTTTCGTAATTTCACATCCATAGTTCGGAAGTCTGGTCAACTAGAAAGTTGAAGATCTCGCCACAACGAAGATACTGGAAAAAACGGCACCTCAATCCGAGCTACGGTGAAGGAGTTATGACCTTTTGAAGATAGAGAAAATTCCTTAAAGAATGCTGTTTTTTTTGTACGCTGGATAGAATTTTAGAGTTTTAAGAACGTGGGACTCTTCATATTTTTTCCTATAAATACCAACTTCGGGGGAGTTGTTTTGCAAGACTTTAGGAGATGAATTTGAGAGTCCAAATACATCTAGTCTTCATATTTTTGAGTCCCAAGACTCATGTTTTGATTCACACATCATTGCCAAACCTTTGTGAATCCTTTTGCAACCCAAGAACACAACTTTGGTTTGTTCAACCCTTGTGGAGGAGACCGTTCTTCTTCTTCATTGCAGCCCTACTAGAAAGGGATAATTCCAGCCGCGACTACAGAATCCGATACCCGAGGGTAATTCTTAGTCAACTTGTATTTTCATTGTAATCCGATTGTAAGCTGTTTTCTTACAAATTATAGTGAAAATAAATGGTTTTGCCCCTGAGGGAGATTTTTCCTTAATTGCATGTGTTTGAATGTTCTTGCATAGATTATCTATTTATTTAATCACATACTACTGCATGTTTAGGGTTTGTTTGTGTTAAAAGGGTTTTATATATGGTTTGATCATTTGAACGGGAGCACACACGTTTCTCAAATTGGTATCAGAGCAGGTTACGCTAATCTATCGCGTATTCCTTTTTTTTTTTCCGCAAAATTTTTCTAAGATATCAATTTTCTAAAAAAATTAATTTTTGAAAAAGTGCGTGTTCAAATGGAGAAGTCATATTATAAAATGCCTATTTTTGACGGGACAAATTATGCTTATTGGAAATCCCGTATGAGGTCGGCTTTAAAAGCCATTGATGAACGTGTCTGGATTTTGGTTGAACGAGGGTGGACTCCTCCCACCGTCACTGTTGATAATGTGACCAACTTGAAACCTGACATTTCTTGGTCTGATGAAGAAATTAAATGGTCATCTTTTAATTCTAAGGGTTTAAGTGCTATTTCTGGGTCTGTCACACCTGATGAGTTCAAACGCATAATGACGTGTACCACGTCAAAAGAGGCATGGGATGTTTTACAACTCACCCATGAAGGAACTAATGCTGTGAAAGAGTCTAAGTTGCAAAACTTGACAACTCAATTGGAAACAATCACCATGCATGATTCTGAATGCTTTGATGAATTTTATGCTAGACTTTCTGACATTGTGAATACTAGTTTTAATCTTGGTGAACAAATTCCGAATGCTGGAGTTGTTAAAAAGATTCTTCGTTCTTTGCCTAAGCGTTTTATCCCTAAAGTCACTGTGCTAAATTCTATGGGTAATTTAAATACACTAAAATTAGAAGAACTTGTAGGAGATTTGCAAACTTATGAAATTGATATGTTCCCTAAAAATGCTAAATCTAAAGATAAGGGAATTGCTCTTAAAACCCAAGAGAGAAGGAGTGAGGGGTCAGATAGAAAGAGGGTAGAGTCATCTAGAAAGAGAGAGACTGACACGTCAGATTCTGAGTGCGATTTTGACTTAGATGATTTGGCTCTTTTCGCAAAAAATTTCAAGAGGATTCTCAAATTTAAGAAAAATGGCAATTTTAAAGATAAAAAGAAATTTGAGAAAAATAAGTTTGAAAAGAAAAATGAAAAAGTTTCCAAAAATCCTCCTCTGAAAGAAAGTGAGAGATGTTTTGAGTGTGCCAATCGTCTGAATAGAGAGAAAGGGAAAGCTGTCCTTAATGCTACCCTTAGTGACGACAGTGAGGTCAAGACGGTGGATTCTGGAGATAAGTCACCGCATGAGTGTAACTTCACCGCATTCATGGCCAGCCAAGTGAGCACTCCTAGTGTTCCTCACGACGATGAGGATGATGCTTCACAGGGACACCTCGACAGTGAGATCGATGTGAGTGAGGGGGAGGATGACACAAGTGAGAGCGAGAGTGATATACAACGCGCCTACCCTGAGTTATATTCTGAGTATTTTAAAACTAAAAAGCGTAACAAAGCGTTAGTTCTTAAGATCACTTGCCTAGAGGAAGATTTAAGGAAAGCGAGAGAAAGAGAGTTCTTCACCTGCACCGCCCTGAGAGAGAGATAATCTACCTGTGTCGAGAATGATAATTTGTTTAGAGAGAGAGAGAGTACTCTAGAGAAAGAGAGAGGGGACTTGATCAAGCAAGTGGCTAGTCTTACGAGTCAGCTCCATTACTCCTTGGAGACTCGGAAGAAACTTGAAGCCCTTGTTGCCCAGCTGACTCATGATCTTGAGAAAGCACGGGAAGTCAAGGTACAAATCGAGGACAAATCTGGGAAGATGGGAAAGATGATCCTCCGCCCCGCTTTAGGTTTTGGTGATCGTCAAGGAATTGGATATGGTGGTGCCTCCACGTCGCAAATTGCACCTGGACCAGTTCCTGAGTTTACTACAACTCCTTATGGTCACCGTAAAAAACCTCGAAGGAGAGTTCGACCAAGAAAAGCAAACCAAGGTCCGCCTTTGACTGAGCTCTTTTTTACTTATTGCAAAAGAAAAGGCCACCTTAGGGAAACTTTCTATAGCATGGGTCGGACACGACGTACTACTACTCCACCACGACATACTGATGAGTTTTCTAGTCTGAGAAAGCGAGTTGAGTTCTTAGCTACCACAACTAAGAGTTTGATGAAAGAATTCCGACGGATGTCTTCGCCGTTAGTGAATGCTTCTTACATTCCAGCTAAAACCAACAAAGGCAAACAAAAGGTCATCTCTTCTTGGGTGCCTAAGAAAGATAAAAAGGCCTTTGTTGTTCATGTTGCTCTCAAAGCACATAATACCTCACAGTGGTATTTTGATAGTGGGTGCTCCAGACACATGACAGGTGATGCCTCATTTTTTACTACTCTTGAGGATTATCAAGATGGAAGAGTCACCTTTGGAGATGGGAGTAAGTCTAGCATTATAGGATGAGGTACTATCGAGTTACCTGGTTTTCCTAAGCTAGAAAATGTTTTGTACGTCAAAGGTTTGAAAGCAAACCTTCTCAGCATTAGCCAGCTATGCGACACTAACATTGCAGTAAAGTTTGACCGGGACGCGTGTAAAGTCTACAATCAAGCCGGTAAACTTTTGATGCAAGGGGTGAGGACCGAGGATAATTGTTATGGGACTGAGCCCACATCCTCACTTGTCTGCAGCAGCGCCACGATCACTCCTATGGATCTGTGGCACCAACGTCTAGGTCACGTGAACGTTAGAGATCTCAATCGTTTATCTAAAAAGGACCTAGTACGTGGCTTACCATCTCTTGGAAAGTCAACTTCGACCGTTTGTGGACCCTGTCAGTTGGGAAAAAAAATTCGTAGTCCTCATAGGAAGTTACATTCCATTACCACCTCTCGTGTTCTGGAGTTGATTCACATGGATCTTATGGGTCCCACTCGTACTGAGAGTCTAGGTGGTAAGAGGTACATCCTCGTGATGGTAGATGATTTCTCCAGATACTCCATTGTAGGTTTTCTGAGAGAGAAATCCGATGCTGTAGATTTCTTAACGACCAAGTGCCGTGTCCTGCAAAATCAACACGGTGTCACTATTAACATAATACGTAGTGACAACGGCACTGAATTCAAGGAAGCAAAGGTTGATTTGTACTGTGATAGCCTTGGGATCAAACATGAGTTTTCTGCTGTGAGAACTCCTCAGCAAAATGGGATTGTTGAGAGAAAGAATAGAACGATCCAAGAGATGGCTAGATCTATGCTTCTAGGTCGTAAAGTTTCTAGGAGATTTTGGGCAGAGGCAGTGTCTACTACATGCCACACGGTGAATAGGGTGTATCTGCTTCCACACACACTTCACACTCCTTATGAGTTGTGGATTGGCAAGAAGCCCAACCTGGCATATTTTCATGTCTTTGGGAGTAAATGCTACATCCTACGGGATAAAGAGCAATTAGGAAAGTTTGACTCCCGAAGCGACGAGGGAACATTTCTAGGATATTCATCGAATAGCAGAGCGTACCGGGTTTTTAACCTGAAGAGCTCTAAGATTATGGAATCAATAAACGTCACCGTGCAAGATGACGAACCTCCGACGGTTATTGATCCTAACCTTCAGTGTGAGGATGAGGATTGTTCTGACAGTGATTTACCTGTTCCTCTCTCACACTCTGTGGACCCTACTCCTGTGTTAGGGGACACACCTGCTTGGGTTCGCAAGAGTCATGACCCTTCTGCCATTGTTGGTGATCCCACTCTAGGGGTCAAGACTCGTGCTCAGCTAGAGAACGTTGTTAGCCATCTTTGCTACACGTCCAAAGTCGAGCCCAAGAACCATAAAGAAGCACTCAAGGATGAACACTGGATATCTGCTATGCAGGATGAGTTGCTTCAGTTTAAAAAGAATGATGTCTGGGAACTTGTCCCCCGACCTAGTGAGATTAATGTGATAGGTACCCGGTGGATTTTTAAGAACAAAATGGATGAAAATGGTACCATAATCCGAAATAAGGCTAGGTTGTTCGCTCAAGGCTACACACAGATAGAGGGTGTAGACTTTGGGGAGACATTTGCTCCTGTTGCGATGCTTGAGTCCGTCCGTGTTCTGCTCGCCATCGCATGCCATCTGCGCTTCAAGGTGTATCAGATGGATGTCAAGAGTGCCTTTTTGAATGGCATTCTACAGGAGGAGGTTTATGTGGAACAACCAAAAGGGTTTGAAGACCCTCAGCACCCTGAGCACGTCTACTGTCTAAGGAAAGCCTTGTATGGTTTGAAGCAAGCACCCCATGCTTGGTATGAGAGGCTTACTTCTTATCTCTTAGCTCGTGGCTTCTAGAGAGGGGGAGTAGATATGACGTTGTTTGTCAGGAGAGATTACGGTGCTATTTTGGTTGCCCAGGTCTATGTGGACGACATAGTCTTTGGATCCACATGCTCCCAGCATGCTCACCACTTTGAGGAGGAGATGAAAAGTGAGTTTGAGATGAGCATGGTTGGTGAGCTTACGTTCTTCCTTGGTCTCCAGGTTCGTCAGCTAGAGGATGGGATGTTCATCTCCCAATCCAAGTATGCTAGAGACCTAGTGAAGAAATTTGGTTTAGACTCCGCTAAGCATGCACGTACACCTATGAGTACCACTACCAAGCTTAGTAAGGACACTTCAGGCAAGGACTTAGAGCAAACCTTATATCGGAGTATGATAGGTAGTCTCCTCTACTTGACTGCCAGTCGTCCCGACATCGCCTTTAGTGTTGGAGTCTGTGCGCGTTATCAGGCATCCCCAAAAGAGTCACATTTACTTGCTCTAAAACGTATTATTAAATACGTAAGTGGGACTCTCTCATACGGGATTTGGTATTCCTTTGATACCGATGACCGTCTGTCCGCCTACTCGGATGCCGATTGGGCTGGGGATGTAGATGGATGTAGGAGCACTTCTGGTGGGTGTTTCTATTTTGGTTCTGCTCTTGTCTCCTGGCTGAGCAAGAAGCAAAATTCCATCTCTTTGTCCACTGCGGAGGCTGAGTACATAGCCGCCGGGAGTTGTTGCACACAACTCTTGTGGATGAAGCAAATGCTAGAGGATTATGGGATATCACAAGACACCATGACCATTTCCTGTGATAAAACGAGCGCGATACACATATCCCGCAATCCAGTTCAACATTCGCGCACAAAACACATCAGGATACGTGAGCACTTTATTCGTCAGTTAGTTGAAGAGAAAGTCGTATCCCTAAGTTTTGTTCCTACCGACCGTCAGTTAGCCGATATTTTCACGAAACCTTTAGATGCCCTTAGATTTGAGAGTCTTAGGAAATCTTTAGGGATTTGAACAGTTGACTGAGGGGTTGGTCTATGTCTAGAATAGGATGCTTCTTCATGTTCATATCATATGCTTCCTATTGCTAGTCTGTTTTATATGTACCATTACTTTGTTGTACAGCTTTGTTTTATTCCTTTTGCTTTTTATATTTCTTTAAAAAAAATACAAAAAGATTTTCCTTTAAGAAAATTTTTGAGAAAAGCACAAAAAGATTTTATTTTTCCAAATTTTTGAAAAAATCCAAAAAGATTTTTGTATTTTGCTTCTTTTATGGATGAGCATGTAAGATAGACAAGTCACAACTTCATTCCATTTATCCATGTGACTGTTTGATAGAGATTTGAGAGGCTACATCATTTCATCCATGTGCTTTACATTGATTGGAGTCTTTGAGATGTAATTAGTGATATCTTCCTACATGTTTGACTCCTATATCCTTTATTGCACACATGCACGGCTATATTTGATTATTGCACTTGTCTATCTCATGTTGGCTTGTGTGTTTTCATCTCAATCCTGTCTATACAATGTACAATATGCGATAAAACTTGACAAGATTGGAATGCATGTAAAAACCATTTTGGTGAGACTGTGTGTTTTTGTATAACGGGGAGGGGCTGCGAAAGGTAATCATCTATCCTTTACGCAAAAGCCACCGTTAAAAAGGACCTAAAAATGGAGGAATTTTAATATCCGAGGTCCAAAGAGGTTAAAAGAGCCCGAAAAAATTTAAAGGCAATAAAAAGCAATTCATGCCAAATATGGGCCACTTAGGTTTCACCATCAATTCTCCAAAGTTTGAGAATTTAGAATGCCTCTATTCAATACAATATCTGAGGGAGTTTGGTTGGAGAATCTAAACGGGTTTGCACTTCCTTGAAAGTCCTGAAAAAGCATAAAATCATTTTGGACGTTATTGGTGTGAAAATCATTTTGAGCTTTGATTTGTTGATTTGATTGAGTCAATATCTTATACTGTCACTCTTTTACACCAAAGGAAGCATTTGAGTTCATTCGCTAGGAATATCCAATATTCATCGTACACATATGTCATGTTTGTATGCATTGATTTTCCTATCGAATTTGATCACACCACTTCATTTACGCTATCATTGACTTGGTTGCTTTTTGTTTATTCATGGTGTGTTTTTATCCTAGTGACACCCCGCACTTGCTTATTTGATTTATTTCTCTAATTTGTCCCTTTGGGGACATCATAAAAAGGGGAAGAAAGAATTATCATATTATGGGGGAGTTTGAATTCTGGGGGAGTTTTTGAGATGTTGCTTATGTTTTTATCATATATTGATATCCATGTTATCTCATTTCAAACTCGATATGTCACGTGGTATTTGCTTTGTCTCATGTGTGTAGGTATGAAGATTGCAGATCTATATGTTGCACACCCTGATGAGAAAAGTTTTGAGATTCCTGAAGAATTAAAGAACAAACGATGAAGACTATTCATTTGTACCTTTTCCAGTTTTGGGTTCATGGGAGGGTAGATTTGTATAGGAAATTTCATATTTGATAATTCGGATTTTTTATGTATGTACCGGCATAGACATAGGGGGAGATTTGTAAGGACATTTTTCACATGTCCGAAATGTTTCATTTATTTATGTCGTACGCCGCTACATTTGGCACGTCTCCTCACGATCTCACATGACGGCCTCTATCCGAATTTCGGGAATCAAGCATGCATTATCTCCACTAATATGTCCCACATCTGCCTCAATGACTTCACGTTCCAAGATTTTAGGGACTTAATGCAAGTGGTACGCAAGGGAAGTCAAAACAGTGAAAAAAAAGGCACAATAGGAGAGTTCAAGGGCATTTTCGTAATTTTACATCCATAGTTCGGAGGTCTGGTCAACAAGAAAGTTTAATATCTCGCCACAACGAAGATACTGGAAAAAATGGCACCTCAATCCGAGCTACGGTGAAGGAGTTATGACCTTTTGAAGATAGAGAAGATTCCTTAAAGAATGCTGTTTTTTTTGTACGCGGGACTCTTCATATTTTTTCCTATAAATACCAACTTCGGGGGAGTTGTTTTGCAAGACTTTAGGAGACGAATTTGAGAGTCCAAATACATCTAGTCTTCATATTTTTGAGTCCCAAGACTCATGTTTTGATTCACACATCATTGCCAAACCTTTGTGAATCCTTTTGCAACCCAAGAACACAACTTTGGTTTGTTCAACCCTTGTGGAGGAGACCGTTCTTCTTCTTCATTGCAGCCCTACTGGAAAGGGATAATTCCAGCCGCGACTACAGAATCCGATACCCGAGGGTAATTCTTAGTCAACTTGTATTTTCATTGTAATCCGATTGTAAGCCGTTTTCTTACAAATTATAGTGAAAATAAATGGTTTTGCCCCTGAGAGGGATTTTTCCTTAATTGCATGTGTTTGAATGTTCTTGCGTAGATTATCTATTTATTCAATCACATACTACTGCATGTTTAGGGTTTGTTTGTGTTAAAAGGGCTTTATATATGGTTTGATCATTTGAACGCGAGCACACACGTTTCTAAAAAATGATGAAGACAAGACCCTTAAAATGAGGAAGACAAAAAAAATAATGAAGACTAAAAATAGATTTGCGTCACTTCACTATTAATTTTCTTCTCCATTTTCAAAAGGTCATAACTTCTTCAATGTAGCTCGGATTGAGGTGCCATTTCTTCCAGTATCTTCGTGGCGTCGAGCTCTTCAACTTTCCAGTCGACCAGTCCTTCGGATGGTGACTATAAAAATTATAAAAATGCCCTTGAACTTTCATATCAAGCCTTCTTTCACTGTTTTGACTTCTCTTGTGTACCACTTGCATAAAGTGACTAAAATCGTGGAACGTGAAGTCATTGAGGCCGATGTGGGACAAATGATGGAGATGTTGAATGCTTGATTCTCGGAATTCGGATTGAGGCTGTTGTATGAGATCGTGTAGAGACGTGCCGAATGTAGCGGTATTAGACATATAAACTGTGATCTAGGAAAATAGAAAATTCCTAGATACTACCCGGACATTTAAAAAATTATGTCCTTAAAATAATCTCTAAAAATGAGATGAAAAATCTTCTATTTATAGAAAAAAAATCAAATTTACTAGCGTTATGAGCATGACAAAAAGGCCTTCATGCACACAGTTTTTTATAGTAGCCAAAGTCAGGAAAAATCTGTGACAGCCATGCGCACAGGACAAATCTCAATCATGTGCATGCTTTTAGGCAGAAAGTAATAGAGTCCCAAAAATGTGTGTGTTATGCGCTTGATGAAGTTTTCAAGTTTGGGAACGTTTTTAGGTAGAAAAAGTTCTTGGATTAAACCATGCTACCATGGACATGGGTCCAAAACCTAGTCGTGACACTTCTTGTAGGAAGTATGTAAAAACACCTAAATAACCATACAAGGCAATGACTTTATGAGAAAGTTCACTTAATGAAATAACAAAACTAATTTTCAATGTAAAATATAAACATGTACATTTGTTTATAAGCCCTGAAATGATTCAACCAAAAAAACACAAAGGATATAATCTTCAATATTCAAAACAGGGTGTAAAAGTTTTGACATAGAGAAGTCGTGAATGATCTTCAACTTAAATGTCCATCGATTCTAATGACCAAGACTCTCTATTTGTGCTAGACTTAATGTCTTCCACAGGAAGTATCCAACCAAACTATAATACCACCTATTATAAAACTTATTACATATTCAATTTCGAAATAGTTGGTGGAATTCAGAAGATTTGATATTTGATATTGGCCCCAAACCTCCATCAATGGGAAAATATTGGTTAATTTCTAGCCGAGTTCACACCCCGTTAATGTCTAGAAGATTCCAAAGAGGTCCCCAATAGTCAAAAGCATAGGGAATGCATTCTGAGTAAGAGAAAGGTCTCCACGGATAATGAATGCTATTTGTGGATGGTAAAATTGCATATCCACCCTTTGTCTTTTACATAGACACATTATCACATTCAGATATTTTTAATCCATTTTAACATAATATCATCAAATTTCTCATCCCATTGATTTGGTGCTTTTTTTAATCTATTAGAGATATTTATACACTTCCTTATATTATCTTGTAATCATAAAACCTTCAATTTGTTTGATTATCTATTTATTTAATTCATCATTCAAGAAAATTTATATGTATTTTATGTATCTCCAGATCATCTATGATGAAATAGAAATTTACAATCTAATAGAGGGTGTTCTTGAAAATGGAGAATACATAGCGAAGTAATTAATATGATTTACATTAACTGGTACAATGAACTCGTATTTGAGTAGATTCTAGCCTTATATGGTTAATATGGTCATGGTCCAAAACTATGACCAATAATAAAATCCTCCTTTTGGGGTTATGATTTTGGACCATGACCACTAAAATACCAAGACAACTAGTTCACAATCTAGGTCACAATTTTAAGATGTGACCACATAGTCACGATTCTAAACAGGGACCATCCACCCATTATTGATTTGGTTCTCTGAACCGTGGTCCCCAAAATGGTCACCTTCAAAATGGTTACGATCAAGATCCGTGACTGTGCCCCCGGTTTAGGGTCCAAACAGTCACTATTTTCATTTTTTTGGCGTAGTGTTATTTTAATAAGTACATGAAGGTTTAATGTTCTTTAATATGTTATATGCTTTAATATAATACCTAACCTAGGTCATGACTAGATATATAATAGTCACTTAAGTTTACTTCAATTATACTATGATAATATATGATGGACTTATTATATATAGGGATATATGTTGGATTATTCTATTATCTTTATAATCTAAACTTAATGTCATAATGTTATGTATCACGTATGTTATAATAACTACTTTAAATAAATGTGTTCTTGTTGTTTAATAAAATATATATAAACTATAAGTACCATATAGGAACCTAACCAGTAACTATAAAACTTAATAATTGAGTGACACGTCAAATACCTATATGGGGGGGGGGGGAGTCCTAATCAGTAGCCTAATTTAAAGTATGGGTGTCAAAATTTGCATGCACTATAATAATAATATGAGGAGGGGGCTATGAGGACATTCCCCTTTCCCCACTATCTACTTAAAATTATTATACTAGACAAGTGTATTGTTAATAAGAAGAAGTGTATAATATGTGATTAATATTTTTACTTGTTACATAACTTCACAGATGCAATAATTCATGTTTTAAAAGTCTATCATGCCACGTAAATTCTCTCTCAGTCCATCTTTAAGCTCAAGATTGGCCTTTTTTATGCATTTCATACAGATAAATTGTGCCATTAGCCCATAACATATAATAAATAGGCCATTGAGAGTTTTGTGTAGTCGACTACCTTACACTTAATAGGGATATCTCATGTTCACCAAACTTATGGGATCAAAATATTGAACCTTCAAATGGAAATTTCTTAGTTTGTAAGTATTTTTATCAATATGGATTTCCACATTTGGTTACGACTCTTATATTGTGACCTTGTTATATTATAACAAGGTGTCTTTAGAGAGGAACCCCTTTACACTAAAAATAAGTGGTGACCCCCTCATTATTGACACACCGTTATTTAGAAAATATTCTCCTCTCCAAATTTTCTCTCTATTTACTCTATATTATTTAACATGTTATCATCATGAGATTTGTATACTTTACAATTGATGAGGAAAACTTTAAATGAATTGAAAGATCGGTCTAAGGAAAGATAAAATTGATTGAAATTTTTTTGCCACTATGAATTAACATACTTCCTCAAAATACGGTGCGATTATTTTATGCACTTTATAATTAATGGTGTAAATAATTGTTTTCTCCTTCCTTTTGGCCCTTTGTTCCAAGCATAACCCACGTTCCTTTGTTTACGAATGGTTAAATGTTCAAAATCACCACTTATTGTTTTTACCTATGAATATTAAATATTATTGTACAAGAAATATGATAATGTGATGTTACTAATTATCCCCGATTTGCCTTTAGTGACTATTTTTAGGGTCACGAATATTCTATTGTTAACATGATATAGTAATAGAAACCATTGCCTTACTTCGGTGGATGGAGAAATTTTTAATTTTTTGAGGTTAGCCACATGTTGGGATTGAAAATTAAAAAATTATTGCCCAAAGGACTTTTATTCTTCATATTTAACAAAATAAGAATCAAGAACTAAATTTATGGTTTAGATCACCATACCTTTACGGATTTTAAGGTGTTCCAGTATAGGAGACAAAGTTGAGGAACAATATGTTCTTAATGATTCATCACCTTTAATCCTTCTTATATGTGAAAAATGCTTTAAATCTTCTAGTATATGATCCACCCAGAGCAAGCCATGTGTGTAGTCACTCTTGGATATGAAAAGTTAGAGAAATAAGAAAAAATATGTTCTATCTACTCGCCCCTTAAAAAATACGTGAATATTATTTTCTCTCACCCTCTTTAACCCTTATGAGAGTCTAATGATGCTTAAACCACGCCCCTTGATCTCTCTCTCTCTCTCTCTCTCTCTCTCATATATATATATATATATATATATATATATATATATATATATATATATAATAAGATAGCTTGGCTTTTGAAAATATACACATTTTGAACGGTGTAGATCGATGCCACCTCCTTACACATTATAATAGTTGAGATCACATATCTTCCTTTTTTACAAATTTATCCCTCAAACATTTGGTTCCCCCCCCCCCTTTTTTATTCATCAAACTTGCCTTTTAATTCAAAATTTTGGGCATTTTAGTAACTTGCTCTCACCTTACACACGTACGTACCCATTTCTCACTCTCTCTCGGCCTCTTTTATCATAAACACACCCACTCTTTTAGGCCTCTTACGCCATTTCTTCTCTGGTCCTCACAAACCCTCTCACCCGCTCTTCTCAAAATCTCACCTCTCACCTCTCAGATAATCTAACCCAATAAACACTAACAGTGTTACAAGGTTCGATTTTTTGGTCAAGCAACTCCAAAACAATAACAGTGTTGCAAGGTTCAATTTTTTGATCAGGTATTCTTACTCATATACATTCTTAGCTTGATTTTTGGTTTTGGATTTGATTTCTTGGTCCGATTTTTTGGCCCGATTTTTTGGCTCGGTTTTTGTTATCTTCATTTGATTCTTGGTTCAGGTTTTGGGTTTTGGACTTCTATGATTTTTGCTTGACAGGTTGATCAGGTATTCGATTTCGTTCATTTCTTCTTCACAAGTTGAGTTTTGTTGTTTAATGGGTATAAATTTGGCTAAGTTGTGTGGAGTTTTATGGCTTACTATTTTTTTTAACTCTATCTGGGGGTTTAAAAAATTTGTGGAGTTTTTTTGCCCAACCTCAATAGTTTAAAACACTTTTTTAGTAAACCAAATGTTTGATTTGAGTAGTCAACCAAACTAAACATTTTTAGTAACAAATGTTTGATTTGAGTAGCTAATCAAACCTTTTCAGTTCCAACAGTTTTTCAGTTGCAAATTGAACATTCTTAGATGCAACAGTTTTTTCCTTGATGTTCATGGCTCAAGTTGAATCTGGGCCTTGAGTTTGGTGATGTAAATATATAGAGTGCTAATCAATAACCTTCACCTTTATTTTTTCAACGATTTTTTCTTTTTAATTTAAGATTGGTTGAGAGTGGTTTGAGTAGGAACAATACATTTTTTTAATATAGTTTAAGATTTTTTGTGGTTTTGCTATTGAAATAACTGAAGATACTAGCTGTTGTTTGGTTCAAATCAGGTATACTTTATCATTTAAATGTTCAAACCATCCTGTTCCATATTTAAGCAAGTGTTCAAAAACCAAGATACTTTATCATTTAAGGTATTTTTGTATTACTCCTTGATCATTTTTTTTTCTTTTGGATCTCTTAAATTCGGTGAGTATTTGTATTTATTTCTTTGTTCCAAAATAGATGTAACACTCATGTTTGATGGATCACTTTAGTTTGTATATATAGATAGAGAGACATGTTATGCATTTTTTTTTATTTTTGGTGGCTCAAGTGTTTGTGTCTCTAATGCACATCTTCGTTTGAGAGAATAAAGTGAGTTTTGGGTTTTTTTCAGAATGCCGATAAGAGGAATAAAGTGTGTTATATGGTGAGTTTTGGTTTATACTAACTTTAATTTAGTATTTTCAGTTTGTTCCTAGCCGTGGGTGAGAACTTCATACATCCATATCTTTGTTTTGGGTTGTTATATGTTTTCATACTTTTTCAATGTTGGATGGGGTTTGTGTTTATATGTATATTTTTTGAAATTTTGTATTTAATGCTTTGAAATTAATAGTTTGGTTTGGTTTGGTTTTGTAGATACGATATGTTCTCTCCCACCACCATAACTTTGACCTCTCTCTCGCTTTAGTTTTAGTTGGGGTTTACAAATGAAATCATGCAGATTCATCTTCCTTTTTTTAATGCCACTTTACCAGCATCCCTGTTCTTTTATGTGTAAATGTTTTGAGTCATGTATCTATAGTGCCTAATTCTGAAATTGCTTAGTACTCGGATTTTGAGTAATGTAGCTAATACTTAAGTTTTTTATAAGTTTGTTTAATTTTATTTTCTATTTTCTACAGAGGGGAACACACATTTGCAGTGTACATTCTGATTTTTTTGGTAATATTTGCAGTGTATATTTGATAAGTCCCTTATCTTCAGTGTCCAAATGATGATGTAGATATCAAAATAAAGGACGCACACACAGAGAGGATAACGTGCACTGATTTGCAATGTGCATAGATGGTCATAGAATATAACTAGCATTGATTTGAGGTAAATTAATGCTTTTCGCTATTAATATTTCCTTTAGAGTTGTATTACTATAATAGAGTAATATATATTCTTTTATATCAATTTGAGTTGGGGATTAGATGCAAAAGTCCCTGGCTAATTGATATGCAATCGTCTTTGGTCTTAATTGTACTAGATTTTGATGTTTCATATTCTCATTCTATTGCAGCACCCAAGATTGTCTTCTTCCCATTGGTATTGTCTTCTCTATATTGGTATAAATAACTGTAGAAAGCGATGTGTATGTATAAATAACTATAAAAAGCACTCGATACCTTCTCTTTTTATTTTTTCATCATTTGATCTCAGGTGCTTCATTCTCACAGGTTCTCATCAAGAGAAGATTCTGCAGAATCTTTGACTCAGCATTAATCCATTCCTCTTTTTACAGATCTGGCATTTTTCTTTTTACTGATCTGGCATTTTTCTCTTTGAAATCATTTTCGTTTTCATTTTGTAAACATGTAAACACTAAAAGTTAACCATGGAGTAACTTTTATTTTCATTTTCTTTTAACTGATCGGGCATTTGTCTCATCAATTATTACAGGTATGGAACTTAACCATGGAGTAAACATGAAAACACTGAAAGTGAATCACTGGTGTGTCGGGTGTACGAGGTATGAGTAGGCGTGCTTACAACATTATTATAGATCAGATGGATTATGATGATGGTTCTAAGGATGATAAATGAATTGATACTCAAAATAACATCGAGGATGAGTCTATCAACTAATTCTCTAAGTCATTTCAAGGTTTGATACTCTAACTAATGAATTTCAAGTTGAGTTTTTAGATCTCCCTTTTTCAGTTGGTGCTTAATAGTTTGTGAAGTTTATTTTTACCTCCAATAGTTTATGAAGTTTCTTTTTAGGCCAGGAAAAGTGCCATTCTATCTATCTAAGTTGATCTTATGGATAGGGGTGAGCTGAGTTGATATGTACGGATGTTGTGGGCATGTATTTGGTAGTTGGGAGGTTTGGAGGATGCACAGGGGTAGGGTGGTTATGGGTTGGGGTGGATGGGATTGGGGAGGTTGCGAGTTGGTAATGGTGATGGTTGCTGGGATTTCGGTGCAGTGTGGGGGAGGCGGGGATGCAATGGGATTGCATATATGGATATGCATATATGAATCTGCCTCCCTCCCTCCGCTGCCTCCCTCTGTTTCTCTGTATGTTATAGCTAATCTAATAAATCATTTCATAGTTACAAAGTTGTGTATAAAATATAAGGAAAATAAGTTTGCATCATAAAGTTGTGTATCATAGTTTCTAATCAGTAATCAGTTCGATCTAATCTAACATATTCACGTAATTGAATTTATAGGTGCTCTAAACATATTCACACTTGGAACCGCGTTATCTGATCTGATCGACTATTGTGTTGGCGTCGACTTTGATCTCAAATAGGACAACCAACTCAGACAGATCAGGACACTAAATCAAGAAACTAAAAAGAAGTCGGTCAAAAAGGTAGATATCAAACACATGATCCTAACATTTGGGGTAAGTTTTAGATTTTAGTAAATGTATCAAGATTTTGTCATTCAAGATTTGGTTTAATTTCAAATTTCTCATTCAAGATGTAGTCAGTTTGGATGGGCTGTTGAATTATAATGCCTATTCATTATCATTAGTTGGTTTTAACACTAATTACATATAAAAATATCATTTTTTATTGTTAAGGATTATTTTTGAGATTAGACTAATATAATTCTCTTTGTTTGTGGCTAAAGCCATTTTGGCATGGAGGAGAGGTTCCGGGATTTTGTTGTTATGGACAACAGATACCGCTACAAATTGAATAAGACTAAGATTGAAATTGAGTTGGTGAGGAATTCAAAGGGCGAGATCCAAAAGAAGAAATATGAACCCATAACATCCAAAGAGAATGCCGATAAGAAGGAATGATAAATTCAATATGACAAGGTATGGGGTTGGTAGTATGATGTTGGTTTCTTTTAGATATCAAATAATATTAGGATGAAAAAAGCTTAGGATGAATCTTCTTTTCCTTGGATGAAGCTGAAGATGAAAAAAGATTACTATCAATCTTCTTTTCCTTGGATGCAAATAAGATTAGGATGAAAAAAAGTTAATGTATGTTACTTATTGTATATTTACTTATGTGATTGTATATTTGCTCGAGAAACTGATCAATTATTTTTATTGTTTGTCAAATCGTACAAAAACCCGAGAGGGAGAGAGTGATAATGGCGAGAGGTGGGAAGAAGGATGGGAAGACGATAGTAGTAGCACCTAATCCAGAAGAAGATGAGTCCAAAAGACTTAAAAATAATTGCAATTTCCAAAAGCATGCTCTCCGATGCTCCCGTAAAGGCCTACTCAGTTTCTTTCACCCCATCTAAGATGGTGGTCAAACACCACGGCACAGACATTTTGAGGAAGTCCCACAGAATGAATAAATTCATATTACCCTTTCTCGGCCTTCTAGCTCCCATCTTCGAATTTGGGATTTTTTTTTATATTGTTGTATTTTTTGTTACCCCGTAAATAGGGTGGATAGTCCAATAAACAAAGGAGACTATGCCTAATTTTTTTTAAAAATTGACACTTTGTTTTTTTGAGACAGTGAATTTGATTGATGAATATTGTATATTTTATTTTATATGTGAATTTGTTTGATGAATTTAGACAATTTGGATGTTGGACTATTTGTTATTTATTAAGCAGGGAGAATAGTTCCATAAACTAAGGAGACTATGCCCAATTTTTTTAAAAATTTGACACTTTATTTTTTTGAGACACAATGTGAATTCGATGGATGAATATTGTAAATTTTTGATATTATATGTGAAATTATTTGATGAATTTAGACTATTTGAATGTTATTGGACTATTTGTTGTTTGTTAAGCATGGTGAATAGTCCTATAAATAAAGGATATTACGGCCAATTTTTTTAAAATTACACTTCAAAATTTTTGCGTTTCGCTATTACATACTTTGAAAAATTGTCGTCGTTTCGCGATTACGTACTTTTGAAAATTTCGCCGTGTCTTCAGGCGCGGGCATACGCTAGTATATATATATATATATATATATATATATGAGAATTCTCACCTACATCATGCTCTATACATCATTCATACATCACACCTAGTTATAGGCCGTAAAAATCTTTCTTTTTTCAATTTTTATTTTTATCTTGAAATTAACCTTCCAATAAACCCAATTTCAAGAAATTAGGTCAAAATACATTTTGTAGCTATTTTTAAAAAAATCCATAAAAACTGCTCAAATACCTTATTTATAAGGGTCTGCGCCAATAGTTTTTTATGGATTTTTTAAAAATAGCTACAAAATGTATTTTGACCTCATTTTTTTAATATTGGTTGATTGGAAGATAAATTTCAAGAGACAAATAAAAAATTTGGAAAAAGAATTTCTTAGAACCTAGAACTAGGTGTGATGTATGATGTGATGTATACATCATGATGTAGGTGAGCCTTCCTCTCTCTCTCTCTCTCTCTCTCTCTCTCTCTCTCTATATATATATATATATATATATATATATATATATATATATATATATATATATATGAGGTGATCTTGGGTCAAATATGGTTTCTAAAGATTTTTAAGCTTGTTACATGGTATATAGACTATACTAGGGACCCAAGGCAAATAATTAAATTGACTTCTAAACAGAAATATGAAAACTCCAAATTATGTCCCGTAATTTATTTTATTTTGTGTTTAATTTTAATTAATTCCATAAAATAATTACAAATGCACTCCAATTCAATTATCTCAAAATTACTTGAATATAGAGGCATTATTTTCAAAGTTAGATATCACATAATATGATTCCCCATGTTAGTCATTCAATACTCTCTTGATGAAACTTAATTCTTCGCAAATCAATTTTCACCATCTTATTCATTCTTTGACAGCAAACTTAAATTATTTGAAACTATGCGGTATCACAATTCAGACGATCTCATAAACACGAATTCCTCGAGATTACGATCTCAGACATATTTACAAAATGATTGTCCAGCCTATAGAGTTATTTACCAAATAAACTATCACTCTTAGAAAATAAAAACAATAATTATCTGAACATTCTATTAATAATATCCCTCAAAATTAAGAATCTATTCACTCTTTATAAACTCTGAGATTGTCAAGTCTAATCTAGTCAACACTTAGACTTGAATCTCACCATTGGTCCTATTCAATACATTCTTGACGCATTGGTATAGTCATTATTGAACTAACAAACAAGTTCATGAACTATCATACATGTTTCCATAGTCAAGATAAACTATTAATAGTGTAAGTACAACTTTAGCAATACGATGTCAACTCCATATCTAAGACTCTTTAATCATATAAGAACCAAAATTCTAATCTTTCGTTATCAAATAGAACCCAACTCATCGATTTCCTATTAAGTACGATTAACCAACATATACAATATATTTTAAAACAAATGCAAGTCATTACCATAGATATGATTCTTATTTCAAATACTATTTGACAGTCATTTATTAATAAATGTCATAAATCATGGTTTTGAGAATAATATCCTCACACCACATGCATAGAAAGAAATTATCCTTGCTACAGTTTGATGCCACAAATAATTGTCTTATCTAGTCTTTATTATTTTTATTATATAGTTTAGACTTTATTGTGTAAAAAATTGAGTAAATCTACAATCGTCATTACCCCAAATCAGAATACTTTACCATCAATTTATGTACACCTATAAATGATGAGAACATCCTCTTTTATTATTTTATTTTTGTTTAAGACTTTCATATTATAGTTCTCATCGCTCCTTAATTATTTTCGCTATTATATCTTTTTAAGTTTGGATAACCTAGTATAATATACATATAATCGCAGTTTGTATATTTTTCTGCCCATATTAATTTTTTATATTTTTTTATGGTCAATAATTGGCCCCGAAGTTCTCAGTTTCAAATTAAAATATGAAGCAAAAAGTTTTCAATGGCTATTTCAATATTGAAATTAAAGTTCTAATAAAATATAACCTAATCAAACTTGAAGTGTTGATAAAATCGGGTAGGGGCCTTAAAAGTCCCCTAATAATTATTTACAATTTGGAAGTGAAGATCATAATATTTATTTCCTAAACAAACTTGAAGTTTTGACACAATAAAGGGTTTAAATCTCTAGAAATTAATAAAATCGAACACGAAGTTCAATTATTTTACTTTTTTGAACTTGAAATTCTTGTAAATAAATACAAGAACGTGAAGTTCTCTTTGTTCCAATATTGAGACCTAAAATTACAGAATTATTTAATCATTATTGTGATAAGAAGTTCACAAATTATTATTTGTAATTGGGATACAATTATTTTTGTTATTTTTGAAAAAAAATTTAGACCCAATGTTCTCAAAATTTGGGACCTAAAGTTCCCATATAAATATTCCCAAAATATAAACTGAAAGTTTTAGTTATTTAGATTAAGGACCTTAATGTTCCATGAACATCGTTATTTGTTACTAGAATCATGTCACATATTTATTAAAATTCTTATATGATTAAAGGATTAAAGTTCAATTTTTATAAACTCGTTTTAGAGGTATGGAATAAAAAATAATAACAAACGATGACACTTATCTAGTAGAGAGTGGAATAACCCATACTATTTTGGAAAACAAAAAGTTTTTTTCTAACTTGGTATGCTATATCACTAATGTTTTCACTTATCTAGTATTGCTAAGATTATTTAAGGCTATAGAAGAGACCACGCGCTACTACCTAATGGTATACATATTTTCATAAATAATGCAACATACCCAAGCAATTTTAGATTTTTTTAGTTTTAAGGACATAAGAATTAATGGTTATCATACAAAAATATGTAATGAAGGTGATCAATATTTTATTTGCATTACTTCTAGTGTTGGAATCTAGAAGCTCACATTAGAAAATATTACTAAATTATCCATAGGGCTATATCCTACAACACTTAGTTTTGTTGAATCACATATTATAATGAGCCGAAAGCTCAATGATCCTAATACTTTGATATTGTGGAATTATAATTTGGGTCACTCAAGATCAAGCATGGTACATCAAATCATAAATAACTCGAATGGGAACTCTTTAACAAATAAATAACTTACCCTACCTAGTGATCATTTTTTACGCCTCGCTCTCAGGGTAAATTAATCGCTAAGCATGTTTTATCAAAATAGCTTCCATGTCACCATATTTCATACAAAGGATCAAGGGGAATCCTTCTAGTGGTCCTTATAGATATTTTACAATTATAAGCGATGCATATACTCATTGGTCACAAGTTTGTTTGTTATCTACTCAAAATATAGCTTTTCCAAATTTGCTTTCTCAAATCATTAAACTTAGGGAACATTTTCCTAATTAAGACATCAAATCCATTCCTTTAGATAATACATGATAATTCACTTCTCAAGTTTCTTATGACTATTGTTTATCGCAAGAAATTGGTGTTGATCATCTAGTCCCTCATGTGCATACCCAAAACGGTTTAACTGAATCTTTTAATTAACTGTTTGTAACTTATTAAGTGGCCTTCACTTATGCATTCCAAAATTCGGGTCTTTACTTGTAGACATTCCGTAATATATGTTGATATACTAATTAAGATTAAGAAAATTGTTTACCGCCCTTTTTTCACCTTCTCAAATCATGTCAGGATGTCAACTAAACATCTTAAACCTGCATAAATTTTGTTGTTCTATGCACGTTCCCATCCCACCACCAGATTGTACCAAAATGGATGCACAAAATAATTTGGGGATATATGATGGTTGTGATTAGTCCTCAATAATTCATTATATTATGCCATTCAGAGGGGATATGTTTGTTGTAAGATTTATTAATTGTCACTTTGTTGAGAGGCTAAGGAAAAACACATTTGAAGTACGGTTTGGTCTTAAAGAACGATGAGAATTATTGTTGTATACTTTCACTTAGTCTCATCTAGACCATCGATCCTCTCATTATGAGCATGAAGTATGAAGGAAATAGCATATTCTGTAACAGGCAAATGGTCACTAGCTAATGTGAATTAGGTTATATAAACTGTTTTAACTCTTTGATATAAAATCTATTAAAGTTTACAAATTAAAACACTCACACACACTAGTAAGAAAAGGTGGTCATGGTAGATATAAAAATTATACCCTTTGCGAATGATATGAGATAAAGTGGAAACGATCCAATATTTGTTCTCGAGGAAACCACCAAAATGAAAAACCCCGTGTCCTTTAGTCCCAAGACAACACACACACTCAAGTCCACTATTACCAATGTTTAAGTACATATTAGAGCAATACTAGTGTAAATGAAATAGTTTGTACAATACAAACCAGTACACCAAGGCACAACTAAAAAACCACACAACAATCTGAATGTAACTAAACAACCTAGGTAGTGGCAACTTGGAACACACACACAACTACACACTCAACACCAGAGTACCCGTGAAGTTGTACACAACACAAATGAATAGTAATAAGGAAATCGAATTAATTAGTAAAAAAAGAATGATTAACTATTAAGTCGAAAGACCAATGCAAGTTCTTTCTTAATAATTAATATTCAAGTAAAGATTAATCCTAAAAACAATTCGGTTGACGTAAATGTCCACAAAAAAATTAGGAAATAAAATTCCAGATATTGTGTCTTACACAACTGATAATAAAATAATACCCTTAATCCATTTTTAAACATAAAAATATTTAATTTGGTTCAAAGAAAATCAAACAGGTCTAAAAGAAATTAAACAAATTTGTTTGAGAAAAACACACACTCAAAGTATAGATCAAAATAAATTATTTCAACTTTAACCTGAACAAAGATTAAAAAAAACAGTATATATAAAGTAAAATGTTTTGTTGGTTTTAAACAACAACAAAGTGAGTATATATAAAACAGATTTGATCCAAAACAGGGATAAAAAAACCACGATGTTTATCCAAAATGTTGGATCAAAAATTATGTTCAGAATAGATTTAACACGCCACCTTTAAATCTTGATAAATCAGTCTAAAAATTTTCTTTATTTTAAAAGAAATGAGTTATAAAAACATATCTAAACCAAATAGCACAATGATTTGTCAATAAAAAACTCGTTTGTTCTGTTAACAGATCTTAAAGAACTAAGTAGATCTAAAGTAGCCCAATCAATCATCGAGAGTTTTTAGATCTAACTAACAAGACAAAGTTCCCAAAAGTTATATCTGAACCAACAACATAAAGAGGATATATATATATATATATATATATATATATAAAATGAGTGTATATATATAAGGGAAGAGTAAAAAAAAAACACTGAAGTTTCAACAAGCCGAAGTAAGCGTCCAAGTTTTGAACAAAAAAAAAACACGGTGCAAAGATTCTTGTTCAAAACCGAGTTAGAAAATCAAGCAACAGATCCAAACACAGATCCGATAAACCTAATAGCTTTGGTGTCTCAAAGCACTAACCAACAACCAAAGCTTTAACGAAAGCTATAGATCCAAACTCCAACCAAAACAACCGAAACAAAATCGCTAAAGGAACCCAGATCTCACAACGGCTTGAAAAACTTCAAAGCTCCAACACGTAAAAAATGGTCCGAACTCCAAACTCTCAAATCCAATAAACAAAATATGATGGTGTGGAGAGGTAAAACAAGCACCCAAGATCTCAGAAAATATTAGAGGCAAATCGTGAGAAGTAGAGAGAGAAAAAATGAGGGAAATGTTTGGCATCTTTTGAAGAGAGAAATGAGATAGAAAACTCCTAACTTTTTCTCACAATCCAACCAGATTATAAAGGCTCAAATAAATCAACCTTGGTCTGATCGAAATACCCACAACAAATAAAGTAATACAATAAAAGCCCTTAGGCAGTTGAGGGTCGAAAAGATAACACATTCTCTGGGGACACATGTGTCATTCGACAAGAGCAAATGAGGCGTAAACTGGTAGGAGACCAAACGGTCAAAGGGCAGAAAAACTAGAGAGCTCACGCAAGTTGTAAACAGACTATATTGGACCACATATGAAACCACAATCTAAAAAAAAGTTTTCTTTTAATGTTTGGTGCATTGTTTAAATTAAACAAAGAATTATGTTTAACTAAATAACAATTTCCCACTTTAAAGAAATCCAAAAAAATATATAGATCCATAAACATTAATTAAATATTCTAAAAAGAGAACAAAGGCCAAAAAAATAATATAAATTTTATTATAAAGAAATCATGTAAATATTTTATTAAAAATAGTTTCTATATAAAATAAATATAAGAAAATATGGTTTTAGGATTATAAAAAATAAATTTTAATCAAGAAAAAAATGCGGGAGCATATAAGAAAATATTTATCTCAAAATTGAGCCAACACGAAGAAATGAGATTTTCAATCTCTCCTTTTGGCCAATTTTGAGAAAAAAAAAATCGAGACTCAATTACATAACTCAACTATACACATGAGTCCTAAAAATAAAAGATTACATGACTCAACTAACAACAAGAGTCCTAACAAAATAAAAGAGTACATAAATCAACTAGCAACATGAAATCCTAAAAGAAATAGAAGAGTACATAACTAAAATAACAACAAGGATTCCAAAAACACTCGAACAAAATGAAAAAACATTACAATCCCCATGTTTCTCTCAAAGGGACAAAGGGCAGGGAACAATCCTATAAAATAAAGTTATTACAACATAATATTCAAATAAAATGTACTAACAAATAAATTAAAACTAA
The DNA here is from genome assembly GCA_949130495.1 of Sambucus nigra. Classification (NCBI taxonomy): domain Eukaryota; kingdom Viridiplantae; phylum Streptophyta; class Magnoliopsida; order Dipsacales; family Adoxaceae; genus Sambucus; species Sambucus nigra. The sequence continues at coordinate 199,353,078 of OX422221.1, read as the reverse complement.
ATTAGTTTGAAACATTGGAACTTCTCATTTGATAAGCTAAGTCATCTTTCTTAATCCACTTAGATTTAACATTAGGAACAATATATTAAAATGGGAAGAATTCAAGTTAAATTGGGAACAATTCTCAATAAAATCAGACATTAAAGGGATCATGGGCATAATCTTAACACCATTTTATTGTCTATTTAAACCAATATAGCAAAATTGTCCTAAATGACCCGTTTTAAGATAAAAATTACATTTGAAAACATGCCTTTCATTGGATTTAGCATTAACATGAATGTTATGGCGTTTAACATTTTCGCTTTTTCTTGCTAAATTCAAACGCTTAAAGCAAAATTATTCCAATTGTCCCGATTTGAAAAAAAATTACAACAAAAATTCGTTTTCTCAACACATTTAGCATTATAACAATTAGTGGGCAGTTTTTCTTAATCAAAATTTCTATTTAACTTTAATCTCTTATGACAAAACTGCTATAAATGGACCTTTTTAGAACAAAAATTACACTTAAAAACATGTTTAGTAGCATGTTTATTTCTAATATTTTCAGCTTTCCTAAATTTACCTACATTTGCCTTATTCTGTCCTAATCTCTTATAGCAGAATTTTCCTAAATTTCCAATTTTAGAACAAAAATCACATTTAAGAACAGGCTTGGAAGTTTTAAAATTTCAAATATTTTGAATTTTCCTAAATCAGATTTGTTCTGCCCTAATTTCTTAAAGCATAATTTTTCTACATGTCCAGTTTTATGACAAAATTTGCATTCAATTACAAGTTTACCACTAGTAGAGCAGCCCCTCAATTTCAAAATGTTTATAGCTCATTTTCACTTTAGTTGAATCCAGAAATTATTCTTTAGAGTTAACAAAATTAGTAACATCAAATTCTTTTCCTTTAAATTCTAATACATTAGTAGATTGGTGTTAAATCAGATTCTTATTAATAGTTTTTACGGCATCAACAGAATTGCAATAACCTTTTAACTTTTTCAAAACACTCTTTAGTTCTTTTCACTCATCATTTTTAATCGAAACAGCTTTAAGCTCGATTTGAGATTCATCAAATTTAAATAGAAATTTCTTGTTTTTTGTTTAAAGAGAGTGATTAAGTTTAGTTAAAATGACAATTCTCTTCTTTAAAAATGAAACATCATTTTCAAGTTCACCAACATCAAATTCAGATTCTTCGATTATTGACTTGATTCGATTATTTAAAATGTCATTTTTAGCCATTAACCTAGAATTAATTTGAACTAAATCAGTGCAGTCCTCAATTGTGTTATCAAAAGATTTATTACTCACACAATCTTCTATATTCGGACTCACGCACCCTTTTAAAATGGCAGATTGTCTACAATTTCAAATTTATCAACATTATCAAAAATATTATCAATATTAGATATGGAAGTTGTGAATGTAGGGTGATTTTGAGCAGGTGAGTTACGAGATAAATTCACATAGTCTAATTCAGAATTGTCTACACATAAATCAGAATTATCATAACTAGTAAATGAGCAGCCAAAAATATCCTCAGACTTAAAGACACAACGAGAAGTAAAAGCAACTAAATTATCACAACAATCTATCAAAAACATCATCCAACATTTTAGATGGATGAGTAGACGATTTAGGGATGCACCAAGTCTCTAAAAATGTGGTGCAAGCTGAACTATCTTTAACTACGGCTGCACCCATCACTTGGCAAATGGCATTATCGCTTTTACTGTCATATTGTTAATAAACCTTTCCCTCTTTAAAACATTCACAAAGATATTTTGTAGAAGAAAAATCAACATCACCATTTTGAATTCCCATTTCAAAAAATAGATTTTTTTATAAATAAATATAAAAAAGTAGATTTTAAAAAGTGTTCAGAATCTTTATGGAATAAAAACTTTTATTAAGTGAATCATGAGGCTCTAAGACCACTTGTAACAGCCTAATGGTCACTAGCTAACGTGAATTAGTTTGTAAAAACACTTTTAACTATTTGATGTAAAATCTATTAAAGTTTATAAATTAAAACACACACATGCACACTAGTAAGAAGATGTGGTGATACTAGATATAAAAATAATACCCTTTAAGAATGAGATGAGGTAAAGTGGAAAGGACCCAATATTTATTGTCGAGGAAACCACCATAATGGAAAACCCCGTGTCTTTTAGTCACAGGACAATACACACACCCAAGTCCACTATTATCAATGTTTAAGTATAGATTACAGCAATACTAGAGTAAATGAAATAGTTTGGCCAGTATAAACCAATACACCAAGGCACAAACTAAATAACCTCACAACAATTTGAATCTAACTAAACAACCCAGGTAGTGGTAACTTGGAACACATACACAACTATACACTTAACACCAAATTCTCCGTGAAGTTGTACACAACACAAATGAATAGTAATAAGATGAAATTAAATTAATCAATACAAAAGGAATGATTAACTATTATCTCATAAGACACATGCAAGGTCTTCTTTAATAATTGATATTCAAGTAAAGATTAATTCTAAAAACAATTTAGTTGATGTAAATGTCCACAAACAAATTAGGAAATAAAATTTCAGAAATTGTGTCTTACACAACTGATAATAAAATAATAACCTTAATCTAGTTTTAAATATAAAAAGCTTTAATTTGGTTTAATGAAAATCAAACAGATCTAAAAGAACTTAAATAAATTTCTTTGAGAAAAACACACACTCAGCGTATAGATCAAATAAAATTATTTCAACTTTAACCTGAACAAAGATTCAAAAAAACAGTATATATAAAGAAAAATGTTTTGTTGGTTTTAAACAACCACAAAGTGAGTATATATAAAACAGATCTGATAAAAAACAAGGATAAAAAAAAAACACGATGTTTATCCAAAATGTTGGATCAAAAATTATGTTCAGAATAGATATAAAAAGCCACCTTTAAATCTTGATAAATCAGTCTAAACATTTTATTTATTTTAAAATTAAAGAGTTATAAAAACAGATCTAAAACAAATAGCACAATGATTTGTCAATAAAAAAATTCGTTTGTTCTGTTGACAGATCTTAAAGAACTAAGAAGATCTAAAGTAGCTCAATCAATCAGCAAGAGTTTTTAGATCTAACTAACAAGACAAAGTACCCAAAAGTTATATCTCAACCAGCAGCATATATATATATATATATATATATATATATATATATATATATAAGATAAGAGTAAAAAAACACTAAAGTTTCAACAAGCCGAAGTAAGCGTCCAAGTTTTGAACAAAAAAAAACATAGCGCAAATATTCTTGTTCAAAACCGAGTTAGAAAATCAAGAAGCAGATCCAAACACAGATCCGATAAACCTAATAGCTTTGGTGTCTCAAAGCACTAACCAACAACCAAAGCTTTAACGAAAGATATAGATCCAAACTCCAACCAAAACAGTAGAAACTAAATTGCCAAAGGAACCCAGATCTCACAACGGCTTCAAAAACTTCAAAGCTCCAACACGTAAAAAATGGTCCGAACTCCAAACTCTCAAATCTTATAAACAAAATATGATGGTGTGGAGAGGTAAAACAAACACCCAAGATCTCAGAAAATATTAGAGGCAGATCGTGAGAAGTAGAGAGAGAAAAAATTAGGGAAATGTTTGGCATCTTCTGAAGAGAGAAATGAGATAGAAAAATCCTAACCTTTTCTCACAATCCAACCAGATTATAAAGGCTCAAATAAATCAGCCTTGGTCTGATCGAAATACCTAGAACAAACAAAGTAATACAAGAAAAGCCCTTAGGCAGTTGAGGGTAGAAAAGATAAGACACTCTTTGGGGACACATGCGTCATTTGACAAGAGCAAATGAGGCGTAAACTGGTAGAAGACCAAACGGTCAAACGGCAGAAAAACTAAACATCTCACGCAAGCTGTAAGCAGACTATATTGGACCACATATGAAACTACAATCTAAAAAAAAAAAAGCTTCCTTTTAATGTTTGGTGCATTGTTTAAATTAAACAAAGATGTATATTTAACTAAATAATAATTTCCCACTTTAAAGAAATCCAAAAAAATATATAAATTTCATAAACATTAATTAAATATTCTGAAAAGAAAACAAAAGCCAAAATAATAATATAAATTTTATTATAAAGAAATCTTATAAATATTTTATTAAAAATAGTTTCTATATAAAATAGATATAATAAAATATGATTTTAGGATTAGAAAAAATTGATTTTAATCAAGAAAAAATGCGGGAACATATAAGCAAATATTTATCTCAAAATTGAGCCAACACAAAGAAATGAGATTTTCAATCTCCCCCATTGGCCAATTTTGAGACAAAAAAAATCGAGACTCAAATTACATAACTCAACTATACACATGAGTTCTAAAAATAAAAGATTACATGACTCAACTAACAACAAGAGTCCTAACAAAATAAAAGAGTACATAACTCAACTAACAACATGTATTCCTAAAAGAAATAGAAGAGTACATAACTCAACTAACAACAAGGATTCCAAAAAGACTCGAACAAAATGAAAAACATTACACTCCCCCTGTTTGTCTCAAAGGGACCAAGGGTAGGGAACAATCCTACAAAATAAAGTTAGTACAACATAATATTCAAATAATATGTACTAACAAATAAATTAAAACTAAATTAGTTTGAAACATTGGAACTTCTTGTAACACCCCGTATTTTTGTGATACTTATTTTATGGGATTAATTTAATTAAATGCGTATTAATTGGAAATTAATCCGGATTAAAATACTAGCGAGATGCGAGTTGGTATTTGATTATATGTGCATATATGATTATATATGAATTTTGAATTATGAAATTTGTCGTGAAATTGAAATACGGCAATTTGGAAATTTTGTTGAGACGCGTGTGACAGTCGTGTCATGGTATATAATTATGATAATTAAAACGTGAATTTTATTTCTGTTATCCGTATGGTCTTTTTGAGTGCGCCAACGCATCCGGAAGGGTCGAAATAGTCAGAAAACACTAGCCGGGGGTTTGGTTTGGGTCCCGGGGCATTTTTAGGCCATACTGGCAACGTATAAGGGTAGTTTGGTAATTTTGAATTTTGAGGAATTAAAAGCTACGAAAATTGGGAATTAATAGCTGATTAGGCATTAACCCACTAAGCCCACTAATACCCAAATAGACTACGGAGGTTATTGAAAGTTGTTCCTAAGACAAAACCCTAGCCTCCATAGCCACCATTAGAGAAGAGTTTGTAGAGGGAGAGATAGAAGGATTCTGTAGAGAGAGAGGGTATACTTCATCAAATTCGTCATCAAATCCAGAGTTACCATTAAGGCAAGTGATTTAATTTCGTTTTTATAGAGAATGTTTCTTCCATGTGTAGGAATTGTTAAAAATCTGATTTGTTCTTGGGAGTTAATGAAAAACCCATTAAATTGGAGATAGAAATTACATTCTTGATGAGGAAATTGCATGTAGATTTGTAGTTGATGATTATTCTGATGATATTACAATTAGTATGAAACCAAAAACGTATTTAATTAGACTTCTAGATGACTTATAAATTCTAGGGTTCATGTGTTTGAAATTGGGGAAAATATGTAGAGATTTGATATTTGGATGATGGTTATCATGATTTAATCCCCACAAAAACGTTAGTAGGTGACCTATGTATGTTTAGAGACGATTAGGAACCTTGATATATTGTTGGACTAATGTTTAGAGAAGAGTAGAAGTGAAGAAAAGAGGAAAAAACTAAATAAGGAATTCTGGGCTTGAAACTTGCCACTCGTTAGAAGACCTGCCTAGGTCGTTCGAATGAGCTCGTTCGAACGAGCTTCTAACGAGTTGACCATTGACTTCTAACGAGGGTGAAGTTCGTTCGATAAGATTGTTCGTACGAGATCTCGTTAGAAAGCCCACTTCGTTCGAACGAGATCTCGTTAGAAGACTCAGTTCGTTCGAACGAAGTCTCGTTCGAACAGCCACGTTCGAACGAGACTTCGAACGAGTTGACAGTTTAGGCTTTTTAGCCTGTTTTGATCCCGAGTGCCCCGTAACCTTGTGTATAGGTAGAGATAGCCTTTCCTTGATGAATAATTGATATATTTGGGATGTTTGGGATATTATGAGGAGTCAAACCTAGAAGTGTAGTTTGAACCTAAGGGAAAATGTGAAGTAGGACGTGAGTGTCTATTACGATGTGAGCTATTGACGGCCTAATTAATTATATTAACCGGGAACATATAAATGGTGTAGTATTATATGTCAGTACGAGAAGAGATATGTACCAATATATTATGGTGATTACTAAGATGTGTGCATACTTAGTATATATGTATTGATTTTATGTGTATGACATACCTACCATACTTGCTATCACGGGAGGTTCGCGTTCGCTTAGGGCCCTCTAATCCTTGTGTTGCCCGGATTTAGACTGGTTACCTCGATGAACATAGGTCAGAGAAGGACTTATTGGGATGTTAATAAGTCTGCTAATCATGGGAGCGCAGGTATGTGCATGACCCATGTGATGTGACTGTGTTCACCTCCATTATTTGTGATGTTGTTATCTGTGAACTATTCCTGAGAGATTCGGAATATGTGATCCTTATGTACGTGATGTACCGGGATGGATAGCAGAGTATGTGTGCACCGCAGCTAGTCTCGGGGTGCTTGTATTGTATATTTATGACGTGAATAATATACACTTAATTAATGGGAACTTTCATGTTAATATTGTGAATAAAATTATAGTATTGTTTTGAGAAAACATAACGGGTTAACCAATAGTGAAATGTATTACATATTGAGAATCTGAGTTTAAGTAAAGCCCTCTATTCTTTGGTAACGTTAGAATGTAATATGGGAATCGAGTAGTAAGAGGTAGAACTTATTACGTTTTGGTTAGATATATGTGTCATTTAGATGGGTAATGTATGTTAGGAGTGCACATGTAGTCGAGAGGTGAGAATTTCATGTGAGTGCACGTCCTAACATGTATTTTGCATTTAATGTTTTAATGTTATTAAAACACTTGTTGTTTTAAAAATGTTTTCCACTTTCGGGCTCTGACCCATTTTCTTTCAAATCTATTTTTGTAAAAAAGCCATTTTAGGTGCCCAGCCACAAGGACACCATGCATAGGATTCTCATTCAGGTGACGAGCTGTAGCTGTTTGTGGAAGTTACAGGACTTTGCTTGTAGACGCTTCATCGATCTTGACTCGATATTCATCAGTTATCAGTTGTAGGGCATGTCGCCCATTTCTTTTAGAGACTTTGCATTTATTTCAGTTATTCAGACTTTTGGCATGTAATTATTCAGGATTCAGACTTGTAGTATAATTTCCTTTTGTTAGGATTATTGTGAGGAGTTTTCCTCCGGATTTCTTAGTATTAGTGTTGGCTATTTCATTACTTCGTATGGTGAATGATTATGTTGACTCTTCCATTATTCTTTTACTGCTTGTTAATCAGACTTAACTTAAAATTTGGCACTTACTTTTAAATACTAGGTGGTTAGTAATTATTAAGATGTTTTCGAAAGTGATGCTATTAACTGAACCAACTTGGCATTTTGAATTAATTTAATAAAGGAGTAGCTACCCGGTATTTAATTAGTCGCGGTGTCACACTTCTCATTTGATTGTAACAACCCGCCCTTTTGGAGACGATTAAATTCCATAATTAAAAATAAATTGGAATTTGGGAAATTTTCTTAAATAGTAATTTTTGAGATTTTCGAGGCTTAAATGAGTTTCGAAGGATGTTGTGATTATTTTGGGACTATATAGGTCGAAGTAATTTAATAATATGTCGCCGTGGAGTATAGCGACAAAAGAGGTAAGATTTTAAGTAGAATACCGCATTTAATTATTTTGGGTTAGAATAGTGATTTGTGGTCAAGTACCTTGGATAGAAATTTCGACTGCGCCATGAGTCTCGGAATGTCCGAGATAGTCGTAAAAGAGTGTCCGATTGTCGAAATTGGGTTCCGGGTAATTTTGGAGTTAAATAGGCTCGTAATTGGGTAAACGAGTCATTTTTGGGTTTTAAAGGGGTTAAACCTTTTTCTCCTTATAAAAGGAGGGAGAGAGGGAGAAAAAGAGAAGAGAAAAGAGAAAGAATAAAGGGAAGAGAGAGAGAGGGAAGAAAAGAGGAAAAAGGGGGAGATTCCAGCCAGCCTCCGCGGGATTCGGCTCGAGGACGTCGGATTTTATCCACGAGGCAAGTGTTTACTTGCTTTATTTGTTTTTAAGCATAAATATCTCATATCATTGTTGGTATAACAAACCCTAATGATTTTGGATTGGGTATTCGTGGATAAAACGGGTTTTGGGGAGTTAAAAAGAATAAACCCCTAAAAATGGTAAATTGGAGAAACTTAGGTTTTAATTGAAATTAATTGGTGATTCCGGGTTCTAGGATGTTTAGAACCCGTATTATAGGTGTATTTGTAGTTGGTTGAAGTTGTAGGCCGTTTGGTGAAGAGATGGAAGCTTGGGGGAAGCTTCCATGGCCGAAACAGCTTCTCGGAGAAGAAGCTGCCCGACTTGATCGATCGATCGATCATAGGGGATCAATCGATCGAAGCCATCGATCGACGGCCATGGGTCGATCGATCGACCCCTGCTGAAAGTTGAAAATTTCTCTAGGATGATTTGGATGGGATAGATTCCATTTCATCTTTCTTTGAGGTTACTTAGGTGATAACCTAGAGGACCTTTTAGGATTTTATGGTCCATAAATTAAGGCAATTTAGGAGGGTAAAGTAAGGGTTTTTAGTATATAACCCTTAATCTATATTTTCGAGGAAAATAGAATAATTATAGAAATTGATGGATTAGGGTTCCTAAATTATATTGGGGACTTCTAAATGATTAATTGGACTAGGTATAGTCTTTGGGGTTCAAGGGAATGAAATCCTTAACTCGTTGAATTTAAGGTTGTTCGGGTGAGATAAATCCCGAGGATATTTCTCGTAGGCATAGAGGCCTATATAATTATGCTTATAGAAAGCATAATTATATAGATTATCGTTAAGTGTATCCTAGGAGATAATTAGGATAAACTGGGAATATAGGTATGTGTTGATTTCACTTAGAGTGAAGGGTATCATTGGAGATATCCAATAAATCCTTAGATGGGATTGATGTATATAGTGATTATTAAATTAAGAAATATTTGGGTTTAGTATCATGCTTATATGAATGCATGATTATGATTCCTGGAGGGAATCTTTGGGATTATTGGTCATCGCTAGATGTTATAGGCCACTATGGTCGTTTATATATATTCTAGGAAGAATATATAGGATATGTATATAATGTGTGATTTAGGTATATATATATATATGTTATGATGGTAATGATTTTGAAAATATAAAAATGAATATTTTCAAAATGGAAAGAGAAATGTTTTTCATAATTAATAAAATATGGATTACACACCTCTCTAAATCGCTATCATAAGGGAAGTTGCGTTCGTATGGTGAAGCCCCCTGGCTAATGAATGCAGGGTGGATATAGTCCTATAGGCCATGTGAGCATTTGTTGATATATATTTTTCTGCGCTGGTTAGGAGATTTTGGGTGTGGTCTTGACTATCCCGCAGGCACATGGCCGCTTCCCGACGCCTTGCGATGTAGGATCCCAGGTTGTCTTATGATAGGCCCTGGAAGATGATAGCCATTTAGGGGCGCGCACAGTGGAGAAATCCGGACGGGCAGTCTTAGAACGCGTTATATTAAAGTAATTCATCATAATGGATTGGCTTTAATTACATTTCTTTGATATAGGAAGGGAAATGGGATAAAGGTTTGGCTTCGGTAACACTTCCCGGATGGAAGAAGGAATGTGGAAGCATATGATTTGATCAAAGCATTTTTATGATAATGAAAATGGCTTTGAATAAATTTCATGAGTATAAAAAGGGAAATGGGGTGATTTAAAAAGGTAAAGCATTTTTATGATAATAAAACTGGCTTTAAAAAGAGATATGATTTGTTAAAGCAATTCATGATAATGATTTGTCTTTTAAATACATTTCCTGGATATGAGAAGGGAAATGGAAGGTTTTGAGATAAAAATGATAAGTGTTAATAAATACTTTGTATATGGATTCTCATTCCGGGAGATAGATCCGGATGGTTATGGTAAAATATGTATATGTATATATAAATGGATAAATCGAGTGCCGAGGGTCTAATGGATCCCAACGATCGACCTTGCCGCATAATAGTGTATCGGGGGGGTTCCTTGTTTGGATTTCGCTTTGAGAGACACCCCACGCACGAATATGGCATTGTGTTGAGACTGGGGAGAAGTTTAATCCTTAGTGCTCTAATATTATAAATGTTTATGGTATATATATATTCATATATATCTTTCTGTACTGAGGGACTGGCGGATCTCGACGATCGACTGTGCCGCGTAGTAGTGTATCGGGGGGTTCCTTATTTGGATTTCGCTTTGCGAGACACCCCACACACGAACATGGCATAGCGTTGAGATTGGGGTGAAGTTTAGCCCTTAGTACATTGCTTGGACTATCTAGGATTGATAGTGGGTTAGTGATAGACTAGTTTAGCAGGATAGCTTGACTAGAATGTCTAGAGGGATGTGCTAGGAGTGCACTGTTAGTGGAGAGGTGAGGGTATCTCATGGGAGTGGGATACCAATTTAAATATGAGATAAAACCTTTTTCAAAATAATAAGGCATTTATGCACTTGCTAAATATTTTCAAAACTCAGGCTCTGACCCATTTATCTACTCTCCTTTCTTTCTATATATATATATATATTATATATATATATATATAGGTGTCCAGACACAGGGATGCCTGGATGGAAATTCTTTCGAGTCAGACGTCAGCTGCAGTAGCTGTGGATGCGTGCAGGTTTTTGGATAGCCGCTTCCATCGTTGTACTCTAGATAGGAGGTACTGTATAAACATTCGAGCCAATGGCTCAATTGTATTTATTTATGAGAGTGCAGCAGCAGCGGAAATATTGCGACTTCTCAAATAAAAACCAATTTTAATTAAATTCCTTTTAACCCAAAGTAACCCTAAACATGCAACTAGGTGTGATTGAAACAATATGAAATCATGCAAGAATTATTCAACACACAAAGTTTAAGGAAAAATCCCCCACAGGGGCAAAACCACTTGTATATCACTATAATTTGTAAGAGAAACGGCTTACAATCGGATTACACTGAAATACAAGATTTTTGACTAAGAATTACCCTCGGGTATCGGATTCTGTAGTCGCGGCTGGAATATCCCTTTCCAGTAGGGTTGGCGGCTGGAACTATCCCTGTCCAGTAGGGCTGCAATGAAGAAGAGAACGGCTTCTCCACAAGGGTTGAACAATAGCAAAGCTTGTGTTCTAGGGTTCTAAAAGATTCACAAAAGTAATTGGGAATTTTTGTGTGAATCAAAAAGATGTTTGGTACATCAAAAAGATGAAGACTTTGAGTATTTAGGACTCTGAAAAACGTGTTAAAAAGTCTTAAAAAATAACTCCCCGAAGTTGGCTTTAAATAAGAAAACCAAGGAAAGAGTTTACAAAAACTGGGACTGCTCGTAATTATCCCAGGCGGACCGGTCCGGATAGAGGGAGGATCGGTCCGGTAGACCGGATCGGTTCTTTTAATTGCAACCGGATCGGTCCGGTTGACAACGGATCGGATCGGATATTTATCTTCATCGGTTCGCTATGGATCCGGGGTCTACTGGACTTCGAGCAAGCGGATCGGTCCGGTATGGGGCCGGATCGGTCCGATTTTCCCAGAAAAATAAAATCCTTTTAAAAGCCTCATTTTGCTTAAAAAAACTTACTTCTTATTTTTATAAAAAACATTTTATAAAAATTTCCCAATACTAAATATGAACTTTAAGGAACGTAAAAACAAAATTTTACCAAGTTCATTCTCGCAGAGGCTATGATGTTGAAGACGCTTTGATATTCGGATCCGTTGATGTAGATGCGATCTTGAGTTTCATCAACGGTGTAACGGCGTACGACATACAAATTGATAATGGACAAAAATGTCCTTACAAATCTCCCCCTATGTCTATGCCGGTACATACATAAAAAATATCCGAATTATCAACTAATGACCTATACAAATCTACCCTCCCATGAACCCTAAAGATGGAAAGATACAAAGGTATAAATCTTCATCGTTTGTTCTTCAATCTTCAACAATCATCCAATCTCAAAGCTTTTCTCATCAGGGTGTGCAACATATTGATCTTCAATCTTCATACCTACACACATGAGACAAAGCAAATACCACGTGACATATCGAGTTTGAAATGAGATAAACATGGATATGAATATATGATAAAAACATAAGCAACATCTCAAAAACTCCCCCAAACTACAAACTCCCCCATAATATGATAATTCTTTCTCCCCCTTTTTATGATGTCCCCAAATAGACAAATGAGAAGAATGAATCAAATAAGCACAATCGGGGTGTCACGGTATAAAAAAAATACACAAACTATTTTTGAATATTTCAAAATTTTTCATACAAAGATAGGATACCAATATGAACAAATATGATACAAAAATCACACCATGGATTTAGACTCAAACAACCAAGTCATGGAAATGGAATGAATGGGTGTGAACACATTCGATAGGTAAATCAACTCAATCAATCATATGTGCATGATGCATATGTGTACCCCTAATGAATGAACATCAAAAGTATCCTTAGGTGAAAAAATTGTTGAATTTAGATGACATCGTCTTATGCAAATCAACAAATCAAAGTCAAAATGATTTCCACACCAATAACGTCCAAAACTATGTAGCGCATTTTCAAATATCAAGGACGTGCAAACCCGTTTTAATTCTCCAACCAAACACCCTCATATATATTTTCTTTTAGAGGTAATCTAAATTCTCAAACTTTGGAGAATTGGTGCAAAAACCTAAATGGCCCATATTTTGGCATGAATATCTTTTTATTGCCTTTAAATTTTTTTCGGGCTCTTTTAACCTCTTTGGACCTCGGATAATAAAATTCCTCAATTTTTTAGGTCCAATTTAACGGTGGCTTAGTATTCGCAAAGGCTAAAGAACCTTTCGCAGCCCTTCCCCATTTTCAAACAAAGCACACAAACTCACAAAACGGTTTTTATATGCACAATTTCCTTATCAAAATTATCGCGCTTGGTTCGTTTTAAGGACAGGATTGAAGTGAAAACACCCAACCAACATGTGATAAGACAAGCACAATAATCAAACAAATTCGTGCATGTGTGCAATAAAGGAAACATGAGTCAAACATGTAGGAAGTAACACTTAATTACATCTTAATGACTCCAAACATTATAAAGCACAAGGATGAATTGACCTATTGTCTCAAAACACTATCAAATAGTCACATGAAAATAATGGAATGATGTTGTGACTCGGTCATCCAAAGTGTTCATCCATAAACGGTGTAAACAAAAAAAATCTTTTTGGATTTTTCAAAAATTTTATCAAAATAAAATCTTTTTGTATTTTTCAAAAATAAAATTCAAAAACAAGAATTTATACAAAAAGTACAAGTCATCACACTAGTAAAAATATAACATGAAACCACAACTAGTGTATGACAAACATGCAATCACAATCAACCAAAAGATTTCACATGGGGTGAATCACGTGCAAGCAAACGGGAATCGTGGACAAATAAACCATAAGCCTCTAAATCCGATTTTCTAACCCAAATAGATTTGTAACGAAGTGTGGGGGTTTTGGGAATCGAATTTATTCTTTCATTAACCTTCCTGGGTCTATTTAAAAGCTTGTAACAAAATCGCCTAAGATGACCTTGCCTACCGCAATGTGTGCAAGTGTAAATCGGGCGGTGTGTGTTACCTAAAGGTGGCCCTCTCCTCAAATTTATCGGTTGCTCTCTCCGAATTTGCCTAGGTGGGTCTCTCCTAATGATCCTAGGAGGTTCTCTCACGATGTTCCTATGGGGCGCCTTTTTAACAAACTTAGGTGCCTCTTTCTTAACAATCCTAGGAGGCTCTCTCACACGTGTGGGAATGGGTGCAACATATTTTTCAAGACCAATCCCACCCCTATCAGTTTTGATCTCGACTGTGCCTAAAATCTTATCAAGTTTTTCAGACCTAGACTCCAAATCAAATTTCACTTTACTTGAATCTTTCAATTTCACCTGAAGTTCACCTATCCTAGATTCAAGTACTAGTTTAGAATCCTCAAACTCTAAAAGCTCCTTTTTCATAGTCTCCATCAACCCTCTAAGACTATCTCTCTCACCCTCGACGTACTCAAGCTTCTCTTTCAAAATTTTCACATGAGCCCTAAGTTCTTCAACTAAAAAATCATTATTTTTTATGGCACACTCTTTCAACTGAGCTTTCAATTTCAAATTTTCTTTCTTTGTTTTCAAAGTTTCAGCATAAAGTTCATTGAAAGCAGTTTGCAAGTCATGCTCATCTACACTTTCCTCCTCACTTTCATCCACACTCCCATCACTTTCACTATCATCACTAATCACACGGATGGGAAACTCTCGCCTAGAAGCACAAAAAACTTCTTCTTCCGAATCACAATCACTAAGGGTAGAAACATGAGAAATCGGTTTATTCAATTTCTTCTTTAAATTTGTGGTACACTCATGTAACGTGTGACCAACACCCTCACAACAAGGACATCTCTCAGATTTGTTTTCAACAGAAGATTTAAAACAAGAGTTCGTGTGAATTTTCCAATTAATTTTTTCAAAAATTTGACATCGAAGATCATCAAAACCATCAAAAGCCATTTTTGTGCAAAATCAGAATCAAATCACAATAACTTAGTGCAACAGGCTCTGATACCAATTTGACGACGTGAGAAGTCAAATTGTATCAAAAAAAATAAATCCTCGAAAAATCAGGATCACGCGATAAATTAGCGTAACCCGCTCTGATACCAATTTGAGAGTGCAGCAGCAGCAGAAATATTGCGACTTCTCAAATAAAAACCAATTTTAATTAAATTCCTTTTAACCCAAAGTAACCCTAAACATGCAACTAGGTGTGATTGAAACAATATGAAATCATGCAAGAATTATTCAACACACAAAGTTTAAGGAAAAATCCCCCACAGGGGCAAAACCACTTGTATATCACTATAATTTGTAAGAGAAACGGCTTACAATCGGATTACACTGAAATACAAGATTTTTGACTAAGAATTACCCTCGGGTATCGGATTCTGTAGTCGCGGCTGGAATATCCCTTTCCAGTAGGGTTGGCGGCTGGAACTATCCCTGTCCAGTAGGGCTGCAATGAAGAAGAGAACGGCTTCTCCACAAGGGTTGAACAATAGCAAAGCTTGTGTTCTAGGGTTCTAAAAGATTCACAAAAGTAATTGGGAATTTTTGTGTGAATCAAAAAGATGTTTGGTACATCAAAAAGATGAAGACTTTGAGTATTTAGGACTCTGAAAAACGTGTTAAAAAGTCTTAAAAAATAACTCCCCGAAGTTGGCTTTAAATAAGAAAACCAAGGAAAGAGTTTACAAAAACTGGGACTGCTCGTAATTATCCCAGGCGGACCGGTCCGGATAGAGGGAGGATCGGTCCGGTAGACCGGATCGGTTCTTTTAATTGCAACCGGATCGGTCCGGTTGACAACGGATCGGATCGGATATTTATCTTCATCGGTTCGCTATGGATCCGGGGTCTACTGGACTTCGAGCAAGCGGATCGGTCCGGTATGGGGCCGGATCGGTCCGATTTTCCCAGAAAAATAAAATCCTTTTAAAAGCCTCATTTTGCTTAAAAAAACTTACTTCTTATTTTTATAAAAAACATTTTATAAAAATTTCCCAATACTAAATATGAACTTTAAGGAACGTAAAAACAAAATTTTACCAAGTTCATTCTCGCAGAGGCTATGATGTTGAAGACGCTTTGATATTCGGATCCGTTGATGTAGATGCGATCTTGAGTTTCATCAACGGTGTAACGGCGTACGACATACAAATTGATAATGGACAAAAATATCCTTACAATTTATTCTTTCAGTACAGCATTCGATATGGTTGTAAATTTTGACCGAGTGTTCGGTTATTTGATTTCATTTTAGTTTCATTTCTGCAAAACTGTGTGGATGTTTTATTTATTGTTGTTAAAAAGAGTAGTAAAGTTAAAATTTTGACACCGGCCTAATAGGTTATTAGTAATTAAATGGATTTTCGACAGTAATGCTAAGAATGATCCATATGAGACTCTTGTTTTAATTTAATATTGGAGTGATCGCCCGGTATCTTATTAGGCGAGGTGTCACAGATGGTATCAGAGCATCTGGTTCTAGTGTCCTTAGGAATCTGTGCGGACGTACTACGCTTTCAGCATTGCTCTCATTTGTTTTAGAGCCTCAGGATTAGGATTGTTGATTTCTCTTTTGAGATTTCGTTCTCCTACCGTATTATGAGATTATAGAAATCTTTTGCTCACTCGTTTGAGAATCGTGTGCGGATCTTGGATGGTAGCAGGAGGTGAGGCTTAGCTGGAGCAGCTGGTAGAAGGCTGGGAATGAGGACCGTGGTAGAGTTCACTTCCTTTGTAGTGTTTGCTAAGGATTATCTCAATGACTACTAAAGCATAGTAGTTACGAGTACCATAGTACCGCCGTAGTAGAGTGTGGTACTAAAGTTGAATTACCCCGTGGAAGTAAGAATTCGAAAGGGATCTTACGGATAGTTTTAACCATGAGTCCCCATGATTTAAGCATGAATGAAAAGAATGCAGTTTTGGATTATTCGCATAAGGATCGGCCAGAGGTCGACAGTGAATAAGGAGTAATATGGAAAAGTGAACCTTGTACCTAAGTGAGTTAGGTGCAATGAATGATGAGTCCTTTCCAGGAAGGATAGGCTCACTAGAGAATGTATGTATTCGTGGACCCCATTGGTGGAAATCCACCCGGGAAAATTTGTTGAAATAAGTAGTTAAGAGGATTAGTAAGATGATTGTAAGGAGCGGTGTTAGTTAGCCCTAGACTCGTGTGTGTAATTTGAGTTATGGCGGTCACGATAACATAATAACATGTATGTCTATGTATTTTTCCGTGATAGCGGAATTTTATTTTCCTTCATTCGCCATAAAGGCGGGTGTTGATATATTGTGTGTGTGTATATATATATATATATATATCTGGTTTGGGATACTCGTTTTATATGTTTATACGAGTACGGTGATATGATGAGTATAATACATTATGGTGTATTTTCGGAGCGATAGCAGGCTAAAAATGACAAGTCTATCGTGTCCATAGTTCCTGGAGGGAACAGGTTATTGTTGCGGTGTCTCACCTAGATATAGGTTGAGTTCACCTTATTTATTGTGGGATACGAAACTTTGATGAGTAGAGGTTTCATTATCGTGATTTGAGTATATGGAGACCTTATATATATAATTTAAGGCCGCAGGATTTGTGTTGAGCTGTAAGATTAAGCTCAATACTATTTGCGCAAGGACTTAAAAATGAGTGCGAGCGTAGGGTGGTATGACTCTTAGTTTGATATAGGAGTTCAAACCACCTTTTTGTTGGATTAGGGGATAGGGATATCCCGGTTGCATGTTGAAATAACGGAACTCCATAACCAACGAAGTCAAGGGTTAATGTGTGGAGGGGTTCCTTGTTTGGATTTCTCTTTGCGAGACACTCCACACATGACTCTTAACGGCGTCGGGAGTGGGGAGCTGTTATAGGATGCAAGGATGTTGATTTTGTGGAAAGGTCTTATAGTGTGGATGAACCACTATAGACTAGGAGCCACATGATGTTGATATACATATGGAAATATTGTGCTATGGAAAAGCACTAAAGTGGTCCCCTGGCCACAAGTGGGTGGGTGAGGTTGGACTTAGAAATTGGTTTGAGGATAATAACCAGCCTTAATGAAAAGGCAAATTTTGAGGAGATACAATTTGGGTATTATGTTCGTGACACTATCTATAGAAAGTGGGCACTTCGATTGATTAGGTTTCCTTCTGTATGGGCGGAAGGATAAGATAGTAGGAATGCGTTCATAGGCTAGCCTAGTAGGATTTAGGACGTCCCGCTTGTGTGCATTGGGTCGTTATATCTCGATGACCGACTACGCGAGGGAGTAGTGTAACGGGAGGGTTGTTTGTTTGGATTTCGCCTTGGCAAGACGTCCCACGCATGAAACCAAGAAATTCTCGAGAATTGAGAGAGGCCTTGGGCACTAGGGACATACTTAGGATTATAGTAGTTTCGCGTATGTAGTACATCGCCTAGACCTTAGTATTATTAGGATGTAAGTTTAGTAGAGTCAGTGGCGCCGAGGTTAGGAGGAATTGAATTTCGCGGGTCAAAAGGACCCATAGGTGAGTATTACACCGAGGAAAGGAGATCCTTATTGGGAGAGAGTGTTACGTGTCAGACGTTCACTACGGATGTGCAGATGTGCACAAGTTGAAAAGGTGTATGGGCACCTTGGTAAGATGGTTTTATATACCGCCTGGAATAGAATGGGCGCAGTATATAAGGTTGAAATTCATGCCGATAGGAATTATAGATGATGGGTATTACGTGACGTATTAGAGTCACTTTATGATGCGGAAGTCGCATAGTGTATGGTTGAGAACCATTGGGTTGGTATCTTTCCCCTTGAGGTATTAGGTTTTGCAGTGATCCTAGGATTGGTGGTGTAGGTCGTATCTGAATTTCGAGGACGAAATTCCGTTGTAAGGGGGGGAGTATGTAACAACCCGCCCTTTTGGAGACGATTAAATTCCATAATTAAAAATAAATTGGAATTTGGGAAATTTTCTTAAATAGTAATTTTTGAGATTTTCGAGGATTAAATGAGTTTCGAAGGATGTTGTGATTATTTTGGGACTATATAGGTCGAAGTAATTTAATTATATGTCGCCGTGGAGTATAGCGACAAAAGAGGTAATATTTTGAGTAGAATACCGCATTTAATTATTTTGGGTTAGAATAGTGATTTGCGGTCAAGTACCTCGGATGGAAATTTTGACTGTGCCATGAGTCTCGAAATGTCCGAGATAGTTGGAAAAGAGTGTCCAATTGTCGAAATTGGGTTCCGGGTAATTTTGGAGTTAAATAGGCTCGAAATTGGGTAAACGAGTCGTTTTTGGGTTTTAAAGGGGTTAAATCCTTTTCTCCTTATAAAAGGAGGGAGAGAGGGAGAAAAAGAGAAGATAAAAGAGAAAGAAGAAAGGGAACAGAGAGAGAGGGAAGAAAAGAGGAAAAAGGGGGAGATTCCGGCCAGCCTCCGCTGGATTCGGCTCGAGGACGTCGGATTTTATCCACGAGGCAAGTGTTTACTTGCTTTATTTGTTTTTAAGCATAAATATCTCATATCATTGTTGGTATAACAAACCCTAATGATTTTGGGTTAGGTATTTGTGGATAAAACGGTTTTTGGGGAGTTAAAACGAATAAACCCCTAAAAATGGTAAATTGGAGAAACTTAGGTTTTAATTGAAATTAATTGGTGATTATGGGTTCTAGGATGTTTAGAACCCGTATTATAGGTGTATTTGTAGTTGGTTGAAGTTGTAGGCCGTTTGGTGAAGAGATGGAAGCTTGGGGGAAGCTTCCATGGCCGAAACTGCTTCTCGGAGAAGAAGCTGCCCGACTTGATCGATCAATCGATCATAGGGGATCGATCGATCGAAGCCATTGATCGATCGACGGCCATGGGTCAATCGATCGACCCCTGCTGAAAGTTGAAAATTTCTCTAGGATGATTTGGATGGCATAGATTCCATTTCATCTTGCTTTGAGGTTACTTAGGTGATAACCTAGAGGACCTTTTAGGATTTTATGGTCCATAAATTAAGGCAATTTAAGAGGGTAAAGTAAGGGTTTTTAGTATATAACCCTTAATCTATATTTTCGAGGAAAATAGAATAATTGTAGAAATTGATGGATTAGGGTTCCTAAATTATATTGGGGACTTCTAAATGATTAATTGGATTAGGTATAGTTTTTGGGGTTCAAGGAAATGAAATCCTTAACTCGTTGAATTTAAGGTTGTTCGGGTGAGATAAATCCCGAGGATATTTCTCGTAGGCATAGAGGCCTATATAATTATGCTTATAGAAAGCATAATTATATCGATTATCGTTAAGTGTATCCTAGGAGATAATTAGGATAAACTGGGAATATAGGTATGTGTTGATTTCACTTAGAGTGAAGGGTATCATTGGAGATATCCAATAAATCCTTAGATGGGATTGATGTATATAGTGATTATTAAATTAAGAAATATTTGGGTTTAGTATCATGCTTATATGAATACATGATTATGATTCCTGGAGGGAATCTTTGGGATTATTGGTCATCGCTAGATGCTATAGGCCACTATGGCCGTTTATATATATTCTAGGAAGAATATATAGGATATGAATATACTGTGTGATTTAGGTGTATATATATGTTATGATGGAAATGATTTTGAAAATATAAAAATGAATATTTTCAAAATGGAAAGAGAAATGTTTTTTATAATTAATAAAATATGGATTACACACCTCTCTAAATCTCTATCATAAAGGAAGTTGCGTTCGTATGGTGAAGCCCCCTGGCTAATGAATGTAGGGTGGATATAGTCCTATACGCCATGTGAGCATTTGTTGATATATATTTTTCTGCGCTGGTTAGGAGATTTCGGGTGTGGTCTTGACTATCCCGCAGGCACATGGCCGCTTCCCGACGTCTTGCGATGTAGGATCCCAGGTTGCCTTATGATAGGCCCTGGAAGATGATAGCCGTTTAGGGGTGCGCACAGTGGAGAAATCCGGACGGGCAGTCTTAGAACGCGTTATATTAAAGCAATTCATGATAATGGATTGGCTTTAGTTACATTTCCTGGATATAGGAAGGGAAATGGGATAAAGGTTTGGCTTCGGTAACACTTCCCGGATGGAAGAAGGGATGCGAAAGCATATGATTTGATCAAAGCATTTTTATGATAATGAAAATGGCTTTGAATACATTTCCTGAGTATAAAAAGGGAAATGGGGTGATTTAAAAACGTAAAGCATTTTTATGATAATAAAACTGGCTTTAAAAAGATATATGATTTGTTAAAGCAATTCATGATAATGAATTGGCTTTTAAATACATTTCCTGGATATGAGAAGGGAAATGGAAGGTTTTGAGATAAAAATGATAAGTATTAATAAATACTTTGTATATGGATTCTCATTCCCGGAGATAGATCAGGATGGTTATGGTAAAATATGTATATGTATATATAAATGGATAAATCGAGTGCCGAGGGTCTAATGGATCCCGACGATCGACATTGATGCATAGTAGTGTATCGGGGGGTTCCTTGTTTGGATTTCGCTTTGCGAGACACCCCACGCACGAATATGGCATTGTGTTGAGACTGGGGAGAAGTTTAATCCTTAGTGCTCTAATATTATAAATGTTTATGGTATATATATTCATATATGTCTTTCTGTACTGAGGGACTGGCGGATCTCGACGATCAACCGTGCCGCGTAGTAGTGTATCGGGGGGGTTCCTTGTTTGGATTTCGCTTTGCGAGACACCCCACGCACGAACATGGCATAACGTTGAGACTGGGGTGATGTTTAGCCCTTAGTACATTTCTTGGAATATCTAGGATTGATAGTGGGTTAGTGATAGACTAGTTTAGCAGGATAGCTTGACTAGGATGTCTAGAGGGATGCGCTAGGAGTACACTGTTAGTGGAGAGGTGAGGGGTATCTCATGGGAGTGCGATACCAATTTAAATATGAGATAAACCCTTTTTCAAAATAATAAGGCATTTATGCACTTGCTAAATATTTTCAAAACTCGGGCTCTGACCCGTTTATCTACTCTCCTTTCTTTCTATATATTATATATATATATATATATATATATATATATATATATATATATATATATATATATATATATATATAGGTGTCCAGACACAGGGATGCCTGGATGGAAATTCTTTCGAGTCAGACGTCAGCTGCAGCAGCTATGGATGCGTGCAGGTTTTTGGATAGCCGCTTCCATCGTTGTACTCTAGATTGGAGATACTATATAAACATTCGAGCCAATGGATCAGTTGTATTAATTTATTCTTTGAGTACAACATTCGATATGGTTGTATATTTTGACCGAGTGTTCGGTTATTTGATTTCATTTCAGTTTCATTTCCGCAAAACTGTGTGGATGTTTTATTTATTGTTGTTAAAAAGAGTAGTAAAGTTAAAATTTTGACACCGGCCTAATAGGTTATTAGTAATTAAATGGATTTTCGACAGTGATGCTAAGAATGATCCATATGAGACTCCTCTTTTAATTTAATATTGGAGTGATCGCCCGATATCTTATTAGGCGGGGTGTCACATTGATAAGCTAAGTCATCTTTCTTAATCCACTTAGAATTAACATTAGGAATAATAGTCTTAAAATGGGCAGAATTCAAGTTAAATTGGGAACAATTCTCAACAAAATCAGACATTAAAGGGATCCTGGGCATAATCTTAACACCATTTTGTTGTCTATTTAAACGCATATAGCAGAATTGTCCTAAATAACCCGTTTTAAGATAAAAATTGCATTTGAAAACATGCCTTTCATTGGATTTAGCATTAACATGAATGTTATGGCGTTTAACATTTTCGCTTTTTCTTACTGAATCCAAACGCTTAAAGCAAAATTATTCCAAATGTCCCGATTTGAAAAAAAAATACAATAAAAAGTCATTTTCTCAACACATTTAGCATTATAACAATTAGTGGGCAGTTTTTCATAATCAAAATTTCTATTTAACTTTCATCTCTTATGACATAACTATTATAAATGGACCTTTTAAGGACAAAAATTACACTTAACAATAGGTTGAGTAACATGTTTATTTCTAATATTTTCAGTTTTCCTAAATTTACCTAGATTTGCCTTATTATGTCCTAATCTCTTATAGCAGAATTTTCCTAAAATGTCCAATTTTAGAACAAAAATCACATTTAAGAACAGGCTTAGCAGTTTTAAAATTTCAAATTTTTTGAATTTGCCTAAATTAGATTTATTCTCCCCTAATTTCTTAAAGCATAATTTTTCTACATGCCCAGTTTTATGAAAAAATTTGCATTCAAATACAGATTTACCACTAGTAGAGAAAATTCTCAATTTCAAAATGTTTATAGCTCATTTTCACTTCAGGTTAATTTCAGAAATTTTTTCATCAGAGTTAACAAAATTAGTAACACCAAATTCTTTTCCTTTAAATCCTAATCCATCAGTAGATTGGTCTAAAATCATATTCTTATTAATAGTTTTTACGGCATCAACAGAATTGTAATAACCTTTTAATTTTTTCAAAGCGCTCTTTAGTTCTTTTCGACACTCATCATTTTTAATCGAAACAGCTTTAAGCTCGATTTGAGATTCATCAAATTTAAACAGAATTTTCTTATTTTTGGTTTAAAGAGAGTGATTAAGTTCAGTTAAAATGACAATTGTCTTCTCTAAAAATGAAACATCATTTTCAAGTTCACCTACATCAAATTCAGATTCTTCGATTATTGACTTGATTCGATTATTTAAAATGTCATTTTTAGCCATTAACCTAGAATTAATTTGAACTAAATCAGTGCAATCCTCAATTGTGTTATCAAAAGATTTATTACTCACACAATCTTCTATATTCGGATTCACGCACCCTTCTAAAATGGCAAATTGTCTACAATTTCATATTTATCAAAATCATCAAAAATATTATCAATATTAGATATGGAAGCTGTGAATGTAGGGTGATTTTGATCAGGTGAGTTACGAGATAAATTCACATAGTCTAATACATAATTATCTACACAAGAATCAAAATTATCAGAACTAGTAAATAAGCAAGCGAAAATATCCTCAGACTTAAAGACACAACGAGAAGTAAGAGCAACTAAATTATCACAACAATCTATCAAAACCATCATCCAACATTTTAGATAGATGAGTAGACGATTTAAGGATGCTCCAAGTATCTAAAGATGTGGTGCAAGCTGAAATATCTTTAACTACGGGTTCACCCATCACTTGGCAAATGGCATCATCGATTTTACTGTCATATTGTGAATAAACCTTTGCCTCTTTAAAACATTCACAAAGGGATTTTCTAGAAAAAAATTAACATCACCATTTTGAATTCCCGTTTCAAAAAATTGATTTTTTAAAAATATATATAAAAAAATAGATTTTAAAAAGTGTTCAGAATCTTTGTGGAATAAACACCTGTATGAAGTGAATCCTGAGGCTCTAATACCACTTGTAACAGCCTAATGGTCACTAGCTAATGTGAATTAGTTTGTAAAAACACTTTTAACTCTTTGATGTAAAATCTATTAAAGTTTATAAATTAAAACACACACACGCACACTAGTAAGAAGATGTGGTGATGCTAGATATAAAAACAATACCCTTTAAGAATGAGATGAGGTAAAGTGGAAAGGACCCAATATTTGTTCTCGAGGAAACCTCCGTAATGGAAAACCCCGTGTCTTTTAGTCACAGGACAATTCACACACCCAAGTCCACTATTATCAATGTTTAAGTATAGATTACCGCAATACTAGTGTAAATGAAATAGTTTGGCCAATATAAACAAGTACACCAAGGCACAAACTAAACAACTCCACAACAATCAGAATATAACTAAACGACCCAGGTAGTCGTAACTTGGAACACATACACAACTATACACTCACCACCAAATTCTCCGTGAAGTTGTACGCAACACAAATGAATAGTAATAAGATGAAATTAAATTAATCAATACAAAAGGAATGATTAACTATTAAGTCACAAGACACATGCAAGGTCTTCTTTAATAATTGATATTCAAGTAAAGATTAATTCTAGAAACAATTTAGTTGATGTAAATGTCCACAAACAAATTAGGAAATAAAATTTCAAAAATTGTGTCTTACACAACTGATAATAAAATAATAACCTTAATCTAGTTTTAAATATAAAAATATTTAATTTGGTTTAATGAAAATCAGACAGATCTAAAATAACTTAAATAAATTTGTTTGGGAAAAACACACACTCAGCATATAGATCAAAATAAATTGTTTCAACTTTAACGTGAACAAAGATTCAAAAAAACAGTGTATATAATGAAAAATGTTTTGTTGGTTTTAAACAACAACAAAGTGATTATATAAAAAACAGATTTGGCCCAAAACAAGGATAAATAAAACCACAACGTTTATCCAAAATGTTGGGTAAAAAATTATGTTCAGAATAGATATAACAGGCCACCTTTAAATCTTGATAAATAAGTCTAAAATTTTTCTTTATTTTAAAAGAAATGAGTTATAAAAACAGATCTAAAAGAAATAGCACAATGATTTGTCAATAAAAAAATCCGTTTGTTCTGTTAGCAGATCTTAAAGAACTAAGCAGATCTAAAGTAGCCCAATCAATCAGCAACAGTTTTTAGATCTAACCAACAATACAAAGTTCACAAAAGTTATATCTGAACCAGCAACATAAAGAGGATATATATATATATATATATATATATATAAGAGAAGAATAAAAAAACCACTGAAGTTTCAACAAACCGAAGTAAGCGTCCAAGTTCTGAACAAATAAAAAAAACCCCTAACCTTTTCTCACAATCCAACCAGAATATAAAGGCTAAAATA
Organism: Sambucus nigra; assembly: GCA_949130495.1. NCBI lineage: Eukaryota > Viridiplantae > Streptophyta > Magnoliopsida > Dipsacales > Adoxaceae > Sambucus > Sambucus nigra. The sequence goes on along the minus strand of OX422221.1, from coordinate 199,327,382 downwards.
AATCAACCTTGGTCTAATCGAAATACCCACAACAAATAAAGTAATACAATAAAAGCCCTTAGGCAGTTGAGGGTAGAAAAGATAACACACTCTTTGGGGACACATGCGTCATTTGACAAGAGCAAATGAGGCGTAAACTGGTAGGAGACCAAACGTAAAACGGCAGAAAAACTAGACAGCTCACGCAAGCTGTAAGCAGACTATATTGGACCACATATGAAACCACAATCTAAAAAAAAAGCTTCCTTTTAATGTTCGGTGCATTGTTTAAATTAAACAAAGAATTATGTTTAACTACATAACAATTTCCCACTTTAAAGAAATCCAAAAAAATATATAGATCTCATAAACATTAATTAAATATTCTGAAAAGAAAACAAAAGCCAAAAAAATAATATAAATTTTATTATAAAGAAATCTTCTAAATATTTTATTAAATATAGTTTCTATATAAAATAAATATAAGAAAATATGATTTTAGGATTGTAAAAATAGATTTTAATCAAGAAAAAAATGCGGGAGCATACAAGAAAATATTTATCTCAAAATTGAGCCAACACAAAGAAATGAGATTTTTAATCTCCCCCTTTGGCCAATTTTGAGACAAAAAAAATCGTGACTCAAATTACATAACTCAACTATACACATGAGTCCTAAAAATAAAAGATTACAAGACTCAACTAACAACAAGAGTCCTAACAAAATAAAAGAGTACATAACTCAACTAACAACATGAAATCCTAAAAGAAATAGAAGAGTACATAACTCAACTAACAACAAGGATTCCAAAAAGACTACAACAAAATGAAAAAAACATTACAATCCCCCTGTTTGTCTCAAAGGGCAGGGAATAACCCTACAAAATAAAGTTAGTACAACATAATATTCAAATAAAATGTACTAACAAATAAATTAAAACTAAATTAGTTTGAAACATTGGAACTTCTCATTTGATAAGCTAAGTCATCTTTCTTAATCCACTTAGATTTAACATTAGGAACAATATCTTAAAATGGGCAGAATTCAAGTTAAATTGGGAACAATTCTCAACAAAATCAGTCATTAAAGGGATCTTGGGCATAATCTTAACACCATTTTGTTGTCTATTTAAACGCATATAGCAAAATTGTCCTAAATGACCCGTTTCAAGATTAAAATTGCATTTGAAAACATGCCTTTCATTGGATTTAGCATTAACATGAATGTTATAGCGTTTAACATTTTCGCTTTTTCTTGCTAAATTCAAACGCTTAAAGCAAAATTATTCCAAATGTCCCGATTTGAAAAAAAATTACAATAAAAAGTCGTTTTCTCAACACATTTAGCATTATAACAATTAGTGGGCAGTTTTTCTTAATCAAAATTTCTATTTAACTTTAATCTCTTATGACAAAACTGCTATGAATGGACCTTTTTAGAACAAAAATTACCCTTAAAAACATGTTTAGTATCATGTTTATTTCTTATATTTTCAGTTTTCCTAAATTTACCTACATTTGCCTTATTCTGTCCTAATCTCTTATAGCAGAATTTTTCTAAATTTCCAATTTTAAAACAAAAATCACATTTAAGAACACGCTTGGAAGTTTTAAAATTTCAAATATTTTGAATTTTCCTAAATCAGATTTCCTTAATTTCTTAAAGCATAATTTTTCTACATGTCCAGTTTTATGACAAAATTTGCATTCAATTACAGGTTTACCACTAGTAGAGCAGCCCCTCAATTTCAAAATGTTTATAGCTCATTTTCGCTTCCGTTGAATCCAGAAATTATTCTTTAGAGTTAACAAAATTAGTAACATCAAATTCTTTTCCTTTAAATTCTAATCCATTAGTAGATTGGTGTTAAATCAGATTCTTATTAATAGTTTTTACGGCATGAACAGAATTGCAATAACCTTTTAACTTTTTCAAAACACTCTTTAGTTCTTTTCGACACTCATCATTTTTAATCGAAACAGCTTTAAGCTCGATTTGAGATTCATCAAATTTAAACAAAAATTTCTTGTTTTTGGTTTAGAGAGAGTGATTAAGTTTAGTTAAAATGACAATTCTCTTCTCTAAAAATGAAATATCATTTTCAAGTTCACCAACATCAAATTCAGATTCTTTGATTATTGACTTGATTCGATTATTTAAAATGTCATTTTTAGCCATTAACCTAGAATTAATTTAAACTAAATCAGTGCAGTCCTCAATTGTGTTATCAAAAGATTTATTACTCACACAATCTTCTATATTCGGACTCACGCACCCTTATAAAATGGTAAAATTGTCTACAATTTTAAATTCATCAACATCATCAAAAATATTATCAATATTAGATATGGAAGCTTGAATGTAGGGTGATTTTGAGCAGGTGAGTTACGAGATAAATTCACATAGTCTAATTCATAATTATCTACAAATAAATCAGAATTATCAGAACTAGTAAATAAGCAGTCAAAAATATCCTTAGACTTAAAGACACAACGATAAGTAAAAGCAACTTAATTATCACAACAATCTATCAAAACCATCATCCAAAATTTTAGATAGATGAGTATACGATTTAGGGATGCTCGAAGTATCTAAAGAAGTGGTGCAAATTGAAATATCTTTAACTACGGTTGTACCCATCACTTGGCAAATGGCATCATCAATTTTACTGTCATATTGTGAATAAACCTTTGCCTCATTAAAACATTCACAAAGGGATTTTCTAGAAGAAAAATCAACATCACCATTTTGAATTCCCATTTCAAAAAATTGATTTTTTAAAAATATATAAAAAAAAATAGATTTTAAAAAGTGTTCAGAATCTTTGTGGAATAAACACCTGTATGAAGTGAATCCTGAGGCTCTAATACCACTTGTAACAGCCTAATGGTCACTAGCTAACGTGAATTAGTTTGTAAAAACACTTTTAACTCTTTGATGTAAAATTTATAAAAGTTTATAAATTAAAACACACACATGCACACTAGTAAGAAGATGTGGTGATGCTAGATATAAAAACAATACCCTTTAAGAATGAGATGAGGTAAAGTGGAAAGGACCCAATATTTGTTCTCGAGGAAACCACCGTAATGGAAAACCCCGTGTCTTTTAGTCACAGGACAATTCACACACCCAAGTCCACTATTATCAGTGTTTAAGTATAGATTACCGCAATACTAGTGTAAATGAAATAGTTTGGCCAATATAAACAAGTACACCAAGTCACAAACTAAACAACTCCACAACAATCAGAATATAACTAAACAACCCAGGTAGTGGTAACTTGGAACACATACACAACTATACACCCAACACCAAATTCTCCGTGAAGTTGTACAAAACACAAATGAATAGTAATAAGATGAAATTAAATTAATTAATACAAAAGGAATGATTAACTATTAAGTCACAAGACACATGCAAGATCTTCTTTAATAATTGATATTCAAGTAAAGATTAATTCTAAAAACAATTTAGTTGATGTTAATGTCCACAAAAAAATTAGGAAATAAAATTTCAGAAATTGTGTCTTACACAACTGATAATAAAATAATAACCCTAATCCAGTTTTAAATATAAAAGGATTTAATCCGTTTTAAAGAAAATCAAATAGATTTAAAAGAACTTAAACCAATTTGTTTGGGAAAAACACACACTCAAAGTACAGATCAAAATAAATTGTTTCAACTTTAACCTCAACAAAGATTCAACAAAAGAGTACATATAAGGAAAAACATTTTGCTGGTTTTAAACAACAACAAAGTCAGTATATATAAAATAGATCTGATCCTAAATAAGGATAAAAAAAACTACGATGTTTAAAAAAAATGTTAGATAAAAAATTATGTTCAGAATAGATATAATAAGCCACCTTTAAATCTTGATAAATCAACCTAATTTTTATTTTTATTTTAAAAGAAATGAGTTATAAAAACATATCTAAAACAAACAGCCAACAAACAGTAAAAAAATGGCAATGATTTTTTAATTAAAAAATTCATTTTTTCTGTTAACAAATAATAAAGAACTAAGCAGATCTAAAGTAGCCCAATCAGATCTAAGATAAGAAGAAAAATAACCGATATAAGAATAAATAAATCGATCTAAAGTATCCCAATCAATCAACAAGAGTTTTTAAATCTAGCCAACAAAATAAAGTTACCAAAAGTTATATCTGAACCAGCAACGTAAATAGGACATATATATATATATATATATAGTAATGCTCTTGTGCAGACTAGTTCGCATTTTAAGAGTGCGGACCGGACATGTGTCACCTGCCGGTGAGCCTAGAAATTATTGGCTAAATTATAGACATACTCTCTCTCTTTTCTAGGCTCACCGCCAGGTGACACATGTTTGGTCCGCACTTTTAAAATGCGGAGAGCAGTACTGTATATATATATACCCACTAAAGTTTCAACAATCCTAAGTAAGCATCCAAGTTTTGAACAAAAAAAAACATGGTGCATAGATCCTTGTTCAAAACCGAGTTAGAAAATCGAGCAGCAGAAAGATCCGAACACAAATCTGATAAACCCAATAGCTTTGGTGGCTCAAAGCACTAACCAACAACCAAAGCTTCAACGAAAACTATAGATCCAAACTCCAACCAAAAGAGATGAAACTAAATCACCAAAGGAACCTAGATCTCACAAAGGCTTTAAAAACTTCAAAGCTCCAACACGTCAAAAATGGTCCAAACCCCAAACTCTTAAATCTTATAACCAAAATATGATGGTGTGGAGAGGTAAAACAAACACCCAAGATATCAAAAAATATTATAGGCGGATCATGAGAAGTAGAGAGAGAAAAAATGAGGGAAATGTTTGCAAGCTTCTAAAGAGAGAAATGAGATAGAAAGACCTTAACCTTTTCTCATAACCCAACCAGATTATAAAGGCTCAAACAAATCAGCCTTGGTCTGATCGAAATACCCATAACAAATAAAGTAATACAATAAAATCCCTTAGGCATCTGAGGGTAGAAAAAGAAAACACACTTTTTGGGGACACATGCATCACTACACCAAAACTGGCGAATGGTCACGGCCAAAATCCCTGACCAAGACTAAGGGTCGCGGACCTGGGCTGTGACCATTTAGGGCGTGACCAATTTCATGGGTCGTGGCCCAAGTCCGTGGCTAAAAAATGGTCACGGCAGATGGTCGCGGACTTAGGGCGTGACCCATACCGCGACGGGGAAAAAAATGGTTGCATCCCAAGTTCATGACCCACAACCGTGACAAAAATTTATCGCGATCAAAGTTCATGACCGACACTGTGACAAAAAAAGGGAAAAAAATGGTCGCGGCCAAAGTCCATTACCCACAATTGTAACAAAAATTGATCGCGGTCAAAGTCTGTGACCCACACCGTGACGCAAAAAAAGGGAAATTGATGGTCGCGGCCTAAGTCTGTGACCCACAACCGTGACAAAAATTGGTCGCGAACAAAGTTCGTGACCCACACTACGACTAAAAAAAGGAAAAAAATGGCAGCGGCCCAAGTTCGCCACCCATACCGGGAAAAAAAATAAGGAAAAAAATGGTCTCGGAGTTTGGCCGCGACCATTTTTTGTCATGGTTGGGGGTCATGGACTTTGGCCGCGACCGTTTTTATGCGTGACGGAAAAAATAAAAAATGGTCATGGACAAAGTCCATGACCATATTTAACTATAATTTAAAAAAAAATGTCTTTTTTTATCCAATCCTAACATTGGGGGTCCTGTGACTGCACGGTTGGTTGCTACGTGTAACGTTGGATGCATAAGAGGTTTTACAAGTATTTATTATTGGAAAAACAATAAAAAATGACAAATTGCGAATCGGGAACGTTGTTAAAAAAACTAATATATATATATATATATACAAACTTAAAAATATTACACATCTTAATAATTCATAGACAAAAAAAAATTGGGCAGAGTTTTCTCTATTTTCTGGACATTAGAAACCTCGTAAATATAAAACCTCCATATTATAAAGCCCGTATGGCCATAAAACTAAACAATAAAAGCCCGCACGGATGTAACACATAAAAAACATAATTCTGAATGTCCACAACATTATATAAACAATCTTCATGTTGTAAACCATTACCTCCTTTATTTGTTCCACCTGCAAAAAAGCAAACGATACAATTTTATCCTGCAAATGATTGGATACAACAAAAAATGATATCAGCAACCAAGTAGTTTTACAAAAAAATTATTCAAGCTGAAAAATTGCATATATGAGTTATAATTATCAACATATCAGCCTAAGTCTAGAAATATCAAATTATCATCGAATTCTCAAACTGTGAGTCCCGTGAGCGCATGGTAAGTTCCTACGAGTTACATTGGTCCCGTGCATGGTGTTGGGGCCACTCACGGGGCCGTTCGGGGGCTGTTTCGGGTTTTTACCCACTAACACTTTGTTTTTATGACTAAGTCTAGAAATATGAAAATTATCATCATTTTCTCAAATCGGGAGTTCCGTGATCACACGGTTAGTTCCTATGAGTTACATTGGTCCCGTGAGAGGTGTTGGTACCACTCACGGTGCCGTTCGGGGTCCGTTTTGGGTTTTCACCCGCTAACGTTATGTTTTCAAGCTTCAGTCTAGAAATATGTAAATTATCATCGTATTCTCAAACCGGGAGTCCTATGATCGCGCGGTTAGTTCCTACGAGTTACATTGGTCTCGTGCGAGGTGTTGGTGTCACTCACGGGGCCATTCGGGGGTTGTTTCGAGTTTTCACCCACTAACGTCATGTTTTTAAGCCTAAGTCCAGGAAATATGCAAATTATCGTTGTATTCTCAAACCGGGAGTTTCGTGATTACGCGGTCAGTTACTACGAGTTACATTGGTCCCGTAAGAGGTGTTGGTACCACTCACGGGGCTATTCGAGAGCTATTTCGAGTTTTCACCCACTAACGCCATGTTTTGCTTAAGTCCTGATATTTTTTAATCATCGTCGTATTCTCAAACCAAGAGTCCCATGATTGCGCGGTCAATTCATATGAGTTACATTGGTCCCGTGCGAGGTATTGGTGCCACTCATGGAGCCGTTCGGGGGCTGTTTCAGGTTTTCACCCACTAACGCCATGTTTTTAAGCCTAAGTCCAGAAATATACAAATTATCATCGTATTCTCAAACCAAGAGTATCGTGATCATACGTAAGTTCCTACGAGTTACATTGGTCCCGTACGAGGTGTTGGTGCCACTCACGGGGCCGTTCGGGGGTTGTTTCGAGTTTTTACCAACTAATGACATGTTATTAAGCCTACGTCTAGAAATATACAAATTATCGTTGTATTCTCAAACCGGGAGTCCCATGATCGTGCGGTCAATTCCTACGAGTTATATTGGTCCCGTACGAGGTGTTGGTGCCACTCACGGGGCCATTCGAGAGCTGTTTCAGGTTTTCACCCAGTAACGCCATGTTTTGCTTGAGTCTTAATATTTTTAATTTACCATTGTATTCTCAAACTGAGAGTCCCGTGATCGTGCGGTAAGTTCCTACGAGTTACATTGGTCCCGTGCGAGGTGTTGGTACCACTCACAGGGCCGTTCAGGGGCTGTTTCGGGTTTTTACCCACTAACACCATGTTTTTAAGCCTAAGTCCTAATATTTTTAAATTATCATCGTATTCTCAAACCGGGAATCCCTTGATCGCGTGGTAAGTTCCTACGAGTTACATTAGTCCCGTGTGAGGTATTGGTGCCACTTACGGGGCCGTTCGGGGGCTATTTTGGGTTTTCCCCCACCAACGCCATGTTTTTATGCTTAAGTCTAGAAATATACAAATTATCGTCGTTTTCTAAAATCGGGAGTCCTGTGATTGCGTGGTAAGTTCCTACGAGTTACATTAGTTCCGTGCGAGGTGTTGGTGCCACTCATGGGGCGGTTCAGGGACCGTTTTGGGTTTTCACCCGCTAACGCCATGTTTTTAAGATTAAGTCTAGAAATATGCCAATTATCGTCGTTTTCTCAAACACGGAATCCCGTGATTGCGCGATCAGTTCCTATGAGTTACATTGTTCCCGAGCAAAGTGTTGGTGACACTCATGGGGCCGTTCGGGGGCTGTTTCAAATTTTTACCTTCTAACTCCATGTTTTTCACAGGGGTAGGTATGGTGAAAAGTAAAAATATTATTGAAACACAGATACATATAAGTTAAATAAAGCATACTAGATTGAAATGTTTTTCACAGTTTACCTCAATTATCGGCAACCAAAAGAGAGAAAATTATTAGAACTGGTCTATCTTATCTAATACACACTTTTGGGCCACCAGAAAAGGAAGCAAAGACAACTGGGCATGGTCTAAACTTTAGCTCATTTGTAAGAGTTATTAGTAAACCTTAAATATCATTCAACATTCACCCAGAATCTACTTTAGTTTCAACAGATAAAAAGTCTTGATATTTTGTTCATGGTTTTAATTAAGAACAAAATCTGGTGCAATTAAAATCAGCCACTTCATCTAAAAATTAAAGCCCGTGTTAGATACATTGCAATTATTGTTGGCAATTACCCATAATACAGTTGAAACCTTTTAGCCTAAAAAACTGTAAATAACTAATTGCATATAAGAATGACACTTAATACCTAAAGGACTCAATGCAAATTACCAATTTCAACAGGACATGTTACTGGATTATTTTTCACTTGGGCGATACAATAGATACTAAGAGATCGTATTTATAGTATCCACTACTCAAAAACACCAATCATGAATCCACATCCAAAAAAAATCAGAACAAAGGGCAAGAGTGTACTAAGTTAGAATTGACTGCAACAACTCAAAAGGATAAAAAATCACTAATCTGATTTTTACGTACCTGAACAATAAGTGCCAAATAGGAGTGAAATATTTACGCAGTATTACTGATACAGATCATTAAAATCATTTTTTTCAAAAATATAATTGACTCTAGTATACACCTGCCATATTATAAAAAAAACAATTATAAGCACTAGTTGCCAAGTATTAAAAAAAACAATTATACGCCTGCCATATTATAAAAAAATAAATATAAAAAACAAATTATGGCAATAATTTTACATTTATCGTTGAATTCAAATTAGGGCACCAAATCAACATGTAACAATTGATCCAAACTGTTCAAAATTGTATTGTTAGATTTGTCTAAATCATTTTGAACACAATAATACCAAATACGATTTATGTTCTCAATACTTAACAATCATTTTGAGCATAAATAGTTTTGAAATTAGGCACCACAAATATTTAATACATCAGGGAAGCACATAAAAAACCAAAAATAGAAATTAAAGTATCTGTATCTATATCTCATCAAACAAAAATCAAAACAGATCTGTATGATTGTATCACATGAAACCGAAATCAAAAAACTAATAACCCTCATTCACATATATATATCTCTCATCGAACAAATCAAAACAGAAATTAAAGTAAGCCAACCTCATCGGTGGCAGTAGGGGTCGACCGACAGTAGGTTACGTCATCGTCGGCAACAGGTGTCGACAACAGAGAGAGAGAAAAGCCATCAGTTTTTTATGAGAGAGAGAAGCCATAGCTTCGTCTTTGACGAGAGAGAGAGAGAGAGAGAGAAGTAGGCAAATGAAAATGAAAAGGGGAAAATGGAAATGAAAATCAAGCGCCTCTTTTCTTTTTTTTTAGGAATTACATGGTCACGGCCATCAGCCGTGACCCACCATCGCAATCCATAACCTCCTTATTGATGCTATGTGAATGACCAATGGTCACGGCATATAGTCGTGACCCCTATGCGCGACCAATATCAGACCTTGAATTAAAGGATGCTCACGGCCCATAGCCGTGACCCACAACAAGAAATGGTCATGGCCCCCAGCCGTGACCCCATATGTGTATGTTTTCTCCTTCGTCACGCCTATGGCTACGGCCTAAGTCTGTGACCCATCCATGACCAAGCTTGGAATGAATTTTGGCACGGATTTGGTGCCAAGATGGTCACGACTTGATCATGATCTAAGTCTATGACCCACAGTGGTTAGGGATTTGGGTCGTCGACACTTCCAGAGAATCCATGACTCAGTGTGGTAATGATTATGGTCACGATAAAAATTAAGATGGTCAAGGCCCAAGTCCGTGACCAGTGGGTCGCGGACTTGGGTTGTGACCAACTGGGCATGACCATTCGTAGGATTTAGTGTAGTGCATCATTTGACAAGAGCAAATGAGGGGCAAAATCGTAAACTGGTAGGAGACCAAACGACCAAATGGAAGAAAAACAAGACAGCTCACGCAAGCTGTAAGCAAACTGTATTGGACCACATACGAAACCAAAATCTAAAAAAAACACAAGTTGCCTTTTAATGTTTCGTGCATTGTTTAAATTAAACAAAGGATTATGCTTAACTAAATAACAATTTACCACTCTAAAGAAATCCAAAAGAATACATAGATCTCATAAACATTAATTAAATATTCTGAAAAAGAAAACAAAAGCCAAAAAACTAATATAAATTTTATTATAAAGAAATGCTGTAAATATTTTATTAAAAATAGTTTCTATATAAAATAAATATAAGAAAATATTATTTTAGGATTATAAAAAAAATAGATTTTAATCAAGAAAAAAATATGGGGGCATATAAGGAAATATTTATCTCAAAATTGAGCCAACACAAAGAAATGAGATTTTCATATTCGTGATATTGCACATCAACTACCCGATGCATTAAGTGATGCTCTAAAAGTGACTAAGTCTCATATCCCCACTGCAACTACGACATTTATAATTGATATACCGGTGGGGGAAGCTTTGATTTCAATAGAAATGAATCTATTGTAGGCTAGAAGTGTGACAACCCCATAGCTTCAAAAAATTATTCTCCTTAGAAGCATTGATTAAATGATAAAGCATGTCCTTATAACACTCCATAAGAGGTCAATATTCACTTTCTCTGAAAACCCAAAAGAGGTTATTATTTCTAAAAATACAGAAGTCTTTTAAGATACTATATAATCCCTTAAAAAGGAAAAAGTACATCATAAATATTGATATCTTTATGTATTATAAATTTAGGAGAAATGTGGGATTGCAAAGAGATAGTCATCGATGACATATTTACATATGTAGTTGCTACACAAATTTAAAAGGGAAATAATGATAATGATTCAGAACTAAGCACTATAAATGAATGTCGACAAAGAGTAGATTGATCAAAATGGGAAATTACCATCCAAGAATAGCTCAAGTCTTCAAAGAAACATGGTGCATTTGGACATGTAGTACAAAAATAGAAAGATGTTAACCCTGAAGGTTATTGATGGGTGCTTGTTAGAAAGACAAATGAGAAAAATAAAATCATTGGATATAAGGAATGACTTATGGAACAAGGTTTATCAAAGAAACCTAGGATTGATTATGAGTAACTGTAACACCCCATAATTTTAAATCGGTAATAATCTAATCTAAGTCGAAATTTGGAGAAATAAAAAAAATTGGATTTAATTATTTTTAGCAATTTAAAATGTTTAATTTTATATATGGAAAGTAGGATTTTAATCGGAATTGAAATCGAAATTGAAATCGGAGTTCAATTTTAATTATTACAACTGTTAAAATAAATGAGGGACTTTCAGGTGTCAGGGCAACTGAACCAGTTCGGGGGGAAGGGTAAACCGATTCGCCCAGGTCGGCAATAGTAGCTGGTCTTTTTTCTTTTAGTTGTTATGTGGGATTAAAAATCTTTCTTTTGCTTAAATAAAAATGGACGGGTTTAGATTTTTAAAACACTTTTTAACCTTCTCAAAAGTCAGTAACCTCCCACAAAATTCATCATCTATTTTCCCCAAAACATAAACCCATTTTAAACAATCTTTAACTCAAGATTTGGAGGATAAGACCCAATTTTCTCAAGATCATCCAAGAACATATTTTTGCCATCTTTTTTAGAGGAACACAACCATCTATTCAGAATTCTCACACGATTTTTCTGAGGCATAAATACTTCTATTCTCTCTCTTTAGTATTATGCGTTTTAAATATTGTCTGAGCTTTAATTCAGACATTTTTCTTAAAATAAATCTGCAACCTTAATTAGTGAAAGTGAAATCTATTTTGGGACTTTATTTATGAGAAATCTTAATACGAATTAAGACTTGTAACCCTTGTGTGCTTAGTGTAGAGGTTGGATTTTTGGTTAATATCGGTGTAGGTTTGTGTGTAGAAAACTATGGTGACTTTATTTAAATTAAAAAGGGACTTGTGCAATCACATCAAATTATCACTATACCAAAACAATCGACTTGTCAAGTTCTAAACCCATGACAAGTTAGACTTGTAAAGCAAGTCTGGGGGTGACAAGTCCCTTTGTCAGGGACTTGTCATGGTTAAAGACCACGATAAGTTCATTAGACTTGTCATGGTCTTTGAACTTAACAAGTTTTGTCACGATCAAAGATCATGACAAGCCCATGACAAAGCAAAAAAAATTATCACGGTCAAAGATCGTGACAATTATGGGCAGAATTTAAAAAAACTACTAGGCAATATGGCCACTGCCACTGCCCAGTAGTATATTTGTACTTGTTATAGCAAAATTATGCATGTCTAAACAATATATATCCAAATAAAATAGAAATAATGTACCAAATCATGGAATATGTAATCCATATCCATATAAAATAGAAAAACAAATATCTGAATCCAAACCAACAAATAAAATACAAATACAAATAACCAATATCCAAATAAAAAATAGAGAAATAATTTCATGGCACAGGGCCTTAAGCAGGTTGGAGGAGGAAGGAAGGCCACACAATATATCCATTCACAACCCCATCAATTCGTTGAATGCAGCATTATTAGCACAATCACAGGGGTGAGTTCTCCTTTTCGGTCGCCACATGCGTGACGAGCACCTTTTCCTCAATTTCTTAGAGGGGACGTCCATGAACCAGCATACCCGGGAGGAAGGACGTGTCCCTTAACCCCATCACTATCCTCTCCCCATAATATATGTCGAGTAGAAGCACGCTTTTTCAATCGATTGTTGACATAAGCTGTTCGACGGGAGTCAAGATGGTAAATGGATCATATGGCGACGAGTCCATGCGTATCGACTATAAAGCAGTGATGTACTCGTCTACTTCTACTCCTTCTCCTTCTCCTTCTTTTCCCCCTTCCCCTTCTCCCTCTCCTTCCCCTTCCCCATTTAACACTTCATGAAGGCGTATATATCTAGAATCGTTGCCTCCAACCTTGATAGCTCATTATCATGGCTGACCACCTTATGTGACAAATTGGTGTTGCTCGTCTCCATTATGATGATCCTCGACTTCCCCACCTGTGAGTTCACCCCCTAGTCCCCCCTCCCCTCCTTTGTGATCCATACCGAGCACTTGGCTGAGGGCGTTCGTAACTAAAGATGCGTTGTCAAGATTTGACTGCAACTCATGCACTGAAATGGGAAAAAAGTACACGATTAGTTAATTAAGTAAATAAAAAATTATAATGTAATTAAAAAAAATGGGCCTGTTTGGTTTGCAATTATAATTCTGTTTTCTGTGTTTAAATACAATTCTGATAAAAATATGCATTTGGCAACCTATTTTTAAACACTGAATTATAATATTTTTGTGTTATAATCAAGTTTTTCAGAAAATAGGTTGAGGGTGTTTTATAACTTCTTTTTTTTATTTTTCAACTCAGAATTATTCATTATTATTATTTTAATGTATTTATAGCTTAATATATAATATACGTACATAATACATTAATATGTGTGTAATTCTCATGAATAAAAAATATATATGTACATGTACACAAAATTACGGATGGAATAATATAAAGTTAAATAATATTATCAATAGATACATGATACTTATATATAGTTTTGCACATGTATTATTAATGTATGGAATAATGTAAAATATACATATAGTACATATCTATTAAAATATACATATACATGCACATATATATATATATATATGTGTGTGTGTGTGTGTGTGTGTTTGCCAATTTTGTCAAATTTTCAAAAAACGGTATTTAAAAACATGTTTACCAAACGCACACCAATAATTATAAACACAAAAAACTGAATTTTAAAACGGTATTTAAAAATAGCATTTAAATCGGATTTTCTGAATACAGAACCAAACGAGCCCTAAACATTTATAACTTACAATCGTGGCTGCCACGCTCGGGGCCACCTCCTTGTCCTTGTCCTTACCCTTCTTCGTTCGAATTACCACATATGCATCGAGCCTATGTGGCCGCCACTCCCCATCTCCTGAAATAAAATAATGCATAATTAGTGAGTAATAAAAAGTAATTCTAAACTAGAATAACATAAAATCAAATTTAAAGAAAAATAAAAACTTACCATCATGTGCTCCGCCTCAGCGTAAGATGTCCGCCCGGAATAGTGCACGTTCAACTTTTTTGTTCGGTTCTCCCTCCCTGATTGGCGAGATGCCAATTTTCGCACATCGATCTCATTATCGACAAACTTTTTCCACTATGCCAATGTAACAACCCGAGGTCTTGGAGACGAATATTTATTTATTTTGGGAGAAATAAATAATATTTTATTGGAGAAATAATTAAGTTGGCAATTAAAGTCAAAATTTAGAGTCGTTAGAAAGAGTGTCGAATGTTGATTCTGAGGGTACCATTATTTTCGGAAGGGTCGAGAAAGTGGAAATGACTGTACTTGGGGTCTATTTGGATTTCGAAATAAATTAGGACCGTTTTACTCGAATTAAAGTCACTGAGTCATTTAAAGTGTGTATTATCATTTAAAGGTGTGTATTTTGGGATTTAGGCTTAAAAGGCCTACGGGAGATATTTCTCCGAAAGAAAGAAAGAGAGAAGAAGAAGAAGAAGAAGAAGAAGAAGAAGAAGAAGAAGAAGAAGAAGAAGAAGAAGAAGAAGAAGAAGAAGAAGAAGAAGAAGAAGAAAAGGAAGGAGAAGAGAGAGAGAGAGAGGATCTTCCCGCGGATTCAGACCCTACGAACCCGAGGCAAGTGATGAAACTTGCTAAATAATTGTTGTGTATCAATTATTGCATGATTTGTGGATTGAATTTTGGGTTTTAGGTTTAAATTGACAAAACCTAATTTTTGGGGAAAAACCTTAGATTTGTAGTGCATAAATGGATTTAAGGTTAGAAATTAGTTTATATGTATTCTAGGATGAATATTGTTGATATATTTGTGATTGGGTTGAAGAAAAATGGAGAGAAAACCATTAAAATGATTTTTGGGTATTTTGGCTTACTTAAAAAGTAGCCATTTTCGAGGTTCAGCAGGGCCGAATCAATTCGGCCCCTAGTCGAATCGATTCGGAAATATGCAGGTGTCCAGGTCTGAGTGATCCAGTCGAATCGATTCAGCCTGAGATAGAGTCCCAGGTCTGATGACCCGAATCGATTCGCCTTCCTGACCGAATCGATTCGCTGGGCCGAATCGATTCGGAATAAGCCCGAATCGATTCGGAAACAGGGCTTTTGGAGGGATTGTTTTTCTAAAGAGAAATTCATCCCGTTTTGTTCGAAGGTTATCGATTGGGGATCTCTATAGGAGATATTTGGAGCAAGTTTTGGAGACTTTTAGCGAGTTTCCTCTAAAAGAAATTTTGGAGTCATATAGACTAAATTTGAGGAATATCGATTAGAGACTTTGGTATTTTTTTCTAAGTGGGGAAGCCAACTTTTATTTGAGGTTTGTTTGGTGATGATAACAACTACATGATTTGAAAATGAGGTTGACTTAGAGGTGCCGGATCTTAGGATCCAATCCCAATTGGGATAAATTTAATGGTTCATAAACTATATTGAACCTTATAATGGATGGAGAATTGTAATACTATTTGATGTGCAAATGGATATAAAAATATCCTTTTTGATGATTGACTTGGGAGATATCTCATACAATGAGAAATGCTAATTGAGGAGCATTAGGATATAAAATATCCTTAACTTAATTAGAATTGAAAGACAATTCATAATAGAAGCGACATGAGAGCTTCAAGCGAGAATTAGTATAGCATATACTAAGTGGGGTAAATGTGTGAGTATTGACGATTGGTGTATCATGAGAGAGATATACTAAACAATGATGTTAATCAAATTGCGCCAAATAGCGTATAATGAATATGAATATGATGTTGCAGGTGTACCTTATATAAAATGGTATATCTTTATTATGTGGGATGTATGTATACCTTATATGATGGTGTATATACATGTTAAGCCTACCCCCTCCTTGCTATCATTGGGAAGTTTCGTGCGTAGAGGGTGAGCATTCTGACTAGAAAAGCAGGATGTGGATATTCCCCAGGTCATAGTCGTCCTTTATGGTCAGCAAATGACATTTATGCTATATATATCTATTTATTTTGGGGGTGAGAGGTCGGGGGTATGTGACGCTCTCACTTGCCGGTTAGGAACTATGACCGCTTCCCGGGACGTTGTGTGCGTGAGTTGATCACGAGGTGGGTGTCGTTGAACCCCACCAGGTGGCCCCAGTTTGCTACGTATATGGGCTGCTGGAAGATGATAGCATGTGAGCCTGCGTCCTTCGAGTTATAGCTCGGTTGGATGGTTATTATTGCTTGTGTTTGTATTTGGGTGTCAAGGGCATAATGGACCTCAATGACCTACATTGCCAGGATTAGTGTATCAGAAGGGTTCCTTGTTTGGATTTTGCCTCGGCGAGACGTCCCACGCAAGAATCGCAGTGTAATGTTGGAACTTGGGGATAAGTTTAGTCCTTAATGCTCATATTATATTATATATAAATCACCTATCCCGACAATCGACAGTGCCAGGAGTAGTGTAACGGGGGGTTCCTTGTTTGGATTTCTCTTCGGCGAGACGTCCCACGCATGAAACGCCGTGTACTGTTGAGAATTGGGAATATTCATTAATTAAAATTGGACAATAATCATTTGGGTTACATGCATCTTGCTTTGAGGGCATAATGAGCCCCGGGGATCGATACGGTCAGGAGTAGTGTAACGGGGGGTTCCTTGTTTGGATTTCGCCTCGGCGAGACGTCCCAGGCACGAAACGCAGCACCGTGTTGAGAATCGGGAGGAGTTTAGTCCTTAACTCTTGATACTAATAACTCATCTATAATAATTATGTATATGGTATCATGCCTTATATGGGCATCACTAGAATATAAATTCTAGTAAATGAGATTGTGTATGTATTGTGATGATGTGGACATGATTGGATCATGTAACTTTATATGTTGAACAAATGAACATTATAAAGATAATTGTAATTATTACATTAAAGTTAAAGCATTTAACTAAAAGATATTTGAGATAAATGTAGATTGGGACATAGGTTAGATGGTTTCACTTAAATACTTCTTTTGGGGTTAAGCTAGAATCCTCTTACCTAAATAGAATCGGGCATCCATTTGGAGATCACGTGCATACGCTTAGTGCGCGCTGTAGTTGAGAGGTGAGATGGTTTTTTTAATGGAGAGCTCGATTCCAACTAAATCATGTAATAATGCATTTATAATTATTATGCATTTTAATACACTTGCTATAAACTGCTTTTCAAAACTCGGGCTCTGACCCGTTTATATTTTCCTCCTCCATGTATATATTGTATTACTTCAGGTGTTCCTCCGCAAGAACGCCTTTGATATTCATCCATTCAGGATTCGTGGAGCTGTAGCAGTAGCGGACTGTTGCGGCACTTTGCTTTAGTCGATTCTTGTCTATTGTACATCTAGATTAGGATTCAGTTGTATTGAGTTAGTATTCAAGTGTTGTAGATTAACACTTTCATATTTTATTGATCAGATTATTGTATTGTCTGTTGCCCGACAGCATATTCGGGTATTTCATTGTTGAGATTTTTGGTTGTACAATGTATTGTACTCTTTCCTATTGTTGGAGCATGCACTTTTCACACAGCATAATTAGATGTATATTGTTAGTTGTGTGCATTATTGGTTTTTTTGTTGTTGTTAAAAATAAAAGTTTGAAATTTTTGGCAATTCGCACTTTATGATTTCGGGTAGTTAGCCTTATATTATAGTGTTTAGTTGTTGATGTTGAGACTGTACCATCTGAGATACCTGATTTATGTAGTATAGGGCTGGCCACCCGTTATTATTTGGAGCGGGTTGTCAGAGCCAATAAGATCGGCTCCTTCAGGGGGACGATATCACGTACACTCATAATAGACTCCCAGAGTACTGTGCTCGCATATTCTTTTTTCACGTCTTATGTTGATCTCTCAATTGCTCTGACGTGGAGTCCCGGATATGTGGGGGCAGGCCGAATTGTTCCTGTCAAACAAATACAATCCAAAAATAAAGTAAATGTTAGTTTTTTTTTATAAATATAAATATAAATACACTACCATGTACTGCCCCCAGATGTTAATCTTGAGGTCATTAGGCATGGCCCTCCAATCAGTGTACCCCCGGCCCACGATTGCCTTTAGCAACTCTAGTGATCTAGTCAAATATTTCATCATATTCTCAACGACGGACCCCAATTTTCCCCATTTTGGGGGCCTACTGGCCAAGGAGCCCTTGTCGCCTTCGCTACCACGCTGGGATGAAGACATTTTTTGCAAAAATTGTTATTATTACTAAAAACTTGTATATCGAGTTTGAATTAATGCTCAAATCCGATAATAACAATACATACGATATCAAATTCAATTTATACCAATATCAATACCAATTTATATCAATTTCAATTTATACCCATACCCAATACCAAATTCAATTTACACACACGCACATTGCCCCACCCCCAACACACACTCTCGGGTCATGGACTCGAATTTGGGCTTAAATTGATTAAAATCCTAATTAATATATTCACTACCATAAAATCAATTTTGATTCAAATCTGATAATAACAAAGCACTAGAATAATACACCCATTCGTTATTACAAGCATTAAAATAATCAAGTACAAATGATTTAAAAAGCATTAAATTATTGTCCGATAATAATAAAGCACTAGAATAATGGCTGCTTGTGCCATTATTTTTTGTCTTTTATTCTTCTGACCGGCTTCATATTTTCTGCATAGATCGTGATGAATGATAAGCACCCAAAATTGTACATTTTATACCTTGAATAGACGTCTTTTAGTTTCTAATTCTCGACAATTTGGGTCTTATGTGCTTTATTGTGCATTTTGTAGGTCGAATGCACGTTGCGGTGTTCAAATGTGTAATTCAAGACAATTGTGTAGATTATGATGCTAATTGCCAATCTCGTAACCCTACCCTACCCTAGCCTACCCTAAACTCTGTCCCGAGCCGTGTGTGTGATTTGTTCCCTTTCGTAATTTTTATATTTTTAATTTTTATTTTGAATCATTTTTATTTTTAGGATTTAATTGTAAAGCGTAAAAAGGTGATGGTTCAACTTTAAAACAACAAATTTTAATTTAACACCAAATTAAATGAGTGTGATGATTTAAACCAAATTTTATCTTGAATTATTCTAAGCATGCGTTCTACGTTATTTTGCAAGATAAAATAAATCAATCACACTACGCCGCGATGTACGAGGAAAAACCCAAGACGCGAAACAACCTCGGACGGCCCTAGCCACAAATCCACTAGATACGGAATTACAAGTACAAGACAAAAGACTTACAACACACGACTCGATCCCTCTCAAGCCCCGATGCTTCTTCTTGTAGACACCTCTTCCTAGCGAATAACCTTGGAATACCACCGCGGTCTCGGAATCCACCGATAGGACTTTATATGGTCACCGTCACCCGAGCAAGGAGCCTTTCTCCAAGTGGGTAGAATTACAACAAAACGTCTTCTTCTTTGATGGATGTAGAAGCAAACCAAAACTTCTCTTTGAAACGGAAGAGATAAACCGGTGCCAAACTCCAAGCAATTGATATGTATATATGTGAACTTGGATAAACAGTATGGGTGTAAAACTAGAGTGATAAAATATTTTCTCTTGAAAAATAGCACTCAAAACTTGAACATTTTCCTTAAAACAATTTGCTGTCAAACTCTCTCTAAGAGATGAAAATAGGATGGAAAAGTTAGGAAAAGTTAAGGTGGAAAATGTTCTTCCCGCACATATTAAAGTCTGAAAAAGTAAGTTAAAAACTAAGTGGGGAAGTGGGTGCAAAACTGCCAAAAAACTGCCAAAAACTGTTCCCGCCTGGCATCTCGTTCGAACGACATTTCGTACGAACGAAATCTCATTCGAACGAGACTTCTAACGACGTTCCAGACTAAACTCGTTAGAATCTCGTTGGATATCTCGTTCGAACAAAAGGTTCGTTCGAACGACATTACATAGGCCTATACTGGAACCTCGTTCGCAAACTCGTTCGAACGACATCTGGTTCGAACGAAAAAAACTCGTTCGAACGACATATCTAACGAACCACCAGAAAGTTTGAAAAGTTCATTTTTAGCCCAGAAAACTTTATAAACATTTATTTAAAGTTTTAATTAATTCTTTCTTAAAACAAAACGCAGTTTTTATAAAACCTAACACCCAATAAACTTGTTCCAAGCTCCTATATATATAATATTGCATTCATACCTTGGGAGCATGGAACTATGGTTGATTACGTAGAAACGAGGCACGCAAACCGGCATATTGATGAAGCTTTATACTCTTTGCCGCTACGTCTTCAACAAACACTTCATAGGCTTGAGAATATTACAATTTAAATTCTATCCTATGAATAAATGTTTTTGTCCAGAATTGAGCCAAAACTATATA
Source organism: Sambucus nigra (assembly GCA_949130495.1). NCBI lineage: Eukaryota > Viridiplantae > Streptophyta > Magnoliopsida > Dipsacales > Adoxaceae > Sambucus > Sambucus nigra. The sequence continues at coordinate 199,306,673 of OX422221.1, read as the reverse complement.
TGGACTCAATTGGAAATTTGTGTCCTTACAAATCTCCCCCTTTGGCTATTCCGGGACAAAAACCAAACAAAAATCCTAAAGGGCCGTCAAGATCTACTAGACTCAAAACATAACCCACCCAAACTTGACTCAACCCAAGGATCAAACGCTTTGTCGTTTAAACAATGCCGCTTTAGAAGAAATCCTGAACACTTAAGCAAACTCATCAAATGCATAGGGAATATCACAGTATTAAATGCAATTAATTAATTACTCCCCCTAAATTAATTCTTCCCCTTTAACAAACAAAACACATGACCTACTTAGAAAGACGTCTCCCCCTAAGATAAATCTCCCCCAAACTAAGATATGATAATAATAGGATTAGATACCATTTCTCCCCCTTTTTGTTCAGGAATAGGCAAAGGATAAAGAACTAATAAACACGTGGAAGCTTAAAGTGTTAAGACATTAAAGCATGTGGGCAATAAAAGCAAGGAAAAGACAAACAAATATCATATATATATATATATATATACTATAAATATACCAATAAGTACTTGCATATATATATAGATATAAACACACACATGACAAAAAATACAATAAGTTTGCACACTCGTATGGCAAAAATGTGTCATATGGAAACGGAAGTGTAGGGGTGTGAACCAGCAACAATTAAATTTAGACCCAAACACTTAATAAACATTCACGGAGTTCTCATTTGATTGGAAACTTTATCTCATTTAAATATAACCTCATGTGACAATATGAAGATTGAACTCAATGAACAAACATACACAATGCATACAAGCCTAGCATGATGATGATTCTACAAACCAAATAGAGTCATGACATTAAAGACAACTAGGATAAACGGACATTGTGCAAACCGTTGATATACCATCCAATTCTCCCTCAATAAGCATATATATTCTTTTGCTTTTGAATGAATATATCAAACAACATAGGCCTTGGCAATTGTTTTCTTTTTAATGCCAAATATTCTATTTTTAGGCCTTTGGATCACGTATTTCTTTTAGATCCAATAAACGGTGGCTTATTATCGCAAAGAATTTAATTCATCCTTTTGGAGCCCTTCCCCATGCACATTTTATTTATCATGTTTTCATTTTCACACAAATCTCACATGCAACGGATTTTGACATGCACTAGTCCTCCTAAGTCATAGATATGTAGATGACTAGATTGGTAGGAGAACACCTCAAAAACCTCAAATATAACATGTGACATTAAGATTTCAAAAGAGCTCGTGCATGTGTGAAAAGAGGCATATAAAAATAGAATCCATTTAAACAATACAAAATCCAACTACTCCATATAAAACATGGTAAAGAACATTTTAAGGATTAAAAATCTAAACCAAAAGTTCTAGCCACGTGGGAGCGTAAAAGATGAGATTCAAACACAAATATATGCCACATAAAGTGTGTCAAACAAAAATACACACAAAAAAATCTTTTTGAGTTTTTAACATTTTTAATCAAAAATAAATATTTACTCAAAAGAATAAACAAAAATCATTTGTATTTTTCATTAAGCTTAAATGAAATAAATAAAACACAAATGATAAAAAAAATCTTTTTATATTATTTAGTCAATTCAAACAAAAAAATATAATACAAAAAGATAAACAAGTCATAATTTCTAGCATATGATATGAAATGAGGCAATGACTAGAAAATGACTAAACATGCATACATCTAGCAATCATATATAATATGAAGCACAAAAAGCTAGAGTATGCATAAAACACTAACACATTCAACCTTTAAATTTAGCAAGGGAGGTTTCATGTGATAGTAAATGAGAATCAACAAATCTTGTATCTAGCGCATTTAATAATGATTTCCTAACCCATATAGATTTATATTTAACATGATGGGGATTAGGAAATAATGAAATGCTAGATAAATATTTACTTGGACTTCTTTTAAGATCAAAACAAAATGACCTGAGGTGACCTTTCCTACCACAATGAAAGCATGTGTAAGCACGAGGAATGTTACCTAAGGTGTGACCCTTTTTAAAGACCTTGGACAAAGTTGACCCTCTAAAACAAACAATGGTTTTAGCTTTAGCAATGGAAGAATTTGAGCATGATGTGCTAGAACCATTAGTACTACTACTAGAGTCTTGAGAATCATTTTTCAATTTTAAAATTTCGGACTCAAGTAATAAATTAGACTCCTCAAAATTATGGGACTCCTTTAAATTTTCAATAATTCCTAGAAGATTAAAACTCTCTCCCTCAATATGAGCAAACTTGTCCCTAAGAGTCTTTTCACGATTTTCACTCTCTTTCTTGGACTTTTCTAAAATATCAAAATTTGAATGTAAGTCCATGAGCTTTTCACGAAAAATATCTTTTTGAGATAAGGAGATTTGCAAAGACTCAATGTGAGCTTTAAAACAAGAATTTTCATTTTCAAGAAATTTAATTCTTTTTACAAATCTCAAATTTAATTCCTTTAAATTTTCGTTACATTTGTTAATCCCATTTAATTCCTCTCGAAAATCAAAAGTTTTATTTTCATTAAAATTGGACAAATTTTCATTAAGACGTCCCATTGAAAAAAAATATGAGAGTGATAAAAACTGAACCACCTAAAAAGGTAAGGAAATACAAAAAGCCGAAAAAAAACGGATCTTTAACGCGATTATTTAGCGCTCCGGCTCTGATACCAATTTGTAAGTGCGGAAGCGTAAAAAGGTGATGGTTCAACTTTAAAACAACAAATTTTAATTTCTTGAAACAAATTAAAATTACACCAAGTGAAGTAAAATTAATCAATTAATATATTCACTTAAACCAAGTTAATTAATCCAAGTCCTAGAATTTGCCTATGTCATATTTATCGATATAAGCAGATTAGGCGAAACCAAATTTTAGCAAATGACTTGAATTAAATAAACTTTACCCATTATTTAATTTAGCACCAAATTAAATGAGTGTGATGATTTAAACCAAATTTTATCTTGAATTATTCTAAGCATGAGTTCTACGTTATTTTGCAAGATAAAATAAATCAATCACACTACGCCGCGATGTACGAGGAAAATCCCAAGACGGGAAACAACCTCGGACGGCCCTAGCCACAAATCCACTAGATACGGAATTACAAGTACAAGACAAAAGACTTACAACACACGACTCGATCCCTCTCAAGCCCCGATGCTTCTTCTTGTAGACACCTCTTCCTAGAGAATAACCTTGGAATACCACCGCGGTCTCGGAATCCACCGATAGGACTTTATATGGTCACCGTCACCCGAGCAAGGAGCCTTTCTCCAAGTGGGTAGAATTACAACAAAACGTCTTCTTCTTTGATGGATGTAGAAGCAAACCAAAACTTCTCTTTGAAACGGAAGAGATAAACTGGTGCCAAACTCCAAGCAATTGATATGTATATATGTGAACTTGGATAAACAGTATGGGTGTAAAACTAGAGTGATAAAATATTTTCTCTTGAAAAATAGCACTCAAAACTTGAACATTTTCCTTAAAACAATTTGCTCTCAAACTCTCTCTAAGAGATGAAAATAGGATGGAAAAGTTATGGTGGAAAATGTTCTTCCCGCACATATTAAAGTCTGAAAAAGTTGGTTAAAAACTAAGTGGGGAAGTGGGTGCAAAACTGCCAAAAATTGTTCCCGCCTGGCATCTCGTTCGAATGACATTTCGTTCGAACGAAATCTCATTCGAACGAGACTTCTAACGACGTTCCAGACTAAACTAGTTAGAATCTCGTTGGATATCTCGTTCGAACAGAAGGTTCGTTCGAATGACATTACATAGGCCTATACTGGAACCTCGTTCGCAAACTCGTTCGAACGGCATCTGGTTCGAACGAAAAAAACTCGTTCGAACGACATATCTAACGAACCACCAGAAAGTTTGAAAAGTTCATTTTTAGCCCAGAAAACTTTATAAACATTTATTTAAAGTTTTAATTAATTCTTTCTTAAAACAAAACGCAGTTTTTATAAAACCTAACACCCAATAAACTTGTTCCAAGCTCCTATATATATAATATTGCATTCATACCTTGGGAGCATGGAACTATGGTTGATGACGTAGAAACGAGGCACGCAAACCGGCATATTGATGAAGCTTTATACTCTTTGCCGCCACGTCTTCAACAAACACTTCATAGGCTTCAGAATATTACAATTTAAATACTATCCTATGAATAAATGTTTTTGTCCGGAATTGAGCCAAAACTATATATGGACTCAATTGGAAATTTGTGTCCTTACATTAATTTTTAGTTTTATTAGTTTTAGTTAGATATTTTTTTAGGGGTCATAAGTTAAACACACACACAACCCCTCACACCCCAATACCATACACACTCACACACACCTAAACAAAATCACATATACCCACTTACCTACACGCTACCTTATACACAAAATAAACCCCCCAACCACACACACATTTCCTACACCCTCACCCACCTAATCAAACAACCCTTCTTCTTCAACCTCCATCTTTCTGTGACACCCCGCCTAATAAAATACCAGACGATCACTCATGTACCAAATTAAAACATGAGTCGTATATGGATCATCCTTAGCATCACTGTCGAAAACCAATTTAATTACTAATAACCTATTAGGCTGGCGTAAAATTTTTATTTAACTAATCTTTTTAAAAAAATTAACTAAGTAAAACCATCACACAGCTTAAATAAATGAAACAGAAGAGAAATAAAATAACCGAACACTTGGATCAACAATATTACAACACAAACGAATCCGCATAAAAGGCGGTAAAAGAATAAATAAATAAATGATGTTGGGTTATCAGCCCGAATATTTATACAATAACTCCTATCTAGATTATAAGGATAGAAGTGTCTACAGTGAACCTGCATGCATCCACAGCTGCTGCAGCAGACGTCTGACTCGAAGGAATCATCATCCAGGCGTCCCTATATCTGGACACCTATATATATATATAGCAAGAAAGGAAAAATAGGAAAACGGGTCAGAGCCCGAGTTTTAAAAATATTTTGCAAGTGTATAAATGCTTTATTTTTTAAAAAAAAATAGGTTTTGTCTCATATTTAAATTGGTATCACACACCCATGAGATACCCCTCACCCCTCTTCTAATAGTGCACACCTAACGCACTCGTTTAAAACATCCTAGTTAAGCTACCTCGCCTAAATAATCTAATTCACCCATCTGCTAGAAACCTCGACAATCCGAGTACTAAGGGATAAACTTATCTCCTTTCTCAACACTGCTCTAAGTTCGTGCGTGGGGTGTCTCGCGAAGCGAAATCCAAACAAGAAACCCCCCCGATACACTACTACTTGGCAGCGTCGATCGTCGAGATCCATTAGACCCTCAACACATGACCTGTATATAAGACTCATATAAACATACAATAATAATATATATGTGTATATACTACAGCTTTATATTCATTATCATATGCATCCGAATCCAAATTTACTGGAAATGGGAAAAAATACACTTTATTAGGCTTTTCACTTTATATACATGAGTTTACTATATGATGGCTTGTCTTCATATACAAATAATATACTATAATCATCCAGTATATAATTATACCTATTGCACACATATGTATAATAACCATCCCAACGAGCTATAACTCGAGGATGCGGTCTCTCAATGCTATCATATTCCAGGGAATCACTCACATACCATCCTAGGGACCAGCGGTCGGACTCAATATTACCGACATCGCGACCAACACATGCAAACAACGTCTGGGAAGCGGTCATAGTTACTCCCCGGCAATGAGATGAAGCATAACCACCACGTCTCACCCCTAATAAAAAATCACACAATATAACAATGGACGCTATGACCTGGGGACTATCCACACCCTGCTCCTCAAGCCAGGGGCTCACCCTCATTGTACAACTTCCCATGATAGCATTAGAGGGGGTAAGCTTCACATATATATATACCATACACGCACACGCACACACACACACACACACACACACACACACACACATATATATATATATTACTCCTCAAATGTAGACATGGCTACTATTGCCAATCTCATAATAATATTTGAGTACCTTTCTACTTAAATATGCCTCACACCTTAATTGCTGTTTGGGATTTATATACTCTCCAAATATCTCGATTCAAAATCGTATGATAAGTATACCCTCAACTTATCTTTAACCTATAACCCAAATTTCATCCTAGTCGCCTCGTAGGAGTTACTCACTAATTCCATACACACTTACTTTTTCCTATTCGCATGATTATTTAGCTACAATCGCTCGCTAAAATACTCCCTTGGGTGTCACTCACTCCGAACATCCATAATTAAATAAGTCTTGGATTTTACCCAATTAATCCAAGGTATACATTTCACTCCAATAATAATTACATAAAAGTCCCCTCTTATTTCTGGAAATCCCAATTTTCTAATCCTTGAATTTGTTTATTTTTGTCGAAAATATACCTTAGTGCCACACAATTATAACACCCTCCTAGCCTCCATAAGTTTCCCCTAAATGGCTAGTGATAAATTACTAGATAAATACTTATTTCCTCAAATGAATAAGCTACAACCAAATAAATTTGGGAATCATCCCATATAATTAACCCTAGCCAAAAATTGTCAAAAATCCTGAAGGGTCGATCGATCGACCCTTGGCCCTTGATCGATCGATGGTCGATTGATCGATCTTTGTCCCTCGATCGATCGACGGCTTGGGACAACTTCTTCTCTGAGAAGCTGTTTCGGCCATTAAAGCTTCTTCCAAGCTTTTATCTCCTTCCCCAACGTCCTCCAACCTCAAACAACGATATATACATATATAAACTGGGTTCTAAACATCCTAGAACCCCAACTAACAAATGATTTCAATAATTTCCAAAGTTTCTCGAATTGGATGAAATTCGAGGTTTACTCGTTTAACTTCCGAAAAGCCATTTTGATTCAAAAAATCCCAACCCCAAAATCTTCTGATTTGTTATTACAAAATTTTGATATGAGATTTGTGCTCTAAAATAAATAAAGCAAGTAAACACCTACCTCGTGGATAAAATCCGACGATCCCGATTCGAATCCAGCGGAGTTTGGTCAGAACCTCCCTTTTCTTCCTCTTTTCTCTCCTCCTTTCCTCTCCTTTTTCTTTTATTTCCTTTATTTCCCCCTCCCGTGCCTTATATAGGGAGAAAAAGGGTTTATCCCTTGTTAAACCCAAAAATGACTCGTTTACTCAATTACGAGTCCCTATTAGCCCAAAAATTCTCGAAGCCTAAATAATACCCCTCGGATACTCTATTCTGACTATCTCGGTCATTCCGAGACCAACTGTGAAATCGGAATTTCCATCTGAGGTACTTGACCGCAATTCACTAATTTAACCCAACACATCTCCATGCGGGTTTTCCAATTAAAATATTGTCCTATGTCGCTTTACTCAACTACAACCTGTAATAAAATAATCCTTCTCATCTACTTATTCCCAAAAGTAGTTATACCATGCATCGAAAATCCTCCAACACTCCTAAACTCCAAAAAATTATTATTCCGAGAAATTCCTCAAATTTCCAAATTACACCCATTTATGAAATTTAATTTCCCATAAAAGTGCGGGGTATTACATACTCCCCCCCCCCCCCCCCCCCCCTTACAACGGAATTTCGTCCTTGAAATACATATACAACCAATACTACCAAAACTATCCTAGGATCGCTCCACATCCTAATGCCTTAAGGGGAACGGTACTAACCCAATGGCTCTTAACCATACACTCATTCAGCACTCACCCCTAACCAGGTTTATATGATACTATACTACTACCACAGTCGTAAAGTGACTCTAATAACGTCACATCACACTTATCATTTCTAGTGCGCCACGTAGAAAGACGAGCTTACAGCCGCCACTCTAACGTCCAAACATGATTCTAAACGTTCGCTCGTCTACATCTAGATATCTAATTTCCCCCAATCTCGTCAGTGTCATCACTTATCTTGGGCAAGCTACCTCTTATTGCCCTATACAATTGGATTATCACCTACATCTCACAAAGATCCTTTCGACCCATAGCAATTCTACTTATACTTCCTCACAGCATAATCTTCAACTTATATACTATACCTCTTCTATATCAAACAGTATATAACCAATTTACCAACGTGCACATACACATTTTAACTCGTCCTATCAGCACAACCATTGTAAATGTGACACACGTAACACTCTCTCTAAATATGGGTCTTATTTCCTCGGTGTAAAACTCACACATGGGTCCTCCCAAACCGCGAAATTCAATTCTTCTCAGGGTTAATTAACCAATCTTCTTGTGGTTTACTTCCCAAAATCTTCCTATATCGGCGCTACTAACTCTATTGAACTTACTCCCTAATCACTCTACGATCTATGCGTTGCCCTACCCACGCAAAACGAGTATAATCCTAAGTATATCCCTAGTGCCCAAGGCCTCTCTCAACTTCCGACATTTTCTCGGTTTCATGCGTGGGACATCTCGCAAAGAGAAATCCAAACAAGGAACCATCCCGTTACACTACTCCCTCGCGCCGTCGATCACCGAGATATAACGGCCTAAGGCACATCAGCGGGACATCCTAAATCATGCCTTACTAACCTACCCACATACATCTACCACTCCATCCTTCACCGTGGCAAAAGGAAAGTCTAATTAATCAAGGTGCCTACTCCCTTCAAACCTGTTTTGAACATCACACCTAAAACATACTGTCTTCGAATTTGCCTTCTCATCAAGGCCTAATTACAAGACTTAAATCAATTTCCTTTACCTTACCTCACTTATATACTTGCGGTGAGAGAAACATTTTAGTGCTTTTCCATAGCACTTCCATCTCTAAGCATACCATCATCACATGGCTCTCAGTCTATAATGTTTTATCCACACTATATGACTTATTCACCAAATCAACACCCTTGCATGCCTTAAATCGTCTCTAAAAGGCCGGTACACACTCAAATCATAATAATGAAACCTCTTCTTACCAAAGTTCCATCTACCCATAACAACAAAGGCGAACTCAACCTATAACCAGGTGAGATATCGCAATAATAACCTGTTCCACTCTGGAACCGTGGACACGATAGTCTTTCAGTCATTAGCCTACTATCGCTCTAAACAACGAGAAACATATTATACTCAGAAAAATACTATACTCGTATATCACACATAGAACGAGTAATACAAACCAGATATATATATATTCAAAATATTAACACCCGCTTTTACAGCAAATTAAAGAAAATATAATTTTGCTACCGCAAAAAACACATAGACATGCACTATATTAATGTTGTCGATACTTCCACAAAGCTCGAATTACACACACGAATCTAAGGTTAGAAAAATACCGCGACTTTATCTAGTCACACCAAATATACCTCCGCCATCTGAGGTAAAACTCATAATAATAACTTCGCCAATATCTCTGGCTACTCCAAATGGCTCTCGGACTTAGTACACTTGTCCTAACTGAACCCAAAAATTACTTTAATTGATGCCCCATCTCGGCACTCCATTCTTGTCCTTCAACTCCTACCCAAGACTAACCGCGTGGTTCTACGCTCTACATTACAACATTCTCCATCTATGTCCATACTGATCATGTTAAGGTTATCAATATCTTAGACTCTATAGTCCCAATCCTGACAATCTCCTTCATAGTCCCCTTAACTTCTTCGTTAAGGAACTCTACTATCGGCTTCTACAGCCCTGGTTCCATGAATTCCTCAGGTGGATGTCCACTAATGGGTTCCATGGATAAAAATTCTCCACAAGTGTTAGCAACACTTATTCAGCAAACCTATCATTCCACCGAAGGACCCTGTCTTCATTGTACCTACCTTACATCGGTACAAATCTTACTTACCCTAATCACTCTTAATTTATGATCGGCATATGATCGATCCTTATGTGAATGATCCAAAAAATGCATTCTCTTCATTAATGATAAACCAAAGGAACTCACGATTAAAATTGTTCGTAAGATTCCTCTACGAGAAAAATATCCTGCTCCCCCGAATATGGTGACTACCGTTCCCACCATTTCAACCTTGCTCCCATGAGTGAAATTTTTTCCTCAAATTTTCACATATGGTTATTCTTCCATAGCCTGCTTTAAGCCAAAGCTCTCGAGTCCTCTACTTCCACTGAGTAAAGCTGCACCGACTTCGTATAAATTTAAATCTCAACGCATGGTCTTTATCAAAGACCTCTTTCAGACCCTTAGCTTCATCAGGTAATTCAACTTTAGTACCACTCTCTACTACAGCGGTACTTAGATACTCATGACTACTATATTCTAGTAGTTCCCACAATAATCCTTAGCAAATGCCACAAGGGGAGTGACCTTTGCCATGGTCCTAGTCCCTAACTTACTAGCTGTTCCAGCTAAGCCCTGCCTCTTGCTGCCTTCATCACAGCCTTCCCTGGTCACCCCTCCTCGATCATCATAGGAACCTCAAACGAGCATGCAAAAGATTAACTGTAATCTTATGTAATAGCAGGAGAACGAAATCTCACAAGAGGAATTAACAATCCTAATCCTGAGTCTCTATATCAAATCGAAGGAAACGCTGAAAGCGTAGTACGTTCGCACAGATTCCTAAGGACACTAGAACCTGATGCTCTGATACCATCTGTGACACCCCACCTAATAAAATATCGAACCATCACTCCTATACCAAATTAAAACAGGAGTCGCATATGGATCATTATTAGCATCACTATAGAAAACCAATTTAATTACGAATAACCTATTAGGTTGGCGTCAAAATTTTATTTAACTAATATTTTTAAACAAACTAACTAAGTAAAACCATCGCACAACTTAAATAAATGAAACAGAAGAGAAATTAAATAATCGAACACTCAGTTCAACAATATTACAACACAATCGAATCCGCATAAAAACGGATAAAAGAATAAATAAATGATGTTGGGTTATCATCCCAAATGTTTATACAGTACCTCCTATATAGATTACAAGGATCGAAGCGTCTACAGTGAACCTCCATGCATCCACGGCTGCTGCAGTAGACGTCCGACTCGAAGGAATCATCATCTAGGCATCCCTGTGTCTAGACACCTATATATATATGTAGCAAGAAAGGAAAAATAGGAAAACGGGTCAGAGCCCGATTTGTAAAATTATTTTACAAGTGCATAAATGCTTTATTTTAAAAAAAATAGGTTTTGTCTCATATTTAAATTGGTATCACACTCCCATTAGATACCCATCACCCCACTTCTAATAGTGCACGCCTAACGCACTCATTTAAAACATCCTAGTTAAGCTACCCCGCCTAACTAATCTAATTCACCCATCTTCTAAAAACTTCGACAACCTGAGTACTAAGGGCTAAACTTCTCTCAATTCTCAACACTGCGCTAAGTTCATGCGTGGGGTGTCTTGCGAAGCGAAATCCAAACAAGGAACCCCCCCCCCAATACCCTACTACTTGGCAGCGTCGATCATCGAGATCCATTAGACCCGCAGCACATGACGTGTATATAAGACTCATATAAACATACAATAATATATATATATATATATATATATATATATATGTGTGTGTGTGTGTGTGTGTGTGTGTGTGTGTGTGTGTGTGTGTATACTATAGCTTTATATTCATTATCATAAACATCCGGATCCAAATTTACCGAAAATGGGGAAAATACACTTTATTAGGCTTTTCACTTTATATACATGAGTTTACTATATGATGGCTTGTCTTCATATACAAATAATATACTATACTCATCCAGTATATAATTATACCTATTTCACACATAAGTATAATAACAATCCCAACGAGCTATAACTCAAGGATGTGGTCTCTCAATGCTATCATCTTCCAGGGAATCACTCACATACAATCATGGGGACCAGCGGTTGGACAAAATATCACGAACATCGCGGCCAACACACGCACACAACGTCTGAGAAGCGGTCATAGTTCCTCCCCGGCAATGAGACGAAACATACCCATCACGTCTCACCCCTAATAAAAAAGCACACAATATAACAATGGACGCTATGTCCTGGGGACTATCCACACCCTGCTTCTCAAGCCAGGGGCTCACCCTCAATGCGCAACTTCCCATGATAGCATTAGAGTGGGTATGCTTCACATATATATATGCCATCCACACATAGATATAGATACATATACGTATCATATGATATATATACACTTTAATCACATAGTATATATATATATATCACTCCTCAAATGTAGATATGGCTACAAGTGCCAATCTCATAATAATATTTAAGTACCATTCTACTTAAATATGCCACACACCTTAATCGCTGTTTGGGATTTATATACTCTCTAAATATCAAGATTCAAAATCGTATGATAAGTATACCCTCAACTTATATTTAACCTATAACCAAAATTCCATCCTAGTCGCCTCGTACAAATTACTCACTAATTCCATACACACTTAATTTTTTCTATTTGCATGATTATTTATTTATAATTGCTCGCTAAAATACTCCATCGGGTGTCACTCACTCCGAAGATCCATAATTAAATAAGTCTTGGATTTTACCCAATTAATCCAAGGTATACATTTCACTCCAATAATAATTATTTAAAAGTCCCCACTTATTTCTGGAAATCCCAATTTTCTAATCCTTCAATTTTTTTATTTTCCTCAAAAATATACCTTAGTGCCACACAATTATAACACCCTCCTAGCCCCCATAAGTTTCCCCCAAATGGCTAGTGATAAATTACTAGATAAATACTTATTTCCTCAAATGAATAAGCTAAAACCAAATAAATTTAAGAACCATCCCATATAATTAACCCTAGGCAAAAATTGTCAAAATCCTGAAGGGTCGATCAATCGACCCTTGGCCCTCGATCGATCGATGGTCGATCGTTCGATCTTTGTCCCTCGATAAATCGATGACTTCGGATAACTTTTTCTCCGAGAAGCTGTTTCGGCCATTAAAGGTTCTTCCAAACTTTTATCTCCTTCCCCAACGTCCTCCAACCTCAAACAATGATATATACATATATAAAATGGGTTCAAAACATCCTAGAACCCCAAACCAACAAATGATTTCAATAATTTCCTAAGTTTCTCGAATTGGATAAAATTCAGGGCTTACTCGTTTAACTTCCGAAAACCCATTTTGATTTATAAAATCCCAACCCCAAAATCTTCTGATTTGTTATTACCAAATTTTGGTATGAGATTTATGCTCCAAAATAAATAAAGCAAGTAAACACTTGCCTCATGGATGAAATACGACGATCACGAGTCGAATCCCGCGGAGTTTGGCCGAAACCTCCCTTTTCTTCCTCTTTTCTCTCCTCCTTTCCTCTCCTCTTTCTTTTCTTTCCTTTCTTTCCCCCTCCCGTTCCTTATATAGGGAGAAAAGGGGTTTATCCCTTGTTAAACCCAAAAATGACTCATTTACTCAATTACGAGTCCCTATTAGCCCAAAAATTCTCAGGGCCTAACAATACCCCCAGATACTCTATTCTAACTATCTCGACCATTCCAAAACCAACCGCGCAATCAAAATTTCCATCCAAGGTACTTGACAGCAATTCACTATTTTAATCCAACACATCTCCATGCGTGTTTTCCAATTAAAATATTATCCTCTATCGCTTTACTCAACTGCAACCTGTAATAAAATAATCCTTCTCATCTACTTATTCCCAAAAGTAGTTATACCATGCATCAAAAATCCTCTTACACTCCTAAATTCCAAAAATTTATTATTCTGAGAAATTCCTCAAATTTCCAAATTACACCCATTTATGAAATTTAATTTCCCATAAAACTGTGGGGTATTACACTTTCTCTCTCCTAAAACACTACCATAACCCACCTTCTTCAACAACCAAACTCACCAACTCCCCTTACCCCATAACCCAACTCAGATACACCCATGTCCGGCCACACCTCCAACTGCCACCCCCTGTCAGAGCCATCCTAACTCCTGTAACCTCCTTATACCATCGGCAACCTCAATCGCCTGAAAATCCCCACATATAAAACCACCTTACCTCCCTTTAACCCAGTGACACCTAAATCACGCCATACTCGCCGGAGCCGGCTCTGGCCTACCTGAAATCGCACCCCATTCAATCGGTCCAGGCCAGTCGCCCACTAGCAGCCCCAACCCACCGGCATGTCAACCCGATTGCGTCTCTGGCGCTGTCCACCAGATGCCCTCTCCGACGGCGAGACCCTTTCGCAATCTTTTCGGCGACCTCCCAACCTCCAACCGATGCCTGAAACCGTGAACCCAACAAACCAAATGATCACGCGTGAAAGGTGTGTTCGTGTAAGGACACAATCATTGTTTTCTGTTTCACTGCGCTGATACAAACAAACCTAAGTTACGACTACACTTGCCATTCAAGTATAGCGATAAGTCGGGTATCGAATCCACAGGGAGTGTTCGACAGATTTTAATTGGATTATTAATTCAGGAATAAAAATGTGAAAGGGAGATGGGTGGTTGTAAATAAAAGGAAAAAGAGAAGTTAATTCTACACAAAAGTAAAGCGAGGATCGGGATAGCATCCAACCATACGAATCGAAACAACTACTAATCAAGATTTCGGATCGAGAACAATTTAATCGAGCATTATCAATTAAACATAAACTTCACACAATAAGGAATTCAAGCGAAAGTTGCGTGAATACACATTTAATCAAAAATTGGTCATACGCAGATTAAATTCGTATTATCTCTATAAACATGAACGATGCATGACAGAGAAAGTTAAACGTGTAATAATCCGACTTTAATTTGCGCCGGTTCAATTAAACGCAATTTTGCACAAAACCAAATTTTCGGAGATCGAGGCTCAAAAATGGCAAAACGAAATCCCGACCCTATTTATCTAAGGGCAATATATGAATTAAACTAAATTACAACTAATTAAACTGGAAATCAAGAATTAAAGCAAGTAAACTAATCAACAAAGCATGAAACTAATTTACAATGCAAGGAAAATGAAGAACAAAACAATATTAAAGGAGATGATAGTGAATAATTCAATCTTACAACACTAAATGGATGTCACCCCAAGAAGAGAAGAAGATGATCTATCAAAACCAAACCCTAAC
Source organism: Sambucus nigra (assembly GCA_949130495.1). Classification (NCBI taxonomy): domain Eukaryota; kingdom Viridiplantae; phylum Streptophyta; class Magnoliopsida; order Dipsacales; family Adoxaceae; genus Sambucus; species Sambucus nigra. The sequence goes on along the minus strand of OX422221.1, from coordinate 199,291,539 downwards.
CTAAAATGTCTTCTAAAACTAAGTATATCTGATATTACAACAAAATTCCCATATATAGTAAGTTGGCAGAAAAGAAAAGAAGAAAGAAAAGAAAAGATAAATATCTCAAAAAAAGCAAGGGATCGATCGATCGATCCATGGTTGAAATCATGGAAAAAATCTGAAGGATAGATCGAAATATAATTTTGATCGATCGATTGATCAATAAGGGTAGCTTCTCCTTTCCTCCTATTTTGGTGTATATGAATTTCTCGTCCGCTAAAAACGCCGTAACTTCTTCGTTCGGACTCGGAATTGCATTGTTCGCGGCCACGCGAAGCTTGTAAGGAGGGATACAACTTTCATGAGATGTCGAGACAGGTTCCAAAACTATGAATAGAACGGATTGCCCCTGAACGTGCGATTACATAAAGAACTTGAGCAAAATGCGTTCGAACTCCATTCTTAGTACCTAAATACCTACAAAAGCCCAATTATACCTCATATAGCATGTTAACAATATAAACCGAGGTTGTATGGTTAACGGGCTTAAATATAGAGATTAAGGCACTTGAGGGGGCTAAAATGCGTAGGTTCGACGGATGAAATACGTAATATTTGTGTATTATCACACCCCCTAACTTACACATTTCTAGTCCCTAGCAATGAAATAGGATGAAACAATAAATACAAGAAAACCATAAGCAGGATAAGTACAAAAATATGGTATAAAATCATAAGGCCACTTTCGCGGGAGATTCGATTGCATTTAGCGTATTCAGTAAGCCGTCAAACCCCTAGGTTACCCTAGTGGACGAGCGTCGTCTCGTGAGGGTTTTCAGGGATGAAACCCACAAACATCATAGAGTTTCCTCAAAATATCCCCAATCACATGCGATAAACTCAACAATACGAACAAGATTTCAACATGTTATTAACATAGCAAATGAATTCACGTGAAAAGTAAGTAGTTATTAACATTATCGAATGCACCTCAATGAATTGAAACTTTAAAATGTGGGAGGGGAGTGAGCACACGCAAAATATGATTTGGCAAAAACTTAAATAAATCGGATACTAAATATCAAAGAAAGCATAAAAGTCAATCCTCACGGGCATTACACTCATCAAATGAATTCACTTGAAACAGGGAGGTAACATACGGGACATGCGGGCATAAGGAGTAAATGTAAAGGGAAACTAGGTCGCGCACATGTCACAATTGAAGAACTCTATATAGAAAATAAGAACTATAATCTCAGTGAAAGATACCGCACATATAAAAGAGGCGAAATGCATTTTCACATATTATCAAAACTATTTAAACCTTTGAATTACGTATACTTAAGATCACATATGACTTTAATAGGGTTGTAATGTAGGCTAGGCTAGGGTACAAAGTGAAAGAGTAGTATATACGGATTCAAAGGTGTTTGGGGATGAAACTCGGGATAATGGGAAAAAGTGGGCAATTTCAAAATTAGACAAATGATTTCCAAACGAGCATTAGATATAACAATCGAGAGAGTAACAAGGATTATTGAATCACTATAAACAATATATACAAATTTCTCTTTCTTTTTCTTTTCTTCTTTTTCTTACTTTTTCTTTGGTTTTCTTATCCTTTTTGCTTTCTCTTTTTCTTCTCTTTTTCACTACACTTTCTTCTTTTCTCACTCTTTTCATGCTCAAATTGAAACCACAAAACAACAATATCATTCAATCCCAAGTAAACAATCCAAACAAGGGTATGTAAGGTAATATATATGGTATATAACTCCAGTTTGGAGTTGGTTAGGGGATTTTGGGTAATGAAACGAAAGGCTAGTATTTAGGCTCAAGTGGGTTGACTATGGAACATATAAAAGGCGAGGTCAAGGTCATATGGGTGATATACAAAGATGGCCTATGATCATTTCAAAAAATTTATGCAATTCTCGTGTCAAAATAATATATGAAAATCATGCACAAGTTATACATTTCAAGAATGAACTCAATTAATGAGCGGTCAATGAAAAAATATAGAGATTACCAATGACTGTTACGTTTTCAAAGAGGAAAGAATAGTGTATACACTCACAAATGAAGATAAGTCTCTAATCTCACTCGGTGTAAGTATATACAGTGCAACAAAAGATTATTGAGTTATAAAAATATTAAACCAAATCAATATAACAAGAAAAACGCATGTGCTCACGGGATAAAGTTTAATTCATGAAGTTATTCATAATATTAATGATTTAAGGACTAAAGTCTAATAACTTCTAAAATCGATAACATGCATCGTTGAATTGTCTAATGGATAGGGCAATTATTAAAATTTATCATCGTAAAAAAGGGAAAAATGCCCATAAAGGAGAAAAAAGAAAGAAAATATTTTTCAAAATTTTCAATTTTTTAACAAAAACATGCTTTGTAACTAAATTGTAGTTAAATTCAAGTCGTAAACAATGAAATGGATAGAATATCCCACACCCCCTAACTTAAATGTTGCATTGTCCCTAATGCATCCATTAAAGAACACAACACAAAGATAGGAAAAGACTGATATTACCCAAATTTGGAGCGATCTCCATAAGTAGAAGTCCAAATGAATCTGCAAAACAAGTTAGTACAAAGCATAGGAAGAATATGTACCGATGTATTAAGTTAAAAGAATCTATGTCACAAGTCACAACAATATAGAGGGGCTGAAGTGAAAATACTAGATAAATTGATGGTGAACATTTTGATTTTATAAAATGGAAGGTCACACACATCAAAATGCAATAAACAACCTCAAACTACATTCTCATTTCTCATTTCATAAGTTCGATACAAAAAAACTTAATACATAACAACTATTAAAAAAATAATAAAATAAAATAAAAAATACAACATAATATCGGTCCGAGAAATGCAAAAATGTCTCAAAACATCAGTAGCCTAGTGGCCGGAACAACTAGGATCAGAAGGATCCTGAAAATGAGGAGGTAGAGGGGCGTCCGAATCATGCCGTTGCAAATAAATGTCTCGCATCATCGCTTCCATCATTTGGTACTCATGCCTCTACTGCGCTTTTGCCTGCCTCTGCTCGGCTATATGCTACTGACGATCATCTCGATCTTGCTGCAGATCGGCCTACTGCTGTCTCAGCTCTAACTGCTACTGGTCTAGGCGGGACTCCCATGTAGCCCACCTAAGTTGGGTCTCCTCCCAGCGCTGGTCCTGCACTGCCTGAAATGCCTCAAAGAGGGCATCCAAATATGTGTGTGGCACGTGAGAATCCTCACCTTGCTCCATATGTGTCATATCTGCCTCCTCCTCTGCTATGTCAGTTGCCTTTGCCCTCTGCCTTTTGTTCCCCGGTTCCCCCATGCGTGAGTCAACATCTTCGAGATGTTATCTTTTGTGAGAAGCCCTAGTGGCTCACGCTTGCAATCATCTTTGTACTCTACGCAACCGTTTGAAGTGTAGATCCTCTTGATGAGGGAAAGAAAAGGAAGGGAAAATCTCTAAGCCACCTCCTTGGATGTCGTGAGAATCGTCTCCAAAAAGATTTTGGGAAAACTAATTTCGCCCAAATTATTAAGCATATTGTAGATGAATGTCGCATGCTTGTGACGCACCTCTGATCGGTTTCTCATCACCACGAAAGAGTGGATGTTGATGTAGTGGAGTATTCTAGGAAAGTTCGCCATTGCAGTCGAATGTAAAGCACCCTTCTTCCATACTTCGCCCGGCGCAAGGGCCTCAATCAACGTCGCATGACCAAAGAGATCTCCATCCAATAAACTGATAGGATCTGCAGGGTTTGGAACACCCATAAATGATGCCAAATCATAATGGCATAGCAGTATCCGCACCCCACGGACCATGGCCTCATACGTAGTAGGCCCCTGCCCTCTCACCTCTACCAATGTCGCGTAAAATATTCGGATGAGCTCTTCATTGACGAAACCATTGGTAGGAGAAAGGGCTCCCATCCCTGTCGAAGCAAAAGAGCACGCGCCTCCTGAGTGTATATAATCAAGGGTCCAGGAAAAATGATAACCCAAGGGTCTCTAGGAAGTCTGAAAATAGTCATGAAACAAGTCCCGCTCCTACTCACAAAGGAACCCCTCAAAGCCCCGGTTGGGCATGCAACTAGTGAACTTATATTTCTTGAGATTTGCCATTTCAACCTACAAAACAATAATTAAGCAATACAAAAAATTTGTAAGCACAATTAATGGTTAGTTAGTGTACGAGTTGAAATGGTGGGTGCACGTGCACAAAATGGAGCGAAAAAAATCAACATTGCGATAAAATTTGTCGATATGCGACAACGAGTGAAAATCACCCAAGTGTGCGCCAAAAATGGATTGAAAACTGTTTGGGGAATTTTAGCGAACACTTGGCGTGCGCAATGTGAGGCAAGGGTGAAAAATACCATTTGAACCAACAATAGAGCCCCGTTCATGAACACAACAACAATGCAGCAACACATATGTGTTCATGAATGGATATATAGCAATAATAAGCAAGAAAAACAGTTGGAACAACCAAACAAGGGACACAACCAACACACCCTCAAACATGTCAAAACATTGATAAAACAGTTGAATAATGACACAATTCAACCAAAATCTACAAATACACAATTAAATAGGAAGGAGTATACCTTAAAAGTGTAGAAAATGGTTGAAAAATGAAGGAAATGGGTTGGGGGATTTTTGGGGCTCGAAAGTGTGAAGAGAGGAGATAAAAAGAATGAAGGAAAGTGGGAAAAAAGAAGCAGATTTCGGCCTTTAAGTGGACGATCGATCGATCGAGCCTTGGCATCGATCGATCGATCATACAGCAAAATGCCCACTGCATGTTGTTTCTAATAAGGGGGGAAATGGCATTTAAGGGAGTATTGAAGGTGAATGGGAAAGTAAATATATATATGTATAAATATAGTATATATAAGTATAAGTATATAAAAATACAAATAAATAAAATAAAATAACAAATAATTAGACTAAATATGCACATACATACACATACGGTAACCAAAAAATGAAAAATATATACGACAAGCGACACACACGCATGTTCGCAAAGAAATGACAAATAAAAGAAAAACAAAAACAAAAACAAATTCAAATGTGTAAGAATGAGTGTGTGTAAAATAAAGAAAAATATTTTTGTGATTTTTTTCATTTTTTCTTAACAAAAGTATGCCGGGACGCACAATTTCTCCAATTTCAAGTCCGTTGAACCTACATAGAGAGTTAGAACCAAGCATGCAAAAAATATAACAAAAGATTAACTAATTACACTAGACTAAATTAAGAAAAGTAAAAAATGAAAAAGTTAGTATATAGAACCTACACATGGGAATTCTAATTAGCTATATACTAAAAGTAGGAATTTTTGAGGGCCCACCCAAACAACATTTTGACTTTGGAAGATCAATGGTGGACCCTCCCTCTCATGCATGCCTCCAGAAAAATAGGAATTCCGTTCAAACGACGGAAGGCATGTGGGTGGTGGAAAAAAAGAACAATCCCCAATTAAAAATTTGGGAGGGAGGATGGGGGATTTGGATAGGAGGGGCGACAAATACACATGTGGACCAAGAAAAATTGAAACATCTCCCAAGTATTTTAAAATTGGAATGGGAGGCGGTGCACATGAGGGCAAAGATGTCGTCATGGAATGCGGCTCGAGCGAGTACTCCTCGTCGGTGAAAAGGTTTGGAACAAAAAGGTTTTGAACCAATTCATTAGGTACTAAAATTGGTGTGACAATATAGAATAAAGACGGGGATGAAAGAAATTCAATCTCAGGCGATGAGTTATCATCGCTTGAAAGTTGAATTTCGGAGGAAATAGGATCGTTTACAATGAAACTTTCTTCTTTGAGAATCAAAGAAGAAATGAGTTCATTGTAAATGGATACTACACCCCTTTCATCCTCGTTTTCATTCTCTACTATACCATGGGTCAAGTCAAGGATGATTTGTTCCAAAGTAGGAACAAAGTCCTCATTTGGTTCAAAACAATCCTCGACTTCGGTAGTCTCCGAATAAAAGTTGTCATCGGATTCAAATAGTAAATCCAACTCGTGTTCCCAATAACGATTTTTTACCCGATAATGGTTTTCAATCCTCTCATTTTCAAGCATGCGCAATCCCTCACCGAAACTTATAGGGCGAGGAGAGGATTCTTGGAAATGAGAAGTTTGGAAATTGTTCTTGGGACTACAATCAAAATCATTAACATAAGAATTTTGAAAATGATTACAATCTCTTTCAAAACTCTAATCATAAGGATCTTGCGACCCAGAATCAAAATGATCACGCCCAAAATTGATGTAATCCAAACTTTGACTTTCGTAATACTCACCCAATGTCATTTTAGATGTTGCAATTTTTTGGGATTGCAAGTATTAACCAAAAGACATAGGTTTATCGTAATTTTGAGAATTATCATTAGGATTACCAGAAAAATTAGAATAAGACATGCTTACCCTAAGTTAGAATAAGACACGCATGAAAGGTGTGTTCGTGTAAGAACACAATCGTTATTTTCTGTTTCACCGTGCTGATACAAACAAACCTACGTTACGACTACACTTACGATACAAGTATAGCGATAAGTCGGGTATCGAATCCACAAGGAGTGTTCGACAGATTTTAATTGGATTATTAATTCAGGAATAAAAATGTAAAAGGGTAATGGGTGGTTATAAATAAAAGTAAAAAAGAGAAGTTAAGTCTACACAAAAGTAAAGCGAGGATCGGGATAGCATCTAACCATACGAATCGAAACAACTACTAACCAAGATTTCGGTTGGAGAGCAATTTAATCGAACATTATCAATTAAACATAAACTTTACATAATAAGGAATTCAAGCCAAAGTTGCGTGAATAAACATTTAACCGAAAATTGGTCATACGCGGATTAAATTCGGATTATCGCTATAAACACTAACGATGCATGACAGAGAAAGTTAAACGCGTAATAATCCGACTTTAATTCGTGCGGGTTCAATTATACGCAATTTTTCACAAAACCTAATTTTCGGAGCTCGGGGCCCGAAAATGGGGGAACGAAATCCCGACCCTATTTATCTAAGGGCAATACATGAGTTAAACTAAATTACAACTAGTTAAACTAGGAAAGCCATAATTAAAGCAAGTAAACTAATTAACAAAGCATGAAACTAATTTACAAAGCAATGAAAATGAAGAACAAAACTATATTAAAGGAGAGGATAGTGAATAATTCAATCTTACAACACTAAATGGATGTCACCCCAAGAAGAGAAGAAGATGGGCTCTCAAAACAAAACCCTAACCAAAAATGTGTTCCAAAACAAAGTGTATCTGATATTATAACAAAATTCCCATAAATAGTAAGTTAGGAGAAAAGAAAATAAGAAAGAAAAGAAAAGAAAAATATCTCAAAAAAGCTGGGGATCGATCGATTCACTCCTTTAGTCGATCAATCGATGGTTGAAATCGTGGAAAAAATCTGAAGGATAGATCGATCGATCGATCCTTTTGATCGATCGATCGATCAAGCAGGGCAGGGCAGCTTCTCCTTTCCTATTGTTTTGGTGTATATGAATTTCTCGTCCGCTATAAATGCCGTAACTTCTTTGTTCGAGCTCGAAATCGCGCACCGTTCATGACCACACGAAGCTTGCGAGGAGGGCTATAAATTTCGTGTAGATGTCGGGCCAGGTTCCCAAATTTTGAATTGGCCGGATTGCCCTTAAATGTGCGATTGCGTACGGAACTTGAGCGAAATGCGTCTGAACTCCATTCTTAGTACCTAAATACCTACAAAAGCCCAATTATACCTCATATAGCATGTTAACAATATAAACCGAGGTTGTCTGATTAATGGGCTTAAATTTAGAGATTAAAGCACCCTAGGGGGCTAAAATGCGTAAGTTCGACGGATGAAATACGTAATATTTGCTTATTATCACCAAACCAAACCCGATTCTAGAACCCGAACTCTCCTACCTATCCAACTAATTCCAAAACCTCCAGCCACGATCCATGATCAAATACCCATCCAAGTAACCAAAACCCAAACCCATTTCCATTTTTCTCCTAAGCCACGATCTCACCTGTTACAAACCAAAAGACCAAACTCAAATCAAAAAATAAAAAATAAAAAATAAATAAAAACCACATCCCATTTAACCCACACCTATTTGCCCAAACTACCCCCAACTAACTCATTTAACACATATACCCAAAATACCCCATAACCATATCATATTTTGTCACCCAAATTTCCTCACCCATGTACCTTCCTTACCTCACACCTTTGTCGTGCACATGTGCACTTCCATTAGTCAATTTACCCTCATGTGCACTCAACCCATGCTCTTGCACTCTCAAAAAACCCAAACTAACCCTTAGCTCCATGCCTACTATAAAAACAAGATGAAGACCATTTTTACAAGAGGGCTTTTGTAGAGAGAATTCTAGAGAGAGATAGTTAGAGTAGAAAATAAATTAGGGAAATATTTTGTAAATAGTTTTTATTTTTATTTTTTTTATAGATTTGTGAGGGTAAATTGTGAGTAATTCAATTGAGTATTGTAATGAGTTGATTATTGTTGGATGCTCATATTGGATCGATGGTGCGTGATTTCAAGGAAATAAGAGTTCAATTTCACTTCAAGAGATTGGGTTTGATTGTTCTCTTCTCTTCTCATTTATTTTATGCCTTTGATTGTTAATTTGTCAAATTTCATACATGTTAGGCTAAATCCCCTTTCAAGGGGTGAAGGGAAATTTTAATTTAATTTAACTGGTTTCATTACTTGAAAATTTCCTTTGAATATTAATTTTGATTCCCCACCCTTAAATGTACGCTTCGAGAGAGGGTAAAATATTTTCGAGAGAAAATCGAAGTTCTAAGTTATAATACCCATTTTAGACTCGAACTAGAGATAGGGGTTTCTTAAGTGGGGTATTATTACTTGAATTTCAACTCTAAATTTATTTTTGAAGATTTACATAAATTTTAATAGATCGATCCTAGCGGGTGATTAATTAAAATGAGTGTAGATCTATTTTTCTTGAGTTGTGGGGTGTCAAACTTAATTTTTGAAAAGGTTACTATTAAAATTACATTTGCAAAGAGAGTTGATTTGTAATTTTGATATTGATTTTGGAGAATTCAATTCATTAAATTAATTAGTTAGAATAGCTAAAATTTTTGGTTTAATCCTACTCCTTGATTGTTCTCACATTTATTTACCTCACTTTATCTCTTATTTTAGTGTTAGATTTTATTTTTCGCTTTTAGTCGCTTTTTAGTTTATCATTTGATCTCCCATTTAGTTTAGTGTTATTTCACCTCACCTCACCTAATTGTTTTAATATTTGAAAAAGCTAAAAAAAATAAATAGAAAAAGCAAAAGCCCAAAAAGAAAAGAAAATTGAATTACAATTGAGTTTGTCTCTAGCTTACCCCCTTGATGTGGATTGATACCCTTACCTCTACACTTGAGTTTGTTATATTTTGTAGGTAATTTGAGGATTTTGATTAGAGGATTTTTTCAAGCAACGACGAACAACACACGCAAAAAGCATTTCTATCAAATGGCGTCGTTGTCGGGGAGAGGCTAATAAAGTTCACTCTATCAAATGGTGTCGTTGCCATTCTTGGGAGCGTGAAGCACTCAGAGTGGATTCAATTTTTTACTTCATTTATTTCTTATATTTTGTTGCATTTTAGTACCAGTTTTATATGAAGTTGCAAGGTTATATGTACTAAGTTTATTTCGTTGAATATACACACACAACCCAATTAAAATTTGCCAAGTAGAGATATATTCAAATATTAAATTTGTTTTGCAAGTTTACAAGTTAGCATAAACAATTTCCATTTAATGCGATGAGATTGATAACTTGATTAATTGAAATAAAATTATCCAATTTTATCCATATTATCCTAAGCACACATTTATGTGATTTAATAAAGTAAATTGCGAAAATCACAACCACAACGCGCCAATGTACGAGGAAAACCCAAATGGGAAAAACCTCGGGCGGTTGGGCCTAGACAAAATCCACTAAAAAATAGGTTTTACAAGAGACTCAAAAGACTTAAAGACATTGACTCACTCAAGGCGTGCTTATGCCTTCCTCGACATCCGAATTTGTAGTACGCGAAGCTCCAACGCATTGCTCGACACTCCTCGTGTCGCGGTATCCACCGAAGCCCAAAAGCACCGTCTCCACTAAGCTTGAATGCATAGATCCACCGCAAACTTGATTATTGAATGTCAAGTTGATTGCAAGGGGTTTTGTTTCAAAAGTTAAAAATGGTGTTGGAGATTGATTTTACCAAAAAGTGGGAAGTTATAAAAAATGATCTCTAGAGAATATAAAACTTCCTTAGTTTTTGAAACTGATTTTCGTCCATATATTACAATAGAAAAAGTACTGGACCAAAATAGTTTTTGTAAAATAACTACTGGAAAATAAGTTAAAAAAATTTAGATCTGGCAGAACGCGTTCGAACGAGGTCGTTCGAATGACTTATCGTTCGAACGAGTTATCCAACGATGTTCCAGTGTAGCATTAGATAGGTCGTCAGAAATCTCGTTCAAACGGGGTCGTTCGAATTACATTTCTAACGAGCTTCTAACGAGTTTCCAGTGTGGCCTGGGGAATGTCGTTAGATCCAGGTCGTTCGAAAAACTTGAAGAAAACTTCGAACGAGATTTCTGTTTTTCATAAAAAATGTTGAAATTAATTTCAAAAATGGTTCTTTATGAAAATTAAATATTTACGAACATTACTCTATATGAAAATTTCTCGATTATAAAAAATACTCCAACACATAAAATTGATTTTGGTCATATACCTTTTAGAAGAGCGAACATGGCGTGCATATTAATGTCGCATGAACTTTGGATGAAATGCTCGAATCTTTACGGTGGTATGATGCTTGATGAGGAATGACCCAAAATTGTTTTGTCCAAGCCAATATAACAAATGACTCGATTGGAAATTTCACCTTACAAATCTCCTCCTTTGGCTATTCCAGGACAAAATAAAATAATAAAAAAGAAATAAAAAGACTAAATTTGGTAAGCCAGCCGTCAAGCCGATTCTAAACCCCATCCCAAAAACCCAAAAAAATAGACTCAGTGACACGACTGACGATGCTGCAAAAGACTAGGTGATGTATCCTACACACATGAAACAACAAATTCATAAACGCATGGGGAAGTAGAGAATGTAACACATATAAAACAGTATGTTAGCATATGTTGTGAATAGTAAATAAACTCCCCCTAAATTATGAATTCCCCCTATCAATATTTCTCCCCCTTTTTGTCCTGAAAAGACAAAGGGATAAATAGTTGCATGTTAAAAGGTAAGCGAGAGGACAATAGGCAATAAAAACAATAAATATTAAGAGATGAACTGAGAAAGGGAATAACAGGAGAATTCATTAACCAGTGGGAAATGGGAAATAGTCAAGGTGCATACATGTCATAAGGAAAAAAAATCCAAACCAAAGGAAACAATACAAGAAATAAAACATCCACTCATCCTCACAATTACATTGAGAAAGGAGATGAAAAAGACTAAAAATCAAGGAGCACGAGCATCATTAGGAGAATCATCGGTAAAGGAGCCGAAACTGGATGAACCTGCACCTCTACGCATCTCCATGAGGCGAATGGACTCAAGGTGCTCCATCAGAAGAGAATCCCGATGAGCCTGTGCTTCATCTCGGCGAGCTTGAGCCTCCTCCTGACGAGCTTGTGCCTCTCTGTCCTGCTGCATTGAAACCAAAATCTCCTGCAACAACCCCCTATCTTGACACCTATCTTCCTGAATCTGCTCAACCTGTGAACGGATAAACAAAATATCCTTCGAATCTACGAGTGCAAGAGCATACGAAGAAGAGGGTCGATGGATAGAACGAGAGGGTGAGGGACGACTTGGAGCAGGGTGGGAGGAAGTGGTGGAGGGAGAGGAGGCGGAGGGAGTGAGGTGAGGGGTATCGGAGGGTAAATGACCATGAGATCGGCTGATCGATGACATGTCAATGGTTTGGTATCGGGTGATGGGGACATAGGTGGATAGGCGGGGGCAGCCGACGGTAAGACAAAGCCGAGTAATAATAGCGGCAAATGGGAGGGCTTGGCAAGCGGGACTGGAAGGAAGGATCCTAACCATTCGAATGACACTAAAGATGAAGGCGGGGAGATCTATGGTAGCCCTAATGCTAATGACACTAAAGATGAGGTCCATGTGCATTTTGGTGATTTGGGTTGTGTTCGCACGGGGAATAAGACATGCACACACGATCTAATTAAGGACCATAAAATCGAGATGCAAATATTTATGAAAGATTGTGACAGTGTCGGGAGGGTTAAGCCTAAAGACGGTGCGCATAATGAGGTAAGGGTCAGGACGAGTATCGGGAGCCCATGGGAAGGAGGGATTATTGACCCTAGGTAAGGGGATGAGATGAGCAATGGATTCGGGAGAGACAATAATCTCCTTACCGCGCACTCGAGAGTAAATATTATTCTCCCTATCATGCATCCCAAAATAAAATTCCCGAATGAGGTCCGAAAAAATAGTGTCCATGAGTGAGAATAGGGGGTCCCACCCTAAATCAGAAATCCACGAATGCACAGTGGTGCCGTGGAGGGATTGGAGATTGAAAATTTTCTCACGCACAATAGAACGAGTAGAGAAACCTTGTGTATGATATTGGGTGTGTGCGGAGAGTGATCCCCAATAAAGCCTAAGGTCGGGATTAGATGCATTTGCATTGGACTCCTAAGGACACAAATTTCCAATTGAGTCCTTTGTAGCTTTGGCTTAATTCAGACAAAAACGTTTGAGTCATAGGATGAGTTAATTGATCATCCTTCAAGCCTATGACGTGTGAGTTGAAGACGTAGCGGCCAAGAGTATAAAGCTTCATCAAATTGCCGAGTTTAATGTGCCTCGTTTCTACGTCATCAATAGTGGTTCCATGCTCCCAAGGTATGAATGCATTATATATATATATATATATATATATATATATATATATATATATAGGAGCTTGGAACATTATAATGGGTGTAGGTTTAATTAAAACTGTTGTTTATTTTCAGAAAGATTTAATTAAAACTTTAAAAATAGTTTATAAAGTTTCTGGGCTAAAAAAGAAAATTTCCAGCTTTTTGGAATTTTGTTCGATATGTCGTTCGAACGAGTTTTTCGTTCGAACCAAATGTCGTTCAAACGAGTTTGCCAACGAGTTCCCAGTTTGGCCTCTGTAACTTCGTTCGAAATGTCGCTCGAATGAGATGGATGTTTGAACGATATTTCCAACGAGATTTCTAACGAGTTCAATTTTTAAAGGCACTGGAACTTCCTTAGAATGTCGTTAGAAGTCCGTTCGAACGAGATTTCATTCGAATGATAAATCTCGTTCGAACGAGATTTGGCAGGAACAGTTAAATGGCAGTTTTTGATAGTTTTCACCCAGTTTCCCATTATCTTTTCCCACTAACTTTTGACTGAATATCTAAGTGCGGGAACCAACTTTGGAAAGTTAACTTTTTCGTACACATCTATCTCCAAGAGAGATTTTGAGAGCAAAAGAGAAAAAGGAAAAGTTCATGTTTTAAAGTGTATTTTTCAAAGAAAAATTCATTTACACTTTAGTTTTCGCCCATGTTGTTTATTCCAAGTATTCTTTATATATATACATTGCTGGGAGTTTGGCATCGATTTTTCATCTCTACCGTTTGAAAAGACGTTTGGGTTTGCTTCTACATCCCACAAAGAAGAAGAGGTTTGCATTGATTTACCCACTTGAAGAAAGGCTCCTAGTTTGGGTGATAGTGACCATATAAAGTCCGATCGGTGGATTCTGAGACCGCAGTGGAGCTCCGTGATTATTCGCTAGGCAGAGGTTGATACAAGAAGACGCGTGGGGACTTGAGAGGGATCGAGTCAAGTGTTGTAAGTCATCTTGCATGTATTTGTAAATTCCGTACTTAGTGGATTTGAGGCTAGGGTCGTCCGAGGTTTTTTTTCGTTCTGGGTTTTTCCTCGTACATCGCAGCATAGTGATTTATTGTTTATTTTATCTTGCTATACTCACCTAGAACACATGCTTAGGTAATTCAAGATAAAACTTGGTTTTAATCACTACATGTTTAATTTGGTGTTAAATTAAATATTGGGTAATTTTTAGTTAATTCAATTCAAGTCATTTAATTTAATTTGATAAAATTGGTTTGGCCTAATTTGGTAAAATTGAGAAATATGAGTTAGGCAAATTTATAGGACTTCGTTAAATTAATTGTGTTTAAGTGAAATTAACATTAGTGTGTGTTTTAATTTAATTTCACGTTGTTTAATTTTAATTCATATAGAAATAATTTTTTTTGTTAATTTGAACCATCATTTTACGCTTTCGCATCTAAAAAGGAAATTATTGGTTTTTGTTTCAAAATTGGGGGCCTATTGTTCCAACATTATATTTTTAGAAGGCTTGTATTAGGATTATTTTATTCATTGCTTGTATTGCGGTGCATAGAGACACCTTTATTGTATTTTTCATCTTATAAAAAATTGTAATCATCGAAGATAAGCTTGATAGGGAAACTGGACAAGGTAGAGAGAGGGCGTCCAATGGTGACGATTTAGAAGCCTCGCTACCTAGGGTCAGTAGGACTCCCGAGGCCGACTGAGATAGGCGTGATATCCCCCCGATCGACTCAAATTTTTCGGCAGCCCTAGGCGTAAAAACCGTGGGAGGTACATTTCTCAAACCCTCACGCCTCTCCTGTTAGCGAGTCAATTATTTTGTGTGCTTTGTGTGCTCTTACTTGATTTTATTCTCCATTTATTTTTGAATGGTGTGATGAATTAATTAATTAAGTCCTACACCCGGTCACTAACGAGAAGGGATTTCATCACCCGACTCACTCGCTAACCATTGTGTGCTACCCTAGCCATCATTAAATTTAAAATCAATTAACTAGGTATCCCACTAGGAGAACATTTTTGCAAAGGCAATCACTTAGATAATTCCGTGGTTTTTTATCGCCTGCGGACTTAATTAAAATTTGACTGCTCTTTCACTAAATCTAAAGATAAAAATTGGCTATGTGCTAGTTAGGACTTCTCCTTAGCTTGTGTGTGTGTCCAATTCATTTTTCGGTAGTCGGTTTTAGTTGGTTCGTCCAATTCAGAGAGTCCATATTTTTCCCCACCTTTTCTTCCAAAAAAAATCCAAAAATATTTTCTTTCATTTTTATAAAAAAAATCCAAAAATATCTTCTTTCTTTCATTTTAGAAAAATCTAAAAATATTTTCTTTCTTTCATTTTAGAAAACTCCAAAAATATTTTCTTCCATTATTTATAGAAAATCCAAAAATATTTTCTTTCCTATTGAAAAAATTAAAAAAATTAAAAAATCAAAAAAAATATGTATCTCCTCATGGACGAAGAACGTCCCTTACGGGATTACTTTAGCCATTTCTCATTCTCTCAAAGCATGTTTGAGGTTGAGCCCGAGTCGAACCTCCATACCTTACTTCGTGGCTTTAACTCTCAACCACACACCATTGATATTGTGGCATCGCCCACACACGCATCTCACATTTCATCGCCTCCGATGATGAGTGTCAACGCATCACATGATTTTCCGTGCACCCATTGTTCTTATGTCGATCACATGTTCCATGAGTGCCCTTACTCTTCATATTCCTACGAACCCACCATGGAACATGTGTATCCATATGACACTGTTCAGGAACCCACCTCGGCCGATTATACCGATATATCCAATCCCGAGTTGTGTGAGTGCCCGAGATATTCGTGGAGGCCTGATCACCATTCCACACAATACGAATCCCAACCCGATGTTATGGATCCTCACACATTCCAACAGTCATCATGGCAGCCTTGTGCACCCGTTCACAATCAATTCCCTCATTACGCACCCCATGAGTATCAACCATTTGTCCATCACGAAAGCGATCCTTTCGTGTATGATGAACTAGGCCCCACTCCACACACTTCATCTGAGTATTCACCATAATCATGATCATAGTGAGTTGTGTCCACCTCAACCACTGCCTCCACCCGTCACTCCACCACCACCATCCACATCCGCTCTCGAACGCCTCTTGCAAAAGTTCATACTCAAGCAAGATAAATCCACTCAAATCCAAAATCAAGCTCTCCAAAGGCATGAACGGAGGTTAAATGAATTGGAGTGTGCGAGAGATTCGGAAATTCCTATGGCTCCACCCATCGTTGCAACCGAGTGTGATGATGATGAGTCCTCTTATAACACGGATTTTGAGTGTGACCAACCCTACCACCCCGAGAATCTCAAAGTTGAGACCATCCCATGGTCCGGGCCCCAAGTCGACAATTGTGTTGACTTACCTTTCATTAGTGAGACTGATCCAACCCCACCATCTCCATATGAACCCATCATCGTGGTTCACCTTCCCACTCCCTTTGAATCCAAAAAAATGCCCGAGTCTATGCCTAATGAGCCTACCATATGTGTTTCTGAGGAACCACTTTATTCTAGGTTAGCTCCGGCTACAAGTGCTCACCATTTTCCCGAGATAGAATCTGTGATAGTTCCTACCTATCCGAATATGGATGATGTCCCCCCATGCATGGCTCCCTATGAGCCCGATATTTTTCGTGAATCCTCTATCTTAGGTCTTGAGCCTCGTTTGAACCAATTACCCCATTCATCGGTGCTATTATTTTGGAGAATTTGGCCACTCCTTCTTTAGAACCCACACTTCTTCCTGCGAGTGCCCTTGAGGATCACTTCGTGCCTCTTGAGTAGTGTGCGTCTCCTACTCTTGAGATGGATCATCTTCCTCCACCGTTTATCCCACCCAACCCACCCATTGTCCCTTCTACCCCACCTCCTGGTTTGGATCTTGCCTTTACGCATTTAACGTTTCCATCTACATTTTAAATCCTCACCTTAAACCATCCTCCACCACCCATGACAGTATTTTTGGTGCTACTATCCACTGTGACACCGAGCTTGTTATCCCATGCACACCACTCTCTTGTGGTGTTGATTTTTCTTCTCCATAGCTCCCTGGTGTGTCACGGCGTGACCATTATCATTGCCCATTCATAGAACGGTCGGGAAATTTCCATGAGGCCCACCCAATTACAATTTTCACACCATTTCGCCTCCCTCACCAACTTGAGCACCATGCCTATAGGGCCCTAGTTTCCCTCACCTTTAGGCTCAATAAGTCCCATGGCGGATACCTCTTGACCCTTTCCACCCTCACCTTAGCCCTTTTTCCCACCCTCCCATGGTCCACCGATGCTTTGCATCGTGTGATGCACTTTTCCATACAAATGCATTGACCCCTTTAGCCTTTATTCATCAAGACTGATGCTTTAGTTTTGTTTGGGGGTGACTCTCATCACCCAATTTTTCTGCCGCCTCGCCCCATCATAGATCTTATCTTTATGGTGAGAATGACTCGGTCTGGCTAAAGACATTAAACTTAGTGCTACAGGGAGGCAGCCCACATTTCTTGTACTAGTTTCATCTTGTTTGGGGGTGGTGTTTCACATCACCCTATGTTTCTCAAGTTTATAGACTTGTACAACTTTTGTTATCTCACTTCTTATTCAGGTTTATTCTTGGTTATATCTGTCCATTTCATTAGCGGTTGTTTCTGGTAATCTCTTTCCACCTTATGCTCTCAATTTTAAAAATCATATTACTTAACATCGAGGACGATGTTCCTTTTTGTTTGGGGGTGGGGAATTTTATCAAAATCATACCACTTTTGAAAAAATTTGAGTTTTAAACCTGATTTTTAAAATTTCGTGCAGTTTCTTTCATCTCACTCATTGAGGTGAATTTTCAATCATCCATCTTTTTAAGTCTAAGAATCAAGCTAGAGTTTTTTTTCTAAACAACTTATGTAATATGTAACAAGGCACGTTTCACCATGAATTTCAAGACACAACAAAATTTGGGCACTTATTATGTCAATACAGTTTAGAGTTGAAGAGTACTACAATTCTAAAGACAACCTTAAGGATCACTAGTAGAGACTTTAGCTTGTGAGATTCGTTCCTTCACCCATTCAGAGAGTTTTACGCAATCTCTGAGTCACAAGTTAATTCAACTTCTTTTGGGTCCACACTTTAATTGTTGTATGATCTCACTATTCTTTATCTTTGGCTTGATCACTGAGAATGACATCTTTTTCGAGTTGTAAGAAACATGTGTCTGTAAATTTGTCCCGATCACTAGATTTTCACCCATTCACTTCACCCATGACATTCCCATATTATCCCATATTCATATCTATTCCTCTCATCATCCATACACATTTTCCATTCCATTTATATATCATCCATCATTTTTTTTATAAAAGAGTGTTGAGTCCAAATGGTAACTGTCTTCATTGTTGGTTTGAAAAGGGAGTGAAAACAAAAAAAAAGAGAAAAACAATAAAATAAAATAGCATAAATAAAATAGAAAAGAGAAAGAAAAGAGAAAGAGAAAATTCGGGAAAAAAAAGTGTTGAAGTTTGTTATTGTGTAATAAAGACATTTGTTCTTCAAGTATAGAACACTCTTCTATCGCATCCATCTTTTATGCATCACACATCCATCACTCATCATTCATCCATACATCACCATCCAACCTCATATCCCATCCTTTTTGTTTCATTTCCCCCTCACCCATTTTCATCCATGTTCCCATAGGTGTTCGGGCAAATGAAAGTCAATATGGTGAATAACTCGACGTTCTCACTATAGTGATTAGCATTATTTCATGAGATCATTTTTCTTTCTAATTGTTCGTTCTTTCTTATATGTGTACGAGACGTTTGAACTTGATTACATTTACTCACCTCCTCACATACAAGAGCGATACACTTACCCAAATCTCGTGAATTCAATTGAGAGAGTTATATCCAATGAGATTTGAAGTTGAAGCGTTGATTTCGAAAAGGAAATCTAGGAATTACTCTGATGATGCTCGGCCCGTTTTGACTGATTCACACTACACACATTGAGTTCTAGGAAGGATGTGCCTTGTGTATTTACTTAGCTAAATATTTTTATATTCTAGCTTGTATTTATCAAATTAATTCTCTCATGATGGATTGTGCGATTATTCCACGTCTAATAAGAGATTGACTGCCTTTCAATAAATCATTTTGAAATAAAGAATTTTGTGGGTGTATTCCCTGCAAACCCTCACGAGACACAACTCGTCCTGTAAGACAACCTATAGGTTTAAAGGCTTGTTGCACATGCTAAGTGCAATCGTAAGTGCCCACGAAAGTTGTACACTTTTGGGTTCTTATCTTTCTCTTTATCTCTATCTTATTGCTCGAGGACTAACAACGCTCTGTTTGGGGGGGGTGATAAGCACCCAAAACTGTACATTTTATACCCCGAATAGACGTATTTTAGTTGCTAATTCTCAGCAATTTGGGTCGTATGTGCTTTATTGTGTATTTTGTAGGTCGAATGCACGTTGCGGTGTTCAAATACGGATTTCAAGGCAATTGTACAGATTATGAAGCTAATTGCCAATCCCGTAACAGTAGCCTTCCCTAGCCTACCCTAAACTATGTCCCGAACCGTATGTGTTTGATTTGTTCCCTTTCGTAATTTTTATATATATAGTTTGAATCGTTTTTATTTTTAGGATTTATTTTTTTATTTCTTTTTACTTAATGATGTTTTATTTTGATTTTTAGTTTTTAGTTTTTATTTTATTTTATTAGGATAAAAAAAAAATTTAGGAATTCATTTATTTTTTTAGTTTTATTTGGATTTACATTTTTGTAGGTCTTTAGTTTTAATTTTTCAACTTTTAGGAATTTATTTTTCTTTACTTTTATTAGTTTATTTTTTTAGGACTTGAGTTTTTATTTTATTTAAGTTTTTATTTTTATTTTTATTTTTATTTTTATTTTTATTTTTATTTTTATTTTTATTTTTATTTTTATTTTTATTTTTATTTTTATTTTTATTTTTATTTTTATTTTTATTTTTATTTTTATTTTTATTTTTATTTTTATTTTTATTTTTATTTTTATTTTTATTTTTATTTTATTTTATTTTATTTTTATTTTGAGGATTTAATTTTTAGTTTTATTAGTTTTAGTTAGATATTTTTTTAGGGGTCATAAGTTAAACACACACACAACCCCTCACACCCCAATACCATACACACTCACACACACCTAAACCAACTCACATATACACACTTACCTACACACTACCCTATACACAAAATAACCCCCCCAACCACATACACATTTCCTACACCCTCACCCACCTAATCAAACCACCCTTCTTCTTCAACCTCCATCTTTCTCTCTCCTAAAACACCACTCTAACCCACCTTCCTTCAACCACCAAACTCACCAACTCCCCTTACTCCATAACCCAACTCAGATACACCCATGTCCGGCCACACCTCCAACTGCCACCCCCTACCGGAGCCATCCCAACTCCTGTAACCTCCTTATATCGCCGGCGAGCTCACTCGCCTAAAAACCCACACATCTCAACCCACCTTATCTCCCTTTAACCTGGCGACACCTAAACCGCCCCATACTCGCTAGAGCCAGCTCCGGCCAACTTGAAATCGTAACCCATTCAATCGGGCCAGTCCAGTCGCCCACTAGCAGCCCCAACCCATCGGCATGTCTACCCGATCGCGACTCCTGCATTGTCCACCATCTGCCCTCTCCGACGGCGAGACACCTTCGCAACCTTTCCGGCGACCGCCCAAACACCAACCGACGCCTGAAACCGTGAATCCAACAAACCAACCCAAACCAAACCCGATTCTAGAACCCGAACCCTTCTACCTATGCAAACAATTCCAAAATCTCCAGCCGCGATCCATGTCCAAATACCCATCCAAGTATCCAAAAACCCAAACTCGTTTCCTTTTTTCTCCCAAGCCACGATCTCACCTGTTACAAACCAAAAGACCAAACTAAAACTAAAATAAATAAAATAAAAACCACATCCCATTTAACCCACATGTGTATTAAACCCATTTTAACCCAATTTTCTCAAACTACCCCCAACTAACTCATTTAACCCATATACCCAAAATATCCCATAGCCATATAATATTTTGTAACCCAAATTCCCTCACCCATGTACCTTCTTTACCTCACACATTTTCGCTGCACAAGTGCACTTCCATTACCCAATTTACCCTCATGTGCACTCACCCCATGCTCTTGCACTCTCAAAAACTCAAACTAACCCTTAGCTCCATGCCTACTATAAAAACAAGATGAAGACCATTTTTACAAGAGGGCTTTTGTAGAGAGAATTCTAGAGAGAGATAGTTAGAGTAGAAAATAAATTAGGGAAATATTTTATAAATAGTTTTTATTTTTATTTTTTTTAAAGATTTGTGAGGATAAATTGTGAGTAATTCAATTGAGTATTGTAATGAGTTGATTATTGTTGGATGCTCATATTGGATCGATGGTGCGTGATTTCAAGGAAATAAGAGTTCAATTTCACTTCAAGAGATTGGGTCCGTTGATTATTAAATTGTCAAATTTCATACCAAGTTAGGCTAAATCCCCTTTCAAGGGGTGGGGGGAACCCTTATTGATGTTATTTTAATTTAATTAGTTTGATTACTTGAAAATTCCCTTTGAATATTAATTTTCATTCCTCACCCTTAAATTTATGCTTCGAGAGAGGGTAAAATATTTTCGAGAGAAAATTAAAATTCTAAGTTATAATACCCATTTTAGATTCGAACTAGAGATAGGGGTTTCTTAAGTGGGGTATTATTACTTGAATTTCAACTCTAAATTTATTTTCTAAGATTTACACAAATTTTAATAGATCGATCCAAGAAGGTGATTAATTAAAATGAGTGTCGATCTATTTTTCTTGAGTTGTGGGGTGTTAAACTTAATATTTTAAAAGGTTATTATTAAAATTACATTTGTAACGAGAGTTGATTTGTAATTTTGATATTGATTTGGGAGCTTCAATTAATTAAATTAATTAGTTAGAATAGTTAAAATTTGTGATTTAATCCCACTCCTTGATTGTTCTCATATTTATTTACCTCACTTTTTCTCTTATTTTAGTGTTAGATTTTATTTTTCACTTTTAGTCGCTTTTTAGTTTGTCATTTGATCTCCCATTTAGTTTAGTGTTATTTCACCTCACCTCACCTAATTGTTTTAATATTTCAAAAAACTCAAAAAAAATAGAAAAACCAAAAACCCAAAAAGAAAGTAAAATTGAATTACAATTGAGTTTGTCTCTAGCTTACCCCCTTGATGTTGATTGATACCCTTACTTACCTCTACACTTTAGTTTGTTATATTTTGTAGTAAATTTTGTGGATTTTGATTAGAGGAGTTTTTCAAGCAACGACTAAAAACACACGCAAAAAGCATTTCTATCAAATTGCGTCGTTGTCGGGGAGTGGATAAAAAAGTTCACTCTATTAAATGGCACAGTTGCCATTCTTGGGAGCGCGACGCACTCGGAGCGGATTCAATTTTGTAGTTCATTTATTTCCTATATTTTGTTGCATTTTAGTACCAGTTTTATATTTTTAGAAGGCTTGTATTAGGATTATTTTATTCATTGATTGTATTGCGGTGCATAGAGACACCTTTATTGTATTTTACATTTTACAAAAGATTGTGATCATCGAAGATAAGCTTAATAGGGAGACCGGACAAGGTAGAGAGAGGGCATCCAATGGTGAGGAGTTGGAAGCCTCTCTACCTTGGGTCGGTAGGACTCCCGGGGCCGACTGAGATAGGCGTGATCTCTCCCGATCGACTCAAATTTTTTGGCACCCCATGGCGTAAAAACCATGGGAGGTACATTTGTCAAACACTCGCGCCTCTCCTGTTAGCGAGTCAATTCTTTTGTGTGCTTTGTGTGCTCTTACTTGATTTTATTCTCACATTTATTTTCGAATGGTGTGATGAATTAATTAGTTAAGACCTACACCCGGTCAGTCACGAGAAGGGATTTCATCACCCGACTCACTCACTTACCATTGTGTGCTACCCTAGCCATCATTAAAATTAAAATCAATTAACTAGGTAGCCCACTAGGAGACCATTTTTGCAAAGGCGATCACTCAGATAATTCCGTGATTTTTTATCGGCCGCGGACTTAATTAAAATTTGACTGCCCTTTCACTAAATCTAATGATAAAAATTGGCTATGTGCTTGTTAGGAATTCTCCTTAACTTGTGTGTGTGTCCAATTCATTTTTCGGTAGTCGATGTTAGCTGGTTCGTCCAATTCAGAGAGTCCATATTTTTCCCCATCTTTTCTTCCAAAAAAAATCCAAAAATATTTTATTTCATTTTTATAAAAAAATCCAAAAATATCTTCTTTCTTTCATTTTAGAAAAATCCAAAAATATTTTCTTTCTTTCATTTTAGAGAACTCCAAAAATATTTTCTTCCATTATTTATAGAAAATCCAAAAATATTTTCTTTCCTTTTGAAAAAATAAAAAAATTTAAAAAAAAAAAAAAAATACTTCTCTCCTCATGGCCGAAGAATGTCCCTTACGGGATTACTTTAGCCATTTCTCATTCTCTCAAAGCAAGTTTGAGGTTAAGCCCGAGTCGAACCTCCATACCTTACTTCGTGGCTTAGACTCTCAGCCACACACCATTGATACTCATGCGTCGCCCATGCACGCATCACACATTTCATTGCCTTTGATGATGAGTGTCAACGCGTCACATGCTTTGTCGTGCCCCCATTGTTCTTATGCCTATCACATGTTCCATGAGTGCCCTTACTCTTCATATCCCTACGAACCCACCATGCAAAATGTGTATCCATATGACACTGTTTCGGAACCCACCTCGGCTTATTATACCGATATACCCAATCCCGAGTTATGTGAGTACCCGAGCTATTCGTGGACGCCTGATCAACCTTCCACGCAATACGAATCCCAACCCGATGTTATGGATCCTCACACGTTCCAACAGTTATCATGGCAACCTTGTGCACCCGTTCACTATCAGTTCCCTCCCTACACACCCCATAAGTATCAACCATTTGTCCATCACGAAAGCGATCCTTTCGTGTATGATGAACTTAACCCCACTCCACACACTTCATTTGAGTATTCTTCATATAATCATGATCATAGCGAGTTGTGTCCACCGCAACCACCGCCACCACCCGTCACTCCACCACCACCATCCACATCCGCTCTCGAACGCCTCTTGCAAAATTTCATACTCGAGCAAAAGCAATCCACTCAAATCCAAAATCAAGCTCTCCAAAGGCTTGAGAAAAGGTTAAATGAATTGGAGTGTGCGAGAGATTCGGACATTCCTATGGCTCCACCCATCGTTGCAACCAAGTGTGACAATGATGTGTCCTCTTGTGACACGGATTTTGAGTTTGACCAACCCTACCACCCTGATAATCTCAAAGTTGAGACGATCCCATGGTCCAGGCCCCAAGTCGACAATTGTGTTGACTTACCTTTCATTAGTGAGATTAATCCAACCCTACCATGTCCAAATGAACCCATCACTGCGGTTCACCTTCCCACTCCCGCTGAATCCAAAAAAATGCTCGAGTCTATGCCTAATGAGCCCACCATATGCATTCCTGAGGAACCACTTCATTTTAGGTTAGCTCCGGCTACGAGTTCTCACCATTTTTCCGAAATAGAATTGGTGATAGTTCCTACCTATCAGGATATGGATGATGTCCCCCCATGCATGGCTCCCTTTGAGCCTGATATTTTTCGCGAATCCTCTATCTTAGGTCTTGGTGCCTCGTTTGAACTAACTACCCCATTCATCTGTGATATTCTTTTGGAGAATTTGACCATTCCTTCTTTAGAATCCACACTTCTTCCTGCGAGTGACCTTGAGGATCACTTTGTGCCTCTTAAGGAGTGTGTGTCTCCTACTATTTAGTTTGATCATCTTCCTCCACCGTTTATCCCACCTGACCCACCCATTGTCCCTTCTACCCCACCACCTGGTTTGGATCTTGACTTTAAACATTTCACGTTTCCATCCACAATTTTAGATCCTCACCTTAAACCATCCTCCACCACGCATGAGAGTATTTTTGGTACTACTCTCCACCGTGACACCGAGCCTGTTACCCCATGCACACAACTCTCTTTTGTTGTTGATTTTTCTTCTCGACAGCTCCCTGGCGTGTCACGGCATGACCATTATCATCGCCCATTCATAGAATGGTCGTGCGATTTCCATGAGGCTCACCCCATTACAATTTTCACACCATTTCGCCTCCCTCACCAACTTGAGCACCATGCCTATAGGGCCCTAGTCTCACTCACCTTTAGACTCAACAAGGCCCGTGGCCGATACCTCGTCACCCTTTCCACCCTCACTTTAGCCCTTTTTCCCACCCTCCAATGGTCCACCGATGCTTTGCATCGTGTGATGCACTTTGCCATACAAGTGCATTGACAGCTTTAGCCTTTATCCAACAAGACTGACGCTTCAGTCTTGTATGGAGGTGATTCTCATCACCCGATTTTTATACCGCCCCGCTCCATCATAGATCTTATCTTTAGGGTGAGAATGATTCAATATGGCTGAAGACATTAAACTTAGTGCTACTGGGAGGCAGCCCGCGTTTCTTGTACTAGTCTCATCCTGTTTGGGGGTGGTGTTTCACATCACCCAATGTTTCTCATGTTTATAGACTTGTACAACTTTTGTTATCCCACTTCTTATTCAGGTTTATTGTTGGTTATATCAGTCCATTTCATTAGCGATTGTTTTTGGTAATCTCTTTCCAACTTATGCTCTGAATTTTAAAAATTATTTTACTTAACATCGAGGACGATGTTCCTTTTTGTTTGGGGGTGGGGAATTTTATCAAAATCGTACCTCTTTTGAAAAATTTTGAGTTTTAAACCTGATTTTTAAAATTTTGTTCAGTTTCTTTCATCTCACTCATTGAGGTGAATTTTCAATCATCCATCTTTTTAAGTCTTGGAATCAAGCTAGAGTTTTTTTTTCTAAATAACTTATGTAATACGTAACAAGGCACATTGCACCATGAATTTCTAGACTCAACAAAATTTATGCACTTATTATGTCAATACGGTTTAGAGTTGAAGAGTACTACAATTCTAAAGAGAACCTCAAGGATCACTAGTAGAGACTTTAGCGTTTGAGATTCGTGCCTTTCACCCTTTCAGAGAGTTTTACGCAATCTCCGAGTCACTTTTGGGTCCGCACTTTAATTGTTGTATGATCTCATTATTCTTTATTTTTGGCTTGATCACTGAGAATGACATCTTTTTCGAGTTTTAAGAAACATGTGTCTTTAAATTTGTCCCGATCACTATATTTTCACCCATTCACTTCACCCATTACATTCCCATATTACCCCATATTCACATTTATTCCTCTCATCATCCAAACACATTTTCCATTCCATTTATATATCATCCATCATTTTTTTAGTAAAAGAGTATGAGTCTAAATGTTAAATGTCTTCATTGTTGGTTTGAAAAGTGAGAGAAAAACAAAAAAAAAAAGAGAAAAATAATAAAAAAAAATTAGCAAAAATAGCATAAATAAAATAGAAAAGAAAAAGAAAAGAGAAAGAGAAAATTTGGGAAAAAAAGTGTTGAAGTTTGTTCTTGTGTAATAAAGACATTTGTTCTTCAAGTAAATAACACTCTTCTATCGCATCCGTCTTTTATCCATCACACATCCGTCACTCATCATTCATCCATACATCACCATCCAACCTCATATCCCATCCTTCTCATTTCATTTCCCCCTCACCCATTATCATCTATGTTCCCATAGGTGTTCGGGCAAATGAAATTCGATGTGGTGAATAAGTCGACGTTCTCACTATAGTGATTATCATTCTTTCATGAGATCATTTTTCTTTCTAATTGTTCGTTCTTTCTTATATGTGTGTGAGACGTTTGAACTTGATTATATTTACTCACCTCCTCACACATAAGAGTGATACACTTACCCAAATCTCGTGAATTCAATTGAGAGAGTTATATCCAGTGAGATTTGAAGTTGAAGCGTTGATTTCGAAAAGGCGATCTAGGAATTACTCTGATGATGCTCGGCCCATTTTGACTGATTCACACTACACACGTTGAGTTCTAGGAAGGATGTGCCTTCTGTATTTACTTAGCTAAATATTTTTATATTCTAGCTTGTATTTATCAAATTAATTCTCTCATGATGGATTGTGCGATTATTCTACGTCTAATAAGAGATTGACTGCCTTTTAATAAATCATTTTGCAAATAAAGAATTTTGTGGGTGTATTCCCTGCAAACCCTCACGATACACAACTCGTCCTATAAGGTAACCTATAGGTTTAAAGGCATGTTGCACATGCTAAGTGCAATCGTAAGTGCCCACGAAAGTGGTACACTTTTGGTTTCTTATCTTTCTCTTTCTCTCTATTTTATTGCTCGAGGACTAGCAACGCTCTCTTTGGGGGTGGTGTGATAAGCATCCAAAACTGTACATTTTATACCCGGAATAGATGTATTTTAGTTGATAATTCTCAGCAATTTTGGTCTTATGTTCTTTATTGTGTATTTTGTTGGCCGTATGCACATTACGGTGTTCAAATGCGTATTTCAAGGAAATTGTACAGATTATGAAGCTAATTGTCAATCCCGTAACCCTAGCCTACCCTAAACTCTGTCCCGAACCGTGTGTGTTTGATTTGTTCCCTTTCGTAATTTTTATATATTTAATTTTTAGTTTGAACCGTTTTTATTTTTAGGATTTATTTTTTTATTTCTTTTTACTTAATGATGTTTTATTTTGATTTTTAGTTTTTCGTTTTTTTTTTATTTTATTTAGATTAAGCTTTTTTTAGGAATTCATTTGTTTTTTTAGTTTTATTTGAATTTACATTTTTGTAGGTCTTTAGTTTTAATTTTTAAAGTTTTAGGAATTTATTTTTCTTTACTTTTATTAGTTTATTTTTTTAGGACTTGAGTTTTTATTTAATTAAGTTTTTATTTTTATTTTAGGATTTAATTTTTAGTTTTATTAGTTTTAGTTAGAAATTTTTTTAGGGGTCATAAGTTAAACACACACACAATCCCTCACACCCCAATACCATACCCACTCACACACACCTAAACCAACTCACATATACCTACTTACCTACACACTACCCTATACACAAAATAAACCCCCCAACCACACACACATTTCCTACACCCTCACCCACCTAATCAAACTACACTTCTTCTTCAACCTCCATCTTTCTCTCTCCTAAAACACCACCCTAACCCACCTTCCTTCAACCACCAAACTCACCAACTCCCCTTACCCCATAACCCAACTCAGATACACCCATGTCCAGCCACATGTAACACCCCGCCTAAAATAATAATGGGTGGCCAGCCCTATACTATATTAAATCAGGAGTTTCAGATGGTCCAGTCTCAACATCAACTATCGGTACTACATAATATAGGACTAACTACCCAATATCATATAAGCGAGATGTTAAAATTTAAATAAAATATGCAACCGACAACAACCAACTATATTAATAAAGGAAAGAGGATGCATGAAAGAACTAAGAAAAATAAAATGCTGGAATAAAATGAGATAAATAACTACAACTGATTATACCACAAGAAAGTAAACCCGGATAAGCTGTCGGGTCACAGCCAATACAATGACTGAAATGAAATAAATGTACACATCTATAAATATCCCTGGGGTATAAACCCGATATACAACATGAATCCTACCTGGATTTTTAAAGAAGTAGGAAGCGACTACAAGATACATCCCGCAACAGTCTGCACCTGTCACGGCTCCCAAGACTCTGGATAGAAGGTCATCCGGCATCCATGCGGTAGGACACCTGTATATATATATATATATATATATATATATATATATATATATACAACCAGGAGAGAAAAGTAAACGGGTCAGAGCCCGAGTTGTGAAAAATATTTGGCAAGTGTGTTAACCGTGCATAATAAATATCGGTGCACCTATTTCATAATTAAAAGTGGATTCGCACTCTCGTGAATTCCCAACTCACCTCTCATCTAATGGTGCGCACCTATTCGCGTCCTTAAATTTTAGTTAAATTACCCCCATATATAAGTACAACCTAACTTAACATAGGTCTAGCCTATACCCACGAGAATTGCCTTTCTATCATAACCCAAAAATCCACTCCTTTTCCAATCATACTAGATTATGTTTACAAACAATTATGCCATAATAGGCTTAATGGATTCCGGTTTATAATTTAATTAATTATAATTCTTAATACGTTACCCATTTATAGTTGGGTTGAATCATAAGATTCACTTTCTAATTAACATGCATACAAATTATTATTGACAAAACTTCTCTCCAATCTCAGCGTTGCGCTATGTTTCATGCGTGGGGTGTCTCGCAAAGCGAAATCCAAACAAGGAACCACCCCGTTACACTACTCCTTGACAACATTGATCCTAGAGATCCATCATGCCACCCATAAATATTTGACAGAACTTTTCTCCAAACTCAACACTGCACTACGTTTCATGCGGGGGTGTCTCGGAAAGTGAAATCCAAACAAGGAACCACCCTGTTACACTACTCCTTGACAATGACGATCTTAGAGATCCATTATGGCATACATACCATAGACTACTACTACTACTAATAAAATTTAGGATACAATATGAAAACAACTAAAAATCTCCAATAATATCCTTGGGATGATGTAACCAAAATATTCCTTAAATGCGATACATCAATCCCCATCAATCTAGTACACCATAATCATCCAAGATGTACTCCATAAAGATTTCATATCCTTTTATCTATAGGATATATAAATATATATATATAGGCATTTTATTCTAACCATATATATATATATATATACCATCATCATCCATACCCATGACCAAGAGTACATATCATATCTGATGTACAATGGCCATGCACAAATAATATGCCCGGCTATATATATCGCCGATAGAACTGGATCATGCATCATTTTCCCAGTGCCTGACTCAGGTAGCAATACTGGGGCCACCATGGTGGGAATAAACGACACCCATCTCGTGGTAAACACACGCACACGACGTTCCGGGAAGCGGTCATAGATCCTAACCGGTAATGAGACGAAACATACCCACCACGTCTCATCCCAAAAAAAAATGTAAATCACATAATAACACACGGGACGACTATGACCTGGGGAATATCCACACCCTGCTTTTCTAGTCAGGATGCTCACCCTCTGCGCAAAAACTTCCCAATGATAGCATGAGCGGGGTATGTTTAACCACATAAGTATATATATCATTCACATGCACAATATATATACATCCATATGATCCAATCATATAATTAAACATTAATCCATTATATACAGTTTAAATATCCATACCATGTATGTCCACAACATATATATATATATCCATATATTCATATTTATATATATATATACAAATATACTCACATATCCGTATATCTATATATACAAACTAATTCTCGTTCATGTGTATAAGATATCTATATACACTCGGCTGTAAGTATACATAATCCTCGATATACAAGCCGTCACCACAATTTCCTTTAATTTTACCTCGATATGTGAATACAATCTCTCACTTGAAACATATTCAATCCTTTTTTTTCCTATGATGAATAGTCTCCCAAAATCATATGTATATATATACATATATTCAGCATTAGGGTTATGACCCAAAATTTTTGTAGGAAACCATCACAACGCATACTATTTATATCCAAGAGCACATTAAAGAATCTAGTAATAATTTTGACTATCGGTATACACATAACTGATAGTCTATAAGCCTCAAGCTCAATCTTACCTTCATCAAATTATCTCATTTGTTAGGGAAAATACCCATTGTAAATCACACACCGATAAACAACATCTACCCCGACTAGAATTTACACACTCTACTCTAGGTGGTAATATGATCCCATCGCTCTTGATTTCGACTATGGTTCAATCACTTTTGTGAATCCCCTAGTCTAAGATCTCTCGGATTTATTTCTTAAATTTTTATCATTACTAAGGGTATGCAACTATACTCTTCCATTTGGACCCAAATCGTATCTTAATACTATCCTATCCTTATAAGGATTCGACATAGAGGTTGGCCTAGAATTTCACAACATACCCTCTCAATTCTCTCTAAGAGTTCTTAGCCTCCCATCACATTTATACTTACAATTTGTCTATAAGTATGATTCTTAATCCCAATGAGGTTTCCCCGCAAACTCTAAACACATCTCCAAATACATACTTGGATATATTTTTCGGAAATTTTCCCAAGAAGTCCCCATGATCACAACGTGTGAGAAACCCCCTGGTGTCTCCAAAATATATCTCTTACATCATAAGAGAAGACCCCAAATCAATAAACCCAAACAAAAAGGGTTTGAAATCACTATAAAGAAAATTCCTTAAAATGCCGTGTTTCCGAATCAATTCGGCCCCATTCCGAATCGATTCGGCCTAGCGAATCGATTCGGACTCCAAGGCGAATCGATTCGGGTCCAAAGACCTGGGCTTCTGCCACAGGACAAATCAATTCGGCTTGGGTATGAATCGATTCGGTCAAGGCAGACCTACCAATTTCCCTAAATCGAATCGATTCACTAAAGGGGGCGAATCGATTCGGGCCTGCAGATTTTGAAGGGTTCTTCTTCTTCAATGAACCCACGAATTTTAAACCCTAAAAATTCTATTCTAACCCCCAAATCTTTATCACAACATGATTCTAAGCCATTAAATCAACCTAAAGTTGATCCCAACCATTTCTACACCTTTAAACCCATATTTAAACTTTGATTTCAAGATTAAACCCAAATAACTAGGTTTTGATATTAATACCCAAAAACCATTTCTTTAACCCACAAATTATGAAATCAAATACACAAATAACCTATTTAGCAAGATTAAACACTTGCCTTGATTTTGTAGCGATTGGATCATCCTCGATGTCGCGGTTGGGCCGGAAATCTTCAAGCTTTTCTTCCTCTCTCTCTTCCTTTCTTATTCTTTCTCTCTTATTTTCTCTTTCTCTTTTTTTCTCAAATTAGAAGGCTTCATCCGAAAGCCTCTTAAGCCTTAAAACATGAGTCCTAAATTTTAATTGTTAATACACATTTTAAATGACTCGTTTACACCAATTCGAGTCAACCTAACTTAAAAATATTTCAGAGCCGAAATAAAACCCAATGACAGTCATTTTGACTATCTCGACCCCTCTGGGATCAATGGTATCCTCAAAATCATCATCCGGAATACTTTAAAACGTCCTCTATTTTTGGACTTCAATTCCCAATTTTAGAATTCTCCAATTTAATTAAATTTTATTTTCCGAAAATTTAATTTCTCAGTCTTAAAGATCATGGGGTGTTACACCAGACCTCAAACTTTCATCCCCTGCCGGAGCCATCCCAACTCCTATAACCACCTTATACCGCCGGCGACCTCACTCTCCTGAAAACCCACACATCTCAACCCACCTTACCTCCCTTTAACCCAGCGACACCTAAACTGCCCCATACTCCCCGGAGCCAGCTCCGGCCAACCTGAAATCGCAGCCCATTCAATCGGGCCAGGTTAGTCGCCCACTAGGAGCCCCAACCTGCCAACATGTGTACCCGATCGCGACACCGGTGCTGTCCACTAGCTGCCCTCTCCGGCAGCGAGACCGCTTCGCAACCTTTTCGACGACCTCCCAACCTCCAACCGATGCCTGAAACTGTGAACCCAACAAACCAAACCAAACCCGATTCTAGAACCCGAACCCTCCTACCTATGCAACCAATTCCAAAACCTCCAGCCGCAATCCATGTTCAAATACCCATCCAAGTAACCAAAAACCCAAACCCATTTCCTTTTTTCTCCCAAGCCACGATCTCACCTGTTACAAACCAAAAGACCAAACTCAAATCAAAAAATTAAAAATTAAAAATAAATAAAAACCACATCCCATTTAACCCATATGTGTATTAAACCCCTTTCAACCCTATTTTCCCAAACTACCCCCAACTAACTCATTTAACCCATATACCCAAAATACCCCATAACCATATCAGATTTTGTCACCCAAATTTCCTCACCCATGTACCTTCCTTACCTCACACCTTTGCCGTGCACATGTGCACTTCCATTACTCAATTTACCCTCATGTGCACTCAACCCATACTCTTGCACTCTCTAAAAACCCAAACTAACCCTTTGCTCCATGCCTACTATAAAAATAAGATGAAGACCATTTTTACAAGAGGGCTTTTGTAGAGAGAATTCTAGAAAGAGATAGTTAGAGTAGAAAATAAATTAGGGAAATATTTGTAAATCGTTTTATTTTAATTTTTTTTTAAAGATTTGTGATGATAAATTGTGAGTAATTCAATTGAGTATTGTAATGAGTTGATTATTGTTGGATGCTCATATTGGATCGATGGTGCATGATTTCAAGGAAATAAGAGTTCAATTTCACTTCAAGAGATTGGATTTGATTGTTCTCTTCTCTTCTCATTTATTTTATGCCTTTGATTATTAACTTGTCAAATTTCATACCATGTTAGGCTAAATCCCTTTTCAAGTGTGTAACAACCCGTGACTTTGTAGACTGAGAAATTAAATTTTTTGGGAAAATAAAATTTACTTAAATTGGAGAATTTTAAAATTTGGGAATTGAGGTCCCAAATATAGAGAACATTTCAAAGTATTCCGGATGATGATTTTGAGTGTACCATCGATCCCGGAAGGGTCGAGATAGTCAAAATGATTGTCATTGGGCTTTATTTCGGCTCCGGAATATTTTTAATTCAGTTTGACTCAAATTGGAGTAAACGTGTCATTTAAAGTGTGTATTGACATTTAAAATTGGGACTTATGTTTTAAGGTTTAAGAGGCTTACAGATCAAGCCTTCTCATTTTAGAGAAAGAGAGAAAAAGCCCTAGAGGGAGAAAGAAGAAGAAAGGAAGAGAGAGAGGAGAAATAGCTTGGGAACTCCGGCCAAAATGCGACATCGAGGATGATCTAACCTCTAAAAAATCAAGGCAAGTGTTTAATCTTGCTAAATAAGTCATTTGTGTATTTTATTTCATAATTTGTGGGTTAAAGAAATGGTTTTTGGGTATAAATATCGAAACCTAGATTTTGGGTTTAAATCTTGAAATTGATGTTTACACATGGGTTTAAGGGGTATAAATTGATGAGGTGAAATTATAGGATGTGTTTTGATGTTGGAAACATGATTGGGTTACAAATTTATACTTAAAATTATTGATTTGGGATTTTGGGAAATTAGGTTCTTGTAGAAAAATGCCATTTCGTAGCTTGCTGAATAGGCCGAATCGATTCGGCCTCTTTTCGAATCGATTCGGAATGTTGCAGAGTCCCAGGTCTGTGTTACCGAATCGATTCGGAACCAAGGCGAATCGATTCGGCCTGAGACAGAAGCCCAGGTCTTTGGACCCGAATCGATTCGCCTTGGAGGCCGAATC
The DNA here is from genome assembly GCA_949130495.1 of Sambucus nigra. Classification (NCBI taxonomy): domain Eukaryota; kingdom Viridiplantae; phylum Streptophyta; class Magnoliopsida; order Dipsacales; family Adoxaceae; genus Sambucus; species Sambucus nigra. The sequence goes on along the minus strand of OX422221.1, from coordinate 199,257,004 downwards.
GATTCGCTGGGCTGAATCGATTCGAAAATAGGGCATTTTGAGGAATTTTCTCTAGAATGATTTCTAACCCTTTTTGGTTGGGTTTATTGATTTGGGGCCTTCTCTTATGATGTAAGAGATATGTTCTGGAGACATATAAGGGGTTTATCACATATTATGATTTTGGGGACTTTTTGGAACAATTTGGGAAAAACATATTCATGTATGAATTGGAGTTGTGTATATAGAGATTGTGGGAAATCTCATTGGGGTTGGAAATCCTAATTTTAAATCTAAAGTAAGTATAGATATGATGTGAGGTTAATAACTCTTAGAGAGAGTTGCGAGGGTATGTTGGGAAATTCTAGGCCGACATTTATATTGAATCCATATAAAGATATAATACCATTAAGATACAATTTGGGCATCGACGAGAGAGAGTGGTTGCATATCCTTAGTCATGTTTAACTTAAGAAATAGATTGCAAGTGCAATAAGATTTAGGGGTTCATAAGAGTGATTGAACCTTAGTCAGAATCGAGAGCGATGGGATCATAAAATGAATATAATTTTAAGACTTGAGGTTTGTAGACTATTAATTATCAGCATACCAATAGCCAAAATTAGTATTGGAGATATTGATGTCCTTTCGGAGATATATGAAATGTGTAGTGATTGTTACCTACACTAAACCTTGGGTGATAACCTAAATGTTGGATATATATATATATATATATATATATATATATATATATATATTGGAAGATTATTCATCATAGGAAAAATGGATGAATATGCTTCAAGTGAGGGATTGTATTCACACATCGAGGTAAATTAAATGTGTTGGGACGATGGCTAGTATATTGAGGATTATGTATACTTAAAGCCGAGTTTATATATCTTATACATATGAACGAGAAATAGTTTGTATATATAGATATATGGATATGTGAATATATGTATATATATCTGTATGGATATGAATATATGGATATATTTATGTTGTGGTTATCTAAAACCCATATGTGATGGTTTGATCATATGATGTAATCATATGGATGTATATATATTGTGCATGTGAATTATATATATAGTTATGTGGTTAAGCATACCCCGCTCATGCTATCATTGGGAAGTTTCCACGCAGAGGGTGAGCATCCTGGATCGAGGAGCAGGGTGTGGATATTCCCTAGGTCATAGTTGTCCTCTGTGTTATTATGTGATTTACATTTTTGGGATGAGACGTGGTGGGTATGTTTCGTCTCATTGCCGGTTAGGAGCTATGACAGCTTCTCGGGACGTCGTGTGCGTGAGTTTATCACGAGGTGGGTGTCGTTTAGCCCCACTAGGTGGTCCCCAGTATTGCTACGTGAGCCGGGCACTAGGAAGATGATAGCATGGTGCAGTTTATCGGCGATATATATAGCCGGGTATATTATGTGCATGGCCATTGTACATCATATGTGGTATGTACACTTGGTCGTGGGAATGGATGATGGTATATACATATATGGTTAGAATAAATGCCTATATATATACTATAAATCCTATAGGTGAAAGGGTATGGAATATTTATAGGGTACATCTTGGATGATAATGGTGTACTGGATTACTGGGGGTTGATGTATCGCATTTAAGGAATATTTCGGTTACATCATCCAAGGATATTATTGGAGATTTTAATTTGTTTTTATATGGTAATCTAAATTTAGTAGTTGTAATAGTAGAATTTTATGTATGTCATAATGGATCTCTAGGATCGACATTGTCAAGGAGTAGCGTAACGGTGTGGTTCCTTGTTTGGATTTCCCTTTGCGAGACGCCCCACGCACGAAATGTGGTGCAATGTTGAGATTGGAGAGAAGTTTTGTCAATAATAATTTGTATGCATGTTATTTAGAAATTAAATCCTATGTTTTAACCCAAATGTATATGGGTAACGTATTAAGAATTATAATTGATTAAATTATAAACCGGAATCCATTAAGCCTAGTATGGCATATATGTTTGAAAATAATTAAGTATGATTAGAAAGGGTTGGATTCTTGGGTATGCTAGGAAGGCAGGTATTGTGGGTATAGGCTATGAAATGGTAAGTTAGGTTGTCCTTATAGGTGGGGTAACTTAACTAAAATTTCAGGACGCGAATAGGTGCACGCCGTTAGATGAGAGGTGAGTTGGGGGTTTCACGAGAGTGCGATTCCACTTTAATTATGAAATAAGTGCATCGATATTTATTATGCACGGTTAACACACTTGCTAAATATTTTAAAAACTCGGGATCTGACCCGTTTATTTTTCTCTCCTGCATGTATATATATATATTACTACAGGTGTCCTACCGCATGGATGCCGGATGCCCTCCATCCAGAGTCTTGGGAGCCATGACAGGTGTGGACTGTTGCGGGACTTAGATTGTAGTCGCTTCCTACTTATTTAAAAATCTAGGTAGGATACATGTTTTATATCGGGTTTACACCCAAGGGATATTTATAAATGTCTATATTTATTCCATTTCAGTTATTGTATTGTCTGTGACCCGACAGCTTATTTGGGTTTATTTCTTTGTGGCATATTCATTTGTAGTTGTTCATTTCATTTATCATGGTTCTTGTATGCATCTTTCTTTTCTTTGTTAGTAGCTTATAGTGTTGGTTTGTTGTCTGTTTTATATTTTATTTAATTTTAACATCTCTCTTACATGATATCGGGTAGTTAGTCTATATTATATTTGTACCGACAGTTGGTGTTGAGACTGAGCCATATGAAACTCCTGATTTAATGTAGTATAGGGCGGGCCACCCGTTATTATTTTAAGCGGGGTGTTACAAAGTGGTGGGGCGACCCTTATTTGATGTTATTTTAATTTAATTAGTTTGATTACTTGAAAATTCCCTTCGAATATTAATTTTAATTCCTCACCCTTAATTTACACTTCGAGAGAGGGTAAATAATTTTTGAGAGAAAATCAAAATTCTAAGTTATAATACCCATTTTATATTCTAACTAGAGATGGGGGTTTCTTAAGTGGGGTATTATTACTTGAATTTCAACTCTAAATTTATTTTCTAAGATTTACATAAATTTTAATTGATCGATCCTAGCTGGTGATTAATTAAAATGAGTGTAGATCTATTTTTCTAGAGTTGCGGGGTGTTCAACTTAATTTTCTAAAAAGGTTACTATTAAAATTACATTTGCAACGAGAGTTGATTTGTAATTTTGATATTAATTTGGGAGAATTCAATTAATTAAATTAATTAGTTAGAATAGCTAAAATTTGTGGTTTAATCCCACTCCTTGATTGTTCTCACATTTATTTACCTCACTTTATCTCTTATTTTAGTGTTAGATTTTATTTTTCACGTTTAGTCACTTTTAGTTTGTCATTTGATCTCCCATTTAGTTTAGTGTTATTTCACCTCACCTCGCCTAATTGTTTTAATATTTGAAAAAGCTAAACAAATAAATAGAAAAAGCAAAAGCACAAAAAGAAAATAAAATTGAATTACAATTGAGTTTGTCTCTAACTTACCACCTTGATGTGGATTGATACCCTTACTTACCTCTACACTTGAGTTTGTTATATTTTGTAAGTAATTTGAGGATTTTGATTAGAGGAGTTTTTCAAGCAACGACGAAAAACACACGCAAAAAACATTTCTATGAAATGGTGTCGTTGTCAGGGAGTGGCTAAAAAAGTTCACTCTATCAAATGGCGTTGTTGCTATTCTTGGGAGCGCGAAGCACTCGGAGCGGATTCAATTTTATAGTTCATTTATTTCCTATATTTTGTAGCATTTTAGTACCAGTTTTATGTTTTTAGATGGCTTGTATTACGATTATTTTATTCATTTCTTGTATTGCGGTGCATAGAGAAACCTTTATTGTATTTTTCATTTTACAAAAAATTGTAATCATCGAAGATAAGCTTAATAGGGAAACCGGTCAAGGTATTGAGAGGGCGTCTAATGGTGAGGAGTTAAAAGCCTCTCTACCTTGGGTCGGTAGGACTCCCGGAGCCGACTGAGATAGGCGTGATCACCCCCGATCATCTCAAATTTTTTGGCACCCCACGGCGTAAAAACCGTCGGAGGTACATTTGTCAAACCCTCGCGCCTCTCCTGTTAGCGAGTCAATTCTTTTGTGTGATTTGTGTGCTCTTACTTGATTTTATTCTCACATTTATTTTTGAATGGTGTGACGAATTAATTCATTAAGACCTGCACCCGGTCACTCACGAGAAGGGATTTCATCACCCGACTCACTCTCTTACCATTGTGTGCTACCCTAGCCATCATTAAATTTAAAATCAATTAACTAGGTAGCCCACTAGGAGAACATTTTTGCAAAGGCGATCACTCAGATAATTCTGTGATTTTTTATCGCCCGCGAACTTAATTAAAATATGGCTGCCCTTTCACTAAATCTAAAGATAAAAATTGGCTATGTGCATGTTAGGAACGCTCCTTAACTTGTGTGTGTGTCCAATTTGTTTTTCGATTGTCGGTTTTAGTTGGTTCGTCCAATTCAGAGTGTCCATATTTTTCCCCACCTTTTTTTCCAAAAATATTTTCTTTCATTTTTATAAAAAAATCCAAAAATATCTTCTTTCTTTCATTTGAGAAAAATCCAAACATATTTTCTGTCTTTCATTTTAGAAAACTCCAAAAATATTTTCTTCCATTATTTATAGAGAATCCAAAAATATTTTCTTTCCTTTTGAAAAAATAAAAAATCAAAAAATTTAAAAAATCAAAAAAAATATTCCTCTCCTCATGGCCAAAGAACGTCCCTTACGGGATTACTTTAGCCATTTTTCATTTTCTCAAAGCATGTTTGAGGTTGAGCCCGAGTCGAACCTCCATACCTGACTTCGTGGCTTTAACTCTCAACCACACACCATTGATACGCATGCGTCGCCCACGCACTCTTATCACGTTTCATTGCCTCCGATGATGAGTGGCAACGCGTCACAAGCTTTGTCGTGAACCCGTTGTTCTTATGCCGATCACATGTTCCATGAGTGCCCTTACTCTTCATATCCCTACGAACCCACCATGGAACATGTGTATCCATATGACACTGTTTCGGAACCCACCTCAGCCTATTATACTGATATACCCAATCCTGAGTTGTTTGAGTACCCAAGTTATTCGTGGAGGCCTGATCACCCTTCCATGAAATACGAATCCCAACCCGATGTTGTGTATCCTCACAAATTCCAACAGTCGTCATGGAAACCTTGTGCACCCGTTCACAATCAATTCCCTCACTACGAACCCCATGAGTATCAACCATTTGTCCATCACGAAAGAGATCCTTTCATGTAGGATGAACTTGTCCCCACTCCACACACTTTATCCACATCCGCACCCGACCCACCCATTGTCCCTTCTACCCCACCACCTGGTTTGGATCTTGACTTTACACATTTCACGTTTCCATCTACATTTTTAGATCCTCACCTTAAACCATCCTCCACCACCCATGAGAGTATTTTTGGTGCTAATCTCCACCATGACACCGAGCTTGTTACCCCATTTACACCACTCTCTTGTGGTGTTGATTTTTCTTCTCGACAGCTCCCTGGCGTGTCACGATGTGACCCTTATCATCGCCCATTCATAGAATGGTCGTGCATTTTCCATGAGGCCCACCCCATTACAATTTTCACATCATTTCGCCTCCCTCGCCAACTTGAGCACCATGCCAATAGGCCCTTAGTTGCCCTCACCTTTAGGATCAACAAGGCCCGTGGTCGATACCTCTTCACCCTTTCCACCCTTACCTTATCCCTCTTTCCCACCCGCCCATGGTCCACCGATGCTTTGCATCGTGTGATGCACTTTGCCATACAAGTGCATTGACCCCTTTAGCCTTTATCCAACAATACTGACACTTTAGTCTTGTTTGGGGGTGATTCTCATCACCCGATTTTTCTGCTGCCCCGCGTCATCATAGATCAGTGAGAATGATTCGGTCTGGCTGAAGACATTAAACTTAGAGCTATCGGGAGGCAGCCCACGTTTCTTATACTAGTTTCATCCTGTTTGGGGGTGGTGTTTCACATCACCCTATGTTTCTCATGTTTATAGACTTGTACAACTTTTGTTATCTCACTTCTTATTCAGGTTTATTCTTGGTTATATCAGTCCATTTCATTAGCAGTTGTTTCTGGTAATCTCTTTCCACCTTATGCTCTCAATTTTAAAAATTATTTTACTTAACATCGACGAAGATGTTCCTTTTTGTTTGGGGGTGGGTAATTTTATCAAAATCGTACCTCTTTTGAAAATTTTTGAGTTTTAAACCTGATTTTTTAAAATTTCGTGCAGTTTCTTTCATCTCAATCATTGAGGTGAATTTTCAATCATCCATCTTTTTAAGTCTAGGAATCAAGCTAGAGTTTTTTTTCTAAATAACTTATGTAATACATAACAAGGCACGTTGCACCATGAATTTCTAGACTCATCAAAATTTGCGCACTTATTATGTCAATACAGTTTAGAGTTGAAGAGTACTACAATATTAAAGATAACCTTAAGGATCACTAGTAGAGACTTTAGCTTGTGAGATTAGAGCCTTTCACCCTTCCAGAGAGTTTTACGCAATCTCCGAGTCACAAGTTGATTCAACTTTTTTTGGGTCCTCGGTTTAATTGTTGTATGATCTCGTTATTCTTTATTTTTTGCTTGATCACTGAGAATGACATCTTTTTCGAGTTTTAAGAAACATGTGTCATTAAATTTGTCCCGGTCACTAGAATTTCACCCATTACATTCCCATATTATCCCATGTTCACATCTACTCCTCTCATCATCCATACACATTTTCCATTCCATTTATATATCATCCATCATTTTTTTAGTAAAAGAGTGTTGAGTCCAAATGTTAAATGTCTTCATTGTTGGTTTGAAAAGTGAGAGAAAAAAAAAGAAGAAAAAAAAAAGAGAAAAACAACAAAAAATAGTAAAAATAGCATAAATAAAATATAAAAGAAAAAGAAAAGAAAAAGAGAAAATTCGAAAAAAAAAGTGTTGTAGTTAGGTCTTGTGTAATAAATACATTTGTTCCTAGTATAGAACACTCTTCTATCGCATCCATCTTTTATGCATCACACATCCATCACTCATCATTCATCCATACCTCACCATCCAACCTCATATCCCATCCTTCTCATTTCATTTCCCCCTCACCATTATCATCCATGTTCCCAGAGGTATTCGGGCAAATTAAAATCGATGTGGTGAATAGCTCGACGTTCTCACTATAGTGATTAGCATTCTTTCATGAGATCATTTTTCTTTCTAATTGTTCGTTCTTTCTTATATGTGTGTGAGACGTTTGAGCTTGATTACATTTCCTCACCACCTCACACACAAGAGCGATACACTTACCCAAATCTCGTGAATTCGATTAAGAGAGTTATATCCAGTGAGATTTGAAGTTGAAGCGTTAATTTTGAAAAGTCAATATAGGAATTACTCTAATGATGCTCGACCCGTTTTGACTGATTCACACTACACACGTTGAGTTCTAGGAAGGATGTGCCTTGTGTATTTACTTAGCTAATATGTTTATATTCTAGCTTGTATTTCTCAAATTAATTCTCTCATGATGGATTGTGCGATTATTCTACGTCTAATAAGAGATTGACTGCCTTTTAATAAATCATTTTGCAAATAAATAATTTTGTGGGTGTATTCCCTGCAAACCCTCACAAGACACAACTCGTCCTGTAAGGCAACCTATAGGTTTAAAGGCTTGTTGCACATGCTAAGTGCAATCGTAAGTTCCCACGAATGTGGTACACTTTTGGGTTCTTATCTTTCTCTTTCTCTCTATCTTATTGCTCGAGAACTAGCAACGCTCTGTTTGGGGGTGATGTGATAAGTACCAAAAACTGTACATTTTATACCCCGGATAGACGTATTTTAGTTGCTAATTCTCGTTAATTTGGGTCTTATGTGCTTTATGGTGTATTTTGTAGGTCGAATGCACGTTGCAGTTCTCAAACGCGTATTTTAAGGCAATTGTGTAGATTATGAAGCTTATTGCCAATCCCGTAACCCTAGCCTACCCTAGACTCTTTGTCGAACAATGTGTGTTTGATTTGTTCCCTTTTGTAATTTATATATTTTTAATTTTTCGTTTGAATCGTTTTTATTTTTAGTATTTATTTTTTTATTTCTTTTTATTTAATGATGTTTTATTTTCATTTTTAGTTTTTAGTTTCTAGTTTTTATTTTTTATTTTATTTTATTAGGATTAAGTTTTTTTTAGGAATTCATTTATTTTTTTAGTTTTATTTGGATTTAAATTTTTGTAGGTCTTTAGTTTTAATTTTAAGTTTTAGGAATTTATTTTTCTTTACTTTTATTAGTTTATTTTTTTAGGCCTTGAGTTTTTATTTTATGTAAGATTTTATTTTTATTTTTAGGATTTAATTTTTTGTTTTATTAGTTTTAGTTAGGTATTTTTTGAGGGGTCATAAGTTAAACACACACACAACCCCTCACACCCTAATACCATACACACTCACACACCTAAACCAACTCAAATATACCCACTTACCTACACACTACCCTATACACAAAATAAACCCCCCAACCACACACACATTTCCTACACCCTTACCCACCTAATCAAACCACAATTCTTCTTCAACCTCCATCTTTATCTCTCCTAAAACACCACCCTAACCCACCTTCCTTCAACCACCAAACTCACCAACTCCCCTTACCCCATAACCCAACTCATATCCGGTCACACCTCCAACTTCTAGCCCCTACCGAAGCCATCCCAACTCCTGTAACCTCCTCATACCGCCGGCGACCTGACTCGTCTAAAAACCCACACATCTCAATCCACCTTACCTCCCTTTCACCCAGAGACACCTAAACCGCCCCATACTCGTCGGAGCTAGCTCCGGCCAACCTGAAATCGCACCCCATTCAACCGGGCCAGGCCTGTTGCCCACCAGCAGCCCTAACCCACCGGCATGTCTACTCGATCGTGACTCCGGCATTGTCCACCAGCTGCGCTCTCCGACGGGGAGACCCCTTCGCTACCTTTTCGGCGCCCTCCCAACCTCCAACCGACTCCTGAAATCGTGAATCGAACAAACCAAACCAAACCCGATTCTAGAACCCGAACCCTCCTACCTATGCAACCAATACCAAAACCTCCCCAGCCGCGATCCATGTTCAAATACCCATCAAAGTAACCAAAAAACCAAACCCATTTCCTTTTTTCTCCCAAGCCACGATCTCACCTGTTCCAAACCAAAACACCAAACTCAAACCAAAATAAATAAAATAAAAACCACATCCCATTTAACCCATATGAATATTAAACCCCTTTTACCCCTATTTTCCCAAACTACCCCCAACTAACTCATTTAACCCATATACCCAAAATACCCCATAACCATATCAGATTTTGTCACCCAAATTCTCTCACCCATGTACCTTCCTTACCTCACACCTTTGCAATGCACATGTGCACTTCAATTACCCAATTTACCCTCATGTGCACTCACCCCATGCTCTTGCACTCCCAAATACCCAAACTAACCCTTACCACCATGCCTACTATAAAAACAAGATGAAGACCATTTTTAAAAGAGGACTTTTGTAGAGAGAATTCTAGAAATAGATAGTTAGAGTAGAAAATAAATTAGGAAAATATTTTGCAAATAGTTTTTATTTTTATTGTTTTTTAAAGATTTGTGAGGATAAATTGTGAGTAATTCGATTGCGTATTGTAATGAGTTGATTATTGTTGGATGCTCATATTGGATCGATAGTGCGTGATTTCAAGGAAATAAGAGTTCAATTTCACTTCAAGAGATTGGGTTTGATTGTTCTATTCTCTTCTCATTTATTTTATGCCTTTGATTATTAACTTGTCAAATTTCATACAATGTTAAGCTAAATCTCCTTTCAAGGGGTGGGGGTAACCCTTATTGATGTTATTTTAATTTAATTAGTTTGATTACTTGAAAATTCCCTTTGAATATTAATTTTGATTCCTCACCCTTAAATTTACGCTTCGAGAGAGGGTAAAATATTTTCGAGAGAAAATCAAAATTCTATGTTATAATACCCATTTTAGATTCGAACTAGAGATGGGGGTTTCTTAAGTGGGGTATTATTACTTGAATTTTTACTCTAAATTTATTTTCTAAGATTTACATAAATTTTAGTTGATCGATCCTAGCTGGTGATTAATTAAAATGAGTGTGAATCTATTTTTCTAGAGTTGTGGGGTGTTAAACTTAATTTTCTAAAAGGTTACTATTAAAATTAATTTTGCAACGAGAGTTGATTTGTAATTTTTATATTTATCTGGGAGAATTCAATTAATTAAATTAATTAGTTAGAATAGTTAAAATTTGTGATTTAATCCCACTCCTTGATTGTTCTCACATTTATTTACCTCACTTTATCTCTTATTTTAGTGTTAGATTTTATTTTCCACTTTTAGTCGCTTTTTAGTTTGTAATTTGATCTCCCGTTTAGTTTAGCGTTATTTCACCTCACCTCGCCCAATTGTTTTAATATTTGAAAGAGCTAAAAAAAATAGAAAAAGCAAAAGCCCAAAAAGAAAATAAAATTGAAATACAATTGAGTTTGTCTCTAGCTTACCCCCATGATGTGGATTGATACCCTTATTTACCTCTACACTTGAGTTTGTTAAATTTTATAGGTAATTTGAGGATTTTGATTAGAGGAGTTTTTCAAGCAACGACGAAAAACACACGCAAAAAGCATTTATATCAAACGGCGTCGTTGTCGGGGAGTAGCTAAGAAAGGTCACTCTATCATATGGCGTTGTTTCCATTCTTGGGTGCGCGAAGCACTCGGAGCGGATCCAATTTTGTAGTTCATTTATTTCCTATATTTTGTTGCATTTTAGTACCAGTTTTATATTTTTAGAAGGCTTGTATTAGGATTATTTTATTCATTGCTTATATTGCGGTGCATAGAGACACCTTTATTGTATTTTTCATTTTACAAAAAATTGTAATCATCCAAGATAAGCTTGATAGCGAAATCGGACAAGGTAGAGAGAGGGTGACCAATGGTGAGGAGTTAGAAGCCTCTCTACCTTGGGTCGGCAGGACTCCCGGGGACGACTGAGATGGGCCTGATCTCCACCGTTCAACTCAAATTTTTTGGCACCCCGCGACGTAAAATCCGTGGGAGGTACATTTCTCAAACCCTCGCGCCTCTCCTGTTAGCGAGTCAGTTCGTTTGTGTGCTTTGTGTGCTCTTACTTGACTTTATTCTCACATTTATTTTTGAATGGTGTGAAGAATTAATTAATTAAGACCTACACCCGATCACTCACGAGAAGAGATTTCATCACCCGACTCACTCTCTTACCATTGTCTGCTACCCTAGTCATCATTAAATTTAAAATCAATTAACTAGGTAGCCCAGTAGTAGAACATTTTTGCAAAGGCGACCACTGAGAAAAAAATGGCTATGTGCTAGTTACGAATTCTCCTTAACTTGTGAGTATGTCCAATTCATTTTTCGATTGTCGATTTTAGTTGGTTCGTCCAATTCAGAGAGTCCATATTTTTCCCCACCTTTTCTTCCAAAAAAATCCAAAAATATTTTCTTTCATTTTTATAAAAAAATCCAGTAATATCTTCTTTTTTTCATTTTAGAAAAATTCAAAAATATTTTCTTTCTTTCATTTTAGAAAACTCCAAAAATATTTTCTTCCATTATTTATAGAAAATCCAAAAATATTTTCTTTCCTTTTAAAAAAATAAAAAAATTTAAAAAATCAAAAAAATATTTCTCTCCTCATGGCCGAAGAACGTCCCTTACGGGATTACTTTAGCCATTTCTCATTCTCTCAAAGCATGTTTGAGGTTGAGCCCGAGTTGAACCTCCATACCTTACTTCGTGGCCTTAACTCTCATCCACACATCATTGATACTCATGCGTCGCCCACGCACGCATCTCACATTTCATCGCCTTCGATGATGAGTGTCAACGGCTGACATGCTTTGCCGTGCACCCATTGTTCTTATGTCGATCACATGTCCCATGAGTGTCCTTACTCTTCATATCCCTACGAACCCACCATGGAACATGTGTATCCATATGACACTATTCTGGAACCCACCTTGGCCTATTATACCAATATACCCAATCCCGAGTTATGTGAGTACCCGAGCTATTCGTGGAGGCCTGGTCACCCTTCCCCGCATTACGAATCCCAACCCAATGTTTTGGATCCTCACACGTTCCAACAGTCATCATGGCAACCTTGTGCACCCATTCACAATCAGTTCCCTCACTACGCACCCCATGAGTATCAACCATTTGTCCATCACAAAAGCGATCCTTGCATGTATGATGCACTTGGCCCCACTCCACACACTTCATCTGATTATTCTGCATATAGTCATGATCATAGTGAGTTGTGTCCACCTCAACCACCGCAACCACCCATCACCCCACCACCACCATCCACATCCGCTCTCGAAAGCCTCTTGCAAAAGTTCATACTCGAGCAAGAGCAAGCTACTTAAATCCAAAATTAAGCTCTCCAAAGGCCTGAACAAAGGTTAAATGAATTGGAGTGTGCGAGAGAGTCGAACATTCCTATGGCTCCACCCATCGTTGCAATCGAGTGTGATGATGATGTGTCCTCGTGTTAAATGAATTTTGAGTGTGACCAACCCTACCACCCCGAGAATCTCGAAGTTGAGACCATCCCATGGTCCTGGCCCCAAGTCGACAATTGTGTTGACTTACCTTTCATTAGTGAGACTGATCCAACCCCACCATGTCCACATGAACCCATCATTGCGGTTCACCTTCCCACTCCCACTGAATCCAAAAAATACCCGAGTCAAGGCCTATTGAGCCCACCGTATGTGTTCCTAAGGAACCACTTCATTTTAGGTTAGCTCAGGCTACGAGTGCTCACCATTTTCCCGAGATAGAATCCGTGATAGTTCCTACCCATCCGGATATGGATGATGTCCCCCCATGCATGGCTCCCTTTGAGCCCGATATTTTTCGTGAATCCTCTATCTTAGGTCTTGGTGCCTCGTTTGAACCAACTACCCCATTCATCGAAGATATTCTTTTAGATAATTTGACCACTCCTTCTTTATAACCCACACTTCTTCCTACGAGTGCCCTTGAGGATCACTTTGTGCCTCATGAGGAGTGTGTGTCTCATACTCTTGACTTGGATCATCTTCCTCCATCATTTATCCCACCCGACCCACCCGGTGTCCCTTCTACCCCACCACCTGGTTTGGATCTTGACTTTACACATTTCACGTTTCCATCTACATTTTTAGACCCTCACCTTAAACCATCCTCCACCACCCACGAGAGTATTTTTGGTGCTACTCTCCATCGTGACACCGAGCTTGTTACCCCATGCACACCACTCTCTTATGGTGTTGATTTTTCTTCTCGACAGCTCCCCAGCATGTCACAGCATGACCATTATCATCGTCCATTCATAGAACGGTCGTGCAATTTCCATGAGGCCCACCCCATTACAATTTTTACACCATTTAGCTTCCCTCGCCAACTTGAGCACTATGCTTATAGGTCCCTAGTTGCCCTCACCTTTAGGCTCAACAAGGCCCATGGCCGATACCTCTTCACCCTTTCCACCCTCACCTTAGCCCTTTTTCCCACCCGCCCATGGTCCACCGATGCTTTGCATCGTGTGATGAACTTTGCCATACAAGTGCATTGACCCCTTTAGCCTTTATCCAACAAGACTGAGGCTTCAGTCTTGTTTGGGGGTGATTCTCATCACCCAATTTTTCTGCCACCCCACGCCATCATAGATCTTATCATTAGGGTGAGAATGATTCGGTCTGGCTAGAGACATTAAACTTAGTGCTACCGGGAGGCAGCCCGCGTTTCTTGTACTAGTCTCATCCTATTTGGGGGTGGTGTTTCACATCACCCTATGTTTCTCATGTTTATAGACTTGTACAACTTTTGTTATCTCACTTCTTATTCTGGTGTATTCTTGGTTATATCTGTCCATTTCATTAGCGGTTGTTTCTGGTAATCTCTTTCCACCTTATGCTCTCAATTTTAAAAACTATTTTACTTAACATCGAGGACGATGTTCCTTTATGTTTGGGGTGGGGAATTTTATCAAAATCGTACCACTTTTGAAAAAATTTGAGTTTTAAACCTATTTTTTAAAATTTCGTGCAGTTTCTTTCATCTCACTCATTGGGGTGAATTTTCAATCATCCATCTTTTTAAGTCTAGGAATCAAGCTAGAGTTTTTTTTCGAAATAACTTATGTAATATGTAACAAGGCACGTTGCACCATGAATTTCTAGATTCAACAAAATTTGAGCACTTATTATGTCAATACGATTTAGAGTTGAAGAGTACTACAATTCTAAAAAGAACCTAAAGGATCACTAGTAGATACTTTAGCTTGTGAGATTCGTGCCTTTCACCCTTTCAGGGAGTTTTACGCAATCTCCGAGTCACAAGTTGATTCAACTTCTTTTGGGTCCTCACTTTAATTGTTGTATGATCTCATTATTCTTTATTTTTTGCTTGATCACTGAGAATGACATCTTTTTCGAGTTGTAAGAAACATGTGTCTTTAAATTTGTCTCGATCACTAGATTTTCACCAATTCACTTCACCCATTACATTCCCATATTATCCCATATTCACATCTATTCCTCTCATCATCCATAAATATTTTCCATTCCATTTATATATCATCCATCATTTTTTTAGTAAAAGAGTGTTGAGTCCAAATGTTAAATGTCTTCATTGTTGGTTTGAAAAGTGAGAGAAAAACAAAAACAAAAAAAGAAAAAAGAGTAAAACAACAAAAAATAGCAAAAATAGCATAAATAAAATAGAAAAGAAAAAGAGAAAATTCGAAGAAAAAAAAGTTGTAGATAGTCCTTGTGTAATAAAGACATTTGTTCTTCAATTATAGAACACTCTTCTGTCGCATCCATCTTTTATGCATCACACATCCATCACTCATCATTCATCCATACATCACCATCCAACCTCATATCTCATCCTTCTCCTTTCATTTCCCCCTCACCCATTATCATCCATGCTCCCATAGGTGTTTGGACAAATAAAAGTCGATGTGGTGAATAACTCGACGTTCTCACTATAGTGATTAGCATTCTTTCATGAGATCATTTTTCTTTCTAATTTTTCGTTCTTTCTTATATGTGTGTGAGACGTTTGAACTTGATTTCATTTACTCACATCCTCACACACAAGAGTGATACACTTACCCAAATCTCGTGAATTCGATTAAGAGAGTTATATCCAGTGAGATTTGAAGTTGAAGCGTTGATTTCGAAAAAGCACTCTGATGATGCTCGACCCATTTTGACTGATTCACACTACACACGTTGAGTTCTAGGAAGGATGTGCCTTGTGTATTTACTTAGCTAAATATTTTTATATTCTAGCTTGTATTTCTCAAATTAATTCCCTCATAATGGATTGTGCGATTATTCTACGTCTAATAAGAGATTGACTGCCTTTCAATAAATCATTTTGCAAATAAAGAATTTTGTTGGTATGTTCCCTGCAAACCCTCACGAGGCACAACTCGTCCTGTAAGGCAACCTATAGGTTTAAAGGCCTGTTGCACATGCTAAGTGCAATCGTAAGTGCCCACGAAAGTGATACACTTTTAGATTCTTATCTTTCTCTTTCTCTTTCTCTCTATCTTATTGCTCGAGGACTAGCAACGCTCTGTTTGGGGGAGGTGTGATAAGCACCCAAAACTATACATTTTATACCCCGAATAGACGTATTTTAGTTGCTCATTCTCGACAATTTGGGTCTTATGTGCTTTATTGTGTATTTTGTAGGTCGAATGCACGTTGTGTTGTTTAAATGCGTATTTCAAGGTAATTGTGCAGATTATGAGGCTAATTGCCAATCCCGTAACCCTAGCCTACCCTAGCCTACCCTAAACTCCGTCCCGAACCGTGTGTGTTCGATTTATTCCCTTTCGTAATTTTTATATTTTTAATTTTTAGTTTGAATCGTTTTTATTTTTAGGATTTATTTTTTAATTTCTTTTTATTTAATGATGTTTTGTTTTGATTTTTAGTTTTTAGTTTTTTTTTTTTAGTTTTTTTATTTTATTAGGATTAAGTTTTTTTTAGGAATTCATTTATTTTTTTAGTTTTATTTGGATTTACATTTTTATAGGCCTTTAGCTTTAATTTTTAAAGTTTTCGGAATTTATTTTTCTTTACTTTTATTTGTTTATTTTTTTAGGACTTGAGTTTTTATTTTATTTAAGTTTTTATTTTTATTTTCAGGATTTAATTTTTAGTTTTATTCGTTTTAGTTAGATATTTTTTTAGGGGTCATAAGTTAAACACACACACAACCCCTCACACCCCAATACCATACACACTCACACACACCTAAACCAACTCACATATACCCAGTTACCTGCACACTACCCTATACACAAAATAAACCCCCCAACCACACACACATTTCCTGCACCCTCACCCACCTAATCAAACCACCCTTCTTCTTCAACCTCCATCTTTCTCTCTCCTAAAACACCACCCTAACCCACCTTCCTTCAACCACCAAACTCACCAACTCCCCTTACCCCATAACCAAACTCAGATACACCCATGTCCGGCCACACCTCCAACTGTCAGCCCCTTTCGAACCCATCCCAACTCCTGTAACCTCCATATACCGCCGGCGACCTCATTCGTCTAAAAAACCCCACATTTCAACCCACCTTACCTCCCTTTAACCCGACGACACCTAAACTGCCCCATACTCGCCGGAGCCAGCTCCGGCCAACCTGAAATCGCACCCCATTCAATCAGGCCAGGATAGTCGCCCACTAGCAGCACCAACCCGCCAGCATGTCTACCCGATCGCGACTCCGGCGCTGTCCACCAGCTGCCCTCTCCGGTGGTGAGACCCCTTTGCAACCTTTTCGGCGACCTCCCAACCTCCAACCGACACCTGAAACTGTTAACCCAACAAACCAAACCAAACCCGTTTCTAGAACCCGAACCGTCCTACCTATGCAACCAATTCCAAAACCTCCACCCGCGGTCCATGTTTAAATACCCATCCAAGTAACCAAAAACCCAAACCCATTTCCATTTTTCTCCCAAGCCACGATCTCACCTGTTACAAACCAAAAGACCCAACTCAAACCAAGAAAAATAAAATAAAAACCACATCCCATTTAACCCACATGTATATTAAACCCCTTTTAACCCTATTTTCCCAAACTACCCCCAACTAACTCATTTAACCCATATACCCAAAATACCCCATAACCATATCAGATTTTGTCACCCAAATTCCCTCACCCATGTACCTTCCTTACCTCACACCTTTGATATGCACATGTGCACTTCCATTACCCAATTTACCCTCTTGTGCACTCATCCCATGCTCTTGCACTCCCAAATACCTAAACTCACCCTTATCTCCACGCCTACTATAAAAACAAGATGAAGACCATTTTTAAAAGAGGACTTTTGTAGAAAGAATTGTATAGAGAGATAGTTAGAGTAGAAAATAAATTAGGGAAATGTTTTGTAAATAGTTTTCATTTTTATTTTTTTTTAAAGATTTGTGAGGATAAATTGTGAGTAATTCAATTGAGTATTGTAATGAGTTGATTATTGTTAGATGCTCATATTGGATGGATGGTGCGTGATTTCAAGGAAATAAGAGTTCAATTTCACTTCAAGAGATTGGGTTTGATTGTTCTCTTCTCTTCTCATTTATTTTATGCCTTCGATTATTAATTTGTCAAATTTCATACCATGTTAGGCTAAATCCCCTTTCAAGTGGTAGGGGGGACCCTTATTTGATGTTATTTTAATTTAATTAATTTTGATTACTTGAAAATTCCCTTTAAATATTGATTTTGATTCCTCACCCTTAAATTTACAATTCGAGAGAGGGTAAGTGATTTTTGAGACAAAATCGAAATTCTAAGTTATAATACTCATTTTAGATTCGAACTATAGACAGTGGTTTCTTAATAGGTGTATTATTACTTGAATTTCAACTCTAAATTTATTTTCTAAGATTTACATAAATTTTAATTGATCGATCCTAGCGGGTGATTAATTAAAATGAGTGTGGATCTATTTTTCTAGAGTTGTGGGGTGTTAAACTTAATTTTCTAAAAGGTTACTATTAAAATTACATTTGTAACTAGAGTTGATTTGTAATTTTGATGTTGATTTGGGAGAATTCAATTAATTCAATTAATTAGTTAGAATAGCTAAAATTTGTGGTTTAATTCCACTCCTTGATTGTTCTCACATTTATTTACCTCACTTTATCTCTTATTTTAGTGCTAGATTTTATTTTTCACTTTTAGTCACTTTTTAGTTTTTCATTTGATCTCCCATTTAGTTTAGTGTTATTTCACCTCACCTCACCTAATTGTTTTAATATTTGAAAACGCTTAAAAAAAAATAGAAAAAGCTAAAGCCTAAAAAGAAAATAAAATTGAATTACAATTGAGTTTGTCTCTAGCTTACCCCCTTGATGTGGATTGATACCATTACTTACCTCTACACTTGAGTTTGTTATATTTTGTAGGTAATTTGAGGATTTTGATTAGAAGAGTTTTTTAAGCAACGACGAAACATACACCGAAAAGTTCACTCTATAAATGAACATATTACAAAATTAATCATGTGTAAAAATTAAAATAATGTAAAAGTTAAAATAATTTAAACTTAATTTTTCCATTCTTCGACATCTTCATGTGTGTCAAATAGATAACGAGCTACTTGTTCATGTTGTGAACTCATTAATTTCACTCGTTTACCCATCACATGGCCACCCTCATCGACGAACTCATCAATGTCATCCACATTGGTCGAGTCGGGCATATATTCCCGAGTGTAGATTGATGACTCTACGGTGATGTATTCCTCTGCAATTAGTCCTTCAATGTATCGTGTATTCTGGATATAATCTTTGAAAACTTTAATCAATCTTTCAAACGGATACATCCACCGATATCTAATTGGGCCGCAAAAAAGTTCCTTGTCACATAGGTGTACTAACAAGTGAACACTTATGTCAAAGAAATATTGGGGAAAGTACTTCTCCAACACACAAATCGCTTCATTCACCACTAATTTTACGATCACTATGTGATCTCGATTGATTACCTTCTTACATAAAAGTGAGAAGCATAGACTAATTTGCATAATAGCCTTCCGTAAATCCTTGTGCTTGGAAAATAGTGCTTAAACAATAGAGGAATTAATTGCATGATCACATGCTAATCGTGGGACTTACACTTATGTAAATCATGGGTAGCATAATTCACAATCCTTTGCAAGATGGAAAAAAAATTAGATAGAACCTTCAAATTATATATTGTATCTAAAAGAACCTTCCTTTACTCACTCGTCGAAGTAAATGTACCAAGGGAAATTATTGTCCTTCCCATACTATCTTCTTTCAACATTTTAAGGTCTTTTTGTGCATTTTCTCCATCCTTCGAATGACTCCCCCCAAGGCATGTGCCCATAATATGTTCAACGAAATTCTTCTCTGCGTGCATCACATCCAATATATGGTGCACCGGGTTATTCTTCCAATAAGGAAAGTCAAATAAAATTGACCTCCTAGACCATGCCTTTCTTGTCTCAGTTTCATTCCCAGTTAGGGTCTTCTTATGCTTGACATTCTTAAATTTAGGATTCTTACTTGACATATTTGGGCCATAATTAGAAGATTTACTTTCAATTTCTGAGCCTGAAAGTTTTCTCGGCGATAGCCTATGTTCAACCCCACGCGATAAAAAAATTGGAACCATTCTCAAATCTAAAACTATTGGCGGGGGGTAAAAACCTCCTATGTCAATGGTATACATTTTTTGAGCTAGCGAGGAGATGAAGAGATTCAATATCCTCTCCACAAAAAGGACACCCCAAATAACCATGTACTACACAATCGGATAATGTCCCATAAGTAGAAAAATCATGAATTTCCCACATCACTATAGCTTTTAGCGCAAACTCTTCTTTTTTAAAAGATTCAAATTCTTGCACACCCTCTTACCACAACTCATTTAATTCTTCTACCAAAGGATCCAAGTAGTCATCCAGGTATCAACAAAGACAGCATCAAAAATTCAGGTCTCATACACTGTGAATGAGGGAGGTTGAGTGGGGATAGGATCACTGGCCATACACTCTGATTGGTGCTTAGATTTCCAAATGGATTGAAACCATATGTTGATATTGCCAAACAAATGTTACGTTGTTCTCGAGAAAAATCAGGATACTCAAAGATCAACATCTTCCAAGCTGTAGAATCAATAGGATGACACATGAGATTATCCCTAGTTTCTTCCCTAGCATGCCAAGTCATTGCCTCTGTTATCTATGGTACTGTGAAAAACCTCTTTAATTTAGGCCCAATGGGAAAATATTTTAAAAACTTTTGAGCTTGTGCCTTCCTTGCTAGTAGATTGGAATATCTAGGTTCATCTCATACTGAACACCGATAGATTTTTCCATACTCCTTTCGGTATAGTATACAGTCATACACACAGGAATGAATTTATTTATACTTAATTTCCAAACCTTTCAAACTATTTTTCATAGTATGATAGATATTTGGAATTGTATTTTGCTTGGGTAGCAATCCCTTCACCCAATTCAAAATTTATGGCACGTTATTGCTAGACAAACCACATTAGGTCTTCAAACTATGCAAACCAACCATGGCATGTAAAGTTCTTTGATCTTTCTCATAACCAGAGTATAACGATTGGGTCGCCTTATATTTTAAACTTTGGTAGTCATCGTTAAGGTTTATCCTGATATCTTAATGAGCACTTGAACCTTGTACATCGTCAATATCCTCCTTCTCTTCCACTTCATGAACTCCATATGTGTCATCAACTAAATCATCTAGCATATTATGATATACATTGTCATCCTCCCCTTTTATATCTATCATACTTATTGAAGGTTGTTGTCAAGTTTGCTCGGGGACAAAAGGAACTTTTGGTTCCCCGTGAAAAATCCATATTCAATAACTATCTTTCATACCCCGTCTTAAAAATGTAGTTCAACTACTTTACACTCAAACACCATACCATTCTTACACCTAGCACACGAACCCGAAAACTCGTCATCATTATGACGTCTCTTTGCGTATTTCACAAATTCATTAGCACCTCTGCGAAACACACTCCTAATCTATTTTTCTCACCCATCTACTCTTTGTATTTAGGATATCCCATCACAGATGCTACAAACAATCACCTATTATGGGTAAGAAGTGTATATTTGTGGATTAGTACAAGCAAAAGTGTGAACATTTAGTTCCCATTAGTATAAACAATCACCTATTGAATGCGTACGCATAAGAACTAGAAGGCTAGTTTCTATGCACACTATATGTAATTTAAATTAGTTATAAATTTTACAGAACTGTTATATCGTGCATTCAAATGAGAATACATGCATGCATGCATCCCCTGAAGCAAGTGTTATATAAGAAGTTTACTTAATGTAAATTTATTCGTGCATTAAAATTCAATTTATAATATTAATTCATATTTCCTCCATCTCCTCTAAAGGGTGAGTGGTCCCATCCCATTCAAGACCGCATATTTCTGTAATATACTTAGCATCTCATGTATATTGTTCCAATTTGAGGAAAATTTGGTAGCATATCCCCATAGTTCTCCAAGTACACGACATAGATTTGCAAGTGTGAGTGTTATTTCAATTTATCAATTGAAATAACACTCAACATCGCATCATCTAGTATGTACCCAGAGAACATTAAAATACGACTGCATAACTTCCCCTAAAAGTAACAAGTTTAAGTCAATATAAACTATGCAGTCCCAAACTGTCCAAACGGAACAATTCGAGAGATCTCATTATGGGGGTAATAACTCTCGAATGGGTCTAAGGGCTACTGAATGCGTACACATAAGTTCTAGAAGGCTAGTTTCTATGCACATTATATGTAACTTAAAGTATGTTTCATTTAATTATGTTTTATCACAGTTCGAGAGATTTCATTTAATTATGTAATTTAAAGTATGTTTCATTTCATTTAAAGTATGCATAAGAACTAAAACTTATACCAATTTATAGTAATTTATATCAATATCAGTACCAATTCAATTTCAATTTATACCAATATCAATACTAATTCAAACTCAATTTTAATTTATAACCAATTTATACCAATTTACACCAATCAATACAAAATCAAATTCATTTTCAATTTATAACCAATTTACACCAATATCAATACCAATTCAAATTCAATTTATACCAATTCAATATCTATAAAAATGCAATTCATGTTATAAGGTCAGGGCACATCTAATCGTCTAATTCAAATTCAAATTCAATATCACACACACACAATCACACAGACACCCCCTACTCACCCTACCCTCCCCCTGCCCCCCCCCCCCCCTCACACACACACACTTACCCCTGCCACCACCACCACCACCCCACACCCCCTTACCCCCAACCCCATTGCCCCCCCACCCACCCACCCCACATCACTTACACACACGTGCACGCACGCGGACCCACGCACACACATACCCACCTACACACACACATACACCCTACACACACTTAGTCCTACACACACGCAACTATACACATATACACACAGACACACACGTATATACGAAGGAGAGGGAGAGAGAGAGAGAACCGTCGCGCAGAGAGAGAGAAAAAAAGGTGGGAAAAAAGAGGGATTAGAGTTTTTAGTTAAAAGCGTTGTCACAGACCTATCAAGGTCTTTGACCGTGACAACTTTCTAAAGTTGTCATGGTCATTGACCGTAACAAGTCCGTGACAAATTCACTTATCACGGCCTTATCACGATCAATGACCATGACAACGCCTTGTCATGGTCATTGACCGTGATAAAAAAATGCGTGTTTTTTTATCAAGATCAATGACCGTGACAAGACTGACTGGCTCAAAGGTGATAATTTAGCCTTTTTGGTGTAGTGTATGTGGATATAAAAAAAGTAATTTTTATTGTGTGCACCATAAACTTGCATGATGTTGAAATTAAAATTGTTACTTAAAATAAATGGTGTTAATTATGAAGATGAAATTAACGAATTAAATTGGATTTACCTGTGATAGTATGAGGAATTTGTAGAATTGTGAATAAATTTGATTATGAGACTTTTTGTTTTAATTATTGTGACATCGCGGGGACGATGGATTTTGGGTAGTGATGCTCTCACTTTAATCTTAGGAATACTTGCTAGGTATGGGACTAGTGGGTATGCCTTAGTTGTGGTTAACACTTTCTAGTTATGGGACCAGTTAGTGTAGATTTTTACGGATGGGATATTCGGGGGTGGTGATGATTTTTGTGTTGTTCCGTTGATTTGATAACCTAGGTGCAAGACTAGGAAGAGATTTATGATAGAAATTCATCCAATATAATAGGATATGACGTACTAGTGCTCTAGAGACCTTTAATTATGGGACTAGGGGTAGGTTTGAGGATTAATGCTCTATAATAGGGTGGGGCTAAAAAAATAAATAATGAGAAATTAAGAAATTGAGAACTAATATCTAAGATAATAAATGGGTATTAAAGTGGATAGGCGTCGTTAGTAAGTGCAGAACTGACAGAATACGGGTTGGCTGGCTATTATGATCTGTCGTGCGTGGAACCTTATCAATAAGTGCAGGGCTAACGAAATTAGGTCGGCTGGATATTGTAAGGGGAATGTGTATGGTGTAAAAATTTAGGTGGGCCCGAATAAGTGTAGGGCATACAACAGGGTCGGCTAGCTATGAAGGCGCCTCTATAAAAAAATAATTTGATAAATCAATTCAAATAAACATGGTGACTCTAGAGTAATCATCATATTATGATAACATAAGTGGGACTTAAAACTTTTGGGGTGACATAATTGCGTGATTAGACGATAGTAGTTTATATTACTCACATGTTAATAATTATCTCGTTTAAATTAAAATACTCCATTATTGTGTTTATTATGTATAATTTTATTATCTGGGTTCACGGACCTAATTGGAGAGAGTAGCTTGTATTCATGCGGTGGGCTCTGACCCATTGCGCTGACTAATATTTCAGGTAAATCGCTGGAGTAGCTGCATAGGAGTAATTAGAGACATTTTTAGAGATGCAGCTGGAGTTTATTTTATATGCTCTAGTAGTTAGATTTATTTTCTTTTCCGTTGCACTTATTATGAGACTTTATTTATGGATTTGGTGGGCCAATCGGTTTCATAGTTGTTTACGGTTTTATTCATATATTTACGGTTGGATCATTTTATTTGAGACTATATTTATTTGGAGTTGGATTTATTTTGGAGATTAGCATGGTGATGGATTTTAATATTGCACGAATGGTTATAGTTATTGAATTAATCTAATTATTATGTTGTGGAAGAAATTTTTATATTTCTCATATCTGTCACATGCTAAGAATGATTACTTATTTAGTGACACCCGTCTTAGTTTGGCGATCGCGGTTGGCCAACTCGTTTATCAGATTGTGCGGGGTGTTAAAGTAACCAGACTCTTTTGTTATGGATGGTATAACTTTTATATACCTGATTAGCTTTACGATTTCTAAAAATATAAAGTAGACTCATGGATTTTATGTCAATTTATCTATCGAGGGACTTAAACACATACATCTTAAAAAACGATAAGGATTTTCTTTTCCCAACACAAATCTAAATATCAAGTACTCAGTTTGACTCATACATTTATTGTACGATTTAAAGAAATTCGGAAGAATGTGGTGTAATCATTTTAGTTAATACATATATAAGGAAGGGTATCAAATTAATAATATTTTCCCTTGTGTCTTTATAAAGAAATCCTCAAAAGGGTATTCAATAGTATAAGTTTATGTGCAAGAGATATATTTAATGAGAACTCTAAAAGATCTTGACACACCTATTAAATATTTGAAGAACATATTTGAGATGCAAGACCTTAGTAAAATAAAGTCTGTTCTCGCCCTGCAATTCTACATACATCCAAGTGGTATTTTAGTTCATCAATTAAGTTATACCAATTTGTATTAAAACCCACTAATATTGATTAAGTGCACCAACTAAGTACTTTTATAGCTGTACAATCTTTAAACATAAAGAAAGATCCATACCGTTCTCACTGTTCTAAAAAACCCGCCTAGGCTTAAGGCTTAGGAGAAACGCCTCACCTTACGCTTTTGACGCCTTATTCTTGGTAAAACCCTTACGGCGCACTTTTTTCTAAAAACAACAATGCCTTAGAGAAACGATGTCGCCTTTTAAAGAATTTTTTTACAAACCGGACCATTATCTTATCCAAAATAATCAGATAGTATTTTAATTTGCATATATTCAGACATATTTTTATGATATGTGCGATTTTTGTATTTTAATAGCCTTGTTATGATTAAAAAATATTAAAATATATTAAGAATGCCTAAATGCCTTTTCACGCCTTTTTACGCCTAGGCCCGCCTAGGCTTCTAAGGCTTAAGGCTTGGCCTCCACGCCTCAATCACGCCCCGCGTTTTTTAGAACCTTGACCGTTCTAAAGAGGCAGATGAGGAAATATTAGGTCCAAATGTACCATATTTGAGTGACATTGGTGCATTATTGTACTTGGCACGACACACTAGTTCGAATATTTTATTCTTTGTGAATCTGTTTGTTAGATATAGTTTTGAACAAACTGAAAGGCATTGGGCCAACATTAAGCATATCCTACAATATCTATGTACAAACATTAACATGGGTTTACTTTATTCTTTAATTCTTATGGTTGTAAGTCAGTAGGTTATGCAGATTCTAGATAAAAGTTCAATCTCAAACATGTTATGTATTTCATAGTGGTAATAATGTTATTTCTTGAAAATATGCTAAAAAAAACATTAGTAGTTACTTATTCTAACCACTATGAAATTTTAGCTCTTCATGAAGTTGGTCGTGAATGTGCATAACTAAGATCTTAAATTTAGTTTATTCATATTTTTTGTCAACTACCTTCCATTACATATAATACGTGTATCGTTTATGAAGACAATGCAACATGCATAACACAAATACAAAAAAGATTCATCAAAGGAGACAAACCAAACACATTTCATGAAGTTTATCTCCACTCATAAGTTTCAAAACAAAAATGAGATTGAAGTCATACAAGTTTGTTTTAGTGATAACATAACTAATCTTTACACCAAATCACTACTAAAAGCAACATTTCAGAAGCTTGTGTATGAGATTAGTATGCACAGCTTCCATGAAAAAAATTGAGACATGCAAATCAGGGGGAACGTCTTATGAGGGAGAACACAAGAGCATGCAATTTTGAAAAAAATATGCGTTGTACTCTTTTTTCTTTAACTAAGTTTTGTCTCGTTCGATTTTCGTAGTGAAAGTGTTAAATAAACAACATCAAGGGCGTCCAACCCCAATTTAATAATCACAAAAATAGAATTTTTTTCCCACTGGATTTTTCTTATTAAGTTTTCTGATGAGGTAAGACTCATTGAATAATAGAAATGATGTGCATCCAATGAGAATTTTGTAATTATCTTTAAATATGTATGTCAACATTTGGTTAGGACTTTTGTATCGTAGCCTTGGGAGACTTCCATTTGCAATATAAATAAATGGTGACCCTCCTAATTATTGACACATTAATGACAAAATTTTCCCCTCTAAATTCTCTCTTTACCATATATTCGGTCACATTCATAAGATTTTAAGATGTATTCTGACATGCTAAGTTGATAAGCCCATCAACGTTTCATCTACTTTATCAAGTACAAAATGCAGCGAAGCTGGACCTTTGGGCTGCTATAAACGGGCTTAATTAGTAAACAAGTTCTCCGAATAAGGGATTCAAGCTCGATGAAGCCTTTGGATAAGCCCAATAGTACATCATCATTTGTATCCTCTCAGCAATGTATAAGTTGACAGTCCATATTTTTCTATGATAGATTATTTTATTGTATCACCTATTACAAAATTGAACTGAATAGCAAGTATATAATAATGAAACATGAACCCGTTTGGCACTTTTGCAATTAAGTGAGTGATAGTTATAAATTGGTGTTTGACAAACTGCAACATAGTGTTTTATCTGACCAGAATTGACTTAATATAGGTGGAAAAAAATGTCTTTAATAAGATACATTTTTTATTTCTTAAGAGATGTAACTCTCTAAATTTTGTTGAAATTACCACAATGTTACACTAAGTGAAGTAGATTACTAAATTTTTTTGTATATGGAAATTTGGTGGGCTCTAAAATAAAACTAATTAAAAACTGTAATTAAAATCTTAATGACAGAATGAATAAGTTAAGATTTGGGGCTTTTAGTGCTGAAATTAACAATTTTTAAAGCTAAAAATAAGCAAGTCGTGCCACCCATTTTTGGCTATTTCAGACTTTCATTTTGGACTGGTCAATATGAACGCGACGACTATGAATTATATAATGGACAAAGACTTTTACCAAGAATCAAAGGTGTCAAAAGGAATTTAGTCAAGATGACACTCAGACTGATCAAAACGGGCTGTATTTTTTTATGTCAACAAAAGAAAAATACTCATCAATCGGCACAACACCATTACGGGCCAAAATTTTGTCAAATCACAAACGTAGTTGCCTTCATTTGCTAAAGGGGTTGAGAAAATCTCCAACAATGTGGCTATCATTTAAGAGAAAGTAATATATATATATATATATATATATATATATATATATAGAGAGAGAGAGAGAGAGAGAGAGAGAGAGAGAGAGGGTCATGTCCACACTAAGTTTGTACATTATTTTTTTAAAATAGTAAAAAAAATATTTTTGAGTTGATTTTTTTATATGATATTTAAACATTTCAACGGACCCATGTAAAAAAATCCGCTAAAAAAAACTTTTTTTACTATTTTTAAAAAATCGGTCAAACTTTCGTTTCTTTTAACCACTTTAAAAGATGCGAAAGTTTGACCGATTTTTTAAAAATAGCAACAAAAAAATTATTTTTTTTACATTGGTCCGTTGAAATATTTAAATATCACATAAAAAAATCAACTCAAAAATATTTTTTTTAATGCTTTAAAAAAATTGGTGTACGTCAACACTGTGCAAACTTAGTATACATATGAACCTACCTCTCTCTCTCTATATATATATAATAATGCTCTTCTACGGACTAGTCCACATTTTAAGAATGCAGACCGGACATGTGTCACCTAACAGTGTGCCTAAAAATTATCGCCTAAATTATATGAACACTCTCTCTCTGTTCTTGGCCCACCGCCAGGTGACACATGTCTGGTCCGCATTCTTAAAATGCGGACCAGACATGTGTCACTTAACGGTGCACCTAGAAATTATCACCTAAATTATAGGGACACTCTCTCTCGTTTCTTGGCGCACTGCCAGGTGACACATGTCTGATCCGCATTCTTAAAATGCGATCTGATCCGCACAAGAGCAGGACTGTATAATTTAGGCTCTACAACACACTCATAACAATGTACCTATAAACATATCTATTTTTAAACAATAGTACAATAGTGTATTTTTCAACTAAATTTGATATGCATGATTTTCATCATGAGAATATCATCAACAAAAATATTACATCCAAAAATTTAACTTGAAATAGGGTGAGATGATCACAAGTTTCAACGGCTAAAAATGTACGTATTTAACCAATTTTCAAATCACACTTCCAAGTTGAATTTTTAGATGATCTTCTCATTATGAAGATTACGCATACCAAATTTGATTGAAAAATACAATTTTATATTATTTTTAAAACATGAGTGTGTTTACAGTGGCGGATGCACATTAGGCCCAACTGGGGTGTCCGCCGTAGTTCAGATTTGATTTTTTTTCCAGGTGCTTGAGGTTGACTCTGATCTTCAGCTGAGATGGTGTTATTGTAAGGGCGGTTGTCTAAGATCTTTTTTTTGCTGAGGTTGATCATGTTCCCTTGCTTATTGTTAGTGGTGGGTCTTGGGTTGTGAATATGAAGTAAAATCAAGTCTTTGGAGTTTTTCTTGGTTGCAGGTTTGATTGAATTCCATGGTTAGAGGATTTAAGTTTTGATATATATATATATATATATATATATATATATATATATATATATATATATATATATATATATATATATATATATATATACAGAAAGGATCTCATGCATACCCAGTTTGCATACCCTCCGTGCGGACCATTTTTTTAAAATAGTAAAAAAAATAATTTCGGGCTGATTTTTTTTTTATAGTTTCTAAACATTTCAATAGGACCATAAAAAAAATTCAACTCAAAATGAATTTTTTTGCTATTTTAAAAAAATCGGTCAAACTTTGTCAGTTTTAAGTTGTTTTTAAGTTGTTAAAAAGTGACAAAGTTTGACCGATTTTTTTAAAATAGTAAAAAAATTTATTTTGAGTTGAATTTTTTTTTATGGTCCTATTGAAATGTTTAGAAACTATAAAAAAAAAAAATTAGATCAAAAATATTTTTTTTACTATTTTATCAAAATTGGTCCGCGCCAGCGGTATGCAAACTGGGGTATGCATGAGAACCGCTCTCTCTCTCTCTCTCTCTCTCTCTCTCTATATATATATATATATATATATATATATATATATATATGGGGTTTGAAGGTTTTGTCTTTGTTTTTGGTTGTTCGTCTTTGTGGTTTTGTGAAAGGTTGTGTAATATGGGAGATTTGATATTGGCTGGTTTGAAATGGCTGATGGTTTGGTAGTGGCAGGCAGGTTGGTTTGGTAGTGGGTGATGGTTTTCTATTCCATCGGGTGTGCTTGGATTGAAGTTTAATAGTGTCAGGTGAGTTAAGTCATTTTTGTACTTCATATTAAGCAAAATCCAATTGTCATCACTCCTAAAATTCGGGATTGTGAATATTTATTAAGCGTTGTTTATTTCTTGAAATTAATTAGGTATTGTTAATAATAATTGAGAGTAGTTGTTAGCATTATAATGCTACAATTTGTATAAAAACTAGAAATAACCCCAGTGCGACTCGAAATTTTCGCCTCACTTCACAAAAATCCTAGATCAACCACTGTGTATTTATTAGTATGTCGTTATGAGGTGTGTGTGTGTGTGTGTGTGTGTGTGTATCTATATATGAAAAGGATCACAAGTGGATCTAAAAATCGAAATTTTTAATAGCCCTTAACAGAAACACCTAACAATCTATTAATTTTAATTCCTATAGTGTAATTGGTCCGCGTCAGCGGCAACGAACACGCATGTGACCCGAGATCTCCCTACCCCTACCATGGGAGACCACTAGTTTAAAAAAAATGGTTGGAATGTTTACTCAGGAGTAAGGACTGCCATGGTGGGGGATGGGGCGGGGTTAGGAGGGTGTTGTGAAAAAAATATTCGATCGACATGCGTGTCCATTGTCTCTGACGCGAACCAATTATAACATAGAAATAAAAATAATGAGTTGTTAAGTATTTTTTAACATGGTCCATTAAAAAATTTACTTTTTAGGCTCCCTTGTGATTCTCTCCATATATATATATATATATATATATATATATATATATTGTATCACGTATGAGATTGTATATATATTCAATTTCTAGCTATTTTTTAATTAATCAACAAAAAAATTGCTAAAAATACCTAACTAAGGGTTTGCGCTAACAAAATTTTGTGAAATTTTTATAAATAGCTAAAAAATATATTTTGACCTGTTGATTGAAAGGTTTATTAAAAGTTTCTTAAAGCTTAAAACTATTTGTGATAAGAGTGTGATGTTGGAGTCTCTCTCTCTCTCTCTCTCTCTCTCTCTCTATATATATATATATATATATATATATATATGCACTCATCTCATGCCAGAAAAAAAGATATTGACCTCATAAGTAATTGACTTAAGTAGCAGAATAAATTACAAGTACGGAAGTCCGCAATTTTCATGTAAAATAAAAAAGAAGAATTTCAATAAAAGAAAACAAACTTTGATAACACCATCTTACATGTAAAAGAAATTCTGCTCCCTCTTGGTATAGAAGTTTGGAGTTATATAATTCAGTGGTAGGGCCATTTGTACATCTTGAATTATTTGCAGACCAAAACGCCAAAAAAAAGCAATAATTGAGCCATTATTATACCTTATTTCACAAGCACAAGAATAGACTCTTATTTTCATGAACCACTTTAGAAAGTGTGAGATGGGGGTGGATCACATTCAAGGGAGAAAATTGGACTTCGCTGTTCACATCCAAATGATGTGTTGATTGGTGAAGAGTCATACCCACATGGTGTGTTATTTTTTTTTTTCTGTTCAAGATTACCGTACGACCATAGTTTCAAATTGGGCAGCTAGCATCATCAAGTCGGCTGAATTATGGATTTTATTGTAAAAATATTAATTATTTCTTGGTAAAAAGTTAATTGTGTCATTAAGCGAAAGTTAAAAACCCAAAAATCAACTAGCATGTAGATCCATCCACATGATGCTCGAGCGTTCAATAATTTTTTTAATGCAACACACGTGATAAATAATTTGACACAATCTAATTTCTACAAAAAAGTTCCATTTCATTTGGTATTTCAAACCAAATCAGAATTCCCAAATTGATATTATCCTCTTGTCTATCTGAGTTTTCGCCGACGTCACTTGAAACGTGTGCTCTTCATCGTTTGATACACACAATTCGTACAACTCATCAAATACATAAAAGCAGAGAAACGATATACACATTTTGAAACAACTATATTTGCCCTACTTTTCTTAATTCTCTTTTTCTGTTTTTACCATCCAAAATAACACACAAATAAAATCAAAATAAAAGTGTACATGCAAAGTCGCGTCGCCGCTCCTTCGTGAAATCTTGCACTCGCATGTGATATCGCGGCTGCTGGGACGAGGGAGAAATCCAATGGCACGTCGGAGGTTGGAAACCATGAACTCCAACAATTTAGGAACATGCCCAAATAAAATATAAATTGTATATCATGCGTTACTTGAAGGATATTGATTCATCAATGACGTTTTACTAACCCTGAAATTTAACCAAAAAAAAAACAAAGAAATAAAAATCAAGATTTTAAAAGAAACCTAATTTAAATAAATATAAAAAAATTTAATGATCGTACTCACTGTCGCCAAGGACAATGTTCGCCTGCGCAACTGTCATATATTGACCCATTTTACTAAAATACCAATACAAATCATTTTGAGATGATTTTTTTAGGGGTAACGTGAAATGTTTAGAACTCATATATGTAATACCCCGTATTTTTATGGCTTTTAAAATTGGGGGATTTATTAAATTTGAATTGAGATATTAATTTAATATTAATCCAAAAATTTATTTTTTTATATTTACTAACGTGACGTGAGTTAGTAATTATTGAAAAATTGTTGAATATTACTACACGAGTAAAGTAATATATGAGATTTATTTCATGAAAATTTTCACGAGTGAATAAAATGGCAATTATGAAAATTTAAGTCGGGACGCGGCTGTATCGTGTCAGGACTAAATTATTATTATATAAAGTGAATAAATTATAAGTTACTCGTATGATCGTTTTGAGTGCGCCTAAGTGTCCGGAAGAGTCGAGATAGTCAGAAAAATGTACCCGGGGGTTTAGTTTGGGTCTCGGGGCATTTTTAGGCCTAATTGACATCCCGGGAGGGTATTTTAGACATTTTATATTTTTGGGGAATTAAACCCACGAATTTCCTAAAGATATATCAGCCTTTAGGAGTTGTCTTCTAGGGTTAACAAACACAAAAATCAAAGGACGGCCATTAGAGAATAAGTTGACAAGCTTTTCAAGAAATTCAAGGCCAAAGACTCAACTGTTTTCACCGCTACCACCACCAAAACGTAGATCGCGGAACAAGGAGCACAACCATACCTTTTTTCTTCACAAATCAGAAACTAAATTCCCAGACAAGTATCTATCTTGCTTTATTTTTAGTTAATGTATCAATCATGTTAGTCTAGGGTTGTTTAGGACTTGTCCCATAAAAGAAATTATTAATTTGGAGACTTTAAATACCATGCTTAGAGAGATTCAATATATTCTGGATATACCCATCACATGTAGAGGATTACCCACTAATTACTATCAGTTTAGAAACAAGAAATCTGGGAGATAATTAGAGGAATGGATAATTCTTTCAAAATTAGGGTTCTTGAAGATTATGTCGATTTTACCCCATTAATTCGATATCGTTGATGTTTTTATACATGTTTCACGTAGAAAATCTTGTATATATGTATATAGAACTTGTAGTATCGTTATTTGAGAATTTTAGACTTGTTAATGGCGTTTTTGGAGATATTGCAAGATGAAACCCGTAGGTTTAATTTGCAGTTTCTAGGCAAGAACTGCTTGATCGATCGATCGAGCCCATATCATCGATCGATCGACGGATCGATCGATCGACCCTTTTTCTTCGATCGATTGACCCAACATAGAAAACTACTTATTTCTTATTCGTTAGTTTAATCCGATTAAGATGTATGGGAACTCTTGATTGTTGTTGTTGGAGTATAATGGTATATAGAGATGACCAGTAGGGCCTAGGTAGACCCCGTTGAGTAACATTTTGTATAGGATGAGATTTTGGGTTAACGAGGAATGATTCATGTGTATAAGAAATCATGCTTATATTTAATAAAAAAGTCGGGACTCGTAAGGGAGTTACTGCGGAACGTAAGGGAGTGATTGCCTACTGAAATTATATTTAGAATACTTCGAGAGAGGAAAAGTGAGTATGAAGTGAATAATAAATGAGAATACAAATCACGAGTCCGTGATACGAAATAATCGAGTAAAATGTGTAATAACGGATAATTATAATTATGGGTCGTGAGCACACCTAATTTAGCAATGTGGATGTGTGTGTGTGTGTGTGTGTGTGTGTGTATATATATATATATATATATATGTATATAAATATATATATATATATATATATATATATATATATATATATATATATATATATATATATATATATATATATATATATATATATATATATATATATATATATATATGTATATATATATATGTATATAAATATATATATATGACTGTGTTATTGTGCATATATTATATATCTGTATAAAAATCATACTCGGGCTACTTGCTATTACGGGGGTTTTCGCGCTGGGACGGTCTTATCTCGATGGGACCTTTATGGGGGATATTGACTCATACCCTAGAATATTGGATTCATTGGTACAGGCTATCCGATTGATAGTCAGACGGTCCTAAGAGACGTGAGGGTATGTCCTGACCTCTTAGTGACTTGGAACTATGCTTCGCCTCCATTTGTATGTGTTTTATGTTAATGCAGTTCGAGAGCGATTCCGAACTAACATTTCCCTAAATATGTGTGATACTGGGACTTGATAGCAGAGTATACCAGCACCATAGATTGTATGTGGGGTGCAAATAGTATATATATATATATATATATATGAGTGATTGGTATATATATATCTACTTATATATGGAAACTTTGCACCATAGATTTTATGTGGGGTGCCGTTAGTATATATATTATATGTGTAACTAATATATATGCGTATATCTATATGGGAACTTTCTACTATGCGTATAAGTAGTTAGGTAATGAATAAATGTTGCAACTTTCTTAATGGGTTCGGGAACTTCATAACGGTTCCGATTTGTTATAAATAGTGTAAGAAATCATGAAGAGATTAATTTTCTAAACTAAATATTACCACCCTATTAATTCTTGAGATAAAACTTTATGGAGAATAAGTGAGATAGACTTTTGAGGTTTATTAGTACGATAGACGTGAACACTAGATGAGAGGTGAGAATTCTCAAGAGAGTGTCGCTAACTAGCATGGTTGTTGCATTAGCAAGTAAGCATTTTAAATACTTGCTAAACTATTTTTAAAACTGTTTTACAATCGGGATCTGACCCGTTTTCTGTTATCTCTTCTCTTTTGTATATATATGTATATATTACAGGTGCCCAGCCACAGGGGCGTCATGCATACGTTCTTTAGATTGGACGCATTATATCTTATGTGGGAGTTACAGGTTCTTGTTGTAGACGACCTCTTCATTGATTCGGTTCTTATTATAGTTCTTCATAGTTAGGGCATGTGTCGACCATTTCCCCATTCAGTATAGATTTGTCAGAGATGTATGTTCATTTATTTTCAGTATTCGGTACTCTTTGAGTATTAACTCTTGTCATGATGATTTCATTTGTAGTTTAAATTTGGTTAATCTAAATGGATTAATTCTTTTGTGTTGTTTACTATCCGTAGCACTTATGTGATTCTTAAACTGTTGGTTATTTAAAAGGTTTTCAAATTGGAATTTAATAAAAATGGAAATAAAGTTTTAAATTGTTTTGACACTTAGCTTAATTATTTAGGGTATTTAAATTGGGAATTTTTTTTTATTTTGCGACAGTGATGCTAAGAATGAACCAATTGTTCACCTTGATTTTAATTTAATGAAGGATTGATCGCCCGATATTTAATTAGGCGGGGTGTCACAGGTGGTATCAGAGCCAGGTTCTAGTGTCCTTAGGATCTGTGCGGCTTATTATGCTTCTAGCGTTAATTTGTTTGATATAGAGCCCTATGTTTAGGATTGTTATTTTCTATGGTGAGATTCCGTTCTCCTACTATAATGTGTGTACCTTAGTGAATCCTAATTGCGTTCGGGCGTGTTCGAACAATTAAATATGGAAAGCAAGGTCCATTGGGCGGACCGCAGGAGGCAAGGCTTAGTTGAGGTTGTAAAGTATATTCGAGGATGATGATCGTCGTCGAGATCACCCCCAATATGGCACGAGAAGCCAGGACTGTAAAGGCGATTAGGGCGCGAACTATGATTCCAAAATGTTGCTATAGTCGAAAGAGGTGCAAGAGTAAACTCACCCCAACGTGGCACGACTGGGAAAAGTCAGACGAAACATTGTAGAGAACTATCAGTGGAAATTATAGAAATGCGAAAAATTGTGTGTGTTAGCCCAAGGAGGTAAAGTATCCAAAGGCTTGGACATAGGACGGAGTGTGACTAACTGGAAGTGAAAATTTGGAAACAAATTTTCTTGACATGTCGGAACAAAGTTATCATGTTGGGAGTTAGCCACTACTTTTACAAGTGGAATGCTATACCTATAGGAAAATCTTAGGTACAGTTTGACCGCAAGTTCCTTCATTAGATGTTCAGGATAAGAAGTGAATGTTGCTCTAAACTCGTCACAGGAGGACCAGACAATGGTCAATTTTTGAATATGAATCTAAACCGTCAGCAAATATTGTATCGAAAGATGTAGATACAAAGAGAGGAAAGAACTCCAAGTGGGAGATCGACTCGTAATAATAGTTGATAACACTTAAGAAGGGAATTCTGCTGGACGATCGATTCAGAGGTTGACAATGTCGTACTTTGTCAATGAAGATGATAATGCTTTTTAGTGTGGGAAGCTAAAAGAATCAATAATTTAGTCAAGAATAAGACGGGATACAACGGTGGTAGTGTAGCACCACAAGGGGGTGTGGATACACATCAGGGGACCCATTTAAATGATTCGAATAGCTGAATTCTTACCAAAGAGATGGCGAATTCAGTAAGGACTATTGTAGCCAGTAGCATGTTCTTTAGGGCCAACAAGGCTAAGGGAACCACAAGGGATAGCCAACATGTATTGAGTCTACCAAAGTCCGAGAGAAGGACAATCCTAATCTGGTTGGTATGACAGGTAATAAGTGGATTATGTGCATAGGTATTTTGTGGAGTGAAATCCCACGCATTGATGTTTTCCCGAAGTGAGTAAAGGGATAAGAGTATGGTTCCTAGTAAAATACAACGATTAAAGTAGTTTTGTGTTGGTTGGGCAGACGTGTTACGTCCGGAGGCGATTGGCAAGGTATAAGTATAAGTTTTATCCTAAGAGGATGAGGCGTGTTTTATGTGACACGAGAGAGTCATTATATTTTGTTCATTGCTAGATTAGCATGTGAGATGAGTTTAATGCGTATAACTACAAACGATATTATTATGTGAATATTTTTCCCTAGTGTAGCGGAATTTTCCTTAGTGCTATCCGCGGAAGATGAATGAGTATATTAATAGTGTTATATACTTTATTGAGATTACTCGTTTTAGTGATGTAATATACGAGTATAATATGGCATTGATTATAACTTTATAGAAATGGTCAGTACGATAGTAGGCAGTTATTGCAAGGCTATCGGAGTGGTTGCATTAGTGCCAGCATGTTTTGTTCTGGCAAGGCCTCACCTGCAAGAGGGTTGGACTCGCACTTATATTATCTATCCTAGAAACTTCGGAGGGGATAGTGGGCTCGAGATATTCGATACCAGTGTGTGTAGGGGATTTGTCGTTATAATTCAGTATGTATCGGGTTTACGGTTGAGCGAAAAGATTTAACTCAGTATTATGTTTAGCGCTCAGGACTTGGTGATAGAAAGAGTGCATTGTTATATCTATCCTTTAGAGATGTGGGAGTTAAGATTTATACCCCTATGATTGGGGAAAGGGATTTCGAGAATCCCGATTGTATGTATTAGAGGATTATAGAATGCAATTACCACCAATACTGTACGATAATGCAATTGGCAAAATGTTCTTTGTTAAGTGTAATTTTGGGAGGAAAATTAATTTTCTGCCAAGAAACGGGAAAACAGGGGTACATACTATGGATGGAGGGCCTAACGGATTTCGATAACCAACAATGCTAGGTAGTAGTGTATCGAGGGGTTCCTTGTTTGGATTTCGCTTTGCAAGACATCCCACACATGAAACTTAGCGTAAGGTTGGAAATAGGGAAATGTTTGGTCATTAGTCCATGAGTTCAGTACCTCGGTCGTAATAGGAGAAGATAATTATATCTGCAAGTTGGTAGTTGAATTATGACTTAAGGCCAGTGGACCCGGTTGCATGGTAAGAAAGCATTGAAAGTTTTGTTTTACCACCACGAGTTGAGGGGTGGAACGACGATAAGGAGGATTTAGAATTTTGATTTCTAGGGTGAGTGAGAGTACCCAAGTGTTGCAATCACGTTGTTAACACTAGGAAAATAAAGAATTGGTTATTAGGTGTGAAGCGTATGTGATGCTTACGCTAGTATGCACGGTTTATAGGGTGAGTATACATCCTGGTTAGTTGATGTTAAAAATTGTCCGAGTTGAAGGGACGTGGGAATAGACGTGTGGAATATATGTTTGTGGAACTAACATAACGAAGTAAAAGTGGTAGAGTGGATTAAGCACCGTGTGAAAGATGATAAATCCATACATACGTGTGCAATCAGAGTAGCACACCGCATCTGGTTGAAAGGCTGTGGGAATTCGCTTATAAAGGGGTATTCCTTGAGAAGGGTAAAAATTAATTATTATGGAGGACACTCGGAGTGGAGTTATAATTAGTCGAATGTGAGAACGAATTGCGCATACAAAGAGGGATGATGTTAGTGTGGTATAAAAAGTCCAGAAGTGCACATTGTGGAGAAAAGTACACGGGTCGGAACTTTCAGTAATATGCCAAGGAAAGAAGGGGAGTATTAAGTGTCACTTAATGTGAGACATTTCAAGTAAAATTCGACGTTGAGCGGGACATAGTGAGTAGTCTCTGCATGCACCACTCATAGATAGAGATCGGTTGGAATAAGGGGATCAACTAGAGAATTTTATGGTTATCAACAATTCCTGTAACGGAAGAGGGCGGTAAATTCGGTAAAGTCCTTGGATGGGTTGCCACCTTCAAGGTAAGATCAAGGGTTCATCCGAACATGTGGAGTAAGTCGCCCAAAAAGGAAGTGATTCGCATTCCTTTGGGGTGATTTACAATATTAACTAGTGTGCTCCAGTCTTCCTTTGAAAGGAAGGGATCGCATTGGTACGTGGTCCTACACGGTATTTTTTTCTGAATCAGGATGAAATTTATGAATCCCACCTTCAATATGGGATTTTAGGAAATAGCGGAGATAACGATTCGTTTTGAATAGGAGGTATCACCCATAGCCAAGGAGGAGGCGCACGGTGATTACCAAGTAGTGGAGCCGCGTGAAGGTGATTTTAGAATCTTGGCGATCATTTCATTTCCACAACGGTCATAGCTAACAAGTGGAGCAGTACGGTAATTGGGGGAAAATATTACCTAATGGTGGAGTTCCGTGGAAGTACTCGTACCTGTTTGTCATGAACGAAGTGCTTATTGAAGTTTTGGTGTGGAAAAACCTTAACTATTCTCCCTCTGCGTATGTTTAGAGGTGAGCGGATAATCAGAATTTTGGATCGGTCGAGAATAATCCGATGACTATGGTGGAATTCCACGATTGTTTTAGGCGAACAAGAGTGGTCAGATGTTCGTATGATTTCTCTCAGAATGGGAGTTTTGTGTTTAGATAAATCCGAGTAGTTGTCATGTAGTGAGGTGCGACCTCCCAGTGATATTAATATAATGGGAATTAATAGTGTATATGCGTGTCTTATGCGAATGTTGTCGGATAGGAGCACAATGTGACGTATCTTTAATGAAGAGTGTTAAACAAGCTTGCTGTGAGGCGGGGCTATAATGATTGAGCGCCTTACTATGTGAATAGGTTGCGTACTGTTAAGGTATCCAAAATGTGTTTTACCAGGTAGGCCTTATTTTCTGAATTTTGGGATGAAATTCTGTTATTAGGGGGGAAGTATGTAATACCCCGTATTTTTATGGCTTTTAAAATTGGGGGATTTAGTAAATTTAAATTGAGATATTAATTTAATATTAATCCGAATTTTTTTTTATATTTACTAATGTGATGTGAGTTAGTAAATATTGGAAAATTGTTGAATATTACTAGACGAGTAAAGTAATATATGAGAATTATTTTATTAAATTTTTTATGAGTGAATAAAATGGCAATTATAGAAATTTAAGTCGGGACGCGCCTGTGTCGTGTCAGGACTAAATTATTATTATTATTATTATTATTATTATTATTATTATTATTATTATTATTATTATTATTATTATTATTATTATTATTATTATTATATAAATTGAATAAATTATAAGTTGCTCGTATGGTCGTTTTGAGTGCGCCAAAGTGTTCGGAAGGGTCGAGATAGTCAGAAAAGTGTACCCGGGGGTTTAGTTTGGGTCTCGGACCATTTTTAGGCCTAATTGACATCCCGAGAGGGTATTTTAGACATTTTATATTTTTGGGGAATTAAACCCACGAATTTCCTAAGGATATATCAACCTTTAGGAGTTGTCTTCTAGGGTTAACAAACACAAAAATCAAAGGACGGCCATCAAAGAAGAAGTTGACAAGCTTTTCAAGAAATTCAAGGCCAAAGACTCAACCGTTTTCACCGCCACCACCACCAAAACGTAGATCGCGAAACAAGGAGCACAACCATACCATTTTTCTTCACAAATCAGAAACTGAATTCCCAGGAAAGTATCTATCTTGCTTTATTTTTAGTTAATGTATCAGTTATGTTAGTCTAGGGTTGTTTAGGACTTGTCCCATAAAAGAAATTGTTAATTTGGAGACTTTAAATCGCATGCTAAGAGAAATTCAATATAATCTAGATATACCCATCACATCTAGAGGATTACCCACTAGTTACTATGAGTTTAGAAACAAGAAATCTGGGAGATAATTAGAGGAATGGTTAATTCTTTCAAAATTAGGGTTCTTGAAGATTATGTCGATTTTACACCATTAATTCGATTTTTATACATGTTTCACGTAGAAAATCTTGTATATATGTATATAGAACTTGTAGTATCGTTATTTGAGAATTTTAGACTCCTTAATGACGTTTTTGGAGAAATTAGAAGATGAAACCCGTAGGTTTAATTTGCAGTTTCTCAGCAAGAACTGCTTGATCGATCGATTGAGCCCATATCATCGATCGATCGACGGATCGATCGATCGACCCCTTTTCTTCGATCGATCAACCCCACCTGGAAAACTTCTTATTTCTCATTCGTTAGTTTAATCCGATTAAGATGTATGAAAACCCTTGATTGTTGTTGTTGGAGTATAATGGGATATATAGATGACCAGTAGGGCCTAAGTAGACCCCGTTGAGTAACATTTTTATGTAGGATGAGATTTTGGGTTAACGAGGAATGATTCATGTGTATAAGAAATCATGCGTATATTTAATAAAAAAGTCGGGACTCGTAAGGGAGTTACCTCGGAACGAGGATTAAATTAATAAATGTGATAATTAATTTAATTAGAGTCGGATTATAGACTCGGGTAGGATTAAATCAATAAATGTGATAATTAATTTAAATAGAGTCGGATTGTAGACTCGGGTAGGATTAAATTAATAAATGTGATAATTAATTTAATTAGAGTCGGATTATAGACTCGGGTAGGATTAAATTAATAAATGTGATAATTAATTTAATTAGAGTCGGATTGTAGACTCGGGAAGGATTAAAATAATAAATGCGATAATTAATTTAATTAGAGTCGGATTGCAGACTCGGATTTGTGTTGATTAATTAATGTGTAAATTAATTAAATAAGAGTCGGATTGTAGACTCGGGTAAGTATTAAATTAATGGGTGTAACAATTAATTTAATTAGAGTCGGACGATAGACTCAGGGATAATATTATATAAATTGAGGTATGAGTTGAATATATTAGAGTCGGACCATAGACTCGAAAAAACGATAAATTATTAAGTGAGAAAATTAATTACGTTGAGTCGGGCCACAGACTCAGGAAATTTCAAGCAGTGTACGAGATATTTAGTACACGGTAAAGCCAAGGTTTATAATATATATATATATATATATACGTGTAGTGATAGTATACATATATACGTGTATATATTGTGTGTGATACTAAATTACAGGCAGTGTACGGGATTTTGAGTACATGGTAAAGCTGGGGTTTATATTATATATATACGGTAGAGTGATAATATATATACGTGTTTATATTATGTGTGATATTAAATATCAGTGACTAGATATTTATTCAATTTAAATACTCTAATGCTATCAAGGGAGGTTGCGCGATGTGGGTGAATCCCCTAGCTTGAGGAGTAGGGCGAGTATATCCCCAGGTCATAGCGTCCGGTATATATGGGTGATGGATTTATCTCACTTTCAGGGAAGGAATATGACCGCCTCCACTACATTTATATTTTGGGCCGAGTTAGTAAGCGATTCCAACTCGGGAAAACTAGGTTTTGTGAGCACACCTAGTGAGATAGCATTTTAGAGGAATCATCCGGCGAGGGTATACTCGAAGGGATGGATATACGTATGTTATATGTGTGGATTTTGTGGCAAAGGTACGTATATAATGGTAGTAAATATTTTATATGGGTAATAATAATACAGTGTGTGATGTATTTACTTTATATAACTTGTGACACGGTTATATGCTGCTATTTAAGAGGAATTAATTAAGTTAATTGTGAAATAACTTATAATTCAAGAATCATTATACTCGGGTTAGAGTAGTTTGGCAAGGGAAGGTTATAATAGGACTAGTTGGATGGGGTAGTACAACTAGGTGGGGTTAAGGTAACCGGTAGGTGTGCACAATAGTGGAGGGGTGAGAATGTCCACAAGGGAGTGCGACACTAACTTTAATATGAAGCGCATTCATGCATTTTAAATTACAGTAGGTAATTCAATTGCTAAATATTTTCAAAATGTTTTGGGTTCTAACCCTTTCTATAAAACCATTTTCAAGGCCTTTTAGGTGTCCAGCCACAGGGACGCCAGGATTGATATTCTATTCTAGGGACACGGAGCTGCGACATATGTGGATGCTAGCAAGAGTTTGGACTAGACGCATCATTCATTCATTCTTAGAGTAGGAATCACTCATCAGTTCCAGTTTTTATTTAGGGCATGTCGTCCAGACTTTCAGTTCAGTTTTTCAGATTTGTTTTATTCCGATGTTGAATATTGTATTGGATTATTTCACTTGGATGGTCGACGGTTTATTCGGCAAGTTGTGTAATTAATTATTTCAGTTGAGTTTTATTCAGTTGTGTGAATGGTTTATATTTATTTCCGCATGTACTGTGGTGTTTAATTAAAAAGTTAAAATTGGCACCAGTTTTTGGAATACTAGGTGGTTAGTAAGTCTTAAAAAAAATTCGACAGTGATGCTAAGGATGATCCAACTGGGATTCCTGTTTTAATTTGGTATAGGATTGATCACCCGGTATTTTATTAGGCGGGGTGTCACAGATGGTATCAGAGCATCAGGTTCTACCGTCCTTAGGATCTATGCGACTTTTCACATTTCAGCTTGGCAATCTTTGATATAGAGCCCTATTATAGGATTGTTGTATTCTCATACGTATGCGCATATGCGTTCTTTTGCGAAATTTATATTTGAGAGTGAACTCATACCAATTCGGTTATCATTCCAGATGACGCCCAGGAGAGAGCAGCTAGGGCAACATGGGGAGATGAGATGAGGGAGGCTCGTCAGGAGCAAGAGTTACCACAGCAACGGTCAAGGATGATTTTTGGCAGCTTAGGTAACTGAAATAGTGGCACAGGCAGTTGGAGCAACGGTGGTCACAACGGCAGGGTACTTTCCACGGGATCAGCCACAAGTGTTAGTGGCGTCGGATGTTCAGACTCACGCTGAGTCATCTGGGTGGAAGCAAGAAAGAGAGGTTATTTTTAGTGGGAACCCACCAGAATTGCGAGGGGGTTTAGATGTAGTTCTAGCGTGTCAAGGAAGAGAGATATCCAGCATCACCTACGCATAGGAGATTGCGATGAGGTGCGGAAGCAAATGCTAACCACTTTTAGTTTAGTGGGAGAAGCACTATAGTGGTGGGAGTCGATCACCACAGTGAGGAAAGGGACACACTAGCTATCGTAGCGTTTTAAGTGTGGTTCGACCGCAAGTATATTTCCTCCAGCGGTTGAGACCGAAGCGAGGAGAAAATTTTGTGAGGTGACTCAAAAGGGACCGTTAAGTGGCCGATTACGAGGAAGAATTCACTCGTTGGCAAAATTTTGTACCGGATGAGGTAGGCAAGGATAAGAGAAAAAAAAGCAAAGTTTATGGATGGGTTAGTCTGGAGAATCAGGCAACATTTAATTAATAATTTCGCATTAGTAGATTATACCGATGCCATTAACGCAACACTCCGACATTGTCGGGAATATCGCTTCCTCGCGAAAGGAAGCGGGAGGGGAATGGGGGTTAGCCAGTCGGATAAGGCAGAAGCGAACAATACTAGTGGGGTATGCCAGCAGCAGACTGTGGGAGATTAGGGGCAGGATTTCCGGCAGGGATTTCATGCCAAACGATCT
Organism: Sambucus nigra; assembly: GCA_949130495.1. NCBI lineage: Eukaryota > Viridiplantae > Streptophyta > Magnoliopsida > Dipsacales > Adoxaceae > Sambucus > Sambucus nigra. The sequence continues at coordinate 199,212,635 of OX422221.1, read as the reverse complement.
AGAACTGGAGGCTATCGACAAGATGGCCAGGAATTCCAACAAGGCCGGCATGGAAGGGATCAGTGGCAGGGAGAATGTATTAGAAAGTGTTTCGTTTATGGGGAAAGCGAGACACGTGAATGGAATTTATTTTAAGCAAGACAGGGGTCAACTACAGGAAGAGGTCCTGGACGTACAGCCACAAAAGCAAGTCATGGGTGCCTTTGGGCAGGGAGAAGCTGCTCCGGAAATCGAGAACCAGCCGTTGCAGCTGGAGTATAGAGGTAATTATTTTTACACTAGGGGCATGGGGTATATTTTTGAGTGACAAAGAGAATGTCACAATATAAGACTTATTTTTCACTAGAGTTCGCAGGTGAGTCGAACTTAGTGGGTGCGTTGGCGGTAGCAGTCATAGTATGTGGATAAACTTTTCGTAGGGTAGCGGAGTTCCTTGGTGTTCTTCACGAGAGAGTGGAGGTGTACACTGAGTGATTGTTTGAATTATGCGAAGAGTTACTACTTTCGAGAATTATGGGAGTAGGGTTGATAATATTTTTTAAACATCGGCTGGATAGCGATGGAATTTAACTATGGTGGATAGTGGTGTAAAATTTTGGTGTTCGTGACACCAGGGTATAATCGGTACTAGGTATCACTGGAGAGGGCGTATAGCCTATATATGTGCGGATATATACAATGTATTGCATGGTGCGATAGCACATAGTGAGGTTTTGTGTTCTCACATTTTATCCCGGTAAGTGGGGGATGTTTACTGAAGTGAATCAGAGTGGGTTATTTTCGAGCAAAGAGAGATAGCTTGGGGTTTATTTTTGCGCAAGGACTAGTGATAGTAAGGGCGCGGTATTTCATGTTGTCTTCGATAGCATAAGGGTAAGAATATATACTTTGGTGTTGAGAGACAAGTATTTTATGGGGAGATGTTTGGACGTAGCACATGGGTTGAGTACCCGGGCAGTATATATATATATATATATATATATATATATAATATGACTATGGGTTCGAAGTTATATTACGGGTTACGACTAGCATAGTCGGGTAACTTTCGTGCGGTAGAGCAGGGGGATAGGGTATATGGGCACCCGGGTTAATTAAGGCAAATTTTTTTGCGGTTAAGCACGGGTATAGGGTGTATGGGCGCCCTGGTTAAGTTTAAATGCATACTTGTGTAACGTATGGTTAGAAGCGGATGGGATAGATATAGCGGGCTTGGAGGCACATGACTAGTGAGTAATATGTGAATATTGGAACACTAGGTTTATCTTAATTTTGAGGACAAAATTCTATTTTAAGGGGGGAAGTATGTAACACCCCGTATTTTTGTACATTTAATATTTAATAAATTCGAGAATTTTAAATTACTGGTGTGTTGTAATTTTAATTGAATTAATTATGGTAATATATATATTTTAATATTAATCGGGGAGTGAATGGTTAATGTTTAGGGAAATTTATTTACTAAGTGAATAGTAATAATTTAATTACGTCATTTTGAGTATTAATGACGAGGTATACACTTATCCCAGCCGGGAGTCGGTATAGACTAAATTGGGTGTGAGATAAGAATTTTTACAAATTAATTCGGATGTCAATTCTGAGTGCGCGGTTGAGTCCGGATGGGTCGAGATAGTCAGAAAAGAGTACCCGGGGGTAGTAATTGGGTCTTGGGATATTTTTGGGCATAGTCGGGCCCACACGGGGTGAGTTAGGCCACTTTAATTAAGCCCATTAGGAGAAAAACGGGATTGAGGGTTTTAAGCTAAGTGGAGGATTAGTAAATCAGCAGCCAACACAATTCTAAGCCTAGGGCTTGAGAGGAAAATTGGGGGAAAGCTTAGCAAGAGCAATTGGGAGCTTTTGGAGCCAAATTAAATGGTTAATTTGGGGTGTTCTTCGTCAACCAATCTCTACAACAACGGAATCATACCCTACGAACGATTCCAAGCAAGTGGTTAACTGTTTTGATTCTTAAAGTATGATAATCAATACATATTATAGTGATGTGTAAACAAAAATTCGTTTTGGGGATAAATGGGTACAAAATGGGGTTTTTGTTCATGAAACTATTGAATGAGATTCATAGTAAAAATGGTTGTGTTGAACATATCTGAGTATGGATGTTTAATTGGAATAAGAATTCGGAGTATAAATAAGAGAAATTCTAGATTTGGAATTTGGGTTGTAGAACAAGATTGATGAATTTTAATGGAAAAACCCATTTCAAAAATTGTGAGATAAGTTGAGAAATTTATATTCTAGATGGTGTATATAATGTATAGGATCCAAGTTCATATGTTTATGTGATGGGATGACTTGATCAGGGGTTGAAATTAAGGTTTACAAACCTTGAATTTTCGTTAATGGTGTAATGCAGTGGGGAACAAGTGTTGCCCAGGAAGGATCGATCGATCGATCGGGGGCCTTCGATCGATCGACGGTCCCAGGAACTTGACAGTTCGGCCAGTTGTTTATAATGAGGGTTTAATTTAAGTTTTAATTCCCTTACTTTTATGTGGTGATAAATTTATACGGGACATATGTTTCCTTAACAATTATAGGGTGATATAATTGGGTTTAGGACGGTGTGAACGGTATGTCATGAGATGAACGAATTTGGAGAAATAATTCAATTATTGATATTGGGCCGAAGAATGATATTCGGGAATTGTAGTTGGGTGACACTACATTATTAAAGGAATTTAGGTGAAATATTTAATTATGGACCAAGTGGGTGAGTCCAGGTGTGCTAAAAATTATAGGTAAATATAATTGGAGAAATTATGGAAATAAATGTGTGACACATTGTGGGTGAAAATATGAGAATGAAATTTTGAGATGTAAAGTGGACCGAGTGAGCGAGTCCGGGGATATTAGTTAAGTGGCATTAAAGTAGTAAATTTATTATTGAGAGAAAGTAATTAATTTGGAGTCGGAACATTGACTCGGGAAATATTGAGGTACGGGCTAAGTGAGCGAGTCCGGGGATAATGGTTGGATGACACAAAGTTATTAAATTAATGGGTGTGATAATTAATTTAATTAGAGTCGGATTTTAGACTCGGGTAGGATTAAATTAATAAGTGTGATAATTAATTTAATTAGAGTTGGATTATAGACGCGGGTAGGATTAAATTAATAAATGTGATAATTAATTTAAATAGAGTTGGATTGTAGACTCGGGTAGGATTAAATTAATAAATGTGATAATTAATTTAATTAGAGTCGGATTATAGACTCGGGTAGGATTAAATTAAATAATGTGATAATTAATTTAATTAGAGTCGGATTGTAGACTCGGGAAGGATTAAATTAATAAGTGTGATAATTAATTTAAATAGAGTCGGATTGTAGACTCGGGTAGGATTAAATTAATAAATGTGATAATTAATTTAATTAGAGTCGAATTATAGACTCGGGTAGGATTAAATTAATAAATGTGATAATTAATTTAATTAGAGTCGGATTGTAGACTTGGGAAGGATTAAATTAATAAATGTGATGATTAATTTAAATAGAGTCGGATTGTAGACTCGGGTAGGATTAAATTAATAAATGTGATAATTAATTTAATTATAGTCGGATTATAGACTCGGGATTGTAGACTCGGGTAGGATTAAATTAATAAATGTGATAATTAATTTAAATAGAGTCGGATTGTAGACTCGGGTAGGATTAAATTAATAAATGTGATAATTAATTTAATTAGAGTCGGATTGTAGACCCGGGAAGGATTAAATTAATAAATGTGATAATTATTTTAATTAGAGTCGGATTGCAGACTTGGGTTTTTGTTAATTAATTAATGTGTAAATTAATTAAATAAGAGTCGGATTGTAGACTCGGGTAAGTATTAAATTAATGGGTGTAACAATTAATTTAATTAGATTCGGACGATAGACTCAGGGATAATATTATATAAATCGAGGTATGAGTTGAATATATTAGAGTCGGACCATAGACTCGGAAAAACGATAAATTATTAAGTGAGAAAATTAATTACGTTGAGTCGGGCCACAGACTCAAGAAATTTCAGGCATTGTACGGGATATTTAGTACATGGTAAAGCCAGGGTTTATAATATATATATATATACGGTGTAGTGATATATATATATATATATATATATATATATATACGTGTATATATTGTGTGTGATACTAAATTACAGGCAGTGTACGGGATTTTGAGTACATGGTAAAGCTGGGGTTTATATTATATATATACGGTACAGTGATAGTATATATATACGTGTTTATATTATGTGTGATATTAAATATCGGTGACTAGATATTTATTCAATTTAAATACTCAAATGCTATCAAGGGAGGTTGCGCGATGTGGATGAATCCCCTAGCTTGAGGAGTAAGGAGAGTATATCCCTAGGTCATAGTGTCCGATATATATGGGTGAGGGATTTATCTCACTTTCAGGGAAGGAATATGACCGCCTCCACTACGTTTATATTTTTGGCCGAGTTAGTGAGTGATTCCAACTCGGGGAAACTAGGTTTTGTGAGCACACCTAATGAGATAGCATTTTAGGGGGAATCATCCGGCGAGGGTATACTCGAAGGGATGGATATACGTATGTTATATGTGTGGATTTTGTGGCAAAGGTACGTATATAATCGTAGTAAATATTTTATACGGGTAATAATACAGTGTGTGATGTATTTACTTTATATAACTTGTGACACGGTTATATGCTGCTATTTAAGAGGAATTAATTAAGTTAATTGTGAAATAACTTATAATTCAATAATCATTATACTCGGGTTAGAGTAGTATGACAAGGGAAGGTTATACTAGGACTAGTTGGACGGGGTAGTACAACTAGGTGGGGTTAAGGTAACCGGTAGGTGTGCACAATAGTGGAGGGGTGAGAATGTCCACAAGGGAGTGCGACACTAACTTAAATATGAAGCGCATTCATGCATTTTAAATTACAGCAGTTAATTCACTTGCTAAATATTTTCAAAATGTTTTGGGTTCTAACCCTTGCTATAAAACTATTTTCAAAACCTTTTAGGTGTCCAGCCACAGGGACGCAAGGATTGATATTCTATTCCAGGGACACGGAGCTGCGGCATATGTGGATGCTAGAAGGAGTTTGGACTAGACGCATCATTCATTCATTCCTAGAGTAGGAATCACTCATCATTTCCAGTTTTATTTAGGGCATGTCGCCCAGACTTTCAGTTCAGTTTTTCAGATTTGTTTTATTCCGATGTTGAATATTGTATTGTATTATTTCACTTGGGTGGCCGACGGTTTATTCGACAAGTTGTGTAATTAATTATTTCAGTTGAGTTTTATTCAGTTGTGTGAATGGTTTATATTTATTTCCGCATGTACTGTGGTGTTTAATTAAAAAGTTAAAATTGACACCTGTTTTTGGAATACTAGGTGGTTAGTAAGTCTTAAAAAGTTTTCGACGGTGATGCTAAGGATGATCCAACTGGGATTCCTGTTTTAATTTGGTATAGGACTGATCACCCGGTATTTTATTAGGTGGGGTGTCACACTCCCCATCCCCTGAGATAAAATAATGCAAAATTAGTAAGTAACGCAAAGTAAAATAGTGTAGAATAATTTTACTTGCCTTAATCCTTGATTGTGACATTTTTTTGTAAAAATTATTGTTATTAGTAAAAATCCAAATGAATTAGAAGAATACAAATGAATTAGAAGACATATAAACATTTTATGTGGTCGTGACACTCTCGAATGGGTCGTGACATGAAGTAATTTTATAAAATAGTTTAAAACTCCCCCCCCCCACACACCTGCACACACACACACCTGCACACACAGAGAGAGAGAGAGAGAGAGAGAGAGAGAGAGAGAGAGAGAGAGAGAGAATGATCAAGTAAAAATGAATTAAAAGCAGTAAACTGATGTCCGACAAAAGTATTAAGCTATTGTCTGATAATTGGAATACTTATTAAAAATCTAAAAATTATTTCAAATGATGGTTATCATAAAAAATGGATTGATATTCGGTAGTAGCAGTCAAGTCATCCACACTACTGTTTAGACGCTTTGGCTCATGTAGGACGATTGACCACGACTCGTTGTTGATATACTCTGAGTAAAATACTTGCTTTACCTTTTGAAATACACAAACAAACGACTCATTGCTCACGTGTTTTGCTCTTCAACTTGGACAAGTCAATCTTGATCAAATTGGTGCCAGGATAAACTTTACAAGAATGTTTATCCTCAAGTCTTATCCAATCACAGTAAAATACAACCACTTTGAAGCTTAAATAGTCCAATTCAAATATATTTCGACCATAGTTAGTCATTTCAGCTTCAACGAGGTTTTTATCTTTTGCGCTCTCTCGAAAGAAAGTAAGAGCCTTATATGAAATGCCCGAGTTTTGTACATTTATACTTTCCTCGTACACCCTTGCACCGAATACATAAAAATTCAATTGATACTTTTTGTACTCTTGCGCCATGAACAAGGGTCTAGTGGCTAGACGAGCAAGCCTTTATGTCGCATCACCTGTCTTTAAGAGCTGAGAATATAGATAAATTAATTAGGTTAGTTGTAAAGTTTTATTGTAATGTAATGCTATTTAACAACCATTTTCATTATATATACCTCGTGTGACAACCACAACCTAAATTCGTTGTCTGATTGCGCCATTGTTTTTCGTCTTTTATTGATCTCACATGCTTCATATTTTATGCATAAATTTAATGTCATGGGAGTATTACAAAATTAATCATGTATATAATAATCTAAAATAATGCAAAACTTAAAATAATTTAAACTCACTTTTTCCATTCTTCAACATCTTCATGTGTGCTAAATAGATAACGAGCTACTTGTTCATGTTGCAAACTCGTTAATTTCACTCGTTTTCCCATCACATGACCACCCTCATTGACGAACTCATCAATGTCATCAACGCTGGTCGAGTCAGTTATATATTCCCGAGTATAGATTTATGACTCCACGGTGATGTACTCCTCTGCAATTGATCCTATAATGTATCGTGTATTCTTGACATAATCTTTGAAAACTTTCATCAACCTTTCAAACAGATACATCCATCGATATCTAACTAGACCGCAGAGAAGTGCCTCCTCATATAGGTGTGCCAACAAGTGAACATTTATGTCCAAGAATAATGGGGGAAAATACTTCTCCAACACAGAAATCACTTTGATCACTGCCAATTTTGTGTCCACTATGTGTTCTCTATTGACTACCTTCTCACATAAAAGTGAGAAGTAGACACTAATTTTCATAATAGCCCTTTGTAAATCCTTGTGCTTGGAGAAACAGTTATTAAACAATAGAGGAACCAATTGCATGATCACATGCCCATCGTGGGACTTACACTTGTGTAAATCATGGGTAGCATAATTCACAATCCCTTGCAAGTTGGAAGAAAAATTAAATGGAACCTTCAAATTATATATTGTGTCTAAAATCACCTTCCTTTGCCCACTCGTCAAAGTAAACGCACCAGGGGGAATTATTGTCCTTCCCTTACTATCTTCTTTCAACTATAGTTGTGGCTTTAGTTTCAATGATTTAAGGTCTTTTCATGCATTTTATCCATCCTTCGAATGACTCCCCCCAAGGCATGTCCCCATAATATGATCAATGATGTTCTTCTCTGCATGCATCACATCCAATACATGGCGCATCGGGTTATTCTTCCAATAAGGAAAGTCAAATAAAATTGACCTCCTAGGCCATGCCTTTCTCGTCTCAATTTTATTCCCAGTTGGGGACTTCTTATGCTTGACATTCTTAAATTTAGGATTCTTACCTGGAATACTAGGGCCACAATCAGAAGATTTACTTTCAATTTCTGAACCTGCAAGTTTTCTCGGCAATAGCCTATATTCTACCTCGCCCGATAAAAAATTGGAACCTTTCTCAAATCTGAAACTATGAGCGGGGGGTAAAAACCTCCTATGGTAATGGTATATATTTTTTGAGCTAGCGGGGAGATGAAGAGATTATTATCCTCTCCACATAGAGGACACCCCAAATAACCATGTACTACACAACCGAATAATGTCCCATAAGCTGGAAAATCATGAATTGCCCACATCAACATAGCTTTCAGCGTAAATTCTTCTTTTCTAAAAGAGTCAAATGCTTTCACACCCTCTTCCCACAACTCATTTAATGCTTCTACCAAAGGATCCAGGTAGATATCTATGTCATGACTTGGTGCCTTTGTCTTGGGTATCAACAAAGATAGCATAAAAAATTCAGGTCTCATACATTATGAATGAGGGAGATTGAGTGGGGGCTAGGATCACTAGACATACAATCTGATTGGTGCTTAGATTTCCAAATGGATCGAGACCATCTGTTGATATAGCCAAACTAATGTTACGCTGTTCTCAAGTAAAATCGGGATACTCAAAATTCATCCTCCTCCAAGCTATAGAATCAATAGGATGACATATGAGATTATCCCTTACTTCTACCCTAGCATGCCAATTCATTGCCTCCGCTATCCATGGTACTATGAAAAAACGCTTTAATTTAGGCCCAACGGGAAAATATTTCAACACTTTTGAGGCACTTTTTAACTTATGCCTTCCTTGCCACTAGATTGGACATATCTAGGTTCATCACATATTAGACACCGATCGAGATTTTCATACTCCCTTCGGTATACTATGCAGTCATACACACAAGTATGAATCGATTTATAATTCATTCCTAAATGTTTCAAACTATTCTTCGTAACATGATAGCTATTTCGAAGCGCGTTCTCCTTGGGAAGCAAGCCCTTCACCTAATTCATAATTCCTATCACGATATTTCCAGACAAATCATATTGGGTCTTCAAATTATGCAAACCAAGCATGGAATGTAAAGTTGTTTTATCTCTCTCACAACTAGAGTATAATGGTTGGGTCGCCTTAAATTTTAAACTTTAGTAGTCATCATCAAGCTTTATCCTGATATCTTCATGAGCACCTGAACCTTGTACATCGTCAGTGACCTCATTTTCTTCCACTTCATGAACGCCGTATGCGTCATTAACTAAATCCTCTAACATATTATGATCTACGTCATCCCCTTCTACATCTATCCTACTTATTGAAGGTTGTTATGAAGGTTGCTTGGGGACAAAAAGAACTTTCAATTCCCTGTGAAAACTCAAAAATCGATAATTATCTTGCATACCCCATCTTAATAAATGTAGTTCAACCGTTTTCCACTCAAACACCTTACCATTCTCACATCTAGTACACGGATACGGAAACTCTTCATCATTATGATATCTCTTTACGTATTTTAAAAATTCATTAGCACCTCTTCGAAACACATCCCCCATTTTATTTGTCCCACCAATCCACTCTTTGTATTTAGCATATTCCATCACAGCTGGTACAAACAATCACCTATTAAAGGTAAGAAGCGTATATTCATGGATTAGTATAAACAAAGCTTAGATTTATAGTATGTTTCATTTAATTATAATATTTAATTCAATTTTTAAATTTCAAATTCAAATTCAATTTAAAATATTTAATTCCTATTTACTCCATCTCCTCTAAAGGGTGAGTGGTCCTACCCCATATAAGACTGCATATTTCTATAATATACTTAATAGCTCATTCACATTGTTACGATTTGAGAAAAATTCGACAGCATATCCTCATAGTTCTCCAAGTACACCATGTAGATTCACAAGTGAGTGTTATTTCAATTTATCAATTGAAATAATACTCACTTTCCAATCTAGTATATACCCATAGAACAATAGGATACGATTGCAGAACTTCCTCCAAAAGTAACAAGTTTAAGCCACTAAGAATATTTTTATACAGAAACTATGCAGTCCCAAACTGTCCAAACGGGACAATTCAATATATCATTGTTGGGGTAATGACTCTTGAACGGGTCTAAGGGCAATTGAATGCGTATGCATAAGAACTAGAAGGCTAGTATCTATGTGCACTATATGTAATTTCAAGTACGTTTCATTTAATTATCATAAATGAAACATACTATATATATGAATTGATAATATATTGTTCGTGACAAAAATTAATTTTAGAAAAAAGTTGAAAACTCCCCTCCCCCCCCCCCCCCCCCCCCACCGATTTGGACAATAATCCAGTGGCCATGCCACTTCCAAAATTAACCAACCCAACATCGGTCCACTATAATCCAACAGCAACAGGAACAACAAACTAACAAATGTGTATCCCGTACTCTTTCTAATTCATCTACTCAATTAATTCATTTCATCACGTCTTATAAATATATCATCATTAAAGCTATACAATTAAAGCTATGCAATTAAAGTTACAATTAAAGATATATTTTATTAATCAATTTGTCCATTTCAACTGTCATGGTGCAATATTAATGTTTAACAACTCAATTCTGAATTCCAAAACAACAACATCTAATATGTACAATTACTAAAAATCCTAAACATCAATTTAAACTAACTACTTACTAATTCAAAAACAACAATTAATAAAGGCTCCTAACTCATTTATATCCAATTAAAGTCATAATTAAATAGGAAAAGTACTCTTAGGTCCCTCACAAACAAATTTTAGACACTAAAGGAATTTTGACAAATTTTAAACACTTAGGTCCACTAATTCTCTTCTTCTAGAAGTCCATGTTAGTGGCATAACAAGTGGACCTAATTGTAAATTGTCCTTAAATGTTTAAAAATTGTTACCAAGGGACCTAATTATAAATTTTTCTAATTACATGAACAATAATAATTATAAGTCCCAATTCCAATTCCTATTATTACTATTCCGTGAGAAAAATCTCAACATATATTTGGGTATTTATACTTAAGGGTACAAAATATATTTGGGTATTTCCACATTAATCAACATACACATGCACCCGTCCCCCACCCAACCCCTCCCCCAACCCTTGCCCATCCACTCCCCCTTCCCCCCACCACACACATGCACACACCTGCAAACACACACACACACACACACCACCCCCATACGCCCTACCCCACCACCCCACTCCCCGACCCCACCCCCTGCCCCCTCCACCCACCACACATACATGCACACATGCACACACACACACACCACCCACATATACACACATACACATATACACACACACATATACAAAGTAAAGAGAAAGAGAGGGAAAAACTTGAAAATCGCTTAGAAAGAGAGCAGTCGCTTAGAGAGAGAAAGAGGGAGGGAAATCAAAATGGTGGGAAAAAAGGATTGGGAGGGTTTTTTTACTGAAAAATTTGTCACGGACCTGTCACGGTCTTTAATCGTTACAACTTTATAAGATTTTCATGCTCATTGACCGTGACAAGTCCGTGACAACTGTACTTGTCACGAACTTATCATGGTCAAAGATCGTGACAAGCATTTGTCACGGGCTTATCACGGTCATTGATCGTGATAAAAAAAAATACGTGTTTTTTTGTCACGGTCAATGACCGTGACTAGGGTGGCCGGTTGAAGGGTGCCAATTTGGCCTTTTTGGTGTAGTGAATAAAGTTTAAAATTGACACACGACTAAATTAAAAAATAGGTGGTTAATAATTATTTGGTTTTTGATAGTGATGCTAATAATGAGCCAAATGATATTCATGTTTATTTTAGTAGAGGCTTGGCTACCCATTATGTTAATAACCAGGGTGATACAATAAAAAGTACCGTTCTTGAAGCCTTTGAAATCTCAATACCAAACCCTATAACTGATGTTGAAGATCATCAACCTATCAAGACATCCTACATTCACAAAAACCTAAAGCACTGAAATTCATACAATAGTACAACTAAGATATAATTTCCAATATCAAAATGTGTTTGAAAAACCCATGATAAAGAACAGAAAGAAACCTTAAATGAGATAAATATAGATAAAAACAGATTGTATGTCACTAAAATTTCTAAATATTTTATCTATCACATTGAAACCAACTGACGATAGAAATTTCACATGCTCAATAACACTACCCACCAATGGTGTTGAAATCGGCATATTCCGTCACAGTACACTCTCTGTTTCCTTTTCCTCTCTGAATTGCACGTATTTTTTTTGTAGTTTCGATTTGTCTAGTGGTCAGGTGGTGAAATAGGTTTCATCCTTTCACTTTCAGAAGGAAAGAAATAGGTCCGATGTATATCTTTCATTTTATGATATTTTAGCAATTGGATTTTTTTTTAAATGTACACGTGTCATCATCTGGGCGCAATAATTATCCACATTGTGTTGTGATGACAAATTTAGGTATATACTATGATTAGTAGTACATTATTTAGCTTGTGTGATGTACTTTTTATATTGTTCATGTGGATAGATAATGATTGAAAGCTAAGGGAGATGAAGAGATGAGTTAGTTTTTTGCTAATATTATGCCAATTCTTCTACAACATGTGTTAACAAAAAGAAAAAAAAACATATTTTAAAGATAATTATTGATTATGAATTGTTTTGATAAATCCGTTGAAAAATATTATGTCCATATAAAGAATAATCCCTCCGTCCCAAATTAAGATTACATATCTTTATTTTGCATAGATTAATGATACACTCAATCAATGATCAAAATTAATGCTTGTTCACCATCGTGGAACTTGGTCCATTAGATTGTGTCCAAAAAAGGAAAGTGAATTCTTAATTTGGCACTACCCCAAAAGAAACAATGGACGCTTAATTTTGGACAGAGGGAGTGTACAAAGTAGTTATACAAAGTGATGTAACAGAGTAATAAATTATTGTACACATTGGCGGAGCTGTGGTGTATTTGGGGGGGTCAAGTTTGCCACCCAAGATTTCATGAAGAAAAAAATTATAGCTTTATAAATTTTAGGTTTAAATTGAATATGTAAATAACTTAATGGTAAAAAATATAATTTGTAATAGTGTCGCATCCAAAATTTATTTTAAACTTAATCCATCCTGGAATTTGTATTTTATACACATTTATTATATTGTGATATATGATTTTGTTATTTAATTTGCATTTTGTGGTTCATAAATTTGTGCTATTTTGAGTAATATTTATTTAAAATTCCCTAAAATTTGTTGAATGCATAATAGCCTAAAATTGAAATTTCTCAATTGAATGTCTTCGATAATATATAAAATAACTCTTAAGAATTTTGTGAAAGGGCTATTGGCCTCGAACACGTGGTCATTGGTCTATGTTTTGCACACAGTGGTGGCCCACCCAGAAAATTTTCCTGGTTTCGCCACTAAATATACATTTTCAAGAGTAATGTAAAGTATTTCACTGCAATCTCACGTTAATATGTATAACTTATTGTATATTTTGTTTATGCACGTATCATTACTCAAATATTTTAAAGTGTGTTTTCACCACACCAAATCCTGCAAATAGTCACCCCAAAGGGTCATGGCCCAAAGCCCTAACTAACTGGTCACGGCCCAAAGTGCAACCACATCAACTTTGGTGTGACCATATCCATGACCCATTGTGTGTCATGGATTCTCTTGAAAGTGATCACAAACCAAATTCTTGACCAATGTGGGTCACAAACTTAGGCCATGACCAGATCATGACCATCATGGCACCAAATTTACGCCAAAGTTCCTCCGAGTTTTGTCATGGAAGGGTCATGGACAAGGTCCGTGACCAATGCCATAATGCACACCCATTAGGTCACGACTTTAGGCTGTGACCATCTTAGTTTGTTCACGTGTGTGGGTCACGGTCCTTAGCCGTGACCACATGGCTACCTACACGCTAATGTGGAAAAAATTTAAGGGTCATAGTAGTGGGACACGGATCTAGGCCATGACCAGTGTCCTTATACTAAATACATTCTGCTTCCATTTCATTTATTCCCGCTTCAATCTCTCTCTCTTTCTCTGTGCGCTATCGGTGATTTGGATTCTCCCTCTCTCAAACCCTAATTTCTCTCTCAATCTCAAAGGTAACTCCTATTTTTTATATTTCTGATTTAAACCCTAATGTATATGTGTGTGAATGTGTGTGTATTGTTGTGTACGTGTGTATATGTGTGTGTATGTATGTGTATGAATTTGTGTGTATTTTTATGTACGTGTGTATATGTGTGTATGTGTATGTATGTGTATGTGTGTGTGTATGTGTGTATACGTTTTTTTCAAGAAAAGGAGATGTTTTATAATTTCATATTTTGATTGGGTATGTTATATTTAGGGATTGAAATTTATTGGGTATTGTTAACATTGATTGAAATTTATTGGGTATTTCATATTTTGAATGGGGTTACTTAGGGATTAAAATAAATTGCAATATTTAAGGGTATTGTCATTTCGGGCTTGAAATTAATTTAGAGTTTGAAATTAATTGCGTATTATTAGTATTAACTGAATGCGGTTACTTAGGGATTAAAATAAATTGCATTATTTAAGGGTATTGTCATTTAGGGCTTGGTATTTATTTAAATATTGAAATTAATTGAGTATTTTAGGTTCTGCACCCACTAACTCAAAATCCTTTTCATTCTCAAAATCTTAATCAAACTAATATACCCTTACACCTTAACCCTAGGAGTCATATTCACACCCTCGTATATTTTTCTCAGGACCACAATTTCAAACTCCATTATATAAACTAATATACCCTAATATACTCCTATACCTTAACCAATATATACATGTCTATTGAAAACAGGATTCCTCACAGTCTCCCATAACCATAGCTAATGGGTTTCCACGGACAAGTTCAGTCGTGGTAATCATATTCCAAGTAACAATAGACCAATAAATTTTTTATATCAACGGCCTAAGTTATTCGTGATTATTCAACAAGTCATGACTTGGATTGGACGTCAATTTCAATAATTCAAGGTCTAACTAGGTCGTTGATTGCAATAACTCACGGGTTGGGGTGGCCGTATTTTCCTTCCCCGTTTAATTTTTTAAGTTCAGACGATTATTCTCATTTTAAATTCTTTTTCCCATATTTTTTTGCAGATCCATTAAATGGGGAGAGCTGGTAGACCACATGTGACTAAATCTTTGACTACATCGGTGATTAGGTGCTAGATAACATGGTTTGATAGGTATACTCGCTCAATATCTAAACGTTCATCTATAATCCCATTTGTTTAAATTTAATTTTTTACACTAGCGTGCCAATTATTAGTTATCTAAAATTCCCTTTATTATACTAATCTGTCAAATATTAATAAATTTATTTATTAATGTTGCTTGTCCTATGGATGATCTTACTCACTTAGCTGCATTTCAAGCCCGATACTATTTTGAGTGAGCTTCGAAAAATGAATCTAGCAGTGGGGGTAGGGTCAAAATATAGAGCACGATGAAGCTTCACAATAGAGCGCAATAGAACATTCATCTCTATTGTGCAATAGAGATGAATGTTTATTGCGCTCTATTGCGCAACTCCATTCCTCTATCTTGTGGCCTTATCGCCACTGCTAGATTCATTTTCAGAAGCATCTCACTCAGCATAGTATCGGGTCCTAAATGCAACTAAGTGAGCAAGATCATCCTTAGTACAAGCAAAATTAATAAATAAATTATTAATATATGACAGGATAGTATTATAAAGGAGAATTCTAGATTACTAATAACTGACACGATACGATAAGAAAATATAAATTTAAAAAAATGGGACACTAAATCAAATCCTGCGAATGGTCACCCCTAGTGAGTCACGGCCCAAATTCGTAACCACATAAAATTTGGTGTGACCATATCCATGACCCATTGTGTCCATGGATGCTCTTGAAAGTGGTCACGGACCAAATCCCTGACCAGTATGGGTCCCGGCCTTAGGCAATGACCAGGTAGTGACCATCATGGTGCCAAATTCGCACCAAAGTTCCCTCCACAATTGGTCACGGTCGGGTCACGACCTTGAGCCGTGACCAAGGCCATAATGCACACCTAATGGGTTATGACTTTAGGAAGTGACCATACCAATTTTTGGGTTGCGACTTAGGGTCGTTAACACATGGTTGCCTACATGCTGATGTGGAAAAAATTTAAGGTCATGGCAGTGGGTCATGGCTCTATTCTGTGAATAGGTTCCTTATAGAAAAAAACCCGCATTCATTTCATTTTTTCCCGCATCAATCTCTCTCTCTTTCGGCGATTTACATTCTCAAACCCTAATTTTGGCTCTCTCAATCTTAATATCTCTCTCAATCTAAAAGGTAAACTCTATGGTTTTTAATTTTGTGTTAAACCTTAATGTATATGTGTGTGAATGTGTGTGTTTATGTGTGTATTTGTGTGTACATCTGTATATTTGTGTATGTGTGTGTGTATCTGTGTATATGTGTGTGTATGTGTGTGTATATCTGTATATGTGTGTGTATGTGTGTGTATATGTGTGAATATGTGTGTGTGTACTTTTTTTTCAAGAAAAGGGTATAATGACTATTTATTGCATTATGTATTGGGTATTTGTTGGGTATTGTTAACATTGATTGGGAATTGTTATTTAGAGTTTGAAATTAATTGCATTATTTAAGGGTATTATCATCATTATCATTGACTGAATGTGGTTACTTTGGTATTAAAATATGTCGCGACACATAAGGGTATTGTCATTTAGGGCTTGAAATTTACTTAGAGTTTGAAATTAATTGAGTATTATTAGTATTTACTGAATGTGGTTACTTTGGGATTAAAATAAATTACATTATTAAAGGGTAATGTCATTTAAGGCTTGGTAATCATTTAGATTTTGAAATTAATTGAGTATATTCGGTTCCGCACCCTAATCAAACTAATATACTCAAAATACCTTCCATTCTTAAAACCTTAATCAAACTAATACTAATATACTCGTATACCTTAATCGTAGGACTCATATTCACGCCCTCGTATATTTTTCTCAGGAAAAATGAGGCACATTGATAATCAATGGCAACAAGAGTTGGAGAAGTTGAAATTGGACCGCACACGTGACTTTTTTATTAGTGAGCATCATGTAGAGGTTACTCCTATTTATAGGTATGGAAATAAAAAGATCGAACAATTTAACTTCCTTGAAAATCGTGGAGTTAATCTCCAGCAAGATTACCTATTCGATCATATTCTATTTTCCCTACCAGGAAACTGGGATGACGTTATATAAAATATATTTCACACGCATAATCTCGACGTAGCCCTGACCTTAGTTATGTTGCTAGGGAAAGCAGTAAAAAAATCCACCCGTTATGGATACAACTGTGTACATAGAGCATTGACATAGACTGTGATGTCTCGTGTTATATGCACGCTAGATTGAATCTTGATAATAAGTTGAAACGGATGGGATTCCGAGTTCATATCACGAATATCTACACATCAATCATAAATATCCTTCCTCCTAGTTGGCAACGTGGAAAAATTCATAGGTTCTTAAAAACTAATACCGAATGGATGGATGTCAGGCACATTGAACATATTTTAAAGTCGTACCTTAAAAAGGTGTATATATATATATATATATATATATATATATAATCATAAGCTTGATTAAATAATTATAATTTCTTAATATAATTTTTTAGTCACTTATGGTTTTTCATTTTTGTAGATAATGTTGGGAGGAAACAACCCAAGGGAACAAAGTGCCGAGGGGACACAGCAACGAGGTTCACCATCTCGTGCCCAACTCTAATTCTCAACACCAATTGGCGAGCAATACACAACTCCACCAATGGTTCCCTCCTCACCAAGTCCAATTGCAGCTGCTTCGGTGCCCTCATCCAGCACTTTGCTCCACCACCCCCATCCAATGCGGTTGATGCCTAATGCTTAGTCGAAAAGAAGTCCATTGGGTTCTCCCTTCTTAGGAATAACCCGACGGGTGATAGGACCTGGTGTTTGGCTTTGGGAAAAATGAACGTGGGGGTTAGTGGACCAGATAACTGGAACCTCGTTTATCAAACCGTCAAAGATGACATATACGATCAACTCTGTAAGTGTTTCTCATTTCCCAATCGTTCCAAGAAGAAGGTTCTATCTCGGGTTGCTATATCATTGAGGACATACATGAGAAAGCTTCAAAAGAAACATTTCCCAAAGGAGGCAGCGAGCTTCAATATTTTGTATCTTGAAGAGAGAGTGTCTCCCAATGTTGAAATTTTGGTGGAGCAATGGAATAAGTTTTTAGAGAATGAGGCGATAAAGAAAAAGTTGGTTCGAAGGGAGAAAAAAAAAATAGGGCACAAAAAACTGATATCCACAAGCTGGGATCCAAATCCTATGAGGATTTGAAGAATGAATGGGCGAGTAGGACAAGGGATGGTCCATATGCAGGTAAAAAAACAAATTGGTCCAACTTGTTCGTTCATGCTCGATGGGGAAAAGATAATAAATTCCTACTGAACTTGGCTGAGACACTGGAATCAATAGAGTCCATCAGCAAAAAGTCAGGTTCGAGCCCTACTGAAGACTTTGACTTTGAAAATGATACCTTGGGCCCAGACATTTGGAAAGGAAAAAAGGGAAAGTACGAGAGGTGTTGTCTCACATGCCAAAAACAAAATTTCAACAGACTGCACCTGTAACACCCTGCGTAAAACACGAGGCGCTACTATGATTAAAACTAATCTAAATCCTCAACAATTAGTATTGAGCATCTATATTCCACAAAAATAAAAATAACGAATCCAAAATTTGTACTTCCAAAATAATTACATTAAAATTCTAGTAAAAAATATTGTTAAGCTCTCCAAATAATTACACTACCAATCTATACAAAAATAAATTTCTCCAAACTTCGCGCTCTAAAAGCCTCTAAATAATCGTAGCATCCAAATCCACGATAACCTTCCACTAAAAGAAAAACATGGGAAAGTAAACAATATGCCAAGAATATATGCTCAAAATAATAACGGTGAATAAGTGTAACAATACGAATCTGAATTCAAGTTCAATGACACATCCGAGGATTATACCAATTTAATTTTTCAAAAACACATTAATAGATCACCGGGACTCATCTCACCTCACATAAGCTTCGTAAGGCCTCATCATGGCTATTGGACTTTTGGACTATTGGCGGGTGACCATTATCCGTGTCATATAAAAATTTCATGATAAAATGCCCATCAACAAATACAATATCTCAATCAAATCAATATTTTAGATTCCAATAAACGTCATGATATCAACAATATAAGTATAAATAAATGAGGAACAAAACGCCTACTCTCGAGAGATTAAAGGAGCATATTAAGTAAAACCCGTATCTTAAAATCATCACAAGAAACTCAAAATATTCTGCCTCAAAATTCTGATCACACCATTGCATTCCTCTTGCGAAAATAATACAAACTCGTTCTAAGATAAACTCGAGAAAACATTAAATAAGCAATCAAATCATGGGTTGAATCTTAATTTAAATGGGGCTAGGGTTTCGTAGATGGAAGAAAATAAAAATAGAGGAGGATACTGATTTTTGAGAAGACTAAAATGTGTTTTAAAAGTCATAAACTTGTCACTTTATGTTTATATACCAAAAAGAATTAGCGTCCTAATCAGATAAAAACACTGAAAAATTTATTACGGATGATTGGACCATCGGAATTGGCTGAAATTTATGTTGTAGTGAACAGTGAGATGGATTTTCAATAAAAAAATTAGCTCGATCGGATGGTCAGATTTTTAATTTATTTTTTTATATCCTCTTTAGGTCCGATCCTCCCTCGATCTTTATACAAAGAGTTATAATTTCTAAATTTTAATCCCGGTTTAAATTCCACTTTAAACCTTATTTTTATATATAAAAACAAAATTTTTGACATACCAAAATTAAATAGATTTCAAAATTTTATTTTTTTTTAAATTATTTGTTTAACAAAGTTTTTTATGGCTAAATTATACGGGGTGTTGCATAGTTCCCCACTAATGCATGAATTTTGTCCTCAAAATTTGATGAAGCGTAAACATCAAATGTAAAGTCGTGCAAATAGAATAAGGCTTACATATGTATATACCTGTAGAATGCTATGATTGGGCGCCCATACACCCAACCCTACCCGCATGTTTCTCCACTTGCTCTCTCATGAATCACTACTCGATTTTATCTCTCAAAAATCATCACAACACTTAAGTCCTCAATCAATTCTAAACATCCTCACATCAAGATTAATAATCCTAACTTCGATGCGTACCAAGTCCTTAACAAAAACTCCTTATCTCCAACTAAACACATCTAACACACATGCTAGAACCAAACCCAAAGACCCGAGGGTTGTCGTATACCTAAGCTCTGATACCATCTGTAACTCTCCGTGTAAAACATGAGGCGCTATTATCATTAAAGCTAAACTAAATCCTCAACAACTAGTATAGACCATCTATATTCCACAAAAATAAAAATATCGAATTCAAAATTTACACATCCAAAATAATTATAATTAAATTCCACCCTAAAATAATGCTAAGCTCTCCAAATAATTACACTACCAATTTGTACAAAAATAAATTCCTCCAAACTTCGTGCTCTAAAGTACTCCAAACAATTGTAGCATCCAAATCCATGGTAATCTGACACTGAAAGAAATATACGAGAAAGTACACAATATGACAAGAATAGATTCTCAAAACAATAATGGTAAATAAGTGCAACAATACGAATCTGAATTCAAGTTCAATGCGACATCCAAGCATTATACCAATTTAATTTTTTAATAACACATCAATAGATTACCGGGCCTCACCTAAGATTCGTAAAGCCTCATCCTGGCTATCGGACTTTTGGACTATTGGCGGCTGACCATTCTCCGTGTCATATAAAAATTTCATGACACCATGCCCGCCCATCAAAAAATACAATATCTCAATCGAATAAATATTTTAGATTCTAATAAATGTCATGATGTCAATAATATGAGTACAAATAAATAAGGAACAAAATGAATACTCTCGAGAGATTCAAGGAGTATATTGCGTAAACCCCATACCTTATAATCATCACAAGAAACTCATAAGATTCTGCCTCAAAATTCTTATCACACTACTGCGTTCCTCTTGCGAAAATAATAAAAACTCGTTTTAGCCCAAACTCGAGGAAACACCAATTAAGCCTTCAAATCATGGGTTGAATCTGACTTTAAATGGGGCTAAGGTTTTGTAGATTGAAGCAGATGAAAATAGAGGAGGCTATAGATTTTGGAGGATTTTAGAGCTCGACATTTGGAGGATTTTATTTTTGTATAGCTTGGCAGTGTAATGTATTTAGAGAACTTAGTATTATTTTTTTGAGAGAAATTTAATTGTAATTATTTTGGAATTGTAAATTTTGGATTTCATTATCTTTAGTTTTGTGGAATATAGATGCTCTATTCTATTTGTTGAGGATTTAGTTTTGTTTTAATCATAGTGGCACCTAGTGTTTTTGCGCGGGGTGTCATAGCACCTCTCGTGCACGAGTTTTATTCTTTAAAGGATAGTTTCTCGTCCAATGAGGAACGACAGTTCAAGACCGATGGGGATGTCCAGGATATCAAAAATAACTTGGGAATGTGAACGAATCAAATTGGATCCCTTTTTAAAATTATGAGATCCCAATGACGCCTCCTCAATGTTACCTTTACCCTCACCCTCCTCCTCGAGGTTTTACCTACCCTCCCCCTTCAAGTTTCCCTTACCAAATTCCGCCCCATTCAACATTACCCTACCAAATTCTGCCTCATCCAGCATTCCCATTCCTCATTCCTATGGCAATCACGGGACTTGGATCATCATCCATAAGTCACAGTGACTATAGAGAAAAGTACTATTTCAAAGAACTAAGAAATTAAAGGGTTATTAAGGTATGCACACTCATCTCCAAGGTTGCCGTAACTTGAGTACACAGCCAACCTTTGGAGATGGGTGGGGCTCAAATACTGGTCAATAATATATACAAAGGCTGTGGAGAGATACCTGTGTTCGTTGAAGGCGGGGATGGGATGGAATTGAGGAGTTATGCAGACTCTTTTCTTGCTTGGCCAATTTATCTGTTGGAAAAGATCAAATAACATTTTTTTTTGTTTCAGTTGTAATAACATTTTTTTTTGTTTCAGTTGTAATAATATTGGTTTTATTTCAGTTGTAAGAATATTGATTTTGTTTCAGTTTAAGAATATTGGTTTTGTTTTAGTTTTAATAATATATTTTTATTGCTTCAGTCGTAAGAATATTATTTTTGTTTTAGTTGTAATAATATTTTTTTACCTATTACCATTGGACTTAAATTTGAATATTTTTACATGGATTTCCCTCTATACAAAGAGTGGATGGGAGAGACTAACCGAATTTTAAATAATCATGTAAATGGCGTCCAAGAATTTGTTAAATATGTTTTTAAAAATCTTAAAACTGACAAGATTTCGTGTCCATGTACCCATTATATGAACGAAAAATTTAAGTCATTGGAATATATTGTGTTACATTTAATAAAGTGGGGAATCTGTCAAGACTATAAAATATGGACATGCCATGGTGAAAAAAATATTCCTTACATTCCGAAAGAATTGTCCATACCCGACCGCATAACGGAACCCCAATGAGTGGAAGTGGTACATGATTCACCAACACATCGTCCATTGATTGACTTAATTGATGATTCTTACGGACTCCACAACCGTCAAAACCACCAACCTATCGATACGGATAATGACCATTATGGCCAACTAAATAGAAAATTTGATGTTAAACTTTCAGGAGATCATGAATACATACGGTTAAAAGCCGATGCGAAACATCTGATAGGAACATGTCTCGGTGGATATTATTCCAAAGATTGATATAGAGCCCGCCTAGATCTACAGGATTTGAAAATAAAGAAGAAATTGTGGTTAAAAAATGATCCTACAATAGGAAGAATTTCTACCCCCTGGGCTGCTTCCACTTTAATTCCTAGTGAGAAGAAGATCCCTTTAGACACGTTATTCGACTTGAAGAATCCAACTGATTATTCTGGTAATTTATGTAGGGTAGTAAGCTACCAAGCAAATGACTTGAAACAGTGAAAGTCTCATGACTGGAACGTAATCATCCAGTTTATCCCTATGTTATTTCGGCATTGCTTTTCTGAACACAAAGATCTTCATCGGGAAATTATGGAAATAAGTTTGTATTTTACCCTACTTCATGAAAAAATGGTAAATATAAGGCACATTAAAGCTACAAAATCAACTTTAGCCGAGGCAGTTTTTGTATTAGAAGAAATATTTCCCTCCATTGTTCTTCGATATTAGCATCCACCTGCTATTTCATTTGTGTGATGAAGCTTTGTTATATGGTACCATTAGGTATCGTTGGATGTATCATTTTGAGCGCTTGATGAAAACCTTCAAATACTATGAAAAGAATACACGGTATATTGGATGGTCCATTGCTGAAGAATAGATAATGGTGGAGGATACAACGAATGCTTGCAAAGTTGATCCTGACTCCAAACTTATTATGGTAGATTTATTAAAGCTGAAGAGTTAAGATTGCATAGCCGACGAGCCTTTTATCTATGTGTTTTAGAACGTAAAGAAGGTATTATACTCAAAGTGCATAAACGATGGCAATTGATCTATTGTTGTGCATGCACCAAAACATATGACTACTGAAGTGGATGCATTAAAGGCTTCAAAAGAGTTCCAGTCACCTCTTGATTACAACCCTAATTTGAAAGATCTTTTAGTTGATTTACAGGAAGATTGAGTATCAAAATATTATGTTATCCTTATCAATCTTATTTGTATCATATTATGATATTGACATTTTATTAGGGCTTTACTTTGATGTGTGAATGTTTAGTTACTTTTACGAATGTAATTTCGGCCCAAATCTCTCTCTCAATCTCAAAGGTAAACCCTATTTTTTGTATTTCTGATTTAAACCCTAATGAATATGTGTGTGTGTGTGTATGTGTGTATTTCTGTGAATGTGTGTGCATTTTTGTGTAGGTGTGTTTACGATTGTTTTTTAACTTTTACGAGTGTTTGATAGTATGTTAGATGCTAACCTTGTGGTTGGATAGTATGTTAGAAGGAGTACATGATAATTATTGGGTTTGTTTGATTTGGCTGTTGGATAATTATTGGTTGTTGGAAAGTATGTTAGAAGGAGTTAGGGATAATCATTAGTTGTTGGCTTATGATTAGTTTTTGGATGTTGGCACCGTGCGAGATGTTGGCGCCTCTCATGACGCATTTTGGGAGGTGTTTTGGTTTTTCGCGCTCTAACGGCATGTTTTCAAGATTTAGTCTAGATATTTTAAAATTATTGTCACAATATCAAACCGGGGATCCCGTGACCACATGAAAATATAATTCCTCAACTGATATAGCTTGTAATTCCACTATAATATAATTCCTCAACTGACATAGCTTATAATTGACGCAGAGAACGACACGACCTAGGTCGCGAAAATCATTGTGACCCGACCTTTGATTTCCTTCAAAAAATGGTTACTTTCTTGCTCATATTAAGTCTTCTCTTTACAATGTTAATGCCCACTAACAATATGGCATTTGAGAAGGAAAGAGTGAAATCAAACTATAGTTGCATAACAAAATCGAAAACTCACTCTCCTCACTCCCCTCAATAAAACCGAACTCCACAATCTAAAATCAGTAGTTGGAACACTTGTTATAGTTTCAAAAATCCAAGGCACTAGTCCAAAGACTGTCCAGACAAAACTCAAAAGAAACTAGCAATAACTCGTAGGAACCGATCGCGTGGTTTCGGAATATCCGGTCTAAGAGCACGGACTAATTTTCAGAATATCGACACTTAAGCTTGAAACCATACGTTTAGAGGGAGAAGCCTAAAAACACCCCCAAATAATAATGTGAACGGTGCCAATAGTTCGCACGAGACCAATGTAACTCATAGGAACCGATCGCGTAGTCACGGGACCCTCAATCCAAGAGCACAACCCAATTTTCAGAATATCTACACATAGGCTTGAAAACATGTCGTTATATGGTGAAAACTCTTAACACCCCCCAAAAGGCCCCGTGAATAGTGCCAACACCCCGCACATAACCAATGTAACTCATAGGAACTGACCGCATGGTCACAGAACCTCCGGTCCGAGAGCGAAGACCAATTTTTAGAATATCTACACTTAGGCTCGAAAACATGCCGTTAGAGGACAAAACACCCTCCAAATGGCCCTGTGAGTGACGCCAACACCTCTCACGGGATCAATGTAACTCCTAGGAACTGACCGCGTGGTCATAGGACCTCTGGTCCAGGAGCACAAATCAATTTTCTGAATATTCACACTTAGGCTTGAAAACATGTGGTTAGAGGGAGAAACCCCAAAACACCCCTCAAATGTCCCTATGAGCGGTGCCAACACCTCGTACATGACCAATATAACTCGTAAGAACCAACCGCGTGATCCAAGGACCCCCGGTCCGGGAGCACGAACCAGTTTTTAGAATATCCACACTTAGGCTTGGAAACATGCCGTTAGAAGGCAAAATCCCAAAATACCCCCCATACGGCACAGTGAATGGTACCAACGCCTCGTACGAGACCAGTGTAACTCGAAGGAACCAACCGTGTTGTCACGGGACCCCCGATCCGGGAGCTTGAATCAATTATTTGAATATCCACAGTTGGGCTTCAAACACATGCCGTTAGAGGGAGAAACCCTAAAATGCCCCCCAAATTACCCCATGAGTGATGCCAACACCTCGCTTGGGACCAATGTAACTCGTAGGAACCAACCGCGTGGTCACGGGACCTCCGGTCTGGGAGCATGGACCAATTTTCAGAATATCTATGTAGAGGCTTTAAAGCATGCTGTTTGAGGGAAAAACCTCGAAACACCCCCCAAACGGCCCATGAGCGATGTCAACACCTCGTACGATACTAATGTAACTCGTAGGAACCAACCTTGTGCTCATAGGACCCCCGGTCCTAGAGCATGGACCAATCTTCAGAATATCCACACTTATGCTTGAAAACATGCCGTTAGAGTCTGAAACCCCCAAAAAAACCACGAACGGCCTCGTAAGCGGTGCCAACATCTCGTACGGGACCAATATAACTCGTAGGAATCAATCGCATGGTCACGGGACCCCCAGTCCGAGAGCAGGGACCAATTTTCAATATATTCACACTTAGGCTTAAAAACATGCCATTAGAGGGTGAAACCCTGAATTACCCCCAAACGGCCCCGTGAGTGGTGCCAAAACATCGCACGGGACAAATATAACTCGTAAGAACTGATCGCGTGGTCACGGGAACCCCAGCTCTAGAGAACGGACCAATTTTTATAATATCCACACTAGACTTAAAAACCTTCCATTAGAGGGAGAAACCTCGAAACACTCTTCAAACGGCCCCGTGAGCGGCGCCAACACCTTGTAATGGACTAATGTAACTTGTAGGAACTAATCGTGTGATCATGGGACCCCCGGTCTGGGAGCACAAACCAATTTTTTGAATATCCACACTTAGGCTTGAAAACATGTCGTTAGAGCCCAAAACACCCCCCATACGGCCCCATGAGTGGTGCCAACACCACGCATAGGACCAATGTCACTCGTAAGTATCAACCGAATGATCACGGGACCCCTGGTACGGGAGCACAAATTAATTTTTAGAATATCCACACTTAGGCTTGAAAACATGTCATTATAGGGAGAAACCACGAAACACCCCCTAAAAGTCCCCATGAGCGGCACCAACACCTCGCACGGGATCAATGTAACTCGTAGGAACCAATCGTATGGTCACGAGACCCCCGATCCATGAGCATGGACCAATTATAATAATATCTCTATAGAGGCTTTAAAACATGTTGTTAGAGGGCAAAACCCCGAAATGCCCCCGAAATGGCCCCATGACTAGCGCCAACACCTCGCACGGGACCAATGTAACTCGTAGGAATTTACCGCATGGACACAGACCCCTGGTCCAAGAGCACGAACCAATTTTCAGAATATCCACACTTGGGCTTGAAAACATGTCGTTAGACGGCGAAACCCCAAATCACTCCCCAAACAACCCAGTGAGTGGCGCGGACACCTCGCACGAGATAATTATAACTCGTAGGAACCGATCGCATAGTCACGGGACCCCCAGTCCGCGAGCTCAGACCAATCTTCAGAATATCCACACTTAGGATTTAAAACATGTTGTTAGAGGGCAAAACCCCGAAACAACCCCCAAATGGCACCATGAGTGGTTCCAACACCTCGCATGGGACCAATGTTACTCGTAGGAATCGACCGCGTGGTGATAAGACCCTCGATCCGGTATCACGGAGCAATTTTCATAATATCCACACTAAGGCTTGAAATCATGCCATCAGAGGGAGAAACTCCAAAACACCCACCAAAAGGCCCCATGAGCGGCGCCAACACCTCGCACGTGACTAATGTAACTTGTAGGAATCGATCGCGTGGTTACGGGACCCCCGGTATGGGATCACAAACCAATTTTGATAATATCCAAACCTAGTCTTGAAAACATGCCGTTAGAGGGAAAAACCCCGAAATGTCCCCCAAATGGCCCAGTGAGTGGCGCTAACACCTCACACAGGACCAATGTAACTCGTAGGAATGGACCGTGTGGCCATAAAACCCTGGTCCGAGAGCACGAAACAATTTTTAGAATATCCAAACTTATGTTTAAAAACATGTTGTTAGAGGGAAAAACTTCGAAACACCCGCCAAATAGTCCCATAAGCGACGCTAACACCTACCACGGGACCAATGTAACTCGTAGGGACCGTCCGCATTGTCACGGAACCCCCGATCTGGGAGCACAGACCAATTTTCATAATATCCACACTTAGGCTTACAAACATGCCAATAGAGTGCAAAACCCCGAAACGGCCCTGTGTGCGGTGCCAACACCTCGCACAGGACAATGTAACTTATAGGTACTGACCACGTGGTCTTGGGACCCCCAGTCCGGGAGCACGAATCAATGTTCAGAATATCCACACTTAGGCTTGAAAACATGCCGTTAGAGGGCCAAACCGCAAAACACACCCCATACGACCCCAAGAGTGGTGTCAACACCTCGCATGGGACCAATGCCACTCATATATACCGATTGCATGGACACGGGACCCCCGATCCAGGATCACAAACTAACCCCCCATACGGACCCAAGAGAAGTTTCAACACCTCGTATGGAACCAATGTCACTCGTACATACCGACTGCATGGGCATGGGACCCCCGATCCGGGAGCACGAACCATTTTTTAGTTAATCCACACTTAGGCTTGAAAACGTGTCGTTAGAGGGAGAAACCCAAAAACACCCCCCAAAAGGCCCCATGAGAGTCGCCAACACCTATCATGGTACCAATGTAACTCGTAGGAACCAATCGCATGGTGACGGGACCCCCGGTCCGGGAGCATGGACTAATTTTTATAATATCTCTCTAGAGGCTTTAAAATATGTCGTCAGAGGGCAAGACCCCAAAATGACCACCAAGCATCCCCATAAGTGGTGCCAACACCTCGCATGGGACTAATATAACTCGTAGGAACAGATCGCGTGGTCACGAGACCCCTGGATTGGGAGCACGGACCAATATTCATAATATCCACACTTAGGCTTGAAAACATGCCATTAGAAGGCGTGAGCGGCGCTAACACCTCATACGGGACTAATGTAACTCTTAGAAATTGCCAAGTGGTCACGGGACCCCCGGTTCGGGAGCAAGGACCAATATTTGGAATACCCACACTTAGTCTTGAAAACATGCTATTAGAGGGAAAAACTGTGAAATTCCCCCCAAACGGCGATGTGAGTGGCGCTATCACCTCGCATGGGACCAATGTAACTTGTTGGAACTGATCACGTGGCCATGGACCTCTATCCTAAGAGAACGAAACAATTATTATAATATCCACACTTAGGCTTGAAACACAAGCCGTTAGACGGCGAACCTCGAAACGCCCACCAAATGGCCCCGTGAGCGGCGCCAACACCTCGTACGGGACCAATGTAACTCATAAGAATCGACCGCGTGGTCATGGGACCCCTGGTTAGGGAGCAAGGACCAATTTTCATAATATCCACACTCAGGCTTAAAAACATGCCAACCCTAAAATAATCACCAAATGGCACCGTGAGTGGCGCCAACACCTCGCACGAGACTAATGTAACTCGTAATAATCGACCGTGTGGCCACTGGACCCCCGGTATGGGAGAACGAAGCAATTTTTAGAATATCCACACTTATGCTTCAAAACATGTCGTTAGAGGGAGAAACCCCAAAACATCCCCCATACGATCCCGTGAGAGATTCTAACACTCGCACGGGACCAATGTAACTCGTAGCTACCGACCACTTGGTCACGAGAGCCTCTGTTCGGGAGCACGAACTAATTTTTAGAATATCAACACTTTGGCTTGAAAACTTGTTATTGGAGGGTGAAACACTGAAGCACTCCCCAAAAGGCCCTCTGAGAAGCACCAACACCTCGCACGGGGCTAATGTAACTCGTAGGAACCAACCGTGTGGTTACTAGACCTTCGGTCTGGGAGCATGGACAAAATTTTAGAATATCTATGTTGAGACTTTAAAATGTGCCATTAGCAAAACCCTGAAATGCCCCCAAAATTGCCCCGTGAGTGATGCCAACACCTCACAAGGGACTAAGGTAACTCGTAGGAACAAACCACATGGCCACGGAACCAGGTCCGAGAGCACGGACTAGTTTACAGAATATCCACACTTAGGCTTGAAAACAAGCCATTAAAGGGAGAAACCCTGAAACACCACATAAACGGCCCCGTGAGCGGTGTCAACACCTCGCACGGGACTAATGTAACTCATAGGAACTGACCACATGGTCACGGGACCCTTTATCCGGAAGTACAGACCAATTTTCATAATATCCACACTTAGGCTTGAAAACATGCCATTAGAGGGTGAAACCCCGAAACACCCCTCAAATGGCCCTGTGAGTGGAACCAACACCTCGCACGGGACTAATGTACATCATTGGAATCGACCTCATGGTCACGGGACCCCTGATTCGGGAACACGAACAAATTTTTAGACTATCCACACTTAGGCTTGAAAACATGCCATTAGTGGGCAAAACCTTAAAATACCCACCAAACGGCCATGTGAGCGGTGGCAACACCTTACACAGGACCAATGTAAGTCGTAGGAACCGATCGCTGGATCACGGGACCCCCGATCCGAGAGCACAAATGAATTTTCAGAATATTCGCACTTAGGCTTGAAAACATGTCGTTTGAGGGAAAAACCCCAAAATACCTCCATACAGCCCCGTGAGCGGTGCCAACACCTCGGAAGGGACCAATGTAACTCGTAGGTACCGATCGCGTAGTTACGGGACCCCTGGTCTAGGAGCATGAACCAATTTTAATAATATCCAAAATTAGGCTTGAAAACATGCTGTTAGACGGCAAAACCCAAAAACACCCCCAAAAGGCCCCGTGAGTTGCGTCAACACATCGCACAGGACCAATGTAGCTCGTAGGAACCAATCGCGTAGTCACGGGACCCCCGATCCGGGAGCATGGACCAATTTTCAAAATATTTATGTGGAGTCTTCAAAACATACCGTTAGAGGGCGAAACCCTGAGACACCCCCCAAATGTCCTCGTGAGCGGCGCCAACACCTGGTACGGGACTAATGTAACTCGTAGGAACTGATCGCGTGATCAGGGGACCCTCAATCTGGGAGTACGAACTAATTTTTAGAATATCCACACTTGCGCTTGAAAATATTCCGTTTGAGGGAAAATCCCCAAAACACCCCCGAAATTGCCCCGAGAGTAGTGCCAACACCTCTCATGGGACAATTTTAACTCATAGGAACGGACCTTGTGGTCACGGGACCCCCGGTCCGAGAGCACGGACCAATCTTCAGAATATCCACACTTAGGCTTAAAAACATGTTGTTAGAGGGAGAAACCTTGAAACACCCCCCAAATGGCCCCATGACCGACGCCAACGCCTTGTACGGGACCAATGTAACTCGTAGGAACTGACCGCGTAGTCACGGGACCCACAGTCCAGGATCACGAACCAATAATTTAAGAATATCGTCGTGCTCTCAAACCAAGCATCCCGTGATGATGCACGCTTTTATAATTTATTTCTTATCATTAAGGTCTTGCGGGGTTTACATTACATAGGTTTTGGAATGTCCAAAAAATAGAGGGAATTCTGCCAATTTTTTTAATATATTTAAAACTAGTCACGGTTCTAATTCGTGACCATCTCTAATTGTCATCACGCATGAATAGGGTCACGGGTTAGGGCCGTGACTATATTTGTAAGGAAAAAACATGGGTCACGACCTTGAGCCATGACCATTGCGGTAACCATTGTGATATTATTAAGGATGGGCCACTGTTGAGGGATGTGACCAGATCCGTGACCAATCTCATATATTAAAGAATGGGTCACAACTAAAGGTCATGACCACATGTCTGTTTGGGTCACGGCTAAGGTTCGCGACCATCTTCCGTGACCCCAAAGGTCCGTGACCCCTTTTATGATCAAGGATTTATGCCTTGACCCATGAAAATGGTCACGCCCGAATGGCCACAGACCTTGGCGCATGACCCACATGTAATACCCCATATTTTTAATGACTTTTAGAATGAGATAAATTAAAAAGTAAATGGGTTGAATTAATGGGGATTAATTAGAATTATTTATATAAAAATAATTGGAATTAATCTGGATTGAATATTACTAGAATAAAGTAATATGTGATTGATATTAAATATTACTTAGTGATTAAAAGTAATAAATGATTATGACTTTATAAAAATTATCAGGATTTATAAATACGAAAATTACGGTAATTAAGTTAGGACGCGCGTGTAAGCCGTGTGAGGACTATATTTGAATAGAATGAAAAGTAAATTATTTTTATGTCATTCGAATAGTCATTTCAAGTGAGCCAAAGTGTCCGCAGGGATTTAAATAGTCGAAAAAGTCTATTCGGGAGTTTGATTTGGGTCTCAGATCAATTTGGAACCGAATAAACACCCAAAAGAGGTATTTTGGTCATTTTACTTGGGAGATGAATAGTACTTACGAAATTTGGGTATTTTTATATAAGTTAGGAGATATGTTAGCCAAAGGTTTATTCACCAAAACTATAAGAGACATCCATTGAGGGGAGGGAAATATTTCTCTAGGAGAGGAAGGGTTATTCTAGGAAAACCAAGGGACAAATGCACCTTGCACCACCACCACCGCCACCGGAGAGTGACCGGAAAAGAGAGGAACACTATAGCATCATATTTCCCAAAGGTTCAGACCTACGAAATTAAAGGCGAGTGTTTTAACTCTTGCAATCTATAGCATGTATGTTGTCCATAGTAGATAGAAAATATTTTTTTTTAAGTTTTATAAATCAAAGATGAATTTTGTTGATTTTGATTTAATCCTTGGAATGGAAACCATGTAGGATTAATCCTTTGTTGATATTAGAATTAACATCATGAGACTTGGGTTTATTTGATGAAGAAATTTAGGGTTTATACATGTTCTTGAGTAAGAATGATAAAATGCAGATTTTCTGAATTAAAATGGGATTATAATGATTAATCGAAATTCCATGATGATTTTGATATGATTTGATGTTATAAATCATGTATATACTTGGGTATATCATTTGGGATGAATTAATAGGAGTTTGGGATCATTTGGTAGAGGTTTTGAGGATGAATTATGTTGCAACTTGTAGGTAAAAATATGTAGAATAAGGACAAAATTGTATGATAATGTTAGGACGGTTTTAAGCAAAACTTGGTAGTGTGATCGCGAGTTCTTGTATAAATCATGTTATGCACAACTTTGTAGCTTTAAGTTTTTTCAAAATCGAAGCCGAAAAGCCTCAAATTGTAATTTTATATTTCTGGGCAGAATGTAATTTTATCGAAAAAAAGAATTATTGAGAATTAAAATATAATCCGGGCTTGTTATAATGAGTATGGGTTTTGGACCAATAAGTATGGGTTGAAGGTAGCTACTAAAATAATTAATTAATTCTATTCGGTTAACAAGAGATGTTGGGAGTAATGGGAAATGTGAATAAAATGTGAATTATTAGTTTATGGGATAAACTTGAAATATACTACGTATGGGATTTGTATATGGGATGAGAGTATACTCATTTGTTGATATAAATATACATAGGTGGAACTAATACCTATAATATAATTGAGGTTTAAAATACCATAATGCGTAGGATATTCGAGATATAAGTAATGTGCATATGCCCTATTGTTGATTATATATATATATATATATATATATATATATATTGAGTGTATACCTATATGATGATTTGTGTGTCTGACATACCAAGCCTACTTGCTATTGACGGGAGGTTTGCGCGTTGAGGGCAATCATATCTTGATGATCCTTAGGGGGGATTTTTGACTTTTTGCTTGAGAACATAGGACTTAGGTTGGATTGCCATGTGTGAAAACAATGGTATTGAATGGTCATTTGGGTGCATCGGTATGTGCGTAGCGCAAAGTCTTATGACTATGTTCGCCTTCAATATTTGTGTTTGTTATTTATGGTTCGAGGAATATACCGAATCGACAGTGCTTTGTATAGTGACGAGGTGTACCCGGACATGATAGTAAAGTATGCATGCACCGCAGCTGAGTCTCAGGGTGCAATATTGTATATATATAGTTGTGATATTATCTACTATGTGAATTAAGTAGACATGAATGATAATGAAATATGAAATGAATTAAGTTGGTAAACACTTAATTATATGAAATTGAAAAAGTGTTTATCCATGTTAAAGAGAAATTGGATATATATGTATTACTTAAATTGCGAGAGAAATACGTGGGAACGATATTGGGATATGTTTAGATGTTAGGCTGGAAAGAACTAGTTAGCATGGGAATAGTAACTAGTATGGTTTAAAGGTACGTTAGGCATGCATACTATATGAGGGGTGAGAATCTCAATAGAGAGTTCGAGAATCTAACATGTACATAATAATTACTTAATTGCACTTGTTAATCACTTGCTATTTTTAAAAATATTTTACCATTGGGCTCTGACCTATTTTCTTGCATATTCTCGCCTCCCTCGTATCTTCTATATTAGGTGTCCATTGACAGGAACACCGGGCATAGATAAATGGATACTTAACGTACTATGGATGTTATGGAGTTGCAGACTTTACTTAGACTCTTTTATTCTCTTGATTTATACATCTACAGTAGTTAGTTCATGTAGGGCATGTCTCCCAAGGATTCTAGTTATTTCGATTCTATCTCAGACAGTGGTATTACTTATGTCAGTTTTAATACATTTAGTTTATTTGGACTGTTGTATTGAGATATTTAAACTAGGGAGTTTATTCCAGTTAAATTTAATTCAATTGTGATGTTACTTATCTATTATGCATTGTTATGGAATGGATTACATGAAATTATTTGTAATGGAAAAATGAGATTGTATTAAATTAAAATTTGAAAGTTTTTAACACCAGCTTAATTGAGTATTAAGTGATTAAAAAAAGAAAATAAAATAGTTTTCGATAGTGATGCTAAGAATGAACCAACTGTATACTCTGATTTAATTGGGTATAGGACTAATCACCAAGTATTTAATTTAGCGGGGTGTTACACCATAGTACTGGTCAGAGAATTTGGCCATGACCATTTGCCTAATGTGTTGTTGTGGGATCACTGATGTAACTATACATATGAGTGAGTACACATAGAAAACCAAATCACCTACCACGATAACTGATTTTAGGGCATGGGTATCAAAAGAGGTAAATTTCACATCTTATGTGTGCAGTTATTTATTCGTGTGTGATAAAAACATGCCCTAATACAAATTCATTAATAAATGCATCTTTTAAGGTAAATTCATCGAATGTTTAGTGATTTGGCATAAATATTGTATATTTATCCCCTTAATTTAAGTACCTTTGTGAACTCGAGCAATGTCATTGATATGGATTTAACTCATATTTATGCTACTAACCTTCGTTGGCAAGTATTTCGTGTTTTGTGTTTCTTTTATGTGTTTTACAGGTTAATTATGCTTGCGGTGCAAAAGAGAAATCGAAACAATGAAAGAAAGGCTAGGAAGGCAAGTTCAAGGGTATTTTTGTAATTCTATAGCCTGATTCCGAAGGTGAGGCCAACTGGAAATCGAAGAGCTCCGAAAAAAGAGAACACTGAAAGAAACAACACCCAAATCCGAGCTATGGTTGAAGAGTTATGATCAATTGAAGTTGAGGAAAAATCCATGAAAGAAAAGAAGAAAGTAGGAAAATTTTCTAAGTGTTGGAATTGAAAGAAGAAGATCCAAAACCAGCAAAAAATCCCGAACCACATTTTGAACCGGTTCGGGGTCGAACCGGTTTGGGGTACCTGCGAACCGGTTCAGGGGTCCTGATGCACGAAATTTTTCTTGGCAGCTGATTGGTCCAAAGAGTTCTATTTTGTTACAACTCCTTCTAAAATGTATTTGTACAAAGTCAATAACTTAAAAAGGAGAGTTTTTCATAGTTTTGATCAGTTTTTGATAGGGAAAAAGGTAGAAGAACATCCTAGGAAGATAACTTTACTTTGTTGATGCAAGAGTGATTAATTTTGGGTTTGCTTTCAAGTTTTAATGCATAGTTTTATTCTCTCTATTATTACTCTTGCATGTTATTTATCTTGTATGATTTAAACAATTTTTGGGTTTATAATTATTCCTTGCATGTTTCAATATAGTTTCATCATGATTTCTCGCGCATGCAACGTAGTTAATTCATTCATAGTTAGGTTTAACATGTAAGGCTAGATTCTTTAGGGTCGGGATGCATGAACTCAATCCGATGTGATAGTTGCATGTGTATAAAATTAATTCTCTAAATTTAATGATTTATTACGACCGTATTGCATAGAAGCACAACCTTTATAGATCGTTGGATCTCGTTTGCTTCAAGGTAATCGGGATGATTCAGAATGCAATTCGAGTGTAACTATCGCAATACCGATTTACTCATCCTCTGATTATGTATGGTGCGGGATTGAACCTCATACATGTAATGCTTGGGAGTACTAAATTCTAGGTCTAATTAATCACTTAAATTTACGATTAGTTTTATACTAGTAATACACTAGGGTTGAGGGATTATATTCCCGTCACGTTTTCCTCATCATATAGTTCAAGTTTTAATTCAATTATCATCAGTATTTTAGATAAGTTAGAATAGCTGCATTCCATTCATACTTTAGTTCATTAGTTAACCATTTTCCAAATTGCATCTAGTTGTAGTTATTTCACCAATCAAATCAACTTTTCCTTTTCTTTAGAGTCAGGGTTAGGGTTCTTTCGTCTGTCCAACGTCGTTACAACCCCGTTGTCCTATCTCCCTGAGTATCGATACTCGACTTATCGGATTATTACTTGAGCGACAGGCTTGCACTTGAGCCTAAAGAGTACGCACTTCTGAGGCACATTCTTAGTCGCGTCAAGTTTTTTGTGCCGTTGTCGGGGATTTAAGTAGACTTAGGATTATATCAAGTCAATCTCAAGCTTTGACCAAAAATTTCAAAAAAATCCAAAAAACATAAAAAAAATTTAAAAGCACAAAAATATTCCTCATCATCTCTCATAAGCCTGTTAATGTAAAATTCTGAACTCACTCCAACACCCCATAATACTCCAATCCACATTCATGAAAACCCGATAGTTGAGTACAACCCTGATAGCCCTCACACTCCAAACGTTCCATAATTTTGGGTTCCATCTCCCACGCCTACACACACTCCGACATCCCTCTTAGGACACACTTCAAAGCACGTTCCAATCATACCAAGTGAGGACACAGAGTCTCTGAGTGAGAGAGACGTATCACAACACGGTAGTGCAGTCGCCGATGAGGAAGAGGCCCCATACTGCCCTTTGAGAGAACTCTTATATCCTGAGCGCACTATCACTCTGGGATGCATTTTACTCCTGTATAATGTAGGGAAATTTCTCTTTAGGAATGGGATAATCCAGATACTTCCCACCTACCATGAAATGGATTCAGAAAAGCCATATCTCCACATCATGGAATTTGAGGAGACGTGCGAGACCCTTAGCGATCAAACTTGCACAAAAGATGTGATCCGCCTCAAACTCTTCCCATTCTCGCTAAAGGGTAAGGCTAAGACCTGGCTATGGTCCTTATCTCCAAACTCGATTTCATCATGGAACGAGTTACACTCTAAATTTCTCAAAAAATTCTTTCCTACACATTGAACGAACTCCATCAAGGCTCAAATTCAAACTTTTTGATAACTAGAAAATGAGTCGTTCGATCGATGCTGCGAGAGTTTTAATGAGTTAGTCACTTCATGCCCTCATCATGAACTGGATAAACTGCAAATCATTTCCTTCTTCCATAATGGGCCGAATATGAACTCCAAACAACTCATTAAGACTATGTGTGATGGTCCCTTTGTCGACTTAGATGCCAACGGTGCTGAGCTTCACCTGAGGTATGTCGCCAAGACTACCCAATCTTGGGATATATCTGACCCTAGTGCTCAAAACCAAACTCGTCAAGTGACCACCACTCCATCGGCGTCCGGCCTATTTCAAGTGGAAAAGAATACTATGATAAATAAGAAACTAGTGATCCTGAGGTAGTAGTGAAACCACTCATCGTGACACCATTTCCTCAAAGGATGGTTCATTCCCACAAAGGGAACCCCCGTGATGAAGTTCTAGACGTGCTAAAGCAAGTAAAGTTAAATTTACCGTTCCTCGATGCCATTAAGCAAATTTCCGCTTATGCAAAAGTCATCAAAGACTTGTTAACAGTGAAGAGGAAGATGAAGGTAAAGAAAAACATATTTCTAGAACAGAACGTGAGCTCCATTCTACTTAATGATCTCCCACCAAAATTCAAAGATCCCGGTGCACCCACCATTTCCTGCATCATTGGAGAAAATAAAATTGAAATTATGCCATCTATAGGCAACTTGATCTAGGCAACCTTAAGCCCATAAAGATCACTCTCCAGTTAGAGGATCGAACCGTGAAGATCCCAAGAGGTATAGTTGAGGACGTGATCGTCCAAGTTGACACTTTTTACTGATCGATAGACTTTATGATTTGGGACATGGAGCCCTCCTTCACCTCGAGCAATCATGTTCCCAT
This sequence comes from Sambucus nigra, assembly GCA_949130495.1. Classification (NCBI taxonomy): domain Eukaryota; kingdom Viridiplantae; phylum Streptophyta; class Magnoliopsida; order Dipsacales; family Adoxaceae; genus Sambucus; species Sambucus nigra. The sequence goes on along the minus strand of OX422221.1, from coordinate 199,174,555 downwards.
CATTCTTGGGCTCCCATTCTTAGATACGGCTAACGCAATTATCAATACTCAAAATGGGAAGATGCAACTCACCTTTGGGAACATGACCTTAAAGACTAAAATCTTCCATATAGCCCAAAATACAGGGGAAGAAGATGATCTTCACACGGTGAGCTTCATTGATGAGATCGTAGAGGAGTACTTTAAGGAAAATTATTGTGGAGATGCCCTAGGGTCCTGTTTAGTGTCGAGCCACGAGAGTGAGGGGACGTATACTGAATTCTAGAGGGATGTTGAGGAGTTGAGAGAGTTACTTGATGAGAGAGCATCGGACGAGGACGCGAGAGATGTAAGTTAGATTTCTCGACTCGGGGAATTACCGCCAAGGGAATCACGCATGGTTCCCTCCAGCGACAAATTTTTTACCCTCGAATTGAAGAAACTACGCTCCCATATTAAATATGCATACCTAGGAGAGGATGAGACATTTCCTGTTGTTGTCTCATCTAGCCTAGACGAAGAGCAGGAGGGTAAATTGTTAAAGATTCTGAGGAAGCACCAAGGTGCTTTCGGTTGGTTTATTGCTGATTTGAAGGGGATAAGTCCTTTGATTTTCACCCACAAGATACACCTCGAGGAGGATGTCAAGCCCTCGAGAGAAATGAAAAGAAGGCTAAACCCCAATATGAAAGAAGTGGTGAGGATCGAAATCATTAAGTTTTTGGATGACGGGATTATCTACCCAAGCTCGGATAGCAAGTGGGTGAGCCCTATTCAAGTTGTCCTGAAGAAGTCTAGCATGATAGTGATTGAAAATGATAAGGGAGAGCTAGTTCCCCAACATACCACCACCGGGTGGCGCATTTGCATTGATTACCGAAAACTCAATGCGGGAATTAGGAAAGACCATTTCCCCTTGCCATTTATTGATCAGATGTTTGAGAGAGTAGCGGGCCACCCTTACTATTGCTTCCTTGATGGTTATTTTTTATATAACCAAATTGAGGTAGATGTACTTGACCAGGAGAAAACGACCTTCACATGCCCTTTGGGTACATTTTCTTACAAACGTATGCCATTCGGCCTGTGTAATGCACCTGCGACCTTTCAAAGGTGCATGTTGACTTTATTTAGCGACATGGTTAAGAGAGGACTTGAAGTGTTCATGGATGACTTTAGCATTTTTGGCACCTCTTTCGATCTTTGTCTGGCAAAGATGGAAAAAGTACTTGCCCAGTGTGTGGAGAAGAATTTAGTGCTAAATTGGGAGAAATGCTATTTTATGGTCACTGAGGTAATAGTTCTTGGCCCCATAGTTTCATCCAAGGGAATTGAAGTTGATAGAGTTAAGATTGATGTCATAGCCGATCTACGCCCACCAAAATTGCTCAAAGACGTGCTCTCCTTCTTGGGCCACGCGGGGTTTTATCGACAGTTCATTAAGGACTTTAGCGTCATCGCTAGAACTTTAAGTAACCTTGAGGCCATCCTCAATCCTCGCGGAGGGCAGGCAGGCAGAGTGAGGATCCTAGGTCCTGCGCGTCCCTCTCGAGAGCGCTTCGGTCTGTATCATTGGGTGAGGTGAAAAATGTAAAGAGATGGAGTCGCCAGTCTATTTTACTCAAAATAGACAAAAGAAAGGGAACCGTCCCGAAGGACAGCATCTAAAGACATACTGATGCAGACGAAATCAAAATGATTCGAAAAGGTTTCAGAGGCTAAGTTACGAAATGGAAAGGTGTTAGGCACCCATTCCGCCCTTACGGTCTCTCATGGGTTTTTGCTATTTTCCTTTATTTTCCCCGCGATGTGTGTGCATGTGTATGTATAGTGGAGATAAGAGTCATCGACTTGTACCATGGAAGAGGTAAAGAGAGTCATCCATAGGAATGTAAAAATAATTTAGAAAATAGGATTTACTTAATTATCCTTACGTTGATCGTTACAATGGAACGATAACACATATGGGATAATAAGCTACTAAGAATAAATACATATAATATGAGAGAATTGAGTTTAGAGAAAAAGAGAAAAAAAATAAGAATAGGACTTGAGTATTGGGTTTTTCCCCAATACTCCTACGTAGCCTATAGAGGCATCAAAGTCCACGTAGTTCGCATGCAAAATGAGGGGAGGGGTTTATCCCATAAATCCAATCGGGGGATTCTCTTATTTGTGCGTGTGTGTGTGTAAAAAAGTGTCTTAGTTGTGAGAAAAGTGTGAGAATTCCCGTTTGGAATTTATGAGCAAACCCTATTTTTCTTATTTTTTGGGTTTTTTATTTGTATAAAAATAAGAGATGTGCAATAATACTAAATAAAAAGTATATGAAGATATGTGAGATGAGAGAATAAAAGTGTTAAGTAATGAAACAAGTTAATGCGAATTTATGAGAATTTAAGGAGAGAATTAAGAAAATTGGACCTTCTTGAAGATCTTGAGCTTGATCTTGAGTGTTAAAGAGTAGCCCTTGCACTTGGATGATGATGGAGGGTAGTGAATTCACAAAGTTTGATGAAAAGTGAAGGTTAGAAAGGGATTTGGATGTGGAAATCACGCTGACTTCGAGAGAGGTTTTCTGGATTTTTTGAGAGTATGTCTATCAGATCTGGGCCCTCTTTTTACAATGAGGACAAGGCCTCCTTTTTATCGGCCCAGGGCATTACCGATCGGTAAAGCTCTGGTCCTGCCAATCGGCAGGTGTCTTTAGGCACACTGTAGATAGGCAGGGTCTGGGACCTACCGTTTGGCAGTGTCTTTCTGGACTTTTCAAAAAATTCGCCGCAGAGTGAAAATTATTGATCCGAATTATGCACGGGTTGGACCGTTGGAAAGGTATTTTATAGACCTTCGAAAGTCCTTAGATCGCTCCCGGGTTCGGGAGTTGACTTTGGGTCAAATGTGGCTCAGAAGCGCTCATCGATCCATTGGATGGAGAATCGTCGGACGCAAACGGACCGATCGTCCGCATGGTAAGTCAAAATCACGCACAGGGTAGACTGTTGAAAAGGTTAGGAGATTTACTTTGACATTCCAAAGAGTTTGATGTGGTTCGGGAGTTGACTTTTTTCAACCGGGTCCTGGAAGCATTCGATGACCTCTCAGAGTAAAATGAATCGTTCGTCCATACTGTAAGATGGAATCACGCACAGGACGGACCATTGGAAAGGGTATTTAGTGCCCTTCAAAGATTCATTTAGTCTCAATTGAGTTGAAGAGCTCACTTAGGTCAAACGGAGCCCGAAAGTGTTCGGTGGCCTCTAGATCATGTTTTGGGGGGAAATGGGTCATTCGTTCGCATGGTAAGTCAGAATCACGCATGGTATGGACCATTGGAAAGGGATTTTAGTTCCCTTTGAAGATTCATTCAGTCTCAGTCGAGCTGAAGACTTTGAATTTTGGTCAGACGAAGCCTGGGTGTGCCCGATGGATTCTAGGTCAGTACTCAGGGTATGACCTGGGTTTTTAGTGATGAAGGGAGGTGCTAAGGACCTAAGGAGAGTTTAAGGGGTAACATAATGGGGTGTCTATGGAGACCCTCGATGGGTGAGTGTGTAATAAACGATAGTCGTCGAATAGACATCGCATGATGCTTCTGAAAATAGGATGACCAATTCAGGGGGTCGAGGTCGATTCTGAGGACCTAAGGGATGGTTTGGAGGAAAGGTTTATGTCAATTCCTGAGGAGGTGCTAGGGATGACCGATTCTACGGGTCGAAGCCAATTTTGTGAGCTTAAGGGGAGATGACCAATTTTGCAGGTCGAAGCCAATTCTGCGGGCTTAAGGTGAGATGGCCAATTCTGCGGGTCGAAGCCAATTCTGTGGGCTTATGAGATGACCAATTATGCGGGTCGAAGCCAATTATGTAGGCTTGAAGATGAGGGTGACCGATTCTGTGGGTCGAAGATAATTCTGCGGGCTTGAGGTGAGATGACCAATTCTGCGGGTCAAATCCAATTCTACGGGCTTAAGGGGAGATGACCAATTCTGTGGGCTTAAGGTGAGATGACCAATTCTACGGGTCGAAGCCAATTTTGAGGGCTTAAATATGAGGTGACCGATTCTACGTGTCGAAGCCAATTCTGCGGGCTTGAAGATGAGATGACCAATTCTGCGAGTCGAAGCCAATTCTGAGGGCTTAAGGTGAGGTGACCAATTCTGTGGGTCGAAGCCAATTCTGAGCGCTTAAGGTGATGATCCAAGACCGAGGTCAATTCTGACCTAATAGAGGTGACGATCGAGGACCGAGGTCAATTCTGACCTAAGAGAGGTGACGATTGAGGATCGAGGTCAATTCTAACCTAACTAATGTGATGATCTAAGACCGAGGTCAATTCTGACATAAGAGAGGTGACGACCGAGGACTGAGGTCAATTCTCACCAAACTAATGTGACGATCCAAGATTGAGGTCAATTCTGACCTAAAAGAGGTGATGACCGAGGATCGAGGTCAATTCTGACCTAACTAATGTGACGATCCAAGATCGAGGTCAATTTTGACCTAAGAGAGGTGACGACTAAGGACCGAGGTCAATTCTAACCTAACTAAGGTGACAATCCAAGACCGAGGTCAATTCTGACCTAAGAGAGGTGACGACCAAGGACCGAGGTAAATTCTGACCTAACTAATGTGACAATCCAAGATCGAGATCAATTCTGACCTAAGAGAGGTGACGACTGAGGACCGAGGTCAACTCTAACCTAACTATTGTGACGATCCAAGACTGAGGTCAATTATGACCTAAGAGAGGTGACGAACGAGGACCAAGGTCAATCCTGACTTAACAAATGTGACGATCCAAGACCGAGGTCAATTCTGACCTAAGAGAGGTGACGATCGATGACCGAGGTCAATTCTGACCTAACAAATGTGACGATCCAAGACCGAGGTCAATTCTTACCTAAAAGAGGTGTAAATTTCCTTCAGGAAAATCAGGTATTTCGCTGGGGATAAAGATTGGATTTTGGGTTCCGCTGGGGAATAACGAATGAGCCGGGGAAAATGTAGAGTGTCCTTTAGAGACACTGATAGGGAAAATGACTTTTCGGAGTTCCATTATGGAAATTACCTCGTGATTTTGTTTTGAGCCAGGGAGCCGATTGTTGGAGAAATCCTTCTGATTTTGGGGATTTTGCTGAGGAAAGGCAAGTTTGATGTTGTAAACTCCATTGGGTAAGTGATTAGGTGGTCAAAGTATTGGACGTATTACTCGAGGAGGTTTGAGACCTCTGGGGTACAAGAGGTGATCCTGAGAGATTCTCTGGGGACATTGTCGGGAGGGGATTTACTTGGCTTTTGAGAATTCCGCTGGGGAGATAGGGGTTCCTCTTGAGGGAATGCGAATTTTTCTTGGCGAAAATGTTCTAAATCCTTTCGGGTATTTTTAGGAATTTTCTGAGGATTTTTCAGGATTTTCTGGTATTTTCTGGGAATTTTTGTACAAGATTTTAAGGGGGTGACGATCATCATGGTACAGAGGGTGCCATTCGACAGTGGCATGGACTTTTGGACTGCCTTGGGAAGGTAAAGAGTCAGTGGCAATCGGTGGGTGGGGTCAATGCCGATCGGCATGCTATATAAAGGGGTGAATTCCCTTCATTTTTCACAGCTTCTTGCTTTCTCTCTTTCTGCGATTTTCCTCTGCAAATCATTCTAGCATTCAAATCTCTAAGAAATGGTCGCCTTTGTGATCACTGCGGTGCATAGGTAATTGTTGACTATCGATGACTGGGCGAACGTGGAGTGGAGGGCCAGGGCGCCTCTTGCTTTGGGGAGCGAGAATTCTTTTGATGCGTTTGAGCCGGTTGCGAATAAGCGGGCCTTGTTATGGGAGCCATCGCTCATCGCTCTTTGAGGGTGGTGAGCCCCGGCGGTTATGTAAGTAACCTGACTTTTGTCATTCTTCTCTTTTTTCTTGGTGATTTTTCCTTCCTTCTTGAATTTTTTATAAGGTTTTTTTTCTTTTGAAGTCTGATATCTCTTTGAAGAACATGCGTACCCGTGGGATGACGAGGCTTAAGGATGTATGGGATCATCTTCCACCTATGGTGCACTGGGTGGTATCATCAGTGGGTTTTGGGAGGTTGGCGTCTGCGCTGGATGAGACGCCTCACTCGACAGCAGTCTTATGCGCTTTGGGGGAGAGATGGTGGGATACTACCCACACCTTCCATTTTGGCTTTGGGGAGATAACCGGGACTCCCATAGACATGCAGCAGCTGCCGGGGCTGGATTGTGATGAAGAGTAGATAGAGGTGGATCGCTCTCTGCGGGTCAGGCCGGAGGCGGTGCGGGTAGCGCTTGGCGACGTAGGGAGGATAGTCTCTGTAGATTCCATCCGGCTGTCCTTACTGAAGGATGTTTTGCTGAGTAGGGTGCTTGATGTGGAGGATGGGCTGCAGGTGAGGCAGATTGACCAATTTTTTATATTATTGGTACTGGGAAGTTTCATGGTGGCGTCGAGCGGCGACGTCATCCATTTAAGGTTCTTGCCGTACCTGAGGGTGTTTTTGAACATCTCTTTCTACGATTGGGGGAGCCTGACTTTGGCTACCCTTTATTTTTCTCTGGATGCATTCAGTCAGTGTTGTCGGCAAACTTTTACTAGAGCCACGTATCTCCTTGAGGTATTCTTTAATTTGCGCATTTTCTTTTCATGCATCCGCATTTTTCCTTATGCGTCTGTTTTTTATTGTGGGGTCTTGTCTTTGGCAGACGTGATTCTATGAGGTGATTGGGTGCAATACCCAGCTGATCGCTTTGAAGGATGAGACGGTTGGGAACTTCTGTCAGTTGTACCGGTGGCGTAGGGACAATCGGTAGTCGAAGGGATCTCTTTCTTTGGAGGCAATGCGTCAGGTCTTGAATGGACTGACCAGTGGTAGGGCAAGACTTTTTCCTTTTCAGTCTTGGTCTTTTGCATGTTTTGATTCTGTATTAACTTATGCCTGTTGGGGATTTTCAGGTGACCTTCTACCCTTGGGGACATCCATTCAGGATACGGGGGCGACCGGGGTGAATGCGCAGATTAGGCATTTGCTGGCGCATGAGTTCGGCTATTCTTGGTATCTCGGGGAGAGGGTGGTCCGACATATTACTGAGGGGGAGGTGATGGTTCCACCTGTGCAGCCTTCTACGTCCATGAGGCGGGAGCGGCTGTTGCAAGAGGATGCGAGGATCACGGCGATGATGGGCGAGTCCTACCTGTTTTACACTAATACGGCTGCGCCGTATGACTATATGGACTTTGTGACGAGCTGGTTGATGGCGCCCAACATATATGATGCCTTGGCTTTCCCTCCTGCGGGTTAGAGTCTGGCGGTGGGGTCTTCCCACAGCGGCGGTGGTCCGTCGGCGTCTGGGGTGGTGACGACTTCAGAGGTTCCCTTCGTTCGATTACATACTCCTTCATACAACATTCTGTAGGTTGATGGAAGGATGGTCCCCATGTTGCACCTCCCTCATGCGATGGATTCAATGGTGCTGGGTTTGACATAGGAGATTCTTCATCCTGCGGTATACCTTTCTGTTCTTATCCTCTTTTTAGTTTCTTTTCTGTTTTAATCCTTTTTGCTTTGATACTGATTTTCCCTTTTACTTGCAGTAAGTCCGGGTGTTGACCACTTGGTTGAGGGACATTAGAGACTGGATATCTTCGATGACTGCCCATATTCGAGATGCAGTCCCGGTTCCTTCTTACTTGGTGCCATCTGCTTCATCCGGGGAGGACTCTGTCTTGGGTAGTGGTGGTGTGTCGTCTCTTCGTAGGGGAAAAAGAGCGCCTCACGGGGGTGGAAGCTCTTAGAGAGAGAGAGAACGTGGGTTCGGGCTGAGTCCCGTTTTTTTTCTTTATTTCCTACAAAATTTGATGTAACACAGAAGAATATATATATGCAATGTAATGTTTTTTTTTTATTATCCTTTGTTAATGGTGAATGCATGTACATGCGCTTTTACTTTGCTGCTGAGACCGTAAAAAGAGATATTTTGGGGATTTTGGAGGAAAGTTTTATATAGGGGTGGAAGAGGATTTTTTAAATTCTATTTGATAATATAAATTTATTTTTTATTGATCTTCTGATTGGAAATTTTCAAAAATAGGGGGTTGCCGATTGGGAAGCCCCTTGTCCTGCCTATCGGCAGTTAAGTCCAATCCCATCAATTCAAAGCTTTGATTAGTGCCCTCTTCAGCCTCTTTTACTTTGTGGGGTAGGATTTCTTTTGATTTCTACAGGGGTCATGTCACTTGCCTGCTATCTCTTAGTCTTGCAAGATGGCTCTCCCTGGTAGCATTGAGTTTGATAACTACCTCGAAGCCTTGGAAGTAATGTGCTCTTATAATTTCGACTACGATGCTTTCAATATGCGTTGAGTTTCTTTGTGGCGCAACCGACCCATTGAGTGGAACATGTTGATGGCGGCGATGCAATTTTGGTACCCCGAAGACCATGTATTCCGCTTTGGGTTGGATGAAGTTTGTCCTACCTATGAGGAATTTTCTGCCATGCTGAAGATAAATCCCAGTGTCGCTGCAGCTCTTCTTGAGTTTTCCCGTTCTCTCAGGGAGTTGTTGGCTTGGCTTCTTCGCATTTCGCTTTTAACGGCCAGACCATTGGTTGCTTGGGTAATAATCTCCCTTTCAACGGTGTTACAGTCCGCGCATTTGTAGGAGGCTGGCGATGTTGGATACGCCGGAGCCATTATTCTAGGCTTAGTATCAAAATTGCTGCTGGTGACTGGGGAACTGCTGGTGGACCCACAACTTGCAGCCATTACTTCTTGGATGGCATACCGTCATAATTTTGCGGCGGTGATACTGGCGGAGACTTTGAATGGTCTGGATGCCTGGCGATAAGGTCGTTTTGACTTTCTGAGGGGTAGTTCCGTGATGTTTTTCATGTGGTTGTCTTAGAGACTCTGCCTGGTGACTCCTATGAAATACCCTTTGCCAGTTGTACCCAACTTCTTTTCATGCTATTTCATCAGCGTTGGCTTGGACATCGAGAGCTGGGAGAACTGGTTTATGGAGCATGGGGCTCTAATTCTATGTTGGTCAGTGCCCTGGTGGGGACAGTTGTTGTCTATTCTCAAGCTGGGAGAATACCCATATGTCCGGCTCGTTGGTCTCAGACATAACTCTTTCTATTTCTCTTAGCGACTTCTACGTCAATTTGGTTGGGAACAGATTGTGCCACCTCGAACACTAGACTTCTTTCCGGTAAAAGATTTAACTGAGCGTTTGCGAATGTGGCTTGGCTCTATGTGGGAGAATCGGCGTCCGTCGACCCGTCATTCTCAGTCTGTTGGGAGTGTTTGGTATATCCCTGTGGATTTTATAAAGTGGTTATGGAGGAGAGTGGTCAGCAAAATGTTTGAAGTGGAGACTGGCCAAATGTGGCTCGACTTATTTAATACCATGGAGGGAGGTGTTGTGATTTTTTTGAAACTGGTTCGGGCTTATCGGTCCATGGAGCACCTACGGCACTCTATTCAGGTAGGGGAAGCTTGGGGACCCTAGGATGTAGATGATAATGACAGAGAGGGCTCCTCTGGTAGCTGCGGATAGGACTCTTAGAGAGTTTATTTTGTAATGGGGGATAAATGTGGGTATTTTATTTTGGCTTTTTTAGGAAGGTAGGGGGAAGGGAGTTATTCGTTCCTTTTCTCATGTAATCTGTACCGAAATTTCTTATTAGTGAAATAAACAAGTTTTTGATCATCTAGCTGTGCCTTTTTGATGAGTTTTGTATTTTTGAATTATCTATACCGATCGCTAATGCATACATAATCCTTTTATTCAAGTATATGTTAAAATAAACTGTTGTTATCGGAGATAAGAAAAGAATAGTATTTTATGAAAAAAGAAAGGGTCGTGCTCACGTAAAATTTGTGAGTTGCCTACGTACCTCCGGGGTTTTGAAGATTTTTAAATTATTTGAAAATGGTTTTACAGAGGATCAGGCCCACGTAGTTCTGCGGTAGAGGGGAATGAAGAGATTTTTTTTAGAATAGAAGGGAGATGAGAAGAGTCATAGCGCGCCGAGATTTCGGACTAGGGGTAAAACTTCTTAAGACGGTCGAGGTTGACTGGATGAGCCATCTCTTCCCCATCTAAGTCGGTGGGCATGGAGGCACCGCCGAATAAGATTTTCTTGACAATGTAGGGACCGCTCCAATTGGGCTTGAATTTCCCTCTAGGGTCCTAGATGAGTTCTATTATCTCTTCGAGGGATAGATCCCCTTCTCGAACACCGCAATACTTGACTCTTTTATTGAATGATCACACTATTTGGCGATGGTACCCTTGTATGTGGTATAGCGATTTTAATCTCCATTCGTCTAGGAGGGTCAGCTCGTCAATACGGCTTTGGAACTAGTCTTCTTCGCTGACCGTGCTTTCAAGTGTGACGCGCAATGAGGGTATTTCCAGTTCCACGGACAGGAATGCTTCCATGCCATAAACTAGAGAGTAAGGGGTAGCCCCAGTAGAGGTTCGAATTAAGGTTCGGTAGCCCCAGAGGGCGTACGGGATCCGATCGGCCCAATCTCGATAGCTTTCGGTTATCTTGTTAATGATGGCCTTGAGGTTCTTGTTAGCTACTTCGACTGCACTGTTTGTTTGAGGTCGGTAGGGATAAGATTTGTGTCTTTGAATCTCATATTCGTTGACTACCTCTATGACTTTTTCCTCGAAATGCAACTCGTTATCTGATACTAACTTGTGCAGGACCCCATATCGGCAGATGATGTTTTTCTTGATGAATTTGGCCACTTTCTTAGCGTTCAGCACTGCGTATGAATCAACTTCGACCCATTTGGTGAAGTAATCAATAAAAACTAGGATAAACTCATGCCCGTTGGAAGCCTTTGGTGTAACCTTCCCTATAATGTCAATACCCCGGGTGGAGAACGGCCAGGGAGAAGTCATGTTGTATAATTCGCGTGGAGGCAAATACTGAAGGTTGGAGAATTGTTGGCATTTGAGGCATCTCCGGACATAGACAGTGCAATCCTGGGTCATGGTAGTCCAGTAGTATCCTTGTCGGATGATCTTCTTGGCAAGTATGTGACCATTCATGTGGGGTTCGCATTCCCCGCTATGGATCTTCTGCATTATCTTTTCATTATCAGCCCCTACGATACAGTCCAGATGAGTTCCATCGAACTTCCTTTTGAGTAGTGCTTTATAACAGATGATGTACTGGGCAACCAATCTTCGAAGGGTTGCTCGATCTTTCTTGTTGGAACACTCGAGATACCTACGATGCTTGAGGAGGTGCCATATATCATAGTACCAGCAATTGGCTAGCTCGGGATCTTCTGTGGTGATGAGCTCAATGTGGTAACAGTGGGTTGGTTTGTCTTGCTTTTGAATCTGGAAGGGGGTCATTGTTATTCCTTTGGGAATGTCTACCATGGAGGCTAAGGTATCAAGGGCATCGGTTAGGTGATTTTTCGCTTGAGGTAGGTAATGGAACGTGATGTCTTAGAATTGGGAGGCTAGTTCTTCCAAGTGGTCATGGAAGGGTTGGAGCTTCTTGTCCTTAATTCTCCATTTTCTGAGCACTTGACCGATGATGAGGGAGGAATCCCTGTAGATATCTAGGCATTAAATACCTATCTCGAGAGCAACTTTGAGGCCTACCGTGCATGCCTCGTAGTCAGTCATGTTGTGGTACAAGGGAAATCCAGCTTGATGGTGATGGGAGTGTGGGAATCATCTGGGGCGATCAAAAGTATCCCAATGCCATATTCCTTTTTGTTGGCAGCATCATCAAAGAACATTTTCCATTGAATGTTGTCCTGGGCAGTGCAGATGATGTTTTCACCTGGGAATTCAGAGATCCAGACATCGGCCTCATCCATGCGGTAATCAGTGAGGTAGTCAGAGATGGATCTTCCTTTCATGGCTTTCTGTGTGACATACACGATATCAAACTCATCTAGGAGCATCAACCATCGGTCCATTCAGCTGGATAAAGTGGGTTTTTTAAGCAGGTATTTGATGGGGTCCATTCAGGATACAAGTTTGATAGGGTAAGGCGAGCATGTAGTTTCGCAACTTTTGGGTGACCCAGATAAGCGCGACACATGCCTTTTCCAAAGAAAGGTAGTTGACCTCATATCTGGCTAATTTGCGACTGGCATAATAGATGGCTCTTTCGTTGCGGGAATCTTCAGGGTATTGGGCTAGCAAAGCCCCAACTACAGTGTCGGTTATGGTTAGGTATAGGAGCAAGGGGAGACCATGCTGCGGTGGCATGAGTACCGGAGGTTGGGTCAGATATTGTTTGATTCGGTCAAAATCTTCTTGGCGGGCCTCGTTCTAAACCTTGGTTGAATCCTTTCGAAGGAGTTTAAAGATAGGTTCGCAGATGGAGGTTAACTGGCTGATGAACCGGCTGATGTATTGAAATTTCTAGAGGAAACCCCGGACTTCTTTCTCTATTCGGGGAGGTGGCATCTCAAGTATGGCTTTCAGCTTGGCGGGATCTACTTCTATTCCTTCATCACTCACCATGAATCCTAAGAGTTTCCCCTTTGTAACCCCAAAGACACATTTATGCGGATTGAGACTCATCTGATACTGTCGCAATCGTTCGAAGAACTTTCAAAGAGCGGAAACATGACCTTCTCTAGTCTTGGATTTGATAATCATATCATCGACGTAGACCTCAACTTCTTTATGAATCAGATCGTGCAGGACAGTTATGGCAGCCCTCTGGTAGTTAGCCCCAACGTTCTTGAGACCAAATGTCATAACAGTGTAACAAAAGGTTCCCCATGGGGTGATCAATGCGGTCTTTTCTTGGTGGTCTGGGTGCATTTTAATTTGGTTGTATCTGACAGACCCGTTGATGAATGACTTGAGAGCATGATTGGTTGTGTTTTCCATGATCATGTCGATATTAGGTAACGGATAATCATCATTTGGAGAGTCTTTGTTCAAGTCCCGATAGTCTACACACATCTGAACCTTCCCTCCTGATTTCGGCACAGGCACTATGTTTGCAAGCCACGTGGGATATTCGATCACACGAATGAAGCCTACGTTCAACTGTTTGACCACATCTTCTTTGACCTTGAGCGACCATTCGGTGCAGAGCTTTCTCAACCTTTTGTTTAACCGACTTGTAATCTAGGAGAGTGGGAATCTCATGTTGAGCTATTTCGGGATCAATGCCAGGCATATCATTATAGGACCATGCAAAGACATCCACAAATTCCTTTAGAAATTCTTCGAGTTGTGCGCGCTCATGCTCGTCAAGGGTAGTCCCTATCCTAATCTCGTGCATTTGGCTATTAGAACCGAGGTTAATAACAATAGTTTCTTCTTCATTAACTTGAACGTGATTATGTTATTTATTATTAACCTTATTTAGATAAGTTAAGAATTATTCATTTGCAAAATCATCATCATCAAAAGTTTGATTAGAATCTAAACAATTAATGTAAGGCACAGCAAGATACTCAAAATCTTCGTTTATTTCATTGATAGGAAAAACAGCAGTGAGAACCTCATCAAAGGAGGACTCGATTACATTTGAGCAAGGATAGACAAAAACAGAAGAAATGGGGTAAATAATGGGATTAGGGGGGATTTCAACAAGTAGAACTGACGCATCATGCTAGTTGAGGAGAGGTGTATCAGTAGATTTAATCAGTTGGGATGGATCCGGTAATGTAGTGCCTGAGTGAACCATACAGAGTGTCAGCCCCAGTGTCTGTAAATTAAAGGAATCTTCAGAGTCACTTTCCTCAGTTTCTTTGATATCTTTGATGAACGATTGTACATGGTGTTGGGAACTCTCGGCCAATGGGTAGCTGTCTTGGAAAAAGATCTCCATTCCAGGCTTTATCTTCTTGTTTGTATGGTCATACCATGGTTCTGGAAAGCCACAAAAGGGGAAGTCTTCTCCCTCTTTGATGAATCGTCCATTCAAGGAGTCACCTAGAGTATTCTGGATGCAGTCTAGTTCTCTCTTTGGTCGAGACTGGCGGATTATTCTGAGCTCTTGTTCTGATGGTTGATACTTTAAACCACAAGGAGGGAAAGCTTTCTTCAGTTTAATCGGCTCAAGTATACCTTGTTGTCTTTGTCCTAGCCCCAGTCCGGGAATGAAGTGTATGTTTCTGGACATCTGACTCACATTGACATTGCCATGAGGCACTACACCAAAATGGGCAAATTGTCACCTTTCAGCCGGCCAGCCTTGTCAAGGTAATTGACCGTGACAAAAAACACGCGTTTTATGTCACGGTCATTGACCTTGACACGACCGTGACAACTAATTGTCACGGTCATTGACCGTGACAATTCTTTAAATACTTGTCACGGTCAATGACCTTGATATGACCGTGACAATATTTACAGCAAAAACCCTATCCCCTTCTTTTTTCCCGCTGTTCCCTCCCTCTCTCTCTCTCTCTCTCTACTTTCAGGTCGATTCTCTCTCTCTCTCTCTCTCTCTCTTCCATTTATATATATGTTTATGTGTGTATGTGTATATATATATGTGTGTGTATGTGTGTGCGTGTGTGGGGCAGGGTGGGGGTAGGGGGTGGGGCGGGGTGTGTGCGTGTGTATATATATGTGTATGTATGTGTATATGTGTGTGTATGTGTGTGTATATATGTGTGTGGTGGTGTGTGGTGGGGGAGGGGGTGGGGGTGGGGGAGGGGTGTGGGGTGGGGTGTGTGTGTAGGTGTGTGCGTATGTGTGTGGCGGGGGGAGGGAGACAGGGGGTGGGGGTGGGGGTGGGGCACCCATTTAATAACTTTTAAAATATTTGAAAAAAATATAATATTACAAAATTGAAACGACATGGTATTGACGGAACTTACACATACGTTATAATATAGAATCTCAAGATAAAAAAATGTACAGTAAAACTCCAAATTGATACGAAATTAAAAAAAAAATAAAGGACGTGTTTGGAATTATATACTGTGCTCTTACGTTGAAAATTATTAGATAGAAAAAGAAAAATATAAATTGAGATAACCTTAGAATCTAATTAGGCTAAAAATATAATGGCATCAACTAACATATATACACAACACTAAAAGTAGACATCAATTTTATAGATTTTTACGTTATAATTCAATATGGGTTATACTCCCACATAGTTCATCAACAAATATTGTAAGAACATTGTGAAAATAATAAACATCGGGAGGGGGGCAGGGGGTGGGGGTGGGGGTGGGTGGGGTTTTGAATATTATTTACATTTACATTTTTGGATATTATTTACATTCAAAATAAATAATTGATAATAGTTGGATAATAATTGGATAATAATTGATATTTTCATTCAAAATAAATATTTCATTCAAAAATATTGGATAATAATTGATATTTTCATTTAAATTGATAATAATTTTATTCATGAAATTAATTCAATTAGGTAAAACCCTAGATAATTTTTTAACATAATTTGATAATATTATATAAAGTTTAGTAAATTCACAAAATGTTGCCAATTGTATGTTTTTAGGAATATCATTAGTTAGAATCCATACACATGCATGTTGTTAGAAAGTCTTAAATTTAATTCTCACTTTAATTTGTAGAATCTCTGTACTTGGTTGGATTTATCCCTTTATGATAATGAAATTTATGCTACAATTATAATTATCTCATGTCATAATTTTATTGATAAACAATATATGTAGTTGTCACGGTCGTGGTGGAGGGAGGGGGTGGGGGTGGCGTGTGGGTGGGTGGGTAGGGTGTGTGTGTGTGTGTGCGTAGGTGCATAGGTGTGCGTGTGTGCGTGGCGGGGGGAGGGGGAGGGGGGTAGGGGGTGGGGTGGGGTGTGTGTGTAGGTGTGTGTGTAGGTGTGTGGCGGGGGGAGGGGGTGGGGGTGGGGCACCCATTTAATAAATTTTAAAATATTTGAAAAAAACATAATATTACAAAATTGAAACGACATGGTATTGACGGAACTTACACATACGTTATAATATAGAATCTCAAGATAAAAAAATGTACAGTAAAACTCCAAATTGATACGAAATTAAAAAAAAAATAAAGGACGTGTTTGGAATTATGTACTGTGCTCTTACATTGAAAATTATTAGATAGAAAAAGAAAAATATAAATTGAGATAACCTTAGAATCTTATTAGGCTAAAAATATAATGGCATCAACTAACATATATACACAACACTAAAAGTAGACATCAATTTTATAGATTTTTACTTTATAATTCAATATGGGTTATACTCCCACATAGTTCATCAACAAATATTGTAAGAACATTGTGAAAATAATAAACATCGGGAGGGGGGCAGGGGGTGGGGGTGGGGGTAGGTGGGGTTTTGAATATTATTTACATTTACATTTTTGGATATTATTTACATTCAAAATAAATAATGGATAATAGTTGGATAATAATTGATATTTTCATTCAAAATAAATATTTCATTCAAAAATATTGTATAATAACTGATATTTTCATTTAAATTGATAATAATTTTATTCATGAAATTAATTCAATTAGGTAAAACCCTAGATAATTTTTTAACAAAATTTGATAATATTATTTTTTTTACAAGTGGGGGTGTGTGTATGTGTACTATTAACATTTTTTTTTATCTGTACTAATAACATTTTTTTTACAGCAAAAATGTCTCCTTCAGATATTAAGGCGAAGATGATGATGCTGTTTATGATGATGTCGTCTGGGTTCGGTGGTAGCGGAGGCGAAGAGGGCTCCTCCGCCCCTAGGCTCCCCAAATATGGAAAATTTGGGATTACCGTCGAGAACAAGTTGGAGCTATTAGCGAGATCCCTCCATCTGCTAAAGACGATCATCGGCCCGGGGTTTATGAGTTGGAAGGAGGTGCCATATGAGCTCAAGTTAGCTGTTTGGGCGGCACTACAGGTAATATATTTATATTTATATTTATATGAATATTTCAATTTCAATTTCAATTTCAATTTCAATTTCAATTTCAATTTCAATTTCAATTTCAATTTCAATTTCAATTTCATATTTCATATTTATATTTATATTTATATTTATTCGCAACTAACATTGTATTTGTTGGACAAGAACAATTCAACTTGGATCCAAAGCTACGCGATTCCGCCTTGGAGCAGTTGAGGGAGCAACACAAGACGTGGAAGAAAAATATGCGGACACGGTACTTTGGGAAAACACGAGAGTCCATTATACAATGGCGTGGATCTGTCCCGCCCAAGGAGCCGATCTCATTGGCACAATGGAAAAAGTTCATTGACAATGAGATCGAGGATTGACAATTGGCATATCGCCAATCGGGGAGGGAAAATCGGGCAAAAAAGACGGACGTGCACTACTCCGACCGGACCTCTTACGCTGAGGTGGAGCATAGGATGCAGGTAAGATTTAATTTATCTATAACTATAGAAATATATTATTCTTCATTATTTTACTTTGCGGGGCCGATACTAATTTTACTTTACTTTATTTTATTTCAGGGGGTAGGGAGTGGGCCAGGGGGTAAGCCACATAGGCTCGATACTTATGTGGCTCTTCGAACGAAGATGGTGAAGAACAAGGAGGTGTCCCCGAGGGTCGCGGCCATAATTGTTAGTAATCCGACAGTTTAATTATTGTTAATTACGTTATAATTTTTTAGTTTACTTATTTTACTAATCATGTGCTTTTTGTCGTTTCAGGCAAAGCTTAAGGAAGTGCATGAGTCGCAGTCTGATGCCGACAAGGCATCTTTGTCCATAGACGCACTTAGCCAAGTGCTTGGCTATGATCGCAAAGGGAGGACAAGGGGAGTGAGCTCACGGGTGGCCAAATCTAGGATCATCGGATTGGAGACGAGCGACACCGGGTTGGCTCGAACGGTGGATTCACATGACGCGAAGCTGTCCCGTTTGGAGGCGACGGTCCAAGATATGTACGCATTCATGAAGCGTACGTTGGGTGGAGACCGTAAAGGGAAAGGGAAAGGGAAGGAGAAGGAGAAGGCGGTGGAGGAGGAGGTGCGGGAGGACGAGGCGCAGGATGACGAGGATGTGGACCTCGCTGCTTCATCACCGACACGTTCATACTTCGATGATCCACTTCCCTATTTACTGCCCTTCAACAGACCATTATCGACACTTGGTTGGCCGAGCGTGTTCATATTAGACGTATTTGATGGCCAGCGGATAGGGCGGGGGTTGAGGGACCCGAATATCGTCGAGGGTGGAATAGTCCATGGACGTGTGCTTCAAGAGATGGAGTGCAGGGTGCTCGTCACGCATGTCATACCCGGGAAGGATAACTCCCTATTGTGGTTGCGCGAACAATGCGGCACGACGTATATTAGTGGATTCATCAATTCGTATGTCGTGTGGCCTACTCACCTCCTCAGTTTTATCTAAGACATGTAGTAACATTATTTTTAAGTTTGTCCATTTTAATTATATTTGGATTATATCGTCATGTATATTATTTTTACTTTTAATATTTGGATTATATCGTCATGAATATATATTTGCATTATCTTTAGTTTGTGTTGGATATATGATGTTTGGAACAGGTACAACGTTGCTATAACAGGTACAAATATACTGTTGGGCAGTGGCAGTGGCCATACTGCCCAGCAGATTTTTTTAAATTCTGCCCAGAATTGTCACGGTCATTGACCGTGACAAGTCCGTGACAAAAAGTTGTCAAGGACGTGTCACAGTCAATGACCGTGACAATTCTGGGCAAGAGGGGTCACGGCTTTGTCACGGTTTATAACCGTGACAAACGTGTCACGGTCACTAACCTTGACACGACCGTGACACGATCGTGACAAAAAAAGTTGTCTCGCCTTAAATGTCACGGTCATTGACCTTGACAAATGGGCAGATTTGGTGTAGTGAGGGTCATATTCTGGACAAACCCTTTCTTTGAAGTCGTCCCCTGCCGGGAGTAGAGGTGGTTCAACTCGGAATCCTGATAGGAGCATATCATTTAACCCGTGCTATATCTCAAGAATTGGACTGCTGATACTTGCACCCTAGGCATTGTCATTGTCGCCCAAAATGGTGATTACTCATCCGTTGGCGAAGAACTTCAATTTATGATAGAGTGAGGAAGACACACCCTTGATACTGTGGATCCAAGGTCGTCCTAGCAATAGATTGAAATAAGATGGGATGTCAATAACTTGGAATTTGACGACAAGATTTATAGGGCCATCCCCTATTACAAGCTTTATGGATCCACTCACCTTCCGATGGGTATTATCGTAGGCACGCACAGCAGTAAAGGTTGGAACGAGGTCGCTTTCTTTAAGTCCTAAAAATTTGAAGGTTCTCAGTGGGCAGACATTCAAAGCGGATCCATTATCGATAAGAGAGAGTGGTACAACCTTCCCCATAGCTTCGACGGAGATGTTGAGTTCATGATTGTGGTTTGGCCCAATATTGGAGATTTCTTCTTTGAAAAAGGATAGCATTCGGGTAGAGTTTAAGGATCCAACCAAATTTACCGCTTCTTCTGGTGTGGTAGAAGGAGGAACTGTGGATCCAGTGAGCAACTTGATTAAAACATTTTTATGCAGCTGAGAAGACATGAAAAGCTCCTATAGAGTGATGTTAGCTTGAGTTTTCTTTAGTTGATCGAGGATCTTGCTCTCCTCGAGGGTCATTTATGGCATAGGAAGGTTTTCCACGCCCTTCCCCTTGTCATTGGCTAGTAGTGAGCTTGGTATCTGGAAATGCCTCATTGATCTGGTCATGTGATTTACTGAAGAAGGGAAGAACATAAATCCCATTTCCTCGTCAACTTCGGGTTGTTCTGCTACCTTGTTTATTTCTCCGAGTAGTTACTCAAATGATATCATTCCACATATATCGGCTACCGGGCCAGTTTTCTCTGAAGCCTGTTCTTCATTTGAGTCCTCGAACTCTTCCCCCCATCCAGTGGCAACAATTATGTCTTTCCACATGAGGTCGATGCATTCCACAACTTTAATGGATTCTTCATACAGGTCTTCCTATTCTGTGGGGATATGTGAGGGAGAAAGGACCAGGAGCCCTTGTAGCTTCAGAGCATTAAGTAGCTCAGTCATATTGCAAATATCGTTGGTTCACTTGAATATTTCTATCATAACCTGGACAATATCATCTAAGTTGACTTCATCGGTTGGTACTACCTAATTGTCTGACTCTCGGGCCCATTTTCTTACTTCTAAGAACAACATGCTAAACCTCTAGCAATCAATGAGTGACAGTGCCTGATCAGTGGGGGTAATCAATGAGTCACATGCATCGTTGTCCGTACCCGTTCTAAGTATGCCGAATTCCACGAGTTGGTTTAAGACTTCTGATAATTCCATACTTCCATTCTTAGAACGGGTACGGACAGCGATGCATGCTCTAGTAAGGAGTGACAGTGCCTGATCAGTGAGGCTAGCAGGGTCCAGGAGGAAATATGGGCAAATTTGGAGAGGCTTAGGAGAGTATATGGGTGTGATTTGAGTTGAGGGATTAAATTCTGGGTTCTCTTCTAAGAAGATGGCATTGGCATGATTTGGGAGTGGGTTGTGAGTAGTGTTTGGCTTAGGATTGGCTGGTGGGGCAATGGTAGTCCGATCAATTAGACCTTGGATTACGTTTCAGAGGTGAAAGAATTAGTCAGTGGTATGGCCAGCTGTTTGGTGAAAAGCGCAATGGGCATCTGCCTTGAAGTTTCTTGGGAGTGGATTTGGCAGTGGACGGGGATCCAAGGGTTTGACAAGTTTTCGGCTTAATAAGGCTTGATAAAATTTGGAGAGGGGAGCATGGAGCTCGGTGTATTCCTTTCGTACGGGTACAAGGCGACTTTATGGTGCATATGAGGTGGTTGGTTGAGACTGCAGCACTAGTAGGTTTATCATATTTCCTGAGGGTGAACTGTCCAGACACCTTCTTTGGTTCGACATCTGTTTTAGCAAGACCTTCCTCAATTTCTACTCATACTTATCTGAGAGCTCGAAAGTGGGGATAGTATTGTCCCACCATCATTGCTCGGACATGGGGTAAGAAATTCTTCTTCACTATGCTGACTTATTCTTCCTTGGATGGTCGATTGGTCATGGTTGCTGCTTTTTCCCTCAATCAGGCTATGAAGTTACTGACTGATTCCCTAGAGTTCTATTTGAGCAGCTCTAAATCACGGCGGGTGACCTCAAGCTCTTCACTATATTTGTACTATGACATGAATTTCCGAGCTACATCCTCCTAACTACGAATTTTGGACTCTTCGAGAGATAAAACCCATCGGAGGGTGCTATCCTTCAGAGTTTGCTGAAACAATTGGGCCATGACTTCTTCAGAAGCCCCTAGTAGAGTCATGGAATGGTGATAGCTGCGGAGATGAATAATTGGGGGTCCACTTCCTCCGAATTTCTCAATATTTGGCATCTTTAACTTCACGGGTAACCTCACTTTAGGATAAGGAGACATGTGGGTGTAGTCCATGTAATTCTCTGAGATTATAACTTGATCAAACTTCTTGGTGAGCATATTGAGGTCTTCTTTGACTTTGTTCAGCTCTTCTTCCTTAGGATCAATGATCTTAGGCAAGTTATCCCCATGCTGGGCAAGGTTTGACATCGGAAGCTGGGCAGGCGATGGCCCATTAGCAAGAGGGGCACGTGGAGAGTGTTGATACTCTTCGGGAACCCAGATGGGCTCGGGTGGATGCATAGCACGAGGGAATGAGTCCTTGGGATCTTGAGTAATAGGAACCTGGTTTCGTTGCATTTTTCAGACCTCAGTTTGGAGGTTATCAATCTTGGACACGATCTGAGTTAGGACTGTCGTCAGATCTGAATGCACAACGGGTACTTGATTTGTGTTCTCCATGGAAAGCGAATGGATTTTGGACTCAAAAGAAGTAACAGGGGAACGGACGGAACTCCGGGGTGACATAACTGAAGACCGAAGCCAATAAGGAGCCAGGACAAGGGTTTGTGATCGACCTGAGAAGGAGAAAAAATGGGATTTATTTTTGAGAAAAAAGGATGATTTTTTTTTCTTTTTGAGATGAAAAGACAAAATTTTTGATTTTTGATAAGGAGAGGAGAAATGTTTTTTTTCTTTTTGATAGACAAGGGAGAAATGTTTTTGGATTTTTTTTTCGGGAGACGAACCTCAGCATGATTATTATGTTCTCACTTGTATTAAATTATCCTAAATGCAAAATTAAATGTTGGACGGGACTCTAGCCTGGAAACATTGGGTTTGTAACATATGCAAAGCTACGGCTGGACTTGTGACCAGGCTCACGGGCAGGGTCCCATTTTAAAAATACGTAAAAATTCGAGGGCAGGCCGACCCGGAATTTTGACATAGTTTCAGGTTGAAACTGATAATCTAATACGCGTGTCCTAGGCTTGACACCTATATGCGGACATGCAGTTGGTTGGGTGAATCGAAAAGGATTCCCCCCTTTGATGTGACTTTCACGATATACGTCTTTCTCTTGCGGGCAATCGGTATGTGTGGACAAGCCATTTAATATACATGAGTGTACGTGAATTGCCTCACCATATACCTCATGGGGATAGTACGTGTGAGAGCGAATTTGATATACTCGGCGTACGTGAACGAGTTCCTTACGATATACCTCTCGCCATGACTTTGGTCAAGAGGTAAGATGCGGGGGAACTGTTCGATATACGTCGAAGGTACTTGGCCAATGCAAGGTGAGAATCATATCTCTTAGGCTAACTGCGCCCTGCCAGACCAGCGCCCATCACGAAATAACCCTCCAGTTACTAGATAAAATTTGGTCATTAACAATGCTCTTTGGTGATGTTGTGTGAATCATGCATGATTCTATTATTAGTATCTTATGAGAATGTCTTTCTTGATTAAGCCAAACAGGGAGCAAAGTAGAAGTACCAATGGTACACCAAGTATGGATGGGTGGATATATGTGATCCTAGGTGCACGTGGTGTGAAGTGTACATGGAGAATTTTTCTACAAGTGTATGAATAAAAGCATAAGCACGGGGGACACATGGGAAAGGGGAACATGCGAAAATGGGGGAAAATATAAAAAAACATAACATCCATGTAGATAGAGTCTAGCCCTCAAAATATTATCCCCAACGGAGTCGCCATTGTGGCCATCCTCGATCCTCGCGGTGGGCGGGCAAAGTGAGGATCCTAGGTACCGCGCGTCCCTCTCGGGAGCGCTTCGGCCGGCATCATTGGGTGAGATGAAAAATGTAGAGAGATGGAGTCTCCAGTCTATTTTACTCAAAATAGACAAAAGAAAGGGAGCTGTCCCGAAGTAAAACATCCAAAGACATACTGATGCATACGAAACCAAAATGATTCGAAAAGGGTTCGGAGGCCAAGTTACAAAATGGAAAGGTGTTAGGCACTCATGGGTTTTTGCTATTTTCCTTTATTTTCCCCGTGATGTCTGTGCATGTGTATATATAGTGGAGATAGGATTCATTGACTTGTACCATGGAAGAGGTAAAGCGAGTCATCCATAGGAATGTAAAAATAATATTAGAAAATAGGATTTACGCAATTATCCTTACGTTGATCGTTACGATGGAATGATAACGCATATGGGATAATACGCTACTAAGAACAAATACATATAATATGAGAGAATTGAGTTTAGAGAAAAATAGGAAAAGAGAGAAAAAGTAAGAATAGGACTCGAGTCTCGGGTTTTGCTCCAAGACGCCTACGTAGCCTATAGAGACATCAAAGTCCACGTAGTTTGCATGCAAAATAAGGGGAGGGGTTTATCCCATAAATCCAATCAGGGGATTCTCTTATTTTTATGTGTGTGTGTGTGTGTGTAAAAACGTGTTTTGGTTGTGAAAAAAGTGTAAGAAAAGTGTGAGAATTCCCGTTTGGAATTTATGAGCAAACCCTATTTTTCTTGTTTTTTGGGTTTTTTATTTGTATGAAAATAAGAGATGTGCAATAATACTAAATAAAAAGTATATAAAGATATGTGAGGTGAGAGAATAAAAGTGTTAAGTAATGAAACAAGTTAATGCGAATTTATGAGAATTTAAGGAGAGAATTGAGAAAATTGGACCTTCTTGAAGATCTTGAGCTTGATCTTGAGTGTTGAAGACCAGCCCTTGCACTTGGATGATGATGGAGGGTAGTGAATTAACCAAGTTTGATGAAAGGATGATGAAAAGTGAAGGCGGGAAAGGGATTTGGATGTGGAAATCACGCTGGCTTCGAGAGAGGTATTTTGGATTTTCTGAGAGTGATGTCTATCATGTCTGGGCCCTCCTTTTGCAATGAAGACAAGGCCTCCTTTTATAGGCCCAGGGCATTGACGATCAGTGATAACGTGACTTTTGCGTATGTCGTTGTTGTAAGCCAAGTTAGTCAAAATCCTCAAATACCTACAAATATAACAATCTCAACTGTAGCGGTAAGTAAGGGTATCAATCCAATTTCAAGGTTGTAAAGCAAATAGAGCAAAATTGTAATTCACTTTTTATTTTCTTTTTGTGCTTTTTCACTTTTTCGACTTTTTTTTAGCTTTTTCAATATTAAAACAATAGGGTGAGGTGAGATTTAAACAAAACTAAATTAAAATGTGAGATAAAAACAACTAACTAGAAAGTGACTAAAATGGAAAATAAAGTCTAACAGTAAAATAAGAGATAAAGTGAGGTAAATAATTGTGAGAACAATCAAGGAGTGGGATTACACCACAAATTTTAGTTATTCTAATTAATAATTGAATTAATTGAATTCTCCCAAATTAATATCAAAATTACAAACCAACTCTCATTACAAGTGTAATTATAATAGTAATATTTTAGAAAATTAAGTTTAATACCCCACAACTCTAGAAAAATAGATCTACACTCCTTTTAATTAATCACCCGCTAGGATCGATCGATTAAAATTCATGTAAATCTTAGAAAATAATTTTAGAGTTGAAATTCAAGTTATAATACCCCACTTAAGAAACCCATATCTCTAGTTCGAATCTAAAATGGGTATTATAATTAGAATTGCGATTTTCTCTCGAAAATCATTTACCCTCTCTCGAGGCGTAAATTTAAGGGTGAGGGGTTAAAATTAACATTCAAAGGGACTTTTCAAGTAATTAAACTAATTAAAATAAAATAACATCAAATAAGGATTTTACCCCACCCCTTGAAAGGGGTTTTAACCTAACATGATATGAAATATGACAAATTAATAATCAAAGGCATAAAATAAATGAGAAGAGAAGAAAACAATCAAACCCCAATCTCTTGGAGTGAAATTGAACTTCTATTCCTTTGAAATTAAGCACAATCCATCCAATATGAGCATCCAACAATAATAAACTTAATAATCAACTCAATTGAATTTCACACATTTATCACTCACAAATATCTAAAAAAATGAAAATTAAACTATTTACAAATATTTGTACCTAATTTATTCTAACCTAACTCTCTACTTTTCTCTAGAATTTTCTCTCTCTATTTGATGATGATTCCCAAATGGTGTCTTGAGTCTTCTTTTATAGTAGATGCATGACACACATGGGGCTAAGGGGTATTTTGGGTAGACAAAGGTGCAAGAGGGTGTGTAAGGTATTAGGTGAGGGTTTATTTAGGAATTTAATGGAGGGTGCATGTGGTTTGGGTGTAAGGTCATGATAGTGGGAGAATGAGGGTATAAAAAATCTGATATGGTTTATGGGTATTTTGGGGTTTTGGGGTAAAAGAGTAGTTGGGGGTATTTTTGGTAAAAGGGCTAAAAAGGGGTTAAGTGGCACATAGGTTTTATAGCATGTGGGTATTAGTTGGTTTTGGCTTATTTTTGGTTTGTAGAAATTGGCAGGTGAATGAATCGTGGGGTTTGGCTTTGGGATAACTTGGGTAGAAGGAGCTATGGATCGGGTTGTTTGGTTGTATGGGTGTCGGGTTCGCAGGGTTCAGACCGGGTTAGGATCACGATCGGAGGCTTGGTTTTCAGGTGGCGACGGAGGGTTGGCAAGCTCTTCGTAGGTGGATGCGATTTTTATGGGAGAGAGACGGGTTGGAGCGCAGGTCTCGGTCGATGGTGCAGGGGGTAGGGGTTGGCTTTTGCAGGTTGTCGGAGGTGTACTCGCCGGTAGGTTGTAGGCTGGGCGAAGGTTAACGCCAGAAGTCAGTGGAAGCTGGATTGGGGTGTGGTGGTGCGACCGGAGGCTCTACCGGAGAGAGAGATGTGGGTCAGCGGCGGGTTGGTGGGGTACCGGCGGGGGGTAGGGGTTAGAGGGTAAGGAGGTCGGAGCTGGTCGGAGGGTTTCAAGCAGGCGCGCTGGAGTTTTGGGTCGGTCGTTAGCGACGGGATGGGGATGTGGGCTATTGCCGGAGTGTTCATGGCGGCATCCTCGCCGGAGTAGCAGGGAGAGGGGAAACAGTAGGGTCGCCGGACAGGCAGGGGCTGGCCGGCGGGTAGGCGATTAGCTTGGGGGTTTGAGGTGGTGAATGTTGGTTTGATTGTAGAAATGGTTGGTGAGTGGTTGTGGAGGATTGGAGAGATGAGAGAGAAAGGTATGGGGAAGAAGAAGGTTGAAGATGAGTAGGGAAGATAGGGTGTATGAGGGTGTATGGGAAGTAAGGTGAGGATGAGGGGTTGTTTTAAGTGTAGGTTAAGTGTATAGGATTTGTGTGTGTGTGTGTGTGTGTGTGTGTATTAAATTTGTGACCCTGAAATAACACTAAAAAAATTAAAAATCATAAAACTAAAAATTTAAAAATTAAATTCCTATTCTAAAAAATAAAATAAAGACTCAATTAAAAATGAAACTAGAAAGAAATAAAAATAAAAATAAAGCCTAATAAAACTAAAACTAAAATCCTAAATAAAGTAAAATCAAATAAGACTAATAAATGAAATCCTAAAAAAATTTAATCCTAATAAAAATAAAACTAATCAAAATCAAAGTAAAATAAAATTATACTAATAAAAATAAAACCTAGAAAATACTAAATAAATAAAAAAATAAATCCTAAAAATAAAAATAACTCAAACTAAAAATCTAAAAAATAATAGAATGACACAAACAAAGCACACACAGGCTTGGGGTAAGTTTGGGCTAGGTTTAGGCTCAGGTTAGGGTACGGGATTGGTAATTTAGCTCCATTATAACTGCAAATGCCTGGAAATATAGCTTTTGACACCGCAACTGCAATTAAGCCTGCATATTGAACAATTAAGCGCATAAAACCCAAATTGTCGAGAATTAGCAACTAAAGTACGTCTATTCGGGGTATAAATTGTACCGTTTTGGGTGCTTATCACACCACCCCCAAACAGAGTGTTGCTAGTCGTCGAGCAATAAGATAGAGAGAAAGAGAAAGATAAGAAACCAAAAGTGTACCACTTTTGCGGGCACTTGAGATTGCACTTAGCATGTGCAACAAGCCTTTAAACCTATAGGTTTCCCTACAGGACGAGTTGTGTCTCGTGAGGGTTTGCAGGGAATATACCCACAAAATTCTTATTTACAAAAAATTATTGAAAGGCAGTCAATCTTTTATTAGACGTAGAATAATCGCACAATCCATCACATGAGAAAATATTTTCAGAAATACAAGCTAGAATGTGTAAAAATTTTAGCTAAGTAAATACTCAAGGCATATCCTTCTTAGAAATCAACGTGTGTAGTGTGAATCAGTCAAAACGGGTTGAGTATCACAAGAGTAATTCCTAGATTGCCTCATCGGAATCAACGCTTCAACTTCAAAATCTCACTGGATATAACTCTCTCAAACGAACTCTCGAGATTTGGGTAAGTGTATCTCTCTTGTGTGTGATGAGGAGAGTAAATTTAAGCAAGTTCAAACATCTCACACACACATAAGAAAGAACGAACAATTAGAAATAATAATGATCTCGTGAAAGAAATGCTAATCACTATAGTGAGAACGTCGAGTTATTCACCACGTTGACTATCATTTGCTCGAACACCTAGGGGAACATGTATGATTATGGGTGAGGGGGAAATTAAATGAGGTAGGATGGGATGGGATGAGATGAGGTAGGTAGGATAGTGATATGATGGATAATATGATGGATGTGTAATGCGATGGAAAATGGATGAAAAATGGATGCGATAGAAGAGTGTATACACTTTAGGCACAAATGTCTTTATTACTAACTACAAACTATCTTTCTTTTCTTTTCTCTCTCTTTTTTTTTCGATTTTTCGTTTCTTTTTCTCTATTTTTTTTATATATATTTTCTATTTTTGCTATTTTTTTGTCTTTTTTTTCTCTCTCTTTTTAAATCAACAATGAAGACATATACATTTGAAATCACACATTTTTTTCTCAAAACAATGGATGATATATGAGTGGAATGATAAATGGATGGCGTGGGGAATGTATATGAAATATGGGAAAGTAATGGGTGAAATAAATGGGAATATGATATGGGGAAAAATGGTAACTGTATGGATGAAAATCTAGTATTCGGGACAAATTTCAAGACACGCGTTTCTTACAACTCGAAAAAGATGTCATTCTCAGTGATCAAGCCAAAAATGAAGAATAATGAGATCATACAACAATTAACGTGCGGACCCAAATAAAGTTGAATCAACTTGTGACTTGGAGATTGTGTAAAACACTCAAAAAGGGTGAAAGGCACAAATCTCACAAGCTAAAGTCTCCACTAGTGATCCTTAAAGTTCTCTTGATAATTATAGTACTCCTCAACTCTAAACCGTATTAACGTGACAAGTGAGCAAACTTTGTTGAGTCTAGGAATTCATGGCGCAACATGCCTTGTTACGTATTATACATAAGCTATTTAGAAAAAATATTCTCTAGCTTGATTCCTAGACTTTGAAAGATGGACGATTGAAAATTCACATCAATGAGTGAGATGAAAGAAACTGCACAAAATTTTAAAAATCAGGTTTAAAACTCAAATTTTTTCAAAAGAGGTACGATTTTGATAAAATTCTCCACCCCCAAACAAAAAGGAACATCGTCCTCGATGTTTAAGTAAAATGATTTTTAAAATTGAGAGCATAAGGTAGGAAAGAGATTACCAGAATCAACCGCTCATGAAGTGGAAAGATGTAGCCAAGAATAAACCTGAATAAAAATTGAGATAAAAAAAATGTGTACAAGTCTATAAACATGATAGAACATTGAGTGGTGTGAAACACCACCCCCAAACAGGATAAGACTAGTACAAGAAACGCGGGCTGCCTCCCGGTAGCACTAAGTTTAATGTCTTCAGCCAGACCGAACCATTCTCACCCTAAAGATAGGATATATGAAAGCGCGGGGCGGCAGAAAAATTGGGTGATGAGAATCACCCCCAAACAAGACTGAAGCGTCAGTCTTGCTGGATAATTTGACAAAGGTGAGGGTGAAGAAACACCGATCACGACCTTATTTTTTATTTTCAAGATGTTCTCTTTTTTTTGTGTGTGTGGTTTTTGAATAATTTGAAAAAGAAAGGAAATATTTTTGGTTTTTTAGAGAATGAAAGGAAGAATTTTTTTTTTGGATTTTTTGGAAGAAAGGGTGGGGAAAAAATATTTTTGGATTTTTTGGAAGAAAATGTTTTTGGGGTTTTGTGAAAAATAAAGGAAGAAAATATTTTTGGATTTTTTGGAAGAAAATGAGGGGAAAAATATGGACTCATTGAATAGACGAACGTACTAAAATCCGACTACCGAAAAATGAATTGAACACACACACAAGTCAAGAAAATTCCCAACTAGCATATAGACAATTTTTATCTTTAAATTTAGTGAAAGGGTAGTCAAATTTTAATTAAGTCCGCGGGCGATGAAAATCACGGAAATCTTTTAGTGATCGCCTTAGCAAAATTATTCTCCTAGTGGGCTACCTAGTTGATTGATTTTAAATTTAATGATGGCTAGGGTAGCACACAATGGTAAGCGAGTGAGTCGGGTGATAAAATCCCTTCTCGTGAGTGACTGGGTGTAGGTCTTAGTCAATTAATTCATCACACCATTCAAAAATAAATGCGAGAATAAAATCAAGCAAGAGCACACAAAATAATGGACTCGCTAATATGAGAGGAGCGAGGATTTGAGAAATATACCTCCCACGGTTTTTACGCCGTAGGGTGCCGAAAAATTTGAGTCGATCGGGGAGAGAATACGCCTATCTCAGTCATCCCCAGGAGTCCTACAGACCCAAGGTAGAGAAGCTTCTAAATCCTCGCCTTTGGACGCCCTCTCTCTATCTTGTCCGGTTTTCCAATCACGCTTGGCTTCAATTATTATAATTTTTAAAATGAAAAATAAAATAAAGGTGTCTCTAAGCACCGCAATACAAGCCAAGAATAAAAACCCTAATACAAGCCTTCTAAAATAAAGAAAAATGAGAAAAAAATGAGAAAAAAAATGCAATACAAGTGAATCACAAAATTGAATCCGCTCCGAGTGCTTCACGCTCCCAAGAATGGCAACGACGCCATTCGATAACGTGACTTTTTCGTATGTCGTTGTTGAAAGCCAAGTTAGTCAAAATACTCAAATACCTACAAATATAATAATCTCAAGTGTAACGGTAAGTAAGAGTATCAATCCAATTTCAAGGTTGTAAAGCAAATGGAGCAAAATTGTAATTCACTTCTTATTTTCTTTTTGTGGTTTTTCACTTTTTCTACTTTTTTTTAGCTTTTTCAATATTAAAACAATAGGGTGAGGTGAGATTTAAACTAAACTAAATTAAAATGTGAGCTAAAAACAACTAACTAGAAAGTGACTAAAATGGAAAATAAAGTCTAAAACTAAAATAAGAGATAAAGTGAGGTAAATAATTGTGAGAACAATCAAGGAGTGAGATTACACCACAAATTTTAGTTATTTTAATTCATTAATTTAATTAATTAAATTCTCCCAAATTAATATCAAAATTACAAACCAACTCTCGTTGCAAGTGTAATTATAATAGTAATATTTTAGAAAATTAAGTTTAATACCCCACAACTCTAGAAAAATAGATCTACACTCCTTTTAATTAATCACCCGCTAGGATCGATCGATTAAAATTCATGTAAATCTTAGAAAATAATTTTAGAGTTGAAATTCAAGTTATAATACCCCACTTAAGAAACCCCTATCTGTAGTTCAAATAAAAAATGGGTATTATAATTATAATTTTGATTTTCTCTCGAAAATCATTTACCCTCTCTCGAGGTGTAAATTTAAGGGTGAGGGATTAAAATTAGCATTCAAATGGACTTTTCAAGTAATTAAACTAATTAAAATAAAATAACATCAAATAAGGGTTTACCCCACCCCTTGAAAGGGGTTTTAGCCTAACATGATATGAAATATGACAAATTAATAATAAAATGCATAAAATAAATGAGAAGAGAAGAAAACAATCAAACCCCAATCTCTTGAAGTGAAATTGAACTTCTATTCCTTTGAAATTAAGCACAATCCATCCAATATGAGCATCCAACAATAATAAACTCAATAGTCAACTCAATTGAATTTGACACATTTATCACTCACAAATATCTAAAAAAAATGAAAATAAAACTATTTACAAATATTTCTACCTAATTTATTCTAACCTAACTCTCTACATTTCTCTAGAATTTTCTCTCTGTATTTGATGATGATTCCCAAATGGTGTCTTGAGTTATCTTTTATAGTAGATGCATGTCACACATGGGGCTAAGGTGTATTTTGGGTAAACAAAGGTGCAAGAGGGTTTGTAAGGTATTGGGTGAGGGTTTATTTAGGAATTTAATGGAGGGTGCATGTGGTTTGGGTGTAAGGTCATGATAGTGGGAGAATGAGGGTATAAAAAATCTGATATGGTTTATGGGTATTTTGGGGTTTTGGGGTAAAAGAGTAGTTGGGGGTATTTTTGGTAAAAGGGCTAAAAAGGGGTTAAGTGGCACATGGGTTTTATAGCATGTGGGTATTAATTGGTTTTGGCTTATTTTTGGTTTGAAGAAATTGGCAGGTGAATGAATCGTGGGGCTTGGCTTTTGGATAACTTGGGTAGAAGGAGTCATGGATCGGGTTGTTTTGTTGTATGGGTGTCGGGATCGCAGGGTTTGGACCGAGTTAGGATCACGATCGGAGGCTTGGTTTTCAGGTGGCGGCGGAGGGTTGGCAAGCTGGCCGGAGGTGGCTGCGATTTTTAAGGGAGAGAGACGGGTTGGAGCATAGGTCTCGGTCGACGGTGCAGGGGGTAGGGGTTGGCTTTTGCAGGTTGCCAAAGGTGTACTCGCCGGCGGGTTGTAGGCTGGGCGAAGGTTAACGCCAGAGGTCGGTGAAATCTGGATTGGGGCGAGGTGGTGCGACCGGAGGCTCTACCGGAGAGAGAGATGTGGGTCAGCGGCGGGTTGGTGGGGTACAGACCGGGGTGTAGGGATTAGAGGGTAAGGAGGTCGGAGCTGGCCGAAAGGTTTCAAGTAGGCGCGCCGGAGTTTTGGGTCGGTCACCGGCGGCGGGCTGGGGATGCGGGTTGTCTCCGGAGTGTTCATGGAGGCATCATCGCCGGAGTAGCAGGGAGAGGGGAAACAGTAGGGTCGCCGGACAGGCAGGGGCTGGCCGGCGGGTAGGCGATTAGCTTGGGGTTTGAGGTGGTGAATGTTGGTTTGATTGTAGAAATGGTTGGTGAGTGGTTATGGAGGATTGGAGAGATGAGAGAGAAAGGTATGGGGAAGAAGAAGGTTGAAGGTGAGTAGGGACGATAGGGTGTATGGGGGTGTATGGGAAGTAAGGTGAGGATGAGGGGTTGTTTTAAGTGTAGGTTAAGTGTATAGGATTTGTGTGTGTGTGTGTTAAATTTGTGACCCTAAAATAACACTAAAAAAATTCAAAATCATAAAACTAAAAATTTAAAAATTAAATTCCTATTTGTAAAAATAAAATAAAGACTCAATTAAAAATGAATCTAGAAAGAAATAAAAATAAAAATAAAGCCTAATAAAACTAAAACTAAAATCCTAAATAAATATGAAATCAAATAAAACTAATAAATGAAATCCTAAAAAAAATCTAACCCTAATAAAAATAAAACTAATCAAAATCAAAGTAAAATAAAATTATACTAATAAAAATAAAATAGAAAATAAAACCTAGAAAATACTAAATAATTCTAAAATAAATCCTAAAAATAAAAATGACTCAAACTAAAAATCTAAAGAATAATAAAATGACAGAAACAAAATACACACAGGCTTGGGGTAAGTTTGGACTAGGTTTAGGCTCGGGTTAGGGTACGGTATTACTAATTTAGCTCCATTATAACTTCAAATGACTGGAAATATAGCTTTTGACACCGCAACTGCAATTAAGCCTGCATATTGAACAATTAAGCGCATAAGACCCAAATTGTCGAGAATTAGCAACTAAAGTACGTCTATTCGGGGTATAAATTGTACAGTTTTGGGTTCTTATCAATCAGCATAGCCTTGGTCCTACCAATCGGCAGGTGTGTTTAGGCACACTGCCGATAGGCAGGGTCTGGGACCTGCCGTTTGGCTGTGTCTTTCTGGCCTTTTCGGAAAATCGGCCGCAGATTGCAAACCGTTGATCCAAATCATGCACGGGATAGACCGTTTGAAAGTTATTTCATAGACCTTCGAAAGTCCTTTGGACCGCTCCCGGGTTCGGGAGTTGACTTTGGGTCAAATATGGCTCGGAAGCGCTCGTCGGTCCATTCGACGGAGAATCATCGGACGCAAATGGATCGTTCGTCCGCATGGTAAGTCAGAATCATGCACGTGGTGGACCGTTAATTCGACATTCCAAAGAGTTTGATCCGGTTTGGGGAGTTGACTTTGGTCAATTGGGCCCTGAAAGCATTCGATGACCTGTCGGAGTAAAACGGATCGTTCGTTTATACCGTAAGTAGGAATCACGCATGGGATGGACCGTTAGAAAGGGGATTCAGTGACCTTCGAATATTCATTCAGTCTTGGTAAAGTTGAACATTTGACTTAGGTCAAAAGGAGCCCGAAAGTGTTTAGTGGCCTCTAGATCATATTTCGGGAGGAAATGGGTCGTTCGTCCGCATGGTAAGTCGGAATCACGCACGGGACGGACTGTTAGAAAGGGATTTTAGTGCACTTTCAAGATTCATTCAGTCTTGGTCGAGTTGAAGACTTTGACTTTTGATCAAATGGAGTCTGGGAGTGCCCGATGGCTTCTAGGTCAGTACTTGGGGTATAATCTGGGTTTGTAGTGATGAAGGGAGGTGATAAGGACCTAAGGAGAGTTTAAGGGGTAATAGAATGGGGTGTATACAAACCTTCTTATGAAGGACACCCCATTTGAGTGGACAGAAGCATGCCATAGCGCTTTCAAAAAAATGAAAACCATGCTTGTGTTCACTACCATCATGCAAGTTCCGGATTGGTCCTTACCATTTGAGCTTATGTGTAATATAATAGATTATGCGATAGGGGCTATTTTGGGCCAATGAAAAGACAAACAGACTCATGTCATCTACTACGCTAACCCGACTCTTACCGAACCACAACTCAATTACTCCACCACAGAGAAAGAGTTACTAGCGGTAGTTTTTGCTCTTGACAAATTTTGGTCCTACCTTATTGGTTATCCAATCACTTGCTTCACCGACCACGCGGTATTGAAATACCTACTTACGAAGAAAGATGTAAAGTCGCTCCTCATAAGGTGGATCCTACTCCTACAAGAGTTCAATATCTCCATTAAAGATAAGAAAGGAGTAGAAAATGTTGTTGACGACCACTTATCACGGCTCTCATCCGACGTACCTAGTGATCTGATACCCATAGACGAATACTTTTGGGATGAGAAACTCTTTGCTACCTCTTCTTTGCCCTGGTTTGCGGATATAGTGAACTATCTTGTCACGGGGGTCGTCCCTCCCGATTGGACACTACAAGATAACAAGAGGTTCATCACTTGATCACGTATGTTTTTTTATGACGATCCCTTCCTTTTTAAATATTACGCTGACCAAATCATCCGACGATGTGTACCGGATGACGATTTCCCAAAAGTCATCCAATTCTGTCATTCAGAGGCTTGTGTAGGTCATTTTTTTATGAAAAAAACTAGCGCTAAGATTCTTCAATGCGGCCTCTATTGGCCCACAATTTTTCGTGATGTAAACTATTGTTGCAAATCTTACGATTGGTGTCAAAGGATGGGGGCAATTACCCTACGAGACATGATGCCATTAACCCTAATACTCATTATTGAGATCTTTGAGTGCTGGGGTATTGATTTCATGGGCCCTTTTCCCCGATGTTTTGGTTTCCTATACATCCTGGTCATGGTAGATTACGTTTCTAAATGGGTTGAAGCTATAGCTACCAAGACAAATGAGAGCAAAGTGGTGATTAGGTTCCTACAGGAACACAATAGTGCCTATCTCAACATGAGTGATAAGTTGTTGGGCCTGTGGTGGCTCCTAGTGTGCCTCCTCCTCAAAAACTGGTAAGGCTACTTGCCTTGATCTACCCCTCCATCCGTTTACCATTTGAAAGAAAACAAAGTTCGAATTAGTATAAATCGCAAGAACACAATGAGTCCTAAGTATAGGCTCTACATATCAAAGGACACAATGCAGAACGTAGAGAACGCAAACACAAATCCTAAGGACACTAGAATTGTGCTCTGATACCAACGGTAAAAACCCTTATTTTCTCACATAAAGGTTGGCCAGACACGATACGTCGAAGATAGGGCTTGCTTGCCAATTAGTACCATTCTTAGCACAAAGTAAATATTAATAAGTTATTTTCCAAAACTTCGGCATTTGTAAAATAAATAACACATACACCATAATCCAATATTCCAAACCACTACCACCACCACCACCACCATCATCATCATCATCATCATAATAATAATAATAACAACAATAATAATAATAACAATAATAATAATAATAATAATGATAATAATAATAATAATAATAATAATAATAATAATAATAATAATAATAATAATAATAATAATAATATCCAACTAGGGTAATAAAATCTCAACCGACAAAAAATAAAAGAGTATCGGGCTTATGCCCTTACAAATGTTCCAAATAATAAATGACTGAAGCTGAAAGGCACCTATGCTAGAAGCAACTGAATCTGAATCTAGAGAGCAAGTGAGATCGTGGGACTGCTACAACACAATCCAATTATCCCTGTCTAGGAGCACCTGAGGGAGAAAATATTTATATTTGGGTAAAAGCCCGAGGTGTGCAAGAATTAACTTGAATAATATATGAATATAATAATACAGTCGATGCACAATAATCATTTCCCCCTTTCGTCACTCACATGCGTATAACATCCCACCTCTTAGTTAAGTGTAATATCATTTGCATCCCAATAAATCCCAAATAATGAATGCTGACATCAATTCTATTTGTAAGCAGGTACATCGATAATTAAATATTTCAATGTAATTCCTACATTTATTTGTTAACATTCATTTATCTCAGTCTCATTATTCTATCAATAAGGCATAAATATCTGTTATGCATCGTAGGGTCTCATGTATAAATATTGTCCATTTCCTTGGACAATTAAATTTATTTAATTTCAATCCGGACAAATAATGATATATATATATATATATATGTCCTTTCATATATTTTGACACACAAGGGCATCTACAATTGGTGTCTATTCTTACTCTATCGGCAAGTCCGGAGGAATTCTCTTATTTCTAAGCAGACATCACAAGCACACATATACATTGGGGGCGGTCCCTACGCAGGACACATGTATACGGCCCATACCTAGCGATGATACATGAACGGTCAGCGCTAACACCTACCTTTAGTGGGTGGAGCCTCCACGTAGTATCTATACGACCTATACGTCGTCAAGCCCACATGTGCCGACGTGTGGTACGCGACCCGAATGTGCAAACTCCTGAGCCGATAGGACAGCCCATGAATATGGTATGTCCACATAATTACATAGTAGTACATATTATTTATCTCTATAATATGTATAGGCAATTACTCTACAATTACCATAATAATCCTCATTCAATAATTCACAATATTTCTCATTTATTAATAACTTATAATTTAATAAATTATTAACCTCAATCCATAAATAATTACTTAACATTCCAGCTAAAAGTGTTTTTTTATTAATTTAAGTATGGGTGTAAACTTTTTCCATAAATTAATTAACCCATAAATTCATATCCTTCCTTTACTTAAATTATCTCTAACTGCTGTAATGTGAAGTAACAAAATTTGTTGAGCAGTAGTTCTGAAAATCGAGGCTACAGTAGAAAAGGGGGTGGAGAGAGAAAATCCACGTCGTTCGAATGACTGGAGGGGTCGTCTGCACGACATGGCACTTCGTTCGAATGACCTA
Organism: Sambucus nigra; assembly: GCA_949130495.1. NCBI lineage: Eukaryota > Viridiplantae > Streptophyta > Magnoliopsida > Dipsacales > Adoxaceae > Sambucus > Sambucus nigra. Next base: position 199,137,268 of record OX422221.1, on the reverse strand, counting down.
CCTCGTCGTTCGAATGACGTCTCATCATCTTTCTCTGCCTCTTTCACTTTCCGAGTTTCCTAGATGTCTCAATTCCTTAAAATTTCTAACAGTTTGCAACCCAGAATTTTCCATGTTTTCACCGTCATTCAGTCCCAAACAATTTAGTAACAATTCCATATTTCAACGATTTATGTTCCAAATTTTCATCTATGTCCATTTCATACCAAGAACATTTAATAAGGGCACTATATCTAGATTTCAGTCCATTAAAGGTTAATAATAATCTCTATAATGATTAAATAATTATCCTCAAATAATAATCAAAACTTAACAGAAATCTAATCATCAATATAAGGCTTTCGATTCCTAATTTCTGGAATAAACTCCACACGTATATCCTTCCTCTACATGTGGGCTTTCATCATCAAATCAAATATATTAATCTTAAACCTCACAAACCTTAATTTTCAGAAATTTAAAGGGGATAACATTATGCATTGAGAAATAAATTAGAAACATAGATTATGCAAGAAAATTCTTGCCTTTAATTTTTGTAGAGGAGACACCCTTGAAAGCTTTAGATTTCCCTTTGTTCTTCCTCTTTTCCCTTCTTTGGTGTTTCTCTATTCTCTCTCCTGTGGCTGCTACTTTAGGTTTTAATTTGTGATAGTGGGTAAGTGGTTTAGCCTCACTTAACCACTCAATTAGTGGTAATCCTGTTTTTGGTCAAATGCCTAACTTTTGGACCTCCAAACGGACTCGAATCCATAACCCAATAAGCCCAAAAGTTACCCAACCTATATACTATTGACCCAAGACCATTTTTAAAGGCTTAATTCGTCTAAACGAGTCCATATGAATCCCAAATATGTTCTTAATTATTTAAGCCAATAATATATATTTTTATTTTGTGTCACACATAAATTTTGTATTTATCCAATATTACAATATGTCATACACATACACATTAATTTAGTCCCACACAAATGTAATTGCATAACAATATTGATTTTAAGATTTCCAAATAGAATTATTCATTTTAGATGAAAATACGGGGTATTACACCCAATGTCGTGACCCTTCGTTTGGTCGGGGATTTGGATCGTGACCCACAAAAATGGTCAAGTCCAAAATGGTCACGATCCTTTGTCGCGACCCACAGTACTGATCAGGGACTTTGGCCGTGACAATTCGCCTAATATGGTGTAGTGTTTGTTTTGAAAATCTATTGGAGCCAAGAGGCGATATGAAATTTTTCATACAGTTTTTTTTTGTCCGCGTATCGCCCTTGTGAGGTTAAAGGTTTTTAATTATGTGTGAAGTATTAAAATAAATTAGTAATAAAAAATTATCTTAAATTATATTTAAATTCAAAAAACCTTACCCAAGTTATATGAATTCTAATAAAATTTTATTAATTTCTTTAAAATAATAACCATATATTAATTAAACTATTTTTTAAATTTTCACGCACCTGGTATGCTACAATTTTTTTTTTATATGTATTTGTCAATACTCAGAAGGCTATTCCAGGTTGTATACTATTAATTAATTTCCTTTGTTTTATTTATGGGTTTTAACTGCCTTTAAAATTTTCATATTTTGATTGAAAGAATGTATATTATCTATTATTTTTGAACTCCCTTAAACTATTATTCGTTACATTTTTCCCCTGAATAAAATATACTGATAATAATCCCTTTCAAAGAAAGTTAGGTTTCATTTTGTTATATTTTTAAACATAGTGACTTAACTATGTTTTGGAAAAGTTTTATTAACTAGTTTTGTTGCTTTTGTATTGCTGGCTTGAACTATGATAGCTCAATTTACATGGCCCTAATTTGTATAAATTCGGATAGAAAAACTGAAAAAATGTAGATGTAGAATTATCAGACAAAATTGTTTCTAATGTTTTGTTAATTTCAAAACATTCTGTTTTATTGAGGAAACTCGTCATCTTAAAAAAAAAGCTATAGAAAACAAAAAAATTAAAGATTTCTTGACGTTTATTAAAATGGAAATTGTATTCGACCTTAAGAAAATTGGGAATAAAAATTGTACATTTAAATTACTCAAAATGGCTTTACTTCAAAACCCCATGGAACAATGTGAACTCATAAACTATAAGAAAATTCCATGTTAACATCTCTGATAAGAATTATTTTGATTGACATTTAAAAACAACTTATATACTATATATTATGTAGAGATATGGGCCCATAATTTATTATTATTATTATTATTATTATTATTATTATTATTATTATTATTATTATTATTATTGTTGTTGTTGTTGTTGTTGTTGTTGTTGTGTGGTAAAAAAAATTCATCCGAACGAGGGTGTCCATCAATCATGATAAGAGTATAAAAATAAATAAGAAAAGACAAAAATTTATGTAGTTCCCATTGTAGGCCTACGTTTACGAAGCTTCAATCGTGTTTCACTATAAACTTGAGAAAATTTATATAAAAATGTTTCTCTAACCTCTAAGTCCCCTTCACACAATGGGGGTGCCCCATTTATATAAAGTTAGGGTTTAGAGTTGAATAAATCATATTCTTGTAAAGTTTGAATTACAATAAAATAGTTCTTGATGTAGTCGGTCTTCTATTTTATTATGGATTCTGATCGTCTTTATCTTGCTAGATCGAATATGAGGCGTCATCTAGATCGACCTGTTTATCATGTGTCACACTATTAATAATAGTACATTTTTTTACCTCACAATTATTATATTTATTATTATTATTATTATTTTACAGAAAAGACATTGTTATTTTACTTTATAATAATAATACGAAGGTATGAAGTTGATAGAAACATCCGAAGTTCTTATCAATTTTACAAGTCGTCTAGTCATTTTATTAAGTTATAGATTGTCTACCTTTGCTTTTTTACCTTTTATAATTATTCTTCCCCCCGACCTCTCTCAAGTAAAATTTTCTTGAATTTTAGCTTTACTGTTGTCGTCGGAGTAAAATTACATGAACTCTCATTTTGTATTCTCATTTTATACTCTTATTTTGTGTTTTATAATAAAATAAGACAATAAGAGATTGTACTTGATACCTTGATGAAATATAAAATTTTAAGAGAGAGCGTATGATAAAAAATATAAAATGAGAGTATAGAAAGTTTAATTGTTGTCGTTGTGATAGCTCTATTATCTACGCACGAAAAATGAATGTGTATAAAGGTACAAACGCATTAAATGCACATTGGTTCCCTTTCCAACCTCCCATCTCATCCTCCCTCTCATATAAACACAAGAGCAGTTTTATTGTGCGCGAAATTTCGATTGAAATTATGCGTGGCAGCATGTTATTGGTAAATTATTTGATCGCACTAGCGTGAACCCCATAAATCAACCAGTAGAAATTCACTACCTAAATCAATCCATTCACTTTCGATAAAAAATTCAATCTGAATAGCATTTTTCATAAGGAAAATAATATGTACACCAAGTATTTACATTAAAAATAATTTATCAAGTGCATTACACTATTGTATCTACAATAATATATAACAATTTAATGCACTTATTAAATCACTTTTGATATTGAACAGTATATTATTATCATTTTGGATAGAGTAATGCTAGGGAGACCCACTTCGTAGACACATTTCGTGGACTCGTGAATAAGACAAAAATAGGTACAAGTTTTTACTACATTGGTTGATGTCCTGGCGGAATCCAAAATAATAAGGTATAAACTTTTAATACAGTGTGTCCATGAAATATGTTCATGAAGTGGGTCTCCCTAGCATTTTCCTTTTGGATAGAGTAATGCTAGGGAGACCCACTTTGTATACATATTTCGTGGACCGGTGAATAAGACAAATAAGTACAAATTTTTACTACATTGATTGATGTTCTAACAAAATCCAAAATAATAAAATATAAATTTTTAATACGATGTATTCACGAAATGTGTTCATGAAACACAAAAACGGAAAAGAGAAAACCCGATACACACGCACGCATCATTCACAGTTGGAGCCGGTATTCAATATCTCTCAGTCTGTTTCAATCAAATGCATTGAACGTTACATAGATTTCAACAACAAAGAATAATTATCAACCTTTTTGTGCATCTTTCTTGTCAAGATATTTGTTGAAATCTCTCTAATAACATTACCTTCTTATTAGGGTATGGACAAATTCTCACTTTGCGATTAGATAACCGATTACATGTATAAATGCTATCCACGTCTATGCTGTAGCTAAAATTTAGTTTATAATATATATGTAGCGACGAAACCTTATATTCATCATTCACGAGCATCGTCCGCAACCCTCAGCAACAGACAAGTGTGAATGCTTAAATTTCAAAGTTTAGAATGATCACTCAATTCATTGGATAAGTTTATTTATAACACATCCTTCTCTCTTTCACACGCATTCACACACATTCACACAGAAATCCCCTTACATGCTTTTAAGGATTTGATTTATTTCATAAGATCTTAAACAAGAAGATTTCATTCAACATCGTATTTTTTAGCAATTTTGTAGATAAATCAATTCGTCAAAAATAACTTTTTTTAGGATATTAACTTTATCCAATTATTGAGGTCATTTTATCAGATCTTGAATTTGGTCTCCAAAAATTGTCGGCTCGAGTATGCTCATCGTGAGGAGTCAGAGAGAAATCTTTGGTAATAATTGCTTAGGAACAAAAGAATTAGTCTCGGGGTTCGTATTTTATCGGGGATTACCTTACATTGCCAAAAAAAAAAACTTTATCCCCTTTGATATTCAAATAATCTAAACACTAATTGTACATACGAGTATCACATCTATAATTATGTTTTGGAAAAAAGATATAGTATCACATCAGAGGCTTAAAGATTAATACAAAATGTATTTCCCAACGCTTGAAAACAAGTATTGTCATTAAACTATGTGATGTAGAATCAATTATATATTCTAATATTTGAATTGAAAATTATTTTTAAATCCAAGAATTTGTGGACAGGTCTCTAGATTTTTTCTTTCCTTTTATCTTGGGTAAGACACTCAAAAAATTTCCTAGTATCTTAAGGACACTATATTATTGATTAACTAACGTTAAGTTCAATTACTAATTAGTTATAATTTTTTACAAGTGCATCACACACACACACACATATATATATAACACTAAAACGAAGAAACACTTTGTTTAAGCCATTAAATTAATGACAAAGTAATTTTATTCTTAATTTCAAATATTGTAAAACTACATAGTATATTTTCATTCTAGAAACATATATGTACACTGTAATACAAGTACAATTAGTGGAAGAACTATTTATTTTTTGTTCATTTTGATCTAATGAGGGTGTCATAAAACTATATACATACATTTTAATTGTTGAGACAGAGATATTTAGAAAAAAAAAATACATAGATATATCTTCGTACAAACTTATTAACAAATATATTTTTAATGTATCATTAGAACATAGTTTCTTAATAGTCTAGATACTTATTACCATCTTTCCTCATTTAATTTATCATTTACTGTTTCGGATCCGGTAGTTCTTATTATTTGGTAGTTGAGTAATTTTTTAATTAATTGATTATCACTTGACCAATTTGATCTTGGCCAACTTTTTTTACTAAAAAGATGGTTGTACCATTGAATATATATATATATATATATATACAATAAAATACATTAGTATTTAAAATAGCACTTTTAATGTTAAAAGCATTTTTATAACAAAACACTTTTTTTAAATGTTTTTTTATATAAAACATTTTTTACCCAAACAATTTTTTTTTAAAAAAAAGCAGTTTTAAAATAGTTTTTTATAGAAAAAGATTTTTAGCATATTTAACTGTTTTCTATGAAAAAAACTGTTTTTATTGAAATAAAAAACAGTTAAAAACAGTTTTTTTTAATAAATAACTTAATTTTTTTTTTGCATAAACAGTTTAAAATTCAGTTTTTTAAAACTATTTTATAACAGTTTTTTTAAAAAAATATGATTTGTTGTATTTTTAAAAAATAAAGTAGGAAAAATAATTTAAAACAGTTTTTTGTTAAGAAAAAAGGTACGTTATTTATTTAAAAAATAGGCTACTAAAAAAAATTAAAAACGTTTACTATAAATAAAACGGAATTGTTTTTTATTTAAATAAAAACATTTTTTTTTTGATAGAAAACAGTTAAAAACGTTTAAAAACTGTTTTCTATAAACAAAAACTTAAAAAAAAAAAACTATTTTGTATAAAAAAAACATTCAAAATGCTTTAAAAAACTGCTTGGTATAAAAAAGGCCTTAAAAGAATTTCTATAAAAAAAGTGGAAAACTAGTTTGTATAAGAAACATTAAAACTTTTTTTTTATATATAAAATGATTTTGTTTATAAAAAAATTCTATTGATATAATTTTTTTTGTTATATAACTGTCTTTTAAATTAAAAATTGTTAAATATTATTGTATTTTATTATATATATATATATATATATATATATATGTATTAAAATAAATTTATATATTAATATATTTTTAATATTAGATATGTATATATTGAACGTAAAAAATATATAATGCATTTAAATGTAATCACCAATGAAACAATCTTTCTAGTTAAATATACGGAATAATTAATGGACAAATTGAAAACGATTACCTCAATTTTAAATTCTAACTAATTAATATGAAAACTAATAACCTTATTTTATTTAAGGAATCATATAAAATACTATGAATATCTTATTGTCTCCAGCCATGAAAAATCCATTTTGGATTTGGCCCACAACTGATTGGTAGGTATAGCCCTAGCCTGATCTGGATTTGAAGGTTTAAAGGTTTTTGGGGTCCCACCGGCACGTGAAGGGATTAGGATGTCAAAATTGTCAATACAAAGGACTTGACTAGGATGGATTTGGGAATACTCGAAGATTCAAAAGTCTACCAACTGCTGTCCTCTTATTAGTCTACCCACATGTCATTTTTTTATTCTTGATTTGATAGTCTCCTCACTTCCCATCAGGTCGATGTGTCGTGTCAAATCATGTTTGTATCGATTTTTATAATATTCGAATTTTATTAAATTCGTACTTTAATAAATAATCTTTTTATTATATAAAAAAATTATATTTAAATTCGACTTGTTATCTTAAGGTGTCGTATTCACTCATTAATATTCATTAAGATAATGAATTATTTTAAATTACATAAAACATATTATCTTAGTTTTAAATACAATTACACCCTTAATTCATAGACATTAACATTATACTACATAAACTAATTATAAGTTCCAATAATATATCGTATTACTTAAATTAATGGGTCATAACATGTCTTATTGGGTAATAACAGATAAAGGGGATCAACACTAACCTCATTCGTTAACTATCGTATCTTATCGGGTTGACAGCGATATCTCTGAAACTATTAAAGAATCACCAATTAACTTATAACTACGTATCAGTTCGTTGCCAAGTCTAATTATAAGTATACCAATATCAGTGTGTATATGACTTGCGTGTTTATACAGATCAAATTATCTTGTTTTCATTATATGCTATATGTTGTCATTTAAAACTTTGAAATGATTGAATTTTAATTTTAAGTGTTCGTTTGATTTGTGATTTTATAATTTTTCCGAACTTAAAATAATAAATTTAATTGTAGAATTTGAATGTTAAGAATTGAAAGGAAAATATGTTTTTCAATATATTAACATGAAGTACTAGACCTTATATGTAAGTTTATTAATTTATATTTTTTTGAAGCCATAAAAACTCCAACTAAACGTGCACTGAAGATTATGTCAAATTTATCATTAACTCCCATGTTTTTAAAAAGAATAATTATATTCTGAATTTTGTTCTATTTATTTTGTCCATTCACAATTTGTTTTCATTTTCTTTTTAAGAAGTTAATTTACCATTTAGTAGAAATAAAGATTAATTAAAATTGCACCAGGACGCATTGGTCTTGAAATTTTTGGTAGTTAACTTTAATGAGAAAAAGATTTTGGTAGATCAAGGAAACTCCTATGAGATATTGTATGTCGGCCTTCTTTAGAAGTTGGGGTACAAGCTCATACACATTGACCTAAAGGTCAACCCTTTGATGGCTTTCAATTGGAACATCGAAAAGCCATGAGGGGAGATAAAGCTTCATGTCAAGGCCGGTCCAATTAATCGACATTTAAAATTCCAATGGTTAAATCTGAATTGTTGTACAATGTTGTCCTGGGTTGATGATGGCTTCAAAGCATAAAGTCATTGTCATCCTCCCTTCACCAAAAAATTAAGTTTGTTATCGACTAAGGCATACTTAAGATAATTGAAGACCAATTTTCTTCTCGGAGTTGCTTTATGGAAGACATCAAGCCAAAGAAAACATTTTCCAAGAAGGATTAAGGCGAGGAAAGTTCTAAGACCGATCTCCCTAAATATCAATGAAATGGAACTCGATTAACGAGACCCTGGTGGCCCTAATAGATAGAGTAATATAGGAATTACGTGTTGGATATTTGAAATGGAAAGAACAAAATAATAAATTAATTTCTGCAAGGCACATTCTGGGAACGCTGTCTTTTAGGCAAAATCTCTCCCAATCCGGTTGAGACAAAACCGCGAGTACACAATGGGTTTTATAGAATCTGCCTTCAAAATACGATGCAGTGTATGAACAGTTTGTTTGGTTCAAACTATGTGTTATTTGATCAAATCGAGAACACTCTGAATTTGTAATATGATAATGCCAAAAGGTGGAAGACGAAGAGAGGAGAAATTAGCAATTTTCGGTGTCCAAAACAGAGCCCTGAAACTCTTTTTATAGCCATTTATGTGACTGTTCTTTATGGGTATCCCCTACACGGAACGCTACGAGTTCATCTAACAGTTCAGATCAAGTCCTTTCAGATTTTAAACCCTTTGATCGAATCATTTAATCACAACCATTGATCTATTTTACCTCGTCAAAACTTTAGGCTCCCACGCTCCAAGCAACAATGCACACGTGCGAAGTGCGAAGTGTGCGTCAAAGCGCGCAATGCGCCCTAAGTCGCCCAATCGCCCTTTCGCGCGCCGCGCTTATGCATGTAGCGTGTCGCGATTGGTGGTACTTAAGCACCACCACAATGCATAGGATCATAGCCTCTTATTTGAATTGTCAACTAAGAATCTTAGTTGTCCTTTAGTTGATATACCACTACTTTTTGGGTTACTCTTCCAATGTGGGACAATAAGGGATTTTGAGCACTCCCATATCTTTCACACCCATTTACTCATGTTTCTACCTTCTAAAATAAAACCCAAACTATGTTAAAAATAAAACACCAAATAATATAATAAAATATTAACAACTAAAGATTAAAATAAAACATCAATTAATATAATAAACATATTATATTATTTTGAAATTTATCCAACATTCCCCCACCAATTTCAATATACACAAGAGAGCAAAATAAAAGGACAATAAATAACTTTTGGCACTATCGCTAAAATCTAGTACATAAATGAGAAGTGTCTTTCAGACTTGAACTTCCATATAGTGTAAATAATTCAAAGCTTCATCAAGGTGCTGTGGTGAACGTATGTTGAACGAAGGACCTTTTAAGACTAGCCGAAACTATCACACACACCAATTTTTGAGTTTATAAGTGTTCTTCTAGCATGCACTTTTATGGCCTTGTGTTAATCCTGATTTCACGAGTGCTTTAGGATCGGTCTTGATTCCATAGAAAGCGACCATACTTTCGACACTCGTATATGTAAATCAACTTTAGTGATTCTGCGAGTCACACTTATATGATTTATTAAGAAGTAACCTTCATCCTCTAACATGCAGAAAACCAACACTAGGCACATAGGATTGGAACTTTTGTATAAAATTCCTAGTGTTCCATAACTATAATTTAACTTGTTTGTACCATATTGAACTCTATCTATATTTTCAAGATATGAGTTGGGTTTCCATTAAATATAGTTGTGTTATTTAATAGACCTTAGTCCCATTCCTTTTGAGGTGATATATATCATCTCCCTAACAAGACCTTTAGTCAGAGGATCTGCTAAATTCTTGTTCATTTTAATATAGTCGACTGTAATTACTCCTTCCTTGAGTAATTTTCTTATAATTTGATGCCTTAGACTAATGTGTTTAGATTTTCCGTTGTAAGTTTTGTTCGAAACTTTATAAATTGTGGCTTGGTTATCACAACTTATCATAATAGAAGGTGATGACTTTTTCCATAAAGGAATATCATACAACACATTTCTAAGCCATTCTACTTCTTTACATGCATCTGCTAGGGGTATAAATTCAGATTGCATTATTGAATTTGACACACATGTTTGTTTCTTGGATCCCCAAGAGATAGCTGCTCCTCCCAGCGTAAAAATCCAACCAGTAGTTAACTTTGATTTTGATTCAAGATTATTCCAACTTGAATCACTATATCCTTCTAAAACAGATGGATATCCTACATAATGTAAGCCATAATCCAAAGTCCTCTTCAGGTATCTAAGAACCCTAGAAATTGCATTTCAGTGCTCGTGTCCTTGATTACTTGTAAATCTACACAATACACTCACTGCATAAGCAATGTCTGGTCTAGTGTAATGCATGACATACATTAGACTCCCAATAATACTATCATATTTAAGTTGGTCCATAGCCCACCCAGTATTTTTCATTAATTTGATACTAGGATCCACTGGTGTAGTACCTGGATTAAGTTCAAAATGATTATATCTTTTAAGAGCTTTTTCTATATAATGAGATTGAGATAATGCTAAAGAATTATCTTTTCTCACAATTTTGATTCCTAAAATCACATCAGCTTCTCCAAGATTTTTCATATCAAATTTTGATGAAATAAACATTTTGGTTTCTTCAATATATTTGAGATTAGACCCAAATATTAACATGTCATCCACATATAAGCAAATAATAACACCAACACCATTTTTAAATTTACTATATATACATTTGTCGGCATCATTAACTTTATATCCATGGGATATAACAATATTATTAAACTTCTCATGCCATTGCATAGGAGCTTGTTTAAGGCCATAAAGAGATCTAACCAGTTTACACACTTTCTTTTCTTGGCCAGGCAAGACAAACCCTTAGGGTTGTTCCATGTAAATCTCTTCTTCTAAATCACCATTTAAAAATTCAGTTTTAACATCCATTTGATGAATAACTAAATTGTGAATAGAAGCAAGAGATATCAATACGCTAATGGAAGTGATTTGAGCAACATGAGCATATGTATCAAAGTAATCAATTTCATGTTTTTGCTTATAGCCTTTAGCAACTAGTCTTGCCTTAAATTTATTTATAGAACCATTCAGATTTAATTTTCTTTTAAATATCCATTTGTACCCAATAGGTTTAGCCCCGGGGGGAAGATCGGAAATAACCCAAGTTTGATTTAATAAAATTGAGTTCATTTCATCATTTATTGTTTCTTTTCAAAAGACAGCATCCCTAGATGTTACTGTTTCATGAAATGTTGTCGGTTCATATTCTACATTAAGAACAAAATTAGTTTTGTTCTTAGTCTCATTTAAATCTCCTTCAACTAAATAAATAACAAAATCAGCCCAAATATTTTTTCAGTTCTTTGTCTTTTACTCCTTCGCGGTTCAACATCATTCGTTGTTTTCGAAGAAGATATTGATTGTGAATTTTCTTCTAAAGTTGAGGAGTCAACAGTCGTATTATTATTTTCTAAACCTTGATTCAAAGTACTAAACTTTGTTAGATGTTCAAAGAATTGCACATCTTCCGACTCAATGATTTCTTGAGTTTCAAGATTTAAAAATCTATAAGTCATACTGTTACTAAAGTATTCAATAAAAACACATTTGTAAGTCCTATTTCCTAGTTTAGGTCTTTTAGGTTCGGGTTTTCTTACATAAGCAAGACATCCTCAAACTTTAAGACGCCTAAGATTAGGCTTACGATTAAACCATAATTCGTATGGTGTAACATCCTTGTTTTTCAATGGAACTCTATTTAAAATATAACATACGGATAAAACCGCTTCTCCCCACATCGACAAAGGTAAACCATAACTGATTAACATTGCATTTATCATTTCAACTAAAGTCCTATTTTTCCTTTTCGTCGTTCCATTTTGTTGTGGTGTATAAGGCGCCGTAACTTGATGGATTATCCCATGAGTATTACAAAATTGTATAAACTCACTTGGGTAATATTCACCTCCCCTATCGGATCGTATGACTTTAATTTTCCAATTTTGTTGAGTTTCAACTTCTGCTTTAAAAATTAGAAATTTCTCGAAAACTTCATCTTTACTTTTAAGTAAATATGTATATTCATACTTAGAGTAATCATCAATGAAAGTTAGGAAATATTTATTTCCACCATGAGTCATATTACTCTTCATATCACATACATCACTATGAATAAGATCAAGCATTTTGGATGTCCTCTCAACAGATTTGAATGACTTTATAGTTATCTTCGATTGAACACAAATTTCACTTTCAGAAAGGTTATCAAATTTACAATACGAGATTAAGCCGAGATTAGTCATATTTTAAATACTTTTATAATTCACATGACCTAATCTACTATGCCATAAAGAAATAGACTCAACCATATAAGAAAAACTAATATTATTGATTACATTAATTTTGATCATGCCGTTACAAGAGTACCCTTTGCCAATAAATTGGCCATTCTTAGACAAGACAAACTTATCAGACTCATACACTAGTTTGAAACCTCTCTTATTGAGAAGGTCCCCAGACACAAGATTTTTACACATATCAGGTACATGAAGTACATCCATTAGAGTAAGTGTCTTTCCAGAAGTTAGCTTCAATTTCACTGTGCCTTTTTCAACTACATTGGTGCGAAGATTATTTACCATCTTCACTTCTTTTCCATAAATTTCTTGATATGTTTTGAATGAAGAGCGGTCTTTGCATATGTGGATCGTTGCACCGGTGTCCAACCACCATCCACTTTCATTGTCAATTGAATTTGCTTCGCATATAGTAGCAATAAGATCTTCAACATTGTTGGTTTCCTTTGACCCTTGTTTTTCCTTAAATGCCTTCTTTTTAAGACGATATTCTCGAGAATAATAGCCCGGTTTGTCACAAAAGAAACATTTTCCCTTCTTTTTCTTATTTGCACCTTGGTTCTTGAATTTTGAATCATTTTTTGCTTTAAATTTTGAGTCTTTGGTAATCTTGGATTTTTCATCCTCATATTGGCTTTTGAATGACCCTCACCTTGTTCATCCTTCTTTTCTCGAATACGAGTATCATCTTTAATACAAAGGTGATGAAGAAGGGATTCCACAGTATAAGTTTTTTCATCATGATTAATTTTCTTCTTAAAGCCATTCCAAGAGGATGGAAGTTTTGAAACAATCACCTCTACTTGAAATTCACCTTGAAGATTAATTCCAGCGGCTTTAAGGTCACCAACAGTTTTTTGGAGTTCATGTTCTTGTCCAATGATAGATTTATCATTACTCATTCTAAAATTCATATAGTTTGAAATCAGAAACTTACGGTTGTTCATTCCTCGTTTTGATACTTTGTCTCCAAAGCCTTCCATAATTCCTTTGCCGTTGGAGTCATTCGATGAGCGCTATAAATAGTTTGAGAAAAAGCATTGAGGATGTGTCCTCGACACATAAATTCATCTTCTTTCCTCTTCACACATTTTTGCTTTATTTCTTCGGTGTCTTCGGGTGTGGGCTAAGGAATTTGTTCAAGGTTATTATCTAGAATGTATGCAAGTTTTAGTGATGTAAGGAAGAACATAACTTTCTCTTGCCAATGGGTGAAATTTCCTCCATCAAAACGGCCGAGTCGGATTAAGTCTTGAGTCATGACTTGGATAGATTGTGCCACTGTTCCTTCAATTTGAGTGGAGTAACAAGAATAAGAATTTTTGCCTAAAACTGTTGGATATTTGAAATGGAAAGAACGAAATAATAAATTAATTTCTGCAAGGCACGTTCTGGGAACGCTGTCTTTTAGGCAAAATTTCTCCCAATCCGGTTAAGACAGAACCACGAGTACACAATGGGTTTGATAGAATTTGCCTTCAGGATACAATGCAGTGTATGAACAATTTGTTTGATTCAAACTATGTACTGTTTGATCAAATTGAGAACACTCTGAATTTGTAATATGATAATACCAAAAGGTGGAGGATGAAGATAGGAGAAATTAGCAATTTTTGGTGTCCAAAACAGAGCCCTAAAACTCTTTTTATAGCCATTTCTGTAACTGTTCTTTAACAGTCATAGCTCTTCATGAAGCGACTCAGCAACCGTTGGATCGTGCCTGTTTGGAACAACTTTGATCTAACGGTTCAGATTAGGCGTCCCATTATAAGCGAATGGGCATCCCCTACACGGAACGCTACGAGTTCATCTAATGGTTCAGATCAAGTCCTTTCGAATTTTAAACCCTTTGATCGGATCATTTAATCACAAACGTTTATCTATTTTACCTCGTCAAAACTTTAGGCTCCCACGCCCAATCGTCCATTCGCTCCCCGCATGTCGCGATTGGTGGTGCTTAAGCACCACCGCAATGCGTAGGATCATAGCCTCTTATTTGACTTGTCAAGTAAGAATCTTAGTTGTCCTTTAGTTGATATACCACTACTTTTTGGGTTACTCTTCCAATATGGGACAATAAGGGATTTTTAGCACTCCCATATATTGCACACCCATTTGCTCATGTTTCTACCTTCTAAAATAAAACCCCAACTATGTTTAAAATAAAACACCAAATAATACAATAAAATATTAACAACTAAAGATTAAAATAAAACATCAATTAATATAATAAAAATATTATATTATATTGAAATTTATCCAACATTATGAACAATTCATCTTGACCCTAAAAAGTCCTTTTAAATTGATTTTGAGCTTCCTGATGATGCGAGCAGCCAACTAGTTAGTATCCTAAAAGAGAATATGGACATGTTTGCTTAACAATACTGTGATTCATGTGACATAAGCCATGATATTTCTTTCCATCGGTTGCACGTGTATCCTACTAACTAATAAAGATTTTTTTTCAGAAATTAGCTCCGGAGAAGGTTTGATTTGTTGATGATGAAGCTCGGAAGCTACGTCAAGTTGTGTCTATAAAACAAGTAAAATTCCCTAATATAACCCAATCTGCAATAATATAAAATTGAATAAAATCTAACTAAGAATATCTAAATAAAACTGTACAACTGTGGAACCGAACGACTCACCAAAACCATAAACTGAGTCTCAATATAAATGCGAAGGAATGGAAAACAAATCTAAACTACTAAGCATAACTAAAATAACTCCAGCCGCACCTCCAAGATAATCTCCAAAAATCATGTGCAACTACTCCAACACTAATACCTAAAAAATGTTAGTCAATAAACGAGGTCAGAGCCTGAAGCACGAATACACACTACTCCCCTCAAATAGGATCCGCGAATGATAAAGGAACTTTTCGGTATATTTCGTCGTTGCTTGAAAGTCCTCTAATCAAAACCTCAAATACCTACAAAATATAACAAACTAAAGTGTAAAGGTAAGTAAGGATATCAATCCACATCAAGGGGATAAAGCGAGGGGAAAACAATTGTAATTATTTTAAAACAATTTTTGAGAAGATGAGGGTGAAATAAGACTAAACGAAATCAAGATGTAAATAAAAGTAAATGAAAATATTAAGTAAATCTAACTAACAAAAAATCTAAAATATGAGAATGGTGAGGAAATGAAAGTGAGAACAATCATGGGATAGGATGACTCAAAATATTTTAGTTAATTAAAATTAATTATCCCAAGTTAGTATCAATATCACAAATCAACTCTCGTTAAAAATGTAATTTTAATAATAACATTTTAGTTAATTAAATTTAGCACTCCTACAACTCTTGAAAAGTATATCTAAACATCATTTAATAGATCACCCGCTAGGATCGATCTAGTAAACTAGTTTAAATCATAGAAAATAAATTTTAGAGTTAAAATTTAAATCATAATACCTCATTTGAGAGACCCCTATCTCTAGTTCGAATCTCAAATGGGTATTATAACTAGAATTCCTATTTTCTCTCGAAAATCATTTACCCTCACTCGGGGCATAAATACAAAAGTAAGAGTGCAAAATTAATCATCAAAGAGATATTCAATTTAAATAAGATAATTAAAGTAAGATTAACATCAAATAGTGGTCACCCCACCCATTGAAAGGTCATCTAACCTAACATGATTTTGAACATGATGAACAAATAATAAAGGCTATAAAAAATAAAAGAGAAGGGTAAGATGACAAATCTTCAAACAAATCTCCTTGATTTGTAAAATTGGACTCTAATCCTCCATTAAAATTGAGAAACATCCATTCAATTTGAGCTTTCCACAATATTCAATTACATACAAACACTTGATTGAATCACTCAACAATTAATTTCTCATAATTCTCTAAAAAAATAAAATTAAAATAAAAACCTACCTAAAAAAATTAAAAATATAAAGTGTTTCTCTCTCTAACTCTCTCTAGAATTCTCTTGATAGTTCTTCAAATGGTCTTGAGTCTTCATTTTATACTGGGCACGGAGCATGGGGGTAAATTGGGTAGGGATTAAATGGACATGAGGGGTGTGAAGATAAGTTGGGGTTAAAAGGGGGAAATGCACACATGTGCATGGATTGTGTGAGGTCATGTGGGAGAAAAGGTGGTTGAGTCTTGAACACAATTGAGCTGATATGGGTATAAAGGTATTTTTGAAAAAGGGTAAAAGGTTTGTTTAAATGGGTAAAAGGGTTTTTGACATGTGGGATTTTATTTTGTTTTTGTTGGTTTGTCTTCATTTTTATGCAGGTACACGTTGGAGACTTGGGAATGAAATGGGTTGAAAGGGGGAATCGGGTTTGGGTTTGACTCGAGTTGCGCAGCGGGTGAGGCTTGGGTTGGAGCTTGGATGGGAAAGGTGGTTTCGCTGGAGATGGGGGGGTCCGGGTCGGAGGCGAGTTCCTTCAGGTTTGGGGTCGGTTTGTGGTAGGGACCCGATTTTCGATTTGACCTGGGTTTAACGCTGGGCAGCGGGGTAACGATGGTAGGTCCGATGGAGGTGGGTCGTGAGTTTGTAGCGGGGCAGGATCGCGATTTCGATTTAGGTTGTGGGTAAGTGGCGCCAGGTTAGGAAGGGGTTGATTAGCAGTGGGTTGCCAAGGGTATGCAGCCAGATAGACATAGGTTCGAGTTTGGGTCTGTCCGGAGGGTTATGGTTTAACAGGTGGGTGTTGTTGTGGAGGTTAGAGATTGATGTTGGTAATGGAGGTGAGAGAATAAGAATAGGTGTGTTGAAGAAGATGATGGAGGGAGTAGGTTATAGTGTATGAGGGAGTATGGTTGTAAGGTGAGGGTGGGTGAGGTAGTGTTTAGGTGTGGGATAGTGTATGGGATTTGTTTGTGTGTGTGTTTAATTTGGATACCTAAAAATAACACTAACGAACTAAAAAATAAAATTGATAAAATTAAAAATCTAAAAATAAAATCCTAATCTAAAAATAAAATAAAGACTCAAATAAAAAAAAGAAAGTAAAAAGAAATAAAAATAAAAATAAAAATCTATTAAACTAAAAACTAAAATCCTAAATAAATGTAAAATCAAATAAAACTAAAAAAAATGAATTCCTAAAAAAAACTAATCCTAATAAAATAAAATAAAAACTAATCAAAATAAAATAAAATTACACTAATAAAAATAAAATAGAAAAATAGAAAATAAAACCTAGAAATTGTAAATAAATCTAAAATAAACTCTAAAAATAAAAATGACTCAAATTAAAAATCTAAAAAAATTAAAAAGGCACAAACTAAACACACACGGGCTTCGGGGTTGATTTAGGGACATGTTTAGGCTCGGGAGAGGTTACGGGGCAAGGTAATTAGCTCCATTTGATTACAAATTGCATTGAAACAATGCTTTTGACACCGCAACTGCAATCAAGCCTGCACATTGAACATTTACGTGCATAAGACCATTATTATCGAGAATTAGGAACTAAAATACGTCTATTTGGGGTATAAAATGTACAATTTTGGGTGCTTATCACACCACCCCCAAACAGAGCGTTGCTAGTCCTCGAGCAATAAGAGAAAGAGAAAGAGAAAGAGAAAGATAAGAAACTAAAAGTGTATCACTTTCGCGGGCACTTACGATTGCACTTAGCATGTGCAACAAGACTTTAAACTTATAGGTTGTCCTACAGGACGAGTTGTGTCTCGTGAGGGTTTGCAGGGAATATACCCACAAATCTCTTTGTTTGCAATGGGAGTCAATCTCTTCTTAGACATAGAATAATCGAACAATCCATCACAAGATAAATATGTTAGGAAATACAAGCTAGAAGTGCATAAAGAGTTATCTATATGAATACACAAGGCACATCCTTCCTAGAACTCAACGTGTGTGGTGTGAATCCGTCAAAATGCGTCGAGTATCACAAGAGTAATTCCTAGATTGCCTTTTCGAAATCAACGCTTCAACTTCAAAATCTCACAGGATATAACTCTCTCAAATGAACTCTCAAGATTTAGGGTAAGTGTATCGCTCTTGTGTGTGAGGAGGTGAATAAATGTAAGCAAGTTCAAACGTCTCACACACACATAAAAAATAACGTACATTTAGAAAGAAAAGTGATCTCATGAAAGAAATGCTAATCACTATAGTGAGAACGTCGAGTTATTCACCACGTTGACTTTCATTTGCCCGAACACCTAAGAGAGAACATGGATGATAATGGGTGAGGGTGGAAATGAAATGGAAAGGATATGATGATGTGGGTAGGATAGGATGGGTTAGTGATATGATGGATGATGGATGATGGATGATGGATGATGGATGATGGATGATGGATGAGTGATGGATATGTGAGAAGAGTGTATGATACATGAAGAGCAAATGTATTTATTACATAAAAACTAACTACAAACTCTCTTTCTTTTTTTTTTCTCTTTTTTTTATTTATTTATTTTTTCAAATTTTCTTTTCTTTCTTTTTTTTTTCGTTTTTTCATTTTTTCTCTTTTCAAACCAACAATGAAGACATTTACATTTGAAATCACACTATTTTCTAAAAAATGAAGGATGATATAGAGAATGTGGTGAGGTATGTATAAGAATATGGTAAGGTAATGGGTGAAATGAATGAGAATATGATATGGGGGAAAACCTAGTGCTCGGGACAAATTTCAAGACACATGTTTCTTACAACTCGAAAGTGATGTCATTCTTAGTGATCAAGCCAAAATTTAGTGAAGGATAATGAGATCATACAACGATTTAAGTGTGGACCCAAAAGAAGTTGAATCAACTTGTGACTCGGAGATTGCGTAAAACACTCTAAAAGGGAGAAATGCACGAATCTCACAAGCTAAAGTCTCCACTAGTGATCCTTAAGGTTTTCTTGGGAATTATAGTACTCTTCAACTCTAAACCATAGTGACTTGATAAGTGCGCAAGTTTTGTTGAGTCTAGAAATTCATGGTGCAACATGCCTTGTTACGTATTACATAAGCCATTTAGAAAAATATAAATCCTCTAGCTTGATTCCTAGACTTAAAAAGATGGATGATTGAAAATTCACAACAATAAATGAGATGAAAGAAACTGCACGAAATTTTAAAACTTAGGTTTAAAAATAAATTTTTTTCAAAAGAGGTACGATTTTGATAAAATTCCCCACCCCAAACAAAAAGGAACATCGTCCTCGATGTTAAGTAAAATGATTTTTAAAATTGAGAGCATAAGGCAGGAAAGAGATTACTAGAATCAACCGCTAATGAAATGGACAGATGGAGCCAAGAAGAAACCTGAATGAGTGATAAGAAAGAAAAAAATGTGTACAAGTCTAAAAATCATGGTATAGCATTGGGTGATGTGGAACACCACCCCCGAATAGGATGAGACTCATACAAGAAACGCGGGATGCCTACCGGTAGCGCTAAGTTTAATGTCTTCAGTTAGACCGAATCATTCTCACCCTAAAGATAATATCTATGAAAGTGCAGGGCGACAGAAAAATTGGGTGATGATAATCACCCCCAAACAAGACTGGAGGGTCAGTCTTGTTGGAAACAAGCTAAAGTGGTCAATACACCTGTATGGAAAAGTGCATCACACGATGCAAAGCATTGGGGGACCATGTGCGGGTGGGAAAAAGGGCAAAGGTGAGGGTGGAAAGGGTGAAGAGGTATTGGCCACAGGCCCTGTTGAGCTTAAAGGTGGGGGAAACTAGGGCCCCATAAACATGGTGCTCAAGCTGGATGGGGAGGAAAAATGGTTTGGCTAGTGGGATGGGATGGGCCTCAGAAAAATTACACGATAGTTCTATGAATGGACGATGATAATGGTCACGCCGTGGCACACCAGGGAGTTGTCGAGGGGAAAAATCAACACCACGAGAGAGTGGCGGGTATAGGGTAACAATCTCGATGTCACGGAAGTGGAGAGTATCACCATAACTCTCGTGGAAGGTGGATGATGGTTTTAGGCGAGGATCTAAAAATGTAGATGGAAACTTGAAATGTGTAAAATCAAGATCCCAACAAGGTGGTGGGGTGGAAGGGATAATGGGTGGGTCAGGTGGGATAAACGGTGGAGGAAGATGATCCAACTCAAGCATGGGAGACACACACTCATTGGGAGGAGTAAAGGAATACTCACAAGGGAGTGTGGTTTCTAAAGATGGAGTGGTCAACTTCTTCATAATAGTCACATCGGTGAATGTGGTGGGTGGGTAAGATAAGGTACCAAGATTAAAGATAGAGGAATCACTAGAAATATCTATCTCAAAGGGAGCCATGCATGGTGGGACATCATCCATATCCGGATAGGTAGGAACTATCACGGATTCTATCTCGGGAAAATGGTGATCACTCGTAGTCAGAGCTAACCAAGGATGAATTTGTTCATTGGGAACACAGGGGTGAAGCTCGATAGATGTAGACTCGGGCATTTTTTTGGATATTACGGGAGTGGGAACCTCAAGTTTGGGTTCCTTTAGATTTTTTGGGAGCAAATCAGTCTCACTAATGAAAGGTAAGTCAACACAATTGTCGACTTGGGACCCAGACCATGGAATGGTATCAATTTTGAGATTCTGAGGGTGGTAGGGTTGGTCATACTCAAAATACGTGTCATAAGAGGACACATAATCATCACACTCATTTGCAATGATGGATGGATCCACGGGAATGTCCGACTCTCTTGCACACTCAAATTCATTTAATCGTTGTTCAAGCCTTTGGAGAGCTTGAGTTTGAATTTGAGTGGCTTGCTCTTGCTCGATAATGAATTTTTGCAAGAGTACCTTGAGAGCGGAGG
Source organism: Sambucus nigra (assembly GCA_949130495.1). Lineage (NCBI taxonomy): Eukaryota > Viridiplantae > Streptophyta > Magnoliopsida > Dipsacales > Adoxaceae > Sambucus > Sambucus nigra. Next base: position 199,115,926 of record OX422221.1, on the reverse strand, counting down.
TGGATGATGGTAGAGTGACGGGTGGTGGTGGTGGTTGAGGTGGACACAACTCGCTATGGACAGGACTATACGGAGAATACTCGTATGAAATGTGTGGAGTGGGGCCAAGTTCATCATACACGAAAGGATCGCTTTCGTGATGGGAAATTGGTTGATACTCATAGGGTGCGTAGTGAGGGAACTGATCCTGAACGGTTGCACATGGTTTCCATGACGACTGTTGGAACTTATGAGGATCCACAACATCGGGTTGGGATTCGTATTGCATGAAAGGGTGATCAGGCCTCCACGAATAACTAGGGTACTCACACAACTCGGGATGAGATACATCGGGATAATAGGTCGAGATGGATTCCGGAACAGTGTCATATGGATACACATATTCCACGGTGGGTTCGGATGGATATGGAATGTAAAGGCACTCATGGGACATGTGATCGACCTAATAACAATGGGTGCACAACAAAGTATGAGACACATCGACACTTCACACCGAGGGTGATGGAATAGGAGGTGAGTGCATAGATGGTGCAAGAGTATTAACGGTATTTGTGAGAGAGGTGAAACCACTAAGAATATCATAAAGAGACGGCTCAGGATCACTCTCACACGTGTTGCATGTCAATGGGAAATGACCAAAGTACGTAAGGGACGTTTTTCAGCTATGATGAGAAAAAATATATTTTTGTAATTTTTAAATATTTTCAAAAGGAAAGAAAATATTTTTGGATTTTTCTAAAAGTAAGAGAAAGAAAATATTTTTGGATTTTTCTAAAAATAAAGGAAGAAAATATTTTTGGATTTTTTTGGAAGAAAAGGTGGGGAAAATATGGACTCTTGATTTTGGACGAACCAACTAAAACCGACTACCGAAAAATGAATTGGACACACGCAAGTCAAGGATAATACCTAACTAACACATAGCCATTTTTTATCTTTAATTTTAATGACAGGGTAGTCAAATTTTAATTAAGTTCGTGGGCGATAAAATATCACGGAATTTATCTGAGTGATCTCCGTTGCAAAAATGTTCTCCTATTGGTCTAACTAGTTGATTGATTTTAATTTTAATGATGGCTAGGGTAGCACACAATGGTAAGCGAGTGAGTCGGGTGATGAAATCTCTTCTCGTGAGTGACCGGGTGTAAGTCTTAGTTGATTAATTCATCACACACATTCGAAAATAAATGCGATAATAAAATCACACATGTACACACAATAATTGACTCGCTAACAGGAGAGGCGCAATGGTTTAAGAGATGTACCTCCCACGGTTTCTACGCTGTGTGGTGCCAAAAAATTTGAGTCGATCGGGGGGAGATTACGCCTATCTCAATCGGCCCCGGGAGTCCTACCGACCCAAGGTAGAGAGGCTTATAAATCCTCTCCTTTGGATGCCTTCTCTCTACCCTGTCCGATTTCTCTATCACGCTTCACAATTAATTATTACAAATTTAAATGAAAAATAAATTTGAAAAACGTCGCTAATGCCGTTTAATACAAGATTAAACTGTATAAGCAACTCCGAAATGTTTGTTGGAGAAACCCTTTTCTTTTGAAAATAAAAATTATAAACAAGATGTGTTTACAAAGAAACTTATGTACGAGAGTAATTAAGACTGTGTAATCAGTTTTTAAAACTAAGGCAGTTTCAAAAATTCAGCACACTTATAGAATGAGATGAGTAGATGAAGATAATCAACACACAGTTTTTAACGTGGTAAAACCTCTCCCAACAGAGGAAACATCCACGGTGACTTCTAAGTCACAAAAACAAAAATCCACTAATAACAAAAAATAGTTACAAACAATACAACATGCAAGCACACAAATCAACCTATTCTAAGTTTAGGCATATACCCCACTTGGTGTCCTTCTAACTTCTCATAGATCTGATTTGTTGATGATGTTCTTCCAGTTTGCTAACTTCCTTTGCTTTAGCTTCTTTACGTCGACTCAATGATCTCTGATCTTATACACAACACTTCCAGTGTAGTAGTGTGTTAAGTGTTTGTGAAGTGATCCCTATTCACATGCATGAACTCACACACACTTAGATTTACAGACAGTCCTATAAAAATTACATATAAAGTCTATATGCAGTGATTTTGTTATTTTTCTTTCTTACAAATCTAAAAACCTTTTTGACCTTTAATATAACCCAGATTCCACGGAAATCTTGCTTCAAAATCGGTCAAGACCTTAATCAATCTCTTTTTGAAAACATTTGTGAGATTGAAAATCTCCAAGTGTGAATCCAACTAGGTCAGGTTAAGTTTTGTAAAAACAGAAACTATAAAACATTTTCAAAACCAAATCAGTAAAGATTTTCTTAAAAAAATGCAGATCTAGTGAAAATGTAACATGCAGAATGTAGATCTAAAGTTTCTATGAAAAAGAAACAAGATCTTCACACGAATGTTTAAGTTGTGAACAAGATCAAGGACAAAGAGGTTTCTGCTTCAAAAGAACAAACCACTCTCTCTCTCTCAAACACTCAAGGTTGTGTTTGGGTTTGAATGTACGAAGGTTTGTTTCAGAGAAAGTGAAGTGTTTTGATTTAGGGTTAGGGTTTGGCTAACTGTTTCCCTTTCTCTCTATTTTTTTTTCTCTTCTCTCACTTCTCTCTTCTCTCTATTTTTTTCTCTCTTCTCTCACTTCTCTCTTCTCTCTCACTTCTCTCTTATTTATTTTTTCTCAGAAAGAGAATGCCCAAAAGTCTTCTAAGGCTGAGAAGTGGAGGGTATTTATAGGGCTGAGGGAAGGTTCTGGATGTTCGAGGTAAATCAATGGCTGAGATCAAGTCTTGCAAACTTTGACTTGATCCAAAGTTTATAAAACAACGGTGATAAGAAATGATTGTGATTGGTTCATATGGATAGCACCGGGATTAACTAAGAACACATGCAGACCCTTGATAAGGAATGATCCAACGTTCAGCAATCAACCATCCAACCTTCTCACAAAAGAAACACAAATAGGTACGCCCGGAGGATGACAAGTGTAGGCTTGTGAGTGGCTCTCACACGCGCGTCTAAAATAATTACAGAAGGTACCCTGAAGTCTCTAGCGCTTTGAGATCCTACCCAACCAAGCATTCGAGTGAGAAATGAAGTTTCCAAAATAGAATATTAACCCCACAAATTTTATAATCCCATTTTATTAATAAAAACATTTATTTAAAAAAAGTTTAAAAATGTTTAAAAAATATTTAAAAATTCCCAAAAATAATTAAAGCTCCAATTCAAGGGGAATTAAACACACACTCAATTTTAAGCAAAATGAACACATGTATGCACTTCTAATTGTGTGTAGTGTGATTCAATTTTTACCATCATGGAACATTGAAGAGGATTAGAGAGATAAGTTCTGAGGCTTTTTGGTTTCTAGGATGGACTACCAATTTTGTCACTATTTCCAAACTAGTTGAACACTTATACAGTATAGACTTAAGCAAGTCAAAGGTATAAGGTGCTTCAATCTCCCCCTTTGGAAATATGAGACAAAATCTCCTTTGAGTTAGCTTAAAACTCGTAGGGAACCAAAAGAAATAAAACCTAGTCCTATACAAAAGATACTATCTACCCATTTCCTAGAAAGTCAAAAATTACATAACTCAACTATTTACAAATATGTACACTAGAAAAGGTAGATAATCAGTAGAAGAGATTCCTGCAAATATGCACACTAGGATCAAACAGTTTAGATGAAATGTGAACAAAAAATTGAACTCATAAAACTCAAATTTCTCCCCCATTTTGTCTCAAATGGACAAAGGGTAAAACTTAAAGTCTTAAGAGTTTAATCAGCGCATACCATGCCTATAGAATTTCGAAAATACAGAAATCTGTTATAGTCTAAAGGTTTAGTGAACATGTCTGCAAGTTGCAGATCAGTAGGCAGGTAATGAATTTTTAATTCCTTAGTTTCAACAAGTTCGCGAATAAAATGATGCCTTATTTTAATATGCTTAGTTCGCGAGTGTTGAACCGGGTTTTTAGATATGTTAATGGCGCTTTGATTGTCACAATACAATTGTAATTGATCTTCTTTAATCCCATAATCACTTAACATCTATTTTATCCATAACAATTGGGCACAGCAACTTCCTGCTGCTATATATTCGGACTCAGCCGTAGATAAAGATGTCCAATTCTGTTTTTTACTACTCCAACCAACTAAATTATTGCCCCCATAATAACAGGCACCTGATGTACTTTTACTATCATCAGTACAAACGGCCCAATCAGCATCAGTATACCCTATGATGGTGCTACAGGTATCCTTAGTGTACCTAAGTCCAAGATTAAGAGTGCCTTTTATGTACTTTATTATACGTTTTACACTCAATAAATGGCTCTTTTTAGGGTTATTCTGGTAACGAGCACACAGACATACAACATACATTATGTCTGGTCGTGAGGCAGTTACATAGAGTAGGCTACCAATCATACTACGATAGAGTGTGGAATCAACTGACTTACCATTTTCATCTTTACATAATTTAACAGTAGTACTCATAGGCGTTTTGGAAACTTTAGCATTATCTAAACCAAATTTCTTAACAAGGTCTAAGGCATACTTGGTTTGAGAGACAAATAGTCCATCAGAATTCTGTTTCACTTGAAATCCTAAGAAAAGTTGTAGCTCCCCCATAAGGGACATGTGAAATTCCTTATGCATAATAGCAGAAAAAGATTTAACTTCAGAGTTTGAAGTTGACCCGAAAATGATGTCGTCTACATAAACTTGGGCTATAATAATGTTTTTGTCAAAATGTTTGACAAAGAGAGTCTGGTCATTTCCTCCTCTCTTAAAACCCTTATCCAACAAAAAGTTGGAAAGGCGTTCATACCAAGCTCTAGGAGCTTATTTTAATCCATACAAAGCCTTTTTTAGACGAAAGACATGGTTAGGGTATTTAGGATCAATGAACCCTTTGGGTTGTTCTACATATGTTTCTTCGGATAGAATTTCATTGAGGAAGGCAGATTTGACGTCCATTTGACAAAGTGTGAATTTTAAGTGACACGCTATGGCGAAAAGAAGTCGAACAGATTCAAGACGAGTGACAGGGGAAAAAGTCTCGCTAAAATCTATTCCTTCTATTTGAGAGTAGCCTTGAGCAACTAGTCTAGCTTTGTTTCTAAGGATTACCCCATTTTCATCAGATTTGTTCTTAAAAATCCAACGTGTCCCAATAACATTTTTGTTTTGAGGCCGCGGTACAAGATACCAGACATCGTGAATGACAAATTGTAAAAGTTCTTCCTGTATAGAAGAAATCCAGTGTGTGTCATTCAATGCTTCATTAACATTTTTCGGTTCCACAAGGGAGACGAAACATGCATAATTAGCATAATTTCTTAACTGGGATCTAGTACGAACTGGCTCATTAGGATTACCGACCACGTTGTCAATGGGATGATCTTTAGAAACCCAGCCAGGTACTTCTGGACTCTCAATAGGTAATGAGTCATCTATTTCTGGTGAATCAGTTTTGAAATCATTTTCATATTCAACCACAATAGGTGATTCAGATATCTTATTTTCGACAATAGTGTCGCTTACAATTACATTTATCGATTCCATAAGGGCCTTAGTACGCAAATTGTATATACGATAAGCACGATTGTTTGGAGAGTATCCTAAGAAGATGGCTTTATCACCACGTGTCTCGAATTTAGACAGATGTTCTCTGTCTTTACAGACATAACACTGACTTCCGAAGGTTCTTAGATATGTCAGATTAGGCTTCTTATCGTACCACAACTCATAAGGAGTTTGTTTAGAGTTTTTCCTAAGGTAAACTCTATTTATGATATGACATGCAGTTCTAATAGATTCTACCCAGAAGTATTTAGGTAGAGATTTGGCATGCAACATGACACGTGCCATCTCTTGAAAAGTTCGGTTTTTCCTTTCAGCAATACCATTCTGCTGAGGAGTTTTAGGGGCACTAAATTCATGTTTGTAACCGTTGAAGTCACAATATTCAACTATTCCTGTGTCTATGAACTCTCCCCCTCTATCACTACGAATGCGATTGACTTGAGTGTCCTTCTCATTTTCAATTCTTAATAAAATTTTCAAAAAATTCTGAAACGTGTCAGATTTTTGTTTCAAGAAGGCAACCCAAGTGAATCGTGTGAAATCATCAACCATGACAAGGATATAACTGTGTCCACAAAGACTAACAGTTCTAGAGGGACCAATAAGATCCATATGGATGAGATCTAAAGGTCTAGAGGTGAGAATGTCTTTAACTTTTTTATGCGAAGTCTTAACTATTTTTCCTTCCTGGCAATGACCACAGACAACACTTGAAATAGGTTTAATTTTAGGAATTCCTCTAACAATCTCTTGACTAGACAATCTACCAAGGATATCATAACTTAGGTGACCCATACGATTATGCTAGATCTCATTGTCATCCATTCTGACAATGTTACAGGTTTCGGAACTAGTCTTGACAGTATAACAATTGTCAGGTGTTCTAAATCCTGTAATAATGCATTCACCTTTATCATTTAGAATTTTACAATTGTTCTTTGAAAAGGTGACAGTATGGTCAGAGTCACAAAATTGTGATATACTTAGGAGGTTGGCTTTGAGGCCTTTAACTAATAGATCATTTTCGAGAACAGGTATTCCTTCTTCTTTTAGGGTTCCTTTACCTATGATCTGAGATGAAACTCCGTCACCAAAAACTACTTTCCCACCAGCAAATCTGGTTTTGTTTAAAAGTTTGGTTTCATCTCCTGTCATATGTTTGGAGCATCCTGAATCTAAATACCAACCAGATGAAGTGTGTTCAGCTTTTAAGGCAGTGATGACAATGTTACACTTCATTTGGGGTAAAAGATCATCTTTTCTAACCCAAATAGCTCTAGTTTTAATTTTGCGCAAGTTTGCCCTCATTTGATAAAATTTTCGAGACACAGCTTTTTGTCGAAAAACATTTGGAGCAGCAAACTTATTATTGTGAAAAATTTGAGCTTTTGGTTTAGGAAAGTTTCTAGGAGAATTTCTCTTAAATGAACTCTTAGTTTTGGTCTTTCTATTTCTGTAGTTAGAGTTCTTATCAGGTTGTCTTGGAAGGACATAATTGTTACGACTTTGCCTAGAATAGTTAAAGTTCTTGTAGACAGAAGTGTTGTAAACAGGGGTGTTTAGACGCCTAGCATAACAACCTTCAAAGGAATGACCATAAATGTCACAGTAGGAGCAATATTGATTGCTCGAGGGATGAATTTCCTTAGAAAAACTTCTAAAAATGGGTTTAACAGCATTCTGTTCAGTAGAGCTATTCCTAGGAGGGATGGCCTTAAAGGTAAAATCAGCCTTTCTGATCAAAGGACAAACGTATTTAGTCTTAAGTGCAGTTTCAGCCTTAGAATTACTAGACTCTCCAATGTCTTTCTCTTGTTGCTTTTGATCAAATTCCTTTTTAATAAAATGAAAGTCTGGACATGTTTCAATTGGTCTTTTGCCCCCAGACACAAACTTAATAGGTTCAAGATTTGTAGTTTGTGGTTTGTTCTTAGGGAAAAATCCAATACCGGTTCTATCATCAGAATTGGTCTTGGAGTCAACAACAAAGTCAGTAAAACAGTTTGAATTGTTTTCAAACTTAGAGATTTTTTTGAAAACAGTAGCTGTCTTTGTTTTTGCTTCCTCCAGTTCTAATAATGTTCCCTTGTATTTCATTTCCAGGGTTTCATTAGCTTTAGTCAAATCTTTTAATTTTTGATCAAAAGTTTCAATTTCAGATTGATGAGTCAGACACTGGTTAGTGTACTCTTCAGCATTCAACTTCACAATAAGACTTAGATCATCTAATTTCTTAGTCAGGTCTCTAACAGTCTTCTCCAATCTAGTGCCTTTTTTAAGAGTTTTAGCATACAAAGTATGGATATCAGGGAGGTCATCTGTGTCTGAGTCGCTAAGTGAAGTGTGTGTAGTGACCCCTAACGATTCAGTTTTAGTACTCACGCACCCATTTACATCGTCGTTATCGATATCACTTTGACTCACACACACGGAACTAGAACTAGCAACATTTTCAGACAATAAAGCATCTAGGCCAATCAAAGGAGTATTCACACAAGCAGAAGTAGGAGCATCATTATCACACACAGGTATATCATCATTGTAAATGATCTTAGCATAAAAAGACATACAAGGGTCAAGTACATTGGATGACTCAAGTTCCTCTTCATCAGAGTCACTTGAATCATTCCAAGTTTTACAGACATTGGCTCTATTGTGTGTGTTGGGTTTATTCAGATTAACTCTGCAATCGTGAGCAATGTGACCTAGTTTCCCACATCTAAAACATTCAATCTTTTTAAGGTCTCTAGTGGGTCTGGAATTGTTGTCCTTAGGATGTTTGTCAAGACCTCTCTCATGAGGTTTGGGATTAGACAGAGTAGGATAATTAGGCTTGCCTTGTTTAGTTGCCTGTTTGTTTCAAAATTTGACAATTTTCTTAAATTGTTTAGACATCAAGGCAATCTGATTATCTAGTTTGTCTATATCGCACTCCTCATCAGAGTCAGAGTTGGTCAAATTAGACTCAAGTTTGGGTATCTTAGAGGCAAAACTCAAGTTAGAGTTGGGCTGTTTTCTTTGGGAATGATTTAATTGTTTCTTAAAGTCTAATTCCATTTCCACAGTTCTATTTTTGCTACTGAGTAACTCAGGGTTAAGGTTTTGATCATTCATTTCCTCAATAGCATACCTCTTACTGTCAAACTTTTGTGGTAATGACCTTAGAATTTTAGAGACAATTTCATTCCTATCATAAGTTATACCATTAGCATGCAACTTAGTAACTATATCAGTTAAGTTCATGTAAAAATCATCAAAAGACTCAGAATCAGACATGATCAAAGAGTTGTACTGCTGGATAAGCATTTGAGTTTTAGCAGCTTTAACTCTTGAGTCTCCTTCATGGGCAGTGATTAATGTGTCCCAAGCTTCCTTAGAAGTGGCACAAGATGAGATTCGTTTGAACTCATACTCATTAATAGACATAAAAATGGCATTCTTGCCTTTATTATTATTTCGAGAAATGGTTTTCTCTTCTTGGGTAAATTCACTTAAGATTTTCTTTACCCTCTCATCACTTCCTTCAGTGGCTGGTTTAGTAGGATAAGTGTATCCATTTTCAATAATGTCCCAGACATCATCTCCTAAAGTCCCTTGGATGAAGGCAACCATTCTTACTTTCCAGTAAGCAAAGTTGTATCTATCAAAGAGTGGAGGTCTGGACAGATTACCAAACCTTTCATTCTTCTCGTCCATAGTTAGATTTTTCAGAAAACGATTTCAGAAACACAAGATCTTTTGAAATAAAAGTTAACAGGGCTCTGATACCAATTGAAAAACGTCGCTAATGCCGTTTAATACAAGATTAAACTGTATAAGCAACTCCGAAATGTTTGTTGGAGAAACCCTTTTCTTTTGAAAATAAAAATTATAAACAAGATGTGTTTACAAAGAAACTTATGTACGAGAGTAATTAAGACTGTGTAATCAGTTTTTAAAACTAAGGCAGTTTCAAAAATTCAGCACACTTATAGAATGAGATGAGTAGATGAAGATAATCAACACACAATTTTTAACGTGGTAAAACCTCTCCCAACAGAGGAAACATCCACGGTGACTTCTAAGTCACAAAAACAAAAATCCACTAATAACAAAAAATAGTTACAAACAATACAACATGCAAGCACACAAATCAACCTATTCTAAGTTTAGGAATATACCCCACTTGGTGTCCTTCTAACTTCTCATAGATCTGATTTGTTGATGATGTTCTTCCAGTTTGCTAACTTCCTTTGCTTTAGCTTCTTTACGTCGACTCAATGATCTCTGATCTTATACAGAACACTTCCAGTGTAGTAGTGTGTTAAGTGTTTGTGAAGTGATCCCTATTCACATGCATGAACTCACACACACTTAGATTTACAGACAGTCCTATAAAAATTACATATAAAGTCTATATGCAGTGATTTTGTTATTTTTCTTTCTTACAAAACTAAAAACCTTTTTGACCTTTAATATAACCCAGATTCCACGGAAATCTTGCTTCAAAATCGATCAAGACCTTAATCAATCTCTTTTTGAAAACATTTGTGAGATTGAAAATCTCCAAGTGTGAATCCAACTAGGTCAGGTTAAGTTTTGTAAAAACAGAAACTATAAAACATTTTCAAAACCAAATCAGTAAAGATTTTCTTAAAAAAATGCAGATCTAGTGAAAATGTAACATGCAGAATGTAGATCTAAAGTTTCTATGAAAAAGAAACAAGATCTTCACATGAATGTTTAAGTTGTGAACAAGATCAAGGACAAAGAGGTTTCTGCTTCAAAAGAACAAACCACTCTCTCTCTCTCAAACACTCAAGGTTGTGTTTGGGTTTGAATGTACGAAGGTTTGTTTCAGAGAAAGTGAAGTGTTTTGATTTAGGGTTAGGGTTTGGCTAACTGTTTCCCTTTCTCTCTCTTCTCTCTATTTTTTTTTCTCTTCTCTCACTTCTCTCTTCTCTCTATTTTTTTCTCTCTTCTCTCACTTCTCTCTTCTCTCTCACTTCTCTTTTATTTATTTTTTCTCAGAAAGACGAATGGCCAAAAGTCTTCTAAGGCTGAGAAGTGGAGGGTATTTATAGGGCTGAGCGAAGGTTCTGGATGTTCGAGGTAAATCAATGGCTGAGATCAAGTCTTGCAAACTTTGACTTGATCCAAAGTTTATAAAACAACGGTGATAAGAAATGATTGTGATTGGTTCATATGGATAGCACCGGGATTAACAAAGAACACATGCAGACCCTTGATAAGGAATGATCCAACGTTCAGCAATCAACCATCCAACCTTCTCACAAAAGAAACACAAATAGGTACGCCCGGAGGATGACAAGTGTAGGCTTGTGAGTGGCTCTCACACGCGCGTCTAAAATAATTACAGAAGGTATCCTGAAGTCTCTAGCGCTTTGAGATCCTACCCAACCAAACATTCGAGTGAGAAATGAAGTTTCCAAAATAGAATATTAACCCCACAAATTTTATAATCCCATTTTATTAATAAAAACATTTATTTAAAAAAAGTTTAAAAATGTTTAAAAAATATTTAAAAATTCCCAAAAATAATTAAAGCTCCAATTCAAGGGGAATTAAACACACACTCAATTTTAAGCAAAATGAACACATGTATGCACTTCTAATTGTGTGTAGTGTGATTCAATTTTTACCATCATGGAACATTGAAGAGGATTAGAGAGATAAGTTCTGAGGCTTTTTGGTTTCTAGGATGGACTACCAATTTTGTCACTATTTCCAAACTAGTTGAACACTTATACAGTATAGACTTAAGCAAGTCAAAGGTATAAGGTGCTTCAAAATTGTGTCTCTATGCACCGCAATACACGCCGAGAATAGAATAAAAATAATACAAGCCTTCTAAAATAAAGAAAAAATGTTACGAAAAAGTAACAAAATGTGAAAAATAAACGAACTACAATATGAAATCCGCTCAAAGTGCTTCACGCTCTCAAGAATGACAACGACGCCATTTGATAACTTGACTTTTGTGCGTAGTAGTTGTTTGAAGCCAAGTCAATCGAAACCTCAAATACCCACAAAATATAACAAACTAAAGTGTTGAGGTAAGTAAGGGTATCAATTCACATCAAGGGGGTAAAAGGAGGGGAAAACAATTGTAATTCACTTTTATTTTCTTTTGGAAATTTTTATTTTTCTATTTTTTTAGCTTTTCTAATATTAAAACAATTTTTGAGAAGATGAGGGTGAAATAAAACTAAACTAAATCAAGATGTAAATCAAAGTATTAACTAAATCTAACTAACTAAAAATCTAAAATATGAGAATGGTGCGGAAATAAAAGTGAGAACAATTAAGGGATAGGATGACTCAAAATATTTTAGTTAATCAAAATTAATTAGTTCATTAAAATTAATTATCCCAAGTTAGTATCAAAATCACAAATCAACTCTCGTTAAAAATGTAATTTTAATAATAACATTTTAGTTAATTAAATTTAACACTCCTACAACTCTTGAAAAGTAGATCTAAACATCATTTAATAGATCACCCGCTAGGATCGATTTAGTAGACTAGTTTAAATCATAGAAAATAAATTTTATAGTTGAAATTTAAATCATAATACCACACTTAAGAGACCCCTATCTCTAGTTCGAATCTAAAATGGGTATTATAATTATAATTTCGATTTTCTCTCAAAAATTATTTACCCTCTCTCGAGGCGTAAATACAAAAGTAAGAGTGCAAAATTAATCATCAAAGAGATATTTAATTTAAATAAGCTAATTAAAGTAAGATTAACATCGAATAATGATCACCCCACCTCTTGAAAGGGTATCTAGACTAAAATGATTTTGAACATGATGAACAAATAATCAAGGCTATACAAAATAAAAGAGAAGGGTAAGAGGACAAATCTTCAATAAAATCTCCTTGATTTGCAAAATTGGACTCTAATCCTCCATTGAAATTGAGCAACATCCATTCAATTTGAGCTTTCCATAATATTCAATTACATACAAACACTCAATTGAATCACTCAACAATTAATTTCTCACAATTCTCTAAAAAAACAAATTAAAATAAAAACCTACCTAAAAAAATTAAAAATATAAAGTGTTTCTCTCTATAACTCTCTCTAGAATTCTCTTGATAGTTCTTCAAATGGTCTTGAGTCTTCATTTTATACTGGGCATGGATCATGGGGGTAAGTTAGATAGGGATTAAATGGACATGAGGGGTGTGAGGATAAGTTTGGGTTAAAAGGGGGAAATGCACACATGTGCATGGATTGTGTGAGGTCATGTGGGATAAATGGTGGTTGAGTTTTAAACAAACTTGAGCTGATATGGGTATAAGGGTATTTTTGGAAAAGGGTAAAAGGTTAGTTTAAATGGGTAAAAGGGTTTTTGACATGTGGGATTTTATTTTGTTTTTGTTGGTTTGTCTTCATTTTTATGCAGGTACACGTTGGAGACTTGGGAATGAAATGGGTTGGAAAGGGGAATCGGGTTTGGAGGGGGTTTGGGTTTGACTTGAGTTACGCAGGGGGTGAGGCTCGGGTTGGAGCTTGGATGGGGCAGGTGGTTTCGCCAGAGATGGGGGGGTTCGGGTCGGATGCGAGTTCCTTCGGATTTGGGGTCAGTTCGTGTTAGGGGCTCGGTTTTCGGGTTGACTTGGGTTTAACGTCGGGCAGCGGGGTAACGATGGTAGGTTCGATGGAGGTGGGTCGTGAGTTTGTAGTGGGGTAGGGTCGCGATTTCGATTTGGGTTGTGGGTAAGTGGTGCCGAGTTAGGAAGGGGTTGTTTAGCAGTGGGCTGCCAAGGGTATGCTGCCGGATCGACACAGGTTCTAGTTTGGGTCTTTCCGGAGGGTTATGGTTTAACAGGTGGGTGATGTTGTGGAGGTTAGAGATTGATGTTGGTAATGGAGGTGAGAGAATATGAATGGGTGTGTTGGAGAAGATGATGGAGGGATTAGGTTATGGTGTGTGAAGGAGTATGGTTGTAAGGTGAGGGTGAGTGATGTAGTGTTTAGGTTTGGGATAGTGTATGGGATTTGTTTGTGTGTGTATTAGTTTGGTTGTGTGTGTGTTTAATTTGGACACCTAAAAATAACACTAACGAACTAAAACATAAAATTGATAAAATTAAAAATCTAAAAATAAAATCCTAATCTAAAAATAAAATAAAGACTCAAATAAAGAAAAGAAACTAAAAAGAAATGAAAATAAAAATAAAAATCTATTAAACTAAAAACTAAAATCCTTAATAAATGTAAAATCAAATAAAACTAAAAAAAATGAATTCCTAAAAAAAACTAATCCTAATAAAATAAAATAAAAACTAATCAAAATAAAATAAAATTACACTAATAAAAATAAAATAGATAAATAGAACATAAAACCTAGAAATTCTAAATAAATCTAAAATAAACTCTAAAAATAAAAACGACTCAAATTAAAAATCTAAAAAAATTAAAAAGGCACAAACTAAACACATACGGGCTTCAGGGTATATTTAGGGACATGTTTAGGCTCGGGCGAGGTTACGGGGCAAGGTAATTAGCTCCATTTGATTGAAAATTGCCTCGAAATAATGCTTTTGACATCGCAAATGCAATCAAGCCTACACATTGAACATTTACGCGCATAAGACCATTATTGTCAAGAATTAGCAACTAAAATACGTCTATTCATGGTATCAAATTTACACTTTTGGGTGCTTATCAATGAACCTAGAAAATAGCATTATATGCAATAAATATCACAATAGAGTATTTTAATCAGACGAGTAATTTAAACGCGTAAAAGATAATTACTAACTCCCCCCAGAGATTCTTATAAAAATCACACCAATATATTTTAATTATCCCACTACTCCAAAGTATTAATTGAATTCAATTAACCCAAAGTTATCATTTATCTCAATTTTATTATCCATTATGATACGTCCGCAATAAATTCTAGATTGGCAGTGGACATTAGAAAGTGAGTTTGTTATGCACCTGGATTTTGATTAACAATGTTAATATTAAACTGCTGCTATTATATTTTATTTAAGTTAATTATATTGCAGTGAGTGATGGATCCACACGAGCCGCATGATAGAGCAGAGGGTGAGGCGTCCTATGTACCTAATAGTCAGTAAGGACATAGACCTATTGAAGTGGATGAACCAGAGGTGCAACAACAACCTGTTGATGACGTGGGAAGAATATTAAGTGCTGTGGCACAACTTATGGAACAAGCAAGAGGGGGAGAACATGTTGGGGATAGGGACAAATTACATGAGAGGTTCATGAAGTTAAATCCGCCTGCATTTACTGGGACTACGGATCCGTTAGTGGCAGAGGGGTGGATTCAAAAAATGGAAACAATATTCAAGGTGATGGAAGTGCGAGATGAACAAAAGGTTTTGTTAGCAACCTTTAGATTGGAGAATGATGCAAAGTGATGATGCTGAGATTTAGCACCACCGGGTAAGTGATAAGGAGCTCAAACAGTAGTAACCATGGCAGCCATAGAGATGTATAAGTGTATAAGTATGTAGAAGGGGATGAGTATAAGAGGAAATAAGACAATGATGTATAGTGATTCAGCCAGTTTGGCCTACATCCACTGTGAGTGTGTGATCCACTAAGTATGGGCACTAATGGCCTTGGATACAATGCACATAAGCTCACTTTCTCTCTCTACTTTGTGTACAAGCAGAGTTTTAGCTAGGGTTACAATAATTTTATCCCTTGTAGGGTTGTAGGTGACAAGTATATATAGGTCTTGGGGGGTGTAGTGTACCCCCCAAGTATGCATGGTGCATGTGAATGATGATCTAGCCAATCCCCTGTTGACACCTGTAGATGTCAAATGATGACATAATATTCCCCCACGTGAGGGTGTGATTTTGTTATAACGGTCTCCCATGTGCCATGTGAGCCTCATGCGCACTGTTCCACGCATCTCCCAAACTACGCGCTGTGATGATATCACCCTCGGCCTATGAGCCGAGGACGAGGGCAAAGTTCCTTCCGGTGATGAGTCTGGCCTAATTCTGGCCTCGTACTGTCGTACCCTCAGAGGGTCATCCGGAGCCTGATGAAGGGTCGGCCCCTTGAGGGGTCGTCCGGAGCCTAATGAAGGGTCGGCCTTCTGAGGGGTCGTCCAGAGCCTGATGAAGGGTCGGCCCCTCGAAGGGTCGTCCGGAGCCTGATGAAGGGTCGGACCCTCTGAGGGGTCGTCCGGAGCCTGATGAAGGGTCGGACCCTCGGAGGGTCGTCCGAAGCCTGATGAAGGGTCAGCCCCTGAGGGGTCGTTCGGAGCCTGATGAAGTGCAGGGCGCCCTTAGCATGGTTGAGGGTATATACGGGTATATCAATCACCCCCCAGCCCTTAGCCATAGATGATGCTGAGATGGTTGAGGGATAAAGTTGCTTTTGAGACTAAGTGTATGGTCTGTTTGATGAGTGACACCTATCGAACTGATTTGACAGCTGTCAAATTTTTATCCAATGTCGTTCCAATTTTCGTGGCATGGCGGCTACATGCTGCTTGGGGCTTTGTGACCTAATGATGTCCTCCTCGTGGGCTGTGCTTTGGCTTGGGTAATAGGCCCACTCATTACTAAGGTATTTAAGAGATTTTTATAACCTTTCACTCTCTTCTTCTTCTTTGCGCCCAAGTTCTCTCTCTCTAGCCTTTCACCAGTCTTCATTGCCATTTCTGCAGTCTTCGATCCTTCAAGCTTAGCAACTTTGCCCTTTCTCTTCAGGTAATCCTTCACCCCCAGCGTCCTCTTTACTTTCATTACTTTTTTTTCTTTTTGGTTTTAGGCCTGTAGGGCTTGATTTGGGTCGTTTTACAACTTTTTCGGCGACTGATTGCTGAGTGTTCTTGAGTGTTCTTGAGTGAAAACCATCGATTCCCTTTGTTTTGATTCAAAAGTCTAATTTGGTCAACTGCAAACTTGTTTGTAGTTAAGTTCCCCAAATTCCTCCAAGTGTAGGGTCTTCCCTTTTAATGCTTAGGAGGCTTTATAGTTTAGCATCTGAATTCCCATCCTTGAGAGAGAAGCTCTTTGCAAAGATCAGACGAATAGAGGAAGAGGAAGAGAAGAGACGAGGGGCCGACCCTAACTGGGTACGACCCATCTTTCCCATTCCTCTTGCCACAATAAAACCATTTGAACCGTCTGAGTCTTGTGGGTCGTCCCATCGTCCAGCCGAGTGTCATTCAAGTGAGATGGATGAGAGAGTATCCTCACCAACTGGCGCTGGACCTTCTGGTAGAATAGAGACATCTGACTTAAGCCCAGGCCAACAGGCCGATGGTATGGTCCCCTCCGAGGCTGTCCCTGTGACAACCCTATCTCCACATGCCTTCCAGATGGCCTTTTCCCATGGTCCTCTGGCAGATGACGAGGCCGATGATACAGATGACCAGGTTGATACCTCCCATGCCTCGTCCTATATCTCCTCCGTTAGGGACCGCGACCTCTTGTTGTGGAGACATGCCTATGTAGTGCCCCCCAGCATAACTATGAGGGTTCCCTCTGAGTCTGAGAGGGTTTTTGATTGTGAAGAGGGAGAGGTTGCAGTATATGAACAGATGTTCAAGGTTGGTGTCAGATTCCCTCTGCATCCTGCTATCGTAGATATCCTGTCAGCCCTTGGTGTTGCCCCTTCTCAGCTTCCTCCCAACTCTTGAAGGACGGTCCTGGGCTACATCTCCCTGTGGAAGAATGCTTTCACTGATGAGCCCTCGGCTGACGTATTCTTGGCCTGCTACAATATCACCTCCTCGTCCAAATAGCCTTGGTACTATCATCTAGGGGCGATGAGGTCTAAGAAAAAACTTCTCCACGTGGCACAAACCTCCAACCACGATTGGAAGAAGAGATTCTTCTTTATCTCTGGGGAGTGGGAGTTCACCGCCGAGGCTCAACTTATAGACGATGGTCCGAGGGTCCCCAAAAGATGGTCTAACCCTTCAATGAAGGCCAGGTCAGACCCCAGACTTAGTCTGGAGGAGAAGGACATCGTTGAGTATTTGAGAGGACGAGGGAGAGGGGGTGAACTTCCAAAGTTTGAAGATCTGATGACCCCTCGATTCCACAAGGAAGCTGGTCTGAAGGTCGGCCCCCTTACAGAACTATGTGAGTTGTACTTTTCTTTACTTTTTTCAAGTGTTTCCTTTTTATCTCTGCATTTTTCTCATGTGTCGTACCCTTTTCAGGTCGTCCTGCCGATGTATCAGACTCTCTCTGGGAAATGACTGCTCCCAGTTTACTATCAGGCCTGGCAAAGAAGAAGGGTAAGGAGCCTCAACAGGCTCCAAGGAAGACGAAGGCTATGGGGCCGACGGTTGTTGAGCCGACAGCCGATAGCCATAAAAGAAAGGAGCCTGAGATTCCTGTTGACCCTCGGTCGGATTCTCGGACGAGGGCCAGGGTCGAAGCATCTGAAGGGGCTGCTTCTTCATCCAGCATGGGGGCCTTCTGGTCCCAGAACTTAGCACATCTATGGGCCGAGCCGTCATCGCTCATTGCAAATTTGAGGTAAGCCAAGGCATCAATGTTTTCTGCTCCCTCGGCTGCTGATTACGACTTCTTGTCAAAGATGCCTCCAGCCAAAGTGTATGACTATGGTCTGCACGCTCTAGCCCAGGTATCGGTCTTGATTCATTTCTTTTAATTGCATTCTTTCACCAACTGTTTCCTCGGCCTCTTGAAATCTGTTTATTTTTCTGTGCAGTCTGTATGTGCCTTTACTTCGGCAACCAAATGGATGGCTGAGAATGAGGATAAATTCCATTAGGCCGAGAGGGCCATCCAGCATGAGGCCGACCTGCAGGCTGACTTAGATACTGCAAAGGCTGAGCTAGAGAGTGCCAGAACCGAACATGCACGAATTATGGACGAGCTGACGAGGCAGCATGATGAGGATATGAAGGCTAGAGACTTGCTTCTGAAGGAGAAGGATGAAGCCATGACCCATCGGGAAGCCTAGTTTAAGATTGAGCTATCTGAGGCTGTGAAGAAAGCTGAGGCTGACGCTGTGGAAGCATATAAACTCTCAGATGAGTTCGAAGGTTTCGGCCTTGAGTACTTGGAGAGAGGGATAAGGACGGCTTGTCGGTGGGTCGTCCTCAAGTTTGGCGACGTCGTCTCTTCCGTTCGTCCTTCTCTGGAGGCCGTTCAACTGGACGACCCCCTGATTGCCGAGGCTCTAACCCAAGTGGAATCCCAAGTGCAAGTCGAGGGGGTCGGCACATCTGAAGATCATCCAGTTGTGGTCATTGAGGAGACCCCTCTTGTAGATGTTGAGGCCCTGCCCTCTAATGCTGTTCCATAGGGTGGCTGTCTGTAGACGATACCCTCTTGATGTAATCAATATTTTTTTACTCTACTTGTAGAACACTTGATATTTTATTAATACTATCGTCTCCTTTGCTGTCTTCCATATTTGCTTCTTGTACTATTTGTGTTGTCTTTGTTAATGCCATTAACCTCTCCCTCGTCTTTCTTGAGGGTGAACGAGGGGTCATCCCCTGCGTTGGCCCTCATTATAGCCGAGGATTAACCACCAAATTAACGGTTTTAAACAAAGTATTCCCTCGTCTTTCTTGAGGTCAGTGGTGGGGTCGTCCCCCCCTCTGGCCATCATCATAGCCAAGGGTTAATCACCCAACTAATGGTTTTAAACAAGCATTCCCTCGTCTTTCTTGAGGTCAGTGGTGGGGTCGTCCCCTCCACTGGCCCTCATCATAGCCGAGGGTTAATCACCAAATTAATATTTTTAAACAAGTATTCCCTCGTCTTTCTTGAGGTCAGTGATGGGTTCGTCCCCTCCACTGGCCCTCATCAGAGCCGAGGGTTCAACTTACCAAATTAATGGTTTTTAACAAAGTTTTCCCTCGTCTTTCTTGAGGACAGTGGTGGGGTCGTCCCCTCCACTGACCCTCATTATAGCCGAGAGTTCAACTTACCAAATTAATGGTTTTTAACAAAGTTTTCCCTCGTCTTTCTTGAGGACAGTGGTGGGGTCGTCCCCTCCACTGGCCCTCATTATAGCCGAGGGTTCAACTTACCAAATTAATGGTTTTAAACAAATTTTTCCCTCGTCTTTCTTGAGGACAGTGGTGGGGTCGTCCCCTCCACTGGCCCTCATTATAGCCGAGGGTTCAACTTACCAAATTAATGGTTTTTAACACAGTTTTCCCTCGTCTTTCTTGAGGACAGTGGTGGGGTCGTCCCCTCCACTGACCCTCATTATAGCCGAGGGTTCAACTTACCAAATTAATGGTTTTTAACAAAGTTTTCCCTCGTCTTTCTTGAGGACAGTGGTGGGGTCGTCCCCTCCACTGGCCCTCATTATAGCCGAGGGTGGTTCTCTGTAGATGTTTCCATGCGTACTAGAACTGATAACCACAGGATGAGGGGAAGCACTGATATTTCTCATTAATTTTCCAAGTGTTCTGTTGGAGCAACTCTTATTACAATTATGGTCTATCAACACCTTACAACACTACTGATAGTATTTCTTCAAATGATCTTCATTCCAGGGGTTGGAAAAAGGTTCCCCTTCTAGGTTTTCTAGTCTATAGGTCCCAGGGACGACTTCATCGATGACCCTATATGGGCCATGCCAATTAGGATGGAGCTTGTTGGGTTTTTGCCAAGTCTTCTTGAGGACCAAGCCCCCCACTACGATAGGCCTATGTTTCACCCTCTGATTGTAAAACCTTGCGGTCCTCTGCTGGTAGGCTGCCTGCCTTATCTCAGCGTCCTCCCTCCTTTCCTCAATCAGGTCTAAGTCGAGTCTCCTCTCTTTCACATTTCTCTAGGGGTCATACATTTGGACTCTATGCGTAGGAAACTCAATCTCGGTGGTGATGACGGCTTTTGAGCCATAAGCTAGCATGAATGGGGTCTCTCCGGTATAGGTCCTCACCGTCGTCATGTATGCCCACAGCACGACATATAACTCCTCGACCCATCTTCCTTTTGCCTCCTCAAGCCTCTTCTTGATTCCATCTAGGATTATCCTGTTTGTAACTTCTGTTTTCCCATTGGCCTGAGGTCGGCCTGGGGTGGAGAAAAATTATTTGATACTCACCCTTTCACAGTACTTCTATAGAGAGGTATTCTTGAACTGAGTCCCGTTATCTGAGATGAGGGTGTTGGGGAGACCATATCTGCATATAACATTTTTCCAAATGAACTGGAAGGTCTTCTGCTCTGTTATCGTGACCATCAGTTCGGCCTCCACCCATTTTGAGAAATAGTCAATAGCTACGATGAGGAACCGATAGTTATTGACTGCTCTTGGTAAGGGTCCTACGAGGTCGATCCCCCACACTGAAAATAGCCATGGGGATGTGATGGAGGTAAGAGGCTGATGGGGTTGGTGAGGGATGGTGGCAAATCTCTGGCATTTATCGCACTTTTTTACATATGCTGTGGCATCCTTCCCCAAGGTCGGCCACCAGTACCCTTGGGTGATCACCCTCTTTGCTAGGGATCTGCCCCCGATGTGGCTTGAGCACGATCCTTCGTGCACATCCTACAAAATGGAAGGGACTTCTGAGGGATGCACACACCTAAGTAAGGGGAGCAAAACCCCTTTTTGTACAAAGTGTCTCCGAAGATAGCAAATTTTGCAGCCCTGTACCTCAGCTTCTTCCTTTCTTGCCTTGCTTCTGGCATCTCACCCTCTTTAATGTATCTGATCAGAGGGTCCATCCATGAATCTTCTTGAGAAACATTTAGGCAATTGCGAAGTGTTCCCTCAGCGTCTTCAATAGTTGGCCGAAGCAAAATTTCTACTGGGACCGTCCTCCTGATGTCTGTCCTTGTTGCCGAGGCCAACCTAGCAAGGGCATCATCACGGCCATTGTCGAGCCTAGGTATCCTCTTTAATTTCACTTCTCTGAAGCCCTTAAGTAACGACCTCACCTTCTCAAGGTACCTAGCCATCCTCTCATCCTTGGCCTCGTAGGCTCCTAGTATCTGATTCACTACTAGCCTCGAATCACTGTGAACCAAAATTTGGCAGAAACTAAGTGATCTGGCCAAGGAGAGGCCTGCTATCAAGGCCTCATACTCGGCCTCGTTGTTGGAGGCCTTAAAATTGAACCTCAGGGCGTACTCAATGTCTATGCCGTCGGGTGCTGATACTATTAACCCAGCTCCGCTCCCGCTTTCGCAAGAGGACCCGTCGACGAAGAGACTCCACACGGTGCGTTCTTCTGAGAAACTTCCCTCGGTGAGTGACCCCTATCTAAAGAGATATCTTCCCTCTTCATTTTCAACCACTTTCCTTCTAGCGGTGCTCGTCTCAGCCTTATTTGTAGGTGTGTCGGTGAGCTCACCCTATCGGGTATCTATCCTCCCGAGGCCCTCATCCTCGACTTCATCATCTTCCCAAGTAAACTCAGCCACGAAGTTTGCCAATGCTTGCCCCTTAATGGCCGTCCTAGGCTGATACACAATGTCAAACTACCCCAGCTCTATAGCCCAGGCCATTAACCTACCTGATTTTTCTGGCTTGTGTAGGACCTGCCTAAGAGGAGAGTCGGTAAGGATTACCATTGTATGGGATTGGAAGTACGACTTCATCTTCCTTGAGGCATAGATCAAGGCGTAGACCAACTTCTCCATCCTTGGATATCTTTGATCTGCCCCCTGGAGTTCCTTGTTATTAAAATACACAGGCTTCTGTATCCTATCTTCGTCTCTCACAATGGCTGCACTGATGGCCGACTCTGAGAGGCGAGATACACATAAAGTCGTTCACCCTGCACGGGTCGCGACAGCAGCAACGGAGACCCTAAGTATGACTTTAGATCCCTGAAAGCCTCATCACACTCTTCACTCCATTCGAAGACCTTTCTAAGGATCTTAAAGAATGGCAAACACTTGTCTGTGGCCCTAGACACGAACCTGTACAAGGCAGCAACTCTCCCTGTGAGTCTCTGAACGTCTTTAATGGACTTGGGGGTCTTCATCTCAACAAGGGCCTTTATCTTTTCAGGATTGGCCTCGATGCCTCTTTGGTTGACAATGAACCCCAAGAACTTCCCTGCTCCGACCCCGAAGACACACTTTGCCGGGTTGAGCTTCATCTGGTATTTGTCCATCGTATTAAAGGTCCTTTCTAGGTCTGCCACATGATCCTCTGCCTTCAAACTCTTAGTCAATATGCCATCTACATAGACCTCCATAGACTTCCCAATTTGGTCTTTGAACATTTTATTTACCAAGCGTTGGTACGTTGCCCCCGCATTTTTTAGGCCAAAGGGCATGACCCTATAGTAGTATGTCTCCTTGTCAGTAATGAAGGTTGTCTTCTCCGAGTCTTCATGGTTCATGAAGATCTGGTTTTACCCTGAATAGGCATCCATGAAGCTCATGGCCTGCAGTAGCGTCTACCATCTGGTCAATGCGGGGGAGAGGGAAGCTGTCTCTGGGACAGTGCTTGTTGAGGTCTGTGAAGTCCACACACATTCTCCACTTCCCGTTGGACTTTGGGACAATGACTGCATAGGACAGGCATTCAGGGTAGATGACCTCTCTGATAAATTCAGCGTCTTCTAATTTTTTGACCTCGTCCCTAATGACCTCATACTTTTCTCTAGAGTAAATTCTCCTCTTCTGCTTTACCGGCTTCACTCCCTCTACCACATTGAGCTTGTGGCACATGATTTCAGGGTCAATCCCCGACATATCTACATGACTCCATGCGAAGACGCTTCGTCTTATCCTCAACAGTTTAATGAGGTCTTCCTTGATATTGGGCTTCAGAGATTTGCCGATTTGGATGGTTTTTTCTGGGTCATCCTCATCGAGGATGATGGATTCTACCTCTTCCGCGGCCTCTCCTTTCTTGAGCTTCGTTTCGTCCCTGGGGTCTAGGGTATCAATATTGTAAGTGGTCGTAGCCCTCTTGTGTGCCTCCCTTTCTTCAGCAGAGTTGTAGTAACATTCTCGCGCTGTCGCCTGGTCTCCCTGAACTTCCCCCACCCCGTAAGGGGTAGGAAATTTGATCATCTGATGGACCGTAGATGGCACAACTTCAAACCCCTTGAGGGCCACACGCCCTAGTATGATGTTGTAGGCTGAAAACACATGCTCATCCATCACAAAGAAACTGACCTTCTTGGTGAGCCATCTCGGCCATTCGTCCCCCATCCTGACATCAGCCTCATACACTCCAAGGGGATGAACCTTTTCCCCACTGAACCCAATCAATGGATGATGGTACGGGACAAGTCTAGCACGGCTGAGACCTAAGGCTTTGAGGCACGGCCAAAACATCACGTCTGCAGATGAGCCCCCATCTACTAGGATCCTTGGCACCTCGCACCCGTGCACCCTGGTAGTGATGACGAGAGGGTCATCATGTGGGGCTAAGAGGCCTTTGAAGTCCATATTAAGCCTCTTGACAGGGTCGTGGTCATCTCTCGACGGGAGGTCAGGGTCGTCCTCATCATCAGAAGGGTCGTCCCCTCTTTTTTGAGGACCTTCTCTACATGCATCGCCTTGCTTATTTCTGGGGTCGTCCCCTCGGCCCCTCTTGAAGGCACCTTTGTCGACGTACTTTCTGAGCTTCCCTTCTTTCAGCATCTTCTCAATCTCATCTTTCAGAGCAAAGCATTTATCTGTTACATGGCCGTGGTCTTGGTGAAATTCACACCACAGGTTCTTATTCCTTTTATTGGGGGCTGCCCTCAGCTTCTCAGGCCACTTCAGGGACCGGTCACTCTTTATCTCATTGAGAATCTGTTCACAGTTGACCGTTAGAGGGGTGTAACCAGCGAACTTGTCATCCGTGGACCTCTTCTTCCCTTCTTTGTTCTTCTTAGGGTATTTAACCCCGCTAGCTCCTCCTTTTTCATCTTCATATTTTGCGGCCATCACCTCTTCGACGTTCATCACCTTTCCTGCTGTCGATAGAAATTCAGCCATCGTCCTCGGAGGGTCTTCAGAAAGCTTCCATAACAGTTTCCCCTTTTGGAGTCCTCCAATCAGGGTTGTCATAGCTATGCTCTCCTCATAGTCTTCCACCTCCAGCTTCTTCTTATTGAATCTGGCTATGTAGTCCTTCATACTCTCATTCTTCCCCTGCTTAACATAGAGCATGTGGGTGGTCTTCTTCTGTGGCCTCACCCCAAAGAAAAAGTTATGGATGAACAGGTTTGCCAACTGCTTAAAGTTTTCAATGGAATTTTTTGGAAGAGACGTGTACCAGACATGTGCAACCCCTGTCAGGGTACCAGAAAAGGAACGACACCTCATCTCATCTGAGATAGAGTATATGTCTGCTTCTGATTGATACATCTCAACATGGTGGACAGGGTTGGTGCTCCCGTCGTATCTTGGGGTGACCACAGGTGGCTTGAACCTTGATGGCATAGGGAAGTTGACTATCTTCGCCACAAAGGGTGAGCCTATGGTGTATCCCTTCTGAAGAGGGTCCCGGCTCTTCAGTATATCACCTATCTTATCCTCTAGTTGCTGGATTGAGTCATTCCAGGGCCTCACAGGGTCGACTTGACCGATGTTATCCCCTGCCGCCTCTTTAAGGTGGACGGAGGGTTCTGCTGCGGCAGGCCTATGTCGGTTGTTTACTTCCCTTTGGCCGTCATCCCATCCTTGGGGTCGGCCATCTGCTGCTTCCCTCCTGGTCCTCGCAGCACTTCTTGACCTGGATAATTTTTCCCGCAGGTCATTTACTGGGCCCAGCCTCTCAAAGGCTGACCCCCTGCTCAAGCGATCAAAAGCAGAGCCTCTCGGGCGATCATCAGGATTTGGTCTCTCGCACTTTACTCTACTATCCTGGAGAGGTCGTACAATATTGTTGGAGACCTCATACGGTTCCCAGCATTCTATAGGGGCCTCCTCTCCCTCTAGATTGTCATACCTGTCCTCAGGGCAAGGGTTTCCTTGCCTCCCCAGGCGTAGACACCGGGGGTCAGCAACATCCCTACGCCGCTGAGGGGGTGGCAAGTCTTTGCGTGTTGCCTGGGGTGGTCCCCTGGCCTCATGCTGTCCTGGAGCTGCTGCCGGAGTAATCATCTCAGGTGAACCCCTGGTGGTCTTAGTATGTTCTGGCTTAGAGCTGTGAACTGGTCCTGCATCATCCGCTGGCTTGCTGCCAGAGACTTTAAGGCTGCTGCCACATCAACCATCTCAGACTGAGGCGGAGGCTGACTGGAACTGGGTCTTCCCCCATCATCCGGCGGGAGAAGTGGTGGTGGTGGCATCTCGGGTGCCATGTGTTTGAGCTATGAAAAGATGAACTGAAGAAAATAATGGTGAGCTTGAGAACCTTAGTGGGTCTCTTTCAATGGTGAAACATCTCCTCTCAGGGGGAGTGCTGGCTCACCACCAGAGTGCCCAGTGAGGTCAAGCTGTACAAAGGAAGAGATGTCTTCTCGTTCCCACAGACGGCGCCAAACTGATGATGCTGAGATTTAGCACTACCGGGTAAGTGATAAGGAGCTCAAACAGTAGTAACCATGGAAGCCATAGAGATGTATAAGTGTATAAGTATGTAGAAGGGGATGAGTATAAGAGGAAATAAGACAATGATGTATAGTGGTTTAGCCAATTTGGCCTACATCCACTGTGAGTGTGTGATCCACTAAGTATGGGCACTAATGGCCTTGGATACAATGCACATAAGCTCACTTTCTCTCTTTACTGTGTGTACAAGCAGAGTTTTAGCTAGGGTTACAATAATTTGATCCCTTGTAGGGTTGTAGGTGACAAGTATATATAGGTCTTGGGGGGGTATAGTGTACCCCCCAAGTATGCATGGTGCATGTGAATGATGATCTAGCCAATCCCTTGTTGACACCTGTAGATGCCAAATGATGACATAATATTCCCTCACGTGAGGGTGTGATTTTGTTATAACGGTCTCCCATGTGCCATGTGAGCCTCACGCGCACTGTTCCACGCGTCTCCCAAACTACGCGCTGTGATGATGTCACCCTCGGCCTATGAGCCGAGGCCGAGGGCAAAGTTCCTTCCGGTGGTGAGTCTAGCCTAATTCTGGCCTCGTACTGTCGTACCCTCGGAGGGTCGTCCGGAGCCTGATGAAGGGTCGGTCCCTTAAGGGGTCATCCGGAGCCTGATGAAGGGTCGGCCTTCTGAGGGGTCGTCCGGAACCTGATGAAGGGTCGGCCCCTCGAAGGGTCGTCCGGAGCCTGATGAAGTGCAGGGCGCCCTCGGCATGGTCGAGGGTATATACGGGTATATCACAAAGTTATGGTGGGATGCTACAGAGAGGTTACTTACTATGATTGGGGGAGTAGTGCCAGCAAATCCTCCACCAATTACATGGGAGAGGTTTGTGAAGGTGTTCTTTGAAAAATATTTCCCAAGGCTTTATAGGAAAGAGAAAGAGGAAGAATTTATCACGTTGAAACAAGGGAACCGAACAGTGGCAGAGTATGAAACTTTATTTATATCCTTATCTAGATTTGCACCTGACCTGGTGAGGACGGAAGAAAGTAAATGTGATCGGTTTCAAACCGGGCTGAGTGTAGAGATAAAAAGCATGGTTGCTAATATGAAGATCATAGATTATGTGGACTTGGTTGATAGGGCCATGGTGTCAGAAAAGTCAATGAAAGAAATGCAAGCTGAACACTCGAAGAAAGCTAGACATGATGTTATAAGATCATATGGATGGGAGACGGGAACCTCAACTCAGAGTGTAGCACGAGGAGTACCTAAGGGACAAGAATTTAAAAATAATAGAAGTGCACGTGGAAGATTTCAAGCTCGAGGTGGAAGGACTGGGATGAATCGGTCAGAAAATGCGTCTGTGTTGGTGCCGAGGGCCATATTTTGTTATAGATGTGGTGGTCAAGGGCACATGTCTCGAGAGTGTACAATAGCTGAGACGACACCTTTGTGTTTCCATTGTCATCAACCGGGGCACTTACGCAAGAATTGTCCAGCGATGGGAGCTACAACGTTAGTTGGGAGTGTGGAAGTAGGAGGTAGGAGTTCTACACAGAATGTACCCAGGGGAGGTAAAGGAGGTATATCACAAAGTCAAGGCCAAGGATGAGTGTTTGCACTGACGCAACAAGATGCACAAGCTATGCCTAACGTAGTGACAGGTACACTTCCTATTGGTGATAGAGATACTTATGTGTTGATAGATCCTGGTTATACACATTCTTTTGTGTCTTTACTTTATCTGTTGCATCTTAATAAACCATTATCATCATTAGCTTCTGGTTTAGCTATTGTTACTCCAGTGGGGGGGGGGGTTAGTTTTTATTGAGAGGGTATATAGGGAGTGTGTGGTGCGAGTGGGTGAAAAAGAATTACTAGTTGACTTATTACCTCTCGATATGCGCAACTTTGATGTAATACTGGGTATGGATTGGTTAGCCTCATATCATGTATGTTTGGATTTCTTTAAAAAGGAGGTAGTGTTTCGATTACCGGGTGAACCTGAATTTAAATTTATTGGGGAACGAAATGTCACTCCAACTTGTTTGATTTCTGCTATAAAATGTTATGAACTGCTAAGGAAAGGATGTGAGGGTTATCTTGCCCATGTGGTGGACATACGACAAGAGGCTGGAAAATTATCAGATATACTAGTAGTTAATGAGTTTACAGATGTCTTCCCAGAAGAACTCCTAGGGTTAGCACCAGACTGTGAGGTAGAATTTGCGATTGAGTTGGTACCAGGAACTGCACCAATATCTATTGCACCATATCGTATGGCACCTGTAGAATTAAAAGAGCTAAAGATACAGTTGCAAGATTTGTTAGATCGTGGTTTTATAAGGCCTAGTGTATCACCGTGGGGAGCCCCAATATTATTTGTGAAGAAGAAAGATGGAACCATGAGGTTGTTCATCGATTATCGTCAATTGAATAAGGTGAATATCCGTAACAAATACCCACTACCCCGCATTGATGACTTGTTCGATCAGTTGTAAGGAGCCAAAGTGTTTTCCAAGATTGATCTCAGATCCGGATATCATCAATTGAAAGTAAGAGATTGTGACATTTCTAAAACTGCTTTTCGTTCCAGGTATGGACATTATGAATTTCTTGTCATGCCATTTGGGTTAACAAATGCACCGACCGTATTCAGGGATTTGATGAACCGTATATTTCACCCATACGTGGATTCTTTTGTTATTGTCTTCATTGATGATATTTTGATATATTCTCGTAGTAGGGATGAACATGAATGCCACCTGCGTATTATTTTACAGACCTTGCGAGAGAAGCAGTTGTATGCTAAATTTTCTAAATGTGAATTTTGGCTAGATAGGGTAGTATTTTTGGGGCATGTTATTTCTGCTGATGGTATTTGTGTAGATCCCAAGAAGGTAGAAGCAGTAATGAATTGGGAAAGACCAACTAGTGTGACAGAGGTACGTAGCTTTTTGGGATTGGCAGGCTATGACAGGAGGTTTATACCGGGGTTTTCTTCTATTGTATTGCCATTGACTAAGCTTACAAGAAAGGAGAACAAGTTTGTGTGGAGTGGTGATTGTGATAAAAGATTTGAAAATTTAAAGGGTAAGTTGACATCAGCTCCAGTATTGACTATCCCAACAGGTACAGAAGGTTTAGTTATTTATAGCGATGCTTCGTATCAAGGACTTGGATGTGTATTAATGGAGCATGGAAAGGTAATTACTTTTGCTTCTCGACAGTTAAAGATACATGAACGCAACTACCCTACTCATGATCTCGAGTTAGCTGCAGTAGTTTTTGCATTAAAGATCTGGAGACACTACTTATATGGTGTTAGTTGTGAAATTTTTACTGACCATCAAAGCTTAAAATACTTGTTTACACAAAAAGACTTGAACTTGAGACAAAGAAGGTGGATGGAACTTATAAAAGATTATGATTGCACGATACATCACCATCCGGGTAAAGCTAATGTTGTTGCTGATGCTTTGAGTAGAAAATCTCTAGGCATAGTATCTTGTATTTATTGTATTCGAGTTGACCTGCTGAGAGAGTTAGCTTTAATGGGGGTGGAATTAACTTTGAATGAGTCTTATGGAATAGTGGAACATTTAAATGTTAGACCCACGTTGATAGACTGGATAAAACAAGCACAGGCAGGAGATATAGAATTGGAGAAAGTTAGAGATAATATGAAAAAGGGTAAAGCAAATGAATTTTCTATTCGGGATGGTGATATTATTATGTACGAAAACCGTTTGTGTGTACCTAATGTGCCTGATTTAAGAAGAACAATTTTAGAGGAAGCCCACTGTTCTTTATATGCTATGCATCCAGGGAGCACGAAACTTTATAGAGATTTAAAACAATGTTATTGGTGGCCGGGAATGAAACACGACATTGCAGATTTTGTTGCTAGATGTCTAGTTTGCCAACAGGTGAAGGTGGAGCATCAGAAGCCAAGTGGTTTACTATAGCCCTTACCTATTCCTGAGTGGAAATGGGAGCATGTTACTATAGATTTTGTTATAGGTTTACCAAAATCATCACGAGGGTTTGATTCTATTTGGGTTATCGTTGATAGGTTGACTAAGTCTGCACATTTTCTTCCTGTTAAAACTACTTACTCCATGGATAGATATGCCAAATTATATGTGGATGAGATTATCAGATTGCATGGTGCACCTGTTTCTATTATTTCTGATCGAGATCCTAAGTTTACTTCTCACTTTTGGCCTAGTTTACAACAAGCTTTGGGGACTAAATTGAAATTTAGTACAGTTTTTCATCCTCAAACTGATGGGTAGTCAGAAAGAACGATCCAAACACTTGAAGACATGTTACGAATCTGTGTGTTGGAGTTCAAGGGGAGTTGGGATGAACACTTGCCACTAATAGAGTTTGCTTATAATAATAGCTATCATTCGAGTATTGATATGGCTCCTTATGAAGCTTTGTATGGGAAAAAATGCAGAACTCCAGTGTGTTGGACTGAAGTAGGAGAACGAAAACTTCTTGGGCCAGAAATTGTACAACATACTACTGAAAAGATCAATGTTATCCATAATCACTTAAAGGTGGCGCAAAGTAGACAAAAAAGTTATGCAGACAATCGAAGAAAAGAATTGAAATTTGAGGAAGGTGATCGAGTATTCCTACGTGTTTCTCCTTGGAGAGGGGTTATGAGATTCGGGAAGAAGGGAAAGTTAAGTCCCAGGTACATTGGCCCTTATGAGATAGTGAAACGGGTTGGAGCTGTAGCTTATAAATTGGCGTTACCACCAGAATTGTCCCGGATACACGATGTTTTTCATATATCCATGTTACATAAGTATGTGCCCGATCCTTCACATGTGTTTATCTCACAACCGATAGAGATTCTAGATGACTTAACCTATGTGGAGGAACCAATTGCTATTGTAGATCGAAAGGAGCAAGTGTTACGTATTAAAACCATTTCACAAGTTAAAGTGATGTGGAGAAATCAGAATGTAGAGTATGGCACTTGGGAAAAGGAGGATAACATGAAGAAGCAATATCCTCATCTATTTGGTAAGTTTCTTATGCGTTAAATTTCGTGGACGAAATTTTTATAAGAGGGGTAGAATTGTAAGGCCCTAAAACATGATTAGGAAGGTTAATTACATGATTAATTATAACTTAGGAGTTATAAGTTATATATTGGTTATGCGTGTTAAACATGTTAATTATCATGTTTAGGGGATGCATGCTCATGTGATATATGTGTTGTTTACATTAGGTGTTAATTGAGCTTATGATCGGGGATACCATGTTTAGAACATATGATTAGTTATGCGATTAATGCATCATAAATTATGTTTTTGATGCATGATTATGTTTATAAAAGTAAATTGAGGTGTTGATACGAAATTGGCAATGTTTGGTTGCCAAATGTGAAAGTTTTGAGATTTTCGATAAATTGGTACTTTCCTGTTCGAAGCCCAAATTAGGCGTATTAGTTTATGATTTTGGGAAAACATAAATTATGAAAGTTTTAGATATATGAATTAATATTATAACACAACAAATAGTGGATTAAATGGAGGCTCGTACAAGAAGTTATAGCAAAAGTACGAAACAATGGCAAATATGTCCATTCCTTAAGTGACAATTGTCTTATTAGCACACCATGTGCTATTTTTTGATTGGTTAGAGGGTGGGTGATGGTTTGGCCGACTTAAACTTCATAAAACATCCCCTTTGTTCAGAAAATGCATCCATGAACAAGAGTTTTCCCTAAAGAGAGAGAAAGAGAAGAAAGTTAAGGAAGAAATCTTTGAAATTTTTTCTATAAATCAAGGAATCCTCGTAAGGTAATTACATCTTTATCAAAGTTGGTCACATGGATGAGTTATATACTTATCATGTTTTTATTTTTGATTTGGATATATATTTTAATGATACCCATATTGCTTAATTGTGTTGGAACAAGGATGGGTTAAGAACATAAGTTAGAACTAGAGCTAGGATCGTAAATGCATACTCTAAAGTCCTAAATTTACATCATCTTTTTGTAAAGCATTTTGATTTAGAAAATTCATGATTATGATGTATATTTATGCTAAAACATGTTTATTATATGTTTCCATGAATTATACTCAAGGTCAAGGTTATGTATGCTTAAAAATGTTAAGTTATGCCTTAATGTTGTATTTTGACCTAGTTATGCTAAAAATGGTATAAATCATGGAATACTTATTGGAATTGAGTGATTCAAGTTGGAGAGTAAAATATACTCATACATGTATAACATATCCTAAAATTATATAAAAATACCAAGGAATGAACCCTTGGAGATAGTTTTAAGTCTTGGTTTAAAATCTGCCCTAAAGGAGCAAGAATGCATACCAGGTGTTTGACGTTTTGCTCGACATAGAAAATGAGCCCTAAAAATTATGAAACATTAAATTTTTATTATTCAATGTGTTTACTGATATTGGGTGGAATATCATGGAAATTTATGTTGTACAAAAATTATGAGAATTCCATGAAGTTGAAGTTGTGTTGTTGTTTTTCTTGAGAAATGATTTGGAAAAGGCTGTAATAAAATGGGCATAACTTTGTCTAGCAAATTCGTAATTAAATTCTGTAAATTGTGTTAGAACCCTAATTAATTGGGTTTTATAGAAATGTGAAGTGTAATATTTAATTCCTCCTTAGTTATTTCTGATTGACCAAATGATGTGATGTATTACTGGGTTTGATGTTAATCGGTGTATTCAAATACTAACGACATGGACTTGTTAGGTGGGGAAGCAGCTAATACTAAAATACCAAGGAAGTAGTTGGTATTAATCTTAGCACTAAATCCAAGGTGAGTGACCTTCCTTATGAAATATAAATGCTTATAATTTCATATGGAAATGTGTATTTAAACACGTGTGTTAAAATGTTTATGGGAGTGATGTTGTATTTATGAAACATATGCATATGATTAAAAATGTTAAGCGATGTTATATAATGATATGGACTAGTGAGTCCTTTATCTAATGTTAAGGACTGTGGTGGGTCCTACGGGATGTGGTGGTCCTATTAATCCAACTTAAAGGTTTGTGTACTCGGGCTTAATAAAGGGATGTGGTGGTCCCTAATAACTGTGGTGGGTTAATTGGACTGTGGCGGGTCCAGGCTTGCGAGAGTTTCACAATTCCTGTTGGGTTATAGCATTAGAACAAAATAAAAATGGTTATTCAAATTGGTTATATGTGTGGTATGTGGTCATTAACTAAGCCTTTATAGCTTACACTCCTGTAATGTTTTGTTTCAGGTATGCTTATAATTTGGAGTTCACTACCAAGTTAGGACCTTAAAACGGGGGAGTGACGGATATTTAGTATGGTTTGAATATCAGAATTTCTTTTGTGTAATTATTAAACTAAGGATATTGGTTATGTAAAGTTATGTAGTACTTATTAGTTATAAGTAAAGGCAGTTATGTTTTCATCTACACATACCTTTGGAAAAAAAAATTCTTATGCTATTTTTCCTTAGAGATTTAAATTAAAGCATTGTTTAAGCCAGTTTATCTATAATTAAAAGGATGAGTTTAACAAAATTAAGTCGGGGCGCGACACCTACCCCACGAACAACGAAATAAATATAACACTATATATATACATAACTATGAAAGGGACGACTGTGACACCCCACCCAATTAAATATTGGGTGATCAGTCCTTTACCAATTTAAAACATGATATTCAGTTGGTTCATTCTTAGCATCACTGTCGAAAATAATTAAACCATATTAATCACCTAATATAAAATTAATCTAGGTGTCAAAACATTTCCAATTTGTAAAACCAAGTAAATCTATTTTCATTCAGTCTTAAAATGTAAACCATTCACCACACATAGGAATATAATAAATACTGAACATGAATCAAATACTGAAATAAATAGGACTGGGTAAAACTTTCAGTTCAAAACTCCAAACCATAAACTAAACTGAATACAATATCTATGATGAAGGAACCATAAGTGGGCGACACATGCCCTAGATAATAAGTCTAGATCAAATTGAATGGGAAAGATAGATGCGTCTACTGTAAGGACCTGCAACTTTTACAACAGCTGCAGCACGTCTCACACTCCAATCTCTAATTTTGGTACTCCTATGGCTGAGCACCTGATATAATATATATATATATATATATATTGCAAAAGAGATAAGAGGTACAAGAAAAAGGGCCAGAGCTCGAGATTTAGCAAGTATTTAAAATTGGTTCTTAAAACAAGTCTTATACGCATGTTAGTTATCGAACTCTCACATGAGTTTCTCACCTCTCATCTATTATGCATGCCTAACTTACATCTAATCTCCCCTAGTTATACCACCCAGTTTAACTAGTCAGAAACCATACTGATACTAACTATGCTCACTAGTAGTATTCCCGTATCGCCCATACAATACGCTATTCAAATAGTTTATCTCACATACTAAGTTTCATTATTCACCGTTCGAATGGTTAATATTTTATCCTCTAAGATTATTTTATTTCTCATTTCCACTTTATCTACTAGTTTCACAAAGTAGAAAGTTCCCCAAGTACACTCATATCTATATAATAAGGAGTAGAATTTTGACACTATTCAATAAGATCATAAGCTAAGTAGGGGTTGAGATTAAAACACCAATGCAAGAAATCAAGGGTTGGAAATAAAATACCCCTAATACCATTTTTACCCCTTACCTAATTGGTTTCCCCTCTTTTAAAACACACTATTTTATTTCCCCAAATTTCCAAAATTCAAAACCAAGGATAAAAGGGTATTATCCTACCTCCTAACTCCCTTTATGCGATGACTTCCCTTTCTCTCACTCTCCCATTGCTTTACTTCTCCATCTCTACCAAAAATTAATTACCGGCGAGATCTATGGAAAAAAACCCATCTCTACTAAAGCTTTCATCCACCATCTCTACCAAAAACCACAGTGGCCCGGCGTGAGGTTGAGGAAGAGATTTTTTTTTTTTTTACTTTATGAATCTGTAAAAAACCACAGTGGCCCGGCGTGGCAGGGATTTTTGTTTATACTTGTTTTTTTTGTTTGTCGAGAGAGGGAACAGGGGGTATGGGGGAAGCAGGGGGTAAAGGGGGGTAGGGGGTAGGGTGAAGCGGGGGTGAAATGGAGGTGCGGGTATGTGTGGTTTTTTTTTTTTGTTGAGAGAGGGAGCAGGGGGAAGCAAGGGGTAAAGGGGGGTAGGCGGTAGGGGGAACCGGGGGAGGGGAGGGGGGAATTGGGGTTGTGGGTGACACAGGGGGGGGGGGGGAACGGGGGTTTAGTTTTTTGTTTTGCAATATCAGATATTTGTTATATTATTTTTGGTTTTGAACTAATGACCATTCTTATCTTATTTTTTCAGGTATGCAATCTTAATTTTGGGGGTATTGTTTCCAACTGTCATTTTTTCAAGTATCCTCCTAATATGAGGTAACTATCTTCAATATCTAACTTTGGGGTATTTTATTTCACTTTTTTTAGTCTTGGTTACTGTTGATGTAAAAAATTAGATTTCTTCTAATTATTTAATCGTAGATAAATATAAATGAGACAAAGAATTTTAAAGTGATTCAGCCTTATAAGAATGGCCTACGTCCACTGTTTCTATTATTGCCAAGTGTTTTGGAATTCTCGATATGTAGTTAAGAAATTCCGGTCCCTTTGAGTGAGGGTGATACAATGTATTTATAGCCCTTGGGCTGTACATGTGAAAGGGTAAACAATTAATGCCCTTTAAGAGTATACGTCTGTATGATTAGCATTCAATGAATAGTTGAACTGTTGATTATTTATTAATCAATGCTGTGGCCGAGATGCAGCTCGGACCGCTTTAGTTGCTCGTCGTTCAAGAGTTCCTCGGAGTATTGGAGTTCCTCGGAGTGTTGGTGTTCCTCGGAGTACACTTGCTGCTCGGAATGGGTATGACTTGGTCGGGGAAATAGACTTCCTCGTTGCTATTGTGCCACGTAGATCGACACGTGTCTTCTTATTATTCGTCTATATCAGCATACTAATTTTGGTATCAACAGAAGCCCCCAATGTTTCATATTTCGAACTTTGAGGAGTATGGAACATTCCTTCTCGGTATATGGCAATATTAAATGACCTTCCTGGTTTTTAGGAGCATTTTCTTCGTATTCGAATGTCCTTCCAAATTCACAGAATCCGCTTTTTTGAATTTTTATAATCGCTTCGATCTTCGCGCACTTTTTGTCCTTTTAGCCGCCGGTAGCGTAATAGTTTCTATTTTGTAATCATTTCTTTCGCCGTTTCCCAGGGCAAAGTATTTAAGCTTCATAGGCAATCCCATCGTCTTCTACCTTTTCCAATTTCTGCTTTCGAGTTTTCCATAGTCTTTCTCTCTCTTGTGCGTTCGTCCTTTTCTTCGTTCGTTGTCAACAGATCTCGCTTTTTCCTGTAAGATCTTCTTCCTTCTTCTTCATTTATTTTATTCGCCATGGTTTATGTTATTGAATCTCTCGAGAAATTCCGCTCTGATTTTTCTATTCCATCTTGGGTAACTCTGGAGGATCTTTCTGAGCCTTCAAATTATTTTAATTTGGCTGAGGGACATTGGTTCCCTAGCCTCTTTATTGCTGAATGTGGATTTTCTTTTCCACCAAACCCTTTGTGCTTAGAGTTCTGTCATTATTTCGATGTTGTCCCTGCAAAAATAACCCCCAACACATGGAGGATAGTTAATGGAGTGTATAGGTTAAATCAAACTCATGGAACTCGTATAGGAATTCCTGAGATTATGTACTGTTATAGATGGGCTGTTCTAGACAATGTTTTTTATTTAAAAACTAGATTTTTGAATAGGGCTTTAGTAGTCAACCTCCCTGATGCTAATAGGGATTATTTTGAACATGGGGTAGTTATAAAAAATTGGCAACATGCCCCTTTGACTGGAGATGAAGTATATCAAGGTCCCAGATGCCTTCCATATGGCAATGGGATAGGTTATTTTCATCTTATTTTATTTTTGAAATTATGATTTCATTATGTTTGAATAAACGTGTGACTGATATTTCACTATGTATTTGTTTGCAGTTGACAGTAAGAGAAAAACTCCAAAAGAAGCTGATATTAACATCAAACATTTGAAACTTATCTGGAATTTGCATCGAAGAGTTGCAGACGAGCATATTAGGTCTGCTTCATACTTGTTGCAGTATAGGAGTTATACAACATCCTTTACTGCTCGTCCTGTGGTCAGCACCAGTGAGCCAGCATCAATTCCTGAGGACTCTTCTCCAGAATCTCATATTCCTCTAAGTCAGAAAATGGGCAAAAGAAGAGTTCCTGCTCTCTTTGAGGAGACTACCTCTGCTGGAGATGGAAAAAGGAACAAGGCTGATGTCCCAAAGGGGACAAAGAAAGTAGATGCTGCCCCTTCTGTTGCTCCTCAGAAGGCTGCCGAGAAGCCCCCAGTGGCTCCGAGCAAGAAAAATGCTTCTGTGGAAGTGGTCACCATCTCCCCCTCCAAAAGTTCTTTGGTTGAAATTGCTGAAATGCCACCGAGGAGACTGAAGAAATCCTCCTCGGTTAATTTGGCTGAAAACCTTTCTCAGCTCCAAGTTAGTGGAGCTGGTGTTCCAACTATCATTCCCCCGAGCTCTGCAATGAGCTCGATAAA
The DNA here is from genome assembly GCA_949130495.1 of Sambucus nigra. Taxonomy (NCBI): domain Eukaryota; kingdom Viridiplantae; phylum Streptophyta; class Magnoliopsida; order Dipsacales; family Adoxaceae; genus Sambucus; species Sambucus nigra. Next base: position 199,078,239 of record OX422221.1, on the reverse strand, counting down.
GACTTGGACTATTCCTGAAGTCCAATGAATCGAGGAGAGTATGTCTAGGGATATGCTTACATCCCTGGCTACTCGTCACATTGCTTCAGTAAGTTTCTCATATTCTGAATTTTCTTTCTTTCCATCAATACATGTATCTCTGTGCTGACTTATTATTATCTCCTTTTTCCAGCTGGTGAGTTGCTTCAACACCATTGTGAAGAAAGATGAAGCGATCAAGGCTTCTAGCTCCTTGTCTGGAGTGGAGGATGCTTTGTTGGGGTTAACCAAATCTTTGAAGGATTCTCGTCAAAATTATGACAAGGATAGGGTTGAATGGGAGAAGAAGTTGACTGCAGTTGAAGCAGAAAAGGTGCAGTTGGAAAATAAAGTGAAAGACTTGGAGGAAGAGAAAAAGAAGTACGCCAAGAAGCTCACGAACTTTGGGGAGCTTGAAAATAAGTTGAAATTGGCTGAGGAAGAGCTAACCCTTCTGCGAGAAGTAAATCGCCAGAAGGAGGAGGTAGATGCTAAGTTGAAGGCCACCGAGGATCTTCTATCCGAGAAGCTCTCCTCGGAGAAAATAAAAAGAAAAATGTCAATAAAGAAGTCCTTCAACACAGGTTGGGACAAAGGGTGGAACAAGGGGGTAGAAGCCATGATGACTCAGGTGCAATATGGGAGTTTGAAATACTTCCGAGATGGTTGGGTGGCTGCCCTGCAAGAGTTGAAGGTTAATGAGGACTCAGAACTGTTTCAATAACATCTCCCTGGTCCTCCCCCAACTATTGAAGATGAAGAAGAAGATGAAGCTGCCTCTGAAGAATCTTCAATGGTAGTGGGTGATCTCATCCTTACCCAGCCTGTTGACGAGGAGCTTTCATCTCTGCCCGCTCCTCCTGAACAAGTTCCAGCTCCAGTCGACCAACTCGTTGTTCCCACCGAGCAACCGAGCTCCTCATCCCAGCCTCCCGAGAAAGTCTTGGGAGACAAGGAAAAGGTGTGAAGTTGTTCGGTATTCTCTTTCTATTTTTCTTTTTCAAGTGTAACCAAGATCTTTGTAACTCTGCACTATGATCTAATAAAATTTGAGTTCTTTTCTTCCATATGATTGTCTCTTTTCTCTTCTGTGTCTTGATCTTCATTTTGATGATTACTTTTTCTTTCTCTGCTTGTTTCTGGCCAGGATGGATCTGCTATCTGCTAATGATACCAAGCTGATGAAGCAATGTCATGAATATTATAATGCTGGTCACACAAACCTGAGTGCATCAGAGGTTGACGATATCCTTGGTCAGGATGCTTCAGAGCAGGCAATCGAAGCTTATCAGTATCTGAAATGCTTACTTGACCGAGCTGTGGCCAATAATGTGGCTTACTACGAAATGATTGAAGACTTGCAAGGTACTCTCGATGAACTTCAGCATCAGTATAAAGAGTCTTCGGCTATTTTGCATGAAGGATATGAGAAGAAAATTAAACAACTTAGTGTTGAAACAGGCTATAACAAGATGCTTGTTGGCTATGAAGTGAGAGAGAGAACATTGAAAGAAGATGCCGAAGGGCATAGGCAAATCGCTGAGCTATTGGAGCAGGAAAACAACAATCTGCAAAAAGAACTAGCTCAACTGAGATCTGCTGCTTCATCTTCCACTGCCTTGGTACCGGTCACCGATGATGGATTCTCATTTTTAGAAGTGGAAAATGCCAAGTTGAGAGAAGAGTTGGAGACTTTGAGAAGAGCTGGACCTTCTACTGCTACTCGGGGACGAGGAAGAGGTTCTCGTGGACGAGGAAGAGCTGCTCAGAATGTTGTCGGGGAACCAAGTTCTCGACCTGCTCGGGGAGGATCAAGAGCTCTTAGTCGTACTGTTGAAGAAGCTCGTACTCGATCAACGTTGGAAAATCAAGCATTCCAATTAATGGCTAAGAACCAAGCTTTGTCTGACATGTCAAAGAAAATTAGAGAACTGGAACAACAACTCTCTTCAAAGACATCAGCGTCGGCGACTAATGAACTTTTCATCCAGAGTCTTAACGAGAAGATTGCAAGGTTGACCTTTCAATTTCACAAACATCCCAGGGAGTTCTGGATGGGTGGATACAACGAAGCACTATTCCATTTAGATGATCGTATCCAGAATGCCAATAGTGAGGGCTACAAGCAAGGTTGGCTGAATGCCTTGGGCATGCTGAAGCTCGAACAAGGACATTACTTGTGGGACTATTATGATCCTGGGGTACTTGACTTGCCTGTGCCACCGTATAAATTGGACATGGAATGGATCCCAGCTCATGCCATTCCTCGGAGCTTAATTGCAAAATACCTCGGTGACTACAATCTTCATTCTCAGATCGAGGTATCTCATCCCGAGCATCTACTGGACACACCTTCAGTAATGAATGTCAGAATGCTTCGAGATATTAACTTCATTAATTCTCCCCTTTGCCTGGAAGATCCTCCTGCTGGCGAGGAGCCTATATCGAAAGCTGAAGGAAAAAGGCCAATAAAATAGGAAATTCTGATGTAATAATTAGTACACAATTTAATATCAATGTAATAAACTTGTGTAATTCATTTTGACTTTAATGAAAGAATTTCATTTTTGTTTGCAAATTTGTATTGCTCTTGTATTTGTCAAACACTTTATATTTCTGCTTGCATAACAATATTGCGTGGTTCATCGACCAACTTAGTAATAAAAAATTACAAGTATTAGTAATATTGCTCGATCACTTAATAATAAAGTAATGAGTATAAAAATGTTTAAAAATTCTTCCAACCAACCAAGGTTGTTAAATTGTGCTCGTCGACCAATTATAGTTAATGGGTTTTTATCCCCGACTAGCTATACTTGGTACTGTTAAAAATATTTTCTCCTCTTCGACCAACTACAGTTAGTGGATTTTTATCTCTGACCAACCATACTTGATTCAGTTTGGAATATTTTGTTCTTCGAGGAACTTTTATGTAATAAACTTACCTCCCGACCAACATAAGTTGGCATTTGAGAGCATATCTTGTTTCCTAACCAAACGAGTTGGCATTTTTAGGAATGTTGATGTTGTTCTCGCCCTTTTACCAACCGGAGTTGGTCTGAGTTCGAACTATCATGTCCACTTGCCCTTTTACCAAAATTGGTCTTAGCCAGTGTCAGCCTCCTAACCAAAGGAGTATGATTTGTTCTTGCCCTTTTACCAACCGGAGTTTGTCTGAGTTCGAACTATCGTGTTCTTTCCCTTTTACCAACCGGAATTGGTCTGGGTTAGAACTATCATGTCCACTCGCCCTTTTACCAATCGGAGTTGGTCTGAGCCAGTGTACGTCTCCTAACCAAAGGAGTATGGTTTGTTCTTGCCCTTTTACCAACCGGAGTTGTTCTGAGTTCGAACTATCGTGTTCTCGCCCTTTTACCAACCGGAGTTGGTCTGAGCTTGAACTATCGTGTTGTTTTTACTGTCGATCAGCGTAGTGTTACACACTAGTATTCCCCGAAAAACTTTTAATAAAAAGAAAGAAAATGGCAAAATTTCGTCATTTTATTCATATTGATGGAACTGCTTTACATTTTACATCACTGATAATACTTGCGTAGGTGTTCAGCATTCCATGCATTCTTAAATTCCTCTCTTTCTAGAGTTGCTATTCGATAAGTTCCTGGTCGGACAACTTCTGTAACTCGGTAAGGTCCATCCCAGTTTGCTTCCAACTTATTGTGCTTGTGAATGACCTTCTTTAGCACGTAATCTCCTTCTTTTAAGTCGCATTTTTTCACCCTCTTGTTGTAGAACAGGGCTGTTCGTTGTTGATAAGCAACATTCCTAATGGCTGCCTCTTCTCTAACTCCCTCGAGCATGTCCAAATCTAATCTCCTCATCAAGTCGCTGAGTGGGGAATTGAAATTCAGCACTCTGTGTGTTGGAAGACCCAACTCGGCAGGTATTACAGCCTCACTTCCAAATGCCAGCATATATGGTGATTCTCTAGTTGCTGCTCGGGGAGTTGTTCGGTAAGCCCACAATACCGACTGTAGCTCATTAATCCAATTAGCTTTAGCCTCACTCAGCCTCTTCTTCAAACCATTTAGTATCGTTCTGTTCGTCACTTCAGTATGTCCATTGCTTTGAGGATGGCCTGGTGCTGAATGAACCTTCAAAATGTTTGACTGATGACAATAGGCGGCAAACTCCTCGTTATCAAATTGTGTTCCATGGTCTGTGATGAAGGCATGAGGGAGACCATATTGGCAGATGATGTTCTTCCAAACGAATTGGTACACCTTCTCGTATGTCATATCAATCAGAGGCTCAGCTTCTACCCACTTAGTAAAATAATACACTGCGACGACGAGGTACTTGAATCTTCCTCGGGTCGATGGCAGTGGTCCAACCAAATCCATTCCCCACATGGAAAATGGCCAAGGGGAAGTTATGGGTGTCAACAATGCTTGTGGAGTTCTTCGGATGGAGGAAAAACGTTTGCATTTATCACATCTCTTAGCATAGGCTATACAATCAGCCCTCATCGTTGGCCAGTAGTATCCTTGTGTCATCACCCTTTGCAAAAGTGTCCGACCTGCTATATGGGCTCCACATGACCCTTCATGGATCTCTTCAATCAATTCTTTCACCTCGGAGGGATGTACACATCTTTTCAAACCAGCCATAATTCCTCGCCTATACAAAACACCATTAGTTAGTACATACCGAGCAGCTTTAAACTTCAATTTCTTGGCAGCGATCTTATCCTCCGGTAATTCTCCTTCCTCAACATATGCCCTGATGGGATCCATCCAAGATGGTCCTAAATCAAGAGTAATAATATTCATCATCAGGTCTTCATCTATGCTTCGACTTTCTAACACCTCAATTGGTATCGTTCTTCACAGCTCGGTACGAGTATCTGATGCTAGTCGGGCCAGTGCGTCTACTTGTGCATTCTCCATTCTTGGTATTCTGATCAACTGAATGGCATCAAATTCTTCCAACAACTCCATCGCTTTTGCATGATACTTGACCATTAATTCTCCTTTAACTGCATATGTTCCCATCATCTGATTCACAATTAATTGAGAATCACTGAATACCATCACTTGTTGCGCTTCCATAATCTTTGCTAAATTAAGACCTGCTATCAAGGCTTCATACTCAGCCTCATTATTGGAGGCTTTGAATTGGAATCGTAAGGCATATTCCATGTCAATCTCGTCTGGGGTGTTCAAAACAATCCCTGCTCCACAACCTGTTGTGCAAGATGACCTATCTACATATAATCTCCATGTAGGTAACTCATCTTCAAATTTCTAATCGGATAGAGTTCCTCGGTGAAATATTTGTTGTTTACTTTTATCCTCTCCTGATATTTCTTGCTCCTCGTCGATCATCTCTTCTCGCCCTTTTACCAATCGGAGTTGGTCTGAGCTCAAATTTGATGATCCTTCAACATCCACAAGCCCTTTTACCAACCGGAGTTGGTCTGAGCTTATGTCTGTTGATCCTGTAACATCCACAGGTTGATCAGCGAGCAACTTTTGTTCCTCGGGGCTATCAGGATATGTAAATTCTGCTATAAAGTCTGCTACAGCCTGCCCTTTTAGTGATGATCTGGGTTCATACACAATATCATAGTCACCGAGCTCTATTGCCCAATACATCAGTCTCCCTGATTTTTTTGGCTTATGAAGGGCTTGTCTCAATGGCATGTCGGTATACACGACGATGGTATGGGCCTAGAAATATGGCCTCATTCTTCTACTTGCCTCAATTAATGCCAATGCCAATTTTTTCCAGCTTTGGGTACCTGATCTCTGCACCTCGGAAAGCCTTACTTGTGTAATAAATTGGCTTCTGGACTCCGTTCTCCATTCTGATCAATGCCGAGCTGACTGCATTCTCCGATACCGCCAGGTACAAGTATAACTTTTCTCCCATTACTGGCCTGGACAACAGTGGAGGTGCTCCCAAATATTTCTTCAAGTCTTGAAAGGATTTTTCACATTCATCATTCCACTCGAAAGTTTTTCGAAGTGTTTTGAAGAATGGGAGGCATCTATCAGTTGCTCGGGATACAAATCTGTTGAGCGCTGCAACTCGTACTGTAAGACTCTGCACCTCTTTCTTCGTCGTTGGAGATCGCAACCCTAAAATAGCTTTGATCTTTTCTGGATTCGCCTCAATGCCTTGCTGGTTGACGATGTACCCGAGGAACATTCCTTCTCGTACTCCAAAGGTGCACTTCGTCGGGTTGAGCTTCATTTGGTATTTATCCAGTTGATCAAAGGTCTGACCTAAGTCAACTAGATGATCAGCAGCTTTCTTGCTCTTTGTCAACATATCGTCGACATAGACCTCCATATTGCAACTGATTTGTTCGGCAAAAACCTAATTCATCAGCCGCTGGTATGTTGCTCCTGCATTTTTAAACCAAAAGGCATAACATTATAACAATAAGTTCCCCTAGGGGTAATAAAAGAAGTACTTTTCCTGTCTTCAGGTTTCATTTTGATTTGGTTGTAGCCAGAGTAAGCATCCATGAAGCTGAGCAGCTAGTGTCCCGAGGTAGCATCCACCAGTTGATCAATTCTGGGCAATGGAAAGTGATCCTTTGGGCATGCCTTGTTGAGATCGGTGAAATCAACACACATTCTCCATTTATTATTTTTCTTCTTTACCATCACCACATTTGCTAACCAGTCTGGATATTTCACATCTTCGATGAATTGGGCTTTCTGGAGCTTCTCAACCTCCTCTTGTATGGCTTGATTCTTCTCGAGTCTAAACACTCTTCTTCTCTGCTTTACAGGCTTGATCTCCTTATTCGCATTGAGTTCATGGCATAAGAAATTTGGATCTATTCCTGGCATGTCTTCATGACTTCATGCAAAAGTTTTGTTTCTGTTTCTCAAGAAAGTTATCAACTCGTGTTTTATTGAAGCATCCAACGTCGAACCTATCTGGGTTATTCGTTCAGGGTGCTGGTCGTCCAGAATAACATTTTCTGTAGATTCCACCACCTGTCCTTTTACAAGTTGGGATTCGTCTCTGGGATCCAGTGTTTCAATTTTTATACCTTCATCTACCTGGTAGGTAGTAGTCTTTTTCCTTGACTCTTCAAGCTCCTCTTGCTCGGCAGACGAATAATAGCATTCCCGAGCTACTTTCTGATCACCTTTCACAACTCCTACTCCAAAATTTGTAGGGAATTTTAAACACTGATGTACTGTAGATGGAACTGCTTCGAACTTCTTCAAACCAACTTTCCCATGATGATGTTGTAAGCTGATTGCACATTTTTATCCATCACAAAGAAGCGTATTCTTTCTGTTCGACAAGCAGGCCAAGTTCCAATGAATATATCCAACTTGATCGTCCTAAGTGGAAAAACCTTCTCGCCAGCAAAACCCAGGAGAGGTCTGTGATAAGGCTCCAATTGAGATAATTTTAAATTTAAACTGTCAAAGCATGAGTAGAACATGATGTCTGCTGAACTACCATTATCTACTAGAACCCTTGAAATCACTACTTCTTTCATCCTCACTTTGATCACCAAAGGGTCATCGTGAGGGTAAAGAACACCTGCAAGGTCATTTTTTGAAAAACCGATGACCAGCTTCTCTTTGTTTACCTTCCTCGGGCGATCCTCTTCAGCCAAATTTATCCGTTGAATGTATGAGCAAGCCTGAGCCTCACCGAGGTAAGCTTTTCTTTCTGCAGTAAGGTCTCCTCCTCCTGCATCTCCTCCTGTAATGACATTACAATCAAATGACCCAAAGCGTATTGAAAATACCTCTCGTTCTGGCTGCCTTGGTTTCTTGGGAAGATCGGGGTCATCATCTGGATCGTCTTCATGGTTTCTCTTCTTTTTCTCCTCTGCTCGACGAGGAGATCTAGACCTTTCTCTAGTTCGGCCATTATTTCTTCTTTCGCCTCCCCGATCAACATACTTTGCTAGCTTCCCTCTTCGGATGAGTGTTTCAATCTCGTTCTGAAGAGCTATGTAATTTTTGGTCATATGGCCATGATCCTTATGGAACTCGCAATATTTCTCCCTGTTCCTCGTGTCAGGGTCTGACCTCAGTTTCTTTGGCCACTTTACCTCCTCGTTATTCTTGATTTCTTCCAAGACATGATTAATACCCATTTTCAAAGGAGTATAATTATCAAATTTTTTTAGGACTTCCCATGACGACTTATTATTCTTGGAATGCTTGTCACCGCCATTACCCTTATGCTCATTCTTCTTGGATTTGTCGACTTCCACCTTGGTTTCTTTATCCATATTCTTCTTCGCAGCCATGGCCTCCTCGGCATTCATGATTTTGGACTCTTTTGCCATCAACTCTGACATAGTTGTAGGTGGATCTTTGGCCAAAGTGTAATACAACTTCTTAGGCAACAACCCACTCATCAAGGCGGTGATTGCTGTCTTTTCTTCATAATCTATGACTTCCAGCTTCTCGTTATTGATTATGTAATCTTTAGTATTCTCACCATATTTTTGTCTAACACTTAACAAGTGAGCTACTCTTTTTACTGGCTTTGCTCCAAAATAGAAATTTCCGATGAACAACTCGGCCAACTGAAAGAAAGTTGAAATCTTACCCCGAGGAAGATTGTTGTACCATATCTGGGCAGATCCAGTATGAGTTCCTGAGAATGCTCTGCATCTCATCTCGTCGGGGACGACATAGATGTCGGCAGCAGCTTGATATTGCTCTATGTGTAGAACAGGATCTGTCTTTCCATCATATTTGGGGGTCACCACAGGTGCTTTAAACTTTGACGGGGTAGGAAAACCCACAATGGCCTGGACAAAAGGTGTCCCTTGAACAAAAGTTCATTGTAAGGGATTCTTCGCCTTAGCCATTTCTCCCAATCTATCCTCCAACCGTTGAATGGAACCTTTCCACGCATCATTTCCTTCCTCGGGCTTATTAGTTCGAGCAATTGATTGCTCTGATGTGGCCTCCTGAGATCTATCTTGACGAGCAACTGGTCGTGATTGTGCTGATCCTTCTCTTAGATCTGATGGTTGTCGAAAACTTCTCGACATGGTCTTAGGTGGACTCCTATTCCTCCTAGGGCCTAATCGACTGAAAGAAGATACCCTACTCAGTCTTTCCAAGGCACTGGGTCTCTATGGAGAGAGAGTGATATGTTGCTCAGTATCAGTAGCCCGTATTGATGAAGTTTGCCCAGGTTGATAAGAGAAATCATCAGACTCCTCATTACGATAAGCATCTGTACGCCTGGATCGTGAAGAAAGTAAATAAGTTTGCCTCTGACCACTTCGCTGTCCCGAATGTGCAGGTGCACCGCCATGAAGGGTCTGTATGAGTTGCCGCATTATTTCTTGAATGTCGGTTTGTCCTTGAGCCAGATTCGTCATAATCCCAGCTAGATCTGGAGGTGTAGAGGGATTTGGAGGATTTCCAGCATTTCCAGCGTTTCGATTGTGGGATTCTGGATTATTTGCCATTGATGATGAATGATTTTTGGTGAAAAACGATAACAACAGTCGTTCCCACAGACGGCGCCAATCTGTTGATGTAAAAAATTAGATTGCTTCTAATTATTTAATCACAGATAAATATAAATGAGACAAAGAATTTTAAAGTGGTTCAGTCTTATAAGAATGGCCTACGTCCACTGTTTCTATTATTGCCAAGTGTTTTGGAATTCTCGATATGTAGTTCTATCAAGAAATTCCGGTCCCTTTGAATGAGGGTGATACAATGTATTTATAGCCCTTGGGTTGTACATGTGAAAGGGTAAACAATTAATGCCCTTTAAGAGTATACGTCTGTATGATTAGCATTCAATGAATACTTGAACTGTTGATTATCTGGCAATCAATGCTGTGGTTGAGATGCAGCTCGGACCGCTTTAGTTGCTCGTCGTTCAAGAGTTACTCGGAGTATTGGAGTTCCTTGGAGTGTTGGTGTTCCTCGGAGTACACTTGCTGCTCGGAATGGGTATGACTTGGTCGGGGAAATAGACTTCCTCGTTGCTATTGTGCCACGTAGATCGACACGTGTCTTCTTATTATTCGTCTATATCAGCATACTAATTTTGGTATCAACAGTTACTATCTTGGAATTGAGGTGCATTCTGTTTTTATGATTCAGGGGTATTACATTTGCATTCTGTTTAATTTCAACTATTTTTTTTCAACTAGGTTCTTTTTCAACTATTTTTTTTCAACTAAGTTCTTTTCTTGGATTGCTACACTAAATAATAGAACACATTTTCCTTGGAATGTTTTTTTCTTGCAAGAATTTTCCAACTCATTGATTTAATGCATCCCATTTCTGTCTTTTTGTTCTTGTAATGCTATAGTAAGTTCGACAAAGGTATAATTGTTCGACAATGGTATAGTAAGTTCGACAAAGGTATATTAATGGACAAAGGTATATTATGATGACTGGCTCTAATGGAAGGTTTTGTTATTGTGTGTGATGTTGTTTACTTCCTTGATAATTTAGCCACGAAACAAATATTTATGTGCATGATATTGTTTGATGTTTGCTGTTTTCTATTTTTTTACTTTGTTTGATTTGTTAATTTTTTTCAACTATCAGTTTTTCAAGTGTCAATTTTTTTCAACTATCAACTGTCAGTAGATATAATTGTTAATTATATTTCAGTTTTTTTAGTCTTGGTTACTATCATTTTACAATTATGTACATTGGAAATTATTACGAGTTCATTTTATCATGCACATACCTGTAGCAGCCTCATTAGAAGACATATAGCAGTTCATACCTGTAGCAAAATCTGCAAATTAAATTTCCTACATGGTACGACATTCATACTTCAATATAAAACATATAACAGTTCATACCTGTAGCATCCTCATTAGAAAACATATAACAGTTCATGCCGGCTACCTACGATCCTTGCTTAGCATAATGTCATATTGATAATGATATGCCCAAGTATAACCTCGGCCCAGAGGTACCTAGCTCGGCCAAGATGATGGCCGAGACATGGATCGACCCTGAGGGGTAGGGGCCCACGATATCATCCCTCGGCCAGACATACCTCGGCTCTGGCCGACACTACCATCTACATAGCCAAGGGGGGCACTGCGCGCATCACAGGCATCCTCGAGCACCTGGGAATAGCAACCTCGGCCGATAGGAGACCGAGGTGACAAGGAGCCCTAATCACCTTCAATAGATAAATAGTCTCACCTCGGCTTGGGCCGAGGTGACCAGAAGTATTAATAATCACCAGCATGGGACTATCCCTACCTCGGCTGGGGCCGACCCAGCATAATGTCTCGGCTGAGATCAGGCCGAGGTTCTTCATAACATTATTCGGATTGAACGGACATCAAGCTTTTACAGCTCGGCCTCTCCCAGGCCGAGGTCATTCACCAACAAGACTGCCGAGCATCTGTTGACATTTGGATAAGGACACCTGGGCACAAATCAGTTGTAACAAGATTATTCTCTACATGGGGGAGAATATTTCATCATCATTGCTTACATGTGACAGTGACAGATGGCATTCCCATATTGGCGAGGATACCACACACATGCTCATTGCATGCATGGGGGGTACAGTGCGCCCCCTAGGCACTATATATAGGGATCATCCCCTACCTTGCAAAAGGATCCTGCTATTGAAACCCTAGCTAAAACTCTGTCTAAATATACAGTAGAGAGAGAGAGAGCTTGAGTGAATTGTACCCATGGCCATTAGTGCCTTTGTTCAGTGATACTACTCACACACTCACAGTGGACGTAGGCCAGATTGGCTGAACCACTCATATTCCGGTGTTGATTCCTCATATCCTCACCTCCTTCTCTTATCTCTATATATATAGCTGTGCCACCATTGTTACTAATATATTGAGCTTGCAAACACCTCACCTGGTGGTGCTGATTCATAGCATCATCAGATAATGTTTGGATTAGTAAACAGTTTAATTTCTATGAATAAGTTATCCATCTTTTCATTTTGTAGTTGATAGTTGACATCTTTCTCCGCATGGAGGACATTACCGTATTCAGCATCGTACGTTACAATTTGCTCTTATGTCCCGAGCCTTAATTTATGTCATTTTCAACCTACTAACTCTATTCTTTACTTTTTCTTCCCTTAAAGGTTGATGAAGACGCACAAAATGCTGTAACAACTACCCCCTCTCCTTTATGTTATGCAACTGTGTTTTGCCTTTTACTTTAAACATTACCTTTTCACTCAGATTCAAAGGCTGCGCATAAATAATATTGGTGTTGTTATCCATGATGAATCCCGCCTCAATGCTATTCGTTCCTTGGTAACATAATTCAACTATTTAGTGTCTTCATACATATTTACAACTTCCTTCATTATTTGTTTATTTTCCTTTTTTTCCTTTTTCCCTATTTGCAGGGGAACGGAAAAGAAAACGTGGCACCTAATGTGGATAAAGGGAAAGGGAAGGAGAAGGAATCTTCACAAGAGGTAACATTTCAATGGTTATTTGTTCTCATTATTTTATTATCGTGTTGTTCATTTTTACTTAACCTATTCTCTTTAATCTACCCTCTTTGTTTTAATTCCGACTATCAACTTTGCCTTTGTATAATATAGACTCAAAGGCCGCGTAAACGTACCGGCGGTATTGTTATATGTGATGTGGTTCAACTTGATGAGGTTCAATTTGGTGCTATTTTTTATACTTAGTACATTCTATTTAATCTATATGTTTTTTCCATTTATAATTCTTATAATCAAGTTCTTACTCACGTTTCATTAATGGTGTCGATGTTATTTCATTTACATAGCCGCATACTCAGCATGACAATGGTAACGACAAAGGCAAGGGTAAAGAGAAAGCAAATGTGGCGCCTATGAGGGTAAATATTTTTCAGCAACTTTCCACTATTTTCTTTTTCCAGTTAAAAAAATTCGTACCTTATAATTCTTTCATCTGTTTTTATATGCTTAAATTATTTATGTAGGAATCTTGGATGGATAAGGGGAATGTCTCTTCTGGAGCAGTATGTTTCTTACATTACCTTATTTGTTTTTATAATGCTCCCTCTCTATCTTACACCATTCTGAAAATTTTAAAATATCATGCTATACACTGTACAATTTAAAATATTTACCTCATTTCAAATACCAAGCTTATTATATAAGACCATAACTAAGATTACAATATAAGACCATTATTCGAAACAGCTTCATTATTGTCACGTTATGTGCTGATAATCTTTTTTCTTCTTTAGGCACCCTATGTACTGTTAATCTCAAAACATGCCCTGGCGCAACAAATATGACAGGAATGAGAATGGGAAAGATTTATTCCTTTGCCAACTACAAATGAAGTTTGCTTGCCATCAAAATCTCTCCTTCCTACTGAACATTTAACACAATCTGATAACTTAATCTCAAGTCATGTTCTGGCTCAACGACAACGCCGAGAACGCGAAAGACTTTCTCACTTTCAATCTTCGTGTGAGGTTATTCCTCCAGAACCTACATCTCTTAATCCCTATCCATATCCCTCTGCACCACATTCCACCACAAGTGTTGAATATATGGCACCGTGTAATAGCCTAAACTCAAAATGTGCGCTTGCCCAACGATAATGACGAGATCGAGAAAGGGCACTGAAGTTACAAAAAACACTAGACAATCAATCATATACTTAGACTCCTAATGTTTGCAAGTCAATAACACCTCCTACCCTTGCTAGCACAGAACGTTTTACTAAGCGACCAAGTGTTTCACAATCGTCATCTGTTGATGCAATGGTTGAACTCCCTTCAACAATAACTGAGAATTTTATACAACTGAGAACCCCTGATCAATCGGACTTTCCTCTACGAAGACTTAGTCCTTTGACTGATACTTTACAACTCCCAGTTGATCAAATTTATATGCCTCCAATTGTTTTTCCCCGCAACCTCTATCAAGATTTTAACCAAATTGAAATCGACTCATTTGTTAATCATGGCGTCCCCTGTGAACCATCTGAAACTGTTGAAAATCTACCTGCCACTATTACAGATAGTATTGAACGTCTCCCCCAAATTGAAGATAACCACCCTAGGTAAATCTTTTATGGATCTTTTATTATTTGGAAATTTATCTAATGACATTTTTTATATTCCTTAACACATTCTTTTCATTTCATACTTAGATCCACTCCAGTAGGTGTCAATAATGTTACAAGTACGAGTACATCTCAAGAATCATATGCCAACTTTAGTAGACATTTTCTTGGCCCCATGACTGTTCCATGCCCTTATTGTCATGCTTTACATTGGATGGATGAAAGGTTATCCGACAGATCGAAAGTGCGCCCCAATTTGGAAAGTGTTGCAAATAGGGACAAGTTCGTTTGCCAAATCTTATTGAACCCCCTCCGAAAATTAAACATTTATTTGATGGCAACGATGTTCAATGCAAGTCTTTTCATAATCATATTAGGGAGTACAATTCTACCAATGCATTTACGAGTCTAGGTGTCCAGATGGATGATAAAGTCCTCACAGGTAGGGGTCTCACATCATTCACCATTCATGGTGAGCTATGTCATCGTACTGGGGCCTTATTACCGGAACTTGGGCTTGAAGATAAAGCTGCATATGCACAATTATACATATACGATCCAAATGTGGCATTGCAAATTAGGTAACGTAGAAATCCCCATTTACGTAGTGATGTATTCCAAATAATTCAAGATTCCATAGAGACGAATAATCCATTTATATACAAATATCGTCAGGCATTTACAATATTAGATGAATCCTCTTGAGCCGGCCAAAACTTTCCAGCATACCTTCATTACAATACTGCAACAGATCGTAACAGGTATAATTTTTCGTCGTCCGATGAGATTGCTATTATTTTGCCTGGTTATGGCCACAATTCCTCTGTAATGAGAGATATTGTTGTTCGCTTACATGGGGGAAATCAATTGATGTAAATTAGTGAATGTCACCCGGCGTACCTACCTTTGCATTATGTACTTTTATACCCTCATGGCCAGCTTGGATGGGAACCTGAAATGAAGCTATGGGATGTAGTAAAGAATGTTGACCAAGATAATCGACTTACTTAATTGCATTATTACGGTTATTGTTTGTTTCAACACGGTACTAAGTACTCTACAATTATGAGAGGAGGTAAACTTTTTCAGGAGTTCATTATGGATGCCTGGGCTTCTACAGAGCAAAATCACTTAACGTATTTCAAACTTAATCAGAACACCCTTCGTGCTGAATTATACAAAGATCTAACGGATTGTATATCTGAGGGTGTTGAACCATTGCAAATTGGTATACGAATGATTTTGCCCTCTTCCTTCACTGGTAGTGCACGACATATGTTTGAGATCTACCAAGATTCGATGGCCATAACACGATTCCATCAGCACCCAGATATTTTTCTCACAATGACTGCCAATCCTAAATGACCAGAAATCACTAAAGAACTATTATCGGCTCAGAGTGCGGTCGATCGTCTCGACTTGGTCGCACGTGTATTCGAACTAAAGAGAAAAGCATTAATGAAGGAGATCAAGGATAAAAATGTTTTTGGTAAGAAAGTTCCCCATGTTTTTACGATCGAATTCCAGAAATGAGGTTTACCCCACATGCACACTCTTCTTTTCCTGGATAGCCAAAGCTAGATTAAAACATGTTCCCAAGTAGATAAAATTATTTTTGCAGAGTTTCCAGACCCCATCGACAATCCAATGCTTTTCCAAACCATTCTTGGTTGTATGGTTCATGGTCCCTGTGGCTCCTTGAGTCCCAATTCTCCTTGCATGGAAAATGGTAGATGCA
Organism: Sambucus nigra; assembly: GCA_949130495.1. Taxonomy (NCBI): domain Eukaryota; kingdom Viridiplantae; phylum Streptophyta; class Magnoliopsida; order Dipsacales; family Adoxaceae; genus Sambucus; species Sambucus nigra. The sequence goes on along the minus strand of OX422221.1, from coordinate 199,062,466 downwards.
CAAAGAAATATCCATGAGCATTTACAGATGCCACTTCAATGGATAATAACGGATATACAATCTATCGTCATCGTGATGATGGTAGGGAATATACTACTTCCAGCGGGAAAAAGGTACGAAACAACGATGTTGTGCCTTATAATTCGTATTTATCTCGGCTATTCAATTGTTACATCAATGTTGAGGTTTGTGCTGGTTTAAAATGCGTTAAATATATTAATAAGTACATATATAAAGGCCATGATTGCACGACTATGGTCTTAGGACCTGCTGATGAAATCCAAAAATATTTAGATGCAAGGTACATCGGCCCTCCTGAAGCAGCGTGGCGAATTTTTGCTAATCACATGCATCAAGAAAAACCACATGTTACGCTGTTAGATTTACATTTACCTGGGATGCATCATGTTATGTTCAATCCTACAGAATCTCCAAGTACGATTACTGATAGGGCTAGGGTTCAAATGAGTTCGTTAACTGGATTTTTTGCTTTCTGCGCATCGAATGTTTTTGCACGAGCTTACACCTACCAATAGTTTTCGCAACATTATGTTTGGAGTAATACAAAAAAACTCTGGACTCTGAGGAAAATGCGTGAGTTTGCTATTGGTAGAATGTACTATGCTAGCCTTAATTCAGGTGAAAGATTTTATTTGCGATTGCTTTTGACCATTATCAAAGGACCTACATCCTTTGAGTGCTTACGCACGGTCAATAATGTCGTGTACGATACTTTTAAGTCTGCATGTGTAGCGAGGGGATTGCTTGAAGATGATAATGAATGGGTTCAATGTTTAGAAGAGGCATCAATCATTCGAACTGGATATCAACTGAGACGTCTTTTTGGTGTTATACTTACACAATGTTTCCCTTTGCATCTTGATTTATTATGGAATCAATTTTCCATTCACATATGTGACGATCCAATCCATAAGTTGCGTACACTCTTTGCTATTCCAAACCCAACGGAAGTCCAAGTTCAAGACTATGGTTTGTTTCTTCTAAATGAGGTGCTTCAAGAGTCCGATAAGACTTTATCTGACTTTCCTTCATTGACGCTACCAACTTCAAATTGGAGTACTATGGGTGGGAATAGGTTAGTGTGGGAACATCAACAATTACAATCGTTAACAGAGTAAGGTGATGCACAACTTGATGTTACCCACCTTAATGATGGGAAACGTTTGTCTTACACGACGATAACTTCATTTGTTTTTGAAAATAAAGGAACTACCTTTTTCTTAAATTGGGGTGCTAGCACCGGCAAAACATTTTTGTACAATACAATTGCAACTTTTTATCGTAGTTTGGGCCATACGGTTATTACTGTCGCATCATCAGGGATTGCTTCTTTATTGTTAGTTGGTGGTCTAACTGCACATTCAACCTTCTGCATTCCATTAGATATTCTTGAAAACTCCAATTTTGGATTTACAAAGCAGTCAATCCATGCTGAGCTATTTAAATCGGATAAACTTATCATATGGATGAAGTCCCAATGCAACATAGGCATTGTGTTGAGGCTGTTGATCAGACTCTTCAAGATATCTGTAATGTTAAAAATCCTTTCGAGGGAATAACTGTTGTTTTAGGTGGCAATTTCAGATAAATCTTACAGGTTATCCCGAGAGGAGTCTGTAAGGAAATTGTAGCTGCATCACTGAGGCGATCTGCGGTTTGGAAACACATCCACGTATTGACCTTAAATCTAAACATGCGACTCAATCATTTGGAGACTGAAACTATGGAATTTTCAACATTCTTGAATCAGGTATCACCTTTTATCTTATAAATATGTTCAATATTCTTGACTATACCTACTATGTTAGTTTAAATTTTCCCTCGTTTCATTAGATTGGATCCAACCCACTTGAAAATGTAACTTTACCTTCGACCATACAGAAATGTAATGATGTTGAAAATTTAATTTCCAAAGTGTATCCAATGCTAAATGTGGATGGTACTGTTACTGCAAGCTTTCTCACTGAACAAACAATTCTTTCTACGCGGAATGATGATGTGAGTGCTATAAATAATTTAGCCTTAAATATTTTCCCAGGTGATACAAAAACGTATTTCGGTGCCGACAAATTATGCGATGATGAATCGGGTACATACATACATAATCAATACCAGAACGAGTTTTTGAACTCTCTTAATCCTTCTGGCTTACCATTATTTAAGTTAGACTTAAAAGTAGGGTCTTCAATTATGTTGTTGAGAAATATTGCGCCAAAAGATGGTCTTTGCAACGACACACGTTTAGTCATTACGAAGCTTGGAGAGCATGCCATTGAGGCCCAAATACTAACTGGGGATAAGTGTGGCAATTTAGTCTTTATTCCAAGAGTATCTTTAACTCATTCATCTGCAGAAATGCCTATCAAAATGACAAGATGTCAATTTCCAATTCGACTCGCATATGCCATGACGATTAACAAATCGCAAGGTCAATCTGTAAAGTTTATGGTAATTGACTTGTGCACACCGGTTTTCAGTCATGGGCAGTTATATGTAGCATTATCTCGATGCACAAGTGCTAATCGAATCAACATCCTCCTTCCCGATGATGGTTTGCTTTTCACGATAAATATTGTATACCCGGAAGTACTCTTATAAACACCAATGAGATGTATATCATTAATTTTTTTGCACAATATCTTTATATATACATGTTACGATTCTATATCAACTTCTAAGCATTTTACAACCTTTATTAGGATTGGGAGCTGATGGCCAGACATCAAAAGTGGATAAATTCCCGTAGATTATTTAAATGGGGTTCCCACAATAAGGTACACCGTCTATATGTCATCTATATATCGCTTCTTCATTTCATCTGTTTGCTTTAATCAATTCTAACTATTAATGTTTCTTCTAGATTGTCGTGCATAATTGTACTCTTCATTGGAAATACGTCGAGCTCGATACAAGGACATTTCGTAGAGTGATTTAGAGAATGTATCCCAGGAATGCAATGTGATTGCCTTTCAATGGGATATTCATTTTTTAGGCCTAGCTATACTACTTTTGTAAACTTTTTGCTTCCACTTTTTAACACTTTCTAGGCCTTTCTTTTACCTGTCGTAATCTCTATGTATTTTTGTAAATGCAAATTGGCAAAAGTTAGTTTGTGACTTTTGGTTTAATGCATTGTAAAGAACGATGGCCTAATTCTAAAAGGGCTCAATGATGTCTTTTATCTCACAATTGTTTTAACTTCTTCATTTTTTTTTATTTTTTTGGGTGATGCTTCAGAATTTCAGTTGCCGTATTTCCAGGTATGCTAACTCATTCATATCCCTTTTTGTTAATATTTGAATGTTAATATTTAAATGAGGCTTCACGCATGAGTTTTTTGACCATACACATGTCTTTTAAGACGTGCAAATTATGTTATCGATTATTTGATTATTTGTTTTTGCGCAGTGTCGCAGTCGTGGTAGGATTTATGCAGTGTCTCAGTCGTGTACTTGATCAAAGTAATGTGTTTGGTAATGATAGATGATTTCTGGAATTGTTATGGGCTTAAGGGCGTGGACTGAAGAACTACAAATTGACATATTTTAATGGTGAAAAGAGATTTACCTGTGCATACGGTAATGTTACTTACATTTAGGTTTTGATCCACCTATGCATATATCTTAAATGTTAATCAATTTGCCACTAACTATTTTATTCACTTTGTTGGTTTTTGTAAGAAGATATGAAGTTACTGGGAGATCCAAAGTTTACGGATGCATTTGGTTTCCTAGGTATAATCTCTCTCCCCCCTCTTCTCTCACTTTAATTAGTGCTCAATTATTAGGTTTTTGAGGTTAAAATCTATTATATATGTGAGAGGATCCCACCAGTCATAGATAGGATCCCACCACTGATAACACGATGCTCAAAAGTAAATGGTATTCATTTATAATTCCGTATTTAAATTCAAATTTATGAGGCCTTGAGTTATGATGTTCTAATGATTCCACTTAAGAGTTAATATGTTATTTCTAATCTGTTATTCCGTACTTAGTTGTGGAAATTCTGCAACAGATCCTTACTTAGTTGGTCATTACATTCTCCTTACTCATGCAACTGCATTATATATCTATAGGAAGAAATACAAGCCAAAGCAAAATGGATCATTTGGGTTATCACTTGATGTTTTTTGGTTGAGCCAAGAACAAACTCCACGGACGACATTGAAGAAAGACAAGGCAAATTATATTTTCATTTGGAGAGGATCAGCCTATCGCTGATACAATGTTCGTTGATTAAACATTTAACTCCACAATTTTTTTTTTGAAATAATATATTCTTCCAAATTCCAAATTCGATTATATGATTAAATATCTTATACATTGTCTATTGTGTTCTTATATCATCCCGGTTGTGTAATGCAGCCCTGGTCCCTCTACCTGTAGCAGCAACAACAAGCTCGACAAATGACACCAGAAGCCCTAATCACTACACGTCCATGCTATACAACCAATAGCCATTTTCTTGACGGCAATAACAGCAGCAATTCTTGCACAACCATCTTGGAATGAGCCCACGTGGATGTAATAGGTTGCAATAACCAAAGGGGATGAGCCTAGGTAGATGTCATGGGCTGCAATAGTCAAAGGGGATGTTGTCGATCTTGCACAACATGTCTACAAAGGATATTTATAACACAATATGGGGCCTCTCTCATCCCACATTATATGGTATGTTTCTTTCTTAAGAAAAACTATCACTGTAATGCAATTTTCTTATTTAGGTTTGGGTGATTCATACCATGTTTAAGCTGAGTTACAATACGAGATGAGTTTTTATCGACATTAATAAATTTTTATCACGTTGGCTTCTTGTATAAATTTGAGAATTTATCATTTGGTCAATTTTATGTGTACCAACGAATTGCACCAAAAGTGCATTAAATAATGTAGTGGTGCAGTAGAATGTTATACAATAACAATTTATTTCACTTAGGGTGCAATTTCTTGGTGAAAAAATAAAATTTCTAATTTCATTCATAAATCTTATTTATGTGTTTAAATTGTCCACAAATTTCCATTAAGGGAATCCCATGCTTCTCCATCATATTAGGCTTATAAGATTATGCTCATGAATATATTGAAGCCAAAAGGACTATGGATGGGGGTTAAGTAGTTATACTTTGTGAGTACACTTCCAACTTATTATCCTAATAGACTCATCTAAGTTTATTCAACATGTATAACACAGTTTCTTTAGCTAACACTACATTACCTGTACCATTTATCACCTGCATAATGATTTGCCTACTACCATTATAGAAACCTATTTCTTTTCAATTAAAGCATGCTTATTGTGTTAATTTTTTGTTATTAAGGCAGGTTAAACCGACATCGAGTTTCGTGAAGTTGCCCTTATTCTCTATAGGATGTTTAATCCAGAATTCCAGAAGTCAATGCCCATAATTCCATCTCAACTTGAGCTAAGAAAGTTCAAAAATACTAATCGCAGCAGGATACTATAGTGTTGTTAGCTGGAATGCTGATTGGAAATATTTGCTAGCTGGAATGCTACTATAGTGCTGCCCATAATTCTACTCACGTCCAAGGGTAATGCTACTAGCTGGAATGCTGCTATAGTGCTGATTTTTTGAAGATGTTTCTTTCATTAAAGCTTTTGTTAGACGAATTTGAGATTTTTTATATTGCTGGATTTTATCCTTATCCCTTAAGATGGGTGGATAGTTCGATAAATAAAGGAGACTGTGCCCATTTTTTTAAAAAAATTGACACTTAAGTTTTTTGAGACACAATGAGAATTCATTTGATACTTAAGGATTTCTGTGGATATAAAATAATTTTTTATGACAGTATGCCTGCTAACATGTCTACTAAATTTCTATTTATTTACTGATCTGCGGTGTTTTTTTTTTCCTCCAGAAATATGGAAGATATGAGCGCATTTGGATGCGTTGGGTTGCTATTAGAAAATTTCCAAACAGAAGTTTATATTTCATTCGAGTCTCATTTGCTTTCATGAGAATCTGTCAAATTCGAGTTGAGTTTATTGTCCCATTTATCAACGTTTCTTAGTTTAATTTTGGTCAAACTCCACCACCATTCCAATTTCTACTATGTGTTTTTTACTTGATCCCCCCCCCCCCCCCCCCCCAAAAAAAAAAAACAAAATCAAATTTTATGTTATTCCCCATTTTTTGAAAATTTGAGATACATTTATAATGTAAGGTATTACTTAACTCTTAATGTAAGGGATAAGTTACAAATCATCTTTGTATTTTATTTTCAATCTCACATGATTCAATATTTCGCTAGAGACACGATGAATTTGCTATATAATTAATAATTAGCTTTGTTTATATAATATTTGACTAGCCTTTCAATTTACTAACAATATTTTCTTTTTTGTATCAGGTCGCATTTGGAAACGAACGAACAATAATTATAGTGGAACATTGAAGCTTTTGTTAGGCGAATTTTTTTCTTCTATTTTGTTAGATTTGTCGTTATCCCTTGACAATGGTGGATAGTCCAATAAACAAAGGAGATTCTGCCCAATTTTTTTAAAACTTTGACACTTTGTTTATATAATATTTGACTAGCTCTTTCAATTTTTTTAAACTTTGACACTTTGTTTTTTTGAGACACAGTGAGAATTCATTTGATGAATATCGTATATTTCATATTATATGTGAATTTCTTTGATGAATTTAAACTATTTGAATGTTGTTGGAGTATTTGTTGTTTGTTAATCATGGTGAATAGTTTATAAACAAAGGATTTTATGGTCAATTGTTTTAAAATTACACTTTGTTTTGTTAGGAACGATATTTTTGCCGTTTTGTAATTACGTGCTTTCGAAATTTTTGCCGTTTTGTAATTACGTGCTTTCGAAATTTTCGTCGTTTTGTAATTATGTGCTTTTGAAATTTTCGCCTTGCCTTCAGGCACGGGCATTCTGCTAGTATATATATATATATAGTGTCATCATCCCTATATATATACACTAATCCTGCACCCTTAGGTTAAGACCATTTGGCACATTGTAATGATTATTATTATTACAAAGTCTACTAATTTCACACGGTAGAAATATTCACAAGTTCATCATCCCTATATATACTAATCCTGCACCCCTGGGCTAAGACCCATTAGTGCACCTATCAAGAGAATCCTGCATCCCCAGGTTAGCACCCATTAATGAACCTCTCAATTATAATCCAGCACCCCCGGGTTATCACCCATTAGTGCACTTATCAAGAGAATCCTGCATCCCCGGGTTAGCCCCCATTAATGCACCTATCAATAATAAATCCAGCACCCCCGGGTTATCACCCGTTAGTGAACCTAACAATAGTCATCCTTTCACCCCCGGGTTATCACCCATTAGTACACCTATCAATAATATCCTTGTACTCTCGGGCTATCACCCATTAGTACGCTTAACAATAGAGTTTCGGCACCCCCGAGTTATCACTCATTAGTGCGCTTAATTATAAGATTCTTGCACCCCCGAGTTATCACCCATTAGTGCTCTTAGCAATAATATCGCATAATAGGTATACACACATCCTATTAAAATTTATAGGTATTTCCCCAACGTACATATATACTTCTCATACGTATTTAATTTCAACACTACGTATAGTATAAATATTTAGATTCATATCTCTCTCGTAATCTCCAGGGTACATCCTCTCTATACCGAATAAGTAAAGTATTAATTCTCACATACTTTCCCGAAATTCCGTCTTGTTTAGGTTTACTATCTGGCAGTTTCTCTCACTCCAATAAATCAGTAAACTCAACACTGGACTCTAAGAAAAATTCCGAAAAATTCCAACGTCGTTCAAACCAGAAGGGTCGTCGCTCGAAAGATTGCCACGTGTTGTTTGAGCGACTTCGCGCGAGATACAGTCTCGCTCGAACGAGACTTCGCGTGACTTCGCGCGACGCATACTGGTTCGTCCCCTTTTCCCAGAATTCAGTGTTTTTCACCTTTTTTGAACCTAAAAACCTCTAAGATTCAACACCCAACATCTCATCATCAATTCCAATCAAGCCATAGATAGTTATATAACATTTTTAACATCATATGATCATTAATTCGTCATCAATGATCAAAATTATATGAAATCCCCAAATGAATTCATATGAACCCTAATTTCCAAATTTTTAATTAAAGAACCTAGTCAATCCAGATTCGTTCATCAATATATAATTAAATTTCATGATTAATCCTCTACATATATGAATAATTTCAACCACTAATTAACCCAGTCCTTAATCATAATTTAAATCTCTAATTTTCCCCCAATTAATATGTAAATCATGAGTAATTTCACCTACTCTAACATGAGTATGATTATTGCTAAAAGAAAGGAAGTAATGAACACTTGACTTAAATCGAAGGTTTGAATCCTTTGGTGATGTTGGTATAGACGCGTTCCTCTCTTCTCGATCTACGCGTTGGTGGTGGTGGTTGTACAAGGTGATGATAATTTGACCTTACCTCTTGGAAATTGGTTCTCCCTCACACCCTCTATGGCCGTTCTTTACTTATTGTATCTCTCAACCCTAAAGGACTTTTCTTGGCTGATAAAATAACTCCCAATTTTCGACCATTAATTAAACCCAAAAATAAAATTTACCATAATGCCCTCTCGGGACGCCGGCTAGGCTTAAAATTGCCCTGGGACCCAAACAAAACACCCAGATATACTATTTTGACTATCTCAACCCTCCCGGACTCAATGATGCACTCGAAATGACCATATGAGTTAATAAAAATAATTTTTCTTTTTATCCCAGTCAAGTAGTCTCGACACGACTCACACGCGTCGGACTCAAATTACCAAACTGTCGTATTTCTCACTTTCGACAATTGATCAAATATTATAATTCCATATTAAATATCACACGGTAATATTCAATAATTCTTAACAATAAGTATTAACCCTTGGCATGCTAGTTAATAATTATTTTAATCCGGATTAATTAACAATTAAATTCTCACATTTTAGTTCAATTAATCCAATAAAAATAATTAATCACATAATTATTTAAATCATTAAAAATATGGGGTGTTATATAGTCCCCCCTACAATGAATTTCGTCCCGAAATTCGAAAAAAGTATACCAGGTACAAACAACGAGGTATATAAATTGCGAATCCCACCCTTGCACCCCCAAGTAAACTACTCTGTACCACCCATATAGTACGCTATCGAATACCCTTAATAATGAGCACTTGACATGTGTTTGTTTAAAACTCCAAGTTACCCTGTCTTATAGGCTGCTGTCCAAGCCTTTCCGCTAAAGTTTCACTACTTAAACATTATTTTAGATATTCAATATCTAGCCTTCTTCTATTTGAACCTTAGTAGATTTATCCTCTTTTCATATACATACGACTTCGTATTGTGTCGTTCATACAAGTAAATTGGTTGTGCAATATATATTTCACACACAATATATACGATAATATCGATTCTTCTCCGACATTTGTAATCATAACTGGTCCCCACCTTTAACTATCAAGTAGGATAACAACAAAGTTTACCGTGCCATACTTTTACTGGCACTCTGCCCGAATGTGAACTTATAGGAGTTATTTGGGCGTAAACTCCACTAGTGGAAGGTACTTCTCTCGTCCTCCCCTAAGATCTTAGGGTCCACATAAAATTTCCTCTCCCGCATCCGATTAGACCACTTATCCTGCCCATCCCTCTGTGGGTATTAGACGGTACTCAATCGCATTTTAGTACGTACAATCTCACCATCTCAGCTACATGAGAAGATCCTTGGGGATACTCTCCCATTTTCTAGTGGAAGAAGCCCCTACTGGTTTTGAATTGTCCACCCTTTTTCTAACAGTCAGGTGACCCACTACAAGACTATCCTTGCAATATTACCCTACATCGTAACCCATCACCACTGTTGTTTGTATCCTGATACATTTTGTATTTCCTGAATAAATTTCAATTTATCTTGAAAGGTAAGTCTCTAACAAATCTTAGTGAATAGGCTTCTGCTTACCCGACTACATGTTATCGAATTCACATGCTAATCAAAATCCACTGCCTGATCCAATCAACTAGGGTGCCCATACACCTTATGCCTCGTGCATCATAATACAAATGACATGTAATTTTCCTACTTCAATTCTTGCACACTGGGTATGCTGATGTAGTAGGGGTGCACTCAACCACCCCACTAGTCATAACTTATTGAATCCTTCAATGGCATCATTGCTCTATTCCGAATGATACTAAGGCTAGGCGACTCTATTGGCCTTAAGTTATAAAAGATTTATCAACTCTCAATTATATTCTTTTATAGGTACAATAAACAACGTACAAAACTTATGACTATCGACCAAACTTCTCTCCACTCTCGACGTTTGCTAGTTTCATGCGTGGGATGTCTCACAAAGTGAAATCCAAATAAGGAACCCCACCGATACACTACTATCGAACCTAGTCGGTTGTCGTGATCCGTAAGACCCTTAGTCCATACTATCTACCTTCCCACAATCTTCGTATATGTACATAAAAGTTTACTCGTCCACTCTCATGTACCTAAAAAAATTAACATGAAGCATGGCGCTCTCACTATCCCAAGTACTCGACACTATATATATAACGAGCTATATCTCGTTGCTCGGTAAGGAACACAAAGTATCCTGAGTCCCCTCAGTAAAATAAATTCCTACGCACCGGAATCACATATAACTAGAAAACATACTCGCTGAGGTCTATAATACCATGAAATTTTTTCATATATTCATATATCTGGTCCCAACCCTATTTCAGGTGGCGCCACACAAAATAAAGATTTCTCCTCTCGAAGTATCCGTCACGACAGTCATATCACTACGTTATTACTATCGTTTAACCACACGGTAATTAATCACTACATATTACCATAATAAACTATACTAAAGCTGACTCAATGCAGTAGTAAATTACAATAACAAAACATATTCTTAGGGCCCACCCGGTTCAAACACGAGCAACATCAAAATGCCCTACTAACAACGAGTAATACGTTTATAACAAGATTGTTAAAACTAAAGTTCCCCACTCAACTCGACTCGCACACGAATTTTAGGGTCTCGAATTTACATATTAGTTGTGACACACTCGTGTCACTAGAATTAATCCTTTACTCACACGAAAGGAGAAAAACCTCACCAGTCTTGCCAAATCACAGGGTCTCAACATGTGGCTGCCATCACGACCCATGAACATCTGTAATCGTAATACCTCTTAGGATTTCATCCTATAGTTATCTCCTCTTCATCATGGATAATTTATTCCATCATGTGGGTTTCACGCCCATTATTGAAACGTTGGCCCAAACTCTTTAGGCCTCAATTATGGCTATACTAAACTCCCGTTTACATCCTGGGCCCCGTCGACCCTGACATACTATATGCTATTATTAATAAGGACTCTACTGGTCTAACCTGAACCCATCACTCTCGGGTTATAAATTTCCTGGGCCTAATTCTCTTGACCCAAAATTCCTTTGTTGGAAGTATCACTCCTCCAGTTGTTATGCCTAACTGGAATGATTTACCATTTCTAATATTTTCGGTCTCACTTCTCAATTGTGGACACATTCAACACTTGTAGTTCTACTTCCTCCATATAGGGAAACTTCACGAGCAATTTCCCTGTCACTGGTCCCACTGACCATTTTGGAAATGTCCTTCTCTCGGACCGAGTAGCCTTAACTTGTGGCTACACTGGCCTTTTGGAACTGTGGTTGACCTCCACAGCCTCAATTGACTTCATCCCACTTTGTAGGAAGTTAATCAACTTAAAATCATCTAACCGAGTTCCCTATTGGGTATACTCTCATGTGGGGTTCCACTAACACCGTTAAGTTCAGTTTTGCTTTTCGGTCAGATTCTCTAACCTTTCTGGTTCACTTCTTCTGGAGAGAACACAATAACTAGTCATCGTTTAACCTTGACGACATCAACATTAGTCATCCTAGCTGGATTTCTCATTTATGCTTGTATTCAACTCACGGGTCCTTTATCAACTATAGACCCTTTGGATAATTTATGCCCCTCTGCCAGGTATAAAGTTCATTATGCAATTCAACCTTTCTCTCACGATCGGTTTCTATCTTACCCATTGTGATAAACATCAAAATTTTACTCGCATTTTGTTACCACACCGAATGGAAGACCTCATGGTCAAATCGTACCCAAGTTTCTCTCTAAATTTCAAACACACTTCTTCATACGTGGTGATTTCCTCTAATCACCACAAGATGTTCCTAAGGGCTATAACTTTTAACTCCAAATTTAATTTTGAGTGTCGTCACACCCCACTCTACACAATTTCCTTCGGATTTTCTACCTCCGCTGGTCGGTTACACTTTCTCGTTTTCTTCCCCGCATCTTCACCGATGGGTTTCAAAAGAGTCCCTCTGATTCCCCCTTATCGATTATGCTAGGTGGTTCTGAAATCAGTCCACCGTTATCTACGACTGTTTCCTGGGAACCCACCATTCTCGAGTGATGGTTTCTATTATCACTTGCTTAAATAATCCTCATGGTGATTTTTTTTACGATCATTCTTTCCCGATTACTCTATGTCTTCTATTGGGCTTCTTCTCCTGCTGTTCTTCTTACGTCCCTCGCTGGTCATCCCATACTGTTCGGTGCTCGAAGCACACACAATTTTATATAATGAGTTTCCTCCATTATGATTCATAGCAGGAGAACTTAAGTCGCATAAGTAAAGGAACACAATAATCCTATAATAAGGCTCTACATTAAAGAACATTACGCTGAAACGTAATAAGCAGCACAGATCCTAAAGACACTAGAACCTGATGCTCTGATACCACCCGTGATACCCTGCCCAATTAAATATAGGGTGATCAGTCCTTTACCAATTTAAAGTAGGATATTCGGTTGGTTCATTCTTAGCATCACTATCGAAAATAATTAAACCATATTAATCACCTAATATAAAATTAAGCGAGGTGTCAAAACATTTCCAATTTGTAAAACCAAGTAAATCCATTTTCATTCAGTCTTAAAATGTAAACCATTCACCAAACATAGGAATATAATAAATACTGAACATGAATCAAATACTGAAATAAATAGGACTGCGTAAAACTCCCAGTTCAAAACTCCAAACCATAAACTAAACTGAATACAATATCTATGATGGAGGAACCAAAAGTGTGCAGCACATGCCCTAGATAGTAGGTCTACATGAAACTGAATGGAAAAGATAGATGCGTCTACTGCAAGGACCTGCAACTTCCACAACAGTTGCAGCACGTCTGAAACTCCAATCTCTAATTCTGGTACTCCTATGGCTGAGCACCTGATATAATATATATAGAAAGAGAGAGAAGATATACAAGAAATGGGTCAGAGCCCGAGGTTTAAAATATGATTTAGGAAGTATTTAAAACTGGTTCTTAAAATAAGTCTTATACGCATGTTAGTTATCGAACTCTCACATGAGTTTCTCACCTCTCATCTATTGTGCACGCCTAACGTACATCTAATCTTCCCTAGTTATACCATCCAGTCTAACTAGTCATAAACCATACTGATACTAACTATGCTCACTAGTAGTATTACCGTATCGCCCATACAATACGCTATTCAAATAGTTTATCTCACATACTAAGTTTCATTATTCACTGTTCGAATGGTTAATCTTTTATCCTCTAAGATTATTTTATTTCTTATTTCCACTTTATCTACTAGTTTCACAAAGTAGAAAGTTCCCCAAGTACACTCATATATATATATATATATATAGTCTCATCATCCCTATATATATACACTAATCCTGCACCCTTAGGTTAAGACCATTTGGCGCAATGTAATGATTATTATTATTATTACCATGTCTACTAATTTCACACGGTAGAAATATTCACAAGTTCATATATATATATATAGTCACATCATCCCTATACAAACACACACACACACACACACACACACACACACATATATATATATATATATATATATATATATATATATATATATATATATATATATATACTAATCCTGCACCGCCGGGCTGAGACCCATTAGTGCACCTATCAAGAAAATCCTGCATCCCTGGGTTAGCACCCATTAATGCACCTATCAATAATAATACAACACCCACGGGTTATCACCCATTAGTGCACCTATCAAGAGAATCCCACATCCCCAGGTTGGCCCCCATTAATGCACCTATCAATAATAATCCAACACCCCCCGATTATCACCCATTAGTGCACCTAACAATAATCATCCTTGTACCCCCGGGTTATCACCCATTTGTACACCTATCAATAATATCCCTGTACTCTCGGGTTATCAACCATTAGTACACATAACAATAGATTTTTTTGCACCCATGAGTTATCACTCATTAGTGCACCTAATTATAAGATTCTTGTACCCTCAGGTTATCACCCATTAGAGCTCTTAGAAATAATATCGCATAATAGGCATACACACGTCCTATTAAAATTTATAGGTATTTCCCCAACGTACATATATACTTCTCATACGTATTTAATATCAACACTACGTATAGTATAAATATTTAGATTCATATCTCTCTCGTAATCTCCAGGGTACATCCTCTCTATACCGAATAAGTAAAGTATTAATTCTCACATACTTTCCCGAAATTCCATCTTGTTTAGGTTTACTATCTGGCAGTTTCTCTCACTCCAATAAATCAGTAAACTCAACACTGGACTCTAAGAAAAATTCCAAAAAATTCCAACGTCGTTCAAACCAGAAGGGTCGTCGCTCGAAAGATTGCCACGTGTTGTTTGAACGACTTCGCGCGAGATACAGTCTCGCTCGAACGAGACTTCGCGTGACTTCGCGCGACGCATACTGGTTCGTCCCCTTTTCCCAGAATTCAGTGTTTTTCACCATTTTTGAACCTAAAAACCTCTAAGATTCAACACCCAACATCTCATCATCAATTCCAATCAAGCCATAGCTAGTTATATAACATTTTTAACATCATATGATCATTAATTCGTCATAAATGATCAAAATTATATGAAATCCCCAAATGAATTCATATGAACCCTAATTTCCAAATTTTTAATTAAAGAACCTAGTCAATCCAGATTCGTTCATCAATATATAATTAAATTTCATGATTAATACTCTACATGTATGAATAATTTCAACCACTAATTAACCCAGTCCTTAATCATAATTTAAATCTCTAATTTTCCCCCAATTAATATGTAAATCATGAGTAATTTCACCTACTCTAACATGAGTATGATTATTGCTAAAAGAAAGCAAGTAATGAACACTTGACTTAAATCGAAGGTTTGAATACTTTGGTGATGTTGGTATAGACGCGTTCCTCTCTTCTCGATCTACGCGTTGGTGGTGGTGGTGGTTGTGCAAGGTGGTGATAATTTGGTCTTCCTCTTGGAAATTGGTTCTCCCTCACACCCTCTATGGACGTTCTTTACTTTCTGTATCTCTTAACCCTAAAGGACTTTTCTTGGCTGATAAAATAACTCCCAATTTTCGTCCATTAATTAAACCCAATTTTTTTTTACCATAATGCCCTCTCGGGACGCCGGTTAGGCTTAAAATTACCCCGGGACCCAAACTAAACACCCAGATATACTATTTTGACTATCTCAACCCTCCCGGACTCAATGACGCACTCGAAATGACCATATGAGTTAGTAAAAATAATTTTTCTTTTTATCCCAGTCAAGTAGTCTCGACACGACTCACACGTGTCGGACTCAAATTACCAAACTGTCGTATTTCTCACTTCCGACAATTGATCAAATATTATAATTCCATATTACATATCACACAGTAATATTCAATAACTCTCAACAATAAGTATTAACCCTTGGCACGCTAGTTAATAATTATTTTAATCCGGATTAATTAATAATTAAATTCTCACATTTTAGTTCAATTAATCAAACAAAAATAATTAATCACATAATTATTTAAATCATTAAAAATACGGGGTGTTACAATGGCGTACCACGCGCTCTCGTAAATCAGCACTCGATTCTATTTTTGATAATCTTCGCAACACATAAATTCTGAAATCAAATCACATCGCTGCATCGATATGAGACAAACCCAAAATATATACTAATGATCTTCCAAATAATTAACGTCTCCAAAATTAACTCTAAGGATCCTCATATCAATCTTACTAATTCTAAACTCAATGCCTACAATGTCCTTAACACAAAATTATATATCTCCAAGAAACACATCTAACACATATGCTATACCCTCCACTTTAAGGAGTACGAATCAATAAAGGGAATCAAAGATCGATAACGCGAAAGCTAAATGGACTCACAACCTACGAGACCTAAGACCATGATCTGATACCATATGTTATACCCTACATAATTCTGGCGTCAGCCGCCAATAAAACTATGCCGGGCGTGAACTAAATAAAATACCATTTTTAGCATGTGACAGAAATGAGACATATAAAATCAATCCATAAGATAAATATTTTAATCAATCCCAAATGATAATAAAAAACTATGCAATAAAAGATCCATCACCATGCTACACTGTAATGATAATCGAATCTCCAATAATATAAAATTGAATAAAATCCAACTAGGAATATCTTAAGAAAACCGTACACCTGTGGAACCGAATGACCCACCAAAACCATAAACTGAGTCTCAATATAAATGTGAAGGAATGGAAAACTAATCTAAACTACTAACCATAACTAAAATAACTCCAGCTGCACCTCCAAGATAATCTCCAAAATCCTGTGCAACTACTCCAGCACTAATACCTGAAAAATATTAGTCAACGCACGTGGTGAGAGCCCTGACCACGAATACACACTACTACCCTCAAATAGGGCATGTGAGCCCAGAAAATAGCATTATACGCAATAAATATCACAATAGAGTAATTTAATTAGACGAGTAATTTAAACGCGGAAAAGATAAATTACTAACTACCCCCCAGAGATTCTTATAAAAATCACACCAATATATTTTAATTATCCCACTGCCCCAAAGTATTAATTGAATTCAATTAACCCAAAGTTATCATTTATATCAATTTTATTATCCATTACAATACTTTCGCAATAAATTCTACATCACCTACAATTCCTCTCACCATAGCCAGCCAGCGCGTTTAAACTGTCAGCCCTACACGTTATGCACGAGGTTCCACACACAACACGTTTTCATAGCCAGTCCGTCCGTTTAAACTATCAGCCATGCACGTTATTCATATGTCACACACCCACACATCGCAATAACCAGCCAACCTATTTAAACTGTCATTCTTGCACGTTATTAATGACCCCAATATATTTTAATACCCGTTTTATTATCTTAGGTATTAAATTCTCAATTTTCTTAATTTCAGAATTTACAAATTTCCCCCACCCTTATTATCGATGTGAGATCCTTAAAATACCCCTTAATCCCATACCTAAGGGTCCCCAAGTAATTAATACGTCCTACCCTATGTATAGGATGAATTTCTAAAATAAATCTCGACCTAGTCACGTACCTAAACTAGTGTAAAGACGATAAAAAACCAAAAAATAGCCCACCCCCGATATGATAAAATCGTGATAATCTACCCTCACTAGTCCCATATCTAGAAGGCGTAAATCATCAAAAGGCCTACCCACTAGTCCCATACCTAGAAGGCATCCTAAAATATAGGGAAGAAAAAAATACCCAACAACCCGTCGTCACAATGGTAATTTAATAATTCCAACAAGTCACACAAACCATCATAATTAATCAATGTACCAAACTGTGCATGATAGTCCAATTCAGTTAAATATTAATTTAATTTTCACATCGTCATAAACACCCAATTAATCCCATTTAATTATTTTAAATTACATACATCGAGATTTCATCATTTATAAATCATAATTCCAATTTCATTATCTTAACACAAATTACATAAGTTATATGCTCCCAAATTCATTTTAATCAAAACTAAGGTTTTTCTACACGCAAACTACACCAATAAAACCCCAAATCCACTCATAAATCCTACGTACTCAAGGGCTATGAATATTATTCATATTGAAAGATTTTATAAAAACAGTCACACAAATTGTTATCGTTATTCCTAATTAAGTCACTAATCTCTTTTAAGAAAAAAACATGATTAAGGGTTTGGGCGACACTTAAAATGCATAATACTAACGGAGAGCAATAGAGTATTCATGCATGAGATTAAGATGAAGAAATTTTGACTACAAGGTCGGATTCCTCTTGAAAAATTAGCAAAGAGACGTTCTTGAACAATCTTGAGAAAACCCGGTTTAAAGCTTCAAAACTTGGATTGAAAATAGCTCTCCAATGGAGTTAAGGTTTTGAGGGATGAAGAAGATGTAAAAGAGGAGATTGATTCTCTTAGGGTTTAGAAGAATATGTTTTTAAAAGTACTAAACTCATCACCTTGTTTATATACCAAAAATAATTTGAGTCCTAATCAAATACAAACACTCAAAAAATTATTACGGACGATCGGACCATCAGAATGGCTTTAAATTTTAATATGTTGTAGCAAACGGCGAGATGGAGCTGCTGTGAAAAATTCAACTCGATCGGACTGTTAGATTTTAAAAATATAATTTTTATCCTCCTTAACTCGGATCCTCCCCGATTTTTATACAAAAAGTTATAATTTCCAAAATTTAATCCCAATTTAAATTCCACTTGAAACCTTATTTTTATATATATAAACCAACATATTTAATTACTAAGAATAATTAAATCCAATTTTTATTTTTTTTCTCAAATTTTCCAATTAATTAATTTAATTAACTATTAAAAACTCGGGGTGTTACAACGTGTATTTAAAAATGCAATATGCATGCACTTAATAACTCCCCCCGAATATAATATTTCTCCCCCTTCTTGTGTTGAATAGACAATTGGAAAAACCCGACAGTATGAAATTACAAATTAAACAATTCAATCAATATAATAATAAACATGATAAATGACACACTTAAATTAAATAAATGATATATAAAACATGGAAATATGTAATAAATAAATAATATACAAATGAGTACAGATATCCATATCTTAGAGTCTTGCTAGAGTGCTGCAAACTAAGATGAAAGAGACATACACCACTACTGATGTGGCTAGGTATATATATAAGACTTAGCATGTGCATGAGTCCTAATAATGACATCATCGTAAGTGTATCCTTTAGAAGATGAGATGCAAATCAGTGTTGAGTGACAAAACTCACACAACCAACAGAGGACTAAAAGCATCTCTACTGGTAGGTGAAAATGAAAGGCAAAGTTGCCTATTCTACATGCCTTTCGTCAAAATGGGTTTTGCCACAATGGGGGTTAAGTTCCAACTAACTTCTATAGTTCGTTAACTTTTACTATGAAGTTTTAAAGTTCGCTGAAATTTAAATCTTATCATTTTCTTTATTTTATTGACTTTTATTACAATATATGCTAAGAAATTTAAGTTATTACGAACTTTATTAGTTCGTAGGAATTCCTACGAACTAATAGCGTTCATAGGAACCTTTACAGAATTTGCATTCATTCTTTAAATTTAGAGAACCTCTACCATTTCATGAACGGATTTTGTTCTTTTTTCACCACCATTATAGACAGTATATTTTGTAAACTTACAAAATCAGTTGGATTCTAGCTCCACCGCTACTGATGCTCTTAGTTTGCTACGATTAGTGGCACATCAGCATAAGTCACGATGGTGATAAGAAGAATACAGTAAGGAAGATATACTAATAATATTAGTGTCATCGTCATTGAAAATAGAGGCCATTTGGTCTGCATGATATAGGGAGTAGTGTGCGATGGAATGAAGATTACAACTAAAAATGTTGTTAAGGAGATGATAGTTTTGTATAGATATTGGTTATGGATTGGTTTCTTGTTATGAAAATCCAGGCATCGTGATTATCTATATACATGTCATAAAAATGAGTGAGGTGGTTAGGGTCCTTCGAATACTCTAGGGAAAGTACTCTCAAAATCTCAAAGACAAGTGAAACAGTGTTTGGACAACAATACGAACATTCCTAACATGTGTTACACTAAACTCACATCTATTTATGCATAAAAGTATAATTTCCTAACCATATATACGTAACCAATTACATCTAACAATAAAATTAAATCCTAACATCTACCCAAAAACTAGTTGGGAAGGTGTGTATCCAACATGTCTGTTATGTTGACCAAACGCTCCATTACTACTCACATACAACAATACCAAGTGTTGATATACCATTAATATATCTTTCATGTAACTCATTGGAGTGGGTCGAATTGTAGATATGGCGAAGGTGGAATTTATTTCTCTTTCTTACCCACTAGTGAAAAAAATAATAACACCTAAAAAGATGGCTATAAGTTATGGTCTAAGTGGGAAATGGAGTTGTTTCAATACCACTTAGATCCAAGAGTGAAACAGTAGATAATCCTAGAGTGGTTGGATATGATTAATATCAAATTTAACCAATTTTTTCTCAATTCAAAATCTAGCACCCTATATTTTCAAAGTCCACTCCATAAGGAAATTCAATTCCATCAGGTCTTCAATTGAACAAATGTGTGACGAAATTAACCCTACAAATAAGTTAATTATGAAATTTAAACATCAATTAATGCACACAAGAATTGGTCTAAGTTAATTAGTGAGATTAATTGGATTTAAACCTTTAAGTCTAATTTTCCTAAGTTAAATTAGTTCACCTAGATATATGCGTACCACTTGTGTAAGATGCATTACCTTCTAGATTAAACCCACAACCAAGAACAAAATACAAAATCTATGAGGAAAATCCCCTCCATGTGAAAAAAACTTAATGCATTTTTATCCGTTATTTAACTCGAAAAGTATCTTTACAATATCAATGAAAGTACTTCCCACTTATTCTGTAATAAATACCTATGCACATATCAACTCTCCCCCGTTTAAAACAAGATACCTTACTGAAGCTCCATTAAGAAAATGAAGAATCCGCATTATCTTCCTTTCCATCGTATCGTGATCAAATTCTCTAACAATCTGATCACTTCGATCAAATTCGATGAAAAATCCAGTCTGGTTATGAAATTATGGTGTAGAAATGAGTCTGAATCTACGATATAGTGGTTTTCAAAGAAATGCACTCATAAAAATTCCCCTTAAGAAAAAATCGGTCATAGATCTAGCATAACACTCAATTTTATTAGGATAAGTGAAATTGCAAGAGAAGCTAAACTATAAGCTCTCAAATTTAAAATCTCTCAGGAAATATAAAGATTATTTTGAGTGTCTCTTTGAAATGGATGGAAACATATGCTATTTATATACATTTTTGAAATTCTGACTGCGTTATGTGCGCATAAGAAAAAGCTCCGTGTGCATGGATTGGACCAGAATGTAAAAGTTCCCAATCGTGCCCAATCATGAGAACAGTTGTGAAATGGCACCATGCGCACAGTGCATATAAGATAATTAAAAGAAAGTTAGGGTTTTAAGAAAAATAGCATTAGCTAAATTTTAAGTGTACACATAACTAGACTTTTTCATTTGAACTTGTAAGTCCAAAAAGTCATTCTATAACAAAATATGTGCATATGTGTTCACAACTGTATATTTTCAAACAATCATAAAGAGGATATAAACATAAAAAATGCATCAAAATATTTATTGACATCCTAAATCCATTTGATACTGAAAGTTATGCATGGAAATTGTAAGGACATTTTTGTCCATTATCAATTTATATGTCGTACGCCGTTACACCGTTGAAGAAACTCAAGATCTCATCTACATCAACGGATCCAAATATCAAAGTGTCTTCAACATCATAGCCTCTGTGAGAATGAACTTGGTAAAATTTTGTTTTTACATTCCTTAAAGTTCATACTTAGTATTGGGAAATTTTTATAAAATGTTTTTTATAAAAATAAGAAGTAAGTTTTTTCAAGCAAAATGAGGCTTTTAAAAGTTTTTTAGTTTTCTGGGAAGCCGAACCGGTCCGCCTCTATACCGGACCGATCCTCCACCGGACCGGTCCGCCCCTCCACCGGACCGATCCGCTTGCTGCAGATCCAGTAAACCCCGGACCGAAAGCGAACCGAAGAAGCCAATTTTTAAAAGAACCGATCCGAGGTCGGACCGATCCCCCTCCAAGCCGGACCGGTCCGCCTGGGATAAATTCGGCCAGATCTGTTTGAGATTTTTTAGGCTCAAAGTTTTCTTATTTAAGCCAACTTCGGGGAGTTGTTTTCCAAGACTTTTCAAGACGATTTTCAGAGTCCTAAATACTCTAAGTCTTCACCTTTTTGAGTCCCAAGACTCTTTTTGATTCACACACAAAAATCCCAATTACTTTTGTGAATCTTTTGGAACCCTAGAACACAATTTTGTTATTGTTCAACCCTTGTGGAGAATCCGTCTCTCTTCTTCATTGCTGACCACCTGGAGTTCCTGCGGGAGATTCCAACCGACACTGTTTCTAGTCGTTTCTTTGAAGGTTTACCGAAGACACCGTGCGTTACACCTGTGGGCGATTATCAGGTTGTATGTAATTCAATGGTCTTGTAAATTGTTCAAATTTCTAGAAATAAATGGTTTTACCCTTCGGGGATTTTTCCTTAACTTTGTGTCGCTTGCTTATCTGTTTATGGGTTGACTCTTGCACTTTAGATGCATGATTAGGGGCTGAAATTAAATAAGTGTGCTATATTAGAAAGTTGCGAAGTTAATCTATCATCACACAGTCTTGTCTTCTCATAAATCTATATGGGAATCAAGTAACTCATCTACCTATCACATCTACGTGAATATCAAGTTATGTTCTTAATAATGCAAGACTCAAACATTTTGACATGCGAATAATCCAACTATATATAAATGGAATAAATTACATTTGTAATCTCCCCCTCGACTATTCAACAAAAAAGATCTTAAAAACCAAAGTCATTCTAATCGTGACAATCATACAAACCCCACATTAACCCATAATGAGTGTACGATGTAAAAAATACCACGAGAATCCAAAGACCGACAAATAATGAACCAAAGTCGAGTCAGAATTTGAGATGAGTCTGAAATCAAAGGCAATACCTACAAAATGGGATGAAAACAAGGAGATCACTTAGGTTTGATAATATGAGAAGTAACTCCCCCTTCTAGAGAATACACTAAAAAGATATCAATATGAGAAAAAGCAAGAAATAAGAAATATGAATAATATAATCTCCCCCAAATCATATTCCCCCTTAATAAATTATTTCCCCCAAATGTATCATAAATACCAACACAATGATATAAAGCTCCCCCTATCTTAGAAAACATTTAGCCCAACCCTATTTGGCCCAACCCATATTTAGCCCTACCCGTATTTAGCCCGCCCAAATTAAGCCCATCCCATTGTTTTACCACTGCTACCTACATAGAAACGCTCAAAAGTATACATATAATGAATAACCAAACTACGTAGGCCTTGATCCCAAGTATCCTTGGGTACATATGTGCAATACCGAGTCCTTCTCATGAGAATGAGCCTCGACAACATATCTCTCGATATGACGTCACAATAGAGATGTAACCATCTCTCATATTACCTTTATATCTCTCCTAAAACCTCAAAGAGATATTAAACTATCTCAAAAGACAAGCTCTCTCGCACACTTACATACATACTAATGGCCACCCGTTACACCCGCATGGAGTTATACACAAGTACCGTTGTGTAACTGCATTGGGTCAGTGATGTTCATACACCTCTCACTTATACCATTTTCATACCCGAGCACCTATTTACATTTAAGGGACCCTCACACTAAGGTTTCTGAACATGTTCTAAATTAAACTAAAATGCAATCAATTAATGTAAAGGGGAATAATTATCATAGAATTATGGAAGCATACATAACAAGTGTGGTGCAAAATACTTTCCCCACTCGCAGCTTGGTTCCTGATCCCACCCAATAAGAATTTCTAGATCAATCATACGATTAACTCGAAAGGACTAACCTGAATCATCTATTTATTTTTATATAAAGTAAACGAGCCACTATGAATAAACCAACCGGGCCCCTTAATATGAAACCACACACTTTAGTCATTGGCCCAAGAATCGGGGTGTGCAACACAAACTCTACATAGTGTCAAACATCTTTTAGGAGTAGGTCACTGAGTACCTCAAACTGATAACCCGACCCTGAGGGAAAGTGATGGAATGGGGGACACGCACTCCGTATGTCCTCATGCTATTTCTCCCCAGGCGTGTTCACACAACACGTTTGGGCCCCGCAACTACATAGTGGAAACTTCACTCAGTGTAATTTTTTTATCATCGAAAATCAATATTGCATGTCATAGTCGGATGCCCAACTACGTCGTAGTGGCAACTCCTCAGAGGAAAAATCAATAGAATCTAACTACCTATATGCTTGATTTCTACTTTGTTTAATATTTCTATCCCTCATGACTACATTATAAAAATTTTAGAACTATTAAGCAACCTTAGTTTTAGGGTCCCTCACAATGTAGATACGTGCTAAGGTTGTTTTTTACAGGATTGTACATTTTCCCAAACACATAAGTATGCGAGAAGGACCTTCCAATAAAATAAACATCAAAGTATGCAAAAACTAAATATTTCCCGCTTGCATTACACACCACATAATCTTTATTTTTATATTATTTAAACCTTATACCCTTGAGGACCCCTAAAAGAGGATGTTGAAAAAAGTTCTTACATCAGGGAATGGACTTTACTCAAAGGAAAGTTTGTACTTTAAAAAAGTCACCTCTCCCAAAAGAGAGGTTAATACTTTCAAGAAGACACTTCTTGTCATAAAGTTGGTACTTTTGAAGAGTCACTTTCGCAAAAGGTTTGTCACCAATGAGTTTCCACACTATTTTCCCCCACCTGTATGGTATATTGAATAACTTATTTATTGATTCCAAGGGAACATTTGAAGTTTATTTAGTCCTGGAGTATTTCAAATGATCTTTAACAGCTATTCAATACTAGGGTAAAGTAGTTTCACACATACCGTAAAGGTTTCTCAACCCAAGCAACCTGGTATATCGTGATCCCTGGGAATGAAAAATGATCCATAAATCACCGAGTCACATAATCATTTTTTATATAGAGAGAAAAGTTCTAGGCATACACCTTATTACACAAAAAGAATAGATACTTACGGTTCAATCGTTCTGAAGAAAGTCTTCAAAAATTATTAGACGGCCAGATGCTAGTCTAAAACCCGTTCGACTTAAGTCTGGATATCTTTCCATTTCAGGAGAAGATAAATAGTATGAATCCTCAAGTTATCACCATAATATACTTCCCATACATTGGATTTTTCTAACTATATTTTATTTTGAGAAAATAACATACAACAGTCTATTATTTCGTCGCTCGCCATTCTAAAAAAATTAGAGTTCACCCCTATTCACCGGAATCAAATAGGACTCTATTAAAGTTCTCATCCTTGGTAGATACTACAAAAAGAAATAACTCAAAAACAAAAGTACCATCTGATGAGTGCATAATTTTGTATAATTTATACCTAAATCTAGACCTTGGTGTGCCCATTTTATCATAAACAAGGAGCTTCTAGAATCGTTTTTGCTATTTAGTAGAAAAATACAAGCTCGAAATAAATTCAAGTTAATAATGTAATTTTAGCAATCCCATGGAATAAAACCATAATTTTAGAAACTTTACGAGACTGAAAGTAAGTTTCAAATGTTTATCTAGTAAATATCAAGTTTTTTCAAAAATTTTGTTAAATCTTACAAATTAAAATTCTCATTTCTCACACATTCACCAATAAAAAAGAGCTAATTATAAACAATTTGGGGAGGAAGAGTTCGTATACATAATTCTAGAGAAATAAAACATGTTAGTTTATTTTAGGATCACTAAAAGCAGTCAATACTTCTATTTTATTTTTGAATGTTGGTGAGGAATTTATGTGTTCAAGATTTGGGAAGAATTTTTGTATTGGCATTCAAGTGTTGAAACTTCAATTTTTGTAAGTGATTATTAACAGAAATTATTATTTTCTTGCAATTTTTGTATTTTAATTATTATGCAAGATTAATTTAATTACTAGGATTAGGTGAAATTTACCGTGATTACTTAGTGTGTATTTTAATTAGTTTAATTCTTTTAAATTCCCTACTTGTTCTAAAAAGGTATTAAAAATTCAGTATTCATTAAAATAATCCCGAGAGTGATACTTTAAACCTTCAAAATTAATTGTTTTATTCAAATTCTTTGATTTTGTGTACTTACGTTTGATGGATTTTGCTTATCTTAAATAGTTTGATAGTCCATGCTTATGTTTCACATAAAATGCTTAGAAGTGAAGATTTAGTTCATATCCTATAATTATTTGTAATCAATTTTGATGGATTATATTTATATTAAATTCTTTGATAGTCCATGCTTATGTTTAACATTTAATCTTTAATAATGATATTTTCAAGGGAATACGAATTTTTACATCTATAAAGAGATATAAAAATAATCTAGTTGAACTTTCACATTTTAATACTCTAAAATTTACGCAACACGAGTTGTTATAATTTTGAGCTACAAAAGGGAATTGGATGTTAGACTAATGAGCCATAAACTAGTAAAAATGGTAAATGAATCTAAAATCCTAGTAAATCTCTCCCATATTTGTTCCATACTTTGTGTTCACTCCTCTATTATAGTTTTATTTCATTTTATCGGTGCATCATATTTCTACACTAATATTATCTAATTGGAAAGTAAATAATTTATACGAATTGACCAAATCTCTATGGGTTCGATCCGTATTTATACTAGCTATCTTTCAATGGGTCGTGTACTTGCGATAATTTATAATTTGACAACACGTTTTTGGCACCGTTGTCGGAAATTTGTGTTAATTTCAAAGTTATTGACTTTCGAACTAGTTTTACTTCATTTTAACATAAAAATCCAGAAAAATACAAAAAATAGAAAAATGGTGAAATTAAAAAAATCTTTTTTTAAAAATCTAGAATTTTTTTCGTAATTAGTAACTAAAAATCCTAAACTAAAAATAAAAAATCAGAAAAAAAAAATTAGTATATTTTTTCTTTGTGTTAGTATTTTGGTTACTAAAAAAAGTTTAAAAAATCATATTTAAATCTCGTCCTAGTAAGTAGTATCTTGTCACTGGTTTTGTCATAAAATAAAATAAAAATAAAAAATTCATTTCAATAGCATATTTTTTATATTTACAGTATAAAAAATTATTTTATCTTACTTTGTTTATTTTAATTGAAGTTTTCATCTTTTTAGTGTTAGATGCACCATTAATGCATTGTGTCGTAATATATATAAAAAAAATTAGTCAAACTTTACATTTGGTTTAGTTTGTTTTGTGTTATTTTTTAGGTAGCACATTAAAAAAATACAAAGAAAGAACGACAAATTTTTTTAAAAAACTAAAAAAATAAAATAAAATAAAAAAATTATAATTAAAAAAATGGTGTGAGTAGATATGAGTCTCGAAGATTTTGAGAAAGAATTTAGGTCGAGTGACGATGTTATCGTTGTTGAAGTGCAATCTTTACTGGAATCATTTGAAAACATAAAGGAGAGTGACTGGGATGATATCTAAACAATTCATTTTCTATGAATCTAAACCCGACGAGCCCTTCGAGAGTATGTTGACATGTGAGGTTTATGAAGGGGTGGTCGATGAAATTATTCGAGAATTTTCGACCGGCGACACATGTTTTATCATGCCACACCGTCTTTTTTCATCATGTTCATTACTCGTGTCATTTGAGTGTTTCAATGAGAGAAATGACGTGCCTACGATTTCTTCGAACTTAGAACCTTATATAGTCATTCTTCATTTTTATGGGAACCTAGGCTTAATGTATCCTTCAGGATTTGACCCTTATAGTATCGTCATGTGTGACCATCCATACTACATCATGCTTGCACATCACTATTATTCCACTCACTGCATTTGTTATGTGCCTTCATGTGTATATATTATCTATTGGGTTAACTCTCAATTGTTCAAGCTTTCGGTTTATGAAGAAAGGCACATGAGATTTGTTTCAAGTTGGCAACATAAATGAAATTCACTGATAATATCGTCCTTTTACTTCTTTACTTTTTTTTCTTTGTCTGTATTTCTATTTGAAAATACATTGAGGACAATGTAAAATTCAGGTTTGGAGGTATGGATTATATTTTAAAAAATAAAAAAGTAAAAATTGAGATAAATTTTTTTTAAAAAGTAAATTTTGTATCAATATAATTGGGTTTTTGAAACGACTTCTTAATATAAAATCAATTCACAAATCTCTCAAATTATAAAATTTTGACACTTAGCCATGTAATATGATCGAAATGGATATTGAGGTAAACGTTCAAGAACTTAACGAAAAACTGTGGAAATTTTAACTTGGTGATAATTTTTTGCCACACTACATTTCTAAGAGAACAACATCAATCTGAGTTAAAATAACTCAAACTTTCCTTTAGTGATAAATCGTTGATGATCCTAAAATTTGTTGTTTTATTCGATTACTAGAAACGAATGTCGAAATGTGAATCTTGAGCACTAAACTCTTAGTAAGTCTACTTGACACATATATTAACTTAAAGAGAGAAACGCGATTAGAACATCGTTTTGCAAGCCTCAAAGTTAAGCCTAAACCAAACATTATATATTATTCTATTATAATTCCATTTGTGCCAAAAAGGAAAATAAGCCTTTTATTGGAAATCCGAAAATCTTTACCCATTTTCTTAGAATATCACGATAAAATTACGATAAGAAAAAGGCCAAAAGAAGAATATTTACAAGAATAATATGTGAAAAGAAAGAAGAAGAAAAAAGAAAATGAAAGAAATAATGAGAAAAGAGAGGAGAAAAAAATCGAGGATAGAAAAAGCTCCTAAAAAGTGAAAATACCAAAAAACTTTTATATTCTCAAAAAAATTTAAAACCTCAAGGTCCATTCTTTCTAGAAAAAACCCGAACCTACAATGTAACCAAAAAAACTCCTAATCGATCTCAAGTGAAGTTAATTATAATGTGGAGAGAATATTAAAAGGATCTATGGTGTGATTCAATGTTTTCAAAAAGTAATCAATTTTTCGTTCACGATATTGTAACACACCACGATTTTGGAAGACTGAGAAATTAAATTTTGGGAAAATAAAATTTAATTAAATTGGAGAATTTTAAAATTTGGGAAATGAGGTCCAAAAAGAGAGAATATTTTAAAGTATGCCGGATGATGATTTTGAGTGTACCATCGATCCCGAAAGGGTCGAGATAGTCAAAATGACTGTCATTGAGTTTTATTTCGGCTCCGGAATATTTTTTAAGTCAGTTTGACTCGAATTGGTGTAAATGAGTCGTTTAAAGTGTGTATTAACATTTAAAATTGGGTTTATTATTTTAATGGATTTAAAGGCTTACGGATGAAGCCTTCTCATTTAAGAAAGAGAGAAATAGAAAGAAAAGAGAAAGGAAGAAGGAAAGAAGAAGAGAAGAGAGAGAGAGGAAGAAAAGCTTGGAGATTTCCGGCCCAGCTGCGACATCGAGGACGATCCAACCTCTACAAATCTGAGGCAAGTGTTTAATCTTGCTAAATAGTTATTTGTGTATTTCATTTCATAATTTGTGGGTTAAAGAGATGGATTTTGGGGTATTAATATCAAAACCTAGATTTTTGGGTTTAATCTTGAAATCAATGTTTAAATATGGATTTAATGGAATAAAAATGGTTGGGATCAACTTTGGGTTGATTTAATGGCTTAGAATCTTGTTGTGATAAAGGTTTGGGGGTTAGAATGAAAGATTTAGGGTTTAGAATTCATGGGTTTTGATGAAGAAGAAGAATTCTTCAAAAATTGCAGGTCCGAATCGATTCGCCCCCTTAAGCGAATTGATTCGGTTTAGGGTAATTAGCAGGTCTGCATTGACCGAATCGATTCAGATCCAAGCCGAATCGATTCGGCCTGTGGAAGAAGCCCAGGTCTTTGGACCAGAATCGATTCGCCTTGGAGGCCGAATCGATTCGCCTTGGAGGCCGAATCGATTCGCTAGGCCGAATCGATTCGGATTAGGGCCGAATCGATTCGAAAACAGAGCATTTTGAGGTATTTTCTCCATAGTGATTCCAAACCCTTTTTGGTTGGGTTTATTGATTTGGGGGCCTTCTCTTATGATGTAAGAGATATGTTTTTGGAGACCAATACGGAGTTTCTCACATATTAGGATTTTGGGGGCTCCTTAGTGTAATTTGGGAGAAATGTATCCATGTATGTATTGGAGTTGCATATGGAGATTGTGGAGAAACCTCATTGAGGGTGGGAATACCAATTATAGATAAAAGTTATAATTATGATGTGAGGTTGAGAACTCTTAGAGAGTGAGGGGTCTCATATCCTTATAATGTTTAGACTAAGGAACAATCGATAACTCAATAGGAGTAAGGGTTCATAAGATTTATTGAACCATAAGTGAAATTGGGAACGATTTGGATCGTACTATCGACTAAAATAAGCAGTGGCATAAATTCTAGTTAGGATAGTTTACACGTAATTGTGGGGAAATAACCATTGAGATTCCAATACTTGAAACGAGGTTGGAATAATTTGAGGTTTTAGACTATTAAGTCATATATGTGCCTATGGTTAAATAGTACTAAAGGTAATTATGTACTTTCGAATATGGATGAAATGTGTAGTGATGGATTCCTACACAAAATTTTTGGTGATAACCCTAAGGTTGTATATATATGTATATATAAATACATATGATTTTGGGAGACTATTCATCATAGGAAAAATGATTGAATATGTTTCAAGTGACGGATTGTATTCACTTATCGAGGTATATTAAAAGAAATTATGGTGACGGCTTGTATATTGAGGATTATGTATACTTATAGTCGGGTTTATATATCTTATACATATGAACGAGAATTAGTTTATATATATAGATATATGGATATGTGAATATGTGTATATATATATATCTGTATGCATATAAATATATGGATATATTTATATTGTGGACATACATGGTATGGATATTTAAATCGTATATGATGGTTTAATATTTGATCATATGATGGGATCATATGGATGTATGTATATTGCGCATGTGAGCGATATATATACTTATGTGGTTTAGCATACCCTGCTCATGCCATCATTAGGAAGTTTCCGCACAGAGGGTGACCATCCTGGCATATAGAGCAGGCTGTGGGTATTCCCCAGGTCATAGTCATCCCGTGTGTTATTATACGATAGATATATTTTTGGGATGAGACATGGTGAGTATGTTTCATCTCATTGCCAGTTGGAGCTATGGCTGCTTCCCGAGACGTCGTGTGTGTGAGTTATCACGAGGTGGGTGTCGTTGATCCCCACCAGGTGGTCCCCAGTTGCTACGTGAGCCGGGCACTGGGAAGATGATAGCATTGATGCAGTTTTATCGGCGATATATATAGCCGGGTGGATTATATACCCTTCAGATATGATATGTACACTTGGTCATGGGTATGGATGATTGGTATATGTATATATATGGTGAGAGTAATATGCCTATATATATATATATTTGTATATCCTATAGATGAAAGGATATAGAATCTTTGTGGAGTACATCTTGGATGATTATGGTGTACTAGATTGATAGGGGTTGATGTATCACATTTAAGGAATATTTAGGTTACATCATCCCAAGGATATTATCGGAGATTTAGTAGTAGTGGTAGCATTATATTATATGTATGGCATTATGGATCTCTAGGATCGACATTGTCAAGGAGTAGTGTAACGGGGTGGTTCCTTGTTTGGATTTCGCTTTGTGAGACACCCCACGCATGAAACGCAGTGCAGTGTTGAGATTGGAGAAAAGTTCTGCCAATTATGGTATGTACGCCATTATGGATCACTATGATCGACATTGTCAAGGAGTAGTGTAACGGGGTGGTTCCTTGTTTGGATTTCGCTTTGCGAGACACCCCACGCACGAAACGTAGTACATTATTGAGATTAGAGAGAAGTTCTGTCGATATTTATGTGTGGCATAATGGATCTCTAGGATCGACGTTGACAAGGAGTAGTGTAACGGGGTGGTTCCTTGTTTGGATTTCGCTTTGCGAGATACCCCACGCACGAAACGCAGCGCAGTGTTGAAATTGGAGGGAAGTTGTGTCAATAATAATTTTGCATGCTTATTAATTAGAAATTAAATCATATGTTTCAACCCAAATGCGTATTGGGTAACTTATTAAATTTATAAATGGTTAAATTATAAACCGGAATCCACTAAGCCTAATAAGGCACATATGATTGAAAATAAATACTTAACTGTGTTTAGAAAAAAAGGTGGATTCTTGGGTTATGATAGGAAGGTAGATCTCGTGGGTATAGGCTAGGCCTAAGATAAGTTAGGTTGTCCAAATAATATGGGGGTAATTTAACTAAAAGTTAAGAACGCGAATAGGTGCGCGCCTTTAGATGAGAGGTGAGTTGGGGTTCCACGAGGGTGCGATTCCACTTTAATTATGAAATAAGTGCACCGATATTTATTATGCACGGTTAACACACTTGCTAAATATTTTTCACAACTCGGGCTCTGGCCCGTTTACTTTTCTCTCCTACCTGTATATATATATATATATATATATATTACTACAGGTTCCCTACCGCATGGATGCCGGATGCGTTTCTATTCAGAGTCTTGGGAGCCGTGACATGTGCGGACTGTTGCGGGATGTAGAATGTAGTCGCTTCCTCCTTTGAAAAATTCTAGGTAGGATTCATGTTGTATATCGGGTTTGTACCCACAGGATATTTATATACATGTTTATATTTATTCCATTCCATTTATTGTATTGGCTGTGACCCGACAGCTTATCCGGGTCTACTTTTTGTATTACATTATGTTTTAGTTATTTATTTCATTTTATTCTAGCATTTCATTTCTCATAGTTCTTTCATGCATCTTTCTTTCTTTTATTGGTAGTGTTAGTTGGTTGTCTGTTGCACATTTTATTTAATTTTAACATCTCGCTTGTATGATACCGGGTAGTTAGATCAATATTATATTGTACCGACAGTTGATGTTGAGACTGGACCATCTGAAAATCCTGATTTAATGTAGTATAGGGTTGGCCACCCGTTATTATTTTAGGCGGGGTGTTACAGATATCATATTCATCCAATATAAAAAGTCCATCTTTTATGTTGTATATGTGAAATTTGATCATTTAAATTTACTCTTTTATTCACATATGGCGAGAGAAAAATAATCGAATTCTGAATGTTCAATTGTGAGTGCATCCCATGATATTTTGAATCAAAATGAACTTTCGAATAAGAAATATAATGATCAAATATTTTGAAATGGACGAATATATTGGCTATGCACACATGCACAATAAAGTGAGATTAAAAAGTGTAGTTCTTCTATATTTATGAAGTTTGCATTTAAGACTTGGTTATATTACTTTTATGTCGTTTGTAAATTGAGTCAAGTTTTTGAATTTTGTGAGTATATTCACTGCAAAACTTCACTAGACAAAACTCATCCACTAGGGAAAACTAGGGGTTTACAGGCTTATTGCACGTGCTAAGTGCAATCGTGATTCCTATGAAAGTGAGTTACACTTCAAAATTTCAGTTTTGCTCGAGGATTAGAAAATTTTAGGTTTGCGGGATTTGGTGATCGTATATTTTTGTATAATTTTTACCCATAAATAGGCCTTATTATGCCTAATGTATCATAAATAAAAAGGTTATAGAGTCATTTTGCTACTTAGAAGAAAAATACAAGTTTGAAATAAATTCAAGTTAATAATATAATTTTATTAATTCGACGGGATAAAACCATAATTTCATAAATGTTACGAGTTTAAAGTATGTTTCAAATATTTATCAGGGCAATATGAACTTTTTCCTGAAATTTGATTAAATTTTGTGTTAAAATGAGTGACATATGAATTTGGGGAGGGGTAGGGGGGATGCAAATAAGAATAATTTTTGTAATTTTCAAAAAATTTATACCATAAATTTATATTAATTGTTTTTATTTAACATTTTTATAGGCTCCTCGAAGGTTCGGACAACAAAGGGGTTAATATATAAAATTTGTTAGGATATGGCGCGACACGACACAATCAACATAGTTGTAATAAAAAATACATATAAATTAGTTCGAATGCCTGTTGATGCCATGCCATAACTTTATGGAAATGTCTTTAAAAGACACATAACTTTGTAGTTCATGTAAATTTGAAAATAAGAAAATTTGAAGGGACAAAAGCAATTTGAAAAATTTGCTGTAAATTGTGATGAAAATATAAAGTTAAAATATAAAAAATGAATAAATAAAATAAAAACCTACCAACAAATCTTCCCTTATTTACTCCCACATTCACCCCAAAGATACCCCTTCCCTTATTTTCCTCCCATATGTACCCCAATGTTCAGTCAATTCATCCATAATTTGAGGTAACGTTTATTTTAAGTATTCAAAAATCTCACAAATTAAAATTCTCATTTCTCACACTTTCACCAATTAAGAAGATACCATTATACACAATCAAAGGAGGAAGAGTTTATACATAATTTTAGAGAGAGAAAATGTGTGAGTTTATTTTAGGATCAACAAAATAGTAAATACTTGTATTTTTATTTTTAAGTGTTTGTGTAGCATTTTTTTTGTCCAAGATTGGGAAGACTTTTTGTATTGGAATTCAACTATTGGAACTCTAATTTTTGTAAGTGATAATTAATGAAAATTATTATTTTATCTTGCAATTTTGGTGTTTCAATTATGATTATAGCTTAATATAATTGCTTGGGTTAGGTGAAATTTACCATGATTACTTAGTGTATTTTTTATTTAGTTTAATTAACTTAATCATCCTACTTGTTCTAAAAATTCGGTATTCATTCAAATACTTTAAGCCTTAAGAATTAGTTGTTTTATTCACAATCTTTGATTTTATGTACTTACGTTTGATGGATTATTCTTATCTTAAACTGTTTGATAGTCAATGTTTATGTTTGATATAAAATTCTTAGAAGTGATAAATTTAATTCATATCCTATAATTATTTGTACTTACGTTTAATGGATTATGCTTATGTTAAATTGTTTAGTAGTACATGCTTATATTTGTTATTTAATGTTTAGGAGTGATATTTTTAATGGAATACAAATTTTTTGTACCTAAAAAGATATATAAAAAAGATTTTATTTGAACTTTCACATTTTCATACTCCGAAATTTAGACGACGAGAGACATTATAAATTTTAGTTATAAAGGGAACTGCTAGTTAGACTAATCAATCATAAACTAGTAAAAATAATAAACACATCCGAAATCCTAGTAATGTCTCCCATATTTATTACATACTTTGTGTTCACTCCTTTATTATTGTTTTATTTTATTTTATCCCTACATCATATTTTTACACCAATATTGTCTAGTTGGAAAGTTTATAATTTATATGAATTGAATAAATCTCTATGGGTTCAACACGTACTTACACTATTTATATTTCAATAACTCGTGTACTTGTAGTAATTTATAATTCGACAACACTATCCAAACAAGTTTAAAAATAGATAAAAAGAGTTTAATCAGAAAACATCATTGATATCTGAGTCCTTCTCCCCCGATGTATTTTCCTTCTGTCAGTCCATCTACCCGCAAAAAAATGAATGAAAGATCCCCATTTTTTCCCCAATTAATATCATCAGCATAAAGATCACAATATGACCTTACCCTTGAATCCCAAGTCCATGCACCATGCAGCTGATTACTTTTTCATCAACGCGCTCCCCACCCAAGACTGTCAAATTTGCTTTGCTGCATATTCCATGTCTACTAAAGAAGATCAGATTCCATCTGTAACAGGTCAGATTTTAAGACAACTTGAAACCATCACTGCCTTATAAAATGCCACGCAGTATGAGACCAGGGACCTAAAACTCACACAAGTTCACCTAGAAGAGGCCAAAACTACACTCGAAATAGTAAATAACATACTTATCACCCATCCCCAAATCTGAAATACTACATATCGTGGCTTCTGGAACCATGTCAGCTAATCTTTAAGATATGTGAGCACTCATCCTACACATACTGCTCTAGCTAATGTCGGTGCCCCTAGCTTCCAAGTACCATTTGCCTCATATGGATATTTCAAACCATACCAATAATATCCCGAGTTCCCACACACCGCCTTTTAAGGACCCCCACGAGCCAAATATGAATCTCCTCCACTAGTCGAAGAAATTATGGCCTCACGTCCAAAATAAAGACGTCATGCAGGTCCAACATTAACTAGATCTTCTTCATTAAGCCATCAGCAAAATGAAAACTATCGATAATATCACTAACATTAAAAAGATGACCCTTTACGCTAAAGCCACATTGCCAGATAAATTCAAAGTGCCCGTCTCCAAAACCTACAAAGGGTTGGGTCCCCCAAATGAAAAATTATCCAACTACCATATTCATATACAAAACCTAGGCCTATGGGTAAGAGAGAGCATGTTATCTTCCACTCTATTTGGAGGAGCCATGACCTGGGATATGGGTTTGAAACGTGGGTAGAATGCTAAAACCCAGGATAACATATGTTATTCTTTCCAAAATAGTAAGAATATAACGAGGAACTTGGCATAACCCATAAAAGATTAGAGATGTTGGAATATGAATAAGGAGAGGCATTTGGAACCCTCATCACTCGCTAGAGGGAGAAAGTTGGTTAGATGGTCAATCACTCTTAGAAAATGAACAAATCAAGATCGTGATCAGACACTTTCGGAAAGAGATACAAAAATTACTCGAGCTCACTTGGGTCCTTAACTTCAACGAACTTAACCACATCGGGTGAAATATCGAGGAGAGTTTGGCTTCTAGGCCTACCAGATCTATGGAAGAAGCTCGTCGAGCTATTAACTAGTTCTTAACCTGAATAAAACTCGCATAGAGCTTCTACATCTCACATCACCACCCTCGTGGTCAATCTAGACCCAACATCATGCCCGGTTATCAATAATTCCCAATCAATTATAGCCACAACTTTACCTTTCCAACAAGGAGCCTCTCCTAAAATTTACCAAGTTATTCCTCTTCCCAAAGGGTTTAGGTTCCCACCAAGACAATTCACCAATCCCCAGGCTCCACTAAGATATGTATATGTTGCCTGAAAATGGATGGTGTAATGAGACCTCTCAACCCAAGACCACCCCCAGTACGCCCAGAAAAGAACTAAAGATTCAACGCATATTGCGAGATCCATCAAGGAGCCAACCAAATTACTGACAGTTGTTGGACCCTGAAGTTTTCCTTCCAAGACCTCATCGATGTCGGGAACCTTATCCTGCCAAAGTCTAATGTCACCAAAAATCCTCTACCATATCACCTTAACCCATCTACCAACACCCTGTCAAATGATCCCATTCCCAAAACTGAACCCTCTAGCCTAATAGTCACCATTGATCACAAAACGAGGATGCGTACACATGCACCCTTCCAAACAGCTACCCATCTGGGCAAGATATCACCCGCATAAAAAGTCATCATTAAGACTAAGCCCACTATCGACCATATGAACTTATTCATCATGGCCATACACTTCCTACACTATAACCATTGTAGCTCAGATCTCCTCCTAGTCACAGAATTCATAGTATCCTAAGAGTTGGGGCTTATTAACTGCTTCTTTACAGAAATTGAAAATTCAATCGAATGGGCAAAAATGTACAATGAATCCCTCCAAAATATAATACACATCACCTTTGTAGTACATATATACAGTCCAAATCATGGGAAGGCCCTACCCCACAGTTTCACATGTTTTCCCTCTCATATTCAATAATCGAAAACAATATCCACCTATTTGGATCACCCTCGGCATACTCTCTGGAAAATAGCAGAGATAATATAACTTCTAGCCTTGAATCTAGGTAACTCATAATTAAACAGACTAGATATAGAGACCTGCAACATCAAGCCAACAATCATATCACTTGGAGATACTGAGCTCACCACTAATTACTGTATGACCAGAAATAAAGGCAGAGATCCCGCCTCATCAAAAGAGACATCACTTGGGAAACCAAGATCATGTACAGTCCAAGACATATCCCTTATGCACCCTACTTAAATATCCCAAAAAATGTGAAACTGACTATACAAGAACTAATGAGTTGTAGTGGCCCAAGTTTTGTTTGAGATAGAGTACGATCGACATCATTGAGTACTCACTCGAACCCCTCCCCAAGGACCTGAGACACGGGTTTGCCCCTGGGGCAACATCCACACGATGCGAATAAACACTTAGAGTGACATTAACCCTTCACACCGAATAGTACCGAAGCCCATACTTCCTCCGCCTATGAGAAAGACCACATTCGTACAACTGAAGCACACTTCGATATCTCCAGCATCCAATCTTAACCCCGTATGCTACACTAATATGCCTGAACAAGGGATTACTGAAGCACCATATATCTTTGACTTAATTAAGTTTATACTATATAGGTGCTCATCTAGTTTGGAAATTATGATAAAATTTGAGTCCCATCCCTAGTTACCAAAGAAACCTCAGACTCAACTTGATGCCTCTATAAGTTCTTAAAGGTTTCTCATGAACACCACACACTAGGACTGCATACATACATCATATCATGCTATAATTGGTTGTGTGTGAGTTAATTCCCTTGAAATTGATTTTCTACTATTTTAGAGAATTTTTAAATAATTTTTAAGAATTTAAAATGATTTTTTTGGAATTAAAATTAATGGTTTAAAAACCTTTTAGGCTAGATTATAATTTTTGTTTATATCATAAAATCTGGTTGGGTAGAAATCGAAAGCGCTTGAGAATATTGTGTGTGCATTTTTTATTTACGAGGATTCTAAAACACGTGTTTTACATTACATCGCAGCCTTACATGTGTTTCCTTTATAACGGTCAAATGTGTGTTTTCTCGCTCTCACATACTTAAGACTCACTGCGTTGGATCATTTTAATCAACGATCCGCATGTGTTTTCTTACAATCTCCGTGTTCGATTTTGAACCAATCAAATCTGTTTTAAATGCAGTGGCTTGGCAGCCATTAGATTGACTTTGAATCAAACATGATCGTTTATTTCCCCTCGATCTTCCAGATCCTTCTTCTATCACTATATAAGGAGACTTCATCTTCAATTTTGTAATTTTTGGCCATTTTAACCTCTGAGAAGAAAAGAGAGAGAGAAGAGAGAAGAGAGAAGAGAGAAGAGAGAGAGTTCCAAAAGTTTTTACAAACCAACTCAAATTTCAAACCAAATCTAAACCAGAAAATCTTTTTCTGAGTGTTTATAGTTCGTGATTTGTGAAGTTTTTCCCCTTCTGTCTTATATCTCTTTTCTAACTTAATCACGTTGATTAAGTCTCTATTTCTTCATATAGAAATCTCATATTTGATTTCTATGATACAGATCACTTAGTTATTTGCTATATCTGATTTCTTATTTTGAGAAATCTATTTTTTGTTGGTAGTTTTCAAAATAAATGTTGTTTTTCAAACCCTAACCCAACAATACCCTTTCGGATTTCAACTTACTCAAACTAGCAGACTTAGATCTAGTTTTGAGATCTTGATTGGCGACTTCACTTTCAATAGTTAATATTTTCAAATAAAGAAAGTGTATAGGATCTTGGCTAGTTTGTATAGAAAGATTCCTTCTCGATCTGTGATTATTTGAAAGATGCAAAGTCTGACTTATTTGACTAAGATGATTTTAACCCTTACATCTAGAGAGATCTATTTGTAATTTGATAACTCATATTGTCTGTAATTAAGTGTGTGTGAGTTGAATGCATTAGTTTAGAGCACTACACCACATACACCTTCACACTACTACACTTAAAAGTGTTGGAGTTGAGATATTGGACTTTTAGAGTCAACATAAAGCTAAAAGGAGTAAAGTTACGAAGTTGGGAGAACATCAACAACATCAGAATGTTAGGAGAAGTTAGAACACTCCAGAGGAGTTGGTACATTTCTGAACTTAGATTAGGTTTGATTATGAGTCTTGATTGTTATATAGCTTGTAATATGTTACTCATTTTTAATGGAATTTTTACTTTTGTGCCGTAGAGGTCACCATGGATGTTTCCCCAATTGGGTGGGGTTTTTCCACATTATAATTACTTGTGTACAATTCTTTTTCTTCTCATCCACTTCTTAAAGTTGTGTTGGTTTATTTTGTTTAAAAGTTTTAGTTTTTCAAAAACTGGTAAACCTATAACTGAAATTACTCGTTCATAACTGTTTTACACATCTTGTGTTTAAAATTTGTTTTAAGAAACGAGTTTCTTCAACAAACTATTCGGCGCCATTTAGATAGTTTAATCTTGTATTAAACAACTTAAGTGGTAATTTTTCAATTGGTATCGGAGCTTTGGTTTCTTAAAAATTCTTTAGATCTTGAGTTTCTGAAATTGTTTTCTCAAAACAAATTATGGATGAGAAATTTGAGAGACTAGGTAACCTGTCCAGACCCCCTCTCTTTGATTGAACCAACTTTCCTTACTAGACGGTAAGGATGGTGGCATTCATCAAAGGACTTTGGGAGATGATGTTTGGGAAGTTATAGAAAATGGTTATACTTTTCCTACTAAACCAGCCACTGAAGGAAGTACTATGAGGATTAGAAAGTTACTAAGTGAATTCACTGAAGAAGACAAATAGGTTTCACTTAATAACAATAAAGGCCAAAATTCCATATTCATGTCTATCAATGAACACGAATTTAAGAGGATATCATTCTGCTATACCTCTAACGAAGCATGGAACACCCTAATGATTGCACATGAGGGTGATACCAGAGTTAAAGTTGTTAAAACTCAAATATTAATCCAATAGTATAACTCCTTAATCATGACTAAGAGTGATTCATTTGATGACTTCTATATTAGACTGACAGACATTTTGACCAAATTGCATGCAAATGGGATTGTTTATGATAGAAAGGAAATTGTATCTAAAATACTAAGATCACTTTCACAAAAGTTTGATAATAAGAGATATGCAATTGAGGAGATGGATGATCAAAATCTTAGACCTGAACTCAGTAGCAAATTGTGAACCGTGGAAATGGAATTATAATTTAAGAAACAATTATCCCAGTCCCAAAAGAGACACTCTATCTCCAATCTTATTTTTTCATCTAAGTTGACCACACCTGAATTTAGCATACCTAACATTGACTTAGACTCTGATGAGGACCATAATTTAGATACTTAGGATAATCAGATTGCCTTAATGTCTAAACAGTTTAAGAAAATTATGAGCTTTCGAAACAAAATAGCTAAAATACAAGGCAAAGCAACTTATCCAAATCAATCTAATAATAGGCCTCATGAGAGAAAATAAGACAAATACCAGTCTAAAAATCACAAGAGACCTGAGAATGACCTTAAAATGTTGAATGCTATAGATGTGGAAAGCTAAGACACATGGTCAGTGACTGTAGAGTTAACTTAGACGAAATTCACACACATAATAGGTTTCATTTAAGCAAGACTTGGGATGACTCAAGTGATTATGAAAATGATGAACCTGAGTCATCTAACACTTATTACCCTTGTATGTCATTATTTTCTAAGATAATCTATAATGGTGATGAGGAATCTGATCATACCATGACTGATAGTATGCCTACTGGTTTATCTGCTTTATTGCTTGAGAATGTTAATAATGCTTCAAATTCCGTGTGTGTGACTCAAAGGTAACGCTCTATTATTGATGTAAATGGGTGTGTGAGTCATAAAAATAAACCGTTAGGGGACACTTCACACTTCACACTTAGCGACTCCGAAAATGTTGACCTTCCTAACATTCACACACTGTACATAAAAACTCGCAAGAAAAGCACTAGGCTTGAAAAAACTATTAAGGATCTTACCTAGAAGATAGAAACCCTAAGTCTGATGATCAAATAAAACACTGAAGAGTATACTACCCAATGTCTAACTCATGAGAATGAAACCAAAAAATTTGAAAAAAAACTGAAAGAGTCGTCTAACTCTAATGAAATTCTGGAAAAGAAATACAAAGGAACGTTGTTAGAATTGAAACAAACAAAAGAGAAAACATCCACAGTCTTAAAAAAAATCATAAAATTTGAAAAAAATTCTAAGTGTTTTGAAGATTGTGTAGCTGAAAGCAAAACCGATTATGATGACAGAACTGGAATAGGTTTTTGTCCTAATTCTAAGACGAACTAAAAACTTTGAAACCATAAAGTTTGTGTCTAGTGGAAAAAGACCTATTAAAACTTGTCCTGATTTTCAAGTTTTAAAAAATGATTTTGATAAAAATAAACTGAAGTTAGACATTAGTGAATCAAGCTACTCAAAGCACAATGTTGTATAAAAGACCAAATATGTCTGCCCTCCAATTCGACAAGCAGATTTGACATTTAATCCTGTGTCACCTAGGAATAAGACTAGAGCTCAAAACCTAGACAAACCCTTGAATAATACCTTTCCCAAAGTCATGAGTTCAATTTTCCATCTTTAGTGCTCCTATTGTGATGTTTATGGACATTCTTCAGATGATTTTCATTCCAAACGTCTATATAATCCAGTCTATACCTCTCCTGTTTACCATAACTTCAACTATTTTAGGAGAAGCCGAAACAACTATGTCCTTCCTAGACAACCAGACAAAAACTATAACTATCATAATAGAAGGAAAAGGACTAATACTAAAAGACAATTTACGAGAAGGAATCCTGGATTCTATTTTAGACCAATTACTCCAACTATTTATTACAACAATAAAATTGCGCAAAAATCTTTTAAATAAAAGGCAGAAGCTTGCAAGTTTTATCAAATATGAGCTAATAAGCACAAATTGAAAACTAGAGCAATTTGGGTTAGAAAAGATGATCTATTACCCTAGTTAAAATTCAACATAGTGATCAGTTCTTTTAGATCTGAACACACTACTACTGGATGGTACTTAGACTCAGGATGTTCCAAACATATGACCAGGGATGATTCCAAACTCTTAAAGAAAAATAACTTCTCTGGAGGAAAAATCTTGTTTGGAGATGGTGTATCAACCCAGATCATTGGTAAGGAACACTCCATGAAGAAGGGTTACCCATTATTGAGAATGATTTCTTGGTAAAAGGACTTAAAACCAATTTACTAACTATATCACAGTTTTGTGACTCTAACCATATTGTCACTTTTTCAAAGAACAATTGTAAAATTTTAAATGAAGAAGGTGACTGCATTATTACAGGACTCCGTACTCCAGATAACTATTACACAGTCAATCCAAGTACAGAGGTCTGTAACATTGCCAGAATGGATGACAATGAGATATGGCATAATAGGTTGGATCACATTAACTATAATAATCTTGGCAAATTATGCTCCCAAGAGATAGTTAGAGGTCTTCCCAAAA
Source organism: Sambucus nigra (assembly GCA_949130495.1). NCBI lineage: Eukaryota > Viridiplantae > Streptophyta > Magnoliopsida > Dipsacales > Adoxaceae > Sambucus > Sambucus nigra. The sequence continues at coordinate 199,018,959 of OX422221.1, read as the reverse complement.
TCAAACCAATTTCTAACATTATTTGTGGTCCATGTCAAGAATGAAAAATTTTCAAGGCTACCCATAAGAAAGTTAAATAAGTTCTATCCACTAAACCTCTAGAACTCATCCATATGGACCTAATGGGTCCTTCTCATACTGCTAGTCTCTGTGGCAACAGTTACATCCTTGTTATGGTTGATGATTTCACTCAATTTACCTAGGTTTCCTTCTTAAAACATAAATCGGAAACCTTTTAGAAGTTTTTAAAAATCCTAGTTCGTATAGAAAATGAAAAGGACACCCAAGTAGATATAATTCATAGTGATAGAGGAAGAGAATTCATAGATTCGGGTATCATAGAATATTATGACTATAATGGTTACAAACATGAATTTAGTGCTCCTAAAACACCTCAATAAAATGGGATTATTGAGTGTAAAAATCGCACTCTTCAAGAAATGGCCTGTGTGATGGTTCATAAAAAAAGCCTACCAAAATATTTTTGTGTAGAATCCATTCGTACTGCCTATCATATAATCAATCGCGTCTACTTAAGGAAGAATACCAAAAAAACATCTTATGAGCTTTGGTATGGAAAGAAACCTAACCTAAAATACTTTAAAACCATTGGTAGTAACGATTATGTCTATAAAGACAGAGAACATTTGTCTAAATTCAATACAAGAGGTCATAAAGCCATATTTTTAGGATACTCTCCAAACAGTAGAGCCTATCGTGTCTACAATCTTCATACCAAAACCATGATGGAATCCATTAATGTGGTTGTAAGTGACACTAATGTAGAAAGTAAGACTAAAGAAGTAATTACTGTGGAAGAGTTCAAAAACATTTTAAATTATGACTCTCCATAAATAGTTGAATCTTTACCAACTGAGACCCCTGATGTACCTAACTGTGTTTTCAAATATCATCCTTTAGATAGCGTATTTGGTAATCCTACTAAGCCTATTCATACAAGATCTCAACTTCGTAACATTACTCATTTTACATATTTTGTGTCTCTTATTGAGCCCAAAAATGTAAATGACGCCTTGAATGAAACTTTGTGGATAAGTGATATACATGAGGAACTTCATCTATTTGTCATTCATGATGTTTGGTATCTTGTACCCAGGCCTAAAAATAAAAGGGTTATTGGCACATGTTGGATTTCTAAAATTAAGACTGATGTGTCTAGGATGATCATTAGGAATAAAGCTAGATTAGTTTCCCAGGGCTACTCTCAGATTAAAGGAATAGATTTTGAGGAAACCTTTGCTCCTGTCACTTGCCTCGAATCTGTTCGATTACTTTTTGCAATAGCATGTCATTTTCATTTCACTTTATATCAAATGGATGTTGAGTGAGCCTTCCTTAATGGAATTTTGATCGAGGATACCTACGTAGAACAACCCAAAGGGTTTATTGACCCTCATCACCCAAATTATGTTTATCGTCTTAAAAAATCTCTTTATGGGTTAAAATAAGATCATATAGATTGTTATGAGCATCTATCCACCTTTCTTTTAGATAATGGATTTAGGAGAGGAGGAAATGACCAAACCTTGTTTGTCAAACATTTTGACAACAACATTACTATTGCTCAAGTGTATGTTGGTGATATCATTTTTGGTTCTACTTCCCCTTTATAAGTTAAGACCTTCTCTAACATTAAGCACAAAGAATTCCAAATGTCACTTATGGGGATTTACAATTCTTCTTAGGACTCCAAGTTAAACATAATTCTTAAGGATTATTTCTATCGCAATCTAAATACGCTTCAGAGATTGTTAAGAAGTTTGTCCTAGAAATAACTAGAGATGCTAGAACTCCTATGAGTACCACTATCAAACTCTCTAACGATGAGAATAGCAAATCTATTGATACCACCTTGTACCGTTGTATTATAGGAAACTTACTTTATCTTACTGCTTCCCGTCCTGACATCATGTACTATGTGTGTGTGTGTGCCTGATATCAAAATAATCCTAAAGAGAGTCACCTTTTTGTGCGTTAAAAGAATTATCAAATACACCAAAGGCACTCTAAACTTAGGACTTTGGTACACTAAAGACACCTCTAGTCCTATAGTAGGTTACACCGATGCTGATTGGGCCATGTGTATCGATGATAGTAAGAGTACTTCAGGAGTGTGTTACTACAACGGTAACAACTTAGTAGGATAAGGTAGTAAGAGACAAAACTTTACTTCTTTGTCTACTACCTAATCTGAATATATTGCAGCAGGAAGCTATTTCTATCAATTACTTTGGCTTAAACAAATGCTAAAATATTATTGTAACGCCCCGATCCAGATTAGAGTTACCGTTGGAATAACCCGTATTCGAACCAAGGTGTTAAGGGGGAGGGGGATAAAACATTTTATTAAATTGGAAAATAGTTGCCACATTATACTTCAAGAAAACCTTTGATTTCTTTTATTATGAAAAGGTGAGGCTCATATAATGCAAGTTCATATTCATTTAACAATTTAACAAGTAAATCTTTGATAAGATTTAATCCATAAATAAAGCATAAATCCCTGTATTATTACAATTTCTAAATAGTTCGAGTTCAAACCAAATTGTCTTAACAAAACATAAAGGGATTATGGTTCAACATAAGTCCATGGATTAAAATCGATTACAGAGCCTCTAACGACGACTAGCACTTTTCGTGGCCTTTCCAATGTCCTTACTCGACATACCACCTGCTGTACCAGGGGTTTTGGAAAATAGGGTATAAGAGAAATGACCAGTAGGGTGGTAAATACTAAGCAATAATTTTCATAGCAAAATATTATACATATACAATGCATTAGTAATTCCGAAAACCATCATTATCCCATATTCATTAATTATCATCACTGATTATCTTAGTTAACATTTAACTATGCTAACAATATCCAAGAAGTCATCATTATATACAACTAAGTTATCATGATATTCAACAAAGTTATCATTATATTCAACTAAGTCATCATGTATCTATACTAACAAGATTCTTTAAATTAGTCATAAATGCACCTATATGCAATTCCCGGGGCTACGTGCCCACTCACACTTAGCATTTTCGATGTCCCATGCCAGGGATGTAATTAATTCCAATTATGTCATCCACATAATTATTAATGAATTCTTATTCATTCGTTAGTTTAAGTTTCATGAATTTATCTCATTCATTACTTAATAATATTTTTGGTATTTTGCCAACAAACACTCACGGACTTCGTGACCTCACACCATCGGTCTCCGCCTCCATATACTACTGCAGTTGGTTTGGGGTCTTTCACCACTAGGGACATCATGCCCTCCTTAATTATTTTCTCTCGACGTCATCCGAATATCATATCTTTCATGTGTTTAACATTATTCTCAATGTTCACAATTCAACTTATCCGATTTTGTTATTAAAACCCGTTATTAGTCTTTGCATCCTACGAGCCGAGGAGGCATTCTAGTGTCAACGCCGAACACTAAAATATACTAAGTCACCATTACAACACTTTGATTTACCAAAATTCCATATTACACTTTTATTATCTAAAAAGCATTTCCTTAGCATTTTCCAAGTATTTTTCATGTAAAAACACCATTTAAGTGACTTTTCCTCATATTTACCAAATCTTCCATTAAGGCATTTTTAACCAAAAATAAATTTTTTAAGTGGGTTTTAGGTAAATAATCATTCTTTAATGTACTACATGTTTCCACCAACTTTTAAACCTTTATTAGTGATGTACAATCCATTTTAGCACAACTTTACACATAAACCCATCTACATGATTATAAGCCTTATTTAACATATTCAAGAGGCTTAAAGTAATATTTCAACATATTAGATTTTGGGGCTGTTTTTATGAGATTAATAATCACATATTTATACCACTATATTTTAACATTAATCATGTTAATGTCAAGAGTAACACATACTGCATACACTATTTCATGAAAATGGGTCTTCTTCCTTAGAAAACCCAACAAATGCATTAACTAGTTATTTTCTTGTAGCATTCCATTTTATATGTTTATTTCATGAGATTATTACATTTATGGCATGATTTCAACATATATAATAATCTGAAAATTTATTCTAAACATCATCTTCTCCATTTATTATTTTTCACAAAATGGGTTTTTCATAGCATATGAAAATAAGGGAGAGGAGATAAAAAGTCACATTTTTCTCTTCATCTTGTTCATATTAGCATTTGAAATAAAAGAGTTTAAGATTGAGGAAAACCCTACTTAGAAATAAGAAGAGGATAAGGTTGAAGAAGATGGAAGAGGAACACCATAAAACTTCACAAAGCCACCACTCAAAGGCTCCAAAACCATCTCTGTTTTGCTCCAACAAGCTGTCCTACTTATTAAGAAAGCTTTAATGGAGTTTGACACCTCCAAAATAGTGCAACAATGGTGGGAAATGGGTGGTAAAATAGACCCACGAATTTAAAAGAGAACCACATTGATTTGGCTATGGAAAAAGAGAGAAATCTGATGGAAAGAGATGAAGTTTTTGGCTCCAAACCCTCACCCCTCACAAGACTCTTATAAGCCAAAAATAGTTATCTTCCATCCTATAGACAAAGACTTAGAGCTAGGCACTTTTTAAAAGAGTGAAAGAGTGTATTAAGGTCTGAAAATCTGATGGTTGAAACAGACTACACCACCACATGAAGTCTCTCATTTCTCACACACAAGTTGACACCATGAATAAGGGGATTTTCATCACTTTCTCTCTCATGACTATTTTTTTAACTTTTAATTTGAGATTCGCATTCCTCGCATTTTTTTGGCTAAAAAATCATATTTACATTAGTCGTTTCGCCTCCCGGATTGTCCTCTACAAGACGCGCAAAATCGGGACTTCCGCGTAAAAGTATTTTTTTCGATTTTTCTCTTCATAGTAATATTCCTTATATTTTTGTGAGTCAAAAATATATTCACAATATTTTTTTGACCTTCCGGGGAATCCTAAACAATACGCGCAAGAAAACAGGACCTCCGCGCAAAACATATTTTTTTTCGATTTTTCTTCGCATGGTAATATTACTTATATTTTTATGAGTCTAAATATATGGTCGAAATATTTTTTTGACCTTTCGATATGTCCTAATGTCCTAAACAATTCGCACAAAACTATACTTTCGTTGTGTCGCGCGTCGTAAGACAATTAGTACATACGCTAGTGTAGTGTTCGTTGCTTATCCGAATCGCGTGAAACTTAACCAAAATACTTAAAATAATTATACAAACACAAATTATAACTCATGAGGGAACAAATCAATACCCTAACAAGATTAATACCCTAACAAAATCAATACTTAATTGTACTTATTTCTTTTGTATAGGAATAGGATATTCTTATTTCTTTTCTATCCCTACGAGTCCTCGTTGACTCAAATGAGATTTTGTCTCATATTTATAAAGGGGGAATTTGAAGCACCCTATATCTTTGACTTAATTAAGTCTATACTATATAGGTGCTCATCTTTTTTTGAAATTGTGACAAAATTTGAGTCCCATACCTAGTTACCAAAGAAACCTCAGACTCAACTTGATGCCTCTATAAGTTCTTAAAGTTTTCTTATCAAGACCGCACACTAGAACTGCATACATACATCATATCATGCTGTAATTGGCTGTGTGTGAGTTAATTCCCTTGAAATTGATTTTCTACTAATTTAGGGAATTTTTAAATAATTTTTAAAATTTTAAAATGTTTTTTTTGGAATTAAACTTAATTGTTTTAAAACCTTTGGGTCTAGATTATAATTTGTGTTTATATCATAAAATTTGGTTGGGTAGAAATCGAAGGCGCTTGAGAATATTATGGGTGAATTTTGTATCTCTGAGGATTTTAAAACACGCATTTTACATTACATCGCAACCATAAACGTGTTGCCTTTATAACGGTCAGATGTGTGTTTTATCGTTCTCACATACTTAAGTCTCACTATGCACCATTGGATCATTCTAATCAAGGATTTACATGTGTTTTCTTATAATCCCCGTGCTTGATTTTGAACTAATCAAATCGGTTTTAAATGCGGTGGCTTGGTTTCCATTAGATTGATTTAGAATCAATCCTGATCGTTTATTTCCCCTCGAACTTCCAGATCCTTCTTCTCTCAGTGTATAAGGAGACTTAGCTTTCAATTTTGTAATTTTTGGTAATATTAACCTCTGAGAGAAAAGAGAGAGAGAAAGAGTTAGAGAGAGAGAGAAAGATCAAAAAGTTTTTACAAACCCTTACTCAAACTTCAAACCAAATCCAAACCAGAAAATCTTTTTCTTAGTGTTTATAGTTGGTGATTTATGAAGTTTTTCCCCTACTGTCTTATATCTCTTTTCCAACTTAATCACGTTGATTAAGTATCTATTTCTTCGTATAGAAATCTTAGATTTGGTTTCTGTGATACAGATCACTTAGTTATTAGCTAGATCTGATTTCTTATTTCCAGAAATCTTTTTTTGTTGGTTGTTTTCAAAATAAATGTTGTTTTCAAACCCTAAACCAACAATACCCTTTCTGATTTCAACACACTCAAACTGTTAGACTTAGATCTAGTTTTGAGATCTTGATTGGGGATTTCACTTTCCATAATTAATATTTTCAAATAATTTGTATAGGATCTTGGCTAGTTTGTATAACAAGACTCCTTCTTGATCTGTGGGTATTTGAAAGATCCAAAGTCTGACTTATTTAACTAAGCTGATTTTAGAAACCCTTGCATCTAGAGGGATCTATTTATAATTTGATAACTCATATTGTCTGTAATTAAGTGTGTGTGAGTTGAATGCACGAGTTTAGAGCACTACACCACATAAACCTTCACACTACTACACTGAAAAGTGTTGGAGTTGAGATATTGGACTTTTAGAGTCGACGTAAAGCTAAAAGGAGTAAAGTTACGAAGTTGGAAGAACATAAGTAACATGAGAACCTTAGGAGAAGTCAGAACATGCCAAAGGGGTTGGTACATTTCTGAACTTAGATTAAGTTTGATTATGTGTCTCGATTGTTATATAGCTGGTAATTTGTTACCCATTTTTAGTGGAATTTTCACTTTTGTGGCATGGAGGTCACCGTGGATGTTTCCCCAATTGGGTGGGGTTTTACCACGTTAAAATTTCTTGTGTACACTTCCTTTTCTTCTCATTCCCTTCTTAAATATGTGTTGGTTTATTTTATTTAAAAGTTTTGTTTTTTCAAAAACTGGTAAACCTATAATTGAAATTACTCGTTTATAACTGTTTTACACATCTTGTGTTTGAAATTTGTTTTAAGAAAAGAGTTTTTTCAACAAATAGTTCGGAGACATTTAGATAGTTTAATCTTGTATTAAACAACTTAAGTGGTAATTTTTAATTACCTTTTTCTTCAATCATCTCCTCATCACCAAAGGGAACACTTACCCAGGTCCTAGAGATGAATTAACTCTTAACCCTCAGATATAGGAAATAATGACAAAGTGGGACTACTCCCGAGGGAAAGGTTTTGAGCTACATCAATAAGGGCCCGCATCGTTCGATGCCCCTAGCATTCGAGACTATAGATTTGGAATTGGATATAACACCACTACAAAATATCTTGATCGACCCAATAAACAGTAACATTGGGTCTTTCGCTTGAAGAATTGAGGTCATACTACAAATAGTCTACAACCCAGACTCTCATACATAGGGCTACCTCTTAATTTTTTCAATAAAAAAGAAGATCTCTGGCATCTTCGTATTAACATTTATCAGAGCATCTGAGCCATTGTATGGAATGACTTACCATTAGAAATATGAGACACGATACGTAATTTTATGATAGTAAAGACAAACCGTCCTAAAATATTTCCATCGTGGAAGACATCATTAATTCCGATACTAAACTATATTTGCTCTTCTTACAGCTGGCTTATGACAGCTTCATCGTAGAGATATCTCACTGGTCCTATATTTGACTAGCACGGGATGCAGTTACATGAATGCCTATATGGATACATCCCATATAGTTGGTAGTTTTGAACTACAGGATGAGATGACCCACCGAAGTCGTCCCCCGCTAGACTCACCCCCTCACGAAGGTACTCATATACAGTTGAAATGAAACTTTTCCACCCACTCCCCATGACAATGCTTGGGGAAGAGTCTATAGCCTCCATTACATAATATTTGCACTAACCCTTATCAGGTTTGTATATAAAATCTGGCTATGGGGGTCAGAATACATAGAATATCAATACTACTATAGGGACATCTTCTACGAAGCCTCCAGCATCGTGAACGAAATAGATCTAGGGGAGTTAGACCCCCTTCTTAAAACTAAGAGCACTGTGAAACTGTATTGGATAGTCCCCCTTCTGATGATAAAGTCCATGAAATTTCCTCAGATGATGACATCTAGGTTGGATACTTAATGCTACATAATCCCCACCAAAAGCACCGGACCAGACAAATGACCAAGTCCTGGCCATGGTGGAAGAAATCCCCATCCTATTTCTAAACTCATATATATTTGTACAATGAATATATAACTCCATAAACTAAGCCTTATCAAACACCTAGAATGAAGCTTCTAAGAGCCCCAAACGGACCTCTATCTTGGATTCAACTAAAGTCATGTCCCCAAATCCAACACCACCTGCCTCCAGACCCGCATCCTTGACTGATTAGATACTACGTCGAGAGAAGGTCGAACAAGAAACTTGGGAAAAACCCATACTCATCCCGAATAAAGAAGTTAAATTTTTCACCAGGTCAAGTCGACACTCCGCTCCTCCAAACACTACTTAAAAAGAGAGAGATTCTCCCATGATAATCCCCACGCCCCCTCCTTTGGAAAATAAAAAATCCAAGAGAAACTTTGATGAACATCCTCTAACATCACCATCTTGGAGTTTCCAGTTATATCTCGAGAACATCGAGCCCCCTACATCCATCTATTATCCCAAGCTTTCGTGCCTACAGGTTTAACCCCTACAGATATGTTAACTACCAATGGCTCCATCACCATGCAATAGTACCTCGGTTTCTCTATCAAAAACCTTCCCATGAAAGGCCGCAATCATTGATCCACGTTAATTATTACTACTGAAACCCACAAACAGATTATAACCCTGGTACTATTGGATAATTATTCCACCATCAACGTATCCCTCTCCGCACTGCTGTTGATTTAGGATACATTGCCTCGACATTTTCACCCTCTTCCATGGCCATTCGGGGATATGATAATAATGAGTGAGAGGTCCTCGAGGCCATCACTCTCACCCTCGTAATAGGTACCAATAAATGCGACATGGAGTTTCAAGTACTCAACATCCCAGCCAACTTCAACATCTTCCTTAGGAGTGCGTAGATACACCCATGGGGGCATTACCCTCAACACAGGATATGAAATTAAGGTTCTAATTCCATTTGTAACACCCCACCCGCCCGGGGAGAGAGAACGGAGCGCTAATGCGATAAAATAAATCCAAACCCACAAGTGACAAGGTATAGAGCATCTAAATAAACTAATCTCAATAATATAAATCCACTAATCTCAATCTCTTCAAATACAATAAGTCTCTCGAATAAATACAACATCTAACTCGAAAAATAAAATACAAATTTCCAAAGCTCTATACATCAAAATAATACAAATATTTCCCAAACAATCCTTGCTAAAATCAATCTCCATAGCGCCCCAAAATCCGCGCTAACCTATCACTAAAAGAAAATATGGGGTTTTACACAATACGCTCCTTAAATCTCGCGAGTGTCATTCTCTTTGAATTTTCCTTTTAATTGAATTCATATTTGAATTGATAAATTCATTGAAATCTGAAAAATAATTGTTGAAATTATTTTGATTCATATGGTATCACGATATTGTTGATGAGCACGTTGTCATGAGATTTTAATATGGCACGTTGTCATGAAGACATCGAGTATTTGTTTTCCTTTATTTTTGTTTGTTTTTAGTTTTTAGTTCTTTTATTATTATTTTTCTTTGGTTTTGTTTTATTAGTTTTTATGTGAGTCATGTTTAGTTTTTAGAGTTTATATTGTGTGTCGTGTTATTTTTATTTATTTTTAGTTTTTTAGTGAGTTTTAATTTTAGTTGATTTTAATTTTAATTTTAGTTTAGTTTTTAATTGTAATTTACTTGTTTTATTTTATTCGGTTTATTTTTATTTTATTAAGGGTACAAGTTACACACGCACACACACAAACCCCTCTTACACTCACATACATCTAAACTATTCACTTACCCTCACCTATTTTCCTACACCCTCACACACCCAATTACACTCACTTCATCTTCAACCTCCCAACACCCACCTTCTCTGTCCTCTCTCAATAAACTTCATACCGTTAACACCTTCACTCTTCTCAACCACCACCACCAGTACCAACACACCTAAAACACTAGCCCCTACACTATTAATCACTTTCAACCACTTTCCCATTGACTTTTTCTTCCCCCATAATAAACACACCGACCTCCATTTCCATCCAAACTAAACACCCATGGCTCCGAACCTATCAAACCTGCTTCCAAATTCCAACCCATTAACTACAAACCCAACCACCTCACTATCGATCACAGACCCACGAACCTCAAACCCGAGGCCAAACCCGCAACCTCCATTCCATCCCCTTAACTCGCGATCCCAGTTCCTACCCAACCCGAGCTCCACCTACCCGCATCCTTATCCTTCCGAACCAAACCCGAATACCTGCCTCCAACCCTCTAGCTCAACCTGCCACCGACCATAACCTGATGCCCGACCTTCCACTCCGGCGAAGCCTCGCCCTAGCTCCGATCCTCATCTCCCAAACTTCTAACTCATTTCACCCATGACCCATTTGAAACCAAAATCGATTTCTACCAGTTAACAAAACCAAGACCAAAGTCAAATACCCCACATGTGTTTAATTCCTCATGTCCTTCTTTTTTAACTAAATGCCCCTAACACCTTATTAAACCCCATTTCCTATTATACCCTCTTACCAAATAAGATATTATCCTCACCCATGCTCCTCTCACCATTTCCATGCACCCTAAAACATAAACTCCCCAATTTACTCCTAGCCTCCATGTGCACCATATAAATTGAAGACTTGGAGCCATTTTGAAGATATCTCAAAATTAGTTTTAAGCTTTGTGTGATAAAATTCTCCCCACTCCTCTATAGAGAGTATTTGCATTTTTAACAAATATCTCAATATAGAGGTGTGTGGTGAAATTTATCTCTAGGATGAATTCCATTACACCACTCTATATTGGGTTTTTATATTTTTAGCAACTATTTCAAAATATATTAATGTGTTTGAATTTATCCCTTATGGGAGGTAAATTCTAATACATTCCTTAATGTTGAGTATTTGCATTTTTAACAAATATATCAACATAAAGTGATGATGTATAATTTATTTCCTCGGATTATTTCTAATGTACAATTTTATAATATTAGGATTTACATTTTTATCAAACATCTTTTATTATTTAAGTGTCAATTATGAATTTATCCATTATCTGGTCATTTGTTTTCTTATTTTTATTTTTATTTTGTAGTTTTTATTTTAGATTCAATAAATATATTAGTGAGTGAATGTAATTAAGAGAATTTCGGTTGTAATTGAAGACAACATTACAATTCAAGGCATAAATGGGTTTGATCTATTCCTCTCTTATTTTTCTTGATTTAATCATCACATGCTTTCATTTGCTTACTTTTATTTTTATTTTTGGATGATGATTATTCAGGGCTAATCTCTCATTCATGGGATGTATTTTGAAGCCCTCATGAGTCCAATTTAGTTTGTTTACTTTTTACCACAATTTTGTTTACCTCATTTTTTATTAGCTTTAACATCTTAGTTAGTACTTTAAAAATTAGTATATAGTTGGTTAATTAGTAATCCCTTGAAAAATTCATAAAAATTAGAAAAAGAAAAAATAGAAAAATCATAAAAAATAATAACATGCAATTGATTTCACACTTTTGTCTTCTCATAATTTGTGCTTCACCCTTAGATTTGGATTGACTCCCTTACTTACCCTCTACACTAGTTTTGTTATATTTTTCTAGGTTCAAGGGAATTTTGATGGAAAAAGAAGTTGCAACAACGAAAAAAACACATTAGAGACGCATTTTTTTCTAACAAATGGCGCCGTTGCAAATCTTTGGAGCTCTAAGCACTTGAGAGGATCTGTTTTGTGATTCATTTGTATTTTTAATTTTTCGTACACTTTTTCATTTTTTTAGAAAGCTTGTATTAGGCTTATTTTATTCTTGGCTTGTATTGTGGTTCTAAGAGACAACATTTATTTTTCATTTAAATTTGTAATAATTACTTGCGAAGAAAAACGTGATTGGGAAAATAAGAAAAGGTAGATAGAGGGTGTCCAAGGAAAGGAATTAGAAGCCTCACTACCTTGGTTCGGTAGGACTCCGAGGACCGACTTAGATAGGCGTGATCTCCCCCCGGTCGACTCAAATTGTTCATCACCCCACGGTATAAAAATCGTGAGAGGTACATTTCTAAAACCCTCGAGCCTCTCCTATTAGCGAGTCAATTTTTGTGTGTGATTACGTGCTCTTACGTGATTTTATTCTCGCATTTATTTTTGAATGGTGTGAGGAATTAAATTACTAAGACCTACACTCGGTCATTCACGAAAGGGATTTCATCACCCGACTCACACGCTTACCAATTGTGTGATACCCTAGCCATCACTAAATTTAAAATCAATCAATTAGGTAGCCCAATAGGAGACCATTTTGCAAAGGCCATCACTTAGATAATTACCGTGATTTTTATTGTCCGCGAACTTAATTAAAATTTGACTACCCCTTTCACTAAATTTAAAGATAAAAATTAGTTATGTGCTCGTTAGGAATTCTCCTTGACTTGTGTGTGTCCAATTCAATTTTTCGGTAGTCGATTTTTAGTGAGTTCGTCCAAATTCAAGAGTCAAAATATTTTTTCTACTCTTTTCTTTAAAAAAATCCAAAAATATTTTCTTCCTTTATTTTTCCTCCAAAAAAAATCCAACAATATATATTTTTTTTTCCTGTATTTTCTTTAAAAAAAAAAGCAAAAATCCAATTTTTTTAAAAGTCCAAAAATATTTTTCATTTTCTATTACAATTTAAAAAAAAAAAATCAATTTTTTTTTTCTTTCTCAACATATTTTTTTAAAAATCAAAAAAATATTTTCTTTCTTTTTCAAAATATTCAAAAACCACAAAGAAAATCTTGTAAATAAATATAAGGCTGTGATCGTTGTTTCTTCACCCTCACCTTTGTCAATTTATCCAACATGACTGACTGATCAGTCTTGTTTGGGGTGATTCCCATCCCCCGATTTTTCTGCCACCCCGTTTCTCCTCGATTATAAATTCATTTTGGGTGAGTTCTGATCGATTTGGTTGAAGACGTTAAATTTAACGCTACTGGGAGGAAGCCCGTTGTTTCTAGTATAAGTCTCATCTTGTTTGGGGGTGGTGTTTTGTAAGGACATTTTTTTCATGTCCGAAATGGTTCAATTAATTATGTCGTACGCCGCTACATTTGGCACGTCACCTCACGATCTCACATGACGGCCTCTATCCGAATTCTGGGAATCAAGCATGCATTATCCCCACTAATATGTCCCTCATCTGCATCAACGACTTCACGTTCCTTGATTGTAGGCTCGTAATGCAAGTGGAACGCAAGAGAAGTCAAATCAGTGAAATAAGGCATGATAGGGATGTTCAAGGGAAAATTGGCAATTTTACAGCTACAGTCCGGAGGACCGGTCAACTGGAAAGTTGAAGATCTAGCCGCAACAAAGATACTGGAAGAAACGGCACCTCAGTCCGAGCTACGGTGAATAAGTTTTGGCCCGTTGAAAATGGAGATATGTTCATTGAAAATTCTGGGAATTTTTCTAAGTGTTTAAGCACCTGTTCCCAGCACACTTTCCCGTACCCAGCTTGGAACCGGTTCGGGGGGGCGAATCGGTTCGCAGGGGTACCCGAACCGGTTCGGGGTACCTGTACGCTGGATAGAATTTCAGCAGTTTAAAATCGTGGGTCTCTTCATGTATTTCCCTATAAATACCAACTTCGGGAGAGTTGTTTTGCAAGACTTTAGGAGACGAATTTGAGAGTCCAAATACATCTAGTCTTCATATTTTTGAGTCCCAAGACTCATGTTTTGATTCACACATCCTTGCCAAATATTTGTGAATCCTTTTGCAACCCAAGAACACAACTTTGGTTTGTTCAACCCTTGTGGAGGAGACCGTTCTTCTTCTTCATTGCAGCCCTACTGGAAAGGGATAATTCCAGCCGCGACTACAGAATCCGATACCCGAGGGTAATTCTTAGTCAACTTGTATTTTCATTGTAATCCGATTATAAGCCGTTTTCTTACAAATTATAGTGAAAATAAATGGTTTTGCCCCTGAGGGGGATTTTTCCTTAATTGCATGTGGTTGAATGTTCTTGCGTAGATTATCAATTTATTCAATCACATACTGCTGCATGTTTAGGGTTTGTTTGTGTTAAAAGGGTTTTATATATAACTTGATCATTTGAACGCGAGCACACACGTTCTTCAAATTGGTATCAGAGCGGGTTACACTAATTTATCGCGTGATCCTGATTTTTTGAGGATTTATTTTTTTTGATACAATTTGACTTCTCACGTCGTCAAATTGGTATCAGAGCAGGTTACGCTAATCTATCGCGTATTCCTTTTTTCGCAAAATTTTTCTAAGATATCTATTTTCTGAAAAAATTGATTTTTGAAAAAGTGCGTGTTCAAATGGAGAAGTCATATTATAAAATGCCTGTTTTTGACGGGACAAATTATGCTTATTGGAAAGCCCGTATGAGGTCGGCTTTAAAAGCCATTGATGAACGTGTCTGGATTTTGGTTGAACGAGGGTGGAATCCTCCCACCGCGACTGTTGATAATGTGACCAACTTGAAACCTGACATTTCTTGGACTGATGAAGAAATTAAATGGTCATCTTTTAATTCTAAGGGTCTAAGTGCTATTTCTGGGTCTATCACACCTAATGAGTTCAAACGCATAATGACGTGTACCAGGTCAAAAGAGGCATGGGATGTTTTACAACTTACCCATGAGGGTACGAACGCTGTTAAAGAGTCTAAATTACAAAATTTGGCCACCCAATTTGAGACTATCACCATGTCTGAGTCCGAATGCTTTGAAGAGTTTTTTACACTCTTGTCGAACATTGTTAACACCAGTTTTAATTTGGGCGAGGTAATTGATAACACGCGTGTCGTTAAAAAGATTTTGAGATCTCTCCCAAAACGCTTTATTCCTAAAGTCACTGTTTTGAACTCTTTGGGAAATTTGAAATCACTTAAGTTGGAAGAACTTGCAGGAGATCTTCAAACCTATGAGATTGATATGTTTCCCAAAACCATTAAGGCTAAGGATAATGGCATTTCTTTAAAGACTCATTTTAAGAAAAAGAAAGAAAAAGTTTGTGAGTCCGATTCTGAGGGAGATTTTGATTTTAATGATATGGCCTTGTTTGCGAAAAATTTTAAATTTTTTTTTCAACATGAACAAAAATAATTCTTCCAATAAAAAGAATTTTTTTGAGAAAAATAAAAGGAAAGGAAAGTCCAAAGAGAGTGGTGAGAGGGAAAAAGAGAATGACTCCGATGAGGAGTGTGAGGAAGATTTTGAGAACGCCACTTGTTTTGAATGTGGGGGTAAGGGACATAAGTCTTTTGAGTGTCCTACGTGGCTTAGAAATAAAGGAAAGAAAGTAGCCATGCCTGCCACACTTAGTGATAGTGAGGGTGATGAGACTAGTGGTGAGAAGTTTGTAGCTTTTTCTAGTCGTGTGAGCACACCCACCTTGTCCCACAATAGTGCACACGAATGTGACAGTGATGGTTTGAGCACTTCAAGTGAGGGAGAAAGTGAGAGTGAAAGTGGAGATGAAAGTGAGCTCCAAAAAGCTTTTAGAGATTTGTACACCGAGACCTTGAAAACAAAGAAGTATAATCATGATTTAGGTCGTCGAGTTTTAAATTTGGAGAAAGAGAAGGAATTTTTGAGAAAGGAGAAGAGTGATTTGACCGACACGTTGTCTAGTCTGACGACACGTGTATCCCAACTCGAGAGTGATCTCGAACGTGGCAGGGAGGTCAAAGTCAATTTTGTGAACTCACCTAAGAAGATTGAAAATGTGGTTCTTAAGGGTAAAGGTGAGAAGTCAGGAATAAGTCATGACGGTGCTTCTACTTCCCGATTAGCACCCGAGCCGGTTCCCACTTTAGTGACAGTTTCACATGTGTCTCACCCTAACCCACCTAGGCGTCCTATTCCTATTAGGAAAGTGCGTCCTAGAGTTTTTGAGAGAGGTGTTCCTAGGCCTATTTATGTTTTCTCACATTGCAAAAGGAGAGGACACCTTAGGGAATTTTGCTTTAAGTTGGGGTACGTGTCACGTTTTGCTTCTACACGTGTTTCTGGCACACATGCACCCACACATGATACTTTACATGCTCGCGGAGACTACATGAGAGAGTTTGCACATTTAGGTGAGCAAGTTAAGTTTTTAGTCAATACTTCACAAGAATTGATGGAGGTTTTTCATAAGCTGTCACCACCTTTGGAAAACCCTTCCACACCTAATGATTGAGGTTTGACTTGTTTACTAGCATAGGGTGATTTTCATGATGTCATTGTTTGCCTATTGCTAGTATGTATCATTTTTGTATATATTCTTGTTTTGAAAAATTTTGAAAAATCCAAAAAGATTTTATTTTGACAAAATTTTGAAAAATCCAAAAAGATTTTTGTACTTTTATGTACCTTTTATGGATGAGCATTTAATATAGCCAAGTCACAACTTCATTCCATTTATCCATGTGACTGTTTGATAGAGATTTGAGAGGCTACATCATTTCATCCATGTGCTTTACATTGATTGGAGTCTTTGAGATGTAATTAGTGATATCTTCCTACATGTTTGACTCCTATATCCTTTATTGCACACATGCACGGCTATATTTGATTATTGCACTTGTCTATCTCATATTGGCTTGAGTGTTTCCATCTCAATTCTGCCTATACAATGTACAATATGCAATAAAACTTGACAAGATTGGAATGCATGTAAAAACCGTTTTGGAGAGACTATGTGTTTTTGTATAATGGAGAGGGGCTGCGAAAGGTAATCATCTATCCTTTGCGCAAAAGCCACCGTTAAAAAGGACCTAAAAAATGGAGGAATTTTAATATCCGAGGTCCAAAGAGGTTAAAAGAGCCCGAAAAAATTTAAAGGCAATAAAAAGCAATTCATGCCAAATATGGGCCACTTAGGTTTCACCATCGATTCCCCAATGTTTGAGAATTTAGAATGCCTCTATTCAAAATTATATCTGAGGGAGTTTGGTTAGAGAATCTTTAAACGGGTTTGCACTTCCTTGAAAGTCCTGAAAAAGCATAAAATCATTTTGGACGTTATTGGTGTGAAAATCATTTTGAGCTTTGATTTGTTGATTTGATTGAGTCAATATCTTATACTGTCACTCTTTTACACCAAAGGAAGCATTTGAGTTCATTCGCTAGGAATATCCAATATTCATCGTGCACATATGTCATGTTTGTATGCATTGATTTTCCTATCGAATTTGATCACACCACTTCATTTACGCTATCATCGACTTGGTTGCTTTCTGTTTATTCATGGTGTGTTTTTATCCTAGTGACACCCCGCACTTGATTATTTGATTTATTTCTCTCATTTGTCTATTTGGGGACATCATAAAAAGGGGGAGAAATAATTGTCATATTATGGGGGAGTTTGAATTTTGAGGTATTTTTGAGATGTTGCTTATGTTTTTATCATATATTGATATCCATGTTATCTCATTTCAAACTCGATATGTCACGTGGTATTTGCTTTGTCTCATGTGTGTAGGTATGAAGATTGAAGATCTATATGTTGCACACCCTGATGAGAAAAGTTTTGAGATTCTTGAAGAATTGAAGAACAAACGATGAAGACTATTCATTTGTACCTTTTCCAGTTTTGGGTTCACGGGAGGGTAGATTTGTATAGGCAATTTCATATTTGATAATTCAGGTTTTTTATGTATGTACCGGCATAGACATAGGGGGATATTTGTAAGGACATTTTTCTCATGTCCGAAATGGTTCAGTTAATTATGTCGTACGCCGCTACATTTGGCACGTCACCTCACGATCTCACATGACGGCCTTTATGCGAATTTCGGGAATCAAGCATGCATTCTCTCCACTAATATGTCCCTCATCTGCATCAACGACTTCACGTTCCTTGATTGTAGGCTCGTAATGCAAGTGGAACGCAAGAGAAGTCAAATCAGTGAAACAAGGCATGATAGGGATGTTCAAGGGAAAATTGGTAATTTTACAGCCACCGTCCGGAGGACCGGTCAACTGGAAAGTTGAAGAGCTTGCCGCAACAAAGATACTGGAAGAAACGACACCTCAGTCCGAGCTACGGTGAACAAGTTTTGGCCCGTTGAAAATGGAGATATGTTCATTGAAAATTCTGGGAATTTTTCTAAGTGTTTAAGAACCTGTTCCCAGCACACTTTCCCGAACCCAACTTGGAACCGGTTCGGGGTACCTGTACGCTGGATAGAATTTCAGCAGTTTAAAATCGTGGGTCTCTTCATGTATTTCCCTATAAATACCAACTTCGGGAGAGTTGTTTTGCAAGACTTTAGGTGACGAATTTGAGAGTCCAAATACATCTAGTCTTCATATTTTTGAGTCCCAAGACTCATGTTTTGATTCACACATCCTTGCCAAATATTTGTGAATCCTTTTGCAACCCAAGAACACAACTTTGGTTTGTTCAACCCTTGTGGAGGTGACCGTTCTTCTTCTTCATTGCAGCCCTACTGGAAAGGGATAATTCCAGCCGCGACTACAGAATCCGATACCCGAGGGTAATTCTTAGTCAACTTGTATTTTCATTGTAATCCGATTATAAGCCGTTTTCTTACAAATTATAGTGAAAATAAATGGTTTTGCCCCTGAGGGGGATTTTTCCTTAATTGCATGTGTTTGAATGTTCTTGCGTAGATTATCAATTTATTCAATCACATACTGCTGCATGTTTAGGGTTTGTTTGTGTTAAAAGGGTTTTATATATAACTTGATCATTTGAACGCGAGCACACACGTTCTTCAAATTGGTATCAGAGCGGGTTACGCTAATTTATCGCGTGATCCTGATTTTTCGAGGATTTATTTTTTTGATACAATTTGACTTCTCACGTCGTCAAATTGGTATCATAGCAGGTTACGCTAATCTATCGCGTATTCCTTTTTTCGCAAAATTTTTCTAAGATATCAATTTTCTGAAAAAATTGATTTTTGAAAAAGTGCGTGTTCAAATGGAGAAGTAATATTATAAAATGCCTGTTTTTGACGGGACAAATTATGCTTATTGGAAAGCCCGTATGAGGTCGGCTTTAAAAGCCATTGATGAACGTGTCTGGATTTTGGTTGAACGAGGGTGGAATCCTCCCACCGCGACTGTTGATAATGTGACCAACTTGAAACCTGACATTTCTTGGACTGATGAAGAAATTAAATGGTCATCTTTTAATTCTAAGGGTCTAAGTGCTATTTCTGGGTCTGTCACACCTGATGAGTTCAAACGCATAATGACGTGTACCACGTCAAAAGCGGCATGGGATGTTTTACAACTTACCCATGAGGGTACGAACGCTGTTAAAGAGTCTAAATTACAAAATTTGGCTACCCAATTTGAGACTATCACCATGTCTGAGTCCGAATGCTTTGATGAGTTTTTTGCACGCTTGTCGGATATTGTTAACACCAGTTTTAATTTGGGTGAGGTAATTGATAACACGCATGTCGTTAAAAAGATTTTGAGATCTCTCCCAAAACGCTTTATTCCTAAAGTCACTGTTTTGAACTCTTTGGGATATTTGAAATCACTTAAGTTGGAAGAACTTGTAGGAGATCTTCAAACCTATGAGATTGATATGTTTCCCAAAACCATTAAGGCAAAGGATAATGGCATTGCTTTAAAGACTCATTTTAAGAAAAAGAAAGAAAAAGTTTATGAGTCCGATTCTGAGGGAGATTTTGATTTTAATGATATGGCCTTGTTTGCGAAAAATTTTAAAAAATTTCTCAACATGAACAAAAATAATTCTTCCAATAAAAAGAATTTTTTTGAGAAAAATAAAAGGAAAGGAAAGTCCAAAGAAAGTGGTGAGAGGGAAAAAGAGAATGACTCCGATGAGGAGTGTGAGGAAGATTTTGAGAACGTCACTTGTTTTGAATGTGGGGGTAAGGGACATAAGTCATTTGAGTGTCCTACGTGGCTTAGAAATAAAGGAAAGAAAGTAGCCATGCCTGCCACACTTAGTGATAGTGAGGGTGATGAGACTAGTGGTGAGAAGTTTGTAGCTTTTTCTAGTCGTGTGAGCACACCCACCTTGTCCCACAATAGTGCACACGAATGTGATAGTGATGGTTTGATCACTTCAAGTGAGGGAGAAAGTGAGAGTGAAAGTGGAGATGAAAGTGAGCTCCAAAAAGCTTATAGAGATTTGTACACCGAGACCTTGAAAACAAAGAAGTATAATCATGATTTAGGTCGTCGAGTTTTAAATTTGGATAAAGAGAAGGAATTTTTGAGAAAGGAGAAGAGTGATTTGATCGACACGTTGTGTAGTCTGACGACACGTATATCCCAACTCGAGAGTGATCTCGAACGTGGCAGGGAGGTCAAAGTCAATTTTGTGAACTCACCTAAGAAGATTGAAAAGGTGGTTCTTAAGGGTAAAGGTGAGAAGTCAGGAATAAGTCATGACGGTGCTTCTACTTCCCGATTAGCACCCGAGCCGGTTCCCACTTTAGTGACAGTTTCACATGTGTCTCACCCTAACCCACCTAGGCGTCCCATTCCTATTAGGAAAGTGCGTCCTAGAGTTTTTGAGAGAGGTGTTCCTAGGCTTATTTATGTTTGCTCACATTGCAAAAGGAGAGGACACCTTAGGAAATTTCGCTTTAAGTTGGGGTATGTGTCACGTTTTGCTTCTACACGTGTTTCTGGCACACATGCACCCACACATGATACTTTACATGCTCGCGGAGACTACATGAGAGAGTTTGCACATTTAGGTGAGCAAGTTAAGTTTTTAGTCAATACTTCACAAGAATTGATGGAGGTTTTTCATAAGCTGTCACCACCTTTGGAAAACCCTTCCGCACCTAATGATTGAGGTTTGACTTGTTTACTAGCATAGGTTGATTTTCATGATGTCATTGTTTGCCTATTGCTAGTATGTATCATTTTTGTATATATTCTTGTTTTGAAAAATCCAAAAAGATTTTATTTTGACAAAATTTAGAAAAATCCAAAAAGATTTTTGTACTTTTATGTACCTTTTATGGATGAGCACTTAAGATAGCCAAGTCACAACTTCATTCTATTTATCCATGTGACTGTTTGATAGAGATTTGAGAGGCTACATCATTTCATCCATGTGCTTTACATTGATTGGAGTCTTTGAGATGTAATTATTGATATCTTCCTACATATTTGACTCCTATATCCTTTATTGCACACATGCACGGCTATATTTGATTATTGCACTTGTCTATCTCATATTGGCGTGAGTGTTTCCATCTCAATTATGTCTATACAATGTACAATATGCGATAAAACTTGACAAGATTGGAATGCATGTAAAAACCGTTTTGGTGAGACTGTGTGTTTTTGTATAACGGAGAGGGGCTGCGAAAGGTAATCATCTATCCTTTGCGCAAAAACCACCGTTAAAAAGGACCTAAAAAATGGAGGAATTTTAATATCCGAGGTCCAAAGAGGTTAAAAGAGCCCGAAAAAATTTAAAGGCAATAAAAAGCAATTCATGCCAAATATGGGCCACTTAGGTTTCACCATCAATTCTCCAATGTTTGAGAATTTAGAATTCCTCTATTAAAAATTATATCTGAGGGAGTTTGGTTGGAGAATCTTTAAACGGGTTTGCACTTCCTTGAAAGTCCTGAAAACGCATAAAATCATTTTGGACGTTATTGGTGTGAAAATCATTTTGAGCTTTGATTTGTTGATTTGATTGAGTCAATATCTTATACTGTCACTCTTTTACACCAAAGGAAGCATTTGAGTTCATTCGCTAGGAATATCCAATATTCATCGTGCACATATGTCATGTTTGTATGCATTGATTTTCCTATCGAATTTGATCACACCACTTCATTTACGCTAACATCGACTTGGTTTCTTTCTGTTTATTCATGGTGTGTTTTTATCCTAGTGACACCCCGCACTTGCTTATTTGATTTATTTCTCTCATTTGTCTATTTGGGGACATCATAAAAAGAGGGAGAAATAATTATCATATTATGGGGGAGTTTGAATTTTGAGGGAGTTTTTGAGATATTGCTTATGTTTTTATCATATATTGATATCCATGTTATCTCATTTTAAACTCGATATGTCACGTGGTATTTGCTTTGTCTCATGTGTGTAGGTATGAAGATTGAAGATCTATATGTTGCACACCCTGATGAGAAAAGTTTTGAGATTCTTGAAGAATTGAAGAACAAACGATGAAGACTATTCATTTGTACCTTTTCCAGTTTTGGGTTCACGGGAGGGTAGATTTGTATAGGCAATTTCATATTTGATAATTCGGATTTTTTATGTATGTACCGGCATAGACATAGGGGGAGATTTGTAAGGACATTTTTCTCATGTCCGAAATGGTTCAGTTAATTATGTCGTACGCCGCTACATTTGGCACGTCACCTCACGATCTCACACGACGGCCTCTATCCGAATTCCGGGAATCAAGCATGCATTATCTCCACTAATATGTCCCTCATCTGCATCAACGACTTCACGTTCCTTGATTGTAGGCTCGTAATGCAAGTGGAACGCAAGAGAAGTCAAATCAGTGAAACAAGGCATGATAGGGATGTCCAAGGGAAAATTGGTAATTTTACAGCCACCGTCCGGAGGACTGGTCAACTGGAAAGTTGAAGAGCTTGCCGCAACAAAGATACTGGAAGAAACGGCACCTCAATCCGAGCTACGGTGAACAAGTTTTTGCTCGTTGAAAATGGAGATATGTTCATTGAAAATTCTGGGAATTTTTCTAAGTGTTTAAGCACCTATTCCCAGCACACTTTCCCGAACCCAGCTTGGAACCGGTTCGGGGGGGAACCGGTTCGCAGGGGTACCCGAACCGGTTCGGGGTACCTGTACGCTGGATATAATTTCAGCAGTTTAAAATCGTGGGTCTCTTCATGTATTTCCCTATAAATACCAACTTCGGGAGAGTTGTTTTGCCAGACTTTAGGAGACGAATTTGAGAGTCCAAATACATCTAGTCTTCATATTTTTGAGTCCCAAGACTCATGTTTTGATTCATACATCCTTGCCAAATATTTGTGAATCCTTTTGCAACCCAAGAACACAACTTTGGTTTTTTCAACCCTTGTGGAGGAGACCGTTCTTCTTCTTCATTGCAGCCCTACTGGAAAGGGATAATTCCAGCCGCGACTACAGAATCCGATACCCGAGGGTAATTCTTAGTCAACTTGTATTTTCATTGTAATCCGATTGTAAGCCGTTTTCTTACAAATTATAGTGAAAATAAATGGTTTTGCCCCTGAGGGGGATTTTTCCTTAATTGCATGTGTTTGAATGTTCTTGCGTAGATTATCAATTTATTCAATCACATACTGCTGCATGTTTAGGGTTTGTTTGTGTTAAAAGGGTTTTATATATAACTTGATCATTTGAACGCGAGCACACACGTTCTTCATGTTTTACATCACCCAATACTTTATAGACTAGTACTATTTTTGTTATCTTGCTACTTATTCAGATTTCAATAATTATGGTCCACTTCATTAGAGGTTGATTATGGTAATATCTTTCCTATCTTCTACTCTCAATTTTAAAAATCATTCTATTTAACATCGAGGATGATGTTCCTTTTTGTTTGGGGATGGGGAATTTTATCAAAATCGTACATCTTTTAAATTTTTTTGATTTAAAACATGTTTTTTTAAATTTCCATGCAGCTTCTTTCATCTCATTCATAGACGTGAATTTTCTATAATCCATCTTTTAAAGTCTAGGAATCAAGCTAGAGGATTTATTTTTTCTAAATAGCTTATGTAATACGTATAAAGGCATGTTACCCCATGAATTTCTAGACTCAACAAAATTTTTGCCTTTATCACGTCACTACGGTTTAGAGTTGAGGAGTCATATAATTCTCAAGAGAACCTTAAGGATCACTAGTAGAGACTTTAGCTCGTGAGATTTGTGCCTTTCACCATTTCAGAGTGTTTTACGCAATCTCTGAGTCACAAGTTAATTAAACTTCCTTTGGGTCCGCACTTAAATCGTTGTATGATCTCATTATTTTTCATAAAATTTTCAGTTTGATCATTGAGAATGACATCTTTTCCGAGTTATAAGAAATATGTGTCTTGAAATTTATCCCGATCACTAGATTTTCATCCATACACCTACTACTTACCATTCACTTCACCCACTACATTACCATATTCTTCCATATTCTCACACATACCCCACACCATCCATATATCATCTCCATTCATATATCATCCTTCTTTTTTGAGAAAAAGAGTGTTTTTCAAATGTAAAATGTCTTAAGTGATTAAGAGTATAAAAAAAAGAAAAAAAAGAAAAAAAAGAAAAAAAAAAGAGAAAAGAGAGAAAAGAGAAAAGAAAAGAAATAAAGAGTTTGCAGTTAGTTCTTGTGTAATAAAGAAATTTGTTCTTCAAGTATAGAACACTCTTCTCACATAAACATCCATCATATCCTACATTATCTCATCATATCCTTCTCATTTCATTTACCATTCACACATAAGCATCCATGTTTCCCCTAGATGTTCAGGCAAATGACAGTCAACGTGGTGAATAACTTGACATTCTCACTATAGTGATTAGCATTCTTTCTTGAGATCATTTTTCTTTCTAAATGTTCGTTCTTTATTATATATGTGTGAGATGTTTGAACTTGATTACATTTACTCACCTCCTCACTCACAAGAGCGATACACTTACCCAAATCTCGAGCGTTTGTTTGAGAGAGCTATATCTCGTGAGATTTTAAAGTTGAAGCATTGATTTCGATAAGACAATATAGGAATTACTCTTGTGATACTCGACCCGTTTGGACTTATTCATATCACACAAGTTATGTTCTAGTAAGGATGTACCTTGAGTATTTACTTACCTAACCTTTTTGCAATTCTAGCTTGTATTTCTCAAAATATTTATCTTGTGATGGATTGTGTAGTTATTCTACATCTAATAAGAGATAGATTGCCATTTTCATATAAAGAATTTTGTGGGTATATTTCCTGCAAACCCTCACGAGACACAACTCGTCCTAGAGGGCAACCTATAGGTTTAAAGGCGTGTTGCACATGCTAAGTGCAATCGCAAGTTCCCGCGAAAGTGGTACACTTTTGGTTACTTATCTTTCTTTTTTCTCTTTATCTTATTACTCGAGGACTAGCAACGCTCTGTTTGGGGGTGGTGTGATAAGTACCCTAAAGTGTACATTTTATACCCCGAATAGACGTATTTTAGTTGCTAATTTTAGGCAAAATTGGGTCTTATACGCGTAATTGTTTATTGTCCAGGCTTGATTGCCGTTTGCGAAAGTTCGACGCTTCTTTCAATGCAAATGTGAGATTTATGGAGCTAATTCCCCATTCCCGTACCTTACTCAAACCTAAACCAAGCATAAACCTACCTCGAACCCCAAGTGTGTTTAGTTTGTGTTTTTTAGATTTTTTTAGATTTCTAGTTTGAGTCGTTTTTATTTTTAGGATTTATTTTAGATTTATTTAGAATTTTGTAGAATTTATTTTCTATTTCTATTTCTTTTTTATTTTTATTAGTTTTTAATTTTAGTCTTTAATTTTAGTTTTGCTAGATTAAATATTTTTAGGACTTTAGGTTTTATTTTTACTTCTTTTATACTTTTTTTTTTTTTTATTTTTTTATCATTTGAGTTTTATTTTAAATAGATTTTATTTATATTTAGAGGATTTGTTTTTTTATCTTAGTGTGTCGAGTATTTGTTTTCCTTTATTTTTGTTTGTTTTTAGTTAGTTTATTATTATTTTTTGTTTTGTTTTGTTTTGTTTTGTTTTATTTTATTAGTTTTTATTTGAGTCGTGTTTAGTTTTTAGAGTTTGTATTGTGTGTCGTGTTATTTTTATTTATTTTTAGTTTTTTAGTGAGTCTTATTTTTAGTTGATTTTTATTTTAGTTTTTAATTTTAATTTACTTGTTTTATTTTATTAGGTTTATTTTTATTTTATTAAGGGTACAAGTTACACACAAACCCCTCTTACACTCACATACACCTAAACTATTCACTCACCCTCACACACCCAATTACACCCACTTTATCTTCAACCTCCCAACACCCACCTTCTCTCTCTCTCAATAAACCTCCTACCATTAACACCCTCACTCTTCTCAACCACCACCACACCCAAAACACTAACCCCTCCACTATTCATTACCTTATTCCAACTTCCCACTCACTTTCTCTTCCCCCATAACCAAACACACTAACCTCCATTTTCACCCAAACTAAACACCCATGGCTCCGAACCTGTCAAACCCGCTTCCAAATTTCGACCCATTAAGTGAAAACCCAACCACCTCGCCGTCGACCGCTGACCCGCGAACCTCTAACTCGAGGCTAAACCCGCAACCTCCATTCCAGCCCCTTAACCCGCGACCCCAGTTCCTACCCAACTCGACCTCCACCTACCCGCGTCCTTATCCCTCCGAACCAAACCCAGATACCTGCATCCGACCCTCCAGCTCAACCCGCCACCGGCCATAACCCGATGTCCAACCTTCCACTCCGGCGAAGCCCCACCCTAGCTCCGATCCTTATCTCCCAAAATTCTAACCCATTTCACCCATGACCCATTTTAGACCCAAATCGATTTCTACTTGTCAACAAAGCCAAGGCCAAAGTAAAATACCCCAAATGTGTTTAAAGCCTCATGTCCTCCTTTTTTTACCCAAATGCCCCTCACACCTTATTAAACCCCATTTCCTATTATACCCTCTTACCAAATCAGATATTATCTTCACCCGTGCTCCTCTCACCATTTTCAAGAACATTAAAACATAAACTCGCCAACTTACCCCTAGCCTCCATGTGCACTCTATAAATTGAAGACTTGGGGCCATTTCTAAGATATCTCCAAATTAGTTTTTAATCTTTCTGTGATAAAATTCTCCCCTCTCCTGTATAGAGAGTATTTGCATTTTTAACAAATATCTAAATATAGAGGTGTGTGGTGAAATTTATCTCTAGGATGAATTCCACTCCACCACTCTATAGTGTGGGTTTTTGTATTCTTAGCAACTATTTCAAAATAGGTTGATGTAGTTGAATTTATCCCTCATGGGAGGCAAATTCTAATCAATTCCTTTATGTTGAGTATCTACATTTTTAGCAAATATCTCAACATTAAGTGATGATGTAGAATTTATTTCCTTAGATGAGTTCTAATGTACAATTTTATAATATTAGGATTCGCATTTTTAACAAATCTCTTTTATTATTTAAGTGTCCATTATGAATTCAACCATTATCTTGTCATTTTTTTTCTTATTTTTATTTTTATTTTGTAGTTTTTTTTTATATTTTAGATTCAATAAATATATTAGTGAGTGATTGTAATTGAGAGAATTTTGGTTGTAATTGAAGACTCCATTCCAATTCAACGCATAAATGGGGTTGATCTATTCCTCTCTTATTTCTTTTGATTTAATCATCACGTGCTTTCATTTGTTTACTTTTATTTTTATTTTTGGATGATGATTATTGAGGGCTAATCTCCCATTCATGGGATGTATTTTTAATCCCTCATCCGTCCAATTTAGTTTGTTTACTTTTTACCCAAATTTTTTTTACCTCATTTTTTTTATTAGCTTTTACATCTTAGTTAGTATTTTAAATTTTAGTATATAGTTAGTTAATTAATAATCCCTTGAAAAATCCTTAAAAAATATAAAAATAAAAAATAAAAAAAATATAAATAATAACATGAAAATAATTTCACACTTTTGCCTTCTCATATTTTGTGTTTCACCCTTAGATTTGGATTGACTCCCTTACTTAATCTCTGCACTAGTTTTGTTATATTTTTATAGGTTCAAGGGAATTTTGATGGAAAAGGAATTTGCAGCAATGATGAAAAACACATTAGAGACGCAATTTTTTTTCCATCAGAAACCCTAAGCCATAGTGGGATAAAATAAAGAGATCATTACATCCCTAAATGAAAATCCTAGATGAAGAGGGGATATATGTAGATTACGAGGAAACTCACAAAGTCTACAATGTTGAACTTAATGTATTATGTATTACCACAGAATACAAAGAAATCTCCCATCTGGAGCCTGAATGGGAATTATCCACTTTTTTCAGATGAGATTGTTGTAATAGACATGTTGAGATCCACTAACTTAATCCCCAACGACTCCTTCACGATTGGGACACCAGCTCAGCGACTAGAGGCATCACAACAGATAAAGGACAGTTAATCAGCATCCCTGAGCTCAATCTCTACCTTTGTGTGTCAGACCCCACAACCCTCCCACAAGAAACCCCACGTTCAATCAAGCCTCAGAATACAACTGGAAAACCCCTATAGGATTACCAGTGGAATTAGGAAAATCATCATCTCTTACTGAAATCCCTATCTGAGGCACGCCCTAACTTTGACCCCGTTTAGACCCGCCTAGGACTATGAAGGTCTCCCCCAAGGGAAAAAGAAAGACCATCTTAAGAAACATCATCTACCTGTGACACCTCGACTAATTAAATACCGGGTAGCTACTCCTTTATTAAATCAATACAAAATGCCAAGTTGGTCCAGTTAATAGCATCACTGTCGAAAACATTTTTTTAATGATTACTAACCACCTAGTATTTAAAAAGTGAGTTGTCAAATTTTAAATTAAATCTGATTAACATGCAATAAATGAAATATAGAAATGTAACAGAACCATTCACGATAAAGTCCAACTATAATGAATCAACAAATAAAGATGAGTCTAGAGGAAATACTCCTCACAACAATCCCAATATGAAAAGAAATAAAACAAGTCTGCATCCTGAATTAATTACAAACCAAAGTCTGAATAACTGAAATATAAAATGAAATGTCTCTAAAGGAAATGGGCGACATGCCCTACAACTGACGAAATCTGAATATAGAGTCAAGGCAAATGAAGCGTCTACTAGCAAGGCCCTGTAACTTCCACAACAACTACAGCTCGTCACCTGACTAGAAATACTATGCATGGTGTCCTTGTGGCTGGGCACCTAAAAGGTTTTTACAAGAAAAATAGTTTTGAAAGCAAACGGGTCAGAGCCCGAAAGTGGAGAGTATTTTAAAAACAACAAGTGCTTTAATGCCATTTAAAACAATGATTGCAAGATACATGTTAGGACGTTCTCTCACATGAAATACTCACCTCTCGTCTAACTGTGCACTCCTAACGTTCCTGTACCCATTCATGTGTTATTTATATCTAACTAAACCGTCATAAGTTCTAACCCAACTACTCGATTCACAATATGAATTCCCAATGTTATTACTTAAATAGATAGCTTTACTTAAACTCGGATTCTCAATTGTTAACATTACAATTCTCGGCATTTATCCCTTTTTAACTTCTCAAAGAGTCACTATAAATTATTCTCGCAATTTAAACATAACAAATTCCTTTTCATTCAACCGTATATTATTCACATCATAAATATACAATATAAGCACCCCGAGGCTAAGCCGCGGTTCACACATACTCTGCTATCCATCCCGGGACATCACGTACATAAGGATTACAAATTCTGAATCTCTCAGGAATTGTTAGAATAAGCACAACACACAAAAATGGAGGCGAACATAATTCAACATATCCATGGGTCACGTACATACCTACGCTCCATAGTGAGCTGACTTAATAACTCACAATTAAGTCATTCCCTTGAACTATGTCCTCTAGGTACCAAACTAAATCCGGGCACACAAGCATTAGATGGCCCTAAGCAAACGTAAACCTCCCGTGATAGCAAGTATGGTAGGTATGTCATACACAAAAATCATATACTAAGCATTCACACATCTTAGATGTCTCATTATTAATAAAGGTACACTCTACATCCTTATACCATTATTCCAATTTTATACATTTTAAGTCTTCCGATAATATAAAATGTAGACTGTCGACACATCTCACGTCATAGTTTATTGTACTTAAAACCTATCTCAAGGGAATTATTAAGTTTCCTATTTTCCCCACATATAACATCATTATCCTTAAGGTCCTTACTTCTGCCCCAAACCTCATTTCATCAATTTATTCAAATTTATTCTTTTAACCCTAATATTATCTCACTCATCGGGTTTCATTAGCTTTTAGAATAATTCCTCAAATTGAATTCTAATTAAGGTCCAAGATTTATAACCATACCTACTGGTCTTCCTTAAGTCTAAGGATATTCATAAAGTCTCCAAAAATATTTTCCAAGGGTTTAACACAATAAAAATTTAACTAGGAAAATTTTACTCTTTCTGGGAAGGTCGATCGATCGACCTTGACCTTCGATCGATCGATGGTGGTCGATCGATCGACTGATGAATGTCGATCGATCAATCACACCAAGTAGGCTACGGACTGCTTCGTTTTGCAGTCCTCAAAACGTCCCAAAACTCCATTAATAAGCATGAAACTCTAAGATAACGTTATAATATCATCATACAACCATCCTATAACATTGTTAACGTTCTATAACCAATAATTCATCATCCAAGGGCTTTGTTTGGATCAAAACTTCATCAAGAATCCCAGTTTTCTATTTCTTTCAAGAACATTAATAAACTTCTTCTTAAATCCGTTTTTAGATCATCAAGGGTTATATTTTGAATTCATAATTCGTCCAGAATGTTTCTACATGCAATACCTAACATAGTTCATAGTTTTAATCTTCAAATTCATGGGTCTATATCAATCTTCCAAGATAAATTCGATAATTTCCCTAAACATGGAAAAGCGTAACATTGAATCAATTGTAATTAAATCACTTGCCTCTAATCTTTCTCTGAATTTGATGTTGAATCTTAAAGGTTGAATTTTTCTCTCTCCCTCTGCAGAATTCTCCTATCTCTCTCTTTGCAGAATTCTCCTCTTTCTCTCTCTCTCTCCAAGCTCTTCTCACAAGATGACAATGGAGGTGGGGGTTGGTTTTTGGCAAGTTAGAACTAGTTCCTTAACTTCTCCCGTAGCCCATTAAGTCATTTAGTGTAGTTAGTGGGTTTAGTGGATAAAGAATAAGTCAGATTTTTATTTCTAATTTTCGTGGGTTTTAATTCCCAAATTTCTGAAATTACCAAAATGCCCTTTTAAGTTACCGGTATGGCCCAATAATGCCCCGGGACCCAAACTTAACCCCGGGCTAGTGTTTTCTGACTATTTCGACCCTTCCGGACTCGTTGGCGCACTCAAAATGACCATATGGTTAATAGAAATAAAATTCTATTTTTAATTAAATAATTACTTTCCTGACGCGACTGTCACACGCGTCTCAACAAAATTTCCCAAATTGCCGTATATCAATCTTACGACTAATTCAATATTTCCAATATTCATATATTGCCATATATACACATTATAATCAAATATCAACTCACATCTTGTTAGTATTTTATCCGGATTAATTCTCAATTAGTTCACATTTAATTTAATTAATCCCATAAATAAATATCGATAAAAATGCGGGGTATTACATACTTCCCCCCTAATAACAGAATTTTGTCCCGAAATTTCGGAACTAAAAAGTACCTGGTAAAAATAACTCTGGATAACGTTCGCGCATCTCATCCTCGCGCTCCCATGTGGACTCCTCGACATTATGATGTCGCCACTGAACACGCACTAACGGAACTATCTTTGATCGCAGTTTCCGCTCACTTCGGTCGAAAATAGCAATCGGCCCCTCCTCGTAGGAGCTATCGGGCTGGAGATCGATGTCCTCCAAAGCAATGTGAGAATGAACCAAATCATCTCTAAGATATTTCCTTAGCGAGGAAATATGAAACACATTATGAATCCTATGCAAATGCTCCGGTAACCCAAGTCTATACGCAACAGACTCAATCCGCTCGATGATAGGAAATGGTCCCACATATCTTGGTGCCAACTTCCCCTTCTTCCCGAATTGCATAATCCCCTTCATAGGAGATACTCTGAGTAAAACCTGGTCCCCCACTTGGAATTCCTTGAAGAACCTCTTCGCATCAGCGTAGCTCTTCTGCCAATCCTGAGCTACCCGAATGCGACTCCGTATCAATTCTATCCTTGCCGAAGTATCCTGAATCACTTCCGGCCCATGTAGTTTGTTGTCCCCCACCTCCAACCAACATGCTGGGGAACGACAAGGTCTACCGTACAACGCCTCAAATGGGGCCATGCCAATAGTGAACTGGTAGGAGTTGTTGTAAGCAAACTCCACCAATGGAAGATACTGCTCCCATCCACCCCCGAAATCAATGATGCACATATGTAACATGTCCTCCATCATCTGATTTGTACGCTCGGTTTGCCCATAGGTCTGCGGATGATAAGACGTACTCAACCGTAATTCCGTGCCCATGGCCTCCTAAAAACTCTCCCAAAACCGTGAAACAAATATCTTATCTCGGTCAGACACGATATTTAGGGGCACACCGTGAAGTCTCACTATTTTTGCTATAAAGAGCTGGGCATACTGTCCCATAGTGTAGTCTGTCCTTACGGGTAGAAAATGAGCGTCTTTGGTCAACCTGTCCACAATTACCCAAATGGAGTCGTGACCTCTCTGTGACGTAGGCAATCCCGTGATAAAGTCCATGGATATGCTCTCCCACATCCACATCAGGACCTCCAATGGATGTAGAAGTCCTGTCGGTCTCTGATGATCCACTTTTACTAGCTGACAAGTGGCGCATTTAGAAACAAACACGGCAATATCTCTCTTCATCCCGCTCCACCAATACTGACATCTCATGTCCTGGTACATTTTGTCCCCACCGGGATGTACCGCGAACCGTGAGCCGTGCGACTCTGCCATCACCTCGTGTCGCAAATCCTCCCCTTCCGGAACTACTAGTCTCCCATTGAAGCGTAATCCCCCGTCTGAGCTAACGGTATAGGACTCGGCTCCCTCTGTTAATAATCGAACTATCTGCTCCTGACAGAATGAGTCATCTGCTTGTGCCTTTACCACTCTTGTGATAATCTGCGGTATAACACTTATCACCGACATAAATGATCGGGCCACTGCATCCTGGTGTCCCAACTCCTTCCACTTTGCCTTCCACACTCCTGCCACCTCATCTACTGGCCTACGACTCAACGCGTCTGCTACCACGTTAGCCTTCCCCGAGTGATATTGGATATCAAATTGATAGTCCTTCACAAACTCAAGCCACCTCCGTTGCCGCATATTCAGCTCCTTCTGCGTGAACAGGTACTGTAGGGACTTGTGGTCCGTGAACAATCGAAACTTCTCCCCCAAAAGATAATGTCTCCAAATCCGAAGGGCAAATACCACTGTCGCTAACTCCAAGTCATGGGTAGGGTTATTCTTCTCGTGAGGCTTAAGCTTACGGGAAGCATAAGCTATGGCCCAACTCTCCTGCTGCAGTACACCTCCAAGTCCTTATAAGGACGCATCAGTGTAAACAAGATACTCAACTCCCGGTCTCAGCAATGCTAACACAGGTGATGAGGTTAACTTGTCCTTCAACTCATCGAATGCCAACTGACAGGCATCACTCCAAATGAACGGCACACCTTTACGAGTCAGATGTGTCATGGGACCCGCTATCTTGGAGAAACCCCGAATAAACCTCCTGTAGTATCCTGCTAAGCCCAAGAAACTACGGATCTCTGTCGGTGTCGTGGGCTGTCCCCACTCCCTCACCGCGGATACCTTTCCCGGATCAACAGATATCCCCCGGTCGGAAATAATATGCCTCAAAAACTGAACCTCCTTCAGCCAAAACCCGCACTTCTCATACTTTGCATACAACTCGTTCTGACGTAGCGTCTGCAAAACCTGCCTCAAATGCTCGGCATGCTCCTCCTCTGTCTGGGAGTAAACCAGAATGTCATCAATGAAAACAATGACGAACTGGTCTAGGAACTCTCTGAACACCCTATTCATCAAGTCCATAAACACTGCTGGAGCGTTGGTCAAACTGAAATGCATAACCCGAAACTCGTAGGAACCATATCTCGTTAAGAAAGCGGTCTTCGAGAGGTCCTCCTCCCTGATACGCAACTGATGGTAACCAGATCGCAAATCCATCTTCGAGAAGAAAGAAGCTCCTTTCAACTGGTCGAATAAGTCATCGATTCGGGGCAACGGATACTTATTCCATATCGTGACCTTATTCAACTCCCGATAATCCACACACAACCTCAACGATCCATCCCTCTTCTTTACGAACAACACAGGGCACCCCACAGCGAAGTACTCCTCCGAATAAACCCCTGACCCAACAACTGCTCAATCTGATCCTGTAACTCTCTCATCTCAGCTGGAGCCATACGGTAAGGTGCGCGGGCAATAGGCCGAGTGCTCGGTGTCAAATCAATCACAAAATCTATCTCCCTACTCGGAGGTAGTCCAGGTATATCCTTAAATACATCGGCAAACCCACTAACAACGGGTATCGAATCAAGTGGTATCACCACTTCCTTAGAGGTCTCCTCCTCTATGTAGTACAAATGAGTGGACGATCCTCCCTCAGGGCGAGGCATCGTCACTAAAAACATCTCCTGCCCGGGAATGGCAAAGATAATACTCCTACTAAAAAAGTCAATCATGGCTCGGTACGCTACTAGCCAATCCATACCAATAATGGCATCATACTCGGTCATCTCTAACACTAACATGTCAGCGGGTAAAGTAAACCTCCTGATCTCTATACCCACACCTCTACACATAAGTGTAATCATGGAACCCCTACTCAACGGTGAGTCTACACAAGTAGCGGTGCTCTCTGCGGTGTCTAATAACCCAATGGTGCATGCAAATCTCATAGAAATAAAACAGTGTGTAGCCCCCGTGTCAAATAAAATGCGCCCCATAGTCCCCTGAATAGAGAACATACCCTCAATGGCTGGTGGATCCTGTGGGGCTGCGACCTGCTGGAGCTGATACACTCTCCTATACTGAAGCTGCCCCTTCTGAACTGGGACTGCTGGAATGGGCGGTAATGCTGCCATCTGTGGTGCTGGGAAGGCGGCGGGAAACATAGGCCTCTGCGGCTCGTGTCGAGCACCCTGCTGCTGCTGCTGCTGTGGGGCCCTGCCCTTATCAGGACAATCCTGACGCTTGTGGCCAATCTTACCACAAATGAAACACTTCCCCTGGAAGTTTCCCCCTCGCTGTCCCTGCTGACCACGGCCCTGGTGACCGTTACCATTTCTTCCCTGGCCTTGCTGGCCCTGGTGAAACTGCTGCTGTTGACCATTTTGACCCTACTGGCCCTGATGGCCGTTATGACCCTGCTGGCCATTCCGGAATCCTCCCTGACCGTTCCTGAAACCCCATGATCGGAATCTCTTAGAATCCCCCTGCTGGGAACCCTGATCACCCTGCCTATACTGACCCTGAGCTGATTGTGCCCCGCTGGCACCATTTCCCCGCGTCCTGCCCTGATGGCTGGACTCTCCTGACCGCTTCCCCTCTGTCAAGTGAAAGCGGTGGTCCTGGCAATGGAGCAGTACAACGTTAACCACATCAGAATAAGTGGCCAATGATAGATCCCCCAACAAGTGGTGACGGATCCTCCAAGTCAACCCATCTGTAAACTTCTGAATCTTCTTCTCTTCTGTCGGTATCTCATCCGGGACAATGTTCAGAAAATTTGTGAATTCAGCCTCATACTCAGCCACAGTCTTACCCTCCTGTCTAAGGCTCATCAACTTCCTCCTCATTTCCGTGTGAACAGCTGACGGAAAATATTTGCGGTTGAACCGCACCCAGAACTCCTGTATAGAGAGTGTATCTCTCTCCTCTACGGTGGTAATGGACTCCCACCACTGCAATGCAGATCCCACTAGCTTGAAAGTAGATAATATCTGCTTCTGGACATCGGTGCACTCATACATCCTCAGGTGCCTCTGAATATCCTTCCTCCACTGACTAGATACCACAACATCGGAGCTACCTGCGAACTCCGGAGGGTGTGCTTTCTGAAAAGCATCTTGAACACGTTCCCAAGCAGACGGGAATGCATGTGCCTGAACTGGCGCGGCTACTGGCGCCTGGGGTGGTGCCTGCTGTACAATGGCAAGAGCGGCATTTACCGCTTGGGCTACAATGGCTGCAACCTCGGCGGCATTCATGGTGCCCTGTACTGGAGCTGGCTATGGCTCGGGCTGTGCATCCCTAGGAACTCGCTGCGCACGTCATGGAGGCATCTGAAATGAGAATAAAGTCTATAAGTTTGCAGTTATAAAATTAAAATAGCTGAAGAGCGAAGCATACATAAAAGAAAACAACAGTCCTAAAATATAGGGCTCTACATCAAAGAAAGCTCAGCAGAAACATAATAAACCGTACAGATCCTAAAGGACACTAGAACCTGATGCTCTGATACCACCTGTGACACCCCGACTAATTAAATACCGGGTAGCTACTCCTTTATTAAATCAATACAAAATGCCAAGTTGGTCCAGTTAATAGCATCACTGTCGAAAACATGTTTTTAATGATTACTAACCACCTAGTATTTAAAAAGTGAGTTGTCAAATTTTAAATTAAATATGATTAACATGCAATAAATGAAATATAGAAATGTAACACAACCATTCACGATAAAGTCCAACTATAATAAATCAACAAATAAAGATGAGTCTAGACGAAATACTCCTCACAACAATCCCAATATGAAAAGAAATAAAACAAGTCTGCATCCTGAATTAATTACAAACCAAAGTCTGAATAACTGAAATATAAAATGAAATGTCTCTAAAGGAAATGGGCGACATGCCCTACAACTGACGAAATTTGAATATAGAGTCAAGGGAAATGAAGCGTCTACTAGCAAGGCCCTTTAACTTCCACAACAGCTACAGCTCGTCACCTGACTGGAAATACTATGCATGGTGTCCTTGTGGCTGGGCACCTAAAAGGTTTTTACAAGAAAAATAGTTTTGAAAGCAAATGGGTCAGAGCCCGAAAGTGGAGAGTATTTTAAAAACAGTAAGTTATTTATGACATTTAAAACAATGAATGCAAGATACATGTTAGGACGTGCTCTCACATGAAATACTCACCTCTCGTCTAACTGTGCACTCCTAATGTTCTTGTACCCATTCATGTGTTATTTATATCTAACTAAACCGTCATAAGTTCTAACCCAACTACTCGATTCACAATATGAATTCCCAATGTTATTACTTAAATAGATAGCTTTACTTAAACTCGGAATCTCAATTGTTAACATTAATTAAAATTGTCGGCATGTTATCCCTTTTTAACTTCTCAAAGAGTCACTATAAATTATTCTCGCAATTTAAACATAACAAATTCCTTTTCATTGAACCGTATATTATTCACATCATAAATATACAATATAAGCACCCCGAGGCTAAGCTGCGGTTCACACATACTCTGCTATCCATCTCGGTACATCACGTACATAAGGATTACAAATTTCGAATCTCTCATGAATTGTTAGAATAAGCACAACACAGAAAAATGGAGGCGAACATAATTCAACATATCCATGGGTCACGTACATACCTACGCTCCATAGTAAGCTGACTTAATAACTCACAATTAAGTCATTCCCTTGAACTATGTCCTCTAGGTACCAAACTAAATCCGGGCACACAAGGATTAGATGGCCCTAAGCGAACGTAAACCTCCCGTGATAACAAGTATGGTTGGTATGTCATACACAAAAATCATATACTAAGCATTCACACATCTTAGATGTCTCATTATTAATAAAGGTACACTCTACATCCTTATACCATTATTCCAATTTTATACATTTTAAGTCTTCCGATAATATAAAATGTAGACTGTCGACACATCTCACGTCATAGTTTATTGTACTTAAAACCTATCTCAAAGGAATTATTAAGTTTCCTATTTTTCTCACATATAACATCATTATCCTCAAGGTCATTACTTCTGCCCCAAACCTCATTTCATCAATTTATTCAAATTTATTCTTTTAACCCTAATATTATCTCACTCATCGAGTTTCATTAGATTTTAGAATAATTCCTCAAATTAAATTCTAATTAAGGTCCAAGCTTTATAACCATACCTAATGGTCTTCCTTAAGTCTAAGGATATTCATAAAGTCTCCAATAATATTTTCCAAGGGTTTAACACCAAAAAAATTTAACTAGGAAAATCTTACTCTTTCTGGGAAGGTCGATCGATCGACCTTGACCTTCGATCGATCGATGGTGGTCGATCGATCGACTGATGAATGTCGATCGATCGATCACACCAGGTAGGCTACAGACTGCTTCGTTTTGCAGTCTTCAAAACGTCCAAAAACTCCATTAATAAGCATGAAACTCTAAGATAACGTTATAATATCATCATACAACCATCCTACAACATTGTTAACGTTCTAAAACCAATAATTCATCATCCAAGGGCTTTGTTTGGATCAAAACTTCATCAAGAATCCCAGTTTTCTATTTCCTTCAAGAACATTAATAAACTTCTTCTTAAATCCGTTTTTAGATCATCAAGGGTTATATTTTGAATTCATAATTCGTCCAGAATGTTTCTACATGTAATACCTAACATAGTTCATAGTTTTAATCTTCAAATTCATGGGTCTATATCAATCTTCCAAGATAAATTCGATAATTTCCCTATACATGGAAAAGCATAACATTGAATCAATTGTAATTAAATAACTTGCCTCTAATCTTTCTCTGAATTTGATGTTGAATCTTGAAGGTTGAATTGTTCTCTCTCCCTTTGTAGAATTCTCCTCTCTCTCTCTTTGCAGAATTCTCCTCTCTCTCTCTCTCTCTCTCTCTCTCTCCAAGCTCTTCTCACAAGATGACAATGGAGGTGGGGGTTGGTTTTTGGCAAGTTAGAACTAGTTCCTTAACTTCTGCCACAGCCCATTAAGTCATTTAGTGTAGTTAGTGGGTTTAGTGGATAAAGAATAAGTCAGATTTTTATTTCTAATTTTCGTGGGTTTTAATTCCCAAATTTCCAAAATTACCAAAATGCCCTTTTAAGTTACCGGTATGGCCCAATAATGCCCCGGGACCCAAACTTAACCCCCGGCTAGTGTTTTCTGACTATTTCAACCCTTTCGGACTCGTTGGCGCACTCAAAATGACCATACGGTTAATAGAAATAAAATTATCTTTTTAATTAAATAATTACTTTCCTGACGCGACTGTCACACGCGTCTCAACAAAATTTCCCAAATTGCCGTATATCAATCTTACGACTAATTCAATATTTCCAATATTCATATATTGCCATATATACACATTATAATCAAATACCAACTCACATCTCGTTAGTATTTTATTCGGATTAATTCTCAATTAATTCACATTTAATTTAATTAATCCCATAAATAAATATCGATAAAAATGCGGGGTATTACACTCCCCCAATTTTCGTCAAAACCAAAGTTACCAAACACTCAAAGGTTTCTCCAAAAGCACCTCTATAAATCCTGAATCACCTTATCACCTACATTGAAGGAACTACAATACTAAAGAACTGGACCGTTATCTCATGCAACCCAACACCTGACAAAAGGATATCCTTTGTGTCTTTCTTATTAGCTAAAGAGTCCACCTTATCCCCGCTCCTAAAATCTCCCTCTATAAAGTAGACTTTTGTGTTGGTATCAATACCGCCTTCCATCTCTTTGATGGAATAATAAAAAATGATTTTTAGTATTATTATATGTGTGTTAAATATGATGAATATGACTCCAGCAGTTGATTATAAGTCACCCCTAGTATTGATAGCGCTACAAACTTAAAATACTTAAAACACTTACAAAAACATGACCAAAATCAAAATAGAAAATGAACAGTTATAAATAGGTTTAAAGGAGAACCAACGAGGTTACACATCTTTAAAATGAGGCTAAATCCACGAAAATGTGTCTTCGAACTCACAAAACGTAAAGTGCACGGCTTCATTGTCAGCAAAAGAGAATTGAGGTAAACCCCTCCAAAGTCAAAGACATATAGGAAATGCCACCACCCAAAATAGGAAAAAGACATCTGAGGGTTCCTATGCCAAATAAAGTTCATAAGTAGGTTCATTAACAAGCTTAACACCATCTGTAAACCCATCCCTTAAATACTTAAGAAGGACTCACCTAAAGAAAAGAATGCTTAATCATAAGATGCATTCAAGAAAATAAAATAGTACTTCACTCACCCACCAGTGTTAGTACATCCCCAACCAAGATAACCTTCCTTGATCTACATGACCATAATCGACATGTCTACCGGAGCCATGTTGGCCCAATATGTAAAAAGTTCCTAAAAGGAATGTTTCATCTACTATGTCAGTAAAAAACAGTCTCCTATAAGCTCAAATACACAGCCTTAGATAATTCTTGTGTGTCCCTCGTATAGATCACTTGAAACTATGACAATATATGATGTCCTTTCGCATATGACTCATCTCCAAGATGGATCCAATGAGATAACTTTTTAATAAACATGATCTCTCTATCCAAATGGCTAAATGGATACGAAGCTATCTGAGTTTTAGATCACCTATTTCACACAAAAGTCCACTAAACTACGAGCCATGTTTAACCTCCTCGTAGGGAAAACCCTGTGAGATAAAGAACAAACGAGGCATAATTCCTAAATGAGGATTTATTCCCCTTATACAATAGAGAGACTTGTGAATCATACTTTGATCGGGCATCCAATAAAGGGGGATTCGGAATCTGAATGATAAAAATACCTCTTGACTTACAATGGCTTCCCACAGTCATCGAACTGACTAACGAGGGCATAAAAAATATGGCTAAGTATAAATCTTGCATTACGGGTCTCAAAATTTCCTTGGAAATAAAAATCACCAAGCTAAAAGCCTATAGGAATTCTAGCATAGTTATCAGCCAAATACTGGGTAAATGGAAAATATGGGACAACAAATTAGAACCATACCACGCCAGCCTAAAAGTGGAAGCTTCGCGACTTGAACATTTCGAATTTGATTTGCTCCAAAAGGATACTAATAATATTGTAGCTACACTTGCCACTTTAACCTTCGTGATAGATATCCGGGAAGGAACAACAAAAATTATGTTTATTGTGACCAGACAGAGCACCCCTTCCTATTATTTTGAGGTCGATTACATTGAGGAAACAATAATAAGGATCATGATCTAGTATTACGACATTTGAAACTTGCTCAATAATAACCATTACTCATCAGATGACTCCTCCAATGACTAACTTATCCTACCATGATTGATAACCCAATTCATCATCTGTGGGGTCTAGATCTATAAAAGATGGTTTGCCAAAATACATTACGATGTG
Organism: Sambucus nigra; assembly: GCA_949130495.1. NCBI lineage: Eukaryota > Viridiplantae > Streptophyta > Magnoliopsida > Dipsacales > Adoxaceae > Sambucus > Sambucus nigra. The sequence goes on along the minus strand of OX422221.1, from coordinate 198,977,272 downwards.
TCACCAAATATGAGACTTTCGAGATCATAAAAAATATATAGTGATGATTGAATCTTACACGGTGCTAAATGCTTAAAGGGTGGCCAAATTCATATGTTGAAACATCATCTACTGCTTCAACGTACCCCACGAGCTAGTATCGGACAAATGGGTCCCATTTCGAAAAAAAGGTTTCAAACCAATTACACGAATACGGGATCACTCGACATAAATCACCCCTACAGACCTCAAACAAATAGAGAAGTTGAAGCTGCTAAAAAAATGTCAAAAACATTATCAGAAAGATGATCGAAACCAACAATGACTAGTAAGATGAGCTCCTGTACACCCTTTGGGGCTACCGCACTACAGAGAGAAACTAAATATGGCCCACCCCTACTCACTATTTTATAGCATGGAACCATTTATACCCATAGAACTCAAGGAAACTTCACTAAGTGTTACGCTTGAAAGCCAGGCATTCGAAGATGACTCGATCCAAGCCCGTTATAATAAACTCTCTCTCTATGACGAAAGGAGGCTGAATGCCGCTTACCATAACTAGGCCTACTAACAATATATCACCTAAGAATTCAATAAATGAGTCATGAAGTAAAATATTAATAAGGATGACTAAGTCTTGAAAGAGAATCTCAAACCTGCCGAGACTCCCAGAGGTAAATTTTTACCAAATTGGGTAGAACCCTATCTATTAACTAAGGTAAACTCTGGTGAGGAAGCTACCTTAGATGATCTCGATTAAGTCATATTTTCCCAACCCTTCAATCTCGATCAATTGAAGATATTGTATCCTTAAACTATTTTTGGGTGAAAAGGAAAACGGTCGAACAATTGATTATCATGGGAAGGGAAGACTATGCAAGCCCATACGCATTCCCAACCTCACATTAAAAACCCCACTTGACCACCAACTGTTCATTTGAAATCAGATAAAACACTTTAAGCCCCCAACCTTTTCCTTTTTTTTAGAGATATATACATAGACCTGATTCTCTTCTATAATTTTATCACATATGTTTATAAACACGAAGTTATCTTTAAATGAGAGATACGTAGGCAAATCGGGATATCACTTCGGCCCTATATAAATTAAAAAACATGTTACAGGAAAACCATGATTATGATCATTGTCCCCTTACTCCCTAAAAGTCATCACAATATAAATTAACGAAGTGTCAAGTAATAAAAATAGTGCTCTAAGGAATTTTAAGACTCCTCAGAGTTGTCATTATTTAAGCTACACACAAAGGATGATATCGAAAAAAATAAAAAATGGCCTCAAAATGAAAAATACACTACCTATATACACCCCTCCCTTGAAAAAGAAATACCAAAACATCCCTCCCCCCAGATCACCCCGCATTCTGGTACAAGGATCATTGAAATAGGCAAACTCCCTAGGGACTCCCCACAAAATGGCACCCTAATCTAGGTAAAAAAAAGTGGCATTCCAATACCCATACATCTCTCCCTCAGTCAGCCCATATTTTTTGATAAATATCATCAACCGTTAGACTCACTTAGGACTTCCCACAAAATGACACCCTACATTTTTTTATAGAAGGATGGCACTCCGATTCCAAAGCTACATTAGAAGGCCCTTGACCTGTCATAGAGAAAATCTAATGAAAAATGGGCTTCCTTCCGCTTTAACACTTGTTCAAAAAAATGTGGATCGCTATCAAAAGAGATAATTTCATTTCTCTTCTCAAAAGAAAAGTCTAAAAAATATGGGGCACTTTTATTTTTCCCATCATTCACTCTCATATAATTATCTTATCTTTATTTTATTAATATTATTTTTCATTACTAATTTAAATAAAAGGTCTTCGGCACAATTATGTCCATATTTATGTCATTTGTGCATAAGATAAAGAAAAACCAACCACAACATATACCAAAACAAACCCTCAGAAACAAGGGATGCCGCTATTTATATATAAAGATGCATAAAATGATAATCCCATACAAAGTAAAAAAATGCATCAAGGATTCCTCGTGTTCCTCCTAAAGGAACATATTACCAACATACCCTAGAGGGTGTCCAAAAAACATCTTTTAGGAGGTTACATAAAATCCAACTTAAAAGACCCAAACAAAAATGATATTTCCCCACCATACTAATCGACACGAGCTCTTTTTTGGAGCGATCACCATCATGGCCCTTGCTCACATTCCCTGAACTAGACACCCTAGACCTCACACCAAATATGGACACCCTATTTGCATATGTCATACAACACAAACCCAACACTAAACCCGTCGATAGCCACAGATAGTCAGTATCAGAATCTCTCACAACCTCTCCACTCAATTTGTGTAAATCCATGTGGGTAGACGACCAGTACATTTGCATCTCCCGCAGTTAGGGGCATCAACCACCACCTACTGAAATGTTTGCAAAGACATCAAACTCAGTCAAAACTATAAAAGAAAAAATAAAATGCACAAAGGAAGAAACTATTAAAAACTCAGGTCAGTTTCAAAAAGCGTGGGGTCCAAAGATAATTCAAGCATGCCAAAAGTCGAGTCACGTTGATGAATATGTAAAACCTATCCAACCCCGTGTAGAACCACTATTAAAGCAAAGGGTATCAACATAAGGGTGTAAATACCATCCCTAGACGTTATCAAATATGGACCAACAAAACCCAGGAAAAGCTAAGTGGCATCCTGCTCCACTATTGATACATTTGGCACATAAGAAGATGTTCACGTTCCCACAAGGAGGCTTCTCGACATTGAACACAAAGACGGGATGTCTGGCATCCTGAAACTCGAGCAATTTCCTCTATCCATAATGGACACTACCATGAGAAAAACGTGTGCAAAAGGTGTTCGGAGAAAGAAACGATGTTATCCTGAGAATAATTATTGCAGAAAGAAGAAAAGGGAAACTTTCCAGAAAAGGACTCTCGAATGATAGGTTTTGGAGACTGAATCATTCTACCATTTGGCAAAATCCACTTCCAAACAATGTGCCATTCGGTTAACACTAGACCACCTCAGGACAAACCTTTGGTCGTACGATTAAAGACCCTCAGTTTTTTGTAAATATCTTGATTTCAATCCCAAGGTATTCCACCATCACCTCTTGCACACCATGATTCCCCAAAAATGGTCAAAACCCATTTTAGGCCTAATTATTTTGATGAAAAGTGTCTGCACGTTGACAATCTTAGTCGTTTGCCTATACCGACACCTCGATTTGCAATCGGAGTGTGTTTGATGTGTCCCATCTAATAAATATCCTAAACTCAGCCTCACCCAAGTATTGTACGTGAAACCACCCTAAATAGATAATAAAAGACCAAAAACATATGGTATAAAAACTATTAGGATCAAAATTTAAAATAAACATACTTACAAAAACTTTAAAAATCTGGAACTTTATGTCAATCGGATAAAGGCTCTAAGGTCCTTCACCCGATCGATAGAATTACTAACAGAGAGCCTCTTTCTAGCCATCAATGTGGCAGTCCTATTCGAAAACAATGATCCTCATCCTTCTGTCGATCGGTAGAAGCACTGTTAGAGATCCTTTTTCCAGTTGTCCATGTGGTATCCCTATTCAACACTAATGGGCCTTATCCTTTATTCCAATTGGTAGAAGGACTGACCTAGATTCCTTTAAATACAGATCCCCACCTCTCATTTTTAAGGATCCCGAAACCCAACCACAATTCAATTTTCTAACTTTCTTCTCCCTCGAGCTTCCGAGATACTCGAGCGCATTCTAAAAGTACCAAGGACTCATACTTTAGAAAAGTCGCTTTCCCCTCAAAAGGAAAGCTCGTACTTCCTTGAAGTAGCTTATGATTTCCAAATAGAATCAAACATCTAGAGAAAGTATGCAAATATAAACACTTCTAAATGAACCTATACCCAACTGAAGACATAAATTTTGCAAAATTCAACGCTTTTAGATTAAGCTCTATTCGATGAAAAAACCACTAAAAAGGAGACACTCCACTTAGCAAAGAAGTCGCCTTTCTTTACAAGGGTAAATAACCACTACCCAAATTTTGGGGTAATACCCCCCCCCCATATATATATATATATATATATATATATATATATATATATATATATATATATTGAAATAAATTTTACATGTCTATATATTTCATTTAGCCTGACCCTCATTTAGGATACCAGCTGTCCAATTTTTTGTGTTTATATTTCAAATGCCTTGTTTCCAACCTAGTACCTCTGTAAATTGACTTGACATACTCATATGTTAAATCAGTGCTAATTAAATGCCACAAAGGTCATTACAAAACATGAAAACATGCTTTCAAAATCATTCTAAACAAATATTCGTGAGTCGAGTCAGTCCGAGACTTTACATCGAGCCAAAGTCTAAAATCTGACTACTCCCACCACTTCTTCAAACGAAGAAACCCCGTCCCGTTGGCGACACCACGAATACATGTTTTTATATCAAGTACTTGTTCAACTTCAGCCTCTCATTAGATATTATTTTAATACATAAATATATCAATTAAACACAATAGAGATGCTACTTCAAGGGCTAGACTCCATAAATACCATAATGTTGTATATTGAATACCCATTATCCCGTCACCTACACTTATAAATATGCCCCTTTTGTTAGAAGTTGAAGCACCTTATACCTTTGACTTGCTTAAGTCTACATTGTATAAGTGCTCAACTAATTTGGAAATATTGACAAAATTAGTAAGTCCATCCTAGAATCCAAAAAGCCTCAGAACCTATCTCTCTAATTCTCTTCAATGATCCATGATGGTATAAAATGAATCACACTACACACAATTAAAAGTTCATACATGTGTTAATATTGCTTAAAATTGAGTGTGTGTTTAATTCCCCTTGTTTTGGAGCTTTAATAATTTTTTGGGAATTTTTACATATCTTTTAAACCTTTTTAAACATTTTAAAATTTTTTTTTAATAAATGTTTTTATTAATAAATTGGGTTTACAAAATGTGTGGGGTTAATATACTATTTTGGAAACTTCATTTTTCACTGAAATGTTTGGTTGGGTACGATCTCAAAGCGCTAGAGACTTCAGGGTGATGTTTTGTAATTAGTTTGATGCGCGTGTGAGAGCCAGTCACAGGCCAACACTTGTCATCCTCCGGGTGAATGTATTTGTGTTTGTTATGTGAGAGGGATGGATGGATGTTTGATGAACGTTGGATCATTCCTTATCAAGGGTCTGCATGTGTTCTTGGTTAATCCCAGTGCTATCCATTTCAACCAATCAGAATTACTTTTATCCACCGCTGTTTTATAACCTTTGGATCAAGTCAAACCTTGCAAGACTTGATCACAGCCCTTGATTTACCTCTAATATCCAGAACCTTCCCTAAGCCCTATAAATACCTTCCTCTTCTCAGCCTTAGAGAACTTTTGGGCATTCGTCTTTCTGAGAGAAAAAAAAATAAGAGAGAAAAGAGAAGAGAGAAAGAAGAGAGAAAAGAAAAGAGAGAAGAGAGAGAAAGGGAAACCTGTTAGCCAAACCCTAACCCTAACCCTAAACAGTTTATCTTCTCAGAAACAAACCTTCGTACAGTCAATCCCAAACACAACCTTGAGTGTTTGTGAGAGAGAGTGGTTTGTTCTTGTGTTGCTGTAACCTCTTGATCTTTAGATCTTGTACACAAGTTAAACATTCGTGTGAAGATCTAGTTTCTCTTTCATAGAAACGTTAGATCTACATACTATATGTTACATTTTCACTAGATCTGCATTTTTTTTTATACTTGATTTAAGAAAATCTTACTGAATTGATTTTTAAAATGTTTTCTGGTTTCTTTTCTTATAAAAATTAATCCTGACCTAGTTGGATTCACACTTGGAGGGTTTTCAATCTCACAAATGTTTTCAAAAGAGATTGATTAAGGTCCTGACCGATTTCTGAAGCAAGATCTCCGTGGAATCTGGGTTATCTTTAAAGGTAAAAAGGATTTGAGTTCTGTGAGAAATAAATAAATTAAAATGACTGCATATAGACTTTATATGTAATTTACTAGGACTGTTTGTAAATCTAAGTGTGTGTGAGTTCATGCATGTGAATAGGAATCACTATACAAACACTTAACACACTACTACACTGGAAGTGTTGTGTTTAAGATCTGAAATCATTGAGTCGACGTAAAGAAGCTAAATCAAAGGAAGTTAGCAAACTGAAGAACATCATCAACAAATCAGATCTATGAGAAGTTAGAAGGACACCAAGGGGGTATATTCCTAAACTCAGAATAGGTTGATTTGTGTGCTTGCATGTTGTATTGTTTGTAACTGATTTTTGTTATTAGTGGATTTTTGTTTTTGTGACTTAGAAGTCACCGTGGATGTTTCCTCTGTTGGGAGAGGTTTTACCACGTTAAAATCATTGTGTTGATTATCTTCATCTACTCATCTCATTCTCTAAGTGTGCTGAATTTTTGAAACTGTCTTGTTTTAAAAACTGATTACACAATCTTAATTACTCTCGTACATAAGTTTCTTTGTAAACACATATTGTTTATAATTTTTATTTTCAAAAGAAAAGGGTTTCTCCAACAAACATTCAGAGTTGCTTATACAATTTAACCTTGTGTTAAACAGCATTAGCGACGTTTTTCAATTGGTACAGAGCGCTGTTAACTTTTTATTTCTAAAGATCTTGTGTTTCTGAAATCTTTTTCTGAAAAATCTAACTATGGACGAGAAGAATGAAAGGTTTGGTAATCTGTCCAGACCTCCACTCTTTGATGGAAACAACTTTGCTTACTGGAAAGTAAGAATGATTACCTTTATCCAAGGGACTTTAGAAGATGATGTCTGGGACATTATAGAAAATGGATACACTTATCCTACTAAACCAGCCACTGAAGGAAGTGATGAGAGGGTAAAGAAATTCTTAAATGAATTTACCCAAGAAGAGAAAACCATTTCTCGAAATAACAATAAAGGCAAGAATGCCATTTTTATGTCCATTAATGAGTATGAGTTCAAGAGAATCTCATCTTGTGCCACTTCTAAGGAAGCTTGGGACACATTAATCACTGCCCATGAAGGAGACTCAAGAGTTAAAGCTGCTAAAACTCAAATGCTTATCCAGCAGTACAACTCTTTAATCATGTCTGACTCTGAATCTTTTGATGATTTTTACATGAACTTAACTGATATAGTTACTAAGTTGCATGCTAATGGTATAACTTATGATAGGAATTAAATTGTCTCTAAAATTCTAAGGTCATTACCACAAAAGTTTGACAGTAAGAGGTATGCTATTGAGGAAATGAATGATCAAAACCTTACCCCTGAGTTACTCAGTAGCAAACTTAGGACTGTGGAAATGGAATTAGACTTTAAGAAACAATTGAATCATTCTCAAAGAAAACAACCTAACTCTAACTTGAGTTTTGCCTCTAAGATACCCAAACTTGAGTCTAATTTGACCAACTCTGACTCTGATGAGGAGTGTGATATAGACAAACTAGATAATCAGATTGCCTTAATGTCTAAACAATTTAAGAAAATTGTCAAATTTCGAAACAAACAAGCAACTTAACAAGGAAAGCCTAATTATCCTACTCTGTCTAATACCAAACCTCATGAGAGAGGTCTTGACGAACATTCTAAGGACAACAATTCCAGACCCACTAGAGACCTTAAAAAGATTGAATGTTTTAGATGTGGGAAACTAGGTCACATTGCTCACGACTGCAGAGTTAATCTGAATAAAGCCAACACACACAATAGAGCCAATGTCTGTAAAACTTGGAATGATTCAAGTGACTCGCATGAAGAGGAACTTGAGTCATCTAATGTACTTGACCCTTGCATGTCCTTTTATGCTAAGATCATTTACAATGATGATATGCCTGTGTGTGATAATGATGCTCCTACTCTTGCTTGTGTGAATACTCCTTTGATTGGCCTAGATGCTTTATTGTCTGAAAATGTTGCTAGTTCTAGTTCCGTGTGTGTGAGTCAAAGTGATCTCGATAATGACGATGCAAATGGGTGCATGAGTACTAAAACTGAATCGTTAGGGGTCACTACACACACTTCACTTAGCGACTCAGGCACAGATGACCTCCCTGATATCCATACCTTGTATGCTAAAACTCTTAAAAAAGGCACTAGATTGGAGAAGACTGTTAGAGACCTTACTAAGAAATTAGATGATCTAAGTCTTATTGTGAAGTTGAATGCTGAAGAGTACACTAACTAGTGTCTGACTCATCAATCTGAAATTGAAACTTTTGATCAAAAATTAAAAGAGTTGACTAAAACTAATGAAATTCTGGAAATGAGATATAAGGGAACATTATTAGAATTGGAGGAAGCAAAAACAAAGACAGCTACTGTTTTCAAAAAGTTTTCTAAGTTTGAAAACATTTCAAATTGTTTTACTGACTTTGTTGTTGACTCCAAGACCAATTCTGATGATAGAACCGCTATTGGATTTTGCCCTAAAAACAAACCACAAACTACTAAACTTGAACCTATTAAGTTTGTGTGTGGGGGCAAAAGACCAATTTAAACATGTCCAGACTTTCATTTGATTAAAAATGAATTTGATCAAAAGAAACAACAGAAAGACATTGGAGAGTCTAGTATTTATAAGGCTGACACTGCACTTAAGACTAAATACATCTGTCCTTTGATCAGAAAGGCTGATTCTACCTATAAGACCATACCTCCTAGGAATAACACTTCTGAACAGAATGCTGTCAAACCTATCTTTAGAAGTTTTCCTAAGGAAATTCATCCCTCTAGCAATCAATATTGCTCATACTGTGACATTTATGGTCATTCATTTGAAGGTTGTTATGCTAGGCGTCTAAATACCCCTGTTTACAACATTTCTATCTACAAGAACTTTAACTATTCTAGGCAAAGTCGTAACAATTATGTCCTTCCAAGACAACCTGATAAGAACTCTAACTACAGAAATAGAAAGACCAAAACTAAGAGTTCATTTAAGAGAAAGGCTCCCAGAAACTTTCCTAAACCAAAAGCTCAACTTTTTCACAACAATTAGTTTGCTGCTCCAAATGTTTTTCGACAAAAAACTGTGTCTCGAAAATTTTATCAAATGAGAGCAAACTTGCGCAAAATTAAAACTAGAGCTATTTGGGTTAGAAAAGAGGATCTTTTACCCCAAATGAAGTGTAACATTGTCATCACTGCTTTAAAAGCTGAACACACTTCATCTGGTTGGTATTTAGATTCAGGATGCTCCAAACATATGACAGGAGATGAAACCAAACTTTTAAACAAAACCAGATTTGCTGGTGGGAAAGTAGTTTTTGGTGATGGTGTTTCATCTCAGATCATAGGTAAAGGAACCCTAAAAGAAGATGGAATTACTGTTCTAAAAAATGTTCTATTAGTTAAAGGCCTTAAAGCCAACCTCCTAAGTATATCACAGTTTTGTGACTCTGACCATACAGTCACCTTTTCAAAGAACAATTGTAAAATTCTAAATGATAAAGGTGAATGCATTATTACAGGATTTAGAACACCTGACAGTTGTTATACTGTCAAGACTAGTTCTGAAACCTGTAACATTGTCAGAATGGATGACAATGAAATTTGGCATAATCGTATGGGTCACTTAAGTTAAGATATCCTTGGAAGATTGTCTAGTCAAGAGATAGTTAGAGGTATTCCTAAAATTAAACCTATTTCAAGTGTTGTCTGTGGTCATTGCCAGGAAGGAAAAATAGTTAAGACTTCGCATAAAAAGGTTAAAGACATTCTCACCTCTAGACCTTTAGATCTCATCCATATGAACCTTATTGGTCCTTCTAGAACTGTTAGTCTTTGTGGACACAGTTATATTCTTGTCGTGGTTGATGATTTCACACGATTCACTTGGGTTGCCTTCTTGAAACATAAATCTGACACGTTTCAGAACTTTTTGAAAATTCTTCTAAGAATTGAAAATGAGAAGGACACACAAGTCAATCGCATTCGTAGTGATAGAGGGGGAGAGTTCATAGACACAGGAATAGTTGAATATTGTGACTACAACGGTTACAAACATGAATTTAGTGCCCCTAAGACTCCTCAGCAGAATGGTATTGCTGAAAGGAAAAACCGAACTCTTCAAGAGATGGCACGTGTCATGTTGCATGCCAAATCCCTACCTAAATACTTTTGGGTAGAATCTATTAGAACTTCCTGTCACATCACTAATAGGGTCTATCTTAGGAAAAACTCTAAACAAACCCCTTATGAGTTGTGGTACGGTAAGAAACCTAATCTGAAATACCTAAGAACCTTTGGAAGTCAGTGTTATGTCTATAAAGATAGAGAACATCTATCTAAATTCGAAACTCGTGGTGATAAAGCCATCTTCTATGATACTCTCCAAATAGTCGTGCTTATCGTATATACAATCTGCGTACTAAGGCTCTTATGAAATCGATAAATGTAATTGTAAGTGACACTATTGTTAAAAATAAGATATCTGAATCACCTATTGTGGTTGAATCTGAAAATGATTTCAAAACTGATTCACCAGAAATAGATGACTCATTACCTATTGAGAGTCTAGAAGTACCTGGCTGGGTATCTAAAGATCATCCCATTGACAACGTGGTCGGTAATCCTAATGAGCCAGTTGGTACTAGATCCCAGTTAAGAAATTATGCTAATTATGCATGTTTCGTCTCCCTTGTGGAACCGAAAAATGTTAATGAAGCATTGAATAACACACACTGGATTTCTGCTATGCAGGAAGAACTTTTACAATTTGTCATTCACGATGTCTGGTATCTTGTACCTCGGCCTCAAAATAAAAATGTTATTGGAACACGTTGGATTTTCAAGAACAAATCTGATGAAAATGGGGTAATCCTTAGAAACAAAGCTAGACTAGTTGCTCAAGGCTACTCTCAAATAGAAGGGATAGATTTCAGCGAGACATTTGCCCCTGTCACTCGTCTTGAATCTGTTCGACTTCTTTTCGCCATAGCGTGTCACTTAAAATTCACACTTTATCAAATGGACGTCAAATCTGCCTTCCTAAATGGAATTCTGTCCGAAGAGACATATGTAGAACAACCCAAAGGGTTCATTGATCCTAAATATCCTAATCATGTCTTTCGTCTAAAAAAGGCCTTGTATGGCTTAAAACAAGCTCCTAGAGCTTGTTATGAACGCCTTTCCAACTTTTTGTTGGATAAGGGTTTTAAGAGAGGAGGAAATGACCAGACTCTCTTTGTCAAACATTTTGACAATAATATTATTATAGCCCAAGTCTATGTAGACGACATCGTCTTTGGGTCTACTTCACCATCTGAAGTTAAATCCTTTTCTGCTAGTATGCATAAGGAATTTCACATGTCCCTTATGGGGGAGCTACAACTTCTCTTAGGATTTCAAGTGAAACAGAATTCTGATGGTCTTTTTGTATCTCAAACCAAGTATGCCTTAGACCTTGTTAAGAAATTTGGCTTAGAGAATGCTAAAGTTGCCAAAACACCTATGAGTACTACTGTTAAATTATGTAAAGATGAACATGGAAAGTCAGTTGACTCCACACTTTATCGTAGTATGATTGGTAGCCTACTCAACCTAACTGCCTCACGACCAGACATAATGTATGCTGTATGTTTGTGTCCCCGTTACCAGAACAACCCTAAAGAGAGCCATTTATTGAGTGTAAAACGTATAATAAAGTACATAAAAGGCACTCTTAATCTTGGACTTAGGTACACTAAGGATACCTGTAGCACCATCATAGGGTATACTGATGCTGATTGGGCCGGTTGTACTGATGATAGTAAAAGTACATCAGGTGCCTGTTATTATGTCGGCAATAATTTAGTTGGCTGGAGTAGTAAAAAACAGAATTGCACATCATCATCTACGGCTGAGTCCGAATATATAGCAACTGGAAGTTGCTGTGCCCAATTATTATGGATAAAACAGATGTTAAGCGATTATGGGATTAAATAAGATCAATTACAATTGTATTGTGACAATCAAAGCGCCATTAACATATCTAAAAACCCGGTTCAACACTCGCGAACTAAACATATTAAAATAAGGCATCATTTTATTCGCGAACTTGTTGAAACTAAGGAATTAGAAATTCATTACCTGCCTACTGATCTGCAACTTGCAGACATGTTCACAAAACCTTTAGACTATAACAGATTTCTGTATTTGCGAAATTCTATAGGCATGGTATGCGCTGATTAAACTCTCAAGACTTTAAGTCTTACCCTTTGTCCATTTGAGACAAAATGGGGGAGAAATTTGAGTTTCACGAGTTCATTTTTTGTTCACATTTCATCTAAAGTGCTTGATCTTAGTGTGTATATTTGCAGGAAGCTCTTCTACTGATTATCTACCGTTCCTAGTGTAAAAATTTGTAAATAGTTGAGTTATGTAATTTTTGACTTTCTAGGATTTGGGTAGATAGTATCTTTTGTATAGGACTAGGTTTTATTTTTTTTGGTTCCCTACGAGTTTTAAGCTAACTCAAAGGAGATTTTGTCTCATATTTCCAAAGGGGGAGATTGAAGCACCTTATACCTTTGACTTGCTTAAGTCTACATTGTATAAGTGCTCAACTAATTTGGAAATATTGACAAAATTAGTAAGTCCATCCTAGAATCCAAAAAGCCTCAGAACCTATCTCTCTAATTCTCTTCAATGATCCATGATGGTATAAAATGAATCACACTACACACAATTAGAAGTGCATACATGTGTTAATATTGCTTAAAATTGAGTGTGTGTTTAATTCCCCTTGTTTTGGAGCTTTAATAATTTTTTTGGGAATTTTTACATATCTTTTAAACCTTTTTAAACATTTTTAAATTTTTTTTTAATAAATGTTTTTATTTATAAATTGGGTTTATAAAATGTGTGGGGTTAATATACTATTTTGGAAACTTCATTTTTCACTGAAATGTTTGGTTGGGTACGATCTCAAAGCGCTAGAGACTTCAGGGTGATGTTTTGTAATTAGTTTGATGCGAGTGTGAGAGCCAGTCACAGGCCAACACTTGTCATCCTCCGGGTGAATGTATTTGTGTTTGTTATGTGAGAGGGCTGGATGGATGTTTGATGAACGTTGGATCATTCCTTATCAAGGGTCTGCATGTGTTCTTGGTTAATCCCGGTGCTATCCATTTCAACCAATCAGAATTACTTTTATCCACCGTTGTTTTATAACCTTTGGATCAAGTCAAACCTTGCAAGACTTGATCACAGCCCTTGATTTACCTCGAATATCCAGAACCTTCCCTAAGCCCTATAAATACCTTCCTCTTCTCAGCCTTAGAGAACTTTTGGGCATTCGTCTTTCTGAGAGAAAAAAAAATAAGAGAGAAAAGAGAAGAGAGAGAGAAGAGAGAAAAGAAAAGAGAGAAGAGAGAGAAAGGGAAACCTGTTAGCCAAACCCTAACCCTAACCCTAAACAGTTTATCTTCTCAGAAACAAACCTTCGTACAGTCAATCCCAAACACAACCTTGAGTGTTTGTGAGAGAGAGTGGTTTGTTCTTGTGTTGCTGTAACCTCTTGATCTTTAGATCTTGTACACAAGTTAAACATTCGTGTGAAGATCTAGTTTCTCTTTCATAGAAACGTTAGATCTACATACTATATGTTACATTTTCACTAGATCTGCATTTTTTTTATACTTGATTTAAGAAAATCTTACTGATTTGATTTTTAAAATGTTTTCTGGTTTCTTTTCTTATAAAAATTAATCCTGACCTAGTTGGATTCACACTTGGAGGGTTTTCAATCTCACAAATGTTTTCAAAAGAGATTGATTAAGGTCTTGACCGATTTCTGAAGCAAGATCTCCGTGGAATCTGGGTTATCTTTAAAGGTCAAAAGGATTTGAGTTCTGTGAGAAAGAAATAAATTAAAATCACTGCATATAGACTTTATATGTAATTTACTAGGACTGTTTGTAAATCTAAGTGTGTGTGAGTTCATGCATGTGAATAGGAATCACTACACAAACACTTAAAACACTACTACACTGGAAGTGTTGTGTTTAAGATCTGAAATCATTGAGTCGACGTAAAGAAGCTAAAGCAAAGGAAGTTAGCAAACTGAAGAACATCATCAACAAATCAGATCTATGAGAAGTTAGAAGGACACCAAGGGGGTATATTCCTAAACTTAGAATAGGTTGATTTGTGTGCTTGCATGTTGTATTGTTTGTAACTGATTTTTGTTATTAGTGGATTTTTGTTTTTTTGACTTAGAAGTCACCGTCGATGTTTCCTCTGTTGGGAGAGGTTTTACCACGTTAAAATCATTGTGTTGATTATCTTCATCTACTCATCTCATTCTCTAAGTGTGCTGAATTTTTGAAACTGCCTTGTTTTAAAAACTGATTACACAATCTTAATTACTCTCGTACATAAGTTTCTTTGTAAACACATCTTGTTTATAATTTTTATTTTTAAAAGAAAATGGTTTCTCCAACAAACATTCGGAGTTGCTTATACAGTTTAACCTTGTGTTAAACGGCATTAGCGACGTTTTTCAGAAGTATGTTGGCTTTGATCAAAAGTCTCCTTGGATACGTAGGCACTATATTGAACCAAACTCATGGAGCCCAAGCCTTATAATACGTCTCTCAGGATATTATTTATTAGGTATGTCTCCATCCCTAATACAAACCCCCATATCCCTAATAAAAATCCCTCTATACATAATCCAAGCACCCCTATATATTCTCCATCCATATCTTTTTTAACTATGTATGCTTTGATACCATGTCTACATGGGTATGTAGGTGTTATACCGAGCTCAACTCCTGAATCCCAATTCTCATAATACGTCTCTCGGTGTATTACCTACTAAGGATACAACCATCCCCGGTCATTTACTCCCTATACTTCTACCGATCAGCCCCAATACCAAGATGTAGTGTCCAACTTCTTAGCCCAACTCCACCCAGCTATAAATCGCCAAACTAGTCTAAACAAAAACACATTTTGATAAGTAATCACCTGGTTATTATAAGGTTATCTGCCAATATCAAACAATGGCCCTCCTCTTCCTAAGACAAGCATTCACGCATCTTGTTGGAACACATCAACAACCGAACTATGTAGGCTTTGATCTCATGGTTACACGAGTAAAAAGTCACAATACCGAGTCCTTCTTATGAGCTCGAGCCTAAGAAATACGTCTCTTGGTATAATGTCTTCATCGACATGTACACATCTCTCAATTTTCATGCAATATTCATAAGTAAATAAGACGAGATGTCAAACTATCTCAAGGTGGGACCTCCCAAACATATCCCTATATAAAAGTACTGAAAAGTATACATACTATGAATAGTCTAACTACGTAGGCTTTGATCGAAAGTCTCACTGGGTACGTAGGCGTAATACCGAATTCTTCTCGTGATCACGAGCCTCGATAACATATCTCTTGATATATTGTCATAACATAAGTGCACTTATATCTCATATTACTTTTCTATCAAACCTCTAGTCTCTAAAGAGATATAAAACTATCTCAAAATCCTATCTCTCTCGCACACTTACATACAAACTAACGTCCACCTATTACACCTGCATGAATTGATACATAAGCACCCTTGTGTACCTGCATTAGTTGAGCGATGTTCATACACCTCTCACTTATACCATTTTCATACCTAAGCACCTATATACACTAAAGGAACCTCACACTAAGGTCTTTAAGCACGTTTTAAAGTTAACTAAAAAACATTCAATTAACGTAAGGAATAATAATGAGCATAGAATTAAGGAATCATACAAAACAAGTAGGGTGCATAATGCATTCCCCACTTGTAACCCTGTTCCCACACCCAGTAAACAAAAATATTTGGATCAACCTCAGATTTAAACCTACATAAGGATTAATCCAAGAGTCTAACTCGAATATTTTATTGGTTTTTATATACAATAAACTAGAGACTCCAAACAAAATAATAGAACCCCTTATCACACGAAAACACGCACTTTAGGCCTAGGCCAGAGAACTAGAGGTGTGCGACTCAAACTAGACATGGAGTCAAACATCTTCAAAGGGAAACTCACTAAGTCCAACCTTGGACCGATAAACCGACACCGAAGGAAAGCGGCAAAACGGGAGACAAACACTCCTTGAGTCCCCATATTATTTCCCCCTGAGAACGTTAGCAGTACATGCTGAGGCGCAAAACACAATTTGACTCTGTTTTTATTTCAAAGGTGAATTTTAGAATTACAAACTTCGTTTAGTCCTGAAGAGGCTTTTTAAACATATGAACGTTCCCTAGAGGAAAGCTACTTCTCCAAAGTATGAACTTCTTCTGGACTATTTAGAATGATATCGAGTATTTCAGGTTCTTGGGGGACGAAAATGCTTAAAATATATCGGATCGAAGTTAGGTGTTTGTCATTTTTTGAAGGTTAATGGGACCTCCTTTTATAGGGGTCCAATTCAGGCCTTTGCCTGAATGGCAGAAGGTCTTGGCCCATTCATTTGATATGAGGTGACACATGGATAACTGGGGGAGATATGATGGATTTTGTAATCATTACAAGATGGGGGTGACTGAACGATAGAAGGTTTGCTGGGTCCTTTAACCAGATGATAGAAGGTTCCAGGGAGAGATATTGGGCCATTTTTGAATTTATTATTTTATGCAAATTAACCCCGATAGGTTTTATTTTGTTGGTATTTGGTTCCTTAGGGATTTTGGTGAGGCTAGTTTTACAGTATTTTATTCGATGGATAAAACGATCCATAGCCCAATTACAAATAAGGGGGTCCATAATTTTTTATTACGGCATTGCATGGGGAGGTTCTCATCTGAGAAGCTCGTGTGTTATTACATGATGATAGACCCAATGGCAGCCGACATCTCAGTCAGAGTCAAGTTCGTAAGCATAGGAGATTTTGATATCAGATAAATGAGGGTTCCTCGATGCTCTCGGGATGTAGCCAGTAGTTCCCATATGGTGCTATTAGCTGATGTTTGATGGAGTTATTTATGGATTTTATTATTTCTTGGAGGAGTATGTGGGATAACCTTTTTGGGGGGACTTTCTTCTTACTATCTAAGTTTTGGAGGAGCAAACTTTTGACCTGACGTGATGAGGAAATTGACTTATTTGTTTGGGGAGAGTATGGGTTCGACCCATGCTTATGGTTTGGATTTCTCTGGATGGAAAATAAGTCCCATCAATAATGTTGGGCTAGAGACAGGTGGTGCTTTCTTTAGGGCCATCACTTTGGCCCAATCTAGGGTGGGGGATAAATTCAGGCTTTGAGGAGGCTTATACTACATTTTGGGCGTGTTTGGTACATGAAGTCATCTATATATCGTATGTCTATGTCAGAGTCCTTAATCGGGGTCAATATTTCTACCATTATGGTGATTCTATTGACATGGGCATTGTCGCATGTTATTTTCCGGTGCTCTTCATTATTGAAAGCGATTTGAGGTTCTCTCGGGTTTATCTATTTCATAATATTGGCGGCTTTATAAAGATGTCCCCGTAGTAGTATCGGTATTGCGCATATACTGGACCACAGGGCAAGGTTTTATTGGAAACTTTGGTGTGGGTCAGTGTTTACACTACATATTACAAGTTATTGACTAGTTCCATCTCGGTAGTATATGAATACCTCCGGGAAAAGGGACCTTCAAGTGGTAAATGGCCTCGATGAGTCATTTCATCCTGATGTTTGGTTATGAAAACTATATGGGATGCATCTAGGTAAGTATTACCCTAACCGCATCTTACATCGGTGTAGTTGTGGGTCCAGAATAATACACCAAGTACAAAGAGTTAAAAAGATGTCTATAAAATGAGCTGGTAGATCTCATTATAAGGATTAATAGGATCCCTTCTCTGGGCGAAATAATTTCAGATGGGTTAGGTTAACCTCTATAGTATTACAAATGGTATATTGTATTTCCATGGAAAAATAATCCCATCCAATAGGCTAGATACTTTTATCGACATCGATGTTAGGGTGACTGAGTTCTACATTATTTTTGAGGAATTATAGGGGCACTCCACTATATGAGAGACTTAAATGTAAATTGTCTACAATGTATCCTCTCTTTTTTATGTTTTTCAAGTCATTCAGGCCTTCAGTAGTGGCTCTGTATCTGATCTAAAGCTTGTGATCTCAAATGTTGAGAGTTTCTTGCTCGTGAAGTCCAAGTCCTTTCCTTGTGAAGTAATACCATTGTATCATAATCTCCTAGAATTGGGGGTTGAGGACAAATGCATCTCCGAATCCTGGTAACCTACTGCCCTATGTGATCAAGAGGTTCAAAGTAGTCAGTGATGACTTTATCTAGCAGATGGGTTTAGTAGACTTGTTTGGGCTCAGCAATAAGAGGTCTTGGTGCAGGCTTCTATTTTTTAGAGGCATTATTTTTTATGGTGAGATTTAGACCAGGATTTGGACCGATCTGTCAAGAGGGCTCAATGTCACCCTTTGTGTTTTTTCATTTCATGTGAGTGGTACCCATGGGAAGACAAGTGTCTCGACTCCCTGGGAAGGACTCGGGTAGTTATTACATTGTTTATATTATACTCTTATTATAATATGATCTAGGTGATCATGACTCTTTGGTTCTCATGTAGTAGGTTCTACCCTTCTTTTGGGAGGCTTGGGTGTGGAACGCACTTGATTGGACCAAGGTTGGCCCTTAGCTTGGCTTCCAAGATGATGTCTCTTTTAGTGACGTGGACTTTCCACCTTTCTTCCTCTTCATATAGAACCTAGTGACAGACTCAATATTTCCATGTAACATGATCGTGGACTGTGAATTACAGCTTCCTCTCACTTATTTATAACGGGGGCTATGATATTAGGGTGTTTGAACCATCAGTTCTTCTGTTTGGAAACTGACGAATGTAGCATTGTCACTATTTCCCATAAAGTTGATTGATAAAGTGTTCAATGTAAAAGGTAATTTGGCACTATTGTTGATTTTTGACTTCAAGAGGGAAAATAGGTGTGGCTCAGATATTGATCCTCTCTATCTGGAGCATTGGATAGGACTACGATAGTGATATGCTTGGCTGCCTAGAGGGCCTTATCGTTCATTTCCTGCCATTAGGTTGAGTGATCTATTTCTTTTCAGGAGGGAGACAGAATTTTAGGCTACTTCGAGAGCATAAACTCTGTGACAAGGAGTAAGTCCGGGTTTTAGTGGTCAGTTTTTAAGAAGTGTATGGCCATTAAGAAGAATTTCATATTCTTCACGGTGGTCTTACCTTCGATGATGATTCTTAGGGTGGGTGATGGTACACCTAGAGGGGTGGATGTTTGTAAGTGTTAGTGCATCCTCATCCTCAACTTATGATTAATAGGGACTATTAGGGTAGAGGGGTCGGTGTTTGGTTTCAGAGCGTCTGATAAGGCATTGGTGCAGGGATTAGAATGATATGGTACGGGTAGTTATTGACATTGGTCTTTGGTTGGATGTGAGAGTGCACCAACAATCAATGCAAACTTATTTAATTAAATTCCAATTTTAGTCCCAACAAGTCGTAATACTCGCAAACAAATGTGATTGAATGAATAATTAATCTAAGCATGCAAAGGAATCAACACTGAGGAAAAATCCTGCACATGGGCAAAATCATCTTATTTTCACTATAATTTTTTAAAGAGCGGTTTACAAGGATTATAATGAAAATACAAGTAATGACATACGAAACTCCCTCAGGCGTCGATTTGGATGTTGTCGGCTAGAGTTCCCGCAAGAGCTTCAAAAGGTCAGTAATGGAAAATCTCTGTCTTCTCCACAAATGTACTCCAGATGAGTAGTATAATCTCCCTTGGGGTTTAGAGTATTCACATAAAGAATTGGGAAATATTTGTGAATAAAAAAGGTACTGAAACCTTAAAATATGAAGTCTGGAAACGGGGTCTGTTTTGCATAAACGAAGATATGAAGACCTCAAAAACTGTAGCATGAACACCGTTTAAATAGGACATTGAGGCGGTGCGTCGTTCGAATAAAACACGGTGTCGTTTGAGCGAGATGGCATCTCATTCGAACGAGATATGATGTCGTTTGAACGACATCAGTGATCTGCCATAGAAAAACTCCTTTGAACTGATTCTGCCTGTTTATCCTCTTCCAGGCTTTGAAAATTTATTTAAAACAATATTCCCAATTATTTATGCAAATAATTTAAACACTCCAATTAATTTTTTTTGCCATATGTACGTAGAGTAGTGGGAACTGTTGAAGTGTACGTTGCTTGACACATGATGCACGTATGAAGATGATGGATGCATGAATTTGGATCGAGGCCATTGAGGATGATCGTTGAGACGTGCCGAATGTAGAGGTATTAGACATACTTAATTGTGATCTAGGATACTTATAAAAATTCTAGATTCTACCCCAGACATTTATAAATCATGTCTTTATAAATATCCTCCTATGTCTATGACGGTACATACATAAAAATATCCGAATTGTGCTACCCAAAGTAAACAGACTGACATGCAATCTAATATCCACTTTAAACCCAAAAACTGGAAATACTAAATGTGTGTCTTCAAAAATTTGATCATCTTCAAATCTTCAAACTTTCTTTGACATCATCAGGGTGTGCAAAGAATGATTATCCATTTTAATACTTACACATATGAGAGAAGAAACAAATACATGTGACGCACAATAGTTTGAAATATAAAGATGAGCAGAAACAAATATCAATCATGAGCAAGCAAATCGTTATATAAACAAACAGGCGATTCTCTCCCATAATTCGTTCTCCCCCTTTTTATGATGTCCGAAATGGACATAAATGAAGAACATACGTAATGTAAATGGAGAATGTCACATGGAAATAAACTGTCTCTTTTTTGATTTTTGTATAAAGTAATAAAAAATACACCATGAAAGAACACCAAAACAACCAAGTTCATGACAGCGGTAGTGAATGGATTGTAAGCATATTTAACAGGAAAATCAATACATACAACCATAACATATGTGCATGATGAATATTGGATATTTCTAATGAATAAACTCAACATCTTCCTTTGGTGTAAAAATTGTGGAATTAAAAGAAATTGACTCAATCAAATCAACTAATCAAAGCTCAAAGTGATTTCCACACCAATAACGTCTGAAATGATTTCATGCTTTTTCAAGACTTTTTAAGGACGTGCAAAGTCATTTTATTTCTACAACCAAACTCCCTTATATGTATTATCTTTTTGAGGTGATCAAAATTCTCAAACATTGGAGAATTGGTGAATAAACCTAATGGCCCATTTTGTAATATATTTCTTTTTATTTCCATTCAATATTTCTAAGCTCTTTTAAACCTCTTTGGACCCCGGATAATTAAAATTCCTTAATTTTTTAGGCCCAATTTAAATGGCGGCATAATCACGAAGGATAAAAGTGTTCCTTTCATTGCCCTTCACCGTTTAAAAAAATCACACAAACTCACGGCAAACGGTTTAAAACATGCACACCTTTTATTATCTTGTTTTATCGCATTTGATGCGTTGTATAGACAGAATTGAGATGGAAACACTCAAGCCAATATGTGATAGACAAGTACAATACTCAAATAATACCGTGCATGTGTGCAACACATGAGATACGGAGACAAACATGTAGAAGATATCATGAATTACATCTTAATGACTCCAATCAATGTAAAGCATATGGATGAAATGATGTACCATCTCAAATCACTATCAAACAGTCACGTGAAATATGGAATGAAGTTGTGACTATGGTTATCTTAAATGTTCATCCCTAAACAATGCAAACAAAATACAAAACTATTTTTGTATTTTTTTCAAAAAAAAAACTCATCAAAATAAAATCTTTTTGAATTTTTCTAACTTAAAAAGAATAACAAAGATCAAATAAATAAATATATAAAAGATACAATCTAGAGATAGGAATCAAATGATATGATCAAAGAAAAGTGTATCCTACTGTAGAAGGGTGTCTACCAATAAAAAGTAAATAAGATAAAAATGCTTCTTTTTTAATGACATCCGAGAGGTACCCGCGAGGGTCACCGCAGAAGTCCAAGATTGAGAAGTGCCACTGCAAGGGTCAGCGCCGCTGCAAGAGTCAGCGCCACTACAAGGGTCAGCGCTGCTGCAAGGGCCAGCGCCGCTGCAATGGTCAGCACCACTACAAGGGTCACTGCAGCAATAACATTCGAAAGGTGCCTCATAAGAGTCACCGCAGAAATCCAAGATTGAGAAGTGCCACTGCAAGGGTCAGCGCCACTATAAGGGTCACTACAGCAATGACATTCGAGAGGTGCCTCATAAGGGTCACCACAGAAATCCAAGATTGAGAAGTGCCACTGCAAGGGTCTGCGCCACTGCAGGGGTCAACGCCACTGCAAGGGTAACTGTAGCAATGACATTCGATAGATGCCTCGCAAGGGTCACCGTAGAAGTCCAAGATTGAGAAGTGCCGCTACGAGGGTAACTACTACAGCAAGGGTCACTGCAGAAATGTTATTCGAGAAGTGCCACTGCAAGGGTTCCGGAAGAAACTCATATTGAGAAGGAACCCACCCAGGGTGGCCAGGATGAGGGAGTAGCTACCACGAGCAACTCCTCATCATGAAATGACAGCCTTTAAAAGAACAACAGTATTAACACTTTGCTTTCTTGTGCAGGTTGCCTAGTTGAGCAAGCAGGGCTCGAACAGGCTAGTTGGGACCACCTGGGAGTTTTGGCTTGGCGGCTGAGGGACAAGGTATATTGAGCAAGCTCAACCACTTAGCACTATAGGATTGAGAGAATACTAGTAGGAAGACCCATAAGTCACTCGAGACTACACACACTTCACATCACAAGTGAAGTGAACAACTAAAGAGCTACTCATAAGAAATAAACTATTTATAAGAAAATGACTTTTTCCAGAAGAGGGGGTCCTCAAGGTCCCTCTCAAGAAAAACAACAATTTTAGAGGAGAGGAGTCCTTAAGGTCTTCTCTCTCAAGATTTGAAAAATTGCACCACAAGTTACCGTTTCAAAAGATAACTACAAAATCTGATATTTTGTCTCCATTAGGGGACATATGTTCTTTTTGACTTTTGGTCGGCGCCAGGTGGCGCCTGCAGGGGGGACAGGAAGGGTTGCCTACAGGTAGGGACAAATGGTACACTTCATACATTGTTCCCCACCAACTCTCTCAATTTTGGCGCCCAAAATTTTCCAACTCACCCCTAATGCCCTAGTATAAATAGACCTCTGGGCATGGTCCAGAAAACAGACAATAGAAATTGCACTGTTACTCTGCCAAAACAAATATAGAAATATGATTAAATAAACGATGGTTATCTTAAATGTTCATCCATAAACGATGCAAACAAAATACAAAACTATTTTTGGGTTTTTTTCAAAAAAAAATTCATCAAAATAAAATCTTTTTGAATTTTTCTAACTTAAAAATAATAACAAAGATCAAACAAATAAATATACAAAAGATACAATCTAGAGATAGGAAACAAATGATATGATCAAAGAAAAGTGTATCCTACTGTAGAAGGGTGTCTACCTATAAAAAGAAAATAAAATAAAAATGCTTCGTTTATTAATGACATCCGAGAGGTGCTCGCGAGGGTCACCTCAGAAGTCCAAGATTGAGAAGTGCCACTTCAAGGGTCAGCGCCGCTGCAAGAGTCAGCGCCACTACAAGGGTCAGCGCCGCTGCAAGGGTGAGCACCACTGCAAGGGTCACTGCAGCAATAACATTCGAAAGGTACCTCGTAAGAGTCACCGCAGAAATCCAAGATTGAGAAGTGCCACTGCCAGGGTCAGCACCACTGTAAGGGTCAGCGCCACTATAAGGGTCACTGCAGCAATGACATTCGAGAGGTGCCTCGTAAGGGTCACCGCAGAAATCCAAGATTGAGAAGTGCCACTGGTAGGGTCAGCGCCACTGCAAGGGTCAACGCCACTGCAAGGGTAACTGTAGTAATGACATTTGAAAGATGCCTCGCAAGGGTCACCGCAGAAGTCCAAGATTGAGAAGTGCCATTGCGAGGGTCACTACTACTGCAAGGGTCACTGCAGAAATGTTATTCGAGAAGTGCCACTGCACGGGTTCCGGAAGAAACTCATATTGAGAAGGAACCCACCCAGGGTGGCCAGGATGAGGGAGTAGCTACCACGAGCAACCCCTCATCATGAAATGTCAGCCTTTAAAAGAACAACAGTATTAACACTTTGCTTTCTTGTACAGGTTGGCTAGTTGAGCAAGCAGGGCTCGAACAGGCTAGTTGGGACCTCCTGGGATTTCTGGCTTGGAGGCTGAGGGACAAGGTATGTTGAGCAAGCTCAACCACTTAGCACTATAGTATTGAGAGAATACTAGTAGGAAGACCCATAAGTCACTCGAGACTACACACACTTCACATCACAAGTGAAGTGAGGAGCCAAAGAGCTGGCTACTCACAAGAAATAAACTATTTATAAGAAAATGACTTTTTCCAGAAGAGGGGGTCCTCAAGGTCCCTCTCAAGAAAAACAACAATTTTAGAGGAGAGGAGTCCTTAAGGTCTTCTCTCTCAAGATTTGCAAAATTGCACCACAAGTTACCGTTTTAAAAGATAACTACCATATCTGATATTTTGTCTCCATTAGGGGACGTATGTGCTTTTTGACTTTTGGTCGGCGCCAGGTGGCGCCTGTAGGGGGGACAGGAAGGGATGCCTACAGGTAGGGACAAATGGAACACTTCAGACATTGTTCCCCACCAACTCTCTCAATTTTGGCACCCAAAATTTGCCAACTCACCCCTAACGCCCTAGTATAAATAGACATCTGGGCATGGTCCAGAAAACAGACAATAGAAATTGCACTGTTACTCTGCCAAAATAAATATACAAATATGATGCAATAAATGATGGTTATCTTAAATGTTCATCCATAAACGATGCAAACAAAATACAAAACTATTTTTTTGTTTTTTTCAAAAAAAAATTCATCAAAATAAAATCTTTTTGAATTTTTCTAACTTAAAAAGAATAACAAAGATTAAACAAATAAATATACAAAAGATACAATCTAGAGATATGAATCAAATGATATGATCAAAGAAAAGTGTATGCTACTGTAGAAGGGTGTCTACCAATAAAAAGTAAATAAAATAAAAATGCTTCTTTTATTAATGACATCCGAGATGTGCCCGCGAGGGTCACCGCAGAAGTCCAAGATTGAGAAGTTCCACTGCAAGGGTCAGCGCCACTGCACGGGTCAGCGCCGCTGCAAGAGTCAGCGCGACTACAAAGGTCAGCGCCGCTGCAAGGGTCAGCGCCACTGCAAGGGTTACTGCAGTAATAACATTCGAAAGGTGCCTTGTAAGAGTCACCGCAGAAATCCAAGATTGAGAAGTGCCACTGCACCGCAGAAGTCCAAGATTGAGAAGTGCCACTGTGAGGGTCACTACTACTGCAAGGGTCACTGCAGAAATGTTATTCGAGAAGTTCCACTGCAAGGGTTCCGGAAGAAACTCATATTGAGAAGGAACCCACCCAGGGTGGCCAGGATGAGGGAGTAGCTACCACGAGCAACCCCTCATCATGAAATGTCAGCCTTTAAAAGAACAACAGTATTAACACTTTGCTTTCTTATACAGGTGGTACACTTCAGACATTGTTCCCCACCAACTCTCTCAATTTTGGCACCCAAAATTTGCCAACTCACCCCTAATGCCCTAGTATAAATAGACCTCTGGGCAAGGTCCAGAAAAACAGACAATAGAAATTGCACTGTTACTCTGCCAAAATATCACCAGACCTACCTAAGTATTCTCTCCCTTCTCATTCTCATAGTGCTGAGTGCCTTGTTCCTTCACTCCCCACTGACAGCCATCACTCTCAGGTGTTTCTCTTGAGAAAATTACTATTTTTTGCTGTGAGAGTTCATCTTCTTGCGGGGAGTGAGTTGAAGCTTGAGTTCCATTGTTACCAGAAGGAGAAGTTTTCTTCAAAAGTTGCACCAGGAGACCTTGAAGACCATGCATGCAACGTCCATTAGAGTGGGTCACGCCTCACCCTTTCCAGTTATTCATAGATCCCAGTCTCACTACCCTCCTACATTTGGCGACTCTGCTGGGGAGGTATCCTCACTTCCATGGAAAAAAAGGTTTCAATGTCTCTAAGAAGTTGGTTTTTGAGGAAATTCCGTCTGGTAATGGAGCTCACAGTGACCAGACTACTCAGGAAGAAGTGGTGGTGATCGAAGACAAGGCGCCTGCACCTAAGGAAGGGAGACTAGTTCTCCGGCAGTGGCTCCAATGGCAGGTATGAATCTTATGGCAATGTTTTTTTACTTCTTGAAGCAAAATAACGTAGATCTATTAAGTTTGGGTCAAGGTTATGTGACACCTGCCGCTGCCCCTTCTGGGAGGTAGCCACCCCTATTACGGTTCCGTCCCGGAAGGCGGCGCCGGAGCAGGTTCTGGCGCCAAAAGGTTCGCCAGATACTAAAAGCACGTGTTTGGAGGAGTCACCCTCTAAGGCTGTTACTATAGAGGAAGTAAGGAAGCTCATCTCCTCCTCTCAGAGGGAGGGTTCCCACCTATACGAGGAGTTACAAGACCCCTATCCACAGGAAGTAAGTGAGAAGCCATACCCTGAGGGGTATATTCCGCCAAAATTTATCAAGTTCGACGATAGGGGGGAGAACCCTAGAGAACATGTGAAGAGGTTTGTCGAGTACCTGGGAGTACATGCTGGCGACAAGAACCTGGGGTTGAGGGAGTTCTCTAAGACTCCCACTGGGAAGGCGTATACATGGTATTCCCACTTGGCGCCTAACAACGTCCCTACTTGGGAAGAGATGCACATGCAGTTCCTCTAGAAGTTCTTTGTAACGTAGGACGAATTTACATTGAGACACCTAGCACAAGAGGTCCAGAAGCCAGGAGAAGAGTTGATGCACTACATCAAGAGATTTCGTGAGAGGGCCTTAGATGTCCATGAGGACGTGGCGGAGGCCAGGTTACTGCAGATATGTGTGGAAGGACTCTTAGAAGAGTACAAGCTGCACTTGATCAACGAAACTAGAGATGGAACTTTCAGAGAGTTCACCAGGGCCGCTAGCAACATAGCTATGATAATCAAACCAAGATCACCGGGTTGGAGGACCCAAGTTCCACTGACTCCCGAGAGGTTTCAAGTTTCGAGGAGGCAAGTGGTTAACTATGTGGACGGGAGTAACAAAGGGAAGAAGGGAGGCTCTAGGGCCAAGACCGACAGTCCCGGCAACAAGACAAAGTTTGGGGAAGATGCCCCACCGCCGCTACCGTGCAGCGTAGATGAGGCTATGGATTGTTACCGCACTTTAGTACGAGAAGGTGTAGCAGGACCTCCTCACCTAAAAGGAGAAACCCCCACTGCAGCTGACAAGGCCAATCCAAAGTACTGCGAGTTGCACCAACGAGTACAGCACTCTACCAAAGATTGTTACTACTTGCGAAGGATCATTGGCGAGCATATGGCCAGCGGTACCTTGCAGATACCCCTTGTGGACGTTAACGAGAACCCACTGCCTACGCATTAGTTTGGCACCGCCAACATGGTAGTTGCCTATGATGAAGAAGCTATAAAAAATCTGATGAAGCGGGAGAGCGGCGAGCAGTTATGCGAGGAGTTAGAAAATCTATCACTAAGCAGACTTGAGCTAGAAAGAAAGCGAGAGGAGTGGTTCTTCACTCCGAAACAAGAAAATGGAAGTGGGTAAGTTGAGGAAGCGACTCTCTCGGAGGGTGAGGTAGATGTCATTCTCGCTCTAGATGAGGGAGGGACCTCCGAATCGGAGTATGTTTGCAGTGCTCAGACGTACGAGGTAGACTTAGATTATGAATGTGAGGCCATAGCGAGGAGCCCCAAGTTTAAGTGGTTTTTCAACCAGATAGGGGTGAAGTATGACACGAGGGTGTCCATCATGAGGAAAGTCTTGGAGGCAATGCAGCAGCGGGGAGACCCTTCGCTAAATTGGCAGGGGACAATCGGAAGGATGATTAAGAAGTATACTTCTGAAGTGGTGTTTTCAAAAGCAGATAGGGTGGTGCCCTACTTCCACAACTGCCCATTGTATGTCACAACCATTGTTAATGGAGTCTCATTTACCAGGGCGTTGATGGATGGAGGAGCATCCATTAACATCATTCCCATCAGTACATTATATAAAATAGGAATTGACCAGGAGAAGGTGGTTTCGGTACCGCTAGTAATTTCTGGATTCGACAACGCCGGAATGCAATCTATTAGATACTTAAATGTGGGAATTAAGTTGGGAAATTTCACCTCCCACATCAAATTTCATGTTATTAATGCTAACACCAGCTACCAATTACTCATTGGAAGGGTATGAATGCACACTCATGGCATAGTGCCTTCCACCTACCATCAATGCGCGAAGGCAAACATTTTAGTGATCAAGGTCACGCAAAGACCCTTCGTCATTGAGGAGGCCCACCTGGTGGATGCTGCCTTCTACACTGAGTTAGATGAGGAGAGAAAGGTCTCTGTAAGAAAACTAGAAGGAATCAAGGTAGCTGAGGGAAGGGTTGCGCAGAAGAAGTCCGTTCATGACCGTCTAGGGGGGAGGATAATTCCCTACACTGCAAAAGGGAAGAGGAAAGTAGAGGAGGTAGCCAGACCCCCTCGAACTTGCAAGATGGTGGTCTTGCCCGACGAAAAGATCATCTACCATTTATAACGGTCTGCGCGGGCGATGTTCTGGGATGAGAGCATCGACCCGACGCCTGAGTGTTTTATCGTTGATGAATCCCATATTGTTGAGCATGTTGAGGAACCAGAAGAAGCTCCAGAGTGCATGCAAGACGGACCTAGAGAGCAGCTGCAGGAATTAGAGGAAATCAAGTTGGGGCCAGAAGAGGGCGATAGTAGACCCATTCTAATCTCCAAGTGCCTAGAACCGAAGCAGAAGGAAGAGCTCATTAATCTACTTAAGGATTTCACTGATGTATTTTCTTGGAAGTACACGGAGATGCCAGGAATATACGTAGAAGGGAGCTCTCATAGATTGAACATCCTTCCCAATGCCCTTCCGGTAAGGCAAGCCACATGCACATACAAAGAAAACCTTGATTTAAAGATAAAAGCTGAGGTGGAGAAGTTGTTAGCGGCAGGGTTCATCAAGCCTATTCACCACCCCATATGGCTGTCCAGCATAGTGCCAGTGGAGAAGAAAGACAAGAGCCAAATCAGAATATGTGTAGATTTTTATGACTTGAACTGGGTGTGTCCTAAGGATGAATTTCCACTACCCAGCATAGACAGCTTGGTGGATGCCACCGCGGGACATGAGATGTATAGCTTCATGGACGGGTATGTTGGCTATAACCAGATTAAAATGGACCCCGCCGACGCGGAGAAGACTGTCTTCCGGACATCGTTAGGGAAATTTCACTATATAGTCATGCCCTTCGGATTGAAGAACGCTGAGGCCACATACCAGCGGACCATGATGACAATTTTTCATGACCTACTTCATGATATACTAGAATTCTATGTGGATGATCTGGTGGTGAAGTCTAAGAAAGAAAGCAAGCATGTTTAGGATCTCAGAAGAGTATTCGAAAGGTGTCGTCGGTATAAGATGAGAATGAACCCCTCAAAGTGTGCCTTTGGGGTTACTGCAGGGAAATTTTTAGGCTTTGTGGTGAATAGACAAGGAGTGCAAGTGGATGCAGAGAAGATGAAAGCCATTATGATGATGCCACCGCCCAAAAGTCAGAGGCAGCTCAAGAGCTTCCTGGGAAAGGTATCCAACCTACGGAGGTTTATACCTGCGCTAGCAGAAGTAACCCATCCATTCGCGCCTCTACTAAAAGACAAAGCCAAGTAGGTTTGGGGAGAGAGGCAAGAGAAAGCGTTCGAGAAGATTAAAGAAAGCCTAGCCTCTCCTTCCACGATGATTCCCCCGAAGCTGGAGCGCCACTGCTGCTCTACCTTACTTCTACAGAGAGATCGATAAGGTCCTTCTTAGCGCAAGAGAAGGAAGGAGTGGAAAAGCCGGTCTACTACCTGTCAAGAGTAATATCTGGACCAGAATCGAGATACACCAATGTTGAGAGACACTGCTTGGCGTTGGTATTTATAGCCCATAAGTTGAGACACTATCTTCAACCCTTCACAGTTCACATAGTCACCAAGTGTGATCCCATCAAGTACCTCCTCGTGCGGACTATACTCGTGGGACGAGCAGCAAGGTGGTTTTTGATCTTATCAGAATACAATCTAAAATGCGTAGTGCCTAAATCCATTAAAAGCCAAGCAGTAGCAGATCTACTTGCCCACTTCCCAAGTGGAGTTTTTGAATCGCCTAGTGAAGAGCTACATGGAGAGAGTTTTCAAGCATGCATGGCGAAGGAGGTGAATAAGTGGTTCATGGAGTTTGATGGTTCCAGTGCTCAAGGAATAGGTGGAGCCGGCATCATACTGTCAGATGGGAAGGAGAAGATCACTCTCTCTTTCAAGTTAGATTTTAAATGCTCAAATAATGAAGTTGAGTATGAAGCCCTCATTCTAGGGATGTTGGAAGCACTCAGAAGAGGGGTCAAGGTATTGTGTATACGAGGGGACTCCAATCTGGTAGTAAGGCAGGTCAATAGAGAGTTTTCCCTTAAACATGCCCAGTTAGCGCCGTACAGACACATCATCCAAAGGCTGCTGGGACAGTTCTTGGAAGTAACTGTGGAGAGGCAGGCGCGAACGATGAATAGGCACCCTGACGTGCTCGCCACCATAGCACAAAAGTTGGACAAGGAGGAGTCAGAAGAAACCATCACAGTGAAGCGGAGAATGGTACCCACTACTGTAAAATCCTTATTCCCAAGTAACGAGCCAAAAGACTGGAGGCGTCTGGTGGAAAAGCAACTTGAAACCAGGGAAGGGACAATGAAAATATTAGAGTTAGCCAATTACCATGTGTTGCAAGTAACTCTATACATTAAGAGTCTTGGAGGGTTTCTGGCAAGGTGCGTAGGGGAGCAAGAAGCCAAGGAAAGGTTAATAGAGATGCACCAGAAGCACTGCGGGGATACGGATATTCCCCTTTACAGACGACTGCAGCGAAGAAGGTATTATTGGCCTGCAATGAGCGTAGAAGCGGCCCGCTTGCAATAAAGTTATTTAAAGTGCCAAGCTAATTTTGACCAGCCGATGGAGGCTAACTTTGTGGAAGCCTTCGAAGATTGGAGACAGTCATACCTAGCATATCTAAAAGATGGGGAGCTGCCCGCCGAGAGAGCGGATGAAATTTACCTTAGAAAAAGGATAGCCCATTTCTACTTGGTCAAGGGAGAGTTATATATGAAGGGGTACAATGAGAAGGCGCTAAGGTGCGTAGCCAAAGAGGAGGTGGAAAGGGTGCTAAAAGAAGCTCATGAGCCCTCCCACATGGGAGGCGCTAAGCTGTATGATCAACTGATGACGCTGGGATACTACTGGCTGACCATGGAGGCTGACTCCATTGGATATGTGAAAAAGTGTAGAGCATGCCAAGTGCATGGAAACATGGTGCACGCTCCCTCCATCAGTCTACAAAGCTTGGAATCTCCTTATCCCTTCCACACATGGGCGTTCGACCTGGTGGGAAAGATCACCCCAGCATCTCACGGCAAGGCTTTTATCATTGTGTCTACAGAATTGTACACCAAATGGGCGGAAGCCATTCCTTTAAGGAGAGTCACCGCCCAAGTGGTAACCCAGTTTATAAATGAGTATATCATCTGCAGGTTTGGTATACCCAAAGTGATCCTAAAGAATAATGGGAAGCAATTTGTATGCAAAGAGATAGCCCTCCTCACAGACAAGTATAAGATCGTGCATAATAGCTCAACCATATCCTACCCCAAGGGCAATGGCCAAGCAGAGGCTACCAATAGACCCTGATAAATATTTTGAAGAAAATGATAGAGGACATGCCGGGATCATGGGATGAGAAGTTGCCTATGGTGTTATGGGCCTATTATACTTCAAAATGAAATCCAACAGGGTTCACTCCCTTCTCTCTAGTATATAGGACCGAAGCTGTCCTACCGGTGGAACTGGCGGTACCTCCAGCCATGATTTCTCTTCGAAATGGGCTCATCCTTGACCCAAGGCACGTACAGCTGGAGGCACTGGACGAGCATAGGGACAAGGCGAGAGAGAATTTCAAAGTCTACACTCAGCAACTCTCCAGGGCCTACGAAAACTTGGTCAAGCCTAGAGAATTCCAGGTGGGATATTTAGTCCTGCGAGCATCAACTCACCATCTCCGTAGCATGTCGGCATCAAAATTCAAACCTAACTGAGAAGGCCCTTTTATCATCAGAGGAGTGGGGAAGTCGGGCTACTGCCAAATATCAGAATCAGAGAGTGATTGCCTCCAGTCCATCAACTGCAAGTGGCTGAAGAGGTACTATGCTTAGTGACAACTAACAAGTTTTGTTTGTGTTTTGCATGTCTATAATGGATTCCGAGGATTGCTCTTATACCATAAAAAGTTTTTTGTAAAATTTTTTTTTAGAGCAATACTACATTGTAAACATCACACAAAAGTAAAGAAATGAAATAGCAACACTTTTGATCATTGTTGACGTTTGCTTTGCTTACTCATTTATACATATATATACACTCCCTATTAAGTTAGAAGAGAGTACAAAAAAATCAGTAACTTTGCTCACTAAACTTGGGAGGTAAGTCCATCCTAAGAGAAAGTATACTGAGCAAAGTCCCCCAGACATAAATTAATAGAAAATATAGAGGGAAGATTAAATTCCTCCTCTTTAATATTTCTAAAAACAGTGAAACTCTTAAAGAGAATATAGAGCAAGGACCCCAAATACTAGGGGCTAGCTAATTCAAATAGTTTTTTTTAATAAAATCAGGCTTTTGGGAAAGGGGCAGGGGTCACCCCCTCTCCAACCTAGCCTCTATGACTATAAGTAGTAATATGGAGGAATTCCCCACAGATAGGAGGGGCAATCCAAGAAATTCACATGCTAATACCTCACAACTACAAGAGGTGCATCTTCGAAAAAAAAATATATACAATATGTTAATACATAACTTTTCATATTAATGCAAATACCCCGCAGTATATGGGGCAGCCACCAGTAGACTAAATGCTCACAGAAATTAGAGCAAGTCATATAAAACAAACACCCACAGTATAAAGGGAGAACAAAGGAAAAAGAATGCAGAAGAAACGAAGTGTCTCATTCAGGAATGATAAGTGATGTACACATAGAATTCCGATCACTACAAAGCAAGAAGTAGTCTATCTACTAAAAACTACAAAAAATAAATCAACGCGAACAATGGCGCCGACATATGACGGACCAGACTCCCACAGAAACTCTTCCCCCAACCTGATGAATTTAGCCTCATCCTCCTCATCGCCAGACTCAAGTCTGGCAAGCTTCACCTGCAGTAAGGCGATTTGATTTCGGATTCTCCTAGCCTCAGCCTGCCGCTGCTCAATTCTGGACTGTCGGGAAGTGTGAAATCTCACTATCTTTCGAAAAGGAACACTCAGAAAAGGTAAAACCCTCGCATCAAGCCAATCCAAATGAAAATGATAGAACTGCTGCAAATCATGGAGAGCATCCAAGAATAGCAAAATGGAAGAGCTATCCATCTTAGCAGGGGAGGTAGCCATTAACTCATGAACATGGCTGGCGAGTGCCCTCAGGTTGAAGGTCGTAAGACTGACAATCTGAAGTATACTCTGAGAAGTGAATGTCTCGGGATGGTGCTCTAAGATGAGATCCAAGAGCTGACGCTCATGTACCCTGAATCGTCCTGGTAACTCCTCATGGCATAGCCTACTAGCAATAGTCGCAGCATCCTCTACTTCATCATCGCCATCGGAGTGGAGAGACCCCGCCTCAGAAGGAAGGAAAGAAGACTCTCCACCAGAATCAGTGTCACCGACCAAAGGAGTGAACTCAGAACTATGATCTCTCTCCACAATCGCCCCACTACCAGTCTCCACAGCCATCGGAGCCCCCTCTTGCACCTGGAAACAATGAGACAGGGGTGAAATGGGAACGCTTGCACAGCATACGCAAGAAGAAAAAGGGGAATAGTAAAAAGAGGGGGTATGATAGTTTAATACTTCTCTCGCAGTTGCCCCACTGCCAGACTCCACAGTCATCAGAGTACTCTCATGCACCTGGAAGCAATGAGACAAGGGTGAAATGAGAATGCTTGCACATTATACGCAAGAAGAAAAAGAGGGGAATAGTAAAAAGAGGGGGTATGCCAGTTTAATACCTCTCTCGCAGTTGCCCCACTGCCAGACTCCACAGTCATCGAAGTACTCTCATGCACCTGGAAACAATGAGACAAGGGTGAAATGAGAATGTTTGCACAGTATACGCAAGAAGAAAAAGAGGGGAATAGTAAAAAGAAGGGGTATGCTAGTTTAATACCTCTCTCGCAGATGCCCCACTGCCAGACTCCACAGTCATCGGAGTACTTTCATGCACCTGGAAACAATAAGACAAAGGTGAAATGAGAACGCTTGCACAATATACGCAAGAAGAAAAGAAGGGAAATAGTAAAAAGATAGAGTATGCTAGTTTAATACCTCTCTCGCAGCCATCCCACTCTCTGACTCCACAAGTATAGGAGAAACTTCATCCGGCTCCATAGTCATCAGAGAGACCTCGCTCACCTAGAGACAATGCAATAAAGGTGAAGATGGGAATGCTTGCGTAATTTAAACAAAATAATAAAGACATAAGAATGACATGAGGGAAGTAGCTACTCTTATACACTGTACCTGAATAACGCCCTCCGTAACGGTCAGAGAAGGAGGAACAGGGGCTCCCATAGGGGCAGCAACACTGGTCGATGCTCCAGAAGGGGCTATCTCAGCGACCAGTGCTTCTGAAGAAGCTACCTCAACCTCAGGCACTTCCGGAAGAACAACCTCAATGACGGAGGGCGCGAGGGGTAGGCGAGACTGTGAGTGACAAGAAAGGGCGAGAGGTAACAATTCACTTACCTCATGTATGATAGATACCTCAATTAAAAAAAAAGAGGGAGAGGGAAACACCTTAAAAAGGCACCACATAGATAGCTACCTAAAGGGGCGCGATAACGGGACAAACTAGCCCATGTATAGGGGCTGCGGAAGAGACAATAGTAGGAACCATACTCGAAACAGCGCCAAGGGATAACTGCGACAAAGTAAAAGAGGGCTACGATAAGCACGCGTAGGATAGCGAAGAAATATATAACTAAGAAAATAGGAAAGTACCTGAGCCTCATCCAGAGGGGAAGAGAGGAAAAGGATGGTCGGCGCAGTAGAGGCTGCGCTGATGGCCTGCAAAGAATGAAAGTATGTTATTCATCAAATGACCGAGAAAAAAGAGATTCCATGCTCTAATGGAAAGGCCTGACCTGAAGTATGGGCTCACTAGTTGAAGCCACAGTAAATATTAGGCCACGAGAAATTGCTTGAACCAAGGGTCTACCATCCATAGATATGCGGACCCGAGGGATAGAAATCCTCCCCAAATAAGATAAACCTGGGATAACAACGTCAAGAGAGGGAAGAGTCCCTCCCTGAGAAGAAAATCCAAAAGGCATCAGGACTCCTTACTGAAAAGAAACAAATATTCAAAAGTAAAAAAAGAAAAATACACACCTTAGATGAAGAGGTGCCCAGGGGCTCAGCTGCAGGAGGGCCCACCGCCTAAATAAGAGAAGATGAAGTGACAACGCCGAAAGACATAACCGTCTACGCATTGTAAATGGGTAAATAAAAGGAAGAGGTAAAGAAGAAAAGGGCATAATGAAAGTTTTGAGAACAATGAGGCATACCTGAGGAGAGGGAGAAGTTACAAAAGCGGTCCTGGTGCCGGTAAAGTGCACAGAGGAAAGCTGCAGGGAAATGACAGGGTACGCAATCAAGATGTAATTGGAAGACTAACAAATTACATCAGATGGTAAAAGAATTAGGGATACAGCAAACCTCTCTAAAAAGTCCTCGGGAAGAAATGAGCATAGAGTTCCTCTCCCGCTGAAGGGCGTCAGTCGTAGTGGGGGAAGAGGAGAACTACTTGCCTCTACGGAAATGACCTAAAAAATATGACAGAATGCTTTCATTAACAAATAATAATATTAATAATAATAATAATAATAATAATGAGGGGGAATAAAGAGAATCATATGCAAAAATAAAAAACGAGTAAAGGGGGAACGCTTACAATAGCAGGGCGTGTGGTCTGGCCATAAGGGAGATGGGTGGGGCTAACTCCCTCAGGAGAATGGGATGCCTCATCATCACTGGAAGACTCTCTCGAGACTGATAACAAAGCAGAAGTGTCAGTAGTGCTTTCTCTATGGAAACCCCGGCCGCCCATATCACCCGAAGAAGAACTATGATCGTCGTAGGAAGGGGTGCTTCCATAATCAACTAGTTCCTCTTCCAATGAAGGGGAGGGAGATAAAGAAACTCCGGGAGAACTAGTTCCACTAAGTAAAGAATGTCGTGATATCATACCTTCTGCAATGGGAATAGACGCGACCCGTGCCTCCTGGGAAGCAAGGCTCGGTGAGGAGTAACCTTTCCCTTTCACTACTTAGAAAGTATCCCCCACCCTAAGATCGCCTGTACCGGACTCTTGATCCACCGTAGAGGAAGCAGTCATGCCAGTGCCATTTCCTTTCTTTTTCTTTGCAGCCCGGGTCCTCACAAGAGAAGAAGGAGGAGAAGCGGTAGTAGTAGGAACAAAATTGGATACATCTGCGTCAGGGTGTTTCCTTTTGCTCATAGTAGAGGTGCTCGCTTTCCCTCTGGTTTTTGGTTGGCTTCTAGACTTCACAGGGGGAAGCTCAGTCGGTGCAGGTGGAAGTGACTCATCAATAAGAGGTTTCACTAAAACGGGAATGGCCTGCTTCAAGGGTGGCGTGGAAGTGCTGCTGAGAAACCAAGGATCTTTCTGCGTCCGTCTGACCAAAAACTGAGCTTTGGTGTATTTAATGGGGTTGGTCTCATGAGGGGGGCCAACTACACATTCTTGAATAAGACGAACCTGACGTTGCCAAAGAAGGAACCAAGATGAAGTGAATGAAGGATGATAATCGCAGGGAGGCACATAGAGGCCACCCAAACCGCTGACCCTACGGAATAACCCCTGAAGAGTAAAGCTAGCACATGCCTCTGAAAACGCCTCAGAATGACTACTGTAGGTAGGAAGAGGAGGGGTGTGAACGCCCTGATCATAGCCAAACTGTCGTCTTGCCCTCTCGGAATGATAAGATTCAGCATGCGGACCTAACTCGGTCCAAGAAGGGAGGTGGCATGGTAAGAGCATCATCACCACATTAATATGAGGACATGTGGAAACTGACCCCACTGCTAAAGGGCAATAGAAGGTCCTGCCATCGCCAGGGAAAGAAAGCCACTAAAAGTTCCCCCAGGGCGCTTGGTATAAGGCCGAAACTAAAACTCCTCAATATCGTCAATCAACATTCCCAGAGATTTCTTGGGAATTTTCTTATGCCACCGGAGAAGTCTCGCAGCATCGCTATGACAAGCATGAGCCCCTGAAGTAAAGTGGGGAAAATGCTCAAATAAAAAGGCCATTAAGAGAGCGACGTTTGCATGATTAGCAACATCATACCGATCGCAAGACCTCTCTACATCTATGTGTGCTCGGTCCATCCAGGTGTAAAGAGATTCCAAGGTCAAGGCGGCCATGGGTATCGACCTACCACGAGACAATCGTACAGCCAATCTAAAAAGAAGTTTGAGAGGACAATCTTCGGGCTTACCTGGCAGAAGGAACCGAGTCAGAAATGTAACGAAGAAAGCGGCTAAATGCGCAGGAGAATGGAGCTTAGGACCATCCTGGGATCTGGGGGATGCGCGTGAAGTCTCCCCCTTCTGTAACTGCTCAAAATCTCTGAACCAGTATCTTTGCCATTTGGAAAAGGAATTCTTGGAATGACCAGTTATATTTATAGCCACATACTTTGAGCACTCTCCGAGAGCTGACCGTAGCTCAACCACCATCTCCTGCTCTAGATAATCCTCGCAGTCATCAGAAAAGACCTGTTGCCCAAAGAAAGGAAGGGCGTACAATTCATAAACATTTTCTAGGGTGAGGGTAAATTTGCCCCAGCCTGTGACAAAGGTGTGAGACTCCATACTCCACCGAGACAATAAAAGATTGAGCGAAGAAATATGCTTAAATATGGTGCAGGACTTCAGGCTATTGACGACGGTAAAGAGTCCCAACTCCCTAAGAATGGCCACATAATCAGGAATGCTCAGAACATAATCAACCCAGCTAACCCACTCCTCAGTGGGTCCCCCCAGGGCTTTAACTTTAACATTGGAATAAGGAAAGTCACCGCGGTCAACTCGGACTCGGAGAACGGAATCCGGAGAAATGGTAGGGAGGTCAGCAGACTCACTTAACCCCACATGAGAACGCTCGAGAACAACATCAGAAATTTGTTCCCCAAATTCAGAAAGTGAAATCATGAAATTGTCAGCAGGACCAAAAAAAGGAGCACGACGATAAATACCAAAGTATCGCCCTTGGCGAATGTGCATATAGTCCTTCCATGCCTGAGAAGAGGATGACGTAGCTGATGAACCACCAAGAGCCATTGGCTCAAGAAAATAATTCATCCTAGTGGGGACTCCGAGCGAGGGACCCTGGGTATCCCCTATCGCAAAAAAAGAAGTGGAAGTGGAAACCCCCGCAGAAACATGTGAAGAGCCCCCAGTCAGTGGCATACTCTCCATAATGCCAACAATTGGCGAGACACCCTGGGTCATGGAACCTTCGATGTGACAAGATGTTGAGACCCCCCACCAGAAACAAAGGGAAAATCGTTGATCTCCCCAAACGCAATACGACCAGTCAAAAAATCGTCAACATCACAAAGGGTAGAGATAACCTGGGTCAAGGAACCCTCGACATGACAAGATGTAGAGGCACCCCCTTGCAGTGATGAGGGACCCGTAGACCCGAGGCCAAGTCGCGAGACCCATGGATGCTGACGAGAGGCCATCATACTGTCATAGGCCGAGACCCCTGTTCCTGAAAAATTTGAAGGCATCGAGACACCACCGCCCAAAGCAACTAGGGCTTTCAAAGAATCCAAGGCAACTGGCGAGGGATCCTCGGATGTAGGGTCGCCTCGCGGCAAATCACGGGTCGAGACCCCCCTTCTTCAGAAAAAATCATAGGCGTCGAGACACCCAAGGTCGAGATACCCCCGTCAGCGCTAACACATGCCGAGACACCCAAAGTCGAGATACCCCCGTCAGCGCCAATATATGCTGAGACACCCAAGGTCGAGATACCACCATCGGCGCCAAAATATGCCATGACACCCTGATCCAAACCAACCGGGTAAGTTTCATGAACCAAGCTCGAGACACCCTGACTCAAACCAACCGGGTAAGTCTCGTGAACCGAGGTCGAGATACCTCGCCCAAAGCAGCTAGTTTTTTTTGAAAAATCTAAGGTGAGGGGCGAGAGACCCTCGGATGGAGGGTCCACTCGCGAAGAGCCCTTGTCAACAACTTTCTCAACTGAAAAACCCAAACCCAAGCCCGGATTGGACGAGACACCTTGTCCCCTATACAAAATGCAACCGGTCGGGACACCCCCCGCCGTCAACAGAGGCTCAGTCGAAACACCCCTTACTACGGAGGAACCCAAACAAAAAGTCGTATGTACCGAGTGGAAGGGCGACGAGCCCATGAGGTTTCTCAACCCAAAATCTGAAGAGGCAGGCATCACGGACAGAGCGTCGATGCCACTGGTAGAATGAGACCAGGGGTCGCCGACGACGACAATATCGGCGATCGGAGCGTTTGGAACGGACGATGAAGAAGGCATAGACCTTAAAACCATGGGTGCTTTGGGGGTGTTTACATTTGAAGAAGTATTCGTTGGATTAGAATCCATGAATGAGAGGCTATGGTATTTGAAAAAAGCTAAAGCAAAAAAAGGGATGGGAGGCTATGGTGTTTTAAAATCCCTTTCTCTCACTACAAGTCCAAAGGGTCTTATGTTCTTTTGAAGAAGATGAAAGAGCCCAAGAAAAGTTTTTTTATGTTTTACATCAAAATGGGAAAACGTGCAGGAAGGCAAAAAGGTGATGACTTTTTTTCCCAAATGATGAGATGACAGTTCCCACACTGATGCGTGGGTTCTCAAAAAAAAATTAAAAACCTCGGATAAAGGGACACCGCAGTTAATGATCCTAGGGTCCCTAAAATATATATATATAGTTGTTGAAAATCAAATTTATGGCGTACAAAGTTTTTTTTAGTCTACCCAACCAAAAAATATTTGCACGCGGGGCTAATGTAGAAGGGTGTCTACCAATAAAAAGTAAATAAAATAAAAATGCTTCTTTTATTAATGACATCCGAGATGTCCCCGCGAGGGTCACCGCAGAAGTCCAAGATTGAGAAGTGCAACTGCAAGGGTCAGCGCCACTGCAAGGGTCAGCGCCGCTGCAAGGGTCACTGCGGCAATAACATTCGAAAGGTGCCTTGTAAGAGTCACCGCAGAAATCCAAGATTGAGAAGTGCCACTGCAAGGGTCAGCGCCACTGTAAGGGTCAGCGCCACTACAAGGGTCACTGCAGCAATGACATTCGAGAGGTGCCTCGTAAGGGTCACCGCAGAAATCCAAGATTGAGAAGTGCCATTGCAAGGGTCAGCGCCACTGCAAGGGTCAGCGCCACTGCAAGGGTCACTGTAGCAATGACATTCGAGAGATGCCTCGCAAGGGTCACCGCAGAAGTCCAAGATTGAGAAGTGCCGCTGCGAGGGTCACTACTACTGCAAGGGTCACTAAAGAAATGTTATTCGAGAAGTGCCACTGCTAGGGTTCCGGCAGAAACTCATATTGAGATGGAACCCACCGGGGAGTAGCTACCACGAGCAACCCCTCATCATGAAATGTCAGCCTTTAAAAGAATAATAATATTAACACTTTTCTTTCTCGTACAGGTTGCCTAGTTGAGCAA
Organism: Sambucus nigra; assembly: GCA_949130495.1. Classification (NCBI taxonomy): domain Eukaryota; kingdom Viridiplantae; phylum Streptophyta; class Magnoliopsida; order Dipsacales; family Adoxaceae; genus Sambucus; species Sambucus nigra. Next base: position 198,936,268 of record OX422221.1, on the reverse strand, counting down.
GCAGGGCTCGAACAGGCTAGTTGGGACCTCCTGGGAGTTTTGGCTTGGCAGCTGAGGGACAAGGTATGTTGATCAAGCTCAACCACTTAGCACTATTGGATTGAGAGAATACTAGTAGGAAGACACAGAAGTCACTCGAGACTACACACACTTCACACTCGGTCACAAGTGAAGTGAACAGCCAAAGAGCTGGCTACTCACAAAAAAATAAACTATTTATAAGAAAATGACTTTTTCCAGAAGAGGGGGTCCTCAAGGTCCCTCTCAAGAAAAACAACAATTTTAGAGGAGAGGAGTCCTTATGGTCTTCTCTCCCAAGATTTGCAAAATTGCACCACAAGTTACCGTTTGAAAAGATAACTACAAAATCTGATATTTTGTCTCCATTAGGGGACATATGTGCTTTTTGACTTTTAGTCGGCGCCAGGTGGCGCCTGCATGGGGGACAGGCAGGGCTGCCTACAGGTAGGGACAAATGGTACACTTCAGACATTGTTCCCCACCAACTCTCTCAATTTTGGCTCCCAAAATTTACCAACTCACCCCTAACGCCCTAGTATAAATAAACCTCTGGGCAAGGTCTAGAAAACAGACAATAGAAATTGCACTGTTACTCTGCCAAAATATCACCAGACCTACCTAAGTATTCTCTCCCTGCTCATTCTCATAGTGCTGATTGCCTTGTTCCTTCACTCCCCACTGACAGCCATGTGTTTCTCTTGAGAAAATTACTATTTTTTGCTATGAGAGTTCATCTTCTTGAAGGGAGTGAGTTAAAGCTTGAGTTCCATTGTTACCAAAAGGAGAAGTTTTCTTCAGAAGTTTCACCAGGAGACCTTGCAGGCACGTCCATTGGAGTGGGTCACGCCTCACCCTTTCCAGTTATTCATAGACCCTAGTCTCACTACCCTCCTACACCTACTCTAGACCTGGTGACCACCCCTCAGTCAATTGTACAAATTCCTAAAGACTTCCTAAGACTCTCGAATCTAAGGGAATCTAAAGGTTTCGTGAAGATATCAGCTATCTGGAGGTTGGTAGATGCAAAACTTGAAGATACGACATTTTCCTCTACAATCTCACGGATAAAGTGCTCGCGTATCCTAATGTGTTTTGTGCTTGAATGCTGGACTGGATTACGGGATATGTCTATCGCACTCGTATTGTCACAGGAAATATTCATGGTGTCCTATAATATCCCATAATCATCCAACATTTGCTTCATCCACAGAAGTTGCATGCAACAACTACCGGCGGCTATGTACTTAGCCTCCGCAGTAGACAAAGATATGACATTTTGCTTCTTTCTCAACCAAGAGAGAAGGGAAGAACCAAAGAAGAAACACTCACCATAAGTTCTCCTGCATCCATCTGCATCCTCGTCCCAATTGTCATATCAAAGGAATACCAAATGCCAAGTGAGAGAGTCCCACTCACGTATTTTATAATACCTTTAAGAGAGAGTAAGTGTGACTCTTTTGGGGGAACCTGATATCGCGCATAGACTCCAACACTAAATTCTATATGGGGACGACTGGTAGTCAAGTAGAGAAGACTACTTATCATACTTCGATACAAGGTTTGCTCTACGTCCTTACCTGAAGTGTCCTTGCTATGCTTAGTTGAGGTACTTATTGTTGTAGGTGCATTCTTAATGGAGTCTAGACTAAATTTCTTCACAAGGTCTCTAGCATACTTAGATTGGGCGATGTACATCCCATCCTCTAGGTGATGAACCTGGAGACCAAGGAAGAAACTAATATCACTAACCATGCTCATCTCAAACTCACTCTTTATCTCCTCCTCAAAGTGCTGAGCATGCTGGGAGCACATGGATCCAAAGACTATGTCGTCCACATAGACCTGGCAACCAAAATAGCACCGTCATCTCTCCTGATGAACAATGTCATATCAAATCCCCCTCTCTTGAAGCCACGGTCTAAGAGATAGGAAGTATGCCTTTCGTACCAAGCACAGGGTGCTTACTTCAAACCATACAAGGCTTTCCTCAGATAGTAGACATAAATCAGGGTGCTTAGGGTCTTCAAACCCTTTTTGGTTGTTCCACGTAAACCTCCTCCTATAAAATGCCATTTAAAAAGGCACTCTTGACACCCATCTTATATAACTTGAAGCGCAGATGACATGCTTGGCGAGGAGTAAGTGGATGGACTCAAGCCTCGCAATAGGAGCGAATATCTCGTCAAAGTCTACACCCTCAATCTGTGTGTAGCCGTGAGCGACAAACCTAGCCTTATTTCAAATAATGGTACCAGTCTCATCCACATTATTCTTGAAAATCAACTTGGTACCAATCACATTTGTCTCACTATGTCGGGGGACCAGTTTCCAGACATTATTCTTTCTAAACTGAATCAACTCATCCTGCATAACATATATCCAGTTTTCATCTTTGTGTGCTTCCTTATAGTTCTTGGGCTCGACTTTGGATGTGTAGCAGACATGGCTAACAACATTCTATAGATGAGCACGAGTCTTGACCCCAAGGGTGGGATATCCTAATATAGTAGAAGGATCATGACTCTTGCGAACCCAAGCAGGAGTGTCCCCTAAGTCAGGAATGGGATCCACCCTGGGTGTGGGAGGCATAAGGAGATCATTTGTAAGTGCATCACCCTCACCCAAAAGGTTAGAATCAATAAACGCCGATGGTTTATCATCTTGCACGGTGATGTTTATTGACTCCATAACCTTAGAGTTATTCAGGTTATACACCCGATAAGCTCTTCTAGATGATGAATAACCTAAAAATATCCCCTCATCGCTCCAGGAGTCAAACTTTCCTAATTGCTCTATATCCTGTAGGATGTAGCATTTGCTCCTAATGGCAAGTAAATATGAATGGTTGGGCTTCTTTCCAGTCCACAATTCATAGGGTGTGTTAAGAGTGTGTGGAAGAAGATATACCCTATTCATCATGTGGCATGTGGTATACACTGCCTCTACCCAAAATCTTCTTGCAACATTACGGCCTAAAATAATAGATATATCCATCTCCTGAATCGTCCGATTCTTCCTTTCAATAATCCCATTTTGCCGAGGAGTCCTAACGGTCTAAAGTTCTTATTTGATCCCAAGGCTATCACAGAAAAGATTTACTTTTGCTTCTTTAAACTTATTGCCATTGTCACTTTGTATTCTGTTGATATAGAGACGTGTTGATTTTGCAGGATACGACACTTGGTCGTAACAAAGTCCATAGCATCGTATTTCTCTTATAGAAAACCTACAATAGAGTAGCGTGAGAAATCATCTACCATTATGAGTATGTATCTCTTACCACCTAAACTTTCAGTACGAGTAGGACCCATAAGATCCATATGTATTAACTCAAGAATGCGAGTGGTGGTAATGGAATTCAACTTTTGATGGGGGCTAAGAATTTTCTTTCCCAACTGGCAGGGTCCACAAACTGCGCAAGTTGGATTTCCATGCGATGGTAAGCCACATACTATGACTTTTTTGGCTAACTTTTTTAAATCTCAAAAGTTCACATGACCTAGACATTAGTGCCACAGATCCATAGAAGTGATTGTGGTCCTATTGTAGAGAAATAATGACTCAGGCATGATCCCATAACAATTGTCTTTAGTCTTCACTCCATGTAATAAAAGTTTACCTGTTTGATCATAGACATGGCATTTATTCCGGTTAAACTTTACTTCAAGGTCAGCGTCGCACAACTGGCTAATGCTGAGTAAATTTTCCTTCAATCCTTTAACGAACAACACATTCTCTAGCTTAGGAAATCATGGTAACTCTACAATGCCTCGTCCTACTATGCTAGACTTACTCCCATCTCCAAAAGTGAATTTACCTTCCTTATGATCCTCGAGGGAGGTAAACAAAGAGACGACACTAGTCATGTGCCTGGAGCAACCACTATCGAAGTACCACTACAGGGAATTATGTGCTTTAGATCAACATGAGGAAAAAGGGCTTTTGCGTTATGTTAGTAACCCAATTAGTGGTAACCTTATGTTTTCCCTTGTCATTGTTGACTCTGGTCGAGATTTTAGAAGTGTCCACTAACAACATAGAAATTCGTTGGAACTCTTCTACTATACTCTGAGATGTGGAGACTCGAAACTCAACTCGCTCCTTCTCAAAATCAGTAGTTGCATGAGGCGGAGCAAAAGTACATCGTGTCCGACCCAAACTATAGTAAAACTCATGATGGCAGCCCTTTCTTTTGCAGTAAGTACAGAAATATGTAGAATTAGGCCAACTTCGGTTTGATTTTCTAGGATAAAATCTCTTTTGGTTGCTAGGTGGGTGGCCATTAGGATTTATAATAAACTCGGGAACCGGTTCTAATGTCGTATGGGATGTGGAAGGGCCATAAAAATATATTCTCATCCTCTCACCTAAACCCAAAGAAAGGGGTAGGAGCATCTTTCCCATCTTACCAGATCGGTCCTCAATTCTTACCTTGACTTCCTGAGCTCTCTCAAGGTCCTCGGTGAGTTGGGCAATAAGGGCTTCCAGTTTCTTTCGAATGTCCAGGGAGGAATGGAGCTCACTCATTAGATCATCCACTTGATTAGTCAAGTCCTCTTTTTCTTTCACAAACACACTTTCACTCTCTCTAAAAACATTCTCTCTCTCAACACAGGCTCTCTCTCTCTCTCTCTCTCTCTCTCAAAGCAGTGCATATGAGGGACTCTCTCTCTCTCTCTCTCTCTCTCTCTCTCTCTCTCTCTCTCTCTCTCTCTCTCTCATCTCTCCTAATTCCTTCTCTAGAGCTGTAATCCTAAGAGCTAACAGTTTGTTACATTTTTTTGGTTTTGAAAGTATCAGCATATAAATCACTATACGCGCGTCCGAGATCACTCTCGCTCTCACTTGCATCTTCCTCCCTCTCACTCACACTACTATCACTGTCGAGGTGTCCTTGTGATCTTACATCTTCATCGTCGTGAGGATCACTATTTGTACCCACATGACTAGCCATGAATGTGGTGAAGTTACATTCATACGATGACTCGTCTCCAGAGTCCATCGACTCGACCTCACTATCACCACTAAGGGTAGTGTTTAATGTCGATTTGGATTGGTCTTGACGTTTCAACCTAGTTGCACACTCAAACCCCCTATGACCTCTATCACCGCACTTAAAACATCTCTCACTATCTTTCTTAGAGGTGTACTTTTTATCTTTCTCAAATTTCTTTTCATATTTGTTTTTCTCAAAAATATTTTTATCTTTAAAATTTCCATTTTTCTTTAATTTGAGAAATTTCTTGAAATTTTTTGCAAAAAGGACCAAATTATCTAAGTCAAAATCAGAATCAGACATCTCTTCCTCTTTTTTTTAAAGGACTCACCTTTCTTTGACCCCTCACTCTTTCTGACCTCGGCTCTAAGGGCTACCCCTTTATCTTTTGATTTTATCATTTTAGGGAACATGTCAATTTCATAGGTCTGTAGGTCTCCAACTAACTCCTCTAATTTCACCGTATTCAGATTACTTAATGAATTTAACACAGTGACTTTGGGGATAAATCTCTAAGGAAGTGATCTCAAAATTTTCTTAACTACCCTAGTATCAGGAATGTGATCTCCTAAATTAAAACAAGTGTTCACGATAAATAAGCGTGCATAAAATTCAACGAAACACTCATTTTCATGCATGGAGATAGTTTCAAACTAAGTAGTTAAGTTTTTCAATTTAGATTCTTTTACTGCATTTGTGCCTTTATGGGTAAGTTGTAAAAATCCTATGTTTCTTTAGACGTGGTACACGTCATGATGCGTCGGAACTCCTCAGGTGTGACGGCTCCAGAAATGGCACTTAGCCCACGTGAGTTAAATGTGCTCCATTTAAATTCATCCTCAGTCCGTGCAGTCACATATTTTAAAGTAGTTACATTTTCTACAGTGACAGTGGGAGGCATCCACCTTCTTTCACACATAACCCAGACACGTTCATCAATAGCGTTTAGGTGAGATTTCATGTGTATTTTCCAATAGGCATAATTTGGCCCGTCAAAAGTTGGAACTTTATTATATGAGTTATAAAGTGAAATTGAGCTTTTTCAAAATAATCAATTTTTAGAACAAAATTGATATCAATGAAAAAAATTTGCGAAAGAATTACATGGTAAGATTGTGTAAATGGCTCTGATACCAATTTGAGAGTTCGCCAGCAATCAATGTCAAACTTATTTAATTAAATTCCAATTTTATTCCCAACAAGTCTTAATACTCACAAACAAATGTGATTGAACAAAGAATTAATCTAAGCATGCAAGATAATCAACGTTGAGGAAAAATCCCCCATAGGGGCAAAACTATCTTATTTTCACTATAATTTTGAAAAGAGCGGTTTACGCGGATTACAATTAAAATACAAGTAATGACATACGAAATACCCTCAAGCGTCGATTTCGTTGTCGTCGGTTAGAGTTCCCGTAAGAGCTCTAGAAGGTCAGCAATGGAAAAACTTCATCTTCTCCACAAATGTTCTCCAGATAAGTAGTATAATATCCCTTGGGGTTTAGAGGATTCACATATAGAATTGGGAAATATTTGTGCATAAAAAAGGTACTGAAACCTTAAAATATGAAGTCAAGAAATGGGGTCTATTTTGTAGAAACGGAGATATGTAGACCTCAAAAAATGTGTAGCACAAAAACTATTTAAATAGGACATTGAGGTGGTGCGTCGTTTGAACAAAACACGGTGTTGTTGTAGCGAGATGGAATCTCGTTCGAACGAGATACGATGTCGTTCGAATGACATCAGTGACGTGTCACAGAAAAACTCCTTTAAAATGATTCCGCATGTTTATCCTCTTCCAGACTTCAAAAATTTCTTTAAAACAATATTCCCAATTATTTATGCAAATAATTCAAACACTTCAATTAAATTATTTTTTACCATATGTACGTGGAGTATTGGGAACTGTTGAAGTGTACATTGCTTGACACATGATGCACGTACAAAGATGATGGATTCATGAATTCAGATCGAGGACATCGAGGATGGTATCATACATACTTAATTGTAATCGAGGGTACTTGGAAAAATCTTAGAGTCTACCTCGGACATTTACAAATCATGTCTTTACAGGATGAGTCTCCTAAAGTCAATGAGGTCCTAGATGGAATATCTCAAGGCCTAATAATTATTCATAATGTGACCTGATGGAACTCACAATGTGAGTCACCCAGTCAGTTCTTATCCTTGATGGAAGGGAGTGGTCTGGTATTGACATGTTTTCAGGAGGTCATGAAACTTTACTGTCTCAAAGACTCAATTGAGAGGACTTTTAGATGTATAAAGTGTCTTGGTCAAGTACAAAACTCTTTGGCAGAAGGCATAACTTTATTATTTTTTGGAAGGAATAACCATTGGAAGGGCTCAAAGGTGGATAGTATGGCTTATAAATTATTGGTAACCGGGCGTGGTTCTAGTTGTATACTAACCACAAGGGTAATGATGTGAGATATGGAAGCTTCAGGCGAGTTCTTATGAAAAGAGAACTAATGTGTAGCTCGACGAGGTTCCTCCATCTATTTGAAATCTTTGGCAACAAAGCTTTCATCCATATTACATCCTATGTGGTTGAGGGCTTTCAAATTCGATATCAAGGTGAGCACACGTTAGTTCTGAACCTCCATATGGAGGTTGTTGATCATGATCTCTATCCGGTCATTTTTTAAGGTGTGATTGACCATCGAACCGTCTTTCTCTCTTTAACGAGTGACGAAGGTGCCAACTATCTATTTCTCTAGTTGTTTAAGCATTTCCAACACTTTATGGATGATTCCAAGTTCATCATTATATTCATACTTCTTTAGGAATGCATAACATACATTGTCATATGTTTTGGAGATCCCTTCACAATTCAGACCCATATACGAGCTAAAGGCTCCTACAGATAAAGTGGAGAAGAATATACGCTCTAAAACTCTTAGGGCTAAATCCCGAACCTACATTTGAAGGTGGTAGTTGGATAAATGAGCAGATAGGGAGCCTAGTGCTTTATACAATATGAAGAATGGCGTCTTGAACTTTTTTGGCAATCGAGATTGTAGAGAGAATGACATCTTCTTGATGATTATAAGATCGTCCATAATTTGCATCTTATTCATGGATTCTTAGAGGATACGCAATTTAGATTATACATGTGTTATCTCCTGGTTCGTAGGTGGAGGGTAAACCTCATCGGCTGATGGAGGAACTATAGATTAAGCAAATGGGGAGCCTTAGAAGGCAGTGTTGGGGTTCTCAGGGTAATGATGTTAGGGCTTAAAGAATCCATAAGGGGAAAATGGTATATGTAAGTGGGAGGTGTGGGCATTAACGGGATGATCCGATGCTAGAACTAGTGCACACAGATCCTCAAAATTTGTTGATACTTCCTCGACGACCACTGCAAGTAGTGTACCGGTATTGGATATTGGGGGAGGAATTACATTCCCTCGTGTTTCGATCATATCAACATCCTCTTGCAGCCGAACCAAATCTTAGACATGTGCCTTGATTTCGAACTACATGGTATTCCATTCGTCGATATTGTTTTCATGTTATCTTAATATCTGATCCATCACAGATGGAGCTTGGTCTTCTTCAATAGACATGGAGCGTACTATAGAGAATAAATCGTTGTTGGTGAGAAAACTGATGAAAACTACATGATCGCATGGAGCACAAACTCAAGTTTCTAGGGTAATAACTTAGTGCGAATTTTCTATTGATGATAATAACTATGGAAAAAGTCGGTACACTTTCATTCAATTTTTTGTGGACATAAGGACTGAAAGAAAGATAATACATAGGGGGAGAAAGACTCACATATCTATCACTTTTTCTAATGATATTCTTTATCTATTTAACCATATGTGGACGGTATTTAATTTTTTAATTTTTTAATTTGTTTGGATGTATACTCAAGTGGGGAGAACATAACAGAGTCCCATTGGATTCGGATAAATAACGGTGAGCTATCAATTTTCGTACGAGGAGCGAGGAAGTTATAGATTGTGGTATATTATTTTCTCAAAGTAAAAATGTGGGTTGGGGAATCCAACGTAAGGGAATTATTTTTTGGCGATACCTTATGGATTCATACTATTTTATCTTCCATGTAAAAACGGATGACATTCAGCCTAGAATCTAAGGTTTTTTTTACTAGCATTCGGTCGTCTGACAATTATTTTGAAAAAACTTCATAAATGAATGGACCATAATTATATCTTCTTTTTTTCAATAGGATGTGCACTTAGATATTTTTCTATATGAGAAAAGGAAATGCAACTCAGTGATTAGTGTATTGATTTTCATTTACATGGACTATGATATACCAGGTTTCTTGGACTGAGCAAACTTTAAGGTACATGTGAAATTTCTTTATCCTGGTACTAAATAGTTGTGAAAGCCTACTCGATATGCCCAGTACTGAACAAACTTCAAACATTCCCTCTCGATGAGACTTTGGGATCGAGTGAGAAATTTCCCAATATACTAGACAGCTGGATGATAAAAGTGATAATATTCATCGTCCACTAACCTTTCGGCTAACCCCTTTTAGCCTCAAGGGTATAGGGTTTTCACAATATGAAAATCAAGACTATGTAGTTCTTGATGCAAATAGGTAATCTTTATTTTTACATACTCTGATGTTTATTTTATAGCGAGGTCCTCCGCGCATACCTATACGTTTTTAAAAAATTACAATGTTGTATATGGGGACCTCGGCACATATCTATAGTGTGAGGGACACTAAAAGTAAGAATGCTAAATAGTTATAAAAATTTACAAAAAGTAGTCATGCGGGGGAGGGATAGTGAGTATATTAAGAATGAATCATAAGGATAGTTCAGGTTCTCTTGATTTATCCCCATCAGAGACACCATTATGACATAGACAGGAAATCTAGCTACGACATACAATATTGATTTCCTGTGGTAGAAAAATTAGTCCACATTGGAGTCGCCACAGTGGTGTTACGGGCCTCAAGTGATAATACGCCGGGGGGGGGGGGGGGGAACTATCTATGTGGATGCAAGAGTGATTATCGCCGATAAACATCTCCCCCTCAGGATGGGTAATCAGTTTGACATGGGTCGATGATTTTCCCCTGTAAGCCATTATTCACCATGTCCAGTTTTTTGTGCAAATCCCTAGTTTTTAGTCTTAGGGGATTTAAGACAGTTTGATACCTCTTTTGGAGGATAAGAGAGGTGAGATATGATTTCGTATATACAGGGACAATATATTGTGAGATATATTGTCATGGAATTTGCTCACGAGAAGGACTTTGTGTTGCGCCCTAGTACTCGTGTAGCCATGAGATCAAAGCATATGCAGTTTACTTGTACACTTATTCTAATTTGATGTGCATGAAAATGTACGAGTTATAATAGAAGGGAATATTCGATGTGTAGGATGTAGGGTAGCATAGGTGGAGGTTCAGAATGGGAGTCGACCCAAGGTTTCAAACAAAGAAATCCATCATCTATTAGGTGATAACTGACTCAAAGGTGTTGTAAAACCTTAGAACATATTTGGAGGTGTACAAGGGTAGATGTGTAAAACAACTAGTGTTATACGGTTAAGAAATCGAGTAAAACACCACATCTTGGGGTCAAAGTGAACCAAAAGGAGAAGGGGGTTAGACTAGAAATTGAGGCATCCCTAACCAATAATAAGCCAAAAGACATGCTATGTGTCTTGGGCTTCACAATTTTAGTACAATATAGTGCCTATGTACCCAAGGAGACATGGGATGAAAGCTAACGTAATTATAACAAGCGAAACATATTTACGAGTGTAGGCGACGAGATACTAGGTATACAATATGCAACATTATGATATTTATGGAGCCTAGTCCTTAATATATCATTTTCATTTTGTTAGATTGATATATTTATATGTAAAAATAATACATTAATGAATGGCCGATGACTAAAAAATATTTATATGAAAACACTTATTCAGGGATGCCATCATAACAATGGCCTTTGTTCCCTCGAAGAATTGGTGGGGGTAGCTAGATTTTAGACTTCGGCTTTGCAAAGTTTTGGGCTGACTCGACTCAATAACATATTCCTCTATTTTGAAAAGTTTGTTTTCATGTTTGTATTTAGTCATTATGGCATTTAAGTAGCATTTATTTAACATACGATCATATCAATTTGAAAAAAATAGATGTTGATTTTGAAACCAGGCTTTAAAATATAAACATCGTAAAGTGCATACATAGTCCCCTAAACCATGGTCGGGATATGAGCTAAACATATACGGATATTTTATCACTATATATATATGTGGTATGGCCCAAAGATTCATGAAGAGTTTCTGTACCCTAGTATCGTGAACCATTTTTTTTCGAGGGAGTGTCCCCACTTGAGGTGCCCATTTGGGTAGAGATCCGTTTATATAGGTAGAGCTCTGTTTACAAGTGACGACTTGCCCCAAATGCGTGCAAAGATCCGCCTCTATTTTTGGAGGAAGGGACTTTTCAAAAGTACGAGCTTCCCAAGAGGGGGAAGTGAGTCCATGGAAATATGATATTTCCTTGAAGGGAAAGCGAATTTTCTGAAGTACTAACTTCTTTGGGACTTTTTAGAATGAAATAAAGTATCTCGGGCACTCGGGCTTGAAGGAAGTTATAAAACCGAATAAATTTTGGGTTTTTAGGTGCTCTAAAGCTGAGTGGTAACGTCCTTTTATAAGGGTTTGTGTAGGGCCTTTGACCGATGGGTCATCCCTAGGCTTGACCAATCGATCATATACAGTGACATGTGTAGTGCGGATGTGAGCCGAGGGGAACGTGTATCACACAAAAAATATTTTTAATGATCTCCCCACTATTACAAAAAAAGGGCGACCGATCCGTCAAAGCCCTCCGGGGCATTTAACCGATCAGTTAACGAACCTCCAGAGTCGTTTTAGCCCATTTATGTTCTTCTTTAATTTGTATTTTGCTCCTCATAAGTCCTCGTGGTTTTTCATTTGGCTTTGATTTTTAAGGGTATCTTTATGGACGGGATAAAAATAACCCACACCGTGATTGCAAATTGGTGTTTCCACGCATGTCATTTACACAATTGCATCGGTGTTTCTATAATTTATTTTAGCGGCACGTGACATGAGCGTGCCACTTTTTTGGCAATTTTGTTGTTAAATTACATTTCACCCCACCCCCCCTCCCCGCGCCTTATTATCTAGCTTAAGCCTCCGTTTTTCAAATTTTCTAACATATTCTCAACCCATGAAGTACACAACTTCACCTATTATTTTTTCAAGTTGTTATAGCATCGTATGAAGTGATCGTGCCTCTTTTCGAGTAGTTTTATCACCAAACACCCTATCTTCATGGTTAATCATTCATTATTTGAATCTTCTACCAAATTCTCACCCCGTGAAGCAGTCAATTTGACCAATTGTATCCAAAGGTTATTGTAGTGTCGTGCGACGTGATTGTGCCTCTTTTTGGACAGTTTTACATGTTGACCCCTAACACCATATTTTTAAGGTTAAGCTTTCATTGTTTGAATTTTCTTTCAAATTCTCAACATGTGAAATACACGGCTTCACTAGTTATGTGTAAACGTTAATTATGTGTTGTGTGATGTGATCATGCCTATTTTTTGTACTTTCATTATTAAATTATGTTTCACCCCCACATGCCATATTTTCAAGCTTAAGCCTCGGTTTTTTAAATTTTCTACCAACTTCTCTATTCCTGAAGTTCACTACTACATCAGTTGTTTTTACAAGTTATTTTAGTGTCATGTGATTTTATTTTTCCTCTTTTTGGGTACTTTAGTCTTAAATTGTAATTTCACTCCTCAATGCCCTAATTCAAGCTTAAACCGTTATTTTTTGATTTTTTTAACTAAATTCTCAACATGTACAGTACGCGATTGCACCATTTATTTTTTTCAAGTTATTTTAGTGTCGTGTGACGTGTTCGTGCCTCTTTTTGCATAGTTTGTTTTGTTAAATTATATTTTCACGCCCTATTTTAAAGCTTAATCCTTTGTTCTATAAATTTTTAATGAAATTCTTAAGCACGGATTGTTTATAAAAGTTATTTTAGTCTCGCGTGACATGATCATGACTATTTCGATCCATTTTGTTGTTAAATTAAATTTTCAACCCCTAATGCCATATATTCAAGCATAAGCCTTATTTTTTTTAATTTTCTACCAAATTCTCAACCTTTGAAGTACACGAATCTACCAGTTGTTTCTATAAGTTATTTTAGTGACGTACGACATAATCATGCCTCTTTTGGGTTGTTTTGTTACTAACTTACATTTTCACTCCCAAACACCTTACTTTCAAGTTTAAGGCTTCGTTTTTTGAATCTACTACCAAATTCTCAACCCATGAAGTGCACGACTGTAATGGCTGTTACTAAAAGTTATTTTAGTGCAGTCGTATGTCACCGTGCCTATTTTCGAGATATTTTGTTATTAAATTACATTTTCACCCCCTAACTCCCTATTTTCAAGCTTAAGCCTTCATTTTTTAAATCTTCTACCAAATTCTCAACCCATGAAGTACATGACTGTACAAGTTGTTTCTACTAGTTATTTTAGTGCCATGTGATGTGATCGTTCCTCTTTTGGGGAAGTTCTATTGTTAAATTGTGTTTTCATCCCCCAACGCCATATTTTCAAGCTTAAGCCTTAGTGTTTTGAAATTTCTACCAAATTCTCCACCCAAAAAGTAAATAATATCACCGGTTTCTACAAGTTATTTTAGTGTCACGTGATTTGATCGTTCCACTTTTCAAGAAGTTTTGTTGTTATATTATGTTTCTTGGCTCCAAATGCCCTTTTTTCAAGCTTAAGCCTTTGTTTTTTTTTATTTTTCAACCGAATTCTTAACCCATGAAGTACAGGACTACACCGGTTGTTTCTACAAGTTAAATGAGTGTCATGTGATGTGGTCATACCTCTTTTTCAAAAGTTTTGTTGTCAAATTATATTATACCCCCTTAACGCCCAATTTTAAGCGTAAGCCTTTGTTGTTTAATTTTCTATCATTTCTCAACCTGTGAAGTACACAAGGGGACTAGTTGTTTCTATGAGTTACTTTAGTGTTGTGTTATGTGAACGTGCCTCTTTTCAGGAAATTTTATTGTTACATTACGTTTTCACCCCCTAACGCTCTATTTTCAAGCTTAAGGCATGGCTTTATTAATTTTTCTTCCAAACTTTCAATCCATGAACTAAACGACTACTAAGTTTATTTCTATTCTTTTGTTTAGTGTCATGTGATGTGGTCATGTCTCTTTTTCGACATTTTACATTTTCACCCCTACTGCCCTATTTTCAAGTTTATGCATTTTTTTTTTAATTTTCTACCAAATTTTCAGTCCGTGAAGTACATGACTGCACCGATTTATTCTAAAAGTTAGTTTTGTGTCATGTGGCACGATCATCCCTCTTTTCAAGCATTTTTGTTATTAAATTAAGTTTTCATTCCCCTATTGTAAAGGTTATTTCTTAATTTACGCTTTTCACCCCTAATGCCCCTTTTTCAAGCTTAAGCCTCTATTTTTTGAATTATCTACCAAATTCTCAACCTGTGAAGTATGCTTATGCACCAGTAATTTCTACAATAAGTTTAGTACCTTGTGATGTGAGCATCTTACTTTTGATCTCGTTTTGTCATTATATTACATTTTGACCGCCTTAACGCCCCATTTTCAAGCTTAATCCTTGATTTTTATATTTCTATCAAATTCTCAACCCATGAAGTACACAAGTGAATTGATTGTATCTAAAAGTTATTTTTTGTGCCATATGACATGATCTTGCCTCCTTTTGGATACCTTCGTTATTAAATTATGTTTTCACTGCCCCCCCCTCCCCAACGCTCGATTTTTAAGCTCGATCCTGGGTTTTTGATTTTCTTACCAAATTATCCACCTGTGAAATACACAACTACACAATTTGTTTATAAAATTTAGTAGAGTGACGTGCGACATGATCATGCCTCTTTTGGGGAAGTTTGGTTGTTACATTATGTTTTTACCCCTAACGCCCTATTTTTCAGCTTAAGCATTCATTTTTAATTATAAATGAAATTATAAATCGTGAGGTACCCGATTGCACTGGCTATTTCTACAAGTTACTTTAGTATTATGTGTCGTGATCGTGCCTCTTTTTGGCAGTTTTGTTATTAAATTAAGTTTCTCCCCCTAACGTCATATTTATAAGATTAAGCCTCCATTTTGTGAAGTTTCTACCAAATTCTCAAATTGTAAACCACACGACTACAACAGTTGTTTTAATGTCGTGTGATGTGATCGTGCCTCTCTTCAGGAAGTTTTGGTTTTAAATTACCTTTTCCCTCCCTAATGCCCTATTTTCAAGTTTAAGCCTTCGCTTTTTAAATTTTCTACCAAATTATCAACTTGTGAAGTACACGATTGCAGTGTTTCTACAAGTTAGTTTAGTGCCGTTGGATGTGTTCATTCTCTTTTTTTACTTTTTTTTTTATAAATTACATTTTCACGCCCTAAGGCCCTATTTAAAATCATAAGCCTTCATTTTTTAATCTTTTTACCAAATTCTCAACTCTTAAGTTCATTACTTCACTGGATTTGTTTATAAATTAGTTTAGTGCCGTGTTACGTGATCGCATCTCTTTTTAAGTAGTTTTATTATTAAATTACATTTTCACCCCTAACCCACTATTTTCAAGTTTAAGCCTGTGGTTTTCAAACTTTTCTACTAATTTCTAAATACATGAAGTACACGAATGCACTGATTATTTATATAAGTTAGTTTAGTGTAATGTTACATGATCGTGCCTCTTTTCGGGTAATGTTGTTATTAAATTGTATTTCCCCCTAACTCCATATTTTCAAGCTTAAGCCTTCATTTTTTGAAAATTCTATCGAATTCTCAAACCGTGAAGTACACGACTGCACCAGTTGTTTATTAGAGTTAGTTTAGACTCATATTACATATTCGTGACTATATTTAGAAAGTTTTATTCTTAAATTATATGTTCACCACCTAAGGCCCTATTGTCAAGCTTAATCATTTGTGTTTTGAATTTTCTAGCAAATTCTCAACCCGTGAGGTACATGAATGTTCCAGTTATTTATAAAAGTTAGTTTGGACTTGTCTGATATAATCATACCTCCTTTTAGTAAGGTTTATTGTTAAATTATATGTTCACCCACTAACGATCTATTTTTAAGCTTAAGCCTCAAGTTTTTGAAATTTCTACTAAATTCTCAACCCGTGAAGTACACGACTGCGTCAATTATTTCTACAAGTTAGTTTAGTTTTGCGTGGCATGATCGTGCCTCTTTTCGGTAAGCTCTTTGTAAGATTACAATTTCACCCCCTACCGCCCTATCATGAAGCTTAAGACTTCATTTTTTGAATTTCCTACCGAATTCTCAAACTGTGAAGTACAAGAATGCAACGGTTGTTTATAAAAGTTAGTTTAGTCTCGTGTGACATGACTATACCTATTTTTAGGAAATTGTTTTGTTAAATTATATTTTCAGCCCATAATACCCATATTTTAAGCCTGAGCCTTGTTTTTATAATTTTCTACCATGTTCTTAACCCGTGAAATATTTGACTAGACCGATTATTTCTACAAGTTAGCTTGGTGACGTGTGACATGATCATGCCTCTTTTTGGGAAATTTGGTTGTTAAATTATGTCTTCATCTCCTGATATTCTATTTTCATGGTTAAGCCTTGATTTTTTTTTTAATTTCTACAAAATTCTCAACCTGTGAAGAACACGACTGCATCGATTGGTTCTCCAAGTTAGTTTAATCTTGTGTGATGTGATCATTCCTCTTTTTTGAATGTTTGTTTTGTTAAATTATATTTTCACTCCCTAACATCCTATTCAACAGTTTAAGCCTTCATTTTCTTAATTTTCTACCAAATTCTTAACCCATGAACTACATGACTACTCCAGTTGCGTTTAAAAGTTATTTTAGTTCCATGTGGCTTCATTTCATGTGCTTTTATTATTACATTATCTTTTCACCCCTTAACACCCTACTTTCAAGTTTAAGCCTTCATCTTTGAATTTTCAAACTAAGGTCTCAACTGTGAAGTAAACGAGTGCACCAATTATTTTTACGAGTTAGTTTAGTGTCTTGTTACATATTTATTCCTATTTTTTCGTAATTTTTTTTATTAAATTATGTTTTTCGCCCGAACACCTTATTTTCAAGCTTAAGCCCTCATTTTTTTAATTTTTCTACGAAATTCGCATCCGTGAAGTACACGAATGCATCGGTTATTTATACAAGTTAGTTTATTCTCATATGTGTGTCTCTTTTAGGATACTTTTGTTGTTAAATTATATTTTCACACCCTAACGCTCTATTTTTAAGTTTAAGCCTTCAATTTTTGAATTTTATACCAAATTCTCACCCCATGAAGTACGCAATTGCACCTATTATTTCTAAAAGTTATTTTAGTGTCGTGCGACATGATTGTGTCTCTTCTCAGACAATATTGTTTTAAATCACATTTTCACCCCCTAACACCCTATTTTTAAAGTTAAGGCTTCTTTTTTTGAGTTTTCTTCCAATTTCTCAGTCTATGAAGTACACGATTGCACCAGTTATGTCGACAACTTAATTTAGTGTTTTGTGACTTGATTGTGCCTATTTTTGGTAGTTTTCTTATCAAATTATGTTTCATCCCCACATGCCATATTTTCAACCTTATGCCTAAATTTTTTGAATTTTCAAACAAATGCTCAATTTGTGAAGTTAATAACTGCAACCATTGTTTCTATAAGTTATATTAGTATCATGTGACTTAATCATGCCTCTTTTAGGGTAGTTTTGATTTTAAATTATATTTTCACTCCCTAAAGCCCTATTTTCAAGCTTTAGCCTTCATTTATGATTTTTTTACTAAATTCTCAACATGTGAAGTACAGAATTACACCGGTTGTTATTACAAGTTAGGTTTTTATTGTGTGACATGTTCGTGCCTTTTTTGCATAGTTTGTTTTGTTAAATTACATTTTCACACCCTAATTCCCTATTTTCAGGCTTAAGCCTTCATTTTTTTAAATTTTCTACAAAATTCTTAACTCGTGAAATACTCGACTGCACTAATTGTTTATAAAAGTTATTTTAGTCTCGTGTGACATGATCGTGCCACTTTTCGGGAAATTTTATTTTCAAATAAAATTTTCACCCCCTTAATATCCTATTTTCAAGCTTAATCCTTTGTTGTTTGAATTTTCTATTAAATTCTCAACCCGTGAAGTACATGATTACACCTGTGGTTTCTAAAAGTTAGTTCATTGCCTTGCGATCTGAATGTGTTTCTTTTTTACCGGTTTTATTTTTAAATTATGCTTGCACCCCTAACGCTCTATTTTTAAGCTTAAGCCATCTTTTTTTAAATTTCTTCTAAATTCTCAACTATGAAGTACACGACTGCATTGGTTATTTCTACAAGTGAGATTAGTGCCATGTGACATCATGTTGTCTCCTTTCGATATTTTTATTAACAGATTTGGTTTTCATCCCCTAACGCCCTATTTTCAAGATTAAACGTCAATTTCTAGAATTTTCTACCAAACTCTGTGCTCGTGAAGTGCAAGACTACACCGGTTGATTCCACAAGTTAGTTTAGTGACATGATCGTGCCTATTTTCGGGGAAGTTTTATTATGAAGTTCTATTTTCACCCCCACCCCAATGCCTTATTTTCATGCTTAAGCCTTCATTTTCGAATCTTCTTACCAAATTTTCAAACCGTGAAGTACAAGGCTGGGCGTGTTATTCATAAAATTTAGTTTAGTGTCATCTGACATGATAATGCCTCTTTTTAGGTAGTTTAATTGTTAAATTATATTTTCACCATCTAATGCTGTGTTTTTAAGCTTCAACCTTATTTTTTTAATTTCTCCCAAATTCATAACTCGTGAGGCATACCGCTGTACCGATTGGGTCCATAAGTTATTTTTGTACCGTGTGACGTGATCATGCCTCTTTTCAGAAAGTTTTATTATTAAATTATGTTTTCACCCCCTAACTCCCTATTTTCAGGCTTAAGGCTTGGCCTTTTTTTAAAATTTCTACCAGATTTCAACCCTTTAAGTACATGACTGCATAGGTTATTTTTACAAGTTAATTTTGTGCCATCTGATGTGGTAGTGTCTATTTGGGGGGAAGTTTTATTATTAAATTACGTTTCACCCCTTAACACCTTATTTCCAAACTTAAGCCTTCGTTTTTGAAATTTGTACCAAAATCTCAAATTGTGAACTACACTGGTTGTTTCTACAAGGTAGTTAGTGTCCTGTGACATTATCGTCCCTCTTTTATGATAATTTTAGTGAATAACGTTTTCACCCAATAACACCCTATTTTCAAGCTTATGCCTTCGGTTTTTTGAATTTTCTAGCAAATGTTCAACCCATGAGGCACACGAATGCACCGATTGCTTTTACAAGTTAATTTAGTGCCACGTGAAGTAATTATGCCATTTTTGGGCAGTTTTGCTTCTAAATTACATTTTTAACCCCTAACATCCTATTTTCAAGTTTAAGCCTTGATTTTTAGAATTTCAATATAACAACTCACATTAGACTTAACAATTAGTAAATTAGAGTTTAAGATCTACATTACATTCTAAGAAACTACATAGTACACATTACAAATTGGAATCCTCATCACCGGCCCAACTAAAATTACCAAACTAGATCGAGATTACATTTTATAACCAAAATAAATCTACTCATATAAAGTATCTAGGAATTTATATATATTTGGATTACAATCCAAAATGGATTGATAGTCGGTAGAAGCTTCCAAGTTATCCATGCTACTAGTGAGACGCTTTGGGGCCTGTAAGGCTGACCACAATTTGTTATTAATATACGCCGAGTAAAACAATTACTTGAGCTTTACAAATTCTCAAAAAAGTGACTCATAGTTCATATGCTCCTTGATCTTCATTTTGGATATGTCTACATTTTCAAATTGGTAGCCGAATCGACTTTACAAGTATTTTTTCCTCAACTCTTACCCAATGATAGTAAAACACAACCTCTTTAAAGTATATATAGTCTAGTTAAAAGTTGTTAGGAAAGACACCATACTAAGACATTTCTTCTTTAACGAGGTTTTTTTCTTTATCAGTTAACCTAAATATATGTAAGAGTCTTATATGAAAAGTCATTGCTTTGTAACGGAGTATTTTTCTCGTACAACCCTGATTGGAATACATAACCATTAGTTAATACTTCTTAAACCCATGTGCCATTAAATTGGGTCCATTAGCGAGACGAGCAAGCCTGATCATGTAATCACCCATCTTCAACAACAAAAATTATATATTACATAAGTTAATTTGATACTTTTTAAATCTTGTAATTATTTATCCTTTAATATGGGACTTTTGACATAATAATTACCTTTAGTGGCACCCAAAGTCTAAATTCACTATCTGAATGTGAACCCGTTCTTTGTTTTTTATTGTGTCTGGATGCATTATATATTTTACATTGAATTGAAAATTTTATCAAGAAGGTGATCACTATATTAGGTAATAACACAAAGTAAAATTACAACACGAACTTACTCTCTCCATTTATCGAATCTTTATGGGTTTCAAACATATAATGAGCCACTTACTCATATTATAAACTTGGCACTTTATCTCAGTTTCCCTTGACTTGACCACCCTCATCGAAGAACTCATCCCATTCATTTACAATGTTAGCGTCGGGCATATATTCCCCACTAAACACAGATAGCTCCATAGTAATGTATTCCTCCGCGATGGATCCTTCAATATATCTCATATTCTTAACATACTCTTTAAAAACTTTCATCAAGCTATATATTGAAGATATTAAAACTTGGAAAACCATATATTAAATTAATTAAAGTAAATTAAAATATGGCCAACTTATATTAGTAAGTTGACTTTTTAAAGAGTTACATTGATTAACATCCTAATGGGCCGCAAATAAGCGCCTCATCACATAAGGGCACCAATAATTGAATAATAATAATATCAAAGAATGTCAGGGGAGTACTTCTCCAATGCACAATTTCCTTTACTAGAGTTTTTTTTTGCAGACACGATGTTCTTTCGGTTGACTATTGTTCACACAAAAGTGTGAATTAAAGGATAATTTGAATAATGGCCCTCCACAAATCCTTCTTCTTAGATAGATCGTGCTTAAACAACAAAGGACTAGTTGCATAATCACATGCCAATCACGAGATTTGCAGTTTCGTAGATTGTGTGTGGCGTATCTCATAATCCTATCAAATTTGAAAAAAACTTAGAGTGAACTTTTAAATTATGTTGTGTGTCTAAGCGGACTTTTCTTTCTTTGCTTGTTAAAGTATATTCCCCTAGGGGAATTATATCTCTCCGTCTAATGTCATATTTCAACCATAATTGTTGCTTAATTTTCAGCACTTAAGATCATAACGTGCATTTTCTCCCTCCTTTGAATGACTTCCACTTAGGCATGCTCTCCAAATATGCTCTTCTCGACATTCATGATATTTAATACATGGTGCATGGGGTTACCCTTCCAATATGACAAGTTAAATAACATTCACCTCCTAAGACACACTGTCCCTTTCTCGACTTCATTCTCATCTGGGGCCCTTTTATGTTTGACATTATTGAATTTATGATTCTTCCTCGACAAAATAACTCCACATTTAGAAGAATTCCTTTTAATTTCTGAAACTAAAATTTTTCTTAGAGGTAGCCTATGTTCGAACCCATCGGATAAAAAATTAAAACTTTTATGAAATCTGAACATGTGATCAGTAGGAAATAATCTCCTATAATAATGATATATACTTTTTTCACTATCCTTGATATGTTGAGATCGAGTTTTCTCTCTACAAATGGGAAACCCAAAGTAATTATGAACATTACAACCCGATAAAGTCCCATAAACAGGTAAATCCTGAATTTCCCAGATCAACATAGCTTTCTACTTAAACTGTTCATGTTTGCCAAAGTATAATTATTTCACGCTCTCTACCCAAAACTCATTCAATTTTTTAACAACGATGACAAGTATACATATTGTCATCACTTGGTGCATGTGTCCCAAGTATCAACAAATATAAGATAAAAAATTATGGTTTCATGCCCAAAAAAGGATTTAGATTTAGAGATGCTAACATCACTGGCCATACACTTTGTTTGGTTATTATATTATTGAATGGATTGAACCCATTTGTTGATATTTCCAAATGAATATTATGTTGTTCATTGGAAAAATATGGATAATTAAAATTTATGCCGTTCAAAACTATTAAGTCAACAGGATGACGCATGATATTATCCCATACTTTTACTATAGTGTGCTAAGTAACTGCCTCCGTAATCCGTGGTTTTGTGAAAAACATCTTCAACGTGGGACCAATGGGGAAGATTTCAATACTTTTAGTCATTTTAGTAAGTGAAGCTCTCTTCCGATTCAAACCATACTATGGAACATATTTAGGTTGCCCCCATACCGGACAATGATCATGATTTTTGTACACCTTACGCTACAATATTCAATCATACTTTCAAGCATGAATTGATTTGTACTTCATTACCCAACCTTGTAAAATGTTCTTCATACTTGTGAAGTTATTCAGAAATGCATTTTGTTTGGGGGCAAACCCTTCACCTAATTCAAAATTCCAGTCATGCTATTGTCAAACAATCCAAAACGTCTCTTCAAACTATGCAAACCAACTATGGAATGCAAAGTTGTCTGATATTTACTATAGTTAGGGTAAAAATGGTTTTGTCAATTTAACTTTTAAACTTTGGTAGTCATTGTTAAGGATTATCTTAACACCGTCATGATAACTAGAACCTTCGCCATAAAAATTCATTGTCTTTTATACCATAATCATCATTGCCTTCCACCACATGAACTCCTTACGCATAGTCTATTAGATCATCTAACATATTATGGTCTACAGTATCCTTATGTCCTTCCACTGCTATCCTACTTTACAGTTGTATGGGAGGTTATTCGGGGACAAATGGACAATATATTTTCCCATAAAAACCCCACACTCGATAATCTTCTTTCTTACCCCAATTAAGAGGATGTAATTCAATTGTTTTCCACTCAAACACTTTATCAATTATACAACGTGCTCAAGAATAGGATAACTCTTCATTATTCAGACACTTTCTTGCAAGAATTATAAAATTGTTAGCAACTTTACAGTACACATCCCCCAGTCTGATTGTCGCACTCATAAACTATTTGTATAGAGGACACTCCAAAATAACTTGTAGGAATATTTACCTACCATGTGTAAACAAATGAGTAACCTAAATTGCTAATAAATCAGATATAGTCGCAGGCCAATAAGTGCAACTTAATTAATGACCAAGTTAACTCAAACACAAGCGCAACCTACAACCTAACTAACAATTTAATTGATAATTTTTTTAATATGTATTAATTAAAATAGGTTGATTAAGTCCTAACCAACCTGAGTTAATTAAGTCCTAATAAGTATGGGTTAATTAAAATTTGTTTCCCGCGGCCCATGGCACTATCATGTAGAAACCCTAAGTCGTGCATACATACTGAATCGACTTTGATTATACATTATCACCATATTGAATCCAACTTCACAACTTATGTACTTCTAAAGAACATTAAAAATGATCTGAGAAAGTTCATTGTGTTTTTTACCATTTTCATCCAAAATCCCAAAATTACATTTTTAAATAAACCCAAAATTATATGTTTTAACCAAAATTATTACATTTTATAAAAAGTTTGGTAAAGCGGAATAATGCGACTTCTCAAATAAATCCAATTTTAATTAAACCAAAATTTAAGTTAAACCCTAACACATGCATCTAGGAGATTTGATAACAAAAAATCAATAAGCATGCAAAAGAAACCAATATTAGGAAAAATTCCCGAAGGGCAAAACCTTTTATTTCAATATAATTGTAAATAACAACTTACACGGTTATAAGACAATAGATTTTTGTCACACGAACACCCACATGTGTCGGTCGGTGTCGTCAGTAATAGATCCATGCACAACGAACCTATAAGAACCGTCGTCTTATCTTCAACTTAGGAATACCGTAACACTCCCTAATGACACGCACTCAATCAGCCCAGTACCTCCATAAAGTGGTACCGATTTTCAGTAGTAGGTTATCCTCCTTAGAAGAGAAAACCTGGCCAAGATGTATGTTCTTGGGTTCGAAAGCAATTCACCATATCATAAGGGATTTTTATGAATTGAAAAACAAAGAAGAAGCCAAATGTATTCTGCTGATCTCTAATGTTTGCAGATGAAAAACGAGAAAGGCTTCTTGTGAAAAATGGAGTTAAATAGTCCTTTAAATAGAAGACTTAAGGCGCTAGGTCGCTCAAATGAGATAGCAAGTCATTTGAACGACATGCGATGTCTTTTGTCGTTCGAACAAGATGGATAAAATTCAATATTTTTCCTTTTTCTGTTTGTTGTTAAATGCATCGCCTCAAAAACTCCGTAAATTATATTTTTGATGAAAAATATTTAATGTTCCACTCCAACACTTATTAAATATTTTGTGAAAAATATCCCAATATCCTAAGTGAATAGTTATGGAATAAAAACATAGTCGTTACCAAATTTGTCTTTCAGAAGCTTCTTTGACGAAGAACTTTGATAATTGGATCCGCCTTGATACTTGAATGATCTTGAATAATTCTTCGATGGTTGTAGCGATATTGTAATAACCCGCACTTTTATGGAAAATTAAATTTAATAATTAAGTGCAAATTGGAAATTTAAGAAATTATCATGAAGAGTAATTTTTGAGGTTTTCAAGGATTTAATGATTTTTGACGTGTATTATATTTACTCTTGGGATTAAGTAAATGATTCGGCGTAATTTAATTATATGTTGCACCCGGGTAAAGCGACAGAGGATAATATTTTAATGGAAATACCGCATTAAGTTGTGTTGGGTTGAAATAATGAATTGCAGTCAAGTACCTCGAATGGAAATTCTGATTGTGTAGTTGGTCTTGAAATGGCCGAGATAGTCAGAATTGGGTATCCAGGTGAAGAAATTGAGTTTCAAGAATTTTTGGACCCGTGGGGACTCGTAATTGAGTAAACGAGTCATTTTACGGTTTTAAAAGGGCAAACCCTTATTTCTCCCTTATTAGGACTCATGAGAGAAAGAAAAGAAGAGAAAGATAAGATAGGAAGGAAAAAGGGAGAGAAAAGGGAGATTTCATCCAAAACTCCACCGGATTCGACTCGAGGTCATCGGATTTCATCCTCCAGACAACTGTATACTTGCTTTATTTCATTTTGTGCATTTATTTCATATTATGGTTGGTAAACTATATAATTTTAGGTTAGAACTCTTAAAATAAATTTGGAAATTTTGATTATGAGTTTACAAATTGATGTACTATAAACTCTTAATGATTTCTGGTATTAAATCCATGATAATGGAATGTAAAAATGGTTATAAATGGGAGAAATGATAAGTTGGGGCTTTAAGGGTTTTAGGGTTTAAATCTAAGAGAAATGAATTAATACCAAAAATAAATTGATGTGTTAGTTATAAATCAGTGCTAGGATGATTGTGATGATGATGGTTGAGATTAGAAACCATAAAAATGGAGGTTGGGTGGATATTTGGAATTTCGGAGATGATGATGAATAGTAAGGCATTGGCCTTTCCGAATTGATTCAGCCCTGATGCGAATAGATTGGGCTCTTGATCAAAAAATGAAAATTGTAGATCTTTTCGATACGGTCGCGTGAGCACCGACCGCGTATTTTTATGATTTTTTTTGGATTTATAATGATTTTTCTACAGAAAGCTGTCCGAGAACAAAATCGTAAGTCATATATTAAGGCTAGAATTATTTGTAGATAAATATTAGGGGTTCCCAAAGTGTTAGGACCTATGAAGGACTTGAGGAGATATGAAAACTTTTGGTTCGTATAAATAAATCCAAGTTATGATTTAAATGGAGATTGGATTGAGTTTTGGGTATTTGGAGATTGAAAAAGTGCCCCAACAGTGCCCCTTAAACAGGCCGAATCGATTCGGATTTCGACCGAATCGATTTTCCATTTAGGACTTGCTTGCATAACACTTTACTAATCCATTCATATTGGGGGCCAAATCGATTCGCCCGCCCCAATCGATTCGCAATTAGGGCGAATCGATTCTCTTTGGTCAAATTCGTCATTTTTCTTCCCTTAAGAGTATGGGGAGTTAAATTACAATTCGGCGTTTTATATGGGGGATCCTAGTTATGATATCGAGACTCTTAAATGATGGTTTTGAGGATAAGTAAACCTTTAGATTAAAGACAAGACCTTGGATTGGTGTAGGGCATAATCCGGGGAACGGACCTAGTAAATTATAGGACGCGATTTCTAGGGATTTATATCTTTGGGATTAGATGTGTGTAAATCCTTAAACGAGAATAACGTACAAATTCATTCTCAAGTGAGGGAATACCTTTAGGTTTAGTATCATGAGTGTTCGATTAGTTAAATGCTATTATTAGTATGAATTGGTGCATTCAGGTTTATGTACGAGTCCTTAAATAGTGATTAAGGTGTGAGTAATATTTAAGAGAGAGAATACTTAAATATTCTTATGTGATTGGCAATTATGGCCATTTATATATATTCGAGGAGCAATATATAGTATATATACACGATGTAATTAAAGTATATGTTTTATGATACTAATACATATGTATCTATGTGTGATTGGTATATGTGTATTTTAGAGGCTGGTTTCCACGGGCTTTCCTTTGGTATAGGGTTAGAACAGGCAGAATATATATTTTCTCTAGTGCGATCCAGGTAGGTTGCGCGATTTGGGTGAATCCCCTGGCTCGAGGAGCAGGGAGAGTATAGTCCCCGGGTCATTATCGTCCCGCATTCGAGTGAGATGTGTGTAAGTCCACTTGCAGGGGGAACATGACCGCCTCCACCGTTGTGTATTTGTTTACCATGTCCATTGATGGAGTCTGGATTGGTAACGTGGTATAGTGAGTAAACCCGGATTTTGGATCGACACTATGAGACCGCATCCTCAAGTTATAGCTCGTTGGGATGGTTATTGTACTTGTGTGATATTACATTACTTGTGTATGAGAATAAGATATAATATCTCCATGAGAGTAAAGAGATAAAATGAATATTAAATGAAAAGGAATGGATTCTCATTCCGGGAGATATATCCGGAAGTAACATGATACGTATGTAAAATTAAGTATGAAAGATAAAGATAAGTATGTTATGTGTATTTAATTATACGAGTATATATATATAAGTTATGTTCTTAGGGTCTAATGGATCTCGACGATCGACCGTGCGGGTAATAGTGTATCGGGGGGGTTCCTTGTTTGGATTTTGCTTCGCGAGACACCCCACGCACAAATATGGCATAATGTTGAGACTGGGGAGAAGTTTAGCCCTTAGTACTTGGGTTAACTAGGATTGTTAGAAAATGGGTAACAGACAAGTTAGGAAGGGTAGCTTGACTAGGATATTTATTAGGATGCGATAGGTGTGCACTATTATAAGAGAGGTGAGGGGTATCTCATGGGAGTGTGATACCAATTTATATATGAGATAAAGCATATTTTAAAAATAAAGCATTTATGCACTTGCTAAATATTTTCACAACTCGGGCTCTGAACTGTTTCTATATTTTTCCTCTCTTGCTATATATTGTATATATATAGGTGTCCAGACACAGGGACGCTTGGATGATGAACCTTTCGAGTTAGACGTCTGCTGCAGCAGCTGTGGATGCATGCAGGTTTGATTTAGACGCTTCTATTCTTGCAATCTAGATATGAAGCATTTTAGTTACTCTCGGGATGAAAGCCCAATTTTTTTATTTATTCTTTTACCGCCTTTTAGCGCGGCATTCGATTTGTTTGTATTATAATCGAGTGTTCGGTTGTTTTTATTTCATCTTAGTTTCATTTATACATAAACGGTGCGAATTTTTATATTGTATATTTGTTTAAAAAGATTAGTTAAGTAAAATTTTGACGCCAGCCTAATAGGTTATTAGTAATTAAAATGGTTTTTCGACAGTGATGCTGAGAATGATCCATATGCAACTCATGTTTTAATTTGATATAGGAGTGATCGACCGGTATTTTATTAGGCGGGTTGTCACAGATGGTATCAGAGCATCAGGTTCTAGTGTCCTTAGGAATCTATGCGGACGTACTACGCTTTCAACGTTGCTCTTGATTGTTATAGAGCCTTATGATTAGGATCGTTTATTCCTCTCATGAGATTTCGTTCTCCTGCCATAGTATAAGACTATAGTTAATCTTTTGTGCGCTCGTTTGAGATTCGTGTGCTGATCGAGGAAGGCCGTGATGAGGGAAGCAGGAGGCAGGGGGTGGTGGAGTTTCCTTTTCATGAAGAAGTTAAGGGGAAACTAGTAAAGTGATTGTCAGGATCACGACTATGGATTCCAAGATACTGATAACCTTAAAAGGGTCAGGGTGACCCGAGATGGGGAATGTTGTAATGTGGAGTGTAGAACCTTATGATTAGTCATTGCCCAGTGGGAGTTAAGGGGAAAGTGTAGGGTTCCAGATGGGGCGTTGATTAAAGAAATTTTTGGTTTAGTTACGATAAGTGCATTAAGTCCAAGAAACTTTTGGAGTCACTAGGGTAATAGGCGAAGTGGTTGTTATGAGTTTCACCTCAGTTGAAGGAGGCTTGTTCTTTATGACGGGATTGAGTCACAATGTTTTATTAGCCTTAGATTCGTGTGTGATGCGATTTTATAAATAGTATCGATAACGTTATGCAGTATATGTTTATGTGTTTTTCCACGATAGCGGGAATCTATTTTCTTTCATTCACTGAGAAGAGCGGGTGTTAGAATTTTAAGTTTATAGTAGATCGCTAGTACTCATTTTTTATGTGTTATACGAGTGTGGTGTTATTTTGTGTAGAATATGATATTTGAGATTCGGAGCGACATCAAGCGAATGATGGCAAGACTATCGTGTCCGCTGTTCCAGGGTGGAACGGGTTGTTGTTGAGATATCTCACCTGGATACAGGCTGAGTTCGTCTTTATTATGTGTATGGATGGAACTTTGGTGAGTATATGTTTCATTAACATTATTTGAGTGTGTGGAGACCTTATAGATGCGATTTAAGGTATGCCGGGTTAATTGTTGAGCTGTGAGTTTAAGCTCATTATTGATTGCGCAAGGACTGAGTGTAGTATGAGCGCTTAGTGGTGTAGCTCCTATTTAGAGATAGAAGTTCAGACCACATTTTGTTGAAAGAGGGGATAGGGTATCCCGGTTGCATATTTGGAGTTAACGGACCTCCACGAACGACAAAGTTAAGTAGTAGTGTATTGGAGGGGTTCCTTATTTGGATTTCACTTGCGAGACGCTCCGCGCATGAACCTTAAGGACGTCAGGAGTGGAGAGATGTTATAGGATGCAAGGGCGTTGGCTTTGTGGATAAGTCGTATAGTGTGGAGGAAACACTATAGACTGCGAGTCGTATGATGATGGTATGATTATGGAAATATTGTGCTATGGAAAAGCACCAAAGTGGTCCTCTCACTGCGAGTAGGTGTGTAAAGTCGGAGTTATAGAAATTGATTTGAGGATTATAGCTAGGCCTTAATGAAAAGGCAAATTTTGGAGGAAATATGTTTTGGGTATGATGTTCGTAATGCTTTTGTAGAGAGTTGGCACCTCGATTAGTTAGATTTCCTTTTCGTATAGGTGGAAGGTTAGAATAGTAGAAATGCATTAATAGGTTAGCAAGGTAGGATTTAGGATGTCCCTGACCGGGCGGAAAAAGTGTGTTCGTGTGAGGACACAATCGTCGTGTGTTTCGCCGCCGCGATACAAAAGATAAAACCTAAGCTACTACTACACTTGACAAGCAAGCACAACGGTAAGTCGGGTATCGTAAGAAATCCACAGGGAGTGATTGAATTTTAGAAATTAATTGTTTTAATTACTTCAGGAATAAAAGTGGTGTAAAATAAATAAAAGAAAAGGTGATAGGGTGGTTATGGTGACAAAAGAAAAGAATAAGTTACGCTACACAAAAGTAAAGCGAGGATCGGGATCGCATCCACGCATTCATGGGCTAAACAACTACTAATTAGAATTTCGGTTCGAAAACATTTAATCGATCATTTTCAATTAAGCATAAACATCACGCAATAAGGAATTTAAGCCAAAGTTGCGAGATTAAACATTTAACGGAAAATGGTCACACGCGGATTAAATTCGGATAATCGCTATAAACACTAACGTTGCATGACAAAGAAAGTTAAACGCATAATAATCCGACTTTAATACACGAGGTTTCAATTAAATACAATTTTACATGAAACCCTAACTTTCGAGGTCCAAACCCGTAAATGGCGGAAACGCAATCCCGAACCTATTTATCTACGGACAAATCATGGAAATAAACTAATTTACACTAATTAAACTAAGAAATCAAGAAATAAACACAATAAACTAATTATGAAAGCATGGAAACTAAATTACAAAGCAAGGAAATAATGAAATACAACTATATTAATGGAGAGGGAAGATGAATAGTCAACATACAATCCACATGGGGTGTCAAACCAAGAGGAATTGAAGAAGAACGAAGAAAACCCCCAAACACCCTAACTAAACTAACCTAAAAACATTCTTAAACTGATATATCTACTCTCAAATGAGAGAGAATTGGTTTTATACAAAATATCCCATGGCAAACTTGTAATAAAAGGGAAGAAAACCAAAAATCTGGAGGGCCGAATCGATTCGGAAACAGGGGAAGTTCGAACTGCAATTCTGCAGCAATTACGAATCGATTCGGTTTTGGGGCGAATCGATTCGCCCCTGCAGGTCTGCAATTCTACAGCTTTGTCCTGTTTTACGGAAAATGCCGCCATTTCTTCGTTATAGCTCGGAATGAGGCGCGGTCAGAGGCTACGCGAAGATAACTCAGAGTACTACAATATCCAAGAAGACATTAGGCTAAAAAACCAAAATATGAAATGACTAAAATGCCCTTGAATGTGACCTTGAGTGTACTTTTTAAGTAAAAATCATCCTAAAAATGCCATAACTCCATCATTACAACTCAGAATCATGCACCGTCAGCGGCCACGCGAAGATAAATCAAAGGGCTTCGACTTCCGTGAAGAGATCGAGATTCAAACCCGAATGCTGGAATTACTAAAATGCCCCCGAAGCTGCAAAAGTCGACGAAATATTTCCGGAAAGCGTCCGAACTTCATACTAAGCATCCAAATACCTACAAAAGCTCAATTAACCCCTGCAAAACATGTTAACATAGAAATCCGAGGTTGTCTGGTTAACGAGCATAAATATAGGGATTAAGATACCCGAGGGGGCTAATAACGCGTAGGTTAACGGGTGAAATACGCAATATTTGCGTCGTATCACACCCCCTAACTTACACATTGCTAGTCCCTAGCAATGAAATAGGAAACAACAAGAACTACAAGAAAACCAAAAGCAGGAGAAAGAACAAAAGTATGGTATAAAAGAAAAAGGCCACTTTCGCGGGCGATTCGATTGCATTTAGCATATGCAATAAGCCGTTAAACCCCTAGGTTACCCTAGTGGACGAGTGTCGTCTCGTGAGGGTTTTGAGGGATGAAACCCACAAATATCATATGGATTCCTCAAAATATGCCCAACCAAACATGCGAAAAACTCAACAATGGCGAAAAGGATTCCATACGCATTATTAGCAAAGTGAATGAATTCACACAAAAGTCCAAATCATTAACATTATAGAATGCACCTCATAGAATTGAAACCTTAAAATGTGGGAGGGGAGTGAGCACATGCAAAGTGTGATTTGGCAAAAACTTAAATAAACCGGATATACATTAAAGGAAGCATATATTCAATCCTCACGGGCATTACGCTCATCAAACGAATTCACTCAAAACAGGGAGGTAACACACGGAACATGTGGGCTTAAGAGTAAATGTAAATGGAAACTAGGCCGCATACATGTCACAAATGAAGAACGCTATATATAAACTGAAAAACTATAATCTCAATGAAAGGATACCGCACACTAAAAGAGGCGAAATGCATTTTCACAGATTATCAAAACTATTATGACTTTTAAATTAAATGCACCCTAAGATCACATAGGACTTTAATAGGGTTATGATGTAGGTATGGCTAGGGTGCGAAACGAAGGAATGTATGTACGGATTCAAAGTGTTCGGAATGAAAACTCGGGATAATGGGAGAATGCGTGCAATAACAAAATTGGAAAAACAAGTTCCAAAACGGCATTAGATATATCATCGGGGAGAGTAATCAAAGCTTATTGAACACTATACACAACATTTACAACTTTCTCTTTCTTTTCTTTTCTTCTTTTTCTCATTTTGTTTTTGTTTTCTTTTGCTTTTTGCTTTCTCTTTTTCTTCACTTTTTTTCACATCACTTTTCTTTACTTTTCAAACTCTCATATGCTTAAATTGCAACCACACTACAATAACATCATTCAATCCCAAGTATCATTCCAAACAAAGGTATGGAAAGTGTATGTATGGGCTCAAACTCCAATGCGAAGTTGGTTATGGGAATGGGGTTATGAAACGAAAGGATATATTTTGGCTCAAAGGGGTTGACCAGGGAAACATATAAGGTGAGGTCAAGGCTAATGTGGGTGATATAATAAAGAGGTCCTATGATCATTTCCAAAAGTTTATGCAATTCTCAAGTCAAAATAATATATGAAAATCATGCTCAAGTAAAACATTTTGAGTATGAACTCAATTAATGAACGGTCAAATGAAAGAATAGAGATATTACCGACGAATTCAACATTTTCAAAGAGAAAAGAATAGTGTATAACACTCACAAATGACGAAAGGTACAAAGCTTACTCGGTGTAAGTATATACAATGCAACAAAAGATTCCCGAGTTATAAAAATCTTAAACCAAATCAATAGAACAAGGAAAGTGCATATGCTCATGGGATAAAGTTTAATTCATGAAGTTATTCACAATATCAAAGATTTGAGGACTAAAGCCTAATAACTTCTAAAATCGAGAACATGCATCATTGAGTTGTCTATTGGATCAGACAATTATTGAAATTTATCATCGAAAACAAGGCAAAAATCCCAAAAAAGGAGAAAAAAGAAAGAAAATATTTTTGAAAATTTTCAAATTTTTCACAAAAAGGCATACTTAGTAACTAAATGTGAGCAAATCCATGGACTACACATGAAATGGATAGAATATCCTACACCCCCTAACTTAAATGTTGCATTGTCCTCAATGCGCATTAAGAACACAACTTAAAGAGAGGAAAAGAATGATATTACCCAAAATTGGAGCGATCTCCATAAGCCCAAGTCCAAACGAATCTACAAAACAAGTTAGTACCGAGCATAGCAAAAACAATTAACAAAAAGTTAACTAATTACACTAGACTAAATTAAAAGGAAAGAAAAATAGGAAAGAAAGAAAATTGAAAAAGCTAACTATTTACAACCTACTATTTAGGCTTCACACTAACTATACACTAGAAGTCTAAATAGTTGAGGGTCCACCCAAAAAGGGATTTGACTTTGAAAGATCAACGGTGGACCCTCCAAAAGGAACATGCCTCCCGAAAAATAAGAATTCCGTTTGAACAACGGAAGGCATGCGAGCGGTGAAAAAAGTGAAGCATCGCCAATTTGACATTTTTGAGGGACGATGGGGGATTTGGATAATAAGGGGGAAAGGTACACTTGAGGTCCAAGAAAAATTGACTCATCTCCCAAAGATTTATCAAATGGAATGGGAGATGGTGCACACATCAGGATAACATCCATCGAAAACAAGTTCGGTAAGGAGTCCTCATCGGCAAAAAGTGTAGAAGTTTTAAAAGTTTCTACCGACTCATAGGAATCAACCGGTAATTCTAATGGTTCGATCACGGAAAACGAATATGGTGATGAAACAAATTCAATCTCAATCGACTCATCGTCGGAAGGAGATTGAATTTCGGGGGAGAAAGATGCACACTCGATGAGAAATTCTTCGAAAAATTTAGGTGAAACACAAGTTTCCACCTCCTCGTTGTTTTGTACATAAGAATTCATCTCATCGCAAAGTGCACCAAGTCTCATTCCAGCATCATTTAGGCTTTCCAAAACTTGGGAGTAAAGAAGAAAAGTCTCTTCCAAAGTAGGCTTCCTCGGCTCAAGAGCCTCGGACTCCTCATTTGGTTGAAACTCGTCTTCGAAAGTAATGAAATAAGAATCGTCATTGGATTTGAATAAGGAATCCAACTCAAGCTCCCAATAACAATTTTCATTCCGATAATTATTTTCAAGTTTTTCAATCTCAAGAAAATCATCACAATGAGAAACTTGAAAACCATTCCCAAGGTAAGAATCATTAGAATGACCGCAATAACTATAATAGTAGGACATGATTACCTCGTTGTTTGCAGATGGAGAATCCGAGCAAGAAAGTGAGCAACCGCGAAGCAAAGTTTCTTAGCGCTCAAGTATGCTATCCTGCAAAAAAGGTTAAAACAAAGAATACAAATACAAAAGGAAAAATATTACGAAATAATAAAACAATTACTATCTAAAACACACTCCCCGGCAACGGCGCCATATTGACCGGGCGGAAAAAATGTGTTCGTGTGAGGACACAATCGTCGTTTGTTTCGCCGCCGCGATACAAAAGATAAAACCTAAGCTACTACTACACTTGACAAGCAAGCACAACGGTAAGTCGGGTATCGTAAGAAATCCACAGGGAGTGATTGAATTTTAGATTTTAGTTGTTTTAATTACTTCAGGAATAAAAGTGGTGTAAAATAAATAAAAGAAAAGGTGATAGGGTGGTTATGGTGACAAAAGAAAAGAATAAGTTACGCTACACAAAAGTAAAGCGAGGATCGGGATCGCATCCACGCATTCACGGGCTAAATAACTACTAATTAGAATTTCGGTTCGAAAACATTTAATCGATCATTTTCAATTAAGCATAAACATCACGCAATAAGGAATTTAAGCCAAAGTTGCGAGATTAAACATTTAACGGAAAATGTTCACACGCGGATTAAATTCGGATAATCGCTATAAACACTAACGTTGCATGACAAAGAAAGTTAAACGCATAATAATCCGACTTTAATACACGAGGTTTTAATTAAATGCAATTTTACCCGAAACCCTAACTTTCGAGGTCCAAACCCGTAAATGGAGGAAACGCAATCCCGAACCTATTTATCTACGGACAAATCATGGAAATAAACTAATTTACACTAATTAAACTAATAAATCAAGAAATAAACACAATAAACTAATTATGAAAGCATGGAAACTAAATTACAAAGCAAGGAAATAATGAAATACAACTATATTAATGGAGAGGGAAGATGAATAGTCAACATACAATCCACATGGGGTGTCAAACCAAGAGGAATTGAAGAAGAACCAAGCAAAACCCCAAAAACCCTAACTAAACTAACCTAAAAACATTCTTAAACTGATATATCTACTCTCAAATGAGAGAGAATTGGTTTTATACAAAATATCCCATGGCAAACTTGTAATAAAAGGGAAGAAAACCAAAAATCTGGAGGGCCGAATCGATTCAGAAATGGTCCAAATCGATTCGGAAACAGGGGAAGTTCGAACTGCAATTCTGCAGCAATTCCGAATCGATTCGGTTTTGGGGCGAATCGATTCGCCCCAACAGGTCTGCAATTCTACAGCTTTGTCCTATTTTACGGAAAATTCCACCATTTCTTCGTTATAACTCAGAATGAGGCACGGTCAGAGGCTACGCGAAGATAACTCAGAGAAATACAACATCCAAGAAGACATTAGGCTAAAAAACCAAAATATGAAATGACTAAAATGCCCTTGAATGTGACCTTGAGTGTACTTTTTAAGTAAAAATCATCCTAAAAATGTCATAACTCCATCATTACAACTCGTAATCATGCACCGTCGGTGGCCACGCGAAGAGAAATCAAAGGGCTTCAACTTCCATGAAGAGATCGAGATTCAAACCCTAATGCTGGAATTATTAAAATGCCCCCGAAGCTGCAAAAGTCGACGAAACATTTCCGGAAAGCGTCCGAACTTCATACTAAGCATCCAAATACCTACAAAAGCTCAATTAACCCCTGCAAAACATGTTAACATAGAAATCCGAGGTTGTCTGGTTAACGAGCATAAATATAGGGATTAAGATACCCGAGGGGGCTAATAACGCGTAGGTTAACGGGTGAAATACACAATATTTGCGTTGTATCAGTCCCGCTAGTGTGCCTTAGGCCATTATATCTCGATGACCGATGATGTGAGGGAGTAGTGTAACGGGAGGGTTCCTTGTTTGGATTTCACTTTGCGAGATGTCCCACGCATGAAACCGAGTATATGTTGGGAGTTAAGAAAGGTCTTGGGCACTGGGGACACAATTTAGGATAGTATTATTTCACGTAGTTAGGAACGCTTCGATCTTAGAATTTTGGGCCAGTGGAGTTAGTGGCGCCGATATAGAAATATTGGTTGGTTAACCTTGAGTAGAATGGGTTTTTGCGGGTTGGGAAGACCCATGTGTGAGTATTACACCGAGGAAATAAAGCCCATTGTTTGGAGAAAGTGTACGCGTCGGACGTTGGTGATAGTTGTGGAAGAGGCACGGGTGTATGGGCACCGTAATGATTTGGTTTTATATATCGCTTGATATAGAAGGGGCGCACTATATAGAGTTGAATATTATGCCGAGATGGCAGTATAGTATAGTATAAACCTTGATAGAGGTAAGGACTGAGTGAGTATACGGTTAAGATCTATTGGGTAGTAACATTCCACTTTGAGGTATTGAGAAGTGGAGTGATTCATGATCCTAGGTTAGAGTTGGTAGTATTGGTTATATCTGAATTTCGAGGAAGAAATTCCATCGTAAGGGGGGAAGACTGTAATAACCCGCACTTTTATGGCAAATTAAATTTAATAATTAAGTGCAAATTGGGAATTTAAGAAATTATTATCAATAGTAATTTTTGAGGTTTTCAAGGATTGAATGATTTTCGACGTGTATTATATTTACTCTTGGGATTAAGTAAATGAGTTGGAGTAATTTAATTATATGTCGCACCCGGGTAAAGCGACAGAGGATAATATTTTAATGAAAATACCGCATTAAGTTGTGTTGGGTTGAAATAGTGAATTGCGGTCAAGTACCTCGTATGGAAATTCCGATTGCGTAGTTGGTCTAGGAATGGACGAGATAGTCAAAATAGAGTATCCGGGGGAAGAAATTGAGTTTCAGGAATTTTTGGACCCGTAGGGACTGGTAATTGAGTAAACGAGTCATTTTTGGGTTTTAAAAGGGCAAACCCTTTTTTCTTCCTTATAAAGACACGGGAGAGAAAGAGAAGAAAGAAAGAAAATAGAGAAAGAAGAGAAAGAGAAGAGAGAAAGGAAACAGGGAGAGAAAAGGGAGATTCCAGCCAAAACTACGCCGGATTCGACTCGAGGTCATCGGATTTCATCCTCCAGGCAAGTGTATACTTGTTTTATTTCATTTTGTGCATTTATTTCATATTATGGTTGGTAAACTATATAATTTTGGGTTAGAACCCTTTAAATAAATTTGGGAAATTTGAGTATGAGTTTACAAATTGATGTATTGTAAACTCTTAATGCTTTCTGGTATTCAATCCATGATAATGGAATGTAAAAATGGTTAGAAATGGGAGAAATGATAAGTTGGGGCTTTAAGGATTTTAGGGTTTAAATCTAAGAGAAATGGTTTAATACCACAAATAAATTGACGTGTTAGTTATAAATCAGTGCTAGGATGATTTTGGTGATGTTGGTTGAGATTAGAAACCATAAAAATGGAGGTTGGGTTGATATATGGAATTTTGGAGATGATGAATAGTGAGGCAACGGCCTTTTTGAATCCATTCGGCCTTGATGCGTATCGATTCGGCTCTTGGTCAAAAATGCAAATTATAGATCTTTTCGATATGGTCGCGTGGGCTCCAACCGTTTATTTTTCTGATTTTTTTTGGATTTATAATGGTTTTTCTACGAAAAGCTATCCGAGATCAAAATCGTTAGTCATATATTAAGGCTAGAATTATTTGGAGATAAATATTAGAGGTTTCCAAAGTGTTAGGACCTATAAAGGACTTGAGGAGATATGAAAACTTTGGGTTCGGAGAAATAAATCCAAGTTATGATTTAAATGGAGATTAGATTGAGTTTTGGGTATTTGGAGATTGAAAAATCGCCCAAACAGTGGCCCTCGAACAGGCTGAATCGATTCAGGTCTAGGCCGAATCGATTTGCCTAAGGGGATATGTAAGGATGCCTTGGGCCGAATTGATTCGGATTTGGACCTAATTGATTCACCATTAAGGACCTTCTTGCAGAACATTTTCTGAATCAATTTGGATTAAGGGCCGAATCGATTCGCCCACCCGAATCAATTCGCAATTAGGGCGAATTGATTTGCTTTGGTCAAATTCGACAGTTTTCTTCCTTTAAGAGTATGGGGAGTTAAATTACAATTTGGGGTTTTATATGGGGGATCCTAGTTATGATATCGAGACTCTTACATGATGGTTTTGATGGAAGTAAACCTTTAGATGAAAGAGAAGAACTTGGATTGGTGTAGGGCATAATCCGGGGAACGGACCTAGTAAATCATAGGATGCGATTTCTAGGGATTTATATCTTTGGGATTAGATGTGTGTAAATCCTTAAACGCGAATAACGTACAAGTTAATTCTCAAGTGAGGGAATACCTTTGGGTTTAGTATCGTGAATGTGCAATTACTTAAATGCTATTATTAGTATGAATTGGTACATTCGGGTTTATGTACGAGTCCTTAAATAGTGATTAAGGTGTGAGTAATATTTAAGAGAGAGAATACTTCAATATGCTTATGTGATTGGCAATTATGGCCATTTATATATATTCGAGGAGCAATATATAGTATATATACACGATGTAATTAAAGTATATATTATATGATACGAATGCATATGTATCTATGTGTTATTGGTATATGTGTATTTTAGAGGCTGGTTTCCACGGGTTTTACTTTGGTATAGGGTTGGAACAGCCAGAGTATATATTTTCTCTAGTGGGATCCAGGGAGGTTGCGCGATGTGGGTGAATCCCCTGGCTCGAGGAGCAGGGAGAGTATAGTCCCTAGGTCATTATCGTCCCGCGTTCGAGTGAGATGTGTGTAACTCCACTTATAGGGGGAACATGACCGCCTCCACTGTTGTGTATTTGTTTACCAAGTCCATTGACGGAGTCTGGCTTGGTACCGTGGTATAGTGAGTAAACCCGAATTTTTGATCGGCACTATGAGACCTCATCCTCGAGTTATAGCTCGTTGGGATGGTTGTTGTACTTGTGTGATAGTACATTACTTGTGTATGAGAACAAGATATAATATATCTATGAGAGTAAAGAGATAAAATGAATATGAAATGAAAATGATTGAATTCTCATTTCGGGAGATATATCCGGAAGTGTAACTTGATACATATGTAAAATTGTGTATGAAAGATAAAGATAAGTATGTTATGTGTATTTAATTATATGAGTATATATATATATGAGTTATGTGCTGAGGGTCTAATGGATCTTGACGATCGACCTTGCCAAGTAGTAGTGTATCGGGGGGTTCCTTATTTGGATTTCTCTTCGCGAGACACCCCACGCACGAACATGGCATAGTGTTAAGGCTGGGGAGAAGTTTATCCCTTAGTACTTGGGTTAACTAGGATTGTTAGAAAATGGGTAAAGAACTAGTTAGGCAGGGTAGCTTGAGTAGTGTATTTGTTAGGATGCGATAGGTGCGCACTATTAGAAGAGAGGTGAGGGGTATCTCATGGGAGTGAGATACCAATTTATATATGAGATAAAACATATTTTAAAAATAAAGCATTTATGCACTTGCTAAATATTTTCACAACTCGGGCTCTTACCCGTTTCTATATTTTTCCTCTCTTGCTATATATTGTATATATATAGGTGTCTAGACACAGGGACACCTGGATGATGAACCTTTCAAGTCAAATGTCTGCTGTAGTAGTTGTGGATGCATGCAAGCTTGATTTAGATGCTTTTATTCTTGCAATCTAGATAGGAAGCATTGTATTTACTCTCGGGCTGAAAGCCTAATTGTTTTTCTTTATTCTTTTACCGCCTTTTAGCGCGGCATTCGATTTGGTTGTATTATTATTAAACCGAGTGTTCGGTTATTTTATTTCATCTCAGTTTCACTTATACATATACAAGTCACTAAAGGCAACTTGCAACTCTCCTACATCCATATCCTCATCCTCACTAGCTGCACCCTCACTTAGTTAGGATTCACACTCAATGGCGTCGAAAGTGTCATGCATATGAGAATCTTCATGGGAAGATTTATCGTCACCGCTCACATAACATGCCATGAACGCTACAAATTTATGCTCAATAGGGGAACTCTCTCCCTCTTTCGGTTCACTATCACTTAAAGTGTCATTATATGCTATCGATTTCTTTCTCTCCTTAAATATAGTGGCACACTCGAAACCTTGTGACCATAACCCGCACACTCAAAACTCTTATCCGACTCAACCCTCTTGACATTCTCACTCTTATCATTAGGGGAGGGATCTACCTTATTGTTCTTCAATTTCTCAAATCTTTTGGTATCTTTTGATTGATTTTGGAACTTAAGAAAATTTTTGAACTTCTTTGCCAAAGAGGATACATCCTCAAAATCGAAATCGAAAACTTTAGTCTCCTCCTTCCAGGACTTCAAAGCAATGCCCTTTTCTTTCTTTGGCACTTGCTTGGAGGTCAATATATCGAGTTCATAGGTTGGTAAGTCATTTACAATCTCTCCAAGTTTAGTTGAATCAAGCATACCTAAGGAGTTCAAAATGGTCACTTTTGCATCAAACCTACTCGACAACGTCCTTAGAATTTTGTTTATGAATCGATTGTCGGGTATTTTCTCTCCAAAATTAAAACACAAGTTTATAATATTTGACAATCTAGCATAAAACTCATCAAATGACTCACTCTCTAACATCTAAATCGTCTCAAAATGTGTATTAAGGTTTTGAAGTTTAGACACCCTAACCGTGCTAGTGCCCTCGTGAGTAAGTGCAACTATGTCCCAAGAATCTTTCTAAGTTTCACACGTCAAGATACTATTATACTCTTCCCGTGTGACATGTGAGGAAATAACGTGAAGACCTTTAGAGTTATAAAGTGCAAATTTATTTTCGGCTTCGTTCCATTACTCAACGGGTTTTAAAATAGTAAACTCACCCTCTCATGGAATAAGTGGAGTCCAACCCT
The DNA here is from genome assembly GCA_949130495.1 of Sambucus nigra. Lineage (NCBI taxonomy): Eukaryota > Viridiplantae > Streptophyta > Magnoliopsida > Dipsacales > Adoxaceae > Sambucus > Sambucus nigra. The sequence continues at coordinate 198,894,870 of OX422221.1, read as the reverse complement.
TTTCTACCGCTAACCACACATGTTCATCAATTGATTTTAAAGTACTTGTCATGCGCATCTTCCAATAAGCATAGTTAGTGCCATAAAAAACAACAGCTATAAAAAAATATGTTTCTAGATCTTATACCAATTTGTGGGCCCTTTTTTTTTCTCTCGAATGTGTTTTAAGGATGTCAAAACCAACTTTCTTCTTGAAAAACCTTTTTCAAATTTTAAGCCTCGCTAAGTATGTGAACCAATTTTTATGAAGCCCAATTTTGTCTTATTTAATACTAAAAATTCATCTAGGTGATTAAACCGAGTAAAATAAATAAGTTCACAAAGGTGATGCCGGATGTATGAGTAAACCACTAAGGGAAAAACCTCAAACGTACCAAGCGAGACAATCACTATGATATGGTATTATAAAGTACAGACGATAGACTTACTCAACAACTCAATCCCCACAAGTCTTGACCCTCCTTTGCATTGTTGTTTCGAATTCTTTAATTATTATTGACTGGTTGATTTGAACACTTATATGGCCATTGAGTTGGTTAGCCCTAGGCAATCTCTAACATTTAGGGTTGTGATGCAAAATGAACCATAACTATTCTAATTTAGCATTAATTTGCATTACTTATTAATTCTGAATTATTTTATTTCAGGGGAGTGGTCCTGGGGGTAGGCCACATAGGCTCGATGCCTATGTGGCAATTTAGATGAAGAAGGGCAAGGACAAGGAGGTGTACCCAAGCGTCGCAGCCACGATTGTAAGTTATAAATGTTTAATTTTTTTAATTACATTATTATTTTTTATTTACTTAATTAACTAATCGTGTACTTTTTGTCATTTTAGGCAATGCTTAAGGAAGTGCATGAGTCGCAATCTAATGCACACAAAGCATCTTTGTTTACGGACGCACTCAACCAAATGCTCAGGGAGGATCGTAAAGGGAGTACTAAGGTGTGAGATCGTGGGTAGGGAAGTCAAGGATCATCAGAATGGAGACAAGCAACACCGGGTTGGCTCATAAGGTGGACATCCATGACGATAAGCTATCGAGGTTAGAGGTGACGGTCCAAGATATGTACGCCTTCATGAAGCGTCAATGGGGGTCCACCTCCAATGAGGTAAAGGACAAGGGTAAGGGTAAAGAGAAGGAGGTAGATGAGGACATCACTACTTCATCATCGATACGCACGAACTCGCCACCATGTGATCCATTTCCCATATTTACCCTTATCGAATGGCCTATGTCAACAATTAGCTGGCCGAGCCTGTTGTTACTCACATATTTGGTGGGGAAGCGATAGCGAGGGGGTTGAGGGACATGGTTACCCTCCCGAGTATAGTAGTTCATGTACATCCCCTACAAGAGATTAAAGCAAAGGTGCTCGTCACACATATTTTTATCGAAAAGGAGAACTCACCAATGCAGCGTTCAATAAATTGATGCATGTGCTAATACATATGTCGTGTGTCCTTCCACCCTCCTCCGACCTATTCAGGACCCTATGACATGACTGTGACACCCCGACTAATTAAATACCGGGTAGCTACTCCTTTATTAAAATTAATACAAAATGCCAAGTTGGTTCAGTTAATAGCATCACTGTCGAAAACATTATAATGATTACTAACCACCTAGTATTTAAAAAGCGAGTTGCCAATTTTAAATTAATTCTGATTGACATGAAGTAAGTGAAGAATAAAAGAATAACATAACCATACACAATAAAGTCCCAAAAGTGAAATCAACAAGTAATAATGAGTCTAGAGGAAATACTCCTCACAACAATTCCAATATGGAAATAAATAAAACAAGTCTGCATCCTGAATTAATTACAAACCAAAGTCTGAATAACTGAAATAAGAAATGTCTCTAATAGAAATGGGCGACATACCCTACAAATGATGAAACTGAATATGGAGGCAAGACTAGAAAATGAGGCGTCTAATATCAAGGCCCTGTAACTTCCACAACAGCTACAGCTCGTCACCTGAATAGAATTCCTATGCATGGTGTCTTTGTGGCTAGGCACCTAAAAAGGTTTTTACAAAAAGTAGATTTGAAAGTAAACGGTTCAGAGCCCGAAAGTGGAGAGTATTTTAAAAAAATAGCAAGTGCTTTAATAACATTAAAACAATAAATGCAAAATACATGTTAGGACGTGCCCTCACATGAAATACTCACCTCTCAACTAGTTGTCCACTCTTAACATACCATACCCATCTAAGTGATATTCATATCTAACTAAACCGTCATCAGTTCTACCCCTTTTCTGCTCGATTCACAATATGAATTCCCAATGTTATCACTTTAATAGATAGCTTTTCTTAAACTCGGATTCTCAATTATTAGCATTACCATTTACTGGAGGTTATCCCCTTATTTATCTTCTCAAGGAGTTACTATAAATTATTCTCATAATTAAACATAACAATTCTATTCATTTAACCGTATATCATTCACATCATAAATATACAATACAAGCACCCCGAGGCTAAGCTGCGGTGCACACATACTCTGCTATTCATCCCGGTACATCACGTACATAAGGATTACAAATTACGAATCTCTCAGGAATTGTTAAAATAAGCACAACACACAAAAATGGAGGCGAACATAATTCAACATATCCATGGTCACGTACATACCTACGCTCCATAGTCAGCTGACTTATTAACTAATAATTAAGTCATTACCTTGAACTATGTCCTCTAGGTACCAATCTATATCCGGGCACACAAGGATTAGATGGCCCTAAGCGAACGTAAACCTCCCGTGATAACAAGTATGGTAGGTATGTCATACACATAAAATCATATACATATACTAAGCATGCACACATATTAGTAATTACCACAATTTATTAGTGGTATACTTCTCATTCTTATACCAACTTATAATGTTACGAAATTCACATATCTCCGGTTAATACTAACATTTAAATCGTCAATTCTTCTCATATCGTAATTAGTCACTCACGTCCTAATCCACAATTTTCATTTGGTTCAAATCATTCTTCTACATTTTACTCCTCAATATATCCCGAATATCCCAACTATCTCAATTAGTCATCAAGGTAATGTTATTTCTACAATAAAATAAGGATACGGGGCACTAGAAATCAAACCAGGCCAAAAAGGCCAATATGTCAACTCGTTAGAAGTCTCGTTCGAACGAGGTCGTTCGAACGAAAGGGGCATCTAACGAGATATCGTTCGAACGAAAGGCATCAAACGAACATCCAACTAGTTAGAAGGCAAACTGTCAGCTCGTTAGAAGCTCGTTTGAATGAGCTCGTTCGAACGACTTGGGCAGGTCTTCTAACGAGGTGACAGTTCGAGCCCAGAATTCTCCTACTACGTTTTTCCCAATTTTCTTCACCTCTAATCTCATCTAAAAGTCGTCCCAACAGTATTTTAAGGTTTCTAATCATCACTAAACATTTGTAGGTCATAACTCAACATTTATATAGGGTCAAATCCTTCTAAACATCATCTAATTATCATAACTCCCCAATTTTTCCCAAACCTTATGAACATGAACCCTAGAAATTTAAAGTCATCAATTTCCATAAATAAATCGGTTTTTATAACATAAAAAGTAGTAATTCTTTTAGTCCAATCACCCAATAACAAATCTACATGCAAACCTATATCAAATCTGAATTTATAACTCCAATTTCATGGGTTTTTATAAATCTCCCAATACAATGCAAATATATCAATTTCTAAGCATGGAAGAAGCATTCGCTTGAAATTAACGTAATTAAACCACTTGCCTTGGATTATTCTCTGAATTTGGTGTAGAATGATGAAGGTTGCACTCTCTCGTTTCCTCCCAAGGTTGAAGGTTGAAGATGGAGGTTGTGTTTTCTCTTTGGAGACTCTCTCTAACCTCTCATATAACTCCCGTAGCCCTTTAGTTGGTTAAGTGCTGGTAATGGCTTAGTGGGTTACAAAATAACCTAATATTAAGTCCCAAAATTCGTTGGGTATTATTCCCAAAATTTCAAAATTACCAAAATACCCTTTTAAGTTGCCGGTATGGCCCGAAAATGCCCCGAGACCCAAACTAAATCCCCGACTAGTGTTTTCTGACTATTTCGACCCTTCCGGACACGTTGGCACACTCAAAATGACCATATGGTTGATAGAATTAAAATTCATTTTTTTAATTCAAATAATTTCATTCCTGACGCGACTGTCACGTGCGTCCCAACTAATTTTTTTCAAATTGCCGTATTTCAGCCTCGCGACAATTTCAATATTTCCAATATTCATATATTTCCATATATACACATTATAATCAAATACCAACTCACATCTATTTAGTATTTTATCCGGATTAATTCTCAATTAATTCACATTTAATTTAATTAATCCCATAAATAAATATCGATAAAAATGCAGGGTATTACATACTTCCCCCTTAATAACAGAATTGGTCCCGAAATTCGGAACTAAAAAGTCCCTGGTAAAAACAACTCTCGATAACGTTCGCGCATCTCATCCTCGCGCTCCCATGTGGACTCCTCAGCATTATGATGCCGCCACTGAACACGTACTAACAGAACTATCTTTGACCGCAGTTTCCGCTCACTTCGGTCCAAAATAGCAATCGGCCCCTCCTCGTAGGAGCTATCGGGCTGGAGATCGATGTCCTCCAAAGCAATGTGAGAATGAGCCAAATCATCTCTAAGATATTTCCTTAGCGAGGAAATATGAAACATATCATGAATCCTATGTAAATGCTCCGGTAACCCAAGTCTATACGCAACAGACCCAATCCGCTCGATGATAGCAAATGGTCCCACGTATCTCGGTGCCAACTTCCCTTTCTTCCCAAATTGTATAATCCCCTTCATAGGAGATACTCTGAGTAAAACTTGGTCCCCCACTTGGAACTCCCTGAAGAATCTCTTCGCATCAGCATAGCTCTTCTGCCGATCTTGAGCTACCCGAATGCGACTCCATATCAATTCTATCCTTGCCGAAGTATCCTGAATCACTTCTGTCCCAAGTAGTTTGTTGTCCCCCACCTCCAACCAACATACTGGGGAACGACAAGGTCTATCGTACAGTGCCTCAAATGGAGCCATGCCAATGGTGAACTGGTAGGAGTTGTTGTAAGCAAACTCCACCAGTGGAAGATACTGCTCCCATCCACCCCCAAAATCAATAATGCACATACGCAACATGTCCTCCAACATCTGATTTGTACGTTCGATTTGCCCATCGGTCTGCGGGTGATATGTCGTACTCAACCGCAAATCCGTGCCCATGGCCTCCTGAAAACTCTCCCAAAACCGTGAAACAAATATCTTGTCTCGGTCAGACACGATATTTAGAGGCACATCGTGAAGTCTCACTATTTCTGCAATAAAGAGCTGGGCATACTGTCCTGTAGTGTAGTCTGTCCTTACGGGTAGAAAACGAGCAACTTTGGTCAACCTGTCCAAAATTACCCAAATAGAGTCGTGACCCCTCTGTGACGTAGGTAACCCCGTGATAAAGTCCATGGAGATGCTCTCCCACATCCACATCGGGACCTCTAATGGCTGTAGATGTCCTGCCGGTCTCTAATGGTCCACTTTTACCAGTTGATAAGTGGCGCATTTAGAAACAAACACGGCAATATCTCTCTTCATCCCGCTCCACCAATACTGTCGTCTCATGTCTTGGTACATTTTGTCCCCACCGGGATGTACTGCGAATCGTGAGTCGTGCGACTCTTCCATCACTTCGTGTCGTAATTCCTCCCCTTCCGGAACTACCAGTCTCCCATTAAAGCGTAATCCCCCATCTGAACTAACGGTATAGGACTCGGCTCCCTCTGCTAGTAATCGAACTATCTGCTCCTGACAGAACGAGTCATTTGCCTGTGCCCTTACCACCTTCATGACAATCTGCGGTGTAACAGTCATCACAGATATGAATGATCGGGCCACTTCATCCTGGTGTCCCAATTCTTTCCACTTAGCCTTCCACACCCCTGCCACCTCATTTACTGTCCTACGGCTCAACGCGTCTACTACCACGTTAGCCTTCCCCGGGTGATATTGGATATCGAACTGATAATCCTTCACAAACTCAAGCCACCTTCGCTGTCGCATATTCAACTCCTTCTGTGTGAATAGGTACTGTAGGGACTTGTGGTCTGTGAACAATCAAAACTTCTCCCCCAAAAGATAATGTCTCCAAATCCGAAGGGCGAATACCACTGCCGCTAACTCCGAGTCATGGGTGGGGTAATTCTTCTCGTGAGGCTTAAGCTTATGGGAAGCATAAGCTATGGCCTGACTCTCCTACTACAATACACCTCCAAGTCCTTATAAGGACGCATCGGTGTAAACTAGATACTCAACTCCCGGTCTCGGCAATGCTAACACAGGTGCTGAGGTCAACTTGTCCTTCAACTCATCGAATGCCAACTGACAGGCATCAGTCCAAATAAACGACACACCTTTACGAGTCAGATGTGTCAAAGGAACCGCTATCTTTGAAAATCCCCGAATAAACCTCCTGTAATATCCTGCTAGGCCCAAGAAACTACGGATCTCAGTCGGTGTCGTGGGCTGTCCCCACTCCCTCACCGCGGATACCTTCCCCGGATCAACAGATATCCCTCGTTCCGAAATAATATGTCCCAAATACTGAACCTCCTTCAGCCAAAACCTGCACTTCTCATACTTTGCATACAGCTCGTTCTGACGTAGCGTCTGCAAAACCTGCCTTAAATGCTCGGCGTGCTCCTCCTCTGTCTGGGAGTAAACCAGAATGTCATCAATGAAGACAATGACGAACTGATCTAGGAACTCTCTGAACACCCTATTCATAAAGTCCATAAACACGGCTGGAGCATTGGTCAAACCAAAAGGCATAACCCGAAACTCGTAGGAACCATATCTCATTAAGAAAGCAGTCTTCGAGACGTCCTCCTCCCTGATACGCAACTGATGGTATCCCGATCGCAAATCAATCTTTGAGAAGAAAGAAGCTCCCCTCAGCTGGTCGAATAAGTCATCGATTCGGGGCAATGGATACTTATTCCGTATCGTGACCTTATTCAACTCCCGGTAATCTACACACAACCTCAGCGATCCATCCCTCTTCTTAACGAACAACACAGGGGCACCCCACGTCGAAGTACTCCTCCGAATAAACCCCTAACCCAACAGCTGCTCAATATGATCCCGTAATTCTCTCATCTCAGCTGGAGCCATACGGTAAGGTGCGCGGGCAATAGGCCGAGTGTCCGGCGTCAAATCGATCACAAAATCTATCTCTCTACTCGGAGGTAATCCAGGTATATCCTAAAATACATCGGCAAACTCTCGAACAACCGGAATTGAATCAAGTGGTATCACCACTTCTTTAGAGGTCTCCTCCTCTATATAGTACAAGTGGGTGGACGATCCTTCCTCAGGACGAGGCATCGCCACCCAAAACATCTCCTGCCCGGGAATGGCAAAGATAATACTCCTACTAAAACAGTCAATCATGGCTCGGTAGGCAACTAGCCAATCCATACCAATAATGGCATCATACTCGGTCATCTCTAACACTAACATATCCGCGGGTAGAGAAAACCTCCCAATCTCTATACCCACGCCTCTACATACAAGGGAAATCACGGAACCCCTACTCAACGGAGAATCTACACAAGTAATCGTACTCTCGGCGGTGTCTAACAACCCAATGGTGCGTGCAAATATCATAGCAATGAAATAATGTGTAGCCCCCATGTCAAATAAAATACGCCCTATAGTCCCCTGAATAGAGAACATACCCTCAATGGTTGGTGGATCCTGTGGGGCTGCGACCTGTTGGAGCTGATACACTCTCCCATACTGAAGCTGTCCCTGATGAACTGGGACCGCTGGAATGGGTGGTATTGCTGCCATCTGTGGTGGTGCCGGGAGGGAGGCGGGAAACATAGGCCTCCGCGGCTCGTGTAGAGCACCCTGCTGCTGCTGCTGTGGGGCCCTGCCCCTATCAGGACAATCCTGACGTTTGTGGCCAATCTTACCACAAATGAAACACTTCCCCTGGAAGTTTCCACCTCATTGTCCCTGCTGACCACGGCCCTGTTGACAGTTACCATTTCTGCCCTGGCCTTGCTGGCCATGCTGAAACTGCTGTTGACCATTTTGCCCCTGCTGGACCTGATGGCCGTTCGGACCCTGATGGCCCTGCCTAAAACCTCCCTGTCCGTGTCTGAAATTCCTCGATCTGAACCTCTTATGATCCCCCTGCTGGGAACCCTGGTCACCCTGCCTCTGCCCCTGAGTAGATTGTGCCCCACTGGCACCATTTCCCCCTGTCCTGCCCTGATGGATGGACTCTCCTGATCGCTTCCCCTCTGTCAAGTGAAAGCAGTGGTCCTGGAAATGGAGCAGTGCAGCGTTAACCACATCAGAGTAAGTGGCCAACGATAGATTCCCCAACAAGTGCTGACGGATCCTCCAAGTCAATCCATCTGTAAACTTCTGAATCTTTTTCTCTTCTGTCGGTATCTCATCCGGGACAATATTCAATGAATTAGTAAATTCGGCCTCATACTCGGCCACAGTCCTTCCCTCCTGTCTAAGGTTCATCAAGTTCCTCCTCATTTCCGTGTGAACAGCTGACAGAAAATATTTGCGGTCGAACCACACCCAGAACTCCTGTATCATGAGAGTATCTCTCTCCTCCACGGTGGTAATAGACTCCCACCACTGCAGTGCAGATACCACTAGCTTGAAAGTAGCTAGTACCTGCTTCTGAACATCGGTGCACTCACACATCCTCAATTGCCTCTGAATGTCTTTCCTCCACTGACTTGAAACCACAACATCGGAGCTACCTGCGAACTCCGGCGAATGCGCTTTCTGAAAAGCATCACGTACACGTTCCCAAGCAGACGGGAATGCATGTGCCTGAACTAGAGCGGCTACTGGCGCCTGGGGTGGTGCCTGCTGTACGACGGCAAGAGCGGCGTTTACCGCTTGGTCTACAATGGTTTCAACCTCAGCGGCATTCATGGTGCCCTGTACTGGTGCTGGCTGTGGCTCTGGCTGTGCATCCCTAGGAACTCGCTGCGCACGTCGTGGAGGCATCTGAAATGAGAGTAAAGTCTATAAGTTCGCAGTTATAAACTTAAAATAGCTGAAGAGTGAAGCACACATAAAGTAATACAACAGTCCTAAAATATAGGGCTCTACATCAAAGAAAGCTCAGCGAAAACATAATAAGCCGTACAGATCCTAAAGGACACTAGAACCTGATGCTCTGATACCACCTGTGACACCCCGACTAATTAAATACCGGGTAGCTACTCCTTTATTAAAATTAATACAAAATGCCAAGTTGGTTCAGTTAATAGCATCACTGTCGAAAACATTCTAATGATTACTAACCACCTAGTATTTATAAAGCGAGTTGCCAATTTTAAATTAATTCTGATTAACATGAAGTAAGTGAAGAATAAAAGAATAACATAACCATACACAATAAAGTCCCAAAAGTGAAATCAACAAGTAATAATGAGTCTAGAGGAAATACTCCTCACAACAATCCCAATATGGAAATAAATAAAACAAGTCTGCATCCTGAATTAATTACAAACCTAAGTCTGAATAACTGAAATAAGAAATGTCTCTAATAGAAATGGGCGACATGCCCTACAAATGATGAAACTTAATATGGAGGCAAGACTAGAAAATGTGGCGTCTAATATCAAGGCCCTGTAACTTCCACAACAGCTACAGCTCGTCACCTGAATAGAATTCCTATGCATGGTGTCCTTGTGGCTGGGCACCTAAAAAGGTTTTTACAAAAAATAGATTTGAAAGCAAACGGTTCAGAGCCCGAAAGTGGAGAGTATTTTAAAAAAACAGCAAGTGCTTTAATAACATTAAAACAATGAATGCAAAATACGTGTTAGGACGTGCCCTCACATGAAATACTCACCTCTCAACTAGTTGTGCACTCCTAACATACCATACCCATCTAAGTGATATTCATATCTAACTAAACCGTCATCAGTTCTACCTCTTTTCTACTCGATTCACAATATTAATTCCCAATGTTATCAATTGAATAGATAGCTTTACTTAAACTCGGATTCTCAATTATTAGCATTACCATTTACTGGAGGTTATCCCCTTGTTTATCTTATCAAGGAGTTACTATAAATTATTCTCATAATTAAACATAACAATTCTGTTCATTTAATCGTATATCATTCACATCATAAATATACAATACAAGCACCCCGAGGCTAAGCTGCGGTGCAAACATACTCTGCTATCCATCCTGATACATCACGTACATAAGGATTACAAATTCCGAATCTCTCAGGAAATATTAGAATAAGCACAACACACAAAAATGGAGGCGAACATAATTCAACATATCCATGGTCACGTACATACCTACGCTCCATAGTCAGCTGACTTATTAACTCACAATTAAGTCATTCCCTTGAACTATGTCCTCTAGGTACCAATCTAAATCCGGGCACACAAGGATTAGATGGCCCTAAGCGAACGTAAACCTCCCGTGATAACAAGTATGGTAGGTATGTCATACACATAAAATCATATACATATACTAAGCATGAACACATCTTAGTAATTACCATAATTTATTAGTGGTATACTTCTCATTCTTATACCAACTTATAATGTTACGAAATTCACATATCCCCGGTTAATACTAACATTTAAATCATCAATTCTTCTCACATCGTAATTAGTCACTCACGTCCTAATCCACAATTTTCATTTGGTTCAACTCATTCTTCTATATTTTACTCCTCAATATATCCCGAATATCCCAACTATCTCAATTAGTCATCAAGGTAATGTTATTTCTACAATTAAACAAGGATACGGGGCACTAGAAATCAAACCAGGCCTAAAAGGCCAATCTGTCAACTCGTTAGAAGTCTCGTTCGAACGAGGTCGTTCGAACGAGAGTTCGTTCGAATGAAAGGGGCATCTAACGAGATCTTGTTCGAATGAAAGGCATCGAACGAACATCCAACTCGTTAGAAGGCAAACTGTCAGCTCGTTAGAAGCTCATTCGAACGAGCTCGTTCGAACGACCTGGGCAGGTCTTCTAACGAGGTGACAGTTCGAGCCCAGAATTCTCCTACTACGTTTTTCCCAATTTTCTTCACCTCTAATCTCATCTAAAAGTCGTCCCAGTAGTATTTTAAGGTTTCTAATCATCACTAAACATTTGTAGGTCATAACTCAACATTTATATAGGGTCAAATCCTTCTAAACATCATCTAATTATCATAACTCCCTAATTTTTCCCAAACCTTATGAACATGAACCCTAGAAATTTAAAGTCATCAATTTCCATAAATAAATTAGTTTTTGTAACATAAAAAGTAGTAATTCTTTTAGTCCAATCACCCAATAACAAATCTACATGAAAACCTATATCAAATCTGAATTTATAACTCCAATTTCATGGATTTTTATAAATCTCCCAATACAATGCAAATATATCAATTTCTAAGCATGGAAGAAGCATTCGCTTGAAATTAACGTAATTAAACCACTTGCCTTGGATTATTCTCTGAATTTGGTGTAGAATGATGAAGGTTGCACTCTCTCTTTTCCTCCCAAGGTTGAAGGTTGAAGATGGAGGCTGTGTTTTCTCTTTGGAAACTCTCTCTAACCTCTCCTATAACTCCCGTAGCCCTTTAGTTGGTTAAGTGCTGGTAATGGCTTAGTGGGTTACAAAATAACCTAATATTAAGTCACAAAATTCGTTGGTTATTATTCCCAAAATTACCAAAATACCCTTTTAAGTTGCCGGTATGGCTCGAAAATGCCCCGGGACCCAAACTAAACCCCCGACTAGTGTTTTCTGACTATTTCGACCCTTACGGACACGTTGGCGCACTCAAAATGACCATATGGTTGATAGAAATAAAATTCATTTTTTTAATTCAAATAATTTCATTCCTGACGCGACTGTCACGTGCGTCCCAACTAAATTTTTTCAAATTGCCGTATTTCAGCCTCGCGACTATTTCAATATTTTCAATATTCATATATTGCCATATATACACATTATAATCAAATACCAACTCACATCTCATTAGTATTTTATCCGAATTAATTCTCAATTAATTCACATTTAATTTAATTAATCCCATAAATAAATATCGATAAAAATGCGGGGTATTACAATGACATTATTTCTATTTATTTTATTTGGATTTTGAATCATATTTGTATTTTTTTGATTTGGTACATGCCGGTTTCGATATGGATATTTGTATTTGGTTATTGATATTTACACATTGGTTATGGATAATTGTATTTTGGTTTGGTTATACGTTGTTTGGAGATGTAAAATTTTGCTATAACAGGTACAAATATACTATTGGGTAGTGGCAGTGGCCATACTGCCCAACAAGTTTTTTAAAATCTGCCCAAAATTGTCACGAACTTTGACAGTGACACGTCCGTTACAAAGAAACTTATCATGGACTTGTCACTGTCAAAGTCTGTGACAAGTTTTTATTTGTCACAAACTTATTACGGTAAAAAATCATGACAAGTTTAAGTTTTTATTACTGACTTGTCATGGTCTTTGACCGTGACAAATTTGTCAAGGTCAAACCGTGAGAAGTCTGTGACAATTCTAACGAACTTTTCACGATATTTGGTCCTGACAAGTCCATGAAAAATTCATTTGTTACCCCGAAACTTGTCACGGTCAGAGACCGTGACAAGTTTAATTTGTCAAGGATTTTTATGGTGACAAGTTAGCGATTTTAGTGTAGTGGAAAGAGGGTAGACACAACCCACTATGACTAACGATGATGTCATAAGTCTTAAACCTATCACTAATTGGATAGAAGATGATTTTAGATGGAGAAATTATAACTACTAAGGCTTAAGTGCCATTTTTGGTACAGTCACTCCCGAGCGTTTTATCGTATTATGACATGTACCATGTCCAAGGAAGCACGGGATATCATCTAACTGACTCACGAGGGTACGAACGATGTGAAAGATTATAAACTTCAAAATTTACCACATAGTTTGAAACTACTAGCATGCTAAATACTGAAACATTTTATGAATTCTACGCACAATTATTGGATATTGTTAACTGTAGTTTTAATTTAAGTGAGATAATTTGTAGTATGAGGGTAGTTAAAAAGATTTTGAAATCTCTTCCTTCTCGTTTTAATGCGAATGACACGGTCCTTAATTTATTGGGAATTTTAAATACTTCTTAGGTTAGAAGAACTCGTAGGAGACCTTTAAACTTACGACATTTATCTGTTTACCAAAATTTAAAATAAAAAGGAAAAGGGATCGCTTTGAAGGCTTAATCTAAGAAAAAAAGAGGGTTCTGACTCCGAATTTTATTTTGATCTCGATGATCGTTCCCTATTTACAAAAAAAGTTCAAATCTACCTATAATGCCACACTGAGCAATAGCGATGTCGAGTCGATGGATTCGAAGGATAAATCACCACATGGATGTAATTTCACTACATTCATTGCTAGTCATGTTAGCACATTAATTACATCTCATGACAATGAGGATGTTTCAAAACATGATGACCTCGACAGTGAGTCGAACCATTCTAGAGAGAGTCAAGGAGATGATATTTTGAGTGAGGGAGAAGTAGCCTCCAACACGGGTACGCCAAGCATTACGTTGAGTCATTTAAGGCTAAAAAGAAAGTAAGAATTTGGCACTTAGGGTGGTATTTCTATAGAAATATTTGAAGGAGTTAAGAGAGAGTGAGATTTTGGTGAAGATTTCCTTGAATGAGAAAGTTATTTTGGTGGAGAGGGAAAAGAGCGACTTGACTAATAAATTGGCTAGTCTTAGGAGAGGTCTTCAAGTTTTATTGGAGACCTGTGAGAAACTTGAATCCCTTGTATCCCAACTCGTGAGAGATGTCGAATGTGCCAAGGAAGTCAAGGTTACTTAACAACTTGTTTGGGAGTTTTATTTTGGAGAGAAAAGAAAGGAAAGGAAGGGAAATTATGCTTCCTTTCTGTCGTTTGGGAGTTTACATAGGAGAGAAAGTGTTGTTTTGTCATTTTCCGTCGTTTGAGAGTTTAAAAAGAGAGAAAAGACAGGAATTTTTTTTAAAAAAATTCCCTTCTTTTCTTTCAAAAACTTTCCTTCCAAATCGGAAAGAAATGGAGAGAAAGGAAAGTTTTCTAAAGAAGGTACCTTATTTCCCTTAAAAAAATTATTTTCCTTCCAACTCCCAAACACTAGAAAAGAAAATTATTTTATCTTCCTTCGTAAATCCTTTCTCTTCTCTTCCTTTCTTTTCTCTCTTATAAATTTTCCTTTCTTTTCTTTTCTCTGCTAATAAAACTTTCCATTCCTTTCCTTCCTCTAAAAAACTCTCAAACAAGCTGTAAGAGTAAACATTGAATAAGATTGGAAAGATGTTCCTCGGCCCCGCATTAGGTTTTAGGGAGAGTCAACGGATAGGTTACTATTGTGCATAGACTTCTAATGTCATCCCTGGACCGGTTCCTAAGTTTGTGTTGGATCCTTATGGGCCTCGACCTAACGGACTAATGAGAGGTCACCTTAGGTAATTTTTTACAAGTTAGGAAGGGCTTATCATACACGTAATCCCGCGCACCATTATAGAGACTTTATTAGTCTTAAAAGAGAAAGTTGAGTTCCTTGTCGCCTATTCTAGAAGCTTAATGTAAGATATTCAAATGATGTATATGACTTTTGAGAATGCATCCAACGATACGAATAGAGCCAATAATTATAGGGGCAAATAAAATATGACCTCTATTTGGGTACATAAGAATAACAAAAAGTCCCTTATTGTTCATATTGGTCCCAAGGTTCAAGACGCATACCAATGGTAATTTTATAGTGGGTCCTCTAGGCACATGATTGGTGACAAGTTGTATTTTACCAACCTTGTGGATTGCAAGGACAACGAAGTCACCTTTGGGGATGGGAGTATGTCTAGCATCTTAAGATACCCGAATTTCCTAAGAAGATAATGTGTTGTACGTTGAAGGTTTGAAAGAGAACTTAATTAGTATAAGCTAACTTTGCGATGCTAACTTTGCCGTAAATTTTGACCGATCGAGTGTACTGTTTATGATCAATCCGGTGAAGTTTTACTACAAGGTGTGAGGATCGATGATAAATTTCATAGGATTATTCCCAAGTCCTCTTTAATATGCAAAAATTATAAGGTCTCCTCCGTGGACCTTTGGCATCAATGACTAGGTCATGTTAATTTTAGAGATTTTGAAAGATCAGTGAAGAAAGACCTAGTTCGTGGCTTACCATCACTTGAAAAACCAACTTCCTAAGTTTGTGGTCTTTGCCAATAAGGAAAATGAATCAAGTGTCCCCATCGAAATCTCAATACCATTACCACCTCTCGTGTGTTGGAATTGATACACATGGATATTATGGGTCTTACATGGGTGGAGAGTACTGGTGGAAAGAAGTATATCCTAGTGATGGGCGATGACTTTTCAAGATATTATATTGTTGGATTCCTTAGAGAAAATTTCAATGCAGTTGAGTCACTAATAACTAATTGTCGTGTCCGACAAAACCAATATGGTGTCATAATTAATTGGTTGCGTAGTGACAACGATACTGAATTTAAAGAAGACAAAGTGGATAGCTTTTGTGATGAAGTCATCATCAAGCATGAGTTTTTAGCCATTCGTACTCCTCAACAAAATGGGAATTTTAAGAGGGAAAACCTAACAATTCGAGGGCTAGATCCATACTTCTTGGGAGAAAAATGTCTAGACATTTTTGGGCAGAGGAGATTAATATCGCATTCCATATGGTATACAGGGTATATGTTTGTCCACACGTGCTACACACTCTATATGAGTTGTGGATAAGCAATAAACCTAACCTATCATATTTTTGAGTTTTTGGGAGTCCTTGATACATCCTTATAGATATAGAACACTTAGGAAATTTTGACTTTCGAGGTGATGAGGGAATTTTTTTAGGGTATTCATCTTCGAGTAGAGCCTATAGGGTGTATAAACTTGAAATATTTAGGGTCATTTAATCTATAAATGTCCCGATTAGAGGCAATGAGGAAAACACATTTGTTAATCTGAACTCGAAGTGTGAGGATGATTCACCCCTTAGTGATGATCTCATTGCTCTTCGCACTACCTCGATGGATCCCCACTCTTGATTTAGGGGATCCACCCTCCTAGATTCGAAAGATACATGACCCTTCAGATATAATTAGTGATCTTACACTAGGTGTCAAGATTCACGCTCAACTTGAGAATGTGGTTGGCTACTTTTTCTACACCTCCTTAGTAGAGCCCAAGAATGTGAAAGAAGTGCTAAAGGATGATAATTGGATATGAGTTACTTTAATTTTAGAATAATGATGTTTGGGAGTTAGCCCTCCGACCTAGTGAGACTAATGTGATAGATACCAAGCGGGTGTACAAAAATAAGTTCGATGCGAGTGGTTCTATAGTTCGCAATAAGTCTAAGTTGATCATTCAAGGCAACACCAAGATTGATGGTGTAGACTTTGATGAGACATTCGCTCCTGTTACTAGGCTTGAGTTCGTCCGTTTATTACTCCCCATAGCATGTCATCTACGATTCAAGTTATATCAAATGGATACCAAGAGTTCCTTATTTAATGGAATTCTTCAAGAGGAATTTTACATAGAATAACCAAAAGGGGTTAAAGACCCAAATCACTCTGGACATGTCTTTTATCCTAAGAATGCCTTGTGTGATTTGAAACAAGCACCCCGTGCTTAGTATGAAAGGCTCATTTATTATCTCTTTGCTCATAGATTCACGAGATGAGGAGTGGATAAGACATTATTTAAGACGAGAGAGAGAGAGAGAGAGAGAGAGAGAGGTAGGGAGAGAGTTTTTCTATATATATTTTTAAATCTATGTGGATGATATATAGTATTTGGATCCAAGTGTTCCCAACATTCTCAGACGTTTGAGAAGGATATGAATAGTGAGTTTGAAATGGGAATGGTTAGTCACGTTCTTCTTAGTTCTCCGAGGGAGTCAACTTAAGGGTGGGATATTCATATATCAATCTAAATATGCTAGGGACATAATAAAGAAGTTTGATTTGGACTGCGCTAAGTACTCATGCACACCAATGAGTTCCTCGACTAAGCTTAGGAAATACACTTTAGCTAAGGACATAGAGAAATCCCTTTATCGCAGCATGATAGGTAGTCTTGTCTACTTAACCGCTAGTCATATCGACATTGCTCTTAGCATTAGAGTTTGTGTGTGTTTAAGCATTCCTAAAAGAGTCTCACTTACTCTCTCTTAAACGTATCATCAAATATGTGAGTATCACTATTTCTTACGGTATTTGGTATTCCTTTGATAATGATGAATGTTTGTCGGCTTATTTAAATGATGATTGGGTCGGGGATGTTGATGGTTGTAGAAGCATCTCGGGTGGTTACTTCTACTTTGGGAGTGATCTTATCTCTTAGCTTAGCAAGAAGAAAAACTCCATCTCTTTGTCCACTAGGAAGCCTAGTAAATTGTCGTCGGGAGTTGTTGCATGCAACTTTTATGGATGAAGCAAATGTTGGAAGAATACGACTGTTTTTTAAGATCATTTTTTAAGATAATTCATGGCGACTATTTTTTAAGATAATACGAGTGAAATTCATATATCCCATAATCAAGTCCAACATTCCCGTAGGAAGTACATTAGGATTCGTGAAAACTTCATTCGTGATTTTGTTGAGGAGAAGATCATTTCCTTAAGCTTCGTGAGCATTGAACATCAATTAGACGATATTTTCATGAAACCTTTAGATGCACTTAGATTTAAGGATCTTAGGAAGTCTTTAGGTATTTGTTCCGTTGATTGAGTTTGGGAATTTTATCATGTATAGGGTGATTATCATGTTGCTATCTTTTATCCTCATTGCTAGATTGTATTTCTAAGTTTATATTTATTGAAATATCAAAAAACGATTTTCCTTTTTTAGAAAAAGTTTGAAAAAGTTCAAAAAGATTATATTTTTTATAAATATTTTGAAAAATTCAATAAGATTTTTTTTCACCATTTATGGATGTGCATTTAAGATGTGCGGATCTCAACTACATTCCATCCATTCATGTTGTCTTGATACATGGCTTCGTTTATTTAGTGGGCTTGATAATTCGTGGTTTGCATTTCGTTGGTAATTGACTATCACTTTCTTCATGCTAAACTTTTCATTTCCTTTACTGCATGCATGCACGAATTTTTTTAATATTGTACTTGCTTGTCATATGTCTAATACGGTGTTCTCATCTTAATAGTGTTTAATAATAAACCAAATGTAGTAGAAATAAAATTTTCTTGTAAGAACCATTGCTCAGATTTCTCTTCTCGGAAAATATGCTTGATATTAAGCAATGGAAAGGGGATACAAAAGAGAAAATTTTCTTTGTGTTAAAGGCCACCATTGACAAGAGACTAAAAGATTAACGACATAAAAGTATAAGTTCCTAGGTTAAATTTCATTTCATTGATGCTTCTCACTCATGAGCATTATGATATATTTAAAATTTTGAGAGTGTATGGTGTTATAGGTAAAATTTCAATAGGTTTGCACTATGGACTTTCTTAAAAAAACATTAAATAGTTTGGCGCTGTTGATTTGAGAACCATTAATATGAATGACATTTTTCATAAGTCTAGTCAATTTCACTTTATTCAACATTCTTAAACCCAAGCTTGACATTGAGTAATTTATTTAGAAGTATCTCATTGACTTCGTGCACCTTTATTTCATATGCCTATACTGATTTTCCAATGGTTTATGTTCACACAATTCCATTCCACTTCCTTGATTTGGATTTTTCGTGATATTCCATGGTGTGCTTGCATTTTTACTTATATGTATTTTTTATACATATATTTTGATAGATTTGTATATTTATGTACCAAAAAATTTGAAAAATCTTCAAAAATAGTTGGTTGCGTCTTTGGAATCTCATTACATGTTCTTAATTGTTTATCTTTGTGATGATATTTTTTTTGGATTCGGGTGATGCTAACATTTGAGGATTAGTTTCCAACCCTTCGTCTATTAGTGACAAAAAGGGGGAGAACAAATTGGGCGTGGGTGGGGGGTGGGGGGTTATATTTTCTTTAAATCTCTCGTATGCGTCATGATATTTCTTTTACTTAATCTGTGTAGTTCTTTTCACCTTGATGATAGCTTAGAATACACGATAAAAACCTTCAAGTGAAGATAAACTCTTGATTGTCTTTCCTTTTTTGGGTTTAGGAGGGCATTAGTTAACTTGTCATAGAGGCTTTATTTTCAGTTTATGTTTAGTACCGGAGTAGTCATAGGGGGAGATTTGTAAGATCAAGTTTTATGATTACTAAACATTTTATTTATTTTGGCGTATTCGGTTACAAACCCAATCCCCGTGATCTACTTAAGAGTTTTGAAGACAAATTAGTGACCGAGCAATAACCCGAAGATTGAATGAGTTGGAATTATCTCTACATTATCGAGGAGGTATATGGTATACAATTTTGATTTAAACTTATACATTTTATTCTGGAATGCTTTTAAAATATATTTGAGGGATATTTTTAAAACAATTTTTTAAAATAAAAATATTTTTGCTTTCGGTCATTCGAACAAGTTTTAAGATTCATTTCAAAGAGAACTATTTTTCATTCGAATGAGGTCTTTCATTCATACGAATGAGATTGAAAGTTCATTGGAATAGACTTTAATAAAAAATTTAATATGGTTTCTCTGTATGGCGACGGTCCAGCCATTAGAGGCTCATTCGAGGCTCGTTTGAACGAGAGCTTTTGTTCATTTTAATGAAACTGGGTTCATTCGAACAAACCCCTATTTTCGTTCAAATGACCTCTTTCGTCTGGAATTCCATGTTTTCTATAAAGAGGGTACTTGTGGACAATATTTCTTAGAGCGTTTGGCAAAAATTAAGTCCCTATATTAGTCCCAAAAGCCTCACAACCCTTGTTTGTGAAAAATATCTTTTGTTTTCCAAATCCCATTGAATGATTTGTTGAGTTTACTTCAAACATTAGATGCAACATATATATTCGAACCCTGTAGAGTGCTTCTTTATGACTTACCTTGTGGATATATATCTCTATTGCTAAAGAATAAATGAACTCTAATTCCCGAGCTTGATTAGTGGATATCGCGCAAGAGATGCTTGTTATGGACGATGTTAGACTGTGTCATTTTTTATGGAAGACTCGAAGATGCTACTGGGCTAAAATTAGTGGATCTCTAAGTTGTCCTTAATTTTGTACTGGTCTGTCGTGTCTAAAACAGTGAAGAATATAGGTTTTGCCCGAAACGTATTTTTCTTCAATCTTCTTCATGTCTTTATTTGAATGTTTGGTGGTTATTTTTAGCTTTAAAATCATCTTCCATGTTCATCTAAAATTAATCAAGATAAAATCAGGGTAAAAAGGTAATTTTGTGTGTGTGTGATCTACTATACAGTTAATCCATATAACCCATATTTTTGAAACCTTCAAGTCAGTGGTCACCCAATGGGATACAGATGTCCATGTCAACTACTTCAAGCTGACTTCTAGTTTGAACCTCCATTGAAGATACCCCATATCCTACATATTACCATTCTAAGCCAAGCCTTTCACTTGCACACAGATCATGTTGGAACACGTGTACAACCAAACTACGTAGGCTTTGATCTCGTTCTTACATGAGTATGTAGGCTCACACTGAGTCCTTATCGCGAGCACAAGGCTCGTTAATATGTCTCGTGATATATTATCCCCATAGATATACAATCATGTTTCACATATGCTATCCTACAATTGAGCTATCAAACTATCTAAATGTCATGTCCTCTCGTTCACCTCCAGAAAAACCTACACTAATCACGATCGAACTACATAGGCTTTGATCCCAAGTCTTGTAAGGTACATAGGTGAAATACCAAGTTCTTTTTATGATCACGAGACTCAAAAATATATCTCTCGATATGTCGTCACAACATAAATGCATCCATCTCGTACCTCACCTTTCTATCTTTCCTCAAGCCTCGGAGGAGATGTAACACTATCTCAAGCCACGACTTATCACACACACACTTACAGACATACTAACGGTCACATGTTATACAAGCATGGAGTCATTCACAAGAACCCTTGTGTACCTGCATTCGTTTAAGTAGCATTCCTATACCTCTCACTGATATTGTTACTACATAAGCACCTATCTACGTTTTAAAGGATTCTCAAACTAAAGTCTCTAAACAAGATATAAAATAAACCAATAACTAATCAAATAAAGTAAAAAATAAGAATAAGAATAAGAATATAATTAAGGAAATATAAAGAACAAGTGGGGTATGTAACACCTCCCCCTCCCCCCCCTCCCCGTATAATGGATTTCGAACCCTACAACAAGAATTTAGGGACCAATTGCAGACTTCGAACCCTAATCTTTTTTTATTTTTATGTAAAATAAATTGAAAACACTGAACAACCTATAAACCACTTATCACATGAAAACCATACTTAGAACCCAAGCCTAAAAGCAATGGGCGTGCACCAAAAACATGATATGGTGTCAAATAGCTTCCAGGGACAAGTCACCGACCCACATCGAACCAATTACCCAGCCATGGGAGGGTGCTGCAGATCGGTAGATAGAAACTCCCATATCCATATAATAAGATACCTAGTTAGCATCAACGCTCGGGGCCCATAACACTATAATGGGTTGACAATTTGGTGTAAGACTAAAAAAATCCTTAAGCTTGAAAATAGGCCATCTGGGGGTGAAAATATAATTATTGACAAAACTACCCGAAAAGAGTACGATCACATCACATGGAACTAAAATAACTTGTAAAAATAATCGGTGTAGTCGTGTACTTCATGGGTTGAGAAGTTGGTAGAAAAATTAAAAAATGAAGGGTTAAAGATTATATATAATGCATTATGGGTGAAGACATAATTTAATCATAAAATTACATAAAAACTGGAATGATCACATCATACGAAACATAAATAAATTATGGATACAACCATTACATTGGTGTACTTCACGGGTGAAGAATTTGGTAGAGAATTCTAAAAACAGAAGGATTAAGCTTGAAAATAGGGCGTAAAGGGTGAAAATTTAATTCAACAACAAAACTACCCAAAAATAGTCTCGTTAACGTCACACGAAACTAATATAACTTGTAGAAATAACCGGTATAATCGTGTACTTCACGGATTGAGAATCTGATTGAAAATTTAAAAAAAGGCTTAAGCTTGAAAATAGGGCAATTGGGGATGAAAACTTAATTAAACAATCGGTGTAGTCGTGTACTTAATGGATGGAGAAATAGGTAGAAAATTTGAAAAATCAAAGCTTAAGCTCGAAAATAAGGTATTAAGGGGTGAAAACATAACTTAACAATAAAACTACCCAGATTGAGTCACGATCACATCGCATGGATATAAAATAACTTATAAAAATAATTGGTACAGTCGTCTACTTCACGGGTTGAGAATTTGGTAAAAAAATTCAAAAAACTGAAGGCTTAAACTTGAAAATAAGCCATTTGGGGTATAACACCTACGTTAACTATAAGAGTGCCCAAAAAGAGGCACGATCAAATCACACAACACTAAAATAATGTGGAAAAATAATAAGTGAAGTTATGTACTTCACGAGTTGAGAATGTGGTTGAAAATTGGAAAATTGAAAGCTTAAGCATGGAACGGGGGTGTTAGGGTGTGAAAATGTAATTTAACATCAAAACTATTGTAAAAATGGCACTCTCATGTTACACGGCACTATACTAAATTTTACAAACAATCAGTGCAGTTGTGTAGTTCAGGAACTATGAATTTTGTAGAAGATTTAAAAAAACATAGGCTTAAACTTGAAAATAAGGCGTTTGGGGGTAAATACATAATTATTAATAAAATTGCCGAAAAAAATGTACGATGACATCACACGATGCTAAAATAACTTATAGAAAGAATTGGTGTAGTCGTGTACCTCACGGGTTGAGAATTTAGTAGAAAATTTCATAATCGAGTTTTAAGCTTAAAAATAAGACGTTAGGGTGTGAAAACGTAATTTAATAAGAAAAATACCCAAAAATAGGAACGATTAGGTCACACAAAACTAAACTATTTGTAGAAATGACTGGTGCCTTTGTGTAGTTCAAGAGTTTACAATTTGGAAAAAAATTGAAAAATGAGGGCTTATGCCTAAAAATAGGGGGTTAGGGGGTGAATACAAAATTTAACAACAAACGTCCTTAAAAAAGCCATGATCATATTACACGACACTAAAGTAACTTGTAGAAACAATCGGTGCAGTCGTGTACTTCACGGATTGAGATTTGGTAGAAAATTTTAAAAAACTAAGGCTCATGATTGAAGATAGGGTGTTAGGGAGTGATAATATAATTTAACAACTATAAATCCCAAAAGAGGAACGTCACGTCACCCAATACTAAAATAATTTCTAGAAATTACCGGTATTTTTTTGTACTTCACGGGTTGAGAATTTTTTAGAAGATTTAAAAAATGAAGGCTTCAACTTGAAAATAGGGCTTTTGGGGTTGAAAACTTACTTGAATACAAAAATTGCCCTAAAAGTGGCATGGTCACGTCACACGACACTGAAATATCTCGAAAAAAATAGGTGAAGTAATGTACTTCACGGGTTGAGAATATGGTAGAAAACTTGAAAAATGTTGGCTTAACATTAAAATAGGGTGTTAGGGAATGAAAATATAATTTAACAACATAACTACCCGAAAAGAGGCACGATCACATGACACACTAAAATAACTTGTAGAAACAACCGGTGGAATCCTATACTTCACACGTTGAGAATTTTGTAGAAAATTTACAAAATGAGATCTTAAACTTAAAAATAGAGCGATAGGGGGTAAAAAATGAAATTTAACAAAAAAAATGCTCGAAGAGAGGCATGATCCCATCACACGATACTAAAATAAATTGTGGAAACAATTTATGTAGTTGTGTACTTCATGACTACAGAATTTGATAGAAAATTCAAAAAATTAAGGATTAAGTTTGAAATAGGGCGTTAGGGGGTGAGAACAAATTGTAGCAACAAAGCTTCTTAGAGTGAGGCAAGATCATATCACATGACATTAAAATAACTTGTAAAAACAATCGGTGGAATCAAGTACTTCATGGGTTGATAATTTAGTATAAATTCAAGAAACCAATGATTAAGCTTGAAAATAAGTCATTAGAGGGGTGAAAACATAGTTTAATAACAAATATGTCCAAAAAGAGACGTAATAATGTATCATGGCACTAAAATAACTCTTAGGAATAACCTGTGCAATCATTTACTTCACGATTTGATAATTTTATAGAAATTTCCAAAAAATAAGGCTTGAAGCTCAAAAATAGGACATTAAGTGTTAAAAATGTAATTTAACAACACAACAGGGCAAAAGGAGGTACGATCAGGTCACACGACATGAAAATATCTTCTAGATATAATCGGTACAGTCGCGAACTTCACTAGTTAAGAATTTGGTAGATAATTGTAAAAATGAAGGCTTAACATTAAAAATAGGGCGTTAAGGGTGAAAATGCAATACACTAGCAAAACTACCTACAAAAGGCACACTCTCGTCATATGACACTAAACTAACTTGTAGAATCAACTGGTGCAGCAGTGTACTTCAAGAGTGTAAAGTTTTATTAAAAATTCAGAAAATCAAGGATTAAGCTTGGAATTAGGGCCTTAGGGGGTAAAAACATCATTTAATAATAAAACTATCAAACGAAGAGGCACAATGATGTCACATGACACTAAAATTATTTGTAGAAACAACAGGTACAATCATGTACTTCACATGTTTAGAATTTGGTAGAAAATTAATAAAAACGAGGATCAAGCTAAAAAAATTGGGCATTTGGAGGTGAAAGTGTAATTTACCAAAAAAATGATCAAAAAGAGGCACGATCACACCACATCACAGATAAATAACTTGGAAAAAAGGTGAAGTTGTGTGCTTCACGGGTTGAGAATATGGTAGAAAATTCTAAATACGAAAACCTAAGCTTGAAATAAGGGCGTTAGTGGAGTGGAAATATAATTTAACAATTGAACTTCTCAAAAAGAGGTACAATCATGTCGCACAACACTAAATTAAGTTGTTTAAACAACCATTGCAGTTGTGTAGTTCACAAATTGAGAATTTGGTAGAAAATAAATAAAACAGGGCTTACACTTGAACAAAAAACATAATTTAACAATAAAAATGCTTGAAAAGAGACATAATCATATCACACATCACTAAACTAACTTGTAAAAATAATTGGTGCAGCCATGTACTTCACGGATTGAGAATTTAATAGAAAAAAAAAAAAAAAACAAGACTTGAACTTGAGAATTAGGCGTTAAGGGGTGAAAACGTAATTTCATAACAAAGTGCCCAAAAAGAGGCATGATCACATCGCACGACACTAAAATAAATTGTAGAAACAATCAGTGTTGTTGTGAACTTCACGAGTTAAAAATTTGGTAGAAATTAAAAAACCGAAGGCTTAACCATAAAAAAAGGGTATTAGGGGGTGAAAACCAAATTTAATGATAAAACTACCCGAAAAAAGGTACGATCACATCACACAATACTAAAATGACTTGAAAAAATAATAGTTGTAGTCGGTACTTCAAGGATTGAGTATATGGTTAAAATTTAAATAAATAAAGGATTAGGTTTGAAAATAGGGCATTAGGGTTGGGAACATAATTTAATAATAAAACTACCCAAAAAGATGCCTGGTCTAGTAACACGGCACTAAAGTTAATTATTGAAACAACCGGTACAGTCGTGTAGTTCAGGGCTTGAGAATATGGTGTAGAATTCAAAACATAAAGGCTTATACTTGAAAATGGGCATTAGGAAGTGGAAACGTAATTTAATAATAAAAATAACCAAGAAGAGGCACGATCTCGTAACATGACACTAAAATAATTTGTTAAAAGAATCAATGCATTCGTGTAGTTCATGGGTTGATAATTTGGTAGAAAACTCAATAACCAAGGTTTAAGCTTTAAAATAGGGCATCCTGGGATGAATAGGGCATCCAGGGATGGACATATTATTTAACAATAAAACTCCCCCAAAAGAGACACGATTACATCACGCATCACTAAAATAACTAATAAAAACATCTGGTGTGGCCTTGTTCTTCACTGGTTGAAAATTTGGTAGAAAATTCAGAAAATCAAGGCTTGATCTTAAATCTTGGATGTTAGGGGGTGCAAACGTAATTTAAAAAATAAAACTACCCGAAAAGAGTCCTGACACATCACATCACACCACACTAAACTAATTTGTAGAAACAACCAGTGCAATCGTGTACTTCACGGACTGAGAATATGGTTAAAATTAAAAAAAATGGCTTGAATTTGATAATAGAGTGTTATGGGTGAATATATAATTTACCAAAAAAATCTCAAAAAGAGGCACGCTCATGTCACACGACACTAAACTAACTTATAGAACAACTGATGCAGTTGTGTATTTCACAGGTGGACAATTTGGTACAAAATTCAAAAAACAAAGGCTTTTGATGAAACATAGGGAATTTGGTGATGAAAACATAATTTACTAATAAAATTGTTCAAACAGATGTACGATCACATCACACAACACTAAAATTACTTGTAGAAATAATCGGTGCAGTCCTGTACATTACATGTTGGGAATTTGGTAGTTAATTCAAAAAATTGAGGCTTAATCTTGAAAATAGGGTTTTAAGGGATGAAAACATAATTTAAAAATAAAACTTCTGAAAAGAGACACGATCATGTCACAAATCACAAAACTAAATTGTAAAAACATCTGGTGCAATCTCATACTTCACAATTTTAGAATTTGGTAGAAAATTGAAAAAACGAGGGCTTAATCTTAAAAATAGGGCGTTAGGGGTGAAAACATAATTTAACATTAAAACTTCCCACAAAGAGGCATGTTCACGTCACACGACACTAAACTAACTTGTAGAAATAACAAGTATAGTCATATACTTCACGGATTGAGAAATTGGTAAAAAATTAAAAAAAATCCAAGACTTAAACTTGAAAATAAGGCGTTAGGGGTTGAAAATATAATTTCACAACAAAACAACCCAAAAAGTGGCACGATCACATCAGACGTCATTAAATTAACTTGCAAAAATAATTAGTGCACTCGTATACTTCACGATTTGACAATTTTCTAGAAAATTAAAAAAGAAAGGCCTAAGCTTGAAAATAGGGTGTTACTGGGTGAAAGCATAATTTAACATAATTTACTGCCACCAAATCATGTCATGAGATAGTAAACTAACTTAAATAAACAATCAATGCACTCATATACTTCACGAGTTTAGAAATTAGTAGAAAAAAAGGTCTTGAGCTTAAAAATTAGGCATTAAGGAGGAAAATGTTATTTAACAACAAAATTTCTCGAAAAGTTGCGCGATAACGTCATGCGATACTAAAGTAATTTGTAGAAATAATTGTTGTAGTCATGTACTTCACGGGTTGAGAATTTCATAGGGAAAAAATGAAGGCTTAAGCTTGACAATAGGGCGTTATGGACGAAAATGAAATATCACAACAAAACTACTTGAAAAGAGGCATGGTCACATCATATGGAATTAAATTGACTTGTAGAAATAATCAGTGCTCTTTTTGTACTTCACGGTTGGAGAATTGGGTAAAAAAATAAAAACAATAGGTCTTAAGCTTAAAAATAGGGCGGTAGGGGTGAAAACATAATTTAATAAGAACACGACCCCAATAGAGTTACGATCACGTCACATGACACTAAAATAACTTGAAAAAATAGTTGGTGAAGTCCTTTACTTAACGGGTAAGAATATGGTCGATAATTCGAAAAATGAAGTCTTAATCTTGAAAATTGGGCGTTAGGGTGGTAGAAACATAATTTAACGACCAAACTACCTAAAAAGAGGTATGGTCACATCACATGACACTAAAGTAATTTGTTAAAAATAAAGTGCATTTGTGTACTTCATGAGTTAAGTTTGGAACAAAATTGAAAAAAATGAAGGGTTAAAGATTAAAAAATGGCGTCATGGGACGAGAGCGTAATTTAACAATAAAATTTCTCGAAAAGAGGCACAATCACATTACACGACGGTTAACTAACTTATAAAAATAACTCGTTCACTCTTGTACGAACAAAGAATTTGGTAGAAAAGTAAAAAAGACAAGACTTAATCTTAAAATAGGGCATTGGGGGTAGAAATGTAATTTAATAATAAAACTTTCCAAAAAGAGGCAAGCTCACATCGCACGACAATAAATTAACTAGTTGACATAGCCGGTGCAGTAGTGTACTTCATTGGTCTGAAATTTTGAAGAAACTTAAAAAACAAGCCTAAGCTTGAAAATAGGGCGCTGGGGTGTGAAAATATAATTTACTAATAAATCTAGCCAAAAGAGTCGCAATCACGTCACACAACACTAATCAAACTTATATAAAAAAAACACTGCACTTCACATATTGAGAATTTGGTAGATAATTAAAAAACCAAGGCTTAAACTTGAAAATTGGGCGGTAGCTTGTGAAAACATAATTCAATAACAGAGTGCCCAAAAGGAGGAATGATCATGTAACACAACACTAAATTAAATTATAGAATGGGTTGAAAAATTGTTAGAAGGTTAAAAAATGAAGTCTTCACCTTAAAATGGGGAATTAGGGCGTGAAAATATAATTTGACAACATAATTGTCCAAAAAAGAGGCACAATCACGTCACACGACACTAAAATAACTTAAAAAACCACAGGTGAAACCGTGTACTTCATGGGTTGAGAATTCAAAAAATGAAGGCATAATCTTAAAAATAAGGCGCTAGGGGGTGCAACATAATTTCACAATAAAATGTCTAAAAAGACACCCGATCTTGTCACACAATACTAAAGTAAGTTGTTCAATCAACCGGTGCAGTCGTGTAGTTCACGGGTTAAGCTATGGTAGAAAATTTGAAAAATAAAGTTTTAAGCTTGAAAATAGGGCGTTAGGGAGTGGAAACATAATTTAATAAAAAATACCTAAAAAGAGGCACTATCAGATCACACTACACTAAAGTAACTTTTTGTAATAACCGGTGCATTTGTTTAGTTTATGAGTTGATAGTTTGGTAGGAAACTAAAAAACAACAAAGCTTAAGCTTTAAAATAGGGCCATAGGGGGTGAAAATGTAATTTAAAATTAAAACTATCATAAAAAAGGCACGATTATATCACATAACACTAAAATAACTAGTAGAAGCAACCAGTTTAGTCGTGTCCTTCACGGATTGAAATTTTGGTAGAAAATTCAAAAAGCCTTGGCTTAAGCTTAAAAATTGGGCGTTAGGGGGTGAAAACGTAATTTTACAAAAATGT
Organism: Sambucus nigra; assembly: GCA_949130495.1. Taxonomy (NCBI): domain Eukaryota; kingdom Viridiplantae; phylum Streptophyta; class Magnoliopsida; order Dipsacales; family Adoxaceae; genus Sambucus; species Sambucus nigra. The sequence goes on along the minus strand of OX422221.1, from coordinate 198,865,433 downwards.
TCAAAAAAGGAAGGACGCGTCACACGACACTAAACTAGCTTGTACAATAAACCAGGGTAGTCATGAATTTCACGAGTTGAGAGTTTTTAAGTTTTGAAAAGTAAAGGCTTATGTTTGAAAATTGGGCATTAAGGGCTCAACATGTAATATAATAACAAAAGAGCTTATAAAGAGGTACAATCATGTCACATGTCACCAAACTGATTTATAGAATTAACGGGTGTAGTTGTGTAATTCGTAAGTCGAGAATTTGGTAGAAAATTGAAAAAACGAAGGCTTGGGATTAAAAATATGTCATTTTGTGTGTGTGTGTGTGTGGGGGGGGGGGGGGGGTGAAAACATAATCTAATAAAAAACCTACGCGAAAAGAGATATGATCACCTCACACGACACTAAAACCACATGTAGTCATGTACATCACGGGTTTCAAAATTTAGTGGAAAATTCAAAAAATTGAGGCTTAATCTTCGAAATAGGGCGTTAAGAGATAAAAGCATAATTTAATAACAAAACCACAAAAAAGAGGATGATCACATCATAAGGAACTAAACTAAATTGTAGAAATCACAAGTCCAGTTGTGTATAAAAGGATTTTAAAATTTGGTAGCAAATAAAAAAAATGAGGGCTTAAGCTTGTAAATTGGGTGTTAGGAGGTGAAAAGACAATTTAACAATAAGACTACCTAAAAAGAGACATGATCACATCACATGGGACTAAATTAACTTGTAGAAATAACTGATGCAGTCATGTACTTCACGGATTGAGAATTTGGTTGAAAATTAAAAAATCAAGACTTAAACTTGAAAATAGGACGTTACGGGGTGAAAATGTAATTTCACTATAAAAATGCCCCAAAAGAGTCATGATAATGTAACATGTCACTAAAGTAACTTGTAGAAACAAACAGTGCACTCATGTACTTTACAGGTTGAATATTGTGTAGAAAATTAAAAAAACATTGCCAAGGCTCGAAAATATAATTTAACAATAAAATTATCTGAAGAAAATCACGACGTGTCACACAACACTAAACTAACTTATATAAACAACCAATGCACTCGTGTACTTGATGGTTTTAGAAATTGGTAGAAAATATAAAAAATAAGGCTTAAGCTTAAAAATTGGTAGTTAGGGGGTCAAAATACAATTTAACAATAAAACTACTAGAAAAGAGGCATGATAATGTCACACAACACTAAACTAACTTGTAGAAATGATTGGTGCAGTCGTGTACTTCACAGGTTGATAATTTGTAGAGAAATAAAAAACGATGGCTTAAGCTTGAAAATATGACGTTAGGGGCTGAAAAACGTAATACAATAAGAAAATTGCTTGAAACGAGGAACTGTCACATTACACAACACAAAATTAACTTGAAAAGACAACAGATAAGTTGTGTACTTCATGAGTTGAGAATTTGGTGGAAAATGATTAAAAAAAGGCTTAAACTTAAAAATTGGGTATAGGGGATGAAAATGTAATTTAATAACAAAGTCCCCAAAAAGAGGCACAATGAAACCGCCCGAAAAGAGGCACGATCTCATCACATGACATAAAAATTAACTTGAAGCAACAATATTTCAAGTCATGTACTTCATGGGTTGAGAATATGGTTAAAAATTAAAAAAAAATGAAGGCATAAGATGAAAATAGGGTGTTTGGGGTGACACATAATTTTACAGCAAACCTGCCCAAAAAGAGACCCGATCTTACGAACACTAAAGTAAGTTGTTGAAATAACCGATGCATGCGTGTAATTCATTGGTTAAGAATATGGTAGAAAATTCGAAAAATAAAGGCTTAAACTTGAAAATAGGGTGTTCGGGCATGGAAACATAATTTAATAAAAACAATATCCAAAAAGAGTCACGATCACATCAAATGACACTTAAGTAACTTGTTGAAATAACCGGCGGATTTGTATAGTTCACAGGTTGATAGTCTGATAAAATATATCAATAAATAAGGATTGTGCTTGGAAATAGGGCATTTGGGTTTGAAAAGGTAATTTACAAAAAAAACTACCCAAAAAGAGGTGCGGTTGCATCACACATCACTAATATAACTAGTAGAAATAGCCGGTGTAGTAATGTCCTTAACAACTTGAAAATTTGGTACAAAATTTAGAAAATTAAGGCTTAAGCTTAAAATTTAAGCATTGGGGGTTGAAGTTGTAATTTAAAAAAATGCTTTAAACGAGGCACGACACATCACACGACATGAAACTAACTTGTAGAAACAACTAGTGCAGTCGGGTACTTTATGGGTTGAGAATTTCATAGAAAATTTGAAAAATGAAGGCTTAAGCTTGAAAATGGGGTAACAGGACTTGAAAAATGTAATATAACTACAAACCTGCTTAAAAGAGGCACGATCAGGTCACATGTCACCAAACTAACTTGTGGAAATAATCGGTGTAGTTGTGCACTTCATGGGTGGCGAATTTCGTAGAAATTTTAAAAAATGAAGGCTTGAGATTAAAAATAGTGAGTTTAGGGAGAATTTTTTTTAATAATAATACTACCCGAAGAGGTAATAGCACGTCACGAGTCACTAAAACCACTTGAAGAAACAACCGGGGCAGTATTGTATATCACTGGTTGGGAATTTGGAAGAAAATTCAAAAAAATTAGGCTTAATCTTGAAAATTGGATATTGGAAATGTAATTTTATAACAAAACTATCGAAAAGGGGAACGATCATGTCACAAGACACTAAATTAAATTATAGAAACGCCTAATGGAGTCGTGTACTTCACTATTTTAGAATTTGGTATAAGATTGAAAGAAAGAGGGCTTAGGCTTAAAAATAGGGTGTTAGGGAGTGAAAACATAATTTAACAATTAAACTGCCACCAAAAAAGCACAACCACTTCACATGGCACTAAACTAAGATTTAAAAATACTGGTCAGTTGTGTACTTCACAGATTGAGAATTTAGTAGAAAATTAAAATAAAGGCAAGCCTTAAAGTTGAAAAAGGGCATTTGGGATTGAAGCATAATTTCACAACAAAATAGTCCAAAAATAGGCACCATCACATCACACGTCATTAAACTAACTTATAGAAAGAACTTGTACACTCTTATACTTCACAAGTTCAAAATTTTATAGAAAACTTAAAAAACTAAGGTGTAAGATTGAACATTGGATGTTAGGGGGCGAAAACATAATTTCATGACTAAACTTCTCGAAAACAGGCATTATAACGTCATGAGACAGTAAATATAACTTGTGAAAACAACATATGTAGTCGTGTACTTTGCGGGTTTAAAATTTGGTAGATAATTTAAAAATGAAGACTTTAGTTTGAAACGAAGATGAGAACTCAGAGGATAATCTAGATCTGCTTGAAAAGAGGCATGATCATGTCACACAATACTAAAACTAACTTGAAGAAATAATTGATGCAGTGGTGTACTTTACCAGTTGAGAGTTTGGCATAACATTTAAAACAAACTTGTAGAAATAATCGGTGCAGTCGTATACTTCACGGGTTGAAACTTTGGTAAAAAATTCAAAAATCCAAACCTTAAGCTTGAAAATGGAGTGATATGAGGTGAAAATTTAGTGTAACAACAAGCATGCCTGAAAAAAGGCACAATCATGTCACGTGAAGCTAAACTTACTTAAAGAAACAACAGGTGGAGTATGTTGAAAAAGAATTTAGTAGGAAATTAGTAGGAAATTAAAAAAACCAAGCTTAACAATAAGGTGTTGGGGGGTGAAAACATAATTAAACAATTAAAATGTTTGAAAAAGGCATGATCATGTCACACCACATAAAAAGAACTTGTATAAACAACTTGTACAGTCGTGTACTTCACGGGTTGACAATTTGATAGAGAAAACCCTTAAGCTTGAAAATAGGGTGTTAGGGTGTAATTGTAATTTCAAAACAAAACTTTTTTATACAAGTCACGCTCACATTACACAACACTAAACTATTTATAGAAATAAACGGCTAAGTCATATTATTCACGGGATGAGAAGTTTTTACAAAATTCAAAAAACCAAGGCTTAAACTCAAAAATAGGGCATTCGGGGTTTAAACAAAAATTAACAACAAAAGTTACCTGAAATGGGACAAGATCCAACAAATGACACTAAAATAACTTACATAAATAATGGGTTCATTCGTGTACTTCACGGGTTGAAATTTTGTGGAAAATTGAAAAAAAATCAAGGCCTAAGCTTGAAAATAGGGTGTTAGGGGAAAATTGCCTTAAAAGAGGCATTACCACATCACCCGACACTAAACTAACTTAAAGAAACAACCGATGTAATTGTGTACTTCAAGGGATGATAATTTGGTATAAAAATAAAAAAATCAAGCCATAAGCTTAAAAATAGGGCATTAGGGGTGAAAACATAATTTAATAGTAAAACTCTCTGAAAGGAGGCAGATTATGTCACACAGTACTGAAATAATAAGTAGAAGCAACCGGTGTAGTCATTTACTTCACAAGATGAAAATTTGGTTAGCTTAATAACAAATATGTTCGAAATGACACATGATCATGTTGCACGACACTAAACTAACTCGAAGAAACAATCAGTGTAGTCGTGTACTTCACGAATTGAGAATTGGGTAGAAAATTAAAAAAATAAGGCTTAATCTTAAAAATAAGGTGTTAGTTTGTGAAAATGTAATTTAAAAACAAAACTTCTCGAAAAAGGTAGGAACACGTCACACAATACAAAAATAACTTGTAGATTCAACTAATACAGTCGTGTACTACATGGTTTAAAATTTTGGTAGAGAAAAGGCTTAATCTTGAAAATAGGGTGTTACGGGGTGAAAAAATAATTTAACAATAAAACTTCTCGAAAAGAGACACTATCACATCATAAGTCACTAAAAAAACTTTTAGAAACAACAGGTACAGTCGAGTCTTTCACGGATTGATAATTTGGAAAAAAAAGAAAAATCGAGGCTCAATTTTAAAAATTGAGCATTTAGAGGTAAAAAAATAATAATAACAAAATGTCCCAAAAAGTGGCATAATCACGTCCTACAACACTTAAATAACTCTAAAAATAATAGTTGAAGTCAAGTACTTACGAGTTGATAATATGGTAGAAAAATCGAAAAAAGCATGAAAATAGGGTATTAGGGGGTGGAAAAATAATTTGACAACAAAACTTCCCAAAAATAGGAACCATCACATTACATGGTACTAAACTAACTTGTAGAAATAACCTGTGCATTAGTGTAATTTACGGGCTGAGAAATTAATAGAAAATTTAAAAAACAAAGACTTGTGCTTGAGAATAGGGCATTAGAGGGTGAAAAATAATATAACAATAAAATTTCTTAAAAACAAGCATGATCATATCACATGACACTAAACTACCTTATAGATATAACTGCTATAGTTGTGTACTTCACGAGTGGAGAATTTGGTAGAAAATTCAAAAAATGAAGGATTGAGTTTGAAAATAGGGCGTAAGGGTTGAAAATTTAATATAACAATAACATTTCTTTAAAAATGGCACAATCACATCACACGACACTAAACTAACTTATAGAAACAACTGATGCAGTTTTCTACTTCACGGGTGGAGAATTTGTTAGGAAATTTAAAAACGAAGGCTTAATATTAAATATAGATATTTAGGGTGAAAACATAATTTAATGACAAAATTTCCTGAAAAGAGGTACGATCACATCATATGGTACTAAAATAACTTGTGGAAATAACTGGTGCACTTGTATACTGCACGAGTTGAGAATTTGGTAGAAAGTTAAAAAAAAATGGAGGCTTAAGCTTGCAAATAGGGCGTTAGGGGTGAAAATGTTATTTAATAATAAAATTGTCAAAAAGAGGCACGATCACATCACAAGGTAATAAAGTAAATTATAAAAACGAATGGTGCAGTCATGCACATAACAAGTCAAGAATGTTGTAGAAAATTGAAATACAAGGCTTACACTTAGAAATAAGGTGTGAGGGGTCAAAACAAAATTACAAAATAAGATTATTCGAAAAGAGGCATGATTACGTCACACGACATTAAACTAATTTGTAGAAACAAGTGATGAAGTCGTGTACTTAATGGATTAAAAATTTGGTAGGAAAAACAACGCTTAAACTTGAAAATACGACTTTATAGGGTGAAAATATAATTTAATAACAAAACTGCAAAAAAGGAGGCACGATCACCTCACACGACACTAAACTAACTTGTAGAAAAAGTCGGTGCAATTGTGTAATTTACGGGTTGAAAATTTGATAAAAAAGACATAGGCTTGAAAATAAGGAGTTAATGGGTGAAAATATAATTTAACATTAAAACTTCCAAAAAAGAGAAACAATCAAATACTACAATACGTAAATAACGTGAACAAACAACAAGTGAAGTTGTGTACTTCACGCGCTAAGAATATTGTAGAAATTTTGAAAAATGAAGGATTTACCTTGAAAATAGGGTGTTAGTGGTGGAAACATAATTTAGCTGCCTAAAACAACGCACGATCACGTCATATGACACTAAACTAATTTGTAGAAACAACTAGTGTAGTCGTGTAATTCATGGGTTGAGAAATTAGTAGAAAAATTAAAAAAACAAAGGCTTAAGCTTGAAAAAAAGAGGTTAGGGGATGAAAACGTAATATAACAATAAACGTTCTTGAATAGAGGAATAATTACCTCACATGGCATTAAACTAATGTATATAAACTGCCAGTGTAGTTGGCCTGATCACATCATAGAATACTAAACTAACTTTTAGAAGCAATCGGTGAAATTTTGTGCATCATGGGTGGAGAATTTGGTAGAAATTTCGAGAAACAAAGGGTTAAGCTTGAAAATAGGCATTTGGGGGTGAGAACATAATTTAATGAAAAAACTATCTGAAAAGAGTCCCGATCATGTCACACAACACTAAACTATCTTGAAGAAATAATCGGCGCAACTATGTACTTCATAGGTTGATAATTTGGTATGAAATTATAAAATAACTAGTAGAAACAACCCGTTTAGTCGTATACTTCACGGGTTGAAACTTTGGTAGAAAATTCAATAAACTAGGACTTAAGCTTGAAATGGAGGGTTAGGAGGTGAAAATGTAGTTTAATAACAAATATGTATGAAAAGAGGCACAATCATGTCACACGAAACTAAACTTACTCAAAGAAACAACCAATGGATTCATGTACTTCACGGATTTAGAATTTGGTAACAACTTAAAAAAATGAAGGCTTAAATTTAAAAATAGGGCGTGCACAGGTTAAAACATAATTTAATAATAAAACTGTCAGAAAAAGTCATGATCATGTCACACCACACAAAAATAACTTGTATAAACAACTAGTACATCTGTATACTTCAGGGGTTGAAAATTTGTTAGAGAAAAACCTTAAGCTTGAAAATAGGGCATTAGGGAGTGAAAATATGCTTTAACAACAAAACTTTTTGATAGGATTCATGCTCATGTCACATGACACACGACACTAAACTAACTTATAGAAATAAACGGTTGAGTCCTATACTTCGTAGGTTGAGAATTTTCTAGAAAATTTAAAAACTCAAAGGCTTAAGCTTGAAAAAGGGCATTTGGGGTGAAAACATAATTTCAAAACAAAATTGCACAAAAATAGACATGAACACATTACATGAAACCACAGTTTGAATTTTTTTTGAAGAAAATTAAAAAAATAAGGCATAAGCTTGAAAATAGGGTGTTATGGGGTGAAAATGAAATTTAAAGAGAACTTCTTGAAAAGAGGCATGGTCACATCACACGGTACTAAAATAACTAACATTAACAACAAGTATACTTGCGTACTTCACTGGTTGAGAAATTGGTTGAAAATAAAAAATAAGGCTTAAGATTAAAAATTTATTAGGGAGTGAAATCGTAATTTAACTACTAGACTACCCAAAAAGAGGCACGACCACATCATACGGCACTAAACTTGCTTGAAGTAACAACCAATGCAATTGTGTACTTAACGATTTGAGAGTTTGGTTTAAAATCCAAAAATTCAAGGCTTAGGCTTGAAAACGGGGCATTATGAGATGGTAGAATAATTTCATAACCAAATTTCTAGAAATGAGGCAAATCTCATTGCAAGACACTAAAATAGCTAGTAGAAACCACCGGTGCATTTGTTTACTTCTTAGGTTGAAACTTTGGTAAAAAATTCAAAAAATCAAGGCTTGAGCTTGAAAATAAGGCATTAGGGCATGAAAACATAACTTTACAATGAATGACCAAAAAGTATCACATCACACAACAAAAAAATAACTTGTAGATAAAATCGGTACAGTCGTGTACTTCATGGGTTGCAAATTTGGTGGAGAAAATGCTCAAGCTTGGAAATAGGGCGTTAGGGGGATGAAAATGTAGTTTAATAAAAAAGCTGCTCAAAAAGAGGCAAGCTCACATCACATAACCTTAAAATAACTTATGGAAACAACTGGAGCAGTCGTGTACTTAACAGGTTATGGATTTTGTAGAAAATAAAAAATCAATGTTTATGCATGAAAATAGGGCGTTGAGGGGTGAATACATAATTTAATAATAAAAATGAGGAAAAAGAGACACGATCATGTCACAAGAAACAAAAATAACTTTAAGATACAACGGTGCAGCCGTGTACTTGACGTGTTGAATTTTTTTTAGAGAGAATGCTTAAACATGGAACTAGGGCATTAGGGGGTGAAATTGTAGTTTAATAATACAATGGCTTGAAAAGAGGCATGCACATATCACACATCACTAAAGTAACCTGTAGAACTAACCGGTGCAGTCGTTTACTTAAAAGGTTGAGAATTTTGTAGAAAATTAAAAAAACTAAGGCTCAAGTTTAAAAATTAAGAATTTGGGGGATGAAAACATAACTTAATAACAAACAATCCGAAAGAGGCATGGTTACGTACTACAACACTTAAATAATAGGAAAAAACAATAAGTGAAGTATTGTACTTAACGAGTTGAGAATATGGTAAAAGATTTAAAAAATGAATCCTTAGGATTGAGAATAGGACGTTAGGGGTGGAAATAAAATTTAACGAAACTTCTTGAAAAGAAGCACGATCACATCACACGCCACTTAAATAGCTTGTAGAAACAACCAGTGCAGTCTTGTACTTCATGGGATTTGAAATTAGTTGAAAATTTAAAAATCGAAGGCTTAAGCAGGGACACAGGGCGTTAGGAACTGAAAATGTAATATATAAATAAAATTGCTTAAAAAAGGCACCGATCATGTCAAGCGACACTTAACTGACATTTAAAAATAATTGGTGAAGTAGTGTATTTCACGGATGGAGAATTTGGTAAATAATTTAAAAAACGAAGGCTTAAGCTTAAAAATAGGACGTTTGGGGATGAAAACCTAATATAAAAACAAAACTACTTAAAAAGAGGAACGATCACATCACATGATACTATACTAACTTATAAAAACAACCGGTACGGTTGTGTTCTTCATGGGTGGAGAATTTAATAGAAAATTCAAAACAAGAAGGCTTAAGCTTCAAAATAGGAGTTTGGGGGTGAAAACATAATTTAATAACAAAACTACTTCAAAATACGTACGATCGCATCACACGACACTAAAATAACTTGAGAAATAACTGGTGTAGTCGTGTGCTTCACGGGTAGAAAATTTGTTCAAAATTAAAAAAAAAAACCTGAGGCTTAAGCATGAAAATAGGGGTTCGGAGGTAAAAATGTTATTTAATAACAAAATTATCGAAAAGAGTCAAGATCATACACAAGGCACTAAAATAACTTGTAGAAATGATCAGTGAATTCATGTATTTCACGAGTTTAGAATTTGGTAGAAAATTTAATAAACTAAGGCCTAAGCTTGGAAGTAGGGAATTAGGCGTGGAAACATAATTTAAAAATAAAACTTCCCGAAAATATGCATAATCACGTCACACAAAACTAAACTAACTTGTAGAAACCGCAAGTACAATCATGTACTTTAATGGATTGAGAATTGGTAAAAAATAGAAAAAATAATTGTTAAATATGAAAAATACAACGTTATGGGATGAAAACGTAATTTAATAATAAAACTTCCCAAAAAGAGGCACGATCATGTCACATGACACTACACAAACTTGTACGAATAACCGATGTAATCGTGTACCTCATGGGTTATGGACTTGTATAAACAACTTGTATAAACAAAAAAACTGCTGGAAAATAGGTTGATCAGATGACATGGCACTACACTAACTTGTATAAACAACTAGTGCAGTCGTGTACTTCACGGGATAAGAAATTGTTTAAAAAATCATGTCTTAAATAAAAAACTTGATCATTATGGGGTGAAAATGTAATTTAACAACAACACTGACCGAAAAGAGGCATGATCATATCACACGATAGTAAACTAACTTGTAGAAATAGTTGGTACAGTCATGTACTTTACGGGTTAATCATTTGATAGAAAATTACAAAAACAAAGGCTTAAGCTTGAAAATAAAGGTGTTAGGGGGTAAAAATATAATTTAGCATTGAATTTGTTTAAAAGAGGCACGATCACACAACATGACACTAAAATAACTTGTAGAAACAACTGGTGTAGTTGTGTATTTCATGGCTTGAAAATTTGGTAGAAAATTCAAAAATCTAAGGCTTAAGGTTGAAAATAGGAAGTTTGAGGTGAAAATGTAATTTAATAACAAAACTGCACAATAATGGGAATGATCATGTCACACGACACTAAATTAACATTTAAAAACAAAAATAGCAACTGTGTTCTTTATGGATTGATAATCGGTAAAAAATTTAAAAAAAAAACAAGGCTTAAGCTTGAAATAAGGCGTTGGGGGTGGAAACGAAATGAAAACAACAAAACTAACCCAAAAGTGGCACATTTCCATCACATGACACTAAATCAGTGTAGTCACATAGTTCACGGTTTGAGAATTTGTAGAAGATTCAAAAAATGAAGTCTTAAACATAAAAATAGGTCATTAGGTGGTGAATACGTAATTATTTACAAAATTGTCTGAGAAAAGGTATGATCACTACACACAACCCTTAAATATCTTCTAGAAATGACACGTGAATTCGTGTAGTTCCCGGAAAAAAAATTTGGTAGAAAATTCAAAAACCGAAAACTGAACCTTAAAAATCAGGCATTAGGTGGTGAAAATGTAATTTAATAACAAAACTGACCCAAAAGAGGAAAGATCACTTGACACGACACGAAACTAACTTATATAAACTAGCGGTGCAATCATGTACGTCAAGGGTTAAATTTTGGTAAAAAGTTAAAAAAAATTAAGGCTTAAGCTTGAAAATAGGGAATCATGGATAAAAATTTAATTTAACAATAAAATTGACCAAAAAGATGCATGACCATGTCACATGATACTAAACTGACTTATAGAAATAACTAGTGTAGTCGTGTACTTCACGAGTTGAGAATTCGGTAAAAGATTCAAAAAACTGAGGCTAAACTTGAAAATAGGGAGCTTGGGGGTGAACATATAATTTACTAACAAAACTACCCAAAAATAGGTATGATAATGTCACACGACACTAAAATAACTTATAGAATTAAAAACTTCTACAATCATGTACATCACGAGTTGAGAATTTGGTAAAGAATTCAAAAAACCAAGTCTTAAGCCTGGAAAAGCGTGTTATTAGGGGGTGAAAAAGTAAGCTAATAACAAAAATTTCTAAAAAGAGGTATGATTATGTCACATGACACTAAACTAACTTGTAGAAATGTTTGGATCAGTCGTCTACTTCTCGGGTTTAGAACTTGGTAGGAAATTTAAAATCAAGAGCCTAAGCTTGAAAATAGGGAGTTAGGGGGTGAAAGCATATTCTAATAACAAAATTGTGCGACATAAGCCACGGTGAGGTCACATGACAGTAATAACTTCTAAAACAACTACTGCAGTCATGTACTTAACGGATTGAGAATTTGGTAGGAAATTAAAAAAACCAAGGCTTAATCTTGAAGATAGGGGGTTAGGTGGTGAAAACATAAATTTACAAAAAGACATGAACGTTGTTATTTTAGTCGCATGTGATGTGATAATGACTCTTTTGGGGAAGTTTGTTGTTAAGTCTCGTTTTCATCCCTAACGTCCTATTTTCAAGATTAGTTTTTGAATTCTCTACCGAATTTCCAACCCGTGAAGTATGTGAATGAACTGGTTAATTCTACAAGAAGTGCAGTCGTGTACTTCACGAATTGAGATTTTCTAGGAAAATTAAAAAAAATCAAGACTTCAACTTAAAAATGGTGTGTTAAGGGGTTGAAAACGAATTTACCTACAAAACTTCCCCAAGAATTTCATGATATTTTAGTGTCATGTTATGTGATGGTGGATATGAAGTATACGTCACACGGCACGATCATGTCATACGACACTAAACTAACTTATAAAAAAAACTAGTGCAGTCGTGTACTTCACGGGTTGAGAATTTGTTATAAGATTCGGTAAGGACATATTTAATAAGTCCTGTTTACATTAAAATGTGTTCTATACCACTAGAACCATTGAAGAATTATTCAAGATCATTCAAGCATCAAGATGGATACGAATATCAAAGTTCTTCATCAAAGAAGTCTTCGCGAGATTAATTTTGGCAAGGTTGTGTTTAAGTACCTTAGTATTTCACTTAGAGTATTGGGATATTTTTCATATAATATTTAAGTGTTGGAGCGAAGTTTTTAATGTTTTTCGTCAAAAATATAATTTTCAGAGTTTTTGAACCGGCGCATTTATCGAGAAAAAGAAAAGGAAAAATATTTAATTTTACTGTCATTCAAACGACATGGCTTGTCGCGCGATGTATCAAATGACATTGGATCTCATTTGAACGACATCCAATATCGTTTGAACGAGCCGTCACCTTAAGTAATTTATAAATAGGACTCTCCAGCTCCATTTTTTAAAAGAAGACCTGTGCAAAAACTATCTACATTTTCTGCAAACAGCAGTACGAATTTGTCTTCTCACTTTAGAGGTTTAATCCTTTGATTTTCAATTCACAAAACATCCTAATCTTTAGTGAATTATTTTGGAACCCAAGATACCATCTTTCTAAAGTTGCTCTTGTAGGGAGGATAACCAACTGCTGACAATAGGTGCCACTTGAGGAGGAATTGGGATGATTGGTTGTGTGTCGCTAAGGAGTTCAGCGATATTCCTAGGCTAAAGATATGACTGCGGTTCTTATGGATTGCCACGTATAATTCATTACTAGTGACACCGACCGACGTCTGCGGGTATTCGTGTGTCAAAATCTATTTCATTGTAATTCGTGTAAGTTACGATTTACAAAATATAGTGAAGTAAAAGGTTTTGCCGTTTGGGGATTTTTCAAGAAATTGGTTTCCTTTGCATGCTTATTCATTTTATGTTATCAAATCACCTAGATGCATGTGTTAGGGTTTAACTAAAATTTAGGTAAATTAAAATTGGATTTATTTGAGAAGTTTCATTATTCCGCTGTAGCACACTTTCTTCAAATTAGTATCAGAGCGCGTTATGCTAAATTATCACGTGATCCTGAGTTTTGTTTGTCTGATACATTTTGACTACTCAAGTTATCAAATTGGTATCAGAGTGGGTTACGCTAATATATCGTGTGATCCTGATTTTTTATATATTTTTGCTAATACAATTTGACTACTCACATTGTCAAATTGGTCTCAGAGCCTGTTGCACTAAGTTACTGTGTTTGGTCCAAAATTTTCTTAAAAATGGCTTCTGGAGATTTTGATGATTTTCGATGTCAACTTGTTGAAAAGTCTAATTGGAAAATTCACACGAACTCTTATTTTAAATCTTTCGTTGAAAACGATTCAGAGAGGTGTTCGGGTTGTGAGGGTGTTGGTCACACGATAGACGAGTGTCCCACAAATTTAAGGAAGAAATTGAATAAACCAACATCTCATGTTTCTACCCTTAATGATTTGGAAGAAGAAGTTTTTTAAACTTCTAGGCTATAGATTCCCACCAGAGGGATTAGTGATGATAGTGAGGGTGACAAGAGTTAGGATGGAAGTGTAGATGAGCATAACTTGCAAACGGTTTTAATGAACTTTATGTTGAAGCTTTGAAACTAAAGAAAGAAAATTTGAAATTAAAAGCTCAATTGAAAGAGCGTGCCTTAAAAAATAATAATGTTTTAGTTGAAGATCTTAGGGTGCGTGAGAAAATTTTAAGAGAGAATCTTGAGTACGTCGAGGGAGAGAGATATAGTCTTCGAGGGGTGATGTAGGCTATGAAAAAGGAGCTTCTTGAGTTTCAGGATTCTAGACGTTTACTTTAATCTAGGATAGGTGAACTTGATAAAAGTTTAAGAGATTTGAGTAAAGTAAAATTTGTTTTGGAGTCTAGGTTTGAAAAGCTTGATAAGATTTTAGGCACTGTCGAAATAAAAAAGAATAGGGGTGGGATTGGTTTTGAAAAATAGGTTGCACCCATTCCCAAAAACATCACCACTCATGTGAGAGTGCCTCTTAGGGTTATTAAGAGAGAGGGACAAAGGGCTATCAAGCGAGAACCACCTAGGATCATTAGGAGAGTGACACCAAGGAATTTGAGGAGTGATCCACCTAGGAAGTTGAGGAGAGGACCACCTTTAGGTAACATTCACCGCCCGATTTATACTTGCATACATTGCGGTAAGCAAGGACATCTTAGGCGTTGCTGTTACAAGATTTTAAAAGGACCTAGGAAGGTTAATAAAAGAATAAATTAGATTCCTCAAACCCCCATTTGTCGTTACAAATCTGTTTGGGTTAGGAAATCGAATTTAGAGGCTTACAGTCTAATTGTTCACAAATCTCGTCTGCTTGCATGTAATTCACCCCATGTAAAATCGTTTGGCTGATTGTGTTGATATTTGTCATCCCCATGTAAAATCGTTTAGCTGGTTGTGTTGATATTTGTCATACTCTAGTAGTGCTCCATATAATATTCTTATTAGTGTTATGACTCACTTGTTGTACTTTACATTATTTTATTATGTATACTAATGTTTTATCACTATTTTGGATCTATTAGCACCTTCCAGGTATTTATTCTGGAAAAATTTTCATTGGGCAACACTGTTTAACATTCTAGGGAATCTGTGAAAATTTGATTTTCTTGTTCGAGCAAGATCTCAATTGGCGTGAAGCTGTAGTTCTAACGACAAGCGTTTTCATTCGAACAGGATTGAGTTTCATTTGAACAACATGTTTGGTTTATAGCATTTGATTATTTTTGTACCCTGGTCATATGCTTATGTTTTTGGTATTGTTAGGTTGCCACTGTTAGCTTATATGCGGTTACGTTAGGTATTTATGCTTAATTGCTAATACTACATTAATCGTTTAAACACACCTGCTTAGATTGAACATTCTTCGTGTGATTTACTATTTTCTATCATAGGATGACGCTCATACCGATATTATACCTATTGCTAGTGTGTACCATTTTTGTATTTATGGTTTTTATTTTTGAAATTTTTTGGAAAAATACAAAAAGATTTTCAGTTTTTTAGAAAAATTGAAAAAGACAAAAAAAAGTTGTGTATTTTGTTTTACACTGTATATGAATGGACACTTAGGATGACCGAGTCACAATTTCATTCCATTTATCCATGTGATAATTTGATACTGTTTTGAGACAATATATCATGTCATCCATGTGCTTTACAATGTTTGGAGTCACTGAGATGTTATTTGTCGATACTTCCTATATGTTTGACTCATTATTTCCTTTAATGCACACATTAATAGATTTCTTTGATTATTTTTCTTGTGTATCACATGGTGGTCGAGTGTTTTCATCTCAATCCCGTCCTTAAAACAAACCAAGTGCAATAATACGAGAGTAATAAAAGTAGTGCATGTAAAAACCATTGCACATGAGAAATTTGTTTAAATTTGAAAAAATGATGAGTGACACGGGAAAGGGCTGCAAGTGAATAACGATCACGTCGTGAAAGCCTCCGTTTAAAAAGAGCCTGGACAAAAATGAAGGCAATAAAAATATGATATATGCCAAAATTTGGGCCAATATGTTTTCTCTAAGTTGAGAATTTAGAACCTCATTAGAAAAATTAAAATATTATTATTTATGAGGGAGTTTTGGATGGATATGTGTCAATGGGTTTGCATGTCCTTTGAAAAGTTCTCGAAACGGCACTAAATACTTTTGGACATTATTGGTGTAAAAATCACTTAGGCTTTGATTTGTTGATTTGATTTAGTCAATATCATCTAAATTCAACATTTTTACAGCTAAGGATATTTTTTATGTTCCATCGATAGGATTACACATATGCATCGTGCACATATGCTTGATTGATTTTTATTACCTATTGAATTTATTCACACGCATTCATTCCATATCCATGATTTGGTTGTCTTAATGTTATTCATGGTGTGATTTTTATGAATTGTTTTTGCTTAAAAATTAAAAAAATTCAAACATAGTTTGTGGATCTTTTGAGTATTTCCTCTTTGCTTGAGCGTAGTTTGATCCATATTTGTGTTGTTTGTCATGACACTCCATGTTTTGCTTGTTTATTCTTTTCCTTGTGTATTTAAGATAAATAAAAAGGGGGAGAACGAATTATGGGGGAGTTTTTCATTATGGGGGATATTTGATTATATTAATTAATTTATTCTTATATCATTTCAAACTCGATGCGTCAGGAAGGTATTTTCTTTATCTCATGTGTGTAGGTACAAAAGTGAAGATCATTATGTTGCACACCCTGATGAAAAAAGCTTTGATATTTGAAGATTGATGAAGATTGAAGAAAATATTGAAGACTTCTATTTCAAGTACCTTCACCTTTTCACTTTTGGGTTCATGGGAGGGTATTAAATTTTATAGGCATTTTGATTTGATTATTCAGTTCATTTTTATTTTGTACCGGCATAGACACATGGGAGATTTGTAAGGATATGTTTTATAAGTCATGTTTACATTAAAGTATGTCGTATACCGCTACAACCGTCGAAGAATTATTCAAGATCATTCAAGCATCAAGACGGATCCGAATATCAAAGTTCATTATCAAAGAAATCTCTGCGAGATTAATTTTGGTAAGGCTGTGTTTAATTACCTTAGCATTTCACTTAGAGTATTAGGATGTTTTTCATAAAAAAATTTCTAAGTGTTGGGGAAGGGTTTTTAATGGTTTTCATCAAAAATATAATTTTTGGAGTTTTTCAGGCAGTGCATTTACCGAGAAAAAGAAAAAGAAAAATATTTAATTTTACTGTCGTTCAAACCACAGCCTATGTCGTTCAAACGACATGGTTTGTCATGTGATGTATCAAACGACATTGGATCTCGTTTGAACGAGACGCCACCTTAAATCTGTTATAAATAGGACTCTTTAACTCCATTTTTTAAAAGAAGACATGTGCAAAAATTATCTACGTTTGTTACAAACAGCAGTATGAATTTGTGTTCTCACTTTAGAGGTTTAGTGAATTGTTTTGGAACCCAAGATACCATCTTGCTAAAGTTTCTTTTGTAGGGAGGGTAACCTGCTGCTGACAATAGGTGCCACTTGAGGGAGGTACTGGGCTGATTGACCGTGTGTCATTAGGGAATGTGTGACAACCCGCCTAATAAAATACCGGGCGATCACTCCTATATCAAATTAAAATATGAGTCTCATATGGATCATTCTTAGCATCACTGCCGAAAATCCATTTAATTACCAATAACCTATTAGGCTGGCGTCAAAATTTTACTTAACTACTCTTTTTAAACAACTACAAATAAAACATCCACACAGTTTGCCTAAATGAAACTGAAATGAAATAAAATAACCGAACACTGGGTCAAAATATACAACCATAACGAATGCCGCACTAAAAGAATAAATAAATGCAATTGGGCCATTGGCCCGAATGTTTATACAATACCTCCTATCTAGAGTACAAGGATAGAAGCGTCTATCGAGAACCTGCACGCATCCACAGCTACTGCAGCAAACGTCTAACTCGAAATAAGTGCCATCCAGGCGTCCCTGTGTCTGGACACATATATATATATATATATATAACAAGAGAGGAAAAGTAGATAAACGGGTCAGAGCCCGAGTTTTGAAAATATTTAGCAAGTGCATCTCCTTTCATTGTGAACGTCTGCACATCCATTGTGAACGTCTGACACGTAACACTCTCTCCAAATAAGTTTCCTCGGTGTAATACTCAAATATGTGTCCTCCCAACCCGCGAAATTCCATTTTCCTAACCTCGGCGCCACTGACTTTATTAAACTTACCTCCTAAAAATGCTACGATCTATGAGTTACCCTACCTACACGAAACGAGCGTAATCCTAAGTATCCCTAGTGCCCAAGGCCTCTCTCAACTCCCGACATTTGTTTGGTTCCATGCGTGGGACGTCTCACAAAAGCGAAATCCAAACAAGGAACCCTCCCGTTACACTACTTCCTCGCATTGCAAGTCATCGAGATATAGCGACCCAAGGCACACCAGCGGGACGTCCTAAATCCTACCACGCTAACCTACGAACGCATTTTTACTATTGTATTCTCCCACCTATACGAAAAGAAAATCTAACTAATTGAAGTGCCAACTCTTTGCAAAGCACTACGAACATCATACCCAAATCATATTTCATCAAAATTTTCCTTTTCATTAAGGCCTGGCTATAATCCTCGAGTCAATTTCTCTAAGTCCTACTTCACCCACCCACTTGTGGTGAGAGGACCACTTTAGTGCTTTTTCATAGCACAATATTTCCATAAACATACCATCATCAGATGGCTCATAGTCTATCGTGTTTCATCCAGACTATAAGACTCATCAACAAAACCAACATCCTCACATCCTATAACATCTCTCCACTCCCGACGTCGTTAAGGTTCATGCACGGAGCATCTCGCAAAAGCAAAATCCAAACAAGGAACCCCTCCAATTACACTACTACTTAACTTTGTCGATCATGGAGGTCCGCCAACTTCAAACACGCATTCGGGATACCCTATCCCATCTCTCAATTAAAATATGGTCTGAACTCCCGACTCTATCTAGAAGCCACACCACTAAGCGCATCGCATTACACTCAGTCTCTGCGCAATCAATAATGAGCTTAAACTCACAGGTAAAAAATAATCCGGCGCACCTCAAATCATACCTATGAGGTCGCCACATACTCAAATCACGATAATGAAACCTCTGCTCATCGAAATTCCATCTATGCATACCATAAAGGCGGACTGAACATGTATCCGGGTGAGATACCGTAACAATAACCCGTTTCACCCTGGAACTGCGAACACGATAGTCTTCCCATCATTAGCTTGTTATCGCTCCGAACAACCGATAACATTATATATTCACCATATTACCATACTCGTATAAACATATAAGACGAGTATCATAAACCATATATATATATATATATATGTATATATATATATATATGTATATATATATATCTATATATATATGTATATATATATGTATATATATATATATATGTATATGTATGTATGTATTCAAAATATCAACACCTGCCTTTATGGCGAATGAAGAAAAATAAAACTCCGCTACTGCGAAAAACACATAGATATACATTATGTAATGTTATCGAGACCGCCACAAAACTCAAATTACACACACGAGTCTAGGGCTAACGAAACACCGCGACTTTATCTAGTCACACCCAATATACCTCCTCCTTTCTGAGGTGGAACTCCTAACAACAACTTAATTTTAACAATTTCCCTGGGTGGATGTCCACCAATGGGGCCCTCGAACACACATTCTCCATAAGTGTTAGCAACACTTATCTAGTGAGCCTATCGTTCCTTGAAAGGACTCGTTATTCATTGTACCTACCTCACCTCGGTACAAGGTTCGCTCCTCCATAATACTCTTTATTCACTGTCGGCTTCTGGCCGATCCTTATGTGAATAATCCAAAACAACATTCTTCTCAATCCTGCTGAATCATGGGGATTCACGGTTAAAAGTATCCGTAAGATCCCTTTGGAATCCTTATCGTCACTAGGAAATTCAACTTTAGTACCACTCTCTACTACGGCGGTACTACAGTGCTCATAGCTACTATACTTTAGTAGTCGTTTCAACCATCCTTAGCAAACACTACAAAGGAAGAGACCTCTACTACGGTCCACGTCCCGAACTTCTACCAACTGCTCCAGCTATGCCCCGCCTCTTGCTGCCATCCAAGCCCCGCACACAAATCTCGAACGAGTCCGCAAAAGATTAATATAATCTTATAACATGGTAGGAGAACGAAATCTCTCAACAGGAATTCAATAATCCTAATCTTGAGGCTCTATAGCAAATCGAGAGCAACGCTGAAAGCGTAGTACGTCCGCACAGATTCTTAAGGATACTAGAACCTGATGCTCTGATACCATCTGTGAGAACCCTCCTAATATAATACTGGGCAATCACTCCTATATAAAATTAAAAAGGAGTCTCATATGGATCATTCTTAGCATCACTGTCGAAAATCCATTTAATTACTAATAACCTATTAGGCTGGCATCAAAATTTTACTTAACTACTCTTTTTAAACAACTACAAATAAAACATCCACACAGTTTGCGTAAATGAAACTGAAATGAAATAAAATAACCGAACACTCGGTCAAAATATACAACCATAACGAATGTCGCACTAAAAGAATAAATAAATGTAATTGGGCCATTGGCCCGAATGTTTATACAATACCTCCTATCTAGAGTACAAGGATAGAAGCGACTATCGAGAACCTTCACGCATCCACAACTACTGCAGTAGACGTCTGACTCGAAAGAAGTGCCATCCAGGCGTCCCTATGTCTGGACACACACACACACACACACACACACATATATATATATATAGCAAGAGAGGAAAAGTAGATAAACGGGTCAGAGCCCGAGTTTTGAAAATATTTAGCAAGTGTATAAATGCCTTATTTTTAGAAAAAGGTTTTATCTCATATTTAAATTTGGTATGGCACTCCGATGAGATACCCCTCACCTCTCTTCTAATAGTGCACTCTTAGCGCATACATATAAACATCCTAGTCAAGCTACCCTGCTAAACTAGTCTATCACCCAACTACTATCAACCCTAGATAGTCCAAGTACTAAGGGCTAAACTTCTCCCCAGTCTCAACACTGTGCCAAGTTCGTGCGTGGGGTGTCTCGCAAGCGAAATCCAAACAAGGAACCCCCCCGATACACTACTACGCAACAAGGTCGATCGTTGAGATCCATTAGGCCCTCAGTACACGAAAGATATATATATATATATATATATATATATATATATATATATATATATATACACACACACACACACACACACACACCATATAAGAAATATGAATATTAGAGCACTAAGGGTTAAACTTCTCCCAAGTCTCAACACTAAGCCATGTTCGTGCGTGGGATGTCTCGCAAAGGAAATCCAAACAAGGAACCCCCGATACACTACTACGAGGCAAGGTCGATCGTCGGGATCCATTAGACCCTCAGTGCCCAATTTATACATATATACTCATGTTACAATGTACATCCGGATCTATCTCCCGGAATGAGAATTCATTTACTCAATATTCATCTTTATAATACACATCCAGATATATCTCCCAGAATGAGATTTACTTCATTTTTATTTTTATCTCAAAACTTTTCATTTCCTTTCTTATAACGAGGAAATGTATTTTAAGACAATTCATTATCATAAATAGCTTTAACATATCACATAACTTTTAAAAGCCAGTTTTATTATAATAAAAATGCTTTTCCGTTTTATAACATCCCATTTCCCTTCTTCCATCCAGGAAATGTATTTTAAAAGCCATTTTTATTATCATAAAAATGCTTTTCATGTCATATGCTTCCATTTCCCTTCTTCCATCCGGGAAACGTATCCGAAGCCAATCGTTTATCCCATTTCCCTTGTTCCATCCGGGAAATATATTTAAAGCCAATTCATTATCACGAATTGCTTTAACATATCTAAGGCTGTCCCTCCGGGTTTCCCCACTGGACGTGCCCCAAAATGGCTATCATCTTTCAGGGCCTATCAAATAAGACAACTTGGGAACCTGCCGAACTGTCGAGAAGCGGACATATGCCTATGGGAGAGTCATAACCACACCCGAAATTACCTCACCAGCGCAGTAAAACATATAATAATCGCCCATATGGCCTATAGGACAATATCCACCCTGCATTCATTAGCCAAGGGGCTTCACCATACGCACACAACTTCCCTTATGATAGGGATTTAGAGAGGTGTGTATCCATAAATTCTTATTTATGAAAATCATTTCTTTTTCCATTTTGAAAACATTCATTTTTATATTCTCAAAATCATTTACATCATATCACATATATATATATACTTTATTCACATAGTATATACATATACCATATATTCCTCCTCAAATATATATAAATGGCCATATTTTCTAATTACATATAGCGATGACCAATAATCCCAAAGATTCTCTCAAAGAATCATAATCATGCATTCATATATGCATGATACTAAACCCAACGTATTTCCTTACTTTGATAAGTAATACATACCTTAATCCCCTCTAAGGATTTATTGGTTATTTCCAATTATAACACACTGCACTAATAGAATATATATATATATATATATATATATATTCCCAATTTATCATAACTATATCGTAGGATATACTCAATCCACCATCGATTACAATTATGCATCCTATACGCATAATTATATAAGCCGAATTTCCCACTAAAATATCCGAGGGATTTATCTTTCCCGAACAACCTTAAATTTAGTGGGTTATGGATTTCATTTCCATGAACCCAGGGACTACCTCTTGTCCATATAATCAGTTAAAGGTCCCCACCCTATCTTAGGGACCTTAAACCTTCAACCTCTACCATTTTCCATTTTCCATTTTCCCCAAACATATAGTTTAAGGGTTATACATTTAAAACCCTCACCTTGTCTTCCTAAATTCCCTTAATTAGAGGACCATATAGTCTTAAAAGGCCCCTAATGTTATCACATAAATAACCTCGAATCAATTAGAATTGGAATTCATCCCATCCAATTCACCCTAGGAAAATTACCTACTTTCAGCAGGGGTCGATCGATCGACCCATGGCCGTCGATTGATCGATGGCTCGATCGATCGATCCTGATCGATCGATCGATCATGGTGGGCAGATTCTTCTTCGAGAAGCTGTTTCGGTCATTAAAGGTTCTCCCAAGCTTTTGTCGCCTCACCCAACGTCCTACAACTTCAACCGACAACAACTACACATATAATACGGGTTCTAAACGTCCTAGAACCCAAAATCACCAATTAATTTTGATTAAATCTTAAGTTCCTCGAATTGAAATATTATTGGGGTTTAATTGTTTTAACTCTCGAAAACTCGTTTTATCCTCGAAAACCCAATCCAAAATCTTTAGGGTTTATTTATACCAAACTGCGATATGAGATTTATGCTCAAAAGTAAATAAAGCAAGTAAACACTTGCCTCGTGGATATAATCCGACGATCCCGAGTCGAGTCCGATGGAGTTTCGCTCGAGATCTCCTTTTCTCCTCATCTTTCTTCCTTTCTCTATCTCTTCTCTCTCTTCCCTTTTCTTTTCTCCCTCTATCCCTCTTTATATAGAAAGATAAAGGGTTTTAACCCTTAAAACCCCAAAACGGCTCGTTTACTCAATTACGAGCCCATTTAACGCTAAAATTCCCCGAAACTCAATTTCGACAATCGGACACTCTTTTTCGCCTATCTCGGACATTTCGAGACTCACGGCGCAGTCAAAATTTCCATCCGAGGTACTTGACCGCGAATCTCTATCCTAACCCAATATAACTTAATGCGGGTTTTCTAATCAAAATCTTACCTTCTTATCGCTTCACTCCACGGCGACATATAATTAAAATACTTCGACCTATTTAATCCCAAAAATAATGGCAACACCCATTGAAAATCATTCAATCCTCGAAAATCCAAAAAATCACTACTCCGATAAATTCTCCAAATTGCCAATTTATATTTAATTATGGAAATTAATTGTCTACAAAAGGACGGGTTGTTACAGAATGCTGTTGTATTCCTGGGCTGAAAATAGGACTGCGGTTCTTGTAGATTGTGGTGCGTAATTCTTCGCAGACGACACCGACCGACGCTTGCGGGTATTCATGTGCCAAAATCTATTTCATTATAATCCGTGTAAGTTGCGATTTAAAAATTATAGTGAAATAAAAGGTTTTTCCCTTTGGGGATTTTTCCTGAAATTGGCTTCCTTTGCATGCTTATTGATTTCATGTTATCAAATCACCTTTATGCATGTGTTAGGGTTTAACTAAAATTTGGGTTATTTAAAATTGGATTTATTTGAGATGTCGCATTATTCCGTTGTAGCACACTTTCTTCAGATTCGGAAAATAAAGGCTTAAACTTGAAAATAGGGCATTTGGGGGTTAAAACTTAATTTTAAATTAAAATTGTCTGAAAAAGGTACGATCATGTCATACGGATCTAAAATTACATGTAGAAACAACTGGTGCAGTCATGTACTTCACGGGATAAGAATTTGGGAGAAAATTCAAAAAACTTAGTCATAAGCTCGAAAAATGATCGCTAGTGGGTAAAACTATATATTATTTACAAAACTGCTAAAAAGAGGCATGATCAACTCCCACGATAATAAATTAACATATAAAAATGGCCTGTGTAGTTGCGTACTTCACGGGTTTTGAATTTGGTAGAAGAATTGAAAATATGAGGACTTAATCTTGAAAATAGGCCGTTAGAGGTGGAAAATATATTTTAATAACAAAAGTATCCAAAAAGAGGCATGATCACGTAACACGAAACTAAACTAACTTGTAGAAACAATTGGTGTAGTTGTGTACTTTGCAGATTTAAAATTTTCTAAAAATTTAAAAAATAAGGTTTAAACTTGAAAATGGGGCATTAGGGGGGGAGGGGTACGCAGTTTAACAACAAAACTACTCAAAAAGAGGAACGAACATGTCACACGACACTAAACTAACTTGTAGAAACAACCACTGTAGACATGTTCTTCACGGGTTGAAAATTTGTTAGAAAATTTAAAGAACGAAAGCATAAGCTTTAAAATAGGGCGTTATGAGGTGAAAATATAATTTAACAAGAAAATTTCCCCAAAACAAGAATGATCCCGTCACATGTCACTAAAATAAACTTTTAGAAACAAACGGTATAATCGTGTACTTCATGGGTTGAGAAATTGGTAGGAAAAACAAAGCCTAAACATGAAAATAGGGCGTTAAGGGGTAAAAATGTAGTTTGATGATAAAATTTCTCAAAAAGAGGCAAAATCCCGTTACACGGCACTAAACTAACTTGTAGTAACAACAACTCTAGTCATGTACTTTACGAGTTCAGAATTTGGTAAAAAATTTAAAGAACGAAGGCTTAAGCTTGAAAATTGGGCGTTAATGGGTGAAAATATAATTCGATTACAAAATTTATTAAAAAGGGGAACGGTCACATCACACGTCACTAAAATAAATTTTAGAAACAAATGGTACATTTGTGTACTTCATCATTTGAGACTTTGGCAGATATTATTAAAAAAAAGCTCAAGCTTAAAATGGGAAAATTTAGTTTTAATAACAAAACTGTTTGAAATGAGGCATTAGCATGTCATAGGGAACTAAAATAACTTCAAAAAATAAGAGGTGAATTTGTGTACTTTACAGGTCGAGAAAATGATAGAAAATTCTAAAAATGAAGGCTTAAGATTAAAAATTGGGCGTTTGGGGGGTGGAAACATAATTTAACAACAAAACTACTAGAAAAGAGGCATGATCATGTACAAGACACTTAACTAACTTGTAGAAACAACAAGTGCAGTCTTGCACTTCACATGTTGAAAATTAGTAGAAAATTTTCAAAAACGACAGCTTAAGCTTGAAAATTGGGCGTTAGGGGATGAAAACGTAGTATAACAATGATATTATTTAAAATGAGGCATGATCATGTCACACAACACTAAGCTAACTTATATAAATAACTAGTAGTGTTGTGTACACGAGTGGAGAATTTGGTAGAAAAAATTAAAAACAAAGGCTTAAACTTGAAAAAATGATGCTTGGAGATGAAAACCTAATATAACAACAAGACTTCTTGAAAAGAGTCACGATCACGTCATGCGATACAAATCTAAGTTATAGAAATAACCGTGCAGATGTGTAATTTACGGGTGGAGAATTTGTTAGAAAATTCGAAAAACAAAGGCTTAAGCTTAAAAATAGGCGTTTGGGGGTGGAAACATAATTTAATTAAAAAAATTCCCCAAAAGAGGCATAATCACGTCACACAACAGTAAAATAATTTATATAAACAACTAATGCACTCCTGCACTTCATGGGTTGAGAAATTGATGGAAGTTTCAAAAACTAAGGCTTAAACGTAAAATTGGGCATTAGGGGGTGATAACATAATTTAACAACAAAACTGTCCAAAAAAAGACATGATCACATCACACGACACTAAAATAACTTGTAGAAACAACCGGCGTAGTCATGAACTTCACGGATTAAAATATTTATAGAAAATTAAAAAACAACTAAGGCTCAACAGGTTAGTGTGTATTTTTTTCCTTTTGGGGTTAGTAATGAGTCTTTCTAGAGAGCTTGACAGCCCATAGGATTTTTGTTTTATTTTTTCCCTAGAATAGCCAAAGGGGAGATTTGTAAGGATAAATTTCCAATCGAGTCAATTTCTTTGTAATTGGCATAATATCGAACAAAATGTTTGAGTCATAGGATAGACTTTAGGTTGTTGATCCCATGAGCCTATGCCATTTTTTTAATGAAGTGGTAGTGACCAAGCTTCAAATATTGGGTATGTTATACCGTGTTTACCGTTCCAAGTTTATCATCACCTTTACCGAGGATCTCACAGCTATTAATGAATATAATTTATGATTCCTTGGAATTTTTATTAAGGGTGGTATGTTTTATTTAAAAAAATGATGAGAACGATTTTTTAATATATTTTTAATAAAATATTTTTCTTAGTTAGGTTCGTTAGAATGAAATATAAGTTCATTAGAATGAAATGGGATTTTCGTTCGAACCAACTTATAAGTCATTAGAATGAAATGGGTTTTCGTTTGAAGGTTGTTAGTTGTTTTATTGAACTATCTTAAAACGAGGCATCACTGTTTCAATTTATTTCTTGCTCGTTACAAGATGGTTCAAATAAGACTGGGATCTCATTCAAATGAAGAGGGTTTTTCGTTCAAAGGAGATGGCATTCTCTTTCAAACGAGCTTAGTTTTAGTTCGAACGATTTTGCTGCCACGAAATTCATGTTTTCCTATTTAAGGCAATTTTGACTCACAAAAATTATGAACTTTTTTTCAAAAAACGTTTATGCACCTGTTTGTAAAAGTTCCAGGGAAAATGATACACCCTCTACATTTTAAGATCTAAGATTCATAAATCATGTGCTCTGAGATCTTGTTTGGGAACTAAGTTTATTTCTTTCATCTTGAGATAACCTATTTTCATGCGGTAGACTTGGTACATGATGGTTGTGGTGTTTGACAGTTGCTGAGCCTCATCGGTGCATACCGAGGCGCGGTGGAATCTGCATTGCACTCGTCAAGGCCTATGTGGATCAAATCATTAAGTATATTGTCTATGCTTTGTAAAACCATATCATAGTGATTTGTTGGTTGAGTCGTCCAAGATTTTTCCCTTAGTGGTTTCCTCGTACATCGGTGTCTCGTGGTCTGATTTATTTATTTGATCTGGTATCACCTTAGATGCATGCTTTAGGGTAAAAAGATAAAATTTAGTAAATTAGTTTTCCACTAGAAAAGTTCAAAATCGGTGCTAAATTTTAATTGGATAAATTTTGTTTAAAGGTTCAATCTTCAAAAAATTGAATTACATAAAAAATATTGGACTTGTGTTTATTCAAACCATCCTTGCCTAAGAATACACTATAGGGGCACACTTATAGATGACACTAAACTAACTGGTAAAAATAATCGGTCCAGTCGTGCATTTCATGGGCTGAGAATTTGGTGGAAAATTAAAACAAATAAGGATTAAACTAAAAAAAATAGGGCGTTATGGGCTAAAAAATTATATAACAACAAAAATTCTTGAAAAAAGGTGCAATTACATCACACATTACTAAACAAAATTCTAGAAATAATTGCTAATATGTGTACTTCATGGATAGAGAATATCATAGGAAATTTAAAGAACAATGCCTTAAGCTTAAAAATATGTCGTTAGGAGGTGAAAACATAACTTAACAAAAAAAAAAATCCCTAAAATATGCATGATCGTGTCACACGACCTAAACTAACTTTTAGAAACAACAATGCAGTCATTAACTTCCAGAATTGAGAATTTGGTACAAACATAAAAAAACCAGGGCTTAAACTTGAAAATCGAGAGTTAGGGGGTGAAAATTTAATTTAGCAATAAAAATTCCCCAAAATAGGCATGATAATATCACACAATAGTAGAATAACACGTAGAAACAACCAGTGACGTTGTGTACTTCACAGATTTAAAATATGCAGAAAATTCGAAAAATGAAGCCTTAAAAATATGGCATTCGAGGTGAAAACATAATTTAATAATAAAATTTCCCAAAAGGAGGTACCATCCAATCATACAATACTAAATTAACTTGTAGAAAAAACCGGTACAATCTTGTACTTTACAGGTTGAAAATTTGTTAGAAAATTCAAAAAGTTGTGTCTTAAGCTTGAAAATAAGGCGTTGGGAGTGAAAACTTAATTTAGCAACAAAACTGCCCAACAAGAGGCATGCTCATGTCACACGACACTAAACTAACTTGTTAAAATAACTATTGTAGTCATGTAGTTCACGGGTTGAGAATTTTTAAAAGCTTCAAAAAATGAATGCTTAAACTTGAAAATTAGGTGTTTGAGGGTGAATACGTAAATATTAATAAAAATGACCCAAAAAGGTAAGATCACATCATGTGACGATAAATTATCTTTTAGAAATAACCGGTGAAGTCGTGTTGTTAAAGGATTGAAAATATGGCAGAAATCCGAAAAATGAAAGCTTAAGCTTGAAAATCGGGCATTAGGGCGTGAAAACATTATTTGATAAAAAAAATTTCCCAAAAGAGGCACGATCATATCACATTACACTAAACTAACTTGTAGAAATAACTAGTGTAGTTTTGTACATGAGTTGAGAATTTGGTCGAATTTAAAAAAAAAATGAGGCTTAGACTTCAAAATAGTTCGTTTGCGGGTGAAACATATTTTAATAACAAAATTGCCAAAAAAGGGTACAATCACATCACACGACATGAAAATAACTTATAAACTAAATATAAAGTATAATGGTGCACATTTTAGGTTGAGAATTTGGTAGGAAATTTAAAAAACTGAGGCTTAAGATTAAAAAAAGTGGCGTTAGAGGTTAAAACATAGGTTAATAACAAAATTACCAAAAAATGCACAATCACGTCACACAGAACTAAATAAACTTGTAGGAATAATCGAAGCAGTTGTGTACTTTATGGGTTAACAGTTTGGATGAAAATAAAAAACCGAGGGATTAAGCTTGAAAATACAGATTTTGGGGGTGAAAATAAAACTTAACAATAAAACTGGACAAAAAAGAAGCGCGATAACATCAAACGACACTAAACTACCTTCTAGAAAGAACCGTTGTAATCTTTTACTTCATGGATTCAAACTTTGGTAGAAAATTACAGAAAACAAAACTTAAACTTGAAAACAGAGCATTAGGGGGAAAATTATAATTCAATAACAAAAATTCCAAATAAGAGGCACGATCATGTCACATGACACTAAACTAACTTGTAGAAAAAATCAGTGAAGTCTTGTACATCACAGATTTAAAATTTGGTAGAAAATTTGAAAAATGAAGGCTTAAGCTTAAAAATAGGTCATGGGGGGAGAAAACATAATTTAACAACAAAAATTCCTCAAAAGAGTTACCATCACGTCACACGACACAAAATAAACTTGCAGAAATAACAAGTATAGTCGTGTACTTCATGGGTTGAGTATTGGGTAGAAAATTGAAAAAACTGATACTTAAGCTCGAAAATTGAGCGAGAGGAGGTGAAATCATAATTTAATAACAAAAGTGCCCAAAAAGGAACATTATCACATCACACGACACTCAACTAACTTGTAGAAATGATCAGTGAAGTAGTGCACTTCACGAATTTAGAATATTGTAGAAAATTTTAAAAAATGAGGGCTTAAGCTTGAAAATAGGGCATTAGGGGCTGAAAAGATAATTTAACAATAAAATTTTCAAACAAGAGGCAAGATCATGTCACACGGAACTAAAATAAATTATAGAAAACATCGGTGAAGTTGTGTACGTCATAGATTGAGAATTTAGTAGAAGATTCAAAAAATTAATGCTTAAGCTTGAAAATAGGGTTTTAAGGGTGAAAACGTAATTTAACCAGAAAACTATAGAAAAATAGGCATGATCACATCATATAGTGCTAACGTAATTTATAAAAATAACCGCGGTAGTCGTGTACTTCATGGGTTGAGAATTTGGAAGAAAATTAAAAACACGGGGTCTTAATCTTGAAAATATGGTTTTAGGGGGGTCATTGCGTAATTTAACAACAAAATTATCTAAAAAGAGGCACCATCACATCAAATGACACTAAACTAAGATGTAGAAATTCCCAGTGTAGCCGTGTACTTCACAGGTTGAAAATTTGTTAAAAAATTAAAAAAAACCATGGCTTAAGCTTGAAAATAGGGTGTTAGGGAGTGAAAATGTAATTTTATAACAAAAATGCTCAAAACATTTTGTTGTTATTTTAGTGCCATATGATGTGATTGTGCCTCTTTTCGGGCAATTTGTTGTTAAATCACGTTGTCACCCCTAACGCCCTATATCCAAGCTTAGATTTTGAATTCTCTAGTAAATTCCTACCTGTAAACTACATCAATGCAATGGTTAATTGAATGACTGGTGCAGTCGTGTACTTCACATATTGCGAATTTGGTGGAAAATTAAAAAAACAAGGCTTAAATTTTAAAATATGGCATTAATGGGGAGAAAATATAATTTTAAAAAAAAATTCCCCAAATGTTTTCATGATATTTTAGTACCATGTGACGTGATGGTGTACATGAAGTACACATCACACGACACGATCACCCCATATAATACTAAACTAAATTATAGAAATAACGGCGCTGTCGTGTACTTTACACATTCAGAATAGGTAAGGGGGTGAAAATATAATTTGTTTATGAAACTGTCGAAAAGAGGCACGATCACGTCCCCTGATAGTAAACTAACGTACAAAAATGACCGGTGTGGTTGTTTAATTCGCGGATTTAGAATTTGGCAGAAGATTGAATAACTAAGGGCTTACGCTTGAAAATAGGTCCTTGGGGGTGAATACATACTTTAACGATAAAACTGCTAAAAAAGAGGCACAATCACAACACATGACACTAAACAAACTTTTAGAAATAACCACAGTAGTTATTTACTTCACATCTTGAAAATTTGGTAAAAAAAGAAAAAAGAAAACAAAGGCTTAAACTTGAAAATGTGTGTAATGGAGTGAAAACATAGTTTAACAACAAAACTGCTCAAAAAGAAGCATGGATATGTCACCTGGCACTAAACTAACTTGTAGAAATAACTATTGCAGTCATGTACTTCACGGGTTCAGAATTTGGTAAAAATTAGAGGAACAAAAGCTTAAGCTTGAAAATAGTTCGTTAGGATGTGAAAACATAATTTAACAACAAAATTTTTCGAAAAAGGACCAATCATGTCACCCATCACTAAAATAACTTTAAGAAACAAATGAAACAATCATGCACTTCATGCGATGATAATTTGATAGAAAAAAAAACAAGGCTTAAGCTTTAAAAGTGGGCATTTACCGGGAGCAACATAATTTTAATAAGAAAACTTCCAGAAAAAAGGCATGATATTGTCACGTGACACTAAAATAGATTGAAAAAACAATAAGTGAAATCTTATACTTCACAGGAGGAGAATATAGTAAAAAAATTCAAAAAATGAAGGCTTAAGATTGAAAATAGGTCGTTTGGGGTTAAGAATTTGGTAAAAAACAATAAGTGAAATCTTGTACTTCACAGGATGAGAATATAGTAAAAAAAATCAAAAAATGAAGGCTTAAGATTGAAAATAGGTCATTAACGGACATGTCACATGGCACTAAACTAACTTGTAGAAATAACTATTGCAGTCGTGTACTTCACGGGTTGAAAATTTGGTAAAAATTTGAGGAACAAAATCTTAAGCTTGAAAATAGGTCGTTAGGATGTGAAAACATATTTTAACAACAAAACTTCACGTTACACGACACTAAAGTAACATGTTAAAATAATCGGTGTAGTCTTGTAGTTCAGTGATTAAGAATTTTATAGAAAATTCAAACAAATAATGCTTACGCTTGAAATTAGGGTGTTGGGGGATGAAAAAATAATTTACAACAAAATGATTGAAAAGAGGCAAGATCACATCACACCACACTAAACTAACTTGAAAAATAATTAGTGCAGTCCTGTACTTCACTGCTTGAGAATTTCATAGAAGATTTAAAAAAATGAAGGCTCAAACTTGAAAATGGGGCGTTTGTGGGTGAAAATATAATTTGATAACAAAACTATATAAAAAAGGTATGGTCATGTCACTTAACACTAGAATCACTTATAGAAACAACGATTGAAGTCGTGTACCTTACGGGTTGAGAATTTGGTAGAAAAATTAAAAACACCTAGGCTTAAGCTTGGAAATAGGATCTTAGGGGTGAAAAGGAAATTTAATAGTCAAAAAGAGGCAAGATCTTGTCACGTGGAAATAAAAAAAATTGTAGAAAGACCAGAACCATCGTGTACTTCACATTTTTAGAATTTGGAAAAAACTTGAAAAAATGACGTCTTAAGTTTGAAAATATGGCGTTAGGAGGTGCAAACATAATTTAACAACAAAATTGTCAAAAAGTGGCATTGTCACATCGCAGGGTACTAAACTAACTTATAGAAACAACTGGTGTAGTCGTGTATTCCATGGAATTTGAATTCGGTAGAAAATTAAAAAAAATAAAGCTTAAACTTGAAAATAAGGCGATTATGAGTGTGTAGACACCATATTCTAGGACCCCCTAAGTCTCTCCTTAGGTCCCTAGAACCTCCCCCATTCATTACAAACCCCAGGTCATACTCCGAGTACCAATGTAGAGGCCATCGGGCAATCCCAAGCCCCGTTTGACTCGCATAAACTCCACCGTCAGAGAAAAATCTCAATGGATACTCAAAGGGGCCTGAATCCCCTTTCCAACAATTCGTCCCGTGCGCAAATTGGCATAACAGTTTGAACAAACGGACCATTTTACAATCGAAAACCGATCTAAAAGCCACTGGGCACTCCCGGGTCCTAATTTAACCCTAATAAACTCCATCGTTAGAGATAACTATCAATGGATACTCAAAGGGAACTGAAAACCCTTTCCAACGGTACACACCCTGCACAAAATGGGATAACCATTCGGATGAACAATCTATTTTTCCCCAAAAATTGATTCGGAGGCCACTGGATGCTCTCGAGCTCTATTTGACCAAGGTTAACTATTCTACTCAGATGAGACTGAATGAATCTTTAATGGTCACTGAATACCCTTTCCAGCGGTCCGACCCGTGAGCGAATCAGCTTTATCGTATAAACGAATGACCCATTTTACTCCAAAAGGTCACTACGTGATTTCGGGCCCCGGTTGAACCAAGTCAACTCTCCAAACTGAGTTAAGATCCTTGTAACGTCAAATTTCCTCACATAACCATCCCAACGGTCTGCCCCATGAGGTGTTCTAGCTTACAATTTATATGAACGATCCATTATCGTCGAACGATCTCCTGTCCAAAGGATCGATGGGCGCTTTCGAGCCCTATATTATCCAAAGTCAACTCCTAGACCCAGGAGCGTCCTAAAAGACTCTTAAAGGTCTCTGAATTACCTCTACAATGGTATGTCCCTGTGCATGATTTGGATTTACAGATTGCGTTCAACGACTATTTTCTCAACAAATCTGTATGAGACTGCAGATTGGTAGGTCCATTTCCTTGCCTATCAGCAGTGTGTCTATGGTCACCTACCGATTAGCAGGGCCAGGGATATGCCGATTGGTAGTCCCCGTACCCTATATAAGGAGTTCAAGATCTCACTTCCAAGGCACACCTCAGATCCATTAATATCAGTGATCTCAACAACATTCTTCTACAATCAGCGAAGTTTTCTTGTGTGAAATTCCTTTCCATCATTCATTCACATAATTTTCATACCCAATTTAGTGAAAATCTCCTTCTCTCTCGTCCAACATTCATCTCAATTTGCAAGGGATCTTATCAAGGATCAAGATCAAGCCTCAAGTCTCGAAAGAAGGTCCAAGTACCCTTTTCTCTCTCTAAATTTCTTTCCTTTCGCATTTATTATATAAATTCTCAATTTAGCTTTTACTTTAGATCATACACGTTAACATCTCGTCCTTTATTGGTTATACTACACATACTTTATTTTCTATGAAAAACAAAACAAAGAAAAAGAGGGTTACACCTATAAATTCCAACGGTATTATTCACCTCATTTTGTAATATCTAAAAATACCTTTTCTTCCCACACACTTATAATAAACTTTTGTTTGAATCTATGGGATAAACCCCACCCTTGTGCCGCATGTGAACCACATCGACTTTGATGCATTTGTAGGTTGCGTAGGCGTTTCGGGCTAAAACTTGAGACTCGAGTCCTAATTTCCTATTTTCATCTTTTTTTTATTTTATCTATCTCTCTCTCTCTCTCTCTCTCTCTCTATATATATATATATATATCATACTTGTGATTAATATTTGCCTTTTATCTAACAAATATTATTATTCCATTATAAAGATCAATATTTCGATAAGCACATACATCATATTTTCTAATTATGATTTTTGGGAACATTCTATTAGATGACCTCAGCCTATCCTTTACATGATATGAGTTGAGCGATTTTGATCTCCATTTATATATACACGCGCACACACTTCACAAAAAAATTAAAGAAATAGTAGCATAAGTCCATGAGAGATCGAAAGTGCGGGACTTCCCATTCTGTAACTTAGTCCCCAAACCTATGAACTACTAGCTTCGTATGCATTAGCTTGTCTTTGATGCCGATCTCTCGAGTCGGTGACATGTTCTTTTGTATGTTTTGTGAAAAATAGGCTAGCGACTCCATCTCTTTAAATCACCCCACATCGACGACGGCCGAAGCGCTCCAAGAAAAGGACTCGAGACCTTCTCTCCCTCTCCTACCGAATGCACGCAAGTGATGAAACCCCGAGACGGGAGGAAAAACTCGGGGGCATGGCCATAATGGAGACTCCGCTGGGGAATGACTTAAGAGGGCTAGACTCTGTTTGCATGGGTGTTATCATTTCTACTTGTGTGCGTATGCACCAACCTATATGTTCACATTTTTTCTCCCTCTTATTTCTTGTATATATCTACCTCATGCTTATATCACTCCTCACTCACACACTTGTAAATCATCTCCATGTACACTTCACACTACTTACAGGTATGATCATTTATATCCACATGTTACAAACACCACTTAAAATATTCATGCTTAGGTGTCACTAACACACACCTCCACTTATCACACTTGTATATATCCATGCTCACTCATACGTACCACACACCACTAGTAGATGATCCATGCTTAGGTTCACTACTACCCTTAT
Source organism: Sambucus nigra (assembly GCA_949130495.1). Classification (NCBI taxonomy): domain Eukaryota; kingdom Viridiplantae; phylum Streptophyta; class Magnoliopsida; order Dipsacales; family Adoxaceae; genus Sambucus; species Sambucus nigra. Next base: position 198,829,646 of record OX422221.1, on the reverse strand, counting down.
AGACAATCACACATCACTCAGTCACACATATCCATGCTTAGTGTAATCTTCATGCTCCATGCTAGATTTATTTTTCATGATACTTGTACATCCTTCCCTAGTAGTATAATGCTCATCATGCCCAAAAAAATATTTTTTCCATAATATACTAATCAAGAATCATGCATTTTGCACACAACATCACCAAAGAGCATGGCTATTGACCAAATTTTGTCCCTTAACCGGGGGTCACTTTGTGAGAGGAGCTAGTCCGGCTGGTAGAATTTAGCCTAAGCAATATGACTCTCACCTTCCATTGGCCAAGTACCCTCAACGTATCTCAAATGGCTCCCCCCGCATCGTACCGATTGACCAAAGTTATGACAGGAGGTATATAGTAGGGAACTCATTCATGTACATCGTGTATATCAAATTTTCTCTCACACATACTGTCCCCATGAGGTATATAGTGAGTCAATTCACGTACACTCATGTATATCAAATGGCTTGTCCACACGTATCGATTTCCCTCAAAAGTAGAAAGTATATCATGGAAGTCATGCTAAAGGGGGAACCTTTCACCTAACCCAACCACTGCATACCCTCATATAGGCGTCAAACCTAGGTCATTCATATTTAGTTTGCCAGTAACTACCTAAAACTTTGTGGAAATGCCGGGTCGACATGACGCCCAAAAATTCGCGTGATTTCGTCCTTTTCAAAATGTGACCCTTTCCATGAGCCTGGTAACAAGTCAAATCGTGTTTTACATATTTTTCAAACCCAATTTTCTTAGGCTTGGGTCCCGTTCGACATTTTGTTTGCATTTAGGTCAACCTATTAGAATTGAAAACATAATAATAATAATAATAATAATAATAATAATAATAATAATAATAATAATAATAATAATAATAATAATAATAATAATAATAATAATAATAATCATGCTAACACCCTTCTCTCATTTTTCCTCCTTACCAAAAGTGTTAAAAAAAAAATTCCCTCTTTTTAAATTATAGAAAACATAGTTTCTTCCTTTATCAAAAAATACCAAAAATATTTTGTCATTCCTTTTCCAAAAATTTGTCAAAAACATTTTCCTCCTTTTTCAATAATAAAATTTATCTCCTCTCTCTTCCAATAATAACTTTGAATTATTTTCCTTCTCCGGTCGACTGTATATTGGCTTCGATCTTCCATCGAATAGCCCCAAAGGTTCGTCAGTTCCCCCGCTACTTCCTCCGAGTCTGAAATCCACCTTCTCCCGCTTTCCATGGAGAACGCAGACCAATTGTTGAATGTGCAGCCTAATTTGATGACGGTTCTAGCCCAACTTACCACTAAGATTGTTAACCTTCAAATCAAGGTTCATGAGATGAAGAAAAACTGGTCCCCTATTCTTGAAGATCCCGAGTTCCTCATTTGCTCGTGCTAAGGGTTCGCTCACACTCGAGCCTATTTGGGTCCCGAAAGAATATTTGCACACTCCACGTGCCCCTCCTACTAATGGGCCACCACCATCTCAACTCCCTATGCCTAATCTTGCCAATTTAGGGCATGTACCCTTCCATCTGAATGAATAAAAGTTGAACAAGGTCAAGGAGGACCTGAAGCTGTTGACTAAAAAGTTTGATCAAGTCCGAATCTCCAGGAATTACATAGATGACACCCATATGTCTCCTTACCCTAAAGGAAGGCTACCAAAAAATTTCTATATGCCCGATAATGAGAAGTTTGGGGCCATTGGGCCCCTAATTTTTTATATTCTAAGTTTTCACCAAGCCATTACTCTCCTAGGTGCCTCCGAGGAAATAATGAACTAGATGTTCCAACAGACATTGAATGACGGAGCTCTTCACTGGTTCCTATCCCTCGAGGAATCCATAATTCACATTTGGGAGGATGTTGCTCGTGAATTCATATTGTAGTAAAAGTAAAAAGACGAATTAGAGGTTACGCACCATGACTTAGAACTTCTCAAGAAGAATCCCATGGAAACTGCTAGTAATTTCATAGCAAGGTGGAGAGAAAAAGAAGCCACTATGACCAGCCGACCTTCCAAAGAGGAGCAAGTCAGTATTGTGAAGAAAAACTTCTTACCCCTTGTCCGAGAAATAATGCGAGGAAAGTATTACCCCAATTTTTTATCCCTACGGGAAGCAGGAGTGGATATTGAAGAAATTCTTTCCAAGACAGAAGATAAGCCAAAGAAAGTATTCACAAAGTTCAATCCCAGAAAGTATGAGAAGCCTGCCAATACCAGAGTTTTAACCATCAATAAAATCTCTTAGCCTACCCCTTCATGGGCACCAGAAATCTGACCAAATCTAGTGAGGAATACACCGAGCTTTATGCTCTCCTATACAAAATTTACTGAACCCTTTTTAGTCAAAATCTCATCAAGCCGTTGGACCCTCGCCCATTACCAAACCCACTTCCCTTAAATTTCAAACATGATGCCCATTGTGACTTCCATCAAAATTCCTGCCATACCACTGGTTAGTGTTTTCATCTCCATAATGTAATTCAAGGTATTATTGATCAGGGTATCATCTCTCCACCAATGAATCCTAAGACAAACACCAGTAAATTTTCCATTATACCATTATATTCACCTAAACCCCTCAAAGTTTATCCATATTTTATCCTACATCCTACTTGTTTTGCCAATAATGACATGTCACTTCTTACTAGAGCATCCATTATCATCCGTACTCATTTCGGAGGGAAAGATATGAAATTTTCAGCGGTACTTAACCAGCTCTTAGAGTTTGGGCTGAAATTGGCCTAAAAATATCTATTAACTGCCAGAAGTTTAGCACACTATTGATAAAAGCCCGAATGTGGGCTCGAGAGTCAGATAATTGGGTGGAACCTATCGATGAACTCACTTTAAATGATGTCATCCAGATTATGGCATACTTGTTTCGACAGACTGAATAAATTTATTTTACATCTGAGTTACTGGATGCTTTGAAACTACAAGGGCGGTTAGTCCCTTCACTTCTACATTTCCCCGTTGAGTTAGAGAATATATACGAAGAGGTCATTGAGGTTATATAATGCATTAACTTCTCGTGTAAGGATGCCATCATTTCCACCGAATAGGGAGATCAATTTGATAATTTAGATGAAGAGCCAAGCCAGGCAAAGGCTAGCCCAGTGATCAGTGTATGTGGGATGATATCATTTGAAGATCATCTAGGAGAGATCAATAATGTGGCTAAATAACCCAAGATAGATGAAGAAGCTAGGTTTTTATTCTTTCCCTCTTCTGTGGAGCATATGACAAAATCTGGGAGGCGCTACTAAAGTTCAAACCCTCAATCAGCAACAATGGATAAAGGGAAAAGTGTTGCCGAGAAACTCCCCATGCCAAAAATGACCATCGAGGAGAAAAAAATCCTCAATCGATTGAATAAAACTCAGGAAAATAGTACTTTGTGGGGACTTTTCATATCTTCCCAAATGCACCGAGATGCTTTGATTAAATTGCCTATCAGGTCCACAGTCCCTCCTTTCAGCACTTGGAAAGAAGACGTGAACTTGGTCGGGTCTCTAACATCTACTAGAATGCTCTCTTTTTCTAAGGGGAAAATCCCTAAATTTTGTCAAAATCACAACTATGATCTCAATATCTCCGTTGAGGTCATGGGGAAGATAATCCCGGTTTCACTCATCGACAATGGATCAACACTTAATGTTTTCCCAAGAAACCTTAACTGCTTGGGTTTAAAAATAAGCTATCTTGCTCCAACTTCTGTCGTGGGCGTGCTTATGACAATCACTACACCAAAATTATCGACTTGTCACCTTCTTTGACCGTGACAAGTCCAACTTGTCAAGGTTAATTACCGTGACAAGTCTAGGGGTGACAACTTCTTTTTTCATGAATTTCTCACGGTCAAAGACCGTGAGAAGTTCTTCAGACTTGTCACAATCTTGTCACAGTCTTTGACCTTGACAAGGTTTGTCACGGTCAAATACCATGACAAGTCTGAAGAACTTCTCACGGTCTTTGACTGTGAATTTTTTTTTGTTTTTATCACGGGCCGTGACAAACGTTGTCACGGTCTTTGACCGTGACAATTCTGGATAAAATTTTAAAAAACAAACTATCGGGCAATATGGCCACTGTCATTGCCCAACAATATATTTGTACATGTTATAGCAAAATTGTACTTGTCCACACAACACATATCCAAATAAAATGGAAATAATACACCAAATTATGGCATATATAATCCACATCCAAATAAAATAGAAATGCAAATATCCATCATATCCAAACCAACATGTACCAAAATCAAAAAAATACAAATACAATCCAATATCCAAATAAAAAATAGAAATAATGTCATGAAGAAGGAGCAGGTTGGAAGAGGACGTAAGGCCATGCGACACATGAATTGAGACACCCTTCAATATGCTGAATGTCTCATTGTTCGCTTAACCACGAAGGTGAGTTCTCCTTTCCCTCCACCAGATGCATGATGCGCACTCTTGCCTCAATGTATTGGAGGGGACGTCCATGAACATGCATACCAAGGAGGAATCTCGGATCCATCAACCCCCTCTCTATCGGCTCCCCATAATATATGTCGAGTAGAAACACACTCAGCTAACTGATTGTTAACATAGGCCGCTGGACGGGGGTCATGATGGGAAGTGGATCATCATATGGTGCCGATTCCATACGTATCGATGATGAAGTAGTGACGTCTTGGTCCTTGTCCTTTTCTACCTCTACTTACTCATCCTTTCCCTTACACTTGCCCAACTGATGCTTCATAAAGGTGTACATATCTAGGACCGTCGCCTCCAACCATGATAGCTTCTCGTCATGTCCGCCTACCTAATGTGCCAACCCGTTGTTGCTCGTATCCACTACGATGATCCTAGACTTCCACACCCACAAGCTCACCCCTTAGTCCTCCCCTTACAATCCGGCCCTAGCACTTGGCTGAGTGCGTCCGAAGCCAGAGATGCTTTGTCGGAATCGGACTGCGACTCATGCACTTCCTTAAGTTTTGCCTGAAAAGTCAAAAAGTACACAATTATTTAATTAAGTAAATAATAAATTAAAATGTAATTAAAAAAATTAAACATTTATAACTTACAATTGTGGCTGCGATGCTGGGGGCCACCTCCTTGTCCTTGCCCTTTTTCGTCTGAATCGTCACATCGGCATCGAGCTTATATGGCCTACCCCCGGGGCCACTCCTCGTATCTTGAAATAAAATAATACAGAATTAGTAAGTAATTCAAAGTAATACAGAATTAGAATAACTAAAATTAAAGAAAAATAAAAACTTTCCATCATGTGCTCCACCTCGGCATAAGTCGTCCACCTAGAGTAGTGCACATCCAACTTTTTCGTTGGGTTCTCCCTCCTCGATTGGGGAGATGCCAATTTTCTCTCATCGATCTCATTGTCAATAAACTTTTGCCACTGTGCCGATGAGATCGGTTCCTTTGAGGGGACAGTGTCACGTAGTCTCGGAATGGACTCCCGGATCTTCCCAAAGTACCATGCCCACAAATTCTTCGTCCACTTATTATATTGATCCTTAAATTGTTTCAACGTGGAGTCGCGGAGTTGTGGGGGCAGGCCGAATTATTCTTGTCAAACAAAAACAAACCAAAAAGAAAGTAAGTGTTAGTTGCTTATAACTATAACTATAAATTTGAATCTAATATAAATATAAATATAAATATAAATATAAATATAAATATAAATACACTACTTGTAGTGCCCCCAAGATTTTCATCTTAAGGTCAATATGAACGGCTCTCCAATTAGTGTACCCCGAGCATGATTGCCTTCAGCAACTCTAACGCTTTAGTCGATAATGTCATCTTATTCTCGATGACGTACCCTAATTTGACCCATTTTGGGGGCCTACTGGCCGAGTAGCCCTTATCGCCTCCGCTCTCGCACCCGGATGAAGTCATTTTATGTTTATTATCAGTACAAACATGTATATGGACTTTGAATTAATGATCAAATCTGATAGTAACAATACATACCAATTTATACCAACACCAAATTCAATTTAAAATATTTTATAACAATTTGTACCAATACCAAATTCAATCTACACACATACACCCCCCCCCCCCCCACACACACACACACACTCCAGTGTCATGGACTTTGAATTAATGCTTAAATTGATTAAAATCCTAATTAAACTGATCAAGTACAAATGAATAAAAAACATTAAATTGTCGTTCGATAATAATAAAGCACTATAATAATACAGCCACTGGTCATTACAAATAATTTAAATACTTATTACAAATATAAAAATTGTTTCAAATTCGGGTTATCATAAAAAATGAATTGATATTCGGTAGGTAAATACAAGTCATCCACACTATCGTTTAGACGCTTTGGCTCATGTAGGATGATTTGAAACAGCTCGTTGTTGATAGACTTCAAGTAAAACACTTACTTGAACTTTTGAAAAGTACAAACAAACGGCTCATCGCTCACATGTTCGTTGCTCTTCAACTTGGACAAGTCAACCATGATCAAATTGGTGCCAGGATTAACTTTACAAGTATTTTTATCCTCAACTTTTACCCAATCACAGTAAAATACAACCTCTTTGAATTTTACATAGTCCAATTCAAATATATTTAAAATTACACGATATTAAGTCATTTCAACTTCAATGAGGTTTTTATCCTTTGCTGTTGCTCGAAAGAAAGTAAGATCATTGTATGAAATGCCCGAGTTCGGTACATTTGTACTTTTCTCATACACCCTTGCACCGAAAACGTAACCGTTAAATCGACACTTTTGCACTCTTGTGCCATGAACAAGGGTCCAATGTCTAAACGAGCAAGCCTTGATGTCGCATCACCCGTCTTTAAGAGCTGAGAATATAGATAAATTATTTACGTTATTTGTAAAGCTTTCTTGTAATGTGACATTTAATAACAACCATTTTCATTATAATTACCTCGTGGGACAACCACAACCAATTTGTTCTTGTTTTGTTATTCTTTATTGTTTTGATCACAATGTAATCTAGACCTCCTTTGACGAGGTTCTCAATGTTGTTTTTCCCAAGAATGAAACAAATAAAGATTTTGAGTATCTTCTTATGCCTTACATTAATTGTCTTGATTCTAATCCAACTCTTGATGATGATAATTTTGCATATGAACAATTCTTAACTGATCTTCATAAGGTTAATAACAAACAATATAACCGCATTCAAATTAATGAAGATGAAACTGTTGTTATCAATCTCGATTCTACGACGTCATGACCGATATTGATCTCGAGATCGCTCAGCACGAGATTTTGACTCTCTCGTAATGCAAAACGGTCAAGAAGAAATTTCAAAACCTTTGCACTGAATGGTCGCTCAAGGCTAAGTAAGAGGTGGTAAAACAATTGAATGTAGGCTTCATATGAGTAATTGAATATCCCACGTTGACAACATAGTTCTTGTATCAAAATCAAGAGGAAAGGTTCACATGTGCATTCATTATCGAGATTTGAACAAGGCCTCTTCGAAGGTTGGTTACCCACGTCACAATATCGATATAACTCTGGAAAACATGGATAGTTATGCTCTCAAGTCATTCGTTGATTGGTTTTCCAAAGATAATTAGATCAAGATGCACCTCGATCATTAAGAAAAAAACCTCATTCATCACCCCTTGGGGAACTTTCTGTTACACAGTTATGCCATTCAGTCTAAAAATTATTGGGGATACTTACCAAAGGGATTCCATAACCATATTGCCTGATCTGATACACAAGAAGTTGAGGTCTACATGAGTGATATGATTATCAAGTCTAAAAATGGGGAATGTCACGTTATCACGCTTTGAAAGTTATTTGAACAACTGCGGTGGTATTAGATGTGACTTAACCCACATAAATGTTTCTTTGGCATTATAAAAGGAAAACTTTTAGCATTCATATTTAGAATGAAGGGGGTTGAATTAGATCCTGCCAAACTAAAATTTATACTCAAAATGGCATCACTTCCAATGGAGAAAGAAGTTATGGCATTCTTGGGAAATTATAGTATATCAGCCGGTTCATTAGCCAGTTAACTTTTATTTGTGAACCCATCTTCAAACTCCTCTGAAAATATTTTACTAAAGTTTGTAATAAAGCTTGTCAGGTTTCCTTTGAATGAATCAAATTGTACCTTACCTGACCTATAGTACTCATTCCACCGCAACCTGGTCTCCCCCACTCCTATACTTGATCGTGACAGACACTGTAGTTAAGGCCCTACTAGCCCAATACATTGAAGAATCTCGTAAACATAGGGCCATCTCCTATGTCAGTCACAAGTTGGTCGGATATGAAGTCAACTAAACTGCCTTAGAGAAGGCATGTATCTCCCTTGTCTGTGTCACTCAAAATTTTTGGCACTACATGCTCCCCTTTCCCATTAGAATTGTGTCCCAAATGGATCCTATTAAATACCTACTTGAGAAACCTTCCTCGTCTAGTCGAATGGCCCGATGGTTAATGCTGCTAGAAAAATTCGATATTGTGTATGTCACGAAAAAAACCATGAAAGGTAGAGGTATCTCTGGCTACCTTGATGACTACCCCATGGAAGAAGCCAACATTTGGATTTTCAAGTTCCCAGATGAAGATATCCTTTGCACCTCTCAAGAAACCTCTGATCCAAGTGTTCTTTGACGACACTGCTAATAAAAAAAGATATGTCTTTGGGATACTTCTAATTGCCCCTGATGACTCTCACACTCCCATTGCCATCAAGTTAGATTTTGCCTCCATAATTAACATGATTGAATATAAGGCATGCACAGTAGGCCTCAAAGTTTCTCTTAAAAAAAGAAACCAATTCTTAGATGTCTACAGGGATTCAGCCCTCGTCATCGACTGGGCCCTTAGAAGATGGAAAGTCAAGGATGAGAAACTCCTACCCTTCCACGCCTACCTATAAGAGTTGGCCTCCTAATTTCGAGATATAGCCTTCCACTACTTTCCCCAAATAAGGAATAGCTTGGCAGATGCCCTTGCTATTTTATCCCCTATTGTTGACATGCCCAAAGGAATAACGATGTCCCTTTTCATAATCCAAAAGCAAGCTAAACCAACCCAATGCTACCACATTGAGCTCATCGCAGAAGAAGACTCCAATATGGCCGAGTGTTGGTACTACAACTTTTGGCACCTCCTCAACCACGGTAGGTACCCCCAGGATTCCAATAAGAAAGGCTAAGAAACCCTCTAGAAGTTGACTGCCCAGTACATTATCAGTGACTAAGCACTATTCAAGTGGAACTTCAATGGGACTCATTTACAGTATATATCAGGGGATGACATTGAATAGATGATGAAAAAAATCCACAGCGAGGAGTGCATACCGTATATGAATGGCCATATGGTCACCAAGAAAATTATCCGATAGGGATACTACTGGACTACAATAGTTCAAGATTGCACTGCTTATATTCAGAGATGCCTTAAATGCCAACAATTTTCCAATCTCTAGCACTTTCCATTGCAGGAATTATACTACATGACTTCTCCCTAGCTGTTTTCCACATGGGGCACTAATATAATAGGGAAAATTACACCCAAAGCCTCCAATGGGCATGAATTCATCTTGATTTTCATTGATTACTTCACCAACTGGGTCAAAATCGAGTCATACGAAGTGTTGAGTGCTAAAAAGGTAGATAAGTTCATTTGGAAGAATATCATTTGTCGATACGGGGTCTCGAACGAGCTAGTTTCGAACAACGTGTTACATTTTGAGGTATACATCACATAATTGGTCGACAAGTATAGGATTCAGAGACACAAATCTTCTCCCTACCGACCACAAACCAATGGTGCAGTTGAATCCGCCAATAAGAACCTCAAAGTAATCATCAACAAGATGATCAAGAGTTGTTGAGATTGGGCTGATTGGATCCCTTATGCCCTCTATAGCTACCAAACGTCAGTTCGATCATCTACTAAGGATACCCCATAATCTCTAGTGTAAAAAATAAAAGAAGTACTACTCGTTGAACAATAAATATCTTCATTATGCATCATACTTGAAAGCAAAGTCAGCGAAGAAGACTGGCATCAGATCTGACTTGATGAGTTGTCGCTCTTGGAAGAGAGGATGATAAAGGCTTTATACCATATACAAGGGTACCATTGCAGGATAGTGCGATCGCTCAACAAGAGAGTTAACGACCGCAGTGTCCAAGAAGGGGATTTAACCCTAAAAAAATCATAGAGCGTGTCTTGGACCCCAGAGGGAAATTAAAGCCAAATTGGAGTGGCCCCTACATCATGAAGAAGATCCTGTTCAGTGGCGCTGCTATGCTCACTGACCTTGACGTAGAAGAGATGGTGCGTCCAGTCATCCTGGACCGTCTTAAAAAAATTTACCCCTAGTTTGAAATCTCGACGTGCTACGACTCCTCTTATCTCACTTATATTCTTAAAGAAAATTCTTCATTTTCCTCTACTCAGAACTACGTGGGTCCTGATCCTCTAAAAACTTTTTACTTTAAAAAATGAAACTCAGAAAATTTTAAACTCCCATAGGTAAGCAGGAAACTCATACGCTTTAAATGAGCACGTCCCCCTTCTATTCACAAAATGATATTCTTTTCTTAGCTCCGAGAACACAATTCATTTTATCATTTAGATGAACAAAACGATCATGTATGCCTTAACGATTGGTATAGATAATTAAAATAAAAAACTCATCAAATGGCACAACAATATAATTAATTTCCTTTTTTATTCCATTTGGAAAATTATGGTATGATTATAGGAAATATCAGCGTAGGGAGTCAAACAACTACCCCCGCCAACCAAACTGTCCTAAAAGGAAAACCCAACCAAATTACTTCTAAAACAAGTTAACCAAAATCTACCCAAATTTATTCCCATAACCAAACACTTAAAAACTTCACACATAACTAGTTTCACAAATACCATCAGCTTCACAGAATACCCTACCCGCAACTAACAGAAGATCCAGCCCCATCACTATCTACATCTTGAGGCCCCCAAAATTCTCCTACCTCGATAGTAACCCTAAGGCTCTTCGTGGAACGGTAAGCCCAGACCAGCCTAGAGAAAACAACTATGGCCCCTCCATAGTGTCAAACATGGCCAACCATCTCTGCTTGATCTCCTAGGCCAAGATCTTAGCTACTACCCTCCTCCACAACCATTTCATATAGCCCCCGGAAACGTACAAAAATCTGCCAACAGATTGAGAGGGACAGGTTGACGGTCGATGATTCTCCCGCATAGAGCCTAATCGCATGTGTATGCCTTTCATCAAATCCTCAATAGGAAATAAAATCCAAGGTAAATTAAGGCACAACCTTCTCCCATTTGACTTGAAGTAGGAGCCACCAAGGAAAATAGAAAGAGGTCTTCCGAAGGCCAACTAATCGAACATATTAAAATTCCCCTAGTTCAAGAATGGGTTGCAACTCCCCCACTAGGGTGGCTATCAGTGCAGACATCGAGCTCCCTGCTCCACCAATCGATTTACCCAGTTTTTTATGCTAAGGTAAAAGATGATGAAATAGCCAAAGAAGAAATTATGCAAAACTGCCCAAGGATATTCAGGGGATCACCAAATAGAATTTCTTGACCAGCCACATGAACAGCATAATCGGAATTCCTCTCAGGAAATTAGAACGACCTTCTTTCTAAGCATCTAGACCATTCAGCGTCTTTTCTAGTGTCACCGACGCAGGATTGCGATGATATAACATCCACTCTATAATAACAGCCAACTCAGGGTCCAGCATCAAGATCCCCATCACCAATAAGAGCCTCGAAGTTAGGCCCAAAGCAATAACTCTAGCAAAACCAACATCATTACAGTCTGTTCAACACACCATATTTAACACAGTCCAACAAAGGCGGCAAGCCCCACATTACAAACAAGTTTTCTACCCCCTAATCCTTATGCTAAAAAAACCTCCAAGGCCTTCATCAATTCAAAAAAAATCCAAAAAACTCATTTTTCCAACATTCTCAAAATCTTCTACTCAAATATATTCAAAAAATTCCAAAAACACATTCTCCTACTGTTTTTCAAATCAAAAACTCAACAACAAGTTAAAGTGAATGTAGAGCAAGCCATTAAATTAAGATAATAAAAAAATATGCATCCATTTTTTACCTTTTTAAGTCTCTTTTCAAGAACAATGCCCTAACATCAAGCATGCAATATGGTCAAACTCCAAACTCCCACAGTAAATGATGAACTTGCAAGAAAATCCCGAAGGCAAGGAACTAGAATTGGATGTCACGTCATCTGCTCCACAATAGTCTCTCATAGGTACTAGATGTACCCAAACTCATGCGCCATCAAACTTCCAAATCCCGAGGATCCATCCCTCAAGGGTAAAAGGTCACCTACATTCCCAACAAAGATTCAACAATCCTACTCAATGCCTCCCACACCACCTCCAACGTCTATGATCCACCTCTATCTGAAAACCCTCGCAATGAATCCCAGCAACTGCTGAACCCCACCGATCGTCACTTGCCTCTTTCTCTTCCCTTGACATCTCCATCCTGGCTTACTCTCATCATCATATCTTCAACCTTGGCATATTTTTCAATCCTAACCATGAGGTCATCAATTTTTATGGCCTCTTGGTTGGTAAATGACTGATAGAATATGGAATCTCTTGATAAGCCAATTTTAAAGGATTTCACCATAACTTTATCAGTATAGTCTTGCACCTCGTTATATAACTCCCAGTACCTTTTATAAAACTCGCAGAGTTTTTCCTGGAGCTTTTTTTCATCGTCAAAAGTGAGTCCATCCGCTTGGGATGGATGCTTCTAGTAATGAATCCGGTTATGAAGGATTTAGCCAGTTGCTTGAGGGAAGCTATCGATCGGTGAGGCATCTTTTCAGACCACTTTTGGGTAGTGTCTTTAAGACTAGAAGGGAAAATTCGACACATCAAGACCTTGTTAGTGTCCCACATAGTCATTGCCTAGTAATATTGCCTGACATGATCGGTGGAATAAATATTCCCACCATATCTTGAATCTTGGGGGTAGCGAACTTGTTGGGAGATTTAAACTCTTCTATAGATAGGATAATGGTGACTTCAACTGGCAGAAGAGTGATCTTATAGTGAGCTCCTTAGTAGTACGAGACCCTTGATCAACAAGTTGTCTCTCTACCTCCCTTCTGATAAGGTCACAAATTTCCCTATCTCCTCAACGGTCATTTAGGCATGGTCTCTATTTGAAGGACCTTCGATGAGGAGTATATTCCTTATGTCACTGGATATTCGTTCCATGACTTGGAGATCTGCTCATCTGAGGGCTAGAAGTTCACAAGCGACATCCATGCTTACACTTCTCTATGTGATTTTCCTTCTCTAGCCTCTCTAAACTTCCTTGTAGTGCGGCAATTTTCTCCTGTTAGGGCCTGTTGGTGGACTTTTCATGCCAGAGTCACTTTTCATAGTTATCAATTACTTGGTACTCAATAAACTTGAGGACCCGTACCGAACATATGTAATCCATGTGCCTTCATAACTTTGGTTCTACCACTATATATATATATATATATATAACGGAATATTGTGTAAGGACTCAAAATCTCCCCCGATAGATGAATATGATGTCCTAAGGTTCAATATCCCATGGTCCACCATTTTGCGGCTTCTCCGAAGACTCAATTTCCCTTGGCTCGCCTAATCGTCCATGGTATTTAGTTTGACCATAGACTTCATAACTCCATGGCTTTATTTTGGGTTCTTTTTGACATAGTTATGTCACAAATCATGTCCCCCTCTCATGCCCATTTCTAGAGTAGCTCCATAGCTTTTGACGAGCTCTGCCAAGGTGCAAGTCCCATAACTCACCCAAATTAATTTCCCCAGACTAGTACTCCAACGTCAACCGCAAATCACGATGCCACTCTACACATAATGCCTCGACCAAGAACATCAATACCACAAATATATTATTAGAATCCAAGCAATCATGTACAGGGTGTACGACCCAAGTCCACAACCTCAATGAAGGAGTTATAACGCATGATATCCAAACAAAAAAAATGGTATTTTGGCAAAATGGAAGATTTTAACCCAAAATCAATTCATAAAATAGATTCCTAAATATCTATATGAAAAACCTCAATAAGCCTTCTGAAGAAAACATGAATGTTTCACAATAGTTTGGATTCTAACCTTTAAGAATCTACACTCACCTAATAAAGATAAATGACAACTTCACAATACAAATAGGGTGAATAACAAAACTCCATGGCCATTTACCCAAAAACTAAGATTAATACCTAAGACCTCATCACATTCAACTAAATCATGAAATTAGGGTTTATAATAAGGAAGAAATAGGTGAGGATGGAATACCTTACCAAAGGACTTAGTCTGATGATGAATAGTATGACTCCTCTGCCATTAACATCCCACCTCCACCGATTAAGAATATGACTCCTCAAACATAGTCTCGCAACACCTCCTTTTGCTCTAAAATTCTAACTTTCTCTCTCTAGAGTGTTAAAAATAATTTCTAGAAGTTTTTGGATGAAGACCGTATATTCTATTTATAGGAAATGAGGGGGAACCTAAGTTTTCCAATTATATCACTACCTTTCCTAAAAATCCCATTAAAAGGGCTTTTAAAATCTTTAAAACTTGTTTTTATAGAAATAATAGGATTGGGACACATTATTAATCCTTGTGGTGGGTTTTCTATATACCTCTAAGGTGTAAAAGCCATGGTCATTGCAACATAGGCCAGAATGGCCTTTGCTAATGTTCATGGTCTTTACACCCTATCCGTTGCCAATGAGGTTGAGGTTGTGGCTTCAACTACGATTGCGACCATTTACGATTTTGGGTCATTACATAGGTTATAAGACTTATCTTTTTTACTTGTGATTTTTTTTATAAGTAATGGTGTCCTCATTATGCTTCTAGTTTTGTAGCTGATCATGGACATCATCAATTTACTTGACTCAAATATTGACGAGAAGAAGGAGGTTTCCAACTTGAGGATAACTTTAGACAGTTCCTCAAAGTTCCTAGATGCGCCAAAGGCAATGTGGCTGGGGGGAAGGCCAAACTGAAGGCTTAGGACAAGTAAGTCCTTTAATAAAAGACGAAGGTGGTGACCTTGGAGAAGACAAACTATGAGTCTTCCCATAACCTGGCGGAAATGTTAGAGGCAAATAATACTTACTATGATAAAGGCTAGGAAAAGGCTTTTGTGAATGCTCAAACGAAGATGATCTTTGTCTTTGAATATTATTTCATTAAAGTCCAAGTTGGGGATCTAGTAAAGGACAACATCCTCGAGGGCTCGGAGATATTTGGTGAGCACGATATCGGTACTTCTTGAAATCTGGAAGAAAGAGAGGAAGAGAAAGAAGAGGCAAATGATCAGTCCAAGGTCAAAAATGACCTTTAAGAAAAAAAATTGCCTTTTTTTTATCTTTTACGGATTTGTTGTATTTTCTTTGAATTTTTTCTTTCCTTTTCTCACTCTCTTTCATGTAATGGCCTTACCCCAGTAAAAATTAGAAATGGAACAAAGTTTTTTGCCTTGAATTTTTCTTTGTATGGATTGGTTACTTTGTATATTGCTTGTGTTTGACTTGTATCTTCTTGTTCTTTCATATAGTGAATTTATTTTATCCATTTCTACTAGGTGATGATTGCTTTGCTCTTATGCTAATGATCTAAGGAGATGATGACTTGGATTTGGTGCTTGGAGATAACGATTCTGGTCGAGCAAGGTTGGCTTTCTTGATTGTTCGCCATGTATTTCATGTGAGGATGTCAATCTATGGCGATAAGAATGGGAAGTCTATAATTTTCCACATCGAGCTTAAAGTCGTATGGACCATCACCACCTTACTACAGAATAAGAATGATAGCATAAGGAATGATCTTGTCAAGGTCAAACAAGATTTTTGCTAGAATGAAGCGATAAGAACAGGCTTAAACTAGAGGAAATGAGGTACGAATTTCGAAAGTATCCTCGCCAAGTTTAGATCAATGATTGTAACGATGGTTTGTTAAGTTTCCGAGTCCATTTGAATGAAGCTAAGAATGTGGACTATAATCACTAAACCTTACAAAATAAGGAACGACACGATAATACAACACCAACTGAGATGAATTTATAAGTTAATGTGTGAACCCTTAATGGTTTTGGGTCATATTAGTGCCAACACAATAAGACACAATAATTAACGAGTTAGGTCAGTGTTGACCACCTTCACCCGTTAATACTCGATAAGATCCATTAAGACCCATTAATTTAAGTAAATAAAATATAATATTAGAACTAATAAAAAGTTTATGTAGCTTAATGTTAAACTAGTCTTAATTAATTAATAGTTTTGATTATGTTAAAAATGAGATAGTATGTCAACATGTATAAGATTCAAGATATTTCATTATCTTAATGGGAAGTAACGGGTGAGCATGACATGACACGTCAAGATAACGGATTGGGTTTGAATATGATTTTTTTCACACGATAAAAAAGTCACTCGTTTAGACATGAACCTGATAAGACACGAACAGGATAAAATTCGGCACGAACATGCCCCAAAATGACTCATTGACGGGTCTAATAAGCATGGTTAGTTGAATGACTTGTCTATTCTTAAGGTCCCACTCAACTCCAAACTATGGTACTCATATGTGATTAGTATCATATATTGTATTTTATTGTCTGATTTTTGTGCAAGATTGCAGTGCCGTACTCATTAAAATTAATGTATTATACTCAATTAATGTATAACCTTAAATAATCATGGTTAATCGCATTTACAAGTTTATTTGAGTATTTACAAGGTTTGCAATGCTAATGGTGAATTGGGGAGAAAATCGAAGCAAGAAACGCTCACATATGCACTTTTAGGGGTAAAACATTAATTTTAGATAACCAAATTCGGACTCGGACTCTCCAGACAAGTTATCGGCTTCAAATTAAGGAATGTTTGGGTACAGGGCATCAATCCACCTTTAAAGAAAGAAGTTATGACTGTTCAATGTTGAACCTAAACGAAAGTCAAAAGTCAAAGCCTCAAGTCAACCCCCAAACCAAACCTTATGACCCGAACACTGTTGAAATATTATTAGCATCAAATTGAGGATCATGTCGGTTCAAGCGGTGCACAAACCCGAGGTAATATGAAGAAATTATGAGTTTTTGGGTGTTTTCGTAATTTTTTAAACATAGTCCAAAACAAGGGTTAAATATAAATTCTACAAAATAACTCTCAAAAGGTTGTTTGGTACACTAGTTATGAAAAGGAATGAAAAGGGTTCGAGTCTCCACCCCTTCATTTTTTAAGAAAGGAAACGAGGAAAAGAAAAAAGAAAATAAACAAAAGAAAATAAAATCCGAAAATAGGGAATATAAAATCCAAAAAAAAGTTGGGTCGCATTATGCATGCCCACTCTCGTGCCTCTCACGTGAGTGTGCTCCCCTTCTCTAGATTCCCTTTTTCATTCTTTATAGTTTCTCCCCTAACTTTTTATTTATTTAAATTCTTCTCTAATTCTTTCTCATTTCTTTATTTTTTCTCCTTTTCCTTTGCAAAAAGAACCCAATTTTTCATTCCCCCTAACATTCCCATCAACCATTCCACTCCCACATCAAACAACCCTTTGCCAATAAACCACTTTACAGATAGATTTTATTAAATGAAAAAGATAGAATACTCAATAAAAAGGTTTTTTTCTTTCACAAATTAAGGAGATTTTTTTCTTCTTTTCTTAGCATCAACAAACCATTTTAGAATTTAATATTTCCACCCTTATTTTGTTAATTACCAATTGTGACTCAAGGCCAGTTCTTATTACTTATAAAATTGGAATTTGGTTTCATTATTTTGGGAATCCAATTTTTTATAGAATCAAGTCCAAAATATTTTTGTAATTCTGATTAGTTGTGACTCAATTTTTGAGATTATAATAGAAGAATTTCATTCCCGTGTTTACTGTAATTTGAGATTTTTGAGTTTATGTGTGTGTAATTTATCGCATTAAAGATTACATAACTATAAAATGAAGATTTTGATCTCATTCTTTGTAATTTACTTCATTCAAAACCACGTGATTATAATATAAGGATTCTGAAAGATTTTTAAGTGTTTATTCTATCTTATTCTTTTACCTAATTATCGTTTGTTAAAGTAAGTCTTAAACATCATTCAAAATAATTGTTACGAGCACGAATTATGTTTACAATTGCATTTCAATTTCTATTATCATCATGTTAGTTATGAGTAGCTAAGTTTTTCATAGTTGCAGTTTATGAACCCACCTAGAATTTGTATAATGTTATAAATTAAGTTATGTTTTAAGAGTAAAAATGTAGAAGTTAAGTTGAAATAAATGCTTGGTGACTTCATAACTATTGTCAGACATTAGTTATTATTGAAGATTAGTATATATATATATATATATATATATATATTAACTTATTGTTGGACTTATGTACGAGAAGCTTAGTGAAGTGTTCATCTTTTGATGTAATTATTTGTTCTTGCCCATATGATGATTTAATTTAAGAAACATAAAATTTCATACTTGAATCTTAAAAGTAATTACATTTATAACAATTGCATTTTAAATTTGTGGATTAATCTGCAACCTTTATATTTCAAATAAATACAAAACGCCCTTTTTTAACTTTTTTAAACTTTTCACAAAACTTCTAAAATTCAACTTTTGTCCACTTTTCAAAATAAATCACAAACCATAATAAATCATATTTTCTTATTTCTTTTAGCAATTTACTTAGGAACTCGATTAGTATAAATTACTCCCTCTCAAATTCAATCTTTGTGAATACGATACCCTACTTATCATTACACTCATTGATCATTAAGTTGTGGAAATTGATAAAAGGTTTTATCAAAACGACTAGACGATATTACTTCTCGCCATAACATTGGTTATAAAGTGATCGTTGCATATTTTGCTAAACAACAAAAAGAACTTGTTATTATGCCATGGACTCCCTCAGTTACAAGCTTCATCCCATTTTCAGTGAAGACTCGTGGGTACCAGTTGACGTGGTATCTCAACCTCTGATTGAAAACTACTAATATGACAATGATAGCGATGATGAGATGCCTAATCCCAGTCCATAGACTACCCATTTGGTGTCTGGGGTTGGATTGCTTGTCCCTCCTCGTAGTTGATGTACTTTTTGTTCTTATAGACAATTAATGTTTGCATAAAATGAAAATGATTTTTTAATTTTTATATTTTTTATGCACCCTTTCCCATTTTTTTAGTATATTTCCTTATTCTTATCTTTTAGGAGGTGTCGTCACACCCTTCCTTAGGCCTAGTAAAACTTTTGATGAGAATGCACATGTTCATAGGCTATCCACCAGCTCAGGATTTTATCTGACTGATGTGATCACATTACTAAGTCCTTATGGGTCCCCCATGTGTTTTTTTCTTTTCTCGAGAAATATCTTATGTTTTCATGTTATATTGATGAACACATGTGTTATTATAATAACAATTAGGAGCGTACTAAATTCAATCTGGCATTACTCGAAATAATTAATTAAGAAAAGTCTCATTTTATGCATGTATAAAAATAACTTGATTTATTATTCACTCGTGACTTGGAACTATCAAAGCTAATTGAATTAAGTAGGAAGCAAAATATTAACTACCAAATGGAAATAGTTAACAATTGGAAATGAACAATTAGAATTTCTTGAGGTTAGCTGCATTCCATGACTGGGGTATTTACCTTCCCTCCATTATTTCTAGGTGATAGGATCATTAAAAGTTCCCTCTAGTGACTCTTCCTGGGCATTCCTAGTATGGTCCTAATTTTACGTTAGATAGCATCCTTGCGCTAATGATGATATTTCTTAGGATGTAATCCCTGACCTAAAATGTCCTCGGATGGATGCCCTTTTTATATTGCCTTGCCAACTACTTTAGGTAGGGTGCTAACTAGATCAATTCTTGTCTCCCTTCGTCTATGACGTCGAGCTCATCACCAATTATCTCGTTGTTCAATTATTAGTTAGTGATGGTTGTTTTCATTTGCTAATCCAGACTCAGGTGGGATAATGGACTCCACCCTACAGCTAAGGCGAAGGGTATTTCCCCATTCAACCTCATGTGTGTTGTTCAATATTACTAAATGACGTGGGGAAGCTCCTTGACCTTAGCATCTTTTTTCTTTTCTAATATTTTATTCATTCCTTCGAGGACCATTTTATTGGATGCTTCAACTTTTCCATTGATTTGAGGGTAAGTTACTAAGTTTTAATAGTTCCTTATCGAATGACGGAAATAGAAATCTTGAAAGGGCCTTCTTTTGGTTGTTTCCTGTAATTGGTGATAAGGGTTCTTGGCACATCTAAATGTGTTATGATGTTTCTCCAAATGAACCTAATCATGTCAATATCTATTCAGTTCACCAATATCTTTACTTAAAATGATTTAGTGAAGTAGTTTGTGCTGACCAAAAGGTATTTTGTATCCGGAAGTGTAATAGGGATTGGTCCCGTGATGTTTAGCCCCCACTGAGAAAATGACCACCGGCAGGTCAATTACTTGAGTTCATTCGTTGGTTGTGGAATAGCGGTGAAAACAACTGGCATGCTTTGAGTTTTTTCACATAGTATATGATGTCTTTCTGCATGTAAAGCCCCCAATACCCTTCTTTAATTGCTTGGAATGTCGAAGATCTTCCATCGACATGACTCCTTCAAATTACATTGAGTAGATCACACAAGACCTAATCGATGCCACCAGGATAGACACATTATAAGTATTAGGGGTGGCCGTGGGCCGGGCCTGGGCAGGCCCGGTCGGGCTCGGGCCGGGCTTGAAAAATTAAGTGCTATCCCAAGCCCGCTCGGGCCCATATCGGGCCTTATTATGTAATCCCAAGCCCGCCCAGATTTGAAGGCTCTTTACCCAGGCCCGCCCGATCGGGCCTTGTTATGTTAATTAAAAGATTTTTTTATAAATTAAAATACCTATTTTTTTTATTTAAAGACCAATTTTTGTAATTAAAAATCTGTTTTAAACTCCATGTATTACAAAGTCCATATATAAAGTTTTCCACTCTACATGAAAAGACTTGGTATACGTTTTTATATTTATAAAAGTTCCCCCCCCTCATATATATATATATATATATATATATTTTCGTGCCTCGGGCCGGGCCGGGCCTCATCGGGCTTAAGAACTCATGCCCAAACCCGCCCGAAAAAAAATCGGGCCTATAAAATTTTGCCAGGCCCACTCTGCGGGCCTATTCACCTTACCCAAGCCCTATTTTTTTATTGGGCGGGCTGGGCGGGCTTGGCGGGCCTCGGGCCTATGGCCACCCCTAATAAGTATGGTTCGGTGAATGATCCCATGTAGATATTTCCTTCAGGTAATAATTAAAATTGAGTAGCTTTTACCCTAATTTTATGGACCTCCCTTTTCTTCGGGGGCAATACATCTTTCTTTAAATACTTCACTATTGAGTCCATCAGACTAGGAGCATTTTACATGAACCATACTTGGTCGACATCCCGCTTCCTTAGGATGATCAGCTGTGTTAGGTATTCCATAATATAACTCATTTGAGATCGAACTTGATAGCTGAAGACAATGTTTTCAAAGTGTTCTTATGGATGTTGTTTCCCTTTGGATATTGTTATATTTTAATATTTTGAAATTGAGCAAATAAGTCCTAGGAATTTTTAAGGTAGGCCAATATGCTCTCATATCTGGCATTATTGTCTCATGTTATCTAATTGGATACTAATCGTTATTTGCAAAACACCTCAAGGTGACAGGAGCCCCAGGAAAAGGAATTTTGTAGTCCCTCAATGAGTGTCTCACATGTCGTTTCATTATTTGATGCTTCAAATCCAAGATTTATATATTCTCGAGGACGGTGTGATTTGAGGTGACTAATGTTATCCCTACTCCAACTCCCTTTGTGTTGTATGTTTGGTCCAAGTACATAGTCCATCTTTTTATCACGGTTCAGACCTTTTTCAACAGCTTGATCTCCATTCATGGAATTTTTCTCAGGTTTATATTCTTTGATAAATTGTAATGGCTTTCTATAATTTCATGACATGTGTTTTGTCATTTTCTTTAAATGCGACACGTGTATGGTGGAGGTGTCAAAACCAAGCACGAGGTGTCAAGCACGAGGTGTAAATTTATTAAGGGTATAAGGGTCATTTTACATATGAAGGGTATTTAATAATTTTACACCATACATTTTTAGTATTTCTTAGAGGTCCTTGAAAATACTTTATTTACAAAAGGGTCCTTTTTATATTTTCATTTTAATCCCTGAAACTTTCTTATTTAAAGTCAACTCCCTAAAATTTCATTTTCTATCCCAAAACTTATCATTTAGCTTAGGGATGCTATAAGAATTTGATTTAATCCATTTTGGTGAAGAAGGAGTTTATGTCAAAGTGTTTAAGTCGGCCAAACCATCCTCCCTTTCCAATCAATAAAAATATAACACATGGTGTGGTAATAAGACAAAATACAACTTAAAGGATGGACATATTTTCCCTTGTTTCGTAATTTCGGTATAAATTCTTGCTCGGCCCTCTGTTTAACACACCGTTTATTGTGTTACAAACCTAATTCATATATCCACAAATTTTTAGTTTTTACCTCAAGTCAGTTGTTATATTATAATGATCAAAACCAGTCTCCAATATGACCATTCCTACCGAAAACTTTAAAATTTTGTGTTTGTAACTAATTTGATTTTTCTGTATTTATGAGGGGAGGATTAGACTAAAAATAATAAATTAACATTATCCATATCACATATGAAATAATAAAATATTTAAAACTATATATGAACATATAAAAGTGGGGTCATTACATCTTACCCTCCTCATAAAAGGTTTGGTCCCCAAACTTTACTTACATTAATTTTCAAACAGGTATAGATATCGCTCCTTTATTTCATCTTCCTGCTCCGATGTTGTTTCTTCAATGTAATGATTATGCCAAAATACTTTGGCCAGTGGAATTACCTTGGTTCGTAATATTTTATCTTTATGGACCAAGATTTCTACCGGATGCTCAATGTAGGTTAAATCTACTCTAATTTCAAGAGGTTCATGACTTAGGATATGCGTTGGATCTGGGACATATTTCTTCATCATTGACACATGAAACACGTTATGCACACTAGAGATTTCAGGGGGTAAGGCTATTATATATGCAACAGCTCCTATCCTTTCAAGGATTTCAAAAGTTCATATGTATCTTGGACTCAACTTCCCTTTCTTCCCAAATCGGATTACTCCCTTTAATGGTGATACTCGTAAGAACACATAATCTCCTCTTTGGAATTCCAACTGTCGACGGAGATTGTCAACATAACTCTTTTGATGGCTTTAAGCGATTCGAAGTCGGTCTTGTATCAATTTCACTTTCTCTGTTGTGATCTGGATCAATTCTGGTCCCAATAATTTTCTTTCTCGAACTTCTACCCAACATGTAGGGGAATGGAACCTTCTACCATAGAGTTCCTCATATGGAGCCATTTGAATACTTGCTTGATAAGTATTATTGTATGAAAATTCTACTAACGGTAAATGATCATCCTAATTCCCCTTCAGATCAAGTACATATGCCTTAAGAATATCCTCTAAGGTTTGAATGGTTCTCTCAGATTGTCCATCTGTTTGAGGATGAAAAGTGGTGTTGATATTCAATTTTGTTTCCATGGATGCTTATTGACTTTTTAAAAAAGCGAGACACAAATCTAGGGTCTCGATCAGAAATATTTAAAACTGGGGTTCCATGAAGCCTAATAATTTCCCGCACGTACAACTTAGATAACTTTTCTAAAGAATGGGTAATCTTAATGCAAGAAAATGAGCATATTTAGTTAACCTATCAATAATTACCAAAATAGAATCATTACCATTTGAACTCCTTGGTAAACCAGTCACAAAATCCATAGTAATATGTTCTCATTTCCACTCAGGGATAGGTAGGGGTTGTACTAATCCTGATGACTTCTAATGTTCGACTTTTAATTGTTGACAAACCAAATACTGAGATACAAATTTAGCAATCTTCCTTTTCATGTTATTCCACCAAAACACGTCTCGAAGATCCATATACATCTTTATAGATCTGGGATGAAATGTGAATCTCGAGTAATGACTTTCCTCCAAATTTTTCCTCTTTAGTTGGGCGTCACATGGCACACACACTCTATTTCTAAATATCAATACATCATCTCGTATCACAAATTCAATCTGCTTCCCTTCAATAACTTATTCTCTAATCTTCTTTAGTTGTGGGTCATTTACTTGTGCAATTTTGATCCTTTCCGTTAACATGGATTATACTTGTAAGTTTGCGATTATTCCTTCTTTACTATAAATGCGTACATCTATTTCCATACTTCTCAAATCCTTCAACACAGGCTTCCTGGCTTGTTCTACGACATGCTAAATTTGGTGTAGACTTCCTACTTAAAGCATCAGCTACTATATTATCTTTCCCCGAGTGATAATGATTATTCAAATCAGTATCCTTCATTAATTCTAACCACCTCCGTCGTTTCATGTTCAATTTTTTTGGGGTAAAAATATATTTCAAACTCTTTTGATCAGTATAAATCTCACAAGTCTCACCATACAAATAATGTCTCCAAATCTTTAGGGAAAAAATGACAGCTTCTAAATCTAGGTCATGGGTTGGATAATTTTGCTCATGTGGTTTTAATTGTTTCAAGGCATAATCTGATACTTTTCCATTTTTCATTAGCACAAATCCCAAACCATTTTTAGAATCATCACTATAAATCACAAATCCTCCTATCCCAAAAGGGATAGTGAAAATTGGGGCAGTTACTAATCGATTCTTAAGTTCTTGAAAACTATTTTCAACTTCCTCGGACAATTCATATTTCACCTTCTTTGGGTTAACCTAGTTAGAGATTTGGCAATAATGGAAAATCCTTCAACAAATCTTCGATAATAACCTGCTAATCTAAGAAAACTATGAATCTTCATCACATTAGTTGGTCTAGGACAACCTAGTATAGCCTCGATCTTTTGAGGGTCAACCAACACTCCCTCCTTAGAAATGACATGTCCTAGAAAAGAGACGCTAGGCAATCAAAATTCACACTTCTTTAATATCGCATATAATTTCTCCTTCCTAAGAATTTGTAATATTGTCTCTAAATGCTTTTCGTGCTCTTCAATACTTTTGGAATAAATAAGGATGTCTTCAATAAAAACAACCACACACTGATGCAAATACTTCCTAAACACTCAATTCATCATATCCATTAAGGCGCCTGGTGCATTAGGTAGTTCAAATTGCATCATAAGAAATTCATAATAACCATATCTAGTAAGAAAAGATGATTCTGAAATATCATCTTCCTTAATCTTCAATTAGTGATAGCCTGACCTAAGGTCAATCTTTGAAAATACATGCGCACCATGAAGTTCATCAAACTAATCATCTATACGAGGTAAGGGGTATTTATTCTTAATGGTTACCTTGTTTAGTTCACGATAATCTATACATAACGTCATCATTCCATCCCTCTTTTTAACAAATAGCACCGGAGTCCCCCAAGGGGATACACTTAGTCTAATAAAACCCTTGTCTAACAAATCTTATAATTGAACTTTTAATTCCCTTAATTCTGAAGGTGTCATACGATAATGTGGTTTCGAGATTGGTATAGTTACAAGAATAAGGTCAATCGTAAACTCTATTTCTCTACTAGGAAGAAGACTGGGTAAATCATCCAGAAAATATTTAGCTATAGGAATATCTTCTAAACTAGGATTTTTTATTTGAAAATCAATAACACTTGCAAGGAATCCTTGACATCCCTTCTTAATAAAACTACAAGCTTGCATTACAGAGATAATACGCATGGGAGATAATTCAAAACTAAATTCTGGTTTGTTAGGGATTTGGAAAGTAACTCTCTTCTCAAAACAATCAACATTATCATAATACGATGTTAACCATTCCATATCCAAATGACTTCAAAGTCTCTTATGTCTAAATCTATCAAATCGATAAATAGTTTATGACTACTAACATATATAGGGAAAGACTTATATAGTAATGTTTCGGTCAATAACTCACCTGAAGGAGTAGAAATATGCATGCTATGGTTCAAGGGTTCGGGCATATTAGGAAAATGATTAACAAAACGCACAGACACAAATTAATGGGTAGAATCGAGATCTATTAAAACTTTAAAAGGTTGGGCACATATATAAAGTGTACCTGACACTACTGCTTTAAAAGCTTAGGTATCAGAAAGTGCAAAAACTCTACCATGTCTCCCTTGGTCCTTCTTTTCACCTAAAGGATGTATCGGAATCCTTACCGGGGTTGGGCAGTCTTTTTTCTAATTTCCTTTCTATCCATATCTAAAACAAGCTTCCGTATCCTTATAACAAGGTTGTCCTCCATGCATCTTCCAACTTCGTTGACATATCTTGTTATTAAACTGTTTGTTATCACTAGCTCCCCCGACATTGGATGTACTCCTAAAATTATTTCTATTATTTGGGCTCTACCCTATTTGTTCCCCAAACTTCCTCTTACCATCTCTAATTCGATTGTACTCCTCTCCATCCCTTTCGGGTATTGTAGCCCTAGCCACAACTTCATTATACGATGTCAACTATAGGATGGAATTCGACTATGAATACTCAACCTTAACCCATGTTCAAACTTTTTGGATTTTAAAACATCAGTTATCACAACATAAGGTGCAAAACGGGATAACTCAGTAAACTTTATCTCGTACTGACTAACCGTCATGTTCCCTTGCACAAGACTTATGAACTCAGCTACCATTTAATCTTTCACTGTTTTAGGGAAATAGTTCTCATAAAATATCACTAAGAAGTCATTCCAACCTATGTAAGTATTCCTATCCTCGTGTATTCTCTTAGTCATTCTCTACCAATGTTTAACTTCACCTTGTAATATAAATGTTGCAAATGAAGCTCTTTGCTCATCGGTACACTTAAGAACATCTAGCATCTTTTCTATCTGTGTCACCCAACTTCTGCTTCAGTGGGATTAGGAGTAGATTTAAAATAAGGCAGATTCAACTTATTGAAATGTTCAATGGTATAGTATAGCTAGTTAGTTCAAGATTCCTTGGTTCTCTGTTATTCACCTGATGCTCCACAATCTTTACCAGACTCCCAATTGCCTTATATGCACCTTCCAGTCCTTCCATACTTGAACCACTAGTTCCCGTAGTTGATCTTGTCTTGGTCATTTTCTACAGTCATGGCCAAACGTAAGATGTAATATACTATCTCGAGATTGGAAATTAGAAGAATAATTTTATATAAAAAATTATATAGAATAAAAGACACATGGAGGGTTATTACATAAGTCGGATATTTAATCATATATCCTATGTATGGAAACTTAAAATCGATAACATTCGAAACTTATGTTCAGTAGTCCTCGGGTTCCTAACCTACGCTCTGATAACACCTCTGTCATGACCCCGACCCAAAATAGTAGTAGGGAACAAGTGTCTTGACATGCCACTAAGGCAACATATATTCTGACTTAAATTGTTTCCTTAAATAAGTGCAACGAAAATACAATCACATGGTTATGAATCGTAAAATACTGAAAGTAAAGGAATTATGTCATCAGAGCTTTCTAAAGGAAACTTCATTTATATTAAAAGTAACGATGAATTACAACTTAAGACAAGATTTTAAAACTTATTACAAGAGAGCCAGACATGCTCTAAATGATAAAACAAACATAATAATAAAAAGATCTCTGAAAGCTAAATCTTCAACATAGTCCTTGTATGGTCTCTCCATGAGTCGACTTATTTCCTAAAAAATGGTTATTTATATAACATCAGCTAAAAGTCGAGTGGGATTCAATCTCCAGACATTCCAGGGTGTTTCAGAAAATTGATACCTATTCAATTTAAAACATAAGGCATGTATATAGAGATAGGAATTTACCGTAATTGACAGTAAATATTTTCAAAATAAACAATTCAAAATAGAATAGATAATACAATTGAGCAACATGTCAATTATTCAATTGTATTTTGATGGCCATATACGCTCTAATGCCTAAATAAACATACATAAAATAATGATCTCTAAAACAACGCCTTATTTAGGGCACACCAACGATTAACCACCTGGTAAGGTACCACCTAATTATTTCCACCCAGTAGTCAAAGCCAACATAGTAAGAGAGTTTCCATAGGCCAAATCAATAATTTCAAAATTCAAATCATATGTATATATCGAGAGATATACACATATAACAAATGACGGAATCATCGCTATGAGATGTATTTTGAGGATAAAACCTTTCACAAAATATATATAGTTTGCATAATATCATATAATAAAAATACGCAAGGAATGTCACAGAGTACTCACCTAGAACAGAAGTTCGAAGTTCCAGATATAGAGTCTTGGATCACTCGTTAATTTTAAGACGAAACTTCTTCTTAAATTTCCTCACACTTTCTCTCACTATTTCTTTTTTATCTTTGGAATGAATTTCGTGTAAGAACTGATCCTAAGGCTTCAATTTATAGTTTCTTAAAGTTATCTGGGTGATGACACATGTCCCAATGACTAAGAATTCATTTTGGTGAGTCGACGTTAGAGTCGGAATTAGCGTGTCGCGTGACGGAGCTGTCTTGCACTCTTAATTTAGGGAATAATGACACGTGTATTGGATTTCTATAATTGCATGACATGTGTTTTCTCATTTCCTTTAAATGCGACATGTGTATGGTGGAGGTGTCAAAACCAAGAACAAGGTGTCAAGCACGAGGTGTAAAGTTATTAAGGGTATAAGGTCCATTTTACATATGAAAGGTATTTAATAATTTTACACCATACATTTTCAGTATTTCTTAGAGGTCCTTGAAAATACTTTATTTACAAAAGGGTCCTTTTTATATTTTCATTTTAATCCCTGAAACTTTCTTTATTTAAAGTCAACTCCCTAAAATTTCATTTTCTACCCCAAAACTTATCATTTAGCTTAGGCTATGCTATAAGAATTTGATATAATCCATTATGGTGAAGAAGGAGTTTATGTCAAAGTGTTTAAGTCGTCCAAACCATCCTCCCTTTCCAATCAATAAAAATATAACACATGGTGTGGTAATAAGACAAAATACAACTTAAAGGATGGACATATTTGTCCTTGTTTCGTAATTTCGGTATAACTTCTTGCTCGGCCCTCTGTTTAACACACTGTTTATTGTGTTACAAACCTAATTTGTGGGGCTTCTACTGATTCTGCCCTCTTAAAATATCAAAGTGTTTAAGTCGGCCAAACCATCCTCCCTAACCACTACTACGAGTGGTTCTTGTGGGGCTTCTACTGATTCTACCCTCTTAAAATATCAGAAGAAGTACCTTATAAAGCGTTCAAAGAGGGATTTTAGCTTTTATCGTCTTGACCTTTACTATAGGGAGAAGGATACCTTCTTTCCCTCACTCACAAGATTAAGTAAGATTTTGTTGTGGAGATTAACGAGCGGCCTAGGTGAGTCCACTAACCTTTCTAATATTTTGGTTGATAGCATTTTAAGGGTTAGAGTGGATAGATGTGAATTCCCTTATTCCAACATAAATCTTAATGTTTGTGGAGCTACCCCAGACGAGTGGGACATATGAGTAGATTACGTACTTGTTGACCCATTCCATAAGGCCACAATTGAGGAGCTTGGCCTGACTAGGACTATTGACAACCTAAAGTCTTGAACTATTGCTAAGAATTATGCTACCTTGAATTTGTTGGCCTCTCGTTGGAGTAAGGATTGAAATACTTTTGTTACTACTTGGGGTCAGTTCACCATCACCTTGGAGGATATTTGTGAAGTCAATGGCCTTTCCTACTTGGACAACCAAGTTTTTACTAATGATTTCAAGGATGTTGAGGAGGACATATTGTATCAAGAACTCCACCAAGCCCTTTCTGAATTTACTCGCTATCTTGTTATTAATAAGACTGGTGCCACCAAGCGCTCATTTGCAAAATGGCAAATATATTGGTTCAGGTATTTTGAGATGCTTTATAAAGGAGAAAGTTTGAGTAGAAGGGATAAGTTTCAAGATGGGCCCAAAATTAAGTCCCCTTCAAAACTATCCATATTTTTTGTTACTTTCTTGAGAAGGTTTCTATTCGCAGGGAGGCTAGTTAACCCCCCTCAGGATTTTCTCTTCAGGCTAGCTTTTAGACTTGCTCGAGGGAAGGACGTTCCCCTTGCAGACCTTACCCAGGATCCTTATACACTTGGTTAGATTATTATCACGTGGATGTGGAATGATCTTATGGTTGTAATGATGTTACCAGTTTTGTCAATTCCATTATTTTTATGACTTTTCTCTTTGAGATATTTCCTAACTTTGCCCCAGAGGCTCGTGCATGTCATAGTGATGACGCTCGAATTACCAGGTGGCACAAAAAGAATTTTAAGAGACTCTTAAACCCCCTTATCGACAATGTTGATGAATTTTCTTTTACCCTTCCTATAAGAGAATGGGTTTCGTGGTGATCCTTCTCAGCTTATGTGGGCACGTTCTACTGTTCCTCTGATGTGGAGTCTATTTTTACCTTCCCCCACATCTCTATGATGATCATGATTCTCCAATTCACTCTTCTTTCCTTAACTGATTTAGGTTAAGGTGTGGAATTCCACCATTCTGAGCGAGTGAGGAGGAAGTTTGATTATGACCAAGGGGTCCATACTCTCACCTATCCATGAGCACTTCCCCTCGAAACTATACCTGTAGGCCTATGCTAACTTTACCTTCGAAGGGATATTGCATAGGACTTATGGCCTTGGGGAAATTTGTGTACCTATTTGAGACTACATTCCTTCATTAAACTACTCATGATTCGATTTGTGGCAGAGGAAGGTGTCGTTGATC
This sequence comes from Sambucus nigra, assembly GCA_949130495.1. Lineage (NCBI taxonomy): Eukaryota > Viridiplantae > Streptophyta > Magnoliopsida > Dipsacales > Adoxaceae > Sambucus > Sambucus nigra. The sequence goes on along the minus strand of OX422221.1, from coordinate 198,798,690 downwards.
CAAACTTGTGTAGTGGATGTTCCTCGAGAGACAATCCTCACTAAGATTCCAAATAATCATAAGAATTTCGCTAAAAGGACCCAAAATATGATAAAGTATTGTAGCATAATTATGAAGACACCTCTTGAGTAGGTTACTCCCTTCTTGGTGAAGCCCCTACTTGATGAATCAATCTATGTGAAGCATCCTGAGCCTTAGCCAGTCAAAACTAAAGAAAAAGGGAAGGGAAAGCCTAAGGCCTCCTCAAAAAGAAAACATCCAGACAGTGATGTGTCAAAATTTATGCCTTCCTCTATATGTACTCCCGTGCCCTCTCCTTTTCCTATGAGGATTAGAGCCAACAAAAAGAAGAAAAAGGTTAGTGTTGAGTCACTACACCATCTTTTATTCCAGACCAATGGTCAAATAATGATACCATTATGGTTTAAGAGACTTACTGAACTATTCACGAGAAAGGCTATCAAGCCTTAGGTGTTTCGACACAGGATCCATCCACTTCATCCATCCATGTTACTGAAGTAAATTTAGCTAACTCCTTTTTACTTAGTTAAACTTCTAGTTATGAGGTTTCACTTGTTGGTTCCCCTTCTTGTTCACTTAAATAGGAACGAGTTGATTATGGAAGCACCCCTTCCTATGATGATAATAGTTCTTCTTCAAATGATGTTGATGTAATTGATCTTCATCATGTTTCTGGTTTGGAACTTATGCTTTAGTGCTAGTTTTGAGGGGACCTAACCGCGAGGATGATTCCATGATCGATTCCAACTCTACCTCAATCCCCACTACTGGGAAAATTCCATATGGGCAATCCCTTTCCCCTTCTACTGTAAGTACTTTTATATTCCTCCCTTTTCTTTACTTGACTCTTAATTTCCATGTTTTTAACTTGGTTTTCCTTTTCTCCTTTGGATCAAGCTACAACTCTGGGGACTGGTCCCTCAAGGGTGAGGGCCACACTCACGTCTTCTCCTGCCCCCATTCGCAGATCCCCTTTCTTTCCTGAGAGGAACTCCATGGTGGATTTCTCTCTAACAATTTCTCAAGACATTTTCTTGTTAAAAACTAGAGCTTTTATTTATGTTCTACCTATTTAACTATCTCTAATATATCCATCGTGTTTTCCACTTCTACAAAGGGGTCTTCTATTATGTTGCATTGTGCAATTACTCGCCATCTCTTCAAATACTTATCCTTTTAACCTTCTTATTTTAGTATCTCATGACTTTTCCTATTAATTTATATGTACATTTGATCACCTAATAGGTGACCATATCTTCCAGTGCACCTACCAAGCCACCTCCCTTTTCTTTAGTGGGCTATTTTATGACTGCTCCTTTTGGTACCCCTCATGTAGTGGCATCTTTTAGTGTTTTCCTTCCATATGTGTTGACTCCTATTTGTAACTTTTCTTATCCCGACTTTGGGGTATTTTAACTTTGTGTTGTAGGGATCCATTTCAGATAACTATGACACTAATAGGGGGTATCTTTCCCACAAGAGTTTGTTATTCCTAAGTTGCCTCCTTCTAGGAGGATATCTATTCCCAGGGTCTATCGTCCCATGGATAGTAGGTCGCTGGTTCAGCCTCTTCCTAGCCATCCAATCTATAGTATGTCTACGAGTGAACCTATCTCACAAGTTTCCTCTTCAGCATAGGTATTTATCTATATGGATTTGTTACTTTCTTTCTTTTTCCTCACGAGCACCTCGACAACCTCTACAATTGGTCTGAGCTTTACTCCCCCTCCTAGGGTTCAGGTACTTAGCTATTCTTTCCATTAGCTTTTAATATCCAACTGTGTTTTCTCTAGTTCAATCACAACTTAGTTCTTACTTGTCTACTTTCAGGCTAGTTTCAGTACGTTATCGCCAGTTGCGACATACTAGAGAGAAACTCAACTGCCCCTCTCCCACAAGTATTATTACAACTTTTATTTTAAGATTTACCTTTTCTATGTAAGATATTTTCTAATATTTATCTATTTCCTTGACCAAAGTCTAGCATTACTGGGATCCCCTTACCTGCGGGACCAGTTGCGAACCCTACGAAAGTGACCCCCAAAGTACTCATCTTTTGTCTATAGTTATTGCTTTTATTGTGCAAGTGCTTGCTAACACTCCTTTGTTTACTTGTCTTTAAACTAGTTTAGCTGAGGTCCCTTTATCTATGGGACATGTCGTGAGTACTGTGGAGGTGACTATCCAAGTACTTCTTTTGACATGTATATTTTCTATACTTTTTTTTTCTATGCAAGTGTTTGCTGACACTTCCCCATTTCTCTATTTTCAGGTTAGTGCTACAACCATTCCGGTGACTGCAGAACACTCGGTTAACATTGTTGATGAGGCTTCCTAGGTATTTACTTTGATACACTTTTTATTTTTGACCTTCTTTTTCTGTGAAAACGTTCGCTAACACTTCCTTATTGCCTTGTTCTTAGGTTAGTGACGCGACGATTCCTTTGATTGCGAAATAGCTTGGGGAAGTTGCTATGATGGAGGTATTATACTGTCAAACCTCATCCTTTTTCTATTTTTCCCACTTTTCATTCTTGATTTTACTGCATAATTTTCTTACCATCATATCCTTACTTCCTTGTTTTAAGGTTAGTGAGGTTTGTGCTCCTACTTATGTGGAACAGGTTGTGAGTGTTGTACTAAGCACTCCTCTGGTATTATTCTACTATTCCTGATTTATTCGACTATTTACTAATATATTTCCTTTTGATGAGTAAGTGTTCAATTAAGGATATACTTATTTTATCTTTATTAGGTTGGCACAACACACCTAGGAGGACCTTCTCATTTTATGGGAAACATACTCACCCTTTTAGCCCTAGGGGTAAACTTTATAGTTCTTATTTCTTCTCTAGTTTGGGTTATCTATATATTTTTATTCTTTTCCTTGACTTGATATTTTTATGATCTTTGTTTCATGATTCTATGAGCGAACCAACTGAGGCAATTGATGAGGAGGGACCTATCTCTGAGCCCACTCCCTCTGACGGTGCTAAGGGTTCTAGTGAGGAGTCCTCCTTCCTCCCTGTTGAGCTTGAGTCTAGAAACGCAGGCTGTGAGGACATTAAGGTAGATGCTCCTGAGGATTTTATGAGGGATCCATAGAATGAGGAACAAGACAAAAGGTTTAGGAGTCACGAGCAGCAGGTGATATGCCAAATATGACCTTGTTTATGGTCTTAAGCCTCGACCCTAGCCGACCCCGACCAGATTGACAGAAATGAGAAGTTACCTCTCGGCCTTTGAAGACTCGGCGTTAGTTGCATAACTCAGTTGCGGACCTCACCAGCCGCCTAGTGTAAGGTATGTGCATTATTCCTGAAAGACTGAGTATCCTCAGCCTCGACCTCCTCCTGGATGATGATTCCAGGATGAGGGCCACCGTAATGGCATGTGTCATTTCGCGAACGTTACAAGTTCTACAAGTTCGTCCTCAGCCACTAAGCTCGGTCAGGGTCATCTTGATAACTTAGCTCATGGTTTGGGGCACGCATGGAGTAGTGTGCATGGGACACAGACCATGCGTGAGCTAAAACCATTACACTGGATCATTCTCTCACATGTGAGAATATTGGATTATCATCACCTGCATATGACGAAGACAGCTGGCTTGACCCCATTGGATAGGAACATTCTACACACGCCTATTGTATTCTTGGGGGTGTAATACACCCCCAAGACAATATAAGTACTTGTCATATTCTTCATTATGCAACATCAATTTATTAAAACCTTAGCAAAAACTCTGCTCATTTTTATACAGAAGAGAGAGATAGAGCGAGAGAGAGAGAGAGCTTGTGCTGTAACCAAGCCATTAGTGCCATATTTACTAGTGGATTTCACTCACACACCCACACAGAGTGGATGTAGGCTCCAACCGAATCACTTAAATCCAGGTGTTCATTCCCTTCACCTCATCTCCTGCTTTGTTCATTTACTTTTATATTGTGTGACTATTGCCATTATTGTATACCTATTTGAGCTCCATATATCTGTGACCTGGTGATACCATTTCTGGTATCATCAGTCTGGCACCATCTGTGGGAATGAGTAGCATCATATCTTCCCTATTTTAGCTTCTCCTCATCGAAGTCTATAGTGGTGAATCAATCATCCCCTCCTGTGGATCTATTTCACCATTGAAAAGGTTCCTGTTAAGCTACAAGGCTTTTTCTCTTCAACTACAGCTCACTATAAGGTTTAATACATGGCATTAAAATTTCCTCCACCACCACCACCACCAGGTGGTGGTCCTAGCTCCAGCAACTCACCTCCTCAATCAGAAGTGGCTGAGGTAGCGTCAGCATTGAAATCCCTGGCAGTAAGCCAGTAGGCGATACAAGAACAATTGGTTTTTTTTAGTGAGAATGTAGTAATCAGGCCAGCGGGAGCCCCACTAGAGATGATTACTCTGGCAGCTGGGGAACATCACCAGGATACAGGGGACCACCCTGGGTACCCCGCAAGGATCTACCTCCTCTTCAGAGGCGGAGGGACGTTGTTGACCCTAGATGTTTGCGCCTTGGGAGGTAAGGCCAAATCGGATCGGAGGACCATTATGATGATTATGAGGCCAAAGATGCTCAGATTGATTTCTGGAAGCCATATAAAGTATTTGGGGATACAGTATGCCCCATCCAAGGAAGCCGAGAACATGATAGGAGGCCTAGTCCATATGCCCGACTAAGAGGATCAACTTTGATTAAGTAGAGGTTTTTCCTTTGAATGGCTTGGCCCAGTTGTTGATTTGAGAGAAAGGTTGTCCAGTTCAAGGAGCAATGCCGGATGACCCTCATATGGCCGAGATGAGGGTCAGTGAGAGGTAAATATTCGACGCAGGTCAGCAGCAGGGGAACCCTCTGATCAGTCAATTGAGGTAACATGAGTTAACATTGGTTAGGCCAATGTTGTTGAAGCGGCCAAGAGGCCTTGGAATGACTCAATTCAAAGGATAGAAAACAAGATTGGAGACATCCCTAAGAGAAGTGACCCCTTGCAGAGGGGATACTCATAAGGTTTTCTTTTATGTAAAAAATAGTCAATTTCCCAACCCCTACCAAATTCAAGGCGCCGATGGTTACTCTAAAGTATGATGGTAGTACTAACCCTATGCACCATGTAGAGATGGACCAGTCGGCTGCAGACATCTACTCCATCTCAGGTGAGATGAAATGTCATGCATTCTAGAGCACTTTGACTGGGGCCACTCATATGTGGTTCACCTCACTCCCAAAGAACTCCATTGAAAATTTCAAGCAACTCGCATAATGGTTCATCCATAACTTCTGCTTCGGGGTAAGACCCCAAAAGAAGACTACTCACCTGCTATACGTTAAGCAGGGGAGTAATGAGAGTCTACATTGCGAGGTTTAATAAGGAGAAGTTAAAAGTGGAGGATTATGAGGAAAGTATTGCGATGAAAACGTTAATAGGAGGCTTGCAGAAAGGGAAATTTATTTAGAAGCTTGTTGAAGACCCGCCAAATTCTATGGCCGAGCTATTGGCGATGGCTAGAAAGTTCATGAATGCCGAGGAATCTATAGCAACTAAATATGAGGATGAGAAGGGGCTATTAGTGGTAGCAAGTTTCATAAAAAGAATAACGATGGAAAGAAGAGACCAACTGATGATAAGTTTGTCAGGTACACTCCTCTCACGGTCAGCTGCGAGCACATTTTGAATGAGATCAAGAATGACCAGTCCCTAAGATGGCCCAAAAAGCTAAAAGCTCCCCCTCACAAAAGGAATAAAAGATTATGGTGTGAACTCCACCAAGATCACGGGCACTCAACCGACACTATTTTTCCCTAAAAGATGAGATTTAGAAGATGCTCAAGGCAGGAAAGATAAGGAAGTATCTGAGCAGTGATGGCCCAAAGAGGGAATGATATGACCCCAGAAGGAGATGAACCGACAAGTGCAGGGAAGATATCCCACGGAAGAAGGATGATGCCTTAGACGAAGATGATGATGAAGACCCAGATCTTCCGCCAAAACACGATGATCCAAAGGGGTGACTCCACATGATCTCATTTGATGTGAAGATGATATGCGAAGGACTGGCAGGGGGTGGTGTAAAAGTGGTCGATTATAAGGCATGTGTGGCCGAGGCTAAGGCCCTTCCTAAAGTTGAAGCCATTAACTCGGTCAAAGTAATCACAAAGTCAGAGAAGCGAAAGAAGGTAGATATGGACACACTAATTGTGGGATTTTCAAGACTCAACCTCAAGGGAATCCTAGCTCCTCAGGACGACCCTTTCATGACTAGGGTGCATGGGTATGACGTACCGAGGATATTGGTCACTGGGGGATGTTCGACAAAGTTATGTTTTGTCCTTATTTCAAAGGTTTAGGACTCAACAAGAAGGGGATCGTACCTTATCATCACCCTCTGATAGATTTCAGCAGTGAGAAGGTGCACCCATTAGGAATGTATGAAATGGACGTTACAATTGGAGATGTTTGGCCTAAGAGGCTAACAAAGAAGGTCAATTTCTTTGTGATGGATGAAAGTGTATACTCGGCTTATAACATTATCATGGGAAGAGTGGCCCTCAAAGAATTTGAGGCCGTACCATCTATTGTACACCGTATGGTAAAATTCCCGACCCCATTTAGGGTAGGGGAAATCCAAGGTGATCAAGTGTTGACACATGAATACTACTTTAACTCAGTGAGGAAAGGGAATCTCACAAGAAAGCAACTACAACCTACAGTATTAACACCCTAGATCCTAGTGATGAGACCAAATTGAAGAAGGGGGGGTCGCGAAAGATGTAGAATCCATTGTCCTCATTGAGGATGAGCAAAAAAAACTGTCCAGGTCGGTAAAGCCCTAAGAGGAGATATTAAGGGAGAGCTGAACAAATTCTTGAGAGAGAAGAAGAGTATCTTCGCACGGAGTCATGAGGATATTTCGTGAATAGATCCTGAACTCTTTTTCCATAAATTGAATGTGGCCGGCAATGCTAGGCGATACGATAGAAAAGGAGGATCTATTCCCAGGAGAAATTTGAGGTCATTCGAAAAGAGGTAAAGAAGATGGAAAAGGTCAACTTCATAAGAGAGGTAATATATCCTGAGTGGTCGGCCAGCGTTGTCATAGTTTCCAAAGCTAATTGGAAGTAGAGAATGTGTGTAGACTTTATCGATCTGAATAAGGCTTACCCTAAGGATAGATTTCCTCCTCCCAGGATCGACCAAATGGTTGATGCCATAACATTCCATGAGATGATGAGTTTTATGGATGCTTACTCAGGCAAGAACCAGATATACATGCACCCGACTGCTGAGGAGAAGACTGCCTTCATAACTGATAAGTGGACTTACTACTATAAAGTCATGCCCTTTAATTTGAAGAATGTTGGAGCTACTTATCAGAGACTACTTATTAACAAGGTGTTTGAGGATCAAATTGGGAAGACGGTGGAAGTCTATGTTAATGATATGCTGACTAAGAGTCTCAAGGCCGACTCTCATGTGGCCGACCTCAAGCAAACCTTTGACACGATGGATAAGTACAGGATGAAACTCAACCCTGTAAAGTGTGTATTCGGCGTAGGGGTTGGTTAGTTCTTGGGCTTCATCATAAATCAGAGGGGGATAGAGGCCAATATAGATAAAATTAAGGCCTTGATGGAGATAAAAAAAACCCAGCTTCGATCAAGGATGTACAGAGGCTGACGGTGAGAGTGGTGGCACTTAGCAGGTTTATATCCAGATCTACCTACAAGTGTCTTCCATTTTTTAAAGTTATTAGAAAAAATTTCGAGTGGGATGAGGAATGTGATAAGGAATTCTAATAGTTAAATTCCTACCTCGACTCTCCCTTATTATTGTCACGACCAGTCCTAGGGGAAAAACTTTATATCTATCTAGCAGTCTCACAGCCGGATATTAGCGCTACCATCATAAGAGATGAGGATGGAGTACAAAAGCCGATATACATCAATAATAAGGCACTCTAGGGGGTCAAACAAACATACCTAGGATGGAAAAATTGGCTTATGATATGATTTACGCTTCAAGGAAGATGAAGTTGTACTTCCAAGCCCACACAATGGTCGTTGTCACAGACTCTCCACTTTGGCAGGTCATACCCAAGCTTGAGTAGTCAGGGAGACTAATGTCTTGGGCAATAGATATCGGAGAGTTTGATACCATCTATCAGATTAGAGTTGGCATCAAAGGGAAGGCACTAGCATACTTTGTGGTTGAGTTTACCTGGGATAAAGCTAATAGTGAAAATTTTGAGACTACTGGGTGTGAATAAAGAAAAAGTGTATGCTCTTCCTCGGATAAGGCCGGGGCAACATCAGAGAGAGGGAAAGTCTCTGAGAATGAAGAGAAACGGTATCTCTTCAAAAATGGGGCCTTAGTAGAAGGTAGTTTCTCTGAGGATGGAATAATGTGGAGCCTCTTTATCGATGAGTCCTCTTACTAGAATGGAAGTGGTGCATGCCTGATAGTGTCGGTGCCAGATAGGATAGACATTGAATACGCGTTGAGGTTTAATTTAAAGGCCTCCAATAATGAGTTCGAATTTGAATCTCTCATTGTAGGCCTCTGATTGTCTTGGGCTCTTAATATCGACCAGCTCCTAGTTCACAGTGATTCAAGATTGGTGGTGAACCAGATCTTGGGGGCGTATAAGTCAAAAGACGATAGGATGGCTAAATATTTGGAGAAAGTAAGGTCGGTATTGAAGAGTTTCAAAGAGGTGAATATGAAGAGGATACCTTAGATGGACAATGGCTGAGCTGACGCACTTGTAAGACTGTCCTCAACTACAAGAACGAAGCTAATAAGGACGGTGCTGGTAGAAATCTTACACAGGCTAATCATTGAATAAGTGTACAGTGATTTAGAGTCTTATTTGAATTGGAAGATAGGAGCTTCCTAGATGGATCCCCTCATCAGGTACACAACGGATGGGGAGTTACTAAAATCCAATATTGAGAAAAAGAAGTTAAGATACAAAGCTTCCAAGTTCTCCGTTATAGGAGACACTTTATACAAGAAAGGGTTTCTTCTTCCTCTACTCAGATGCGTCCATCTGTCTGAGGTAGCATACATCCTGAAGGATGTTCATGAAGGTTCCTTCTCCAGTCACGTTGGGGGAAGATCCTTGGCTAAGAGGATTATTACACAAGGGTATTGGTGGTCAACCTTGGCCAAGAGGTTTGCAATCATTCACCAACAGCCCCATCAACCTCTGACCTCAATCAAATCTCCCTGTCCATTTGTGGTATGGGGAATTGATCTGGTAGGACCCTTTACCCAGTGGTGTGAATAATTATCATTATCCGATCGTAGCGATAGATTACTTTTTGAAGTGGGTGGAAGATGAGGCAATGACTATAATCATGAAGCAGAAGACCTTTGAGTTCATCTGGAAAAATATCATATGCAGATATGGCCTACCCAACATCCTGATCTCTGATAATCAAACACAATTCAACAACGTCTCCCAAAAAAAATACTACGAAAGAGTCGACATCAAGAAATTCTTCTCCACCCCTGGTCAACCCCAGGCAAATGGGCAGATGGAAGTAATAAATCGAATAATTCTTCATGGAATCAAGAAGATGTTAGAAGATGCAAAGGGGAGATGTACCGAAGAATTCTATGATGTCTTGTGGTCCTACAAAATGACAGAGAGAACTCCTACTAGGGAGACCCCATTTATGTTGGCTTACGGTTTAGAGGTTGATGTGCCAACGGAGATAGGTATACCTACTCAAAGAGTTCATACCTATGAACCTAAATAGAACACTGATGAGTAGAGACTCGATTTGGATCTTATAGAAGAAAGAAGAGAAGATGTTGAAGTTAGGCAAGCTGCCTACCAGCAAAGAACATCAGCGCGCCCGCTGAAAGTAGGGGACTTGATACTAAACAAGACATGGAAAAAACCCAATAATCTTCATCTAATTTGGCATAGACCATACAAATTGGTCGAAGAAGTGGTGCCGGGAACTTATAGATTGGAAAAACCTGGAAGGCGAGACATTCTCCAACCCAAGGAACGCCGACCACCTTAAGAAATATTATCATTAAGACTACAGTTTTACTATCTTATTTGCATTATATTGTAATACAAGTGTATGAGACTCAAATGAAAGAGATTAAATGAAAACCAAGTGTTACTTTATATGTTGTTTACCTATTCAAATATTCGTTTGTGTCAGCTCATTTTAAGCTGCGAAATATCATTCGTGGTGAAGTAAGCTTAAGTTGCCCTTGGTGATACGACATTCTGGATGGGGTCGACCTCGTCCATAGACTGCCAATAACATCAAAAAGCATTTATTATTTAAAACATCATTAACTTAGTGGATTTTTCTCCCTCGGCCAAGACGACAGTGCTGGACGAGACGATGCTCCAGGAACTCTTAAAACGACGAGGGAGGACTTATGCTGAAACACCATAATTTAGTGGATGCAAATTAAAAAAAATCACTTTGTCGTGGTTGTTATCTAAACATCATTAACTTGGTGGATTTGCTCTCTCACTCGAGACAACAGTGCTCGACTAGACGACTCTCCATGCACTCTTAAAACAATGATGGAGGACTTATGCTTAAACAACATAATTTGGTGGATGCAAATAAAAAAAATCACTAAGTCGTGGTTGTTATCTAAACATCATTAACTTAGTGGATTTACTCCCTCAGCCGAGATGACAGTGCTGGAGGAGACAACTCTCCATTCACTCTCAAAACGATGAGGGAGGACTTATGCTTAAACACCATAATTTAGTGGATGAAAATTAAAAAATCACTTAATTTTGGTTGTTACCTAAACATCATTAACTTGGTGGATTTTCTCCTTCGGTTGAGACGACAGTGCTAGATGAGGTGACTCTCTATGCAGTCTCAAAACGACGAGGGAGGACTTATGCTTAAACACCATAATTTGGTGGATGCAAATTAAAAATCACTTAGTTTTGGCTATTATTTAAAACATCATTAACTTGGTCGACTTGATCCCCCGACCGAGACGATAGTACTGGACGAGGGAAAGACTTGTGAATAACACAGTAAGCATAATTAAAGCATGCAAGTAAAATAAGAAGGAATGCAAATACGAGAGCAATAAGGTTTATTTCACAAAAAAAAGTACTGAGATTGCAAGAACCGTAGAAGTATTACGTCGTCCATAGCAAACTAAATGGAGATATAATCAAAAGAGGGTATTGGCCACAGTCAGCCACCCTAAGAAGTTGGCTCAAGATTGACGATGGGGGTTCCCTCTATATTAGACTCAGTTCCAGGATCGACTTGAAGGTTAGCCCTAGCCTCAATTGCCACCATCAGCTCCACATACTCCAGGGAAGCATCAAAGAGAGGATCCTTAAAGTTCAGAGCATCTAAGGCGGGTTGAATGGAAAGGAAAACCTCAGTAAACTTGGTGGCAATCCATCGACATGTCGTTTATAACACCCTCGTGTTTTTACTAATTAATTGGAATATTCGAGAAAATAAAATTTTGGATGTAATAATTTTTATTAGTAAAATATGTTGGTTTTACTATTAGAAGAATTAAACATCAAGCGGAATTGAAATCGGATTTAAAATGGAGTTTTTATTGACTTTTTCATTTTTACCTAATGTAATTTTTGTGGGGGAACTGCTGCCAGCCCTGCTCGATCGATCGATCGACCGAGGGAGTTACACGCTCGATCGATCGACCCAGGGATTCGATCGATTGACCTATCAATTCTTGGCACAGATCGGCTTCTTAATTTTTAGAGTTTGAGTTGTATTAGGACTCCTAATTAGTATATAACCATTCTAATCCATGGGGGGGGGGGGGGGGGGGGGACTTCTCATAATCACATTTTCCCAAGTTTTTCACCAGAGAGCCCTTCCAAAAGTTTGTTCTCTCCACCATAATTATCAACCTCCAACTTAATCAAGTTTTGAAGGCTTAATTGGGATTTAATCAAATTTATCCAAGACACTTCTTTGCTAATGTTTTGAGAGGAATTCAACCGTGCTACCAGATACATATAAATCACATGCATGAATATTATATTCTCTTCCTTTGGTATAATGCGTTTTAAGTGTCGCCTTAATCATATGTTTTTTGATTAAAATCAATTAGAAACTTAATTAGATAAAGGGGACACTAAATTTTGGGGCTATTTTGATGAGTCTTTTTAATATGATTTAATCCTTGACACCCTTGGGTGCGTAGGTTAGATTTTTGGGTGTTTATGGTGTTGGGGGGTAGGCTCTCATGTAGAATTTTTAAGTGGGTTTATTTATATGGTGTGTGGTACTCCCTCACACTTATAATAAGTTGTGAATTTATAACAAAAAACTCTTGTGTCATATTGAAATTATTGTGTGTTAATTAATTTCACACTTTTTGGAATGAAATTAACTGTGTAGAAATTAAAGACGATATTATGAATTGATTTAAACTAAATTGGAACCTTTATGATGATTTTGTCATGTTGTGCATATTGAATTGTGTTTTTTGTGAATTATTATTATTCACTTTTGCCATCGCGGGGATGAGGGACTTTTGGTTAGTACTTTTTCTCACCTGTATTATAGGATGCTTACTGGGTATGAGACTAGTGGGTAGGTCTTGGTTATAATTTATTCTTGCTAGGTATGGGACTGGTCAGTATAAATTCAAAGGGATTTTATATTCCGGGGGTGGGATGATTTTTGTGTTTTATTATCGTTGCGTTAGCCTAGGCATGAGACTAGGATGTGTTTTATATTGGTAATTCACCCTATATGTAGGATATGACGTATGTGTACTTGGGTACCCTTAGGTATGGGATTAAGGGATATTTTGAGGATGTCGCTTTGATAAAAAGGGTGGGGTAAATTTATAAATTGTGAAATTGAGAATGAGAATTAATGCCTAAGATAAAAAGCGGGTATTAAAATTTGTGGCGACATAATGTGAGGGGGATGACAATTTAAACGGGTTGGTTGGCGATTTATGTCGTGTCGTGTGTGGAACCTTATCAAATTGCGGGGGATCGACAGTTTAAACGGATTCGGGTGGCGTTTTGGCAAGGAGAAGTGTGACACTTTGGTGGATTAGCACCCGGGGCGGGAGGACCACCATAATAAAAAGTGAAAACAATAATAAATTTGGGTTAATTTAATTAAATTGACACTTTGGGTCTATGGGATAATTAAAATGCTATTGGTGTGTTTTTATCAAAATATTTGGGGTGGTTAGTAATTTATCTTTCCCGCATTTAAATATATTCATAATTAAATTATTCTATTGTGGTATTTATTGCGTATAATGCTATTGTCTGGATTCACGGATCCTACTTGAGGGGAGTAGTGTGTATTCATGCTCGGGGCCCTGACCTCGTGCGTTGGCTAACATTTTTAGGTATTAGTGCTGGAGTAGCTGCATAGGATTTATTTGTTATCGTTTGGAGGTACAACTGGAGTTTACTCATTTAATTTCTTTATTTAATTAGACTTTCTTTTCAGTCGAAATTTCATTATGAGACTTCATTTGGGTTTTTATTGGGCCATTTGTTTCCAAAGTTGTTAGAGGATTTCAGTTGGATTATTCACAGTTGATTATTATTCAGTTTTTAATTAAATCAATATTGGAGATTGGATTCATTTGAAGTTTTAGCATGTGATGGATCTTTTGAGCTCGGTTGTTATTATCGTTTGAGTTAGATTCTATTATTTATTTTTTTGGATTAATTTTATATGTCTCATATTTGTCTCATGCTAAGAATGGTATTTTATTTACTTGCACCCGGCTTAGTTTTGGTGGCGGTCGACGCCAGAATTTAGCGGGGTGTGACAGATGGTATCAGAGCGTGGTCTTAGGTCTCATAGGTTGTGAGTCCATTTAGCTTCTGCATTATCTATCTTTGATTCCCTTTATTGATTCGTACTCCTTAAGGTAAAGGGTCTAGCATGCATGTTATATGTGTTTCTTGGTAATATATAATTTTGTGTTAAGGATGTTGTTGGCATTGAGTTTAGAATTAGTAAGCTTGATGCGAGGATCCTTAGAGTTGATTTTGGAGACGTTATTTATTTGAAAGATCATTAGTATAAATTTTGGATATGTCTTATATCGATGCAGTGACGTGATCTGATATGATTTGAGAAATTATGTGTTGCGAAGATCATCAGAGATAGATTCGACGGGTGATTTTCTAGAGTGTGTGGTATGTCGTTACTTTCATAGTTCTGTATATATAAATAATGATATATATTATTTTGTTGTTCGTGGGGTAGGTGCACATAGGATTGGGTGTATGGATGCCCAATTATGGCATTCAACAAGTAGGCGTATGTGAGCCTTATTTTATGTTTCGCGATTTACATTTGATGTTTATGCTTCGTCTAATTTCGAGGATGAAATTCCGTTGCCAGTGGGGAAGTATGTAACACCCCGTATTTTTATTATTTAATTTAATTAAATAATTAGAATATTTGAGAAAAATAAAATTTTGGATTTAATAATTTTTATTAGTAAAATATGTTGGTTTTAATATTAGAATGATAAAACTTCAAGTGGAATTGAAATCGGATTTAAAATGGACTTTTTATTGAGTTTTCATTTTGCCTAATGTAATTTTTATGGGGGAACTGCGGCCAGACCTGCTCAATTGATCAATTGACCCAGGGAGTCGATCGATCGACCTGTCAATTTTTGGCGCAGTTCGGCTTCTTAATTTTTAGAGTTTGAGTTGGATTAGGACTCCTAATTAGTATGTAACCATTCTAATTCGTGGGGTGGGGGGGTGGGGGGGACATCTCATAATCACTTTTTCCTAAGTTTTTCACCAGAGAGATGTTCCAAAAGTTTTTCCTCTCCACTATAATCACCAACCTCCAACTTAATCAAGTTTTGTCACAAGTTTTGAAGGCTTAGTTAGGGTTTAATAAGGTTTGTTCAAGAGAACTTATTTGCTAATCGTTCGAGAGGAATCCAACTGTGCTACCAAATTTTCTTCATCTAAATCATTGGCATGAATACTCTATTCTCTTCCTTTGGTATTATGAGTTTTAAGTGTCGCATAAACCCTTGATCATATATTTTTTGATTAAAATCAATTAGCAACTTAATTAGAGAAGGTGGACACTAAATTTTGGGATTGTTTTGATGAAACTTTTTAATATGATTTAATCTTTGAAACCCTTGGGTGCGTAGGTTAGATTTTTGGGTGTTTATGGTTTTGGGGGGTAGGCTCTCATGTAGAATTTTTAAGCGGGTTTATTTATATGGGTTGTGGTGCGCGCTTACACTTATAATAAGTTGCAAATTTATAAAAGAAAACGCTTGTGTCATATTGAAATTATAGCATGTTAATTAATTTAACACTTTTTGGAATGAAATTAATTGTGTAGAAATCAAAGACGATATTATGAATTAATTTAAATTAAATTGGGACATTTATGATTATATTGTCATGTTGTGCATATTGAATTGTGTTTTTTGTGAATTATTATTATTCACTTTTCCATCGTCGGGACGAGGGGATTTTGGGTAGTATTTTTGCTCACCTGTATTAGAGGATGCTTACTAGGTATGAGACTAGTGGGTAGGCCTTGGTTATAATTTATGCTTGCTAGGTGTGGGACTAGTTAGTGTAAATTCGTGGGGATTTTATATTTCGTGGGTGGGCTGATTTTTATGTTTTATTATCGCTGTGTTACCCTAGGCATGAGACTAGGGCGCATTTCATATTGGTAATTCATCCGATATGTAGGATAGGACGTATGTGTACTTGGGTACCCTTAGGTATGGGACTAAGGGATATTTTGAGTATCTCACGTCGATGAAAAGGACGAGGTAAATTTATAAATTATGAAATTGAGAATGAGAATTAATGCCGAAGATAAAAACGGGTATTAAAATTTGTGGCGATATAATGTGCGGGGGATGACAATTTAAACGAGTTGGTTGGCGATTTATGTCGTGTCGTGTGTGGACCCTTGTCAAATTGCGGGAGATCGACAGTTTAAACAGATTCGGTTGGTGTTTTGGCAAGGGTAAGTGTCACACTTTGGTGGATTACCACCCGGGGTGGAAGGACCTCCGTAATAAAAAGTGAGAACAATAATAAATTTGGGTTAATTTAATTAAATTGACACTTTGAGGCTGTGGGATAATTAAAATGCTATTGGTGTATTTTTATCAAAATCTTTGGGGGAGGTTAGTAATTTATCTTTCCCGCGTTTAATTATATTCATAATTAAAATATTCTATTATGGTATTTATTACGTATAATGCTATTGTCTGGACTCACGGATCCTATTTGAGGGGAGTAGTGTGTATTCATGCTCGGGGCTCTAACTTCGTGCGTTGACTAACATTTTCATGTATTAGTGTTGGAGTAGTTGCATAGGATTTATTGGTTATCGTATGGAGGTGTAGCTGGAGTCTACTCATTTTATTGCTTTATTTAATTAGACTTTCTTTTTAGTCGAAATTTCCTTATGAGTCTTTCTTTGTGTTTTTATAGGGCCAATCGGTTCCAAAGTTGTTAGAGGAGTTCAATTAGATTATTCACAGTTGATTATTATTATGTTTTTAATTAAATCAGTATTGGGGATTGGATTCATTCGAAGTTTTAGCATGTGATGGATTTTTTTAGCTTAGTTTTTAATATCGTTTGAGCATGATTCATTATTTATTTTTTGGATTAATTTTATATGTCTTATATCTATCTCATGCTAAGAACACTACACCAAAAATAGCAATTTTTCACACCCTCATATTAAAAATTTGGCACAGTTCCAAATTGTGCCAAATTCTGGCAACCTTTAATGATAATCTGGCACACTTTAAAACAGTGCCAAAATTTGGCACTTTTTAAAGTGTGCCAAAATCGATTACACTTGACTAAAATATAAAATACCCTAAAAAAATCATTATACTAAAATGATTGCACTTGCCAAAATTGAGCTCTCCCTCTCTCTCATCCCCTCTCATCCTCTCTACTTCGATTTCTCTCTCTCTCTCTCTCTCGCTCTATCCAGCTAACTCTCTCTCTCTCTCTCACTCCGGTCATCTCAGCTTCTCTCTCTCTGCTCGGCACTCTCTCACTAATCTTTGGCGTTCGCGGTTTTCTCTGCAAAGGTATTCACAAAATCACAAAGCTAGGGTTCAAATTATTCTTGGAAAGTATTTTTGGAAAAGTATCAGATTTGATCCTACAGTTTACGCAATCCTTGATTTTATTTGTGTCTTGTATTTTTAGGGATTTATATATACATATTTAAATATTTATTGTGTTTTTTAATGTGTGAGTTTTTGGTACAAATTGAATGTTTTTAATGAAAGATTATATTGTTTATCTTTTTTATATTATAGTTATGTATCACCTCAATCTATTTGAAATTTTTGTTATAGTTCATTACAGCGTGGGTCTCGAGGACGGGTCATATTTTGATTTTAAGCGAGAAGAGGGAAATCCTTTTAGGTTGAAATTAGGCTAATGTATATATCATTTCTTTATCTGTTAATTACGTAGTTAAGTTTTAATTAGTTACTATTGCAATTGGCTATTGCTATTCCACTATATATATTTTTTTTATCATTGCTTAAGGTCAATGTGAAAAATAATATTATTGTGTATGCTCTAAGTGAAAATGTCTAGCTAATAAGAATGACTATATTGGAGATTTTAAATTTTGAATAATTGTAGCAGATTTTTTCATCTTGAGAGGCCCCTAGTAAATGAGATTTTACTTTAGGTTAATGAAGAAGCATAAAAAGTAGATGGACCTAGTAAACATTCTTTACTGATTGAAACCTGCCTAAAATTCTAAAGGGCAAACTCAGTGCACGATTCTTTTACTATTGCAGGGTCTGGGGAGGCTTAATCTTTTGCTTTACAAAGCGTCTATCAATATATAATGGAATGACGTCAAGATATTTCATGAAGTTCACAAATAAGTTATCCAAATTTGAAAATGGTTTATGAAAATCAAACGCAAATTGCAAAAATTATAGATATATTATTGTAAAGGTGTTAGGGGTGCCTAACTGAAAAAAGAAGCAAATCAAATGGAAAGGGATCACACTACTATCTAGTACATATTTTTTTGTCTCTTAATGAATATTTAGAAGTTTGACATGTCACAAGATAAATATTCTCCCTTACTATAATTTTAAGTTGCCACATGTTAATTGTCCGACGGTTCATTGAGGGAAATTGGGATAACAACAAATGGGTAGGAGCAAAATGTGAAAGAAAATGATAATTTCAATAATTCTTGAGCCGATCATATTATAGTTTTCTAACCAACAGTGTCAATACTTGTTGTCTGTGTAGATAAGTTCACAAAAGAAGAAAACAAGTGTTGTTCCTCCAAAGTTCTTTGTATAGAGATTGAAGAAATAAAATGAGATTTTTCGCAGCTATATGCACCAGGTATGTACTCAACATGGAAAAATATCCGACACATACTGATACCCGATTTATACTAAGACTCGACTCACTAGACACTTTTTTAATACTGTATTACAATTTCAATGATAACTAACTAGTACTAGGTCTATGAATGGGCCAAGTTTCTCGATTTTTGAATCTCTTTGTTTAAACAAGGATAATTTAAACTCCATAGACTAATGGGCTCGACTCGAATTGGGCTTGATTAATCAATAACCATTCCAAGGTAGCATAAAGGTCAAGCAACTTGAGTTCACATATGATTGGATACAGCAAATGATCATTCAAGATCAGTTTGTGAAATGAAAGCCAAACTCAAACTTCGTTGAGAGTACATTGATATTTTAAATCCGATCTTGAGAAACTTCTATTAGTTTGGATCATTTACATTCCTAACCAATCATTCACATACATTGCAAAAAAAAGGATGCTTAAAACTAATAATCACCAAGACCCATTGTTTCAACAGTTGACCAAACACAACGATTATGGAGCGAAATTCATTAGTCCCATGTTTAACCTAGATTCTTAGGTTAGTTCCATTATTATTTTTTTAGATTATAGGTGGGTTGGGGTGGATAGACAATTCATGTTCGTTATAAAGCGACGGTTAGTTTTCTGTTGTTGGTACGAGGTTACGAAGTATAAGAACATAACACTATACATCTTATATTACCTTTCTCCATGGCAATGGATGGGGATATACAATGTATCACTACTAATTTATTGATTTCGTGAACTATTGGGGAGACAACGGTAATCAGCTCACACACAATGAATTTTCATGTAAATTTTATATTTTTGTTTATTTGTGTTTGTTGGCTTCTCATGTTTCTTATTCTGTATAAAATCATTATACATCTAATGTATTTCTATTTTATTAGTGTTTAGTGTCTATTGATTTGAAATTTTGCTCCATTTTGATTACAGTGTTATTGTTATTATGTGGTCCATATGCTCTTTTGGAAAATATTGTCCGCTTGATCGAGCTTCTCAATAAAACAGTGCTAGATTGATCGATTTCTCGGAGTCGAAGGAAGATCTCTCATCTATTGATCCCGAACATTACTTTTGTGTTCTCCGTAGGCCTCCACTTGCATCCAAACATGCTTTGAATTGAGCCGCCATCATTCCAAATACGAACCCGTCGGCCTCGGCAGGTTCATTAGGTGTGATCAAAAGTACATCACTCATTTGAGGTGCACTCATTTTCCATAGAATATATACACAATGTATACTATCCATAGAATATATACACAATGTATACTGTACATAGTATACACACTTTGTTTTTAGATTAGGAACCCCAGAAATTTTATTAAAAAAGAGAATAGGGGGAAATCCTCTCCCCGGTGGCTACAAGCAGAGGATATACCCTTACCTCCCACCCGACATGTTACTTCCTAATCAGTCCAGTGGATGGGAAACCCGCATGGTATCTTTGATATTGTTCTTTACTATCTTCGATAATTCTTTAAAATTGGAAACGTTCATGCTCATACAGTTATCCACCCTCCAGTTATCCATTCTATTTGTCGATCTATTATTCTCTATTTGGTGGCTTGAAATTTCCAATACGTGTTCTTGATATCCTCCTTATGTCTGAGATTACATATATCAAATCTTTAGGAGTGCTTATATAAATTATGATGCTAACGAGGGTCATGGAATTAGATTCGAGAAGCATATATTCGAATACCTTGCTAATAGAACTTTGAACACCTTTACGCCAAGCATTAACTTCAGCCATCAAGTTTCTACCCCATCCATAAAAGTCAGCATACCCTAATAGAAAGATGAAATTTCTATCTCTAAATACCCCCCCCCCCCCCACTCAGTCGTGGATTACCCTTGGCAGCCACATCACAATTCAATATAATCCATCCTTTTTACATAGTATACATAATGTATAATATTGTCCATATACTCTCATGATATCCTGTATTGGAGTTATGCTTTTTATAACCCCTTATTTTATGCAGGGATACGCACCGTTGCATCAGTTGGAGACATACATAAAGCTGGTTGATTCTAAACCCTTTTTTATGAAACTACAAGCTTTCTGCCTCTCTGGATGGTTGGGCAGAGTAAAGAGCACACAATGTAGTTGAACCAACCACATCAAGCATTTACGATAAAATACAAATTAAAGGACAGTGAATATTCTCTTACATTAGGACTCAAAATTCTATCATTCTTTCCTCACACAATTGGACTTTTAGCAAGAAGTTTCAACGACAGTTTTGTCATTTCATGCCTGTTCTTAAAGCAATATCCATACTACTCCTTGAGGTATACTTCACTTCTTGAGATAATTCTCTATTTAGAATTCCCCTTACATGCTGCACAAGTGGAATTAATGAATCAGTATGGGGTAAGCTTAAGTACCGAATTATCTCACGAGGGAAAAGTAAGAAATTGTAATTTAAAATAACTCTTGAACAAATATAGATTCAACCCTACAAAATACAAAATGAACGTGAAAAGTAGGAAATTACTCCTTTCAATAAATAGATACCCCTACTATGTTTTAAATATTTCAACATGACTGCATAATGTCCATACTCCATAGTAGGTACGTAATGTCAATACTCCATAATATCTTTTAGGTTTATTTTTTAGGTGTGTTTTCGATGCATCAAATTTCTATTAAATGTTGTTATATATATATATATATATATATAACAGAAACAGTGTTGTTATATCCAAGAGATTGATGGCTCCTTGTACTGATTGATGGTAGTTTTTCTTAAAAGACTACTTGGCAGTCCATCGGGTCACCAAATCCTTCTTCATTTGTATGCAAGACCAATTGGAATCCTTCTTTTCCTCAAAATATTTCCATATTTCTGTGGAAATTTCTTAATAATATAGTGGGACCACAAGAAATTCAAGTTTAGGGGTTTGAGAAATGTAGGATTTGGTAACCAGTTGCTTATATTTCATTGCCAATTAATGGATTGGGTTTTATTGAATAAATTTAAGAATGAGATCTCATTTTCTTCAATTTTCATAGGGTTACTTTGCGTTTAACAACCATTTATTTTCATCATTTTTCATAACTTATGTTTTACATGCGCATATACAATTGAATTTTTATTTTTTATGCATTACATATTGCATATTGTATGAGGAGGAACAAGCATAATTTACCGCAAGTTCGAGGCCCCATTACTATCTTGTCAAGTTTAAAACTGTTTTTCAAGTACCATTTCATTAATTTTATTTTCTTACTCAAGTATGTTTGGGAATGGGAAAGGGTGGTTGATCATTACTATGTATGCATATGTAGGTAAGCAAAGGCGCATACAATTTGTGGAGTTCCCAAATGATATCAAAGGCATGATTGATTCTTCAAAGTTTGTTGATTTAGCATTGCTTCTTATTGATGGGAGTTATGGCTTTGAGATGGTCAGTCACTCTTTGTTATTTATATTCATACACACACGTATACGAGTGTCTAAGTTTATATAGTCGTATCATATAAAAATGACGGTGCCAAGCTGTTAAATGACTTCCTTAAATAATTTTTAGGATTTACATATGAAAGCATACGTTGTCCAAGTTTATATAGTCATATCATATAAAAATTCCCGCTCATCACGCGGGCTCCATGCTAGTTAGTATTGATAATGAAAGAGAAAGTATGGTTAGTGTATGTTCTTTAATTGAATGTAAAGTGGGTTGTAACCATTAGTTTCGGTGTGAGCAGGTTAACACCTGCTCCTACACCCCCTGTTTCGAAACCCACCCTCACCAAACACCTGCTCCCATCCTTACCTTCTCACACTAAATACCCATCCTAACCTACTACACCTGCTGACCCAACCCGATACAATACCAACCCCCAGAATATATGGATTAGGCTTAAAAACAAGTCATTGAAGGGTGAAAACTCAAACCAGCCCCCAAGCGGCCACGTAAGAGGCACTAACACCTCTCACGGGACCAATGTAACTCGTAGGAACTAACCGCGTAGTCACGGGACTATCGGTTTGAGAATATGACAATACTTTGAAAATATATAGATTAGGCTTGAAAATAAGCCGTTGAAGGGTGGAAGCCCAAATCAACCCCCAAACGACCCTATAACAGGCACTAACACCTCGCATGGGACAAATGTAACTCGTAGGAACTAACCGCGTAGTCACGGGTCTCTCGGTTTGAGAATATGATGATAATTTGATAATATATGGATTACTCTTAGAAACAAGTCGTGGAAGGGTGGAAACCCAAACAAGCCCCCAAGCGGCCCCGTAAGAAGCATTAACACCTCGCACAGGACCAATGTAACTCGTAGGAACTGACCGTATAATCACTAGGCTCTCGGTTTGAGAATATGAAGATACTTTGAAAATATATAGATTAGGCTTAAAAATAAGCCGTTGAAGGTTGGAAACCCAAATCAGCCCCCAAACGATCTCGTAAGAGGCACTAACACCTCGCACGAGACCAATATAACTCGTAAGAACTGGTTGCATAGTCATGGGTCTCTTGGTTTAAGAATATGATGATACTTTGATAATATATGGATTAGGCTTAGAAACAAGCTGTAAAAGGGTGAAAACCCAAACTATCCCCCAAACGATCCCGTAAGAGGCACTAACACCTCGCACGAGACCAATGTAACTCGTAGGAACTGACCACGTAGTCACGGGTCTCTCGATTTGAGAATGTGATGATAATTTGATAATATATGGATTAGGCTTAGAAATAAGACGTTGAAGGGGGAAACCCAAACCTTCCCCCAAACGATCCCTTAAGAAGCACTTGCACCGCGCACGAGACCAATATAACTCGTAGAAACTGATTAGGTAGTCATCACTTGCGTAAGATTTTCAATTTTAGAATATAATAATAATTGCAACTTCTATATGTAATTTTTTATCTTGAGTACGCTTTTTTTTTAAACTGCTTGGTTACTAATATCGTCTCTTTTTTGTATCCTATTTTTTTGCAGGATGACATTTTATCGTTAGGATTTATTCATGTGGAACACATGGAGAAGTCAATGGTTTACAACAAGAGGTTTATTTATTTAATGTCGTTAATATTCATGATTCTATTTTTTTGTTATGGTCGTGCAGGATTTTGTAGTTTTATTTGTTAACTTTTATGGTCGTGCCTGCTTTTTGTGAGTTTATTATTATACTTTGTGGCTGTGTGGGCTTTATATTACACAGGTTTTATATTAGCAGGTTTTAGAATGTCAAGAAAATAGAGGAAACTCTGCCCAATTTTTTTTATGTGAACTACTAAAGACTTGTAATATTTTGAAGTTTTTATGTACATTAGTTTATCAACAACGTGCAAGATTTGAAATTTGTGAATTTTCTTTTTTTCAAATAATTAATTTTTTTTCTTTTATCCAAAAATTTGGCACAATTCAAAACCGTGCCAAAAGTGTATCAAATTTTAGCACGATTTTGAACTGTGCCAAAAGCTTATCAAAATGTGCTCAATCTGGCACAGTTCAAAACTGTGCCAAAAGTGTGCAAACAATATCAAATTCGAGCACGGTTTAAAAGTGTGCCAGAAGTGTTCCTGTTTGGTCAAATATGGCATCCGTGCCAGAAAAAATGGTCATTTTGGAACACCTGATTTTGGCATAGTTCAAAACCGTTCCAGATTTGATCTGGCGTGATTTTAAACCGTGCCAGATTCTTATTTTTTGGGTTGTGGAATGGTATTTTATTTACTCGCACTCGGCTTAGTCTTGGTGGCGGCCGATGCCAGAATTTACCAAAGTGTGACACCATTTTCACGCCCCTCTCCAAATAAATGATGCCAGAGCTGCCAAACTCATTTGAAGCCTTGAAGGCTTCGATCTCAAGCGCCTCAGGAGACAAAGCCTCATCTTTTCCCCTCTGCACAACCTTAACAAGCTCTTTTGTATGAGTGACCGACAATGCAGCCAAGGGCTCATGCTTCTCCTTGATCATGTCATCCTTATCCTTAAGGAAATCATCCTAACTCTTTATATCATTATGTGCCTTCTCAGGGTCGGCTTGGTATGTCTCCAATCTTTTCTTCAACTTCTCCTCAAACGTGAGAGCTCAGTCAGCACTTTAGGATAATTCTCGACCTTCCACTTATTGGTCGAGGCAAAGGTGCATACAGTCTACAAATAAAGGAAGACATGTTAGTACATATGAGGAAGGAGTATGAGAGAACACTTGTTCTTAAGATGAAAATATTTACCTAAGCCATCAGATGAAGACCCAAATAAAAGACTTAAGGAGAAACAATCTTATCCAGGAACTCATAGTCATCCTTTGTGGCAACTCCAAGCATCGCCCTCTTCGATCTTATGGCAGAGGAACTAATTGAGAATGGTCACTTCCTAAGGTTGGCAATATTTCTCTTCCAGTAATCTTGAAAAGAATCCACTGAGCTAGAGCTTCCTCTGGAGCTACTCGACACATATGAGATTGAGGGGAAGATCCTCGACCTTTGAGTATCCTTATCAAGCTGACTTTCCAAAGGAACTTATTCTTCAGTCCTTTTTTTACCGACCCCAGCTTGTGTTATACCAGTGGATATTGTCTTCTTCGACTGAACCTTACTAGTCGGATATTTCTTTTTATTTAAGGCATTACAAAGGTTCAGAATATGCATGTTGAAAAATTCTTCAGAGAGATTAGGAGGGAAGTCTGCAAAAACATAATATGGGTCACCATTCATTAGTACAAAGTCCTTTGTCTTTTGTTTAAGTCATTTGTCTCCTTGTTTAAGTCCCCTTATCTCTTACAAAGGTCGTTTAGTGGATTAACCCTTAACCCGGACTTATCTAAGTATTTTGGGGACATTATATCTTCAAAAGAAAGGAGTTTTACATCCTTCCCTTGACTTCTAAGGTAGTCCACTCTCTTCATATTGGATAAACTGAGGTCGGGGTCAGACTTGGTGGTGAGCATTGAAGGTTTCGCCCAAGTATGGGGCACCCTAAGCTCGTCTTCTCATCCCCCATGGTCGGAGTTGGCTAGAAACCCCCGTGCTCTAGACACATAGAAAAATATCTCCTTCCAGCTAGGATTGGAAGTCTGATTAACATTGAGGATCTTTTTGTCAGACCTCCTGGATCCCAAGTGATAATACCCAGCCTGATTAGTTGTGGATGAGAAATGGCAACAAGCATGGAAAATATCAATTGAGGGTCCATCCTCGTACTTATTCCTCTATAGGGAAACATAACCCAAGATGAACCTCCAGAAGTTTGGGGCTATCTGAGTAGGAGTGAGTCCGAGACTAGAAAGGATGGCTCGTACGGTGGGGTCAACAGGGAGATGGAACCCAACTCTAAACATTTGATCATAGAGAGCGATTTCTCCCTCTCGCCTGTCATACACTCTCTCATCCTCACCCGGAACTCGTAAAGTGACATTGGTCTTAATACCATAAATGTGTTCGAAGAAAAGAAGGTCCGTCTCACGAATGGAAGACTTATATTTCTCAGCGTACGAATAGTCAAGTGGATTGTCGAACTCAGATCCCTCATCCATTTTATCTCCAACCTCTACTTATTCACCCTCGGCGTCGACATTAGCATAAGTCCTTTGGAACTCAGCATCAGACATTGCAGATAAAGGAGCTACGGTCGGTGGCATATTTACCTCGGGGTTTAATTCAACAGGATCTGGAAGGATCTCTATAGAAATGCCATCTCATCCAAATGTCCCGGTTCGGTTGGGTGATGAAGCCCAAGACGTGTTACCATGCTCTCTAGTCTCCCTAGGATAGGTTGGAGAATACTACATGGATTCCTCATACGAGTCCTTATTATCGGCTTGCATGGAGGATGAGTAGACCATTTCTTCAGGAGAGGGAATAATTACTGTTAAAGGAATAGGAAAGAGGGGTCGGCTTGATGCCTAGCCATGGCCTCATCCTCTAGTGTGCGTATCTCTTAAAAATACCTATCCCTAAGGGCTGGGTATTGAAATACTAACTTGTCTAAAGTTCTTAACATTCATAGGATGAAGTAACACTTAAACAGTTAAAGTTGGAAGCCACAAACAATTTAGTGTTGATTAAATTTGACTTAAAGATAAAAAGGGAAAAACTACACCGTTTTCTACCAAGAACTACTTAGAACAGCTTATTGCAGGGGGTAACCAAAATATGATCTAAGAAATTTGAAGGACCTAATGGAAACCTAAACGGTGCAAGTAACAAGTGAAAGACGTTGTTAAAAGTTAAACCCTCTCAAAACCACCACATAAAGCCCATAGGTGAGCCCCAAACAACCAAGACGAGCTGTCGGATTTGGGTTTGAGCTCACTGAAAAATATGAAGTCTAAAAATGATTCAAGAAACTGAAAAAGTTTAAAGAACAATGATGGAAGAAGGTTACCTAGAAGAGAAATGGGAATGGATAAGAATAAATAACCTTGAGACAATGCTTGGAAGCACAGGTGCAAAGAGTTTTAAAGCTCTAGTTCAAGGAGGTAACACGATGAAGAAGCAAGTCAAGTGAGAAGAAAGTTTTGAAATGTAAACCCTATTTATATGCGAACAATGATTATTGCACGCTCCACAAAGGGGCATACAGTTCCCCAAAGTCCTCATCAAAATGAGAACAAAACCCTAAGAGTCCAAGTCGTCATTCACACCTAGATTGGACACAACCCTAAGGCAAGTGTGACATTTGTCAACTCAAGCGACCATTCACCTGATGGTTGACACGTGTCCCCTCAACAATCATCAACAATGATGTCTGATAGAATATCATCATTACCCCTCAGCCTCATTCAGATGTCAGAGACTAAGGGCTAGGGGGTGACTGATGTGATAAATATAACCTTATCCATGGTCATAAGCCTCGGCCCTAGTCGACCTCGACTAGATTGATAGAAATGAGAAGTTATCGCTCAACCTTTGAAGACTCGACCCTAGTTGCATAACTCGGCCGCGACCCTCTTTAGCCGCCTAGTGTAAGGTATCTGGATTATTCCTCAAAGTCTGAATATGCTCGACCTCGTCCTCCTCCTGGACGATGAGTCTTGGATGAGGGCTACCCTCAGGGCATGAGTCATTCCACGAAGGTTAGAGGTTCTACAAGTTCGTCCTCGGCAACTAAGGTCTGTGGGGGACATCTTGACAACTTAGCGCATGGTTTGGGGCACACGTGGAGCAGTGCGCGTGGAACACATACCACACGTGATTTAAAACCATTACGCCAGATCATTCTCTCACATGTGAGAATATTGGATCATTATGATCTGCATATGACGAAGACAACTGGCTTGACCCCATTGGATGGGAACATTCATCACATGCCTGTTGTATGCTTAGGGGTGCAATACACTCCCAAGCCAATTTAACTAATTATCATCTTCTTCATTATGCAACATTAATTAATTAAAGCATTAGAAAAAACTTTGTGTGACACCCCGCCCAATTAAATATAGGGTGATTAGTCCTCTACCAATTTAAAACAGGATATTCAGTTGGTTCATTCTCAGCATCACTGTCGAAATTTTTTTTAACATATTAATCTCCTAATATAAAATTAAGCTAGGTGTCAAAACATTGCCAATTTTAAAAAAACCAAGAAAATCCATTTATTTCCATCTTAAAATATAATCCATTCACCACACATAGGAATGTAAATAAATACTGAACATAAATCAAGTACTGCAATAAATAATATTGAGTAAAACTCTCAGTTCAAAACTCCAAACCATACAATAAACTGAATACAAAATCTCTAATGGAAGAATTAGAAGTGGGCAACATATGCCCTAAACAAGAAATCTACATGAAACTGAATGGAAAGGATAGATGCGTCTATTGCAAGGACCTACAGCTCCCACAACAGCTGCAACACGTCAAGCAATACAAATCTCTAAATCTGATACTCCTGTGGCTGAGCACCTGATATAATACATATATATAGCAAAAGAGAGAAGAGATACAAGAAACGGGTTAGAGGCCGATGTGTAAAAATATTTTAGCAAGTATTTAAAACTGATTCTTAAAACAAGTCTTATACGCATGTTAGTTAGCGAACTCTCACATGAATTTCTCACCTCTCGTCTATTGTGCTCACCTAACGTACATCTACTCTCCCCTAGTTATACCTCACAGTCTAAATAGTCAGAAACCATACTAATACTAACTATGCTCACTAGTAGTATTCCCTTATCGCCCATACAATATGCTATTCAGATAGTTTATCTAACATACTAAATTTCATTATTCGCCGTTTGAATGGTTAATCTTTTATTCACTAAGATCATTTTACTTCTCATTTTCATTTTATATACTAGTCTCACAAAGTACAAAGTAATCCAAGTACACTCATACGTATATATAGTCTCATCATCCCTATATATATACACTAATCCTGCACCCTTATGTTGAGACCGCATGGTACAATGTAATAATTATTATTATTACCAAATCTACTAATTTCACACAGTATCAATATTCACAAGTCCATATATATATATAGTCACATCATCCCTATACGTATATATATATACTAATCCTGCACCCCCGGCTAAGTCCCATCAGTGTACATATCCAGAAAAACATGCATCCCTGGGTTAGCACCCATTAAAGCACCTATCAATAATAATTCAGCACCCCCGGGTTATCACCCATTAGTGCGCCTAACAATAGAATATTGCATCCCCGGTTTAGCACCCATTAATGCACCTATTTGTAATAATTCAGCACCCCCGGGTTATCACCCATTAATGCGCCTAACAATAGAATATTGCATCCCCGGGTTAGCACCCATTAATGCACCTATCAATAATAATTCAGCACCCCCGGGTTATCACCCATTAGTGCACCAAACAATAATCATCTTTGTACCCCCGGGTTATCACCCATTAGTACACTTAATAATAATATCACATAATAGGCATACACACATCCTATTATAACTTCTAGGTATTTCTCCAACCTACATATATACTCCTCATACGTATTTTAACCTCATCACTACGTATAGTATAAATAATTAGATTACTATATCTCTCATAATCTCCAAGGTACATTCTCTCTATACTGAAATAATTAAAGTATTTATTCTCAGATACTTTCCCAAAATTCCATCTTATTTAGATTTACTATTTGGCAGTTTCCCTCACTCCAATAAACCGGCGAACTCAAAAACTAGACTTTGAGAAAAATCCCCAAAAATTCCCTCTGTCGCTTGAAACAGAAGGATTGTCAATTGAACGACTTCCACGTGTCGTTCAAGCGGCTTAGCGCGAGATGCCATCTCGCTTGAATGACTTCGAGAGAGATCCCCATCTCGTTTGAATAACTTCGCGCGAGATCCCCATCTCGTTTGAACCACTTCGCGCGAGATTGCGTTGTTCGTCTTCTTCACCAAACTTCAACGTTTTTCACCATTTTTTAACCTAAAAACCTCTAAGATTCAATTCCCAGCAACTCATCATCAATACGCATCAACCCCTAACAGGTTATAGATCATTTATATCATCCTAGGATCCTTAATTCGTCATTAATCATCATAATTTCATAAAACACCCAAATTAATTCACATGAACCCTAGTTTCCAAAATTTCAGTTAAAGAACCTAATCAACCCAGATTCGTTCATCAATATATCATCAAATTCCATGATTAATCCTCTACATACATGAAGGAAATTCATCCACTAATTAAATCAATCCTTAATCATAATTTAATTCTCCAATTTTCACCCAATTAACATATGAATCATGATTAATTCCACCTAGACTAACATGAGCATGATTATTGATAAAAGAATGAAAGTAATAAACACTTGCCTCGAATATGACGGTCTGATCCATTGGTGATGTTGGTACATACGCGTTCCTCTCTTCTCGATCTACGCGTTAGTGGTCACAGTTGTGCAAGGTGATGCCAAATGAGTATTCTCTCTTGGAATTTGGCTCTCCCTCACACCCTCCATGGCCATTCTTGATTTGTGTAACCCCCTAACCCTAATGAACTTCCTAGGCTGATATAATTAATCCCAATTTTCGTCCATTAATTTAGCCCAAAAATCCAAATTACAAAACTACCCCTACGGGGTGCCGGTTTGGCCTAAAATCACCCCGGGACCCAAACTAAACACCGGGTATACTATTTTGACTATCTCGACCCTCTCGGACTCAATGGCGCACTCGAAATGACCATACGAGTAACCAAAAATAAATTCTCTTTTTATTCCATTCAATTAGTCCCGACACGACTCACACGCGTGACAGACTTAAATTACCAAACTGCCGTATTTCTCACTTCTGACAATTTATCAAATATCATAATTCCATATTACATATCACGTAGTAATATTCAATAGTTCACAACAATAAGTATTAACCCTTGACACGCTAGTTAATAATTATTTAAATCCGGATTAATAACAAATTAATTTCTCACATTTTAATTTAATTAATCCAACAACAATAATTAATTGCATATTTATTCCCATAATAATAATTAATCACATAATTATTTAAATCGTCAAAAATACAGGGTATTACATACTTCCCCCCTTACAACAGAATTTCATCCCGAAATTCGGAAAAAGTATACCAGGTATAGACAACGCTGTAAAAATATTGCGCATCGGATCCCGACGCTCACAAGTAAGCTACTCCGTACCACCCATATAGTACGCGATCGAATACCCCTAATAATGAACACTTGACATGTGTTTTCTTTAAACTCAATGTTACCCTGTCGTATAGGCTCTTGCCCAAGCCTTTCTGCTTAAGTTTCACTACTTCAACATTATTTTAGATATTCACTATCTAGTCTTCTACTATTAGCATCTTAGTAGATTTATCCTCTTTTCATATGCATACGACTTCGTCTCATGTCGTTCATACAAGTAAATTGGTTGAGCAATATATATTTCACACACAATATATACGATAGTAGCGATTCTTCTCCGACATTTGTAATCATAACTGGTCCCTCACCTTTAACTATTTAGTAGGACAACAACCAGGTTTATCATGCCATACTTCCACTGGCACTCTGCCCAAACGTGAACTTACAGGAGTTATTTGGACACAAACTCCACTAGTGGAAGGTACTACTCTCGTCCTCCCCTAAGATCTCAGGGTTCACATAAAATTTTATCTCCCGCATTCGATTAGACCGCTTGTCTTGTCCATCCCTCTGTGGGTATTAGGCCGTACTCAATCGCATTTTAGTACCTATAATCTCACCATCTCAGCTACATGAGAAGATCCTTGGGGATACTCTTCCATTCTCTAGTGGAAGGAGTCCCTACTGGTTTCGAATCGTCATTATTTTTCTAACAATTAGCTGTCCCACTGCAGACTAACTTTGATGGTTACTCTACCTTAAACCCATCACCACTGTTGTTTGTATTCTGACACGTCTTGTCTTTCTTGAATAAATTTTAATTTATCTTGAAACGTAAGTCTCTGACAAAACGTCGTGAATAAGCTCCGGCTTACCCGACTACAAGTTATCGAATTCACATGCTAATCACAATCCATTACATGATTCAATCCCTTAGGGTGCCCATACACCCTATACCTCACGCATCATTATACAAAAGACATAAAATTTTCTTACCTCAATTCTTGCACACTCGGTATGCTGATGTGGTAGGGGTAAACTCAACCGCCCCACTAACCATAAATTAATCAATCCTTCAATGTTATCATTGCTCTATTGAGAATGATACTGAGACTAGGCGACTCTATTGGCCTTAAATCGTAACCGAATTATTAACTGTCAATTATATCCTCCTATAGGTACAATAACCAACATACAAAACTTATGTACTATCGGCCAAACTTCTCTCCAACTCCCGACGTTTGCTAGTTTCATGCGTGGGATGTCTCGCAAAGAGAAATCCAAACAAGGAACCCCCCCCCCCCGATACACTACTATCTAGCCTAGCCGGTTGTTGAGGTCCGTAAGGCCTTCAGTACCTACTATGTACTTTCCCACAATCTACATATTGTGACATAAAAGTTTACTCGTCCACTCTCATGTCCTTAAAAATGTAACATGAAGCATGGCGCCCTCACTATCCCAAGCACTTGGCACTATAAATATATAACGAGCTATTTTTCGCCGCTCGATAAGAACACAATGTATTCTAAGTCTTAATAGACAAATA
Organism: Sambucus nigra; assembly: GCA_949130495.1. Lineage (NCBI taxonomy): Eukaryota > Viridiplantae > Streptophyta > Magnoliopsida > Dipsacales > Adoxaceae > Sambucus > Sambucus nigra. The sequence continues at coordinate 198,766,142 of OX422221.1, read as the reverse complement.
AATTCCTATGCTCAAAAATCAGAAATAATTAGATGCTATACTCGCTGAGGTCTATATTACCATGAAAGTTTCATACATACACTCATATCTGGGTCCAACCCTATTTCAGGTGGCGCCGCACAAAACTAAGATCACTCATCCCGGAGTATCCGGCACGATAGTCATATCACTACATTTTTACTATCGTTTAACCATACAGTAATTAATCACTACACATTACCATAATAAATTCTACTAAAGCTGACTCAATGCAGTAGTAAATTATAACAACAAAACATATTCTTAGGGCCCACCCGATTTATTCACGGGCAATCATCAAAATGCCCGTTTAACAATGAGAAATACGTTTGTAACAAGACTATTAAAACTAATGTTCCCACTAAACTCGACCCGCACGCGAAGTTTAGGGTTTCCAATATACATAAAAGTTGTGGCACACCCATGTCACTAGAATCTATCCTTTACTCACAAGGAAGAAGCAAAACCTCACCATTCTCGCCAAATCACAGGGTCTCAGCACGTGGCTATCGTCACGACCCATGAACATCTCCAATCGTCATACATCCTAGGATTTCATCCTATAGTTATCCTCTCCCATCACGGACAATTTATTCCATCATGTGGCTTTCGCACCCATTATTAAAACATTGGCCCAAACTCTCTAGGCCTCAATTATAGCTTTATTAAACTCCCGTTTACATCCCGGTCCCCGTAGACCCTAACATACTGTATGCTGCTATTAACGAGGACTCTACTGGTCTAGCCTGAACCCATCACTCTCGGGTTATAAATTTCCTGGGCCAAATTCCCTTGTCCCCAAATTCTTTCGCTGGAAGTCTCACCCCTCCAGTTGTTATGCCTAACTGGCACGATGTACCATTTCTAATCTCTTCGGTCTCACTTCTCAATTATGGACACATTCAACACTTGTAGTTCTACTTCCTTCACATAAGGAAAGCTTCATGAACTATTTCCCATCACTGGTCCCACTGACCATTTTGGGATTGTCCTTCTCTCGGACCGACAGTCTCAACTCACTATTATTCTTCCATTGTCCCTTTGGATACGCTAGCTATTCAGAACGATGGTTGGCCTCTACAGCCTGATTGACTTCATTGTCCTCTTGAAGTTAATCACTTAAAATCATCTAATCGGGTTCCCTATTGGGTATACTCTCATGTGGGGTTTTACTAACACCGTTAAATTCGGTTTCTGCTCTTCAGCAGGTTCGTTAACCCTCTTTACTCCCTTCTCTTGGAAGGACTGCAATCACTAGCAACCGTATAACTTTGACGACATCAACATTAGTCATCCTTGCTGGATTTCTCATCCATACTGGTATTCTACTCACGGGTCCTTTATCAACTATAAACCCTTTGGATAACTTATACCCCTATGCCAGGTATGAAGTTCATTATGCAATCCAACTTCTCTCTCATGATCGGTTTCTATCTTACCCATCATTTTAACATCAAAATTTCACTCGCATTTGTTACCACATCGAATCGAAGACCTCACGGTCAACTCGTACCCAATTTCTCTCTAAACTTCAAACACACTTCTTCATATATTGTGATTGCCTCTAATCACTACACGATGCTCCTAAGAGCTATAACTTTTAACTCCAAATTTAATTCTGAGTGCCGTCACGCCCCACTCTACATAATCGCCTTCGGATTTTCCACCTCCGCTGGTCTGTTACACTTCCTCATTTTCTTTTCTGCATCTTCACCGATGGTTTTCAAAAGAGCCCCTCTGATTTCCCCTTTTATCGATTATGCTAGGTGGTCCTAAAATCATTCCACCGTTATCTATAAGTGTGTCCTGGGAACCCACAGTTCCTAAGTAACAATTTTTACTATCCCTTACTTACGTAATTCTCATTGTGATTTTTGTCCCAATCACTCTTACCCGATTGCTCTATGTCTTCTGTTGAGCTTCTCCTCCCACAGTTCTTCTTACGACCCTCGTTGGTCGTCCCAAAATGTTCGGTGTTCGAATCACACTGAATTTTGTATAATGAGTCACATCCATTATAATTTGTAGCAGGAGAACATAAGTCGCATACGTAAAGGGACACAACAATCATATCATAAGGCTCTACAACAAAGAACGATACGCTAAAACGTAATAAGCCTCACAGATCCTAAGGACACTAGAACCTGATGCTCTAATACCACATGTGACACCCCGCCCAATTAAATATAGGGTGATCAGTCCTCTACCAATTTAAAACAGGATATTCAGTTGCTTCATTCTCAGCATCACTGTCGAAAAACTTTTTAACATATTAATCTCCTAATATAAAATTAAGCTAGGTGTTAGAGCATTGCCAATTTTAATAAAACCAAGTAAATCCATTTCTTTCCATCTTAAAATATAAACCATTCACCACACATAGGAATGTAAATAAATATTGAACATGAATCAAGTACTCTAATAAATAATACTGAGTAAAACTCTCAGTTCAAAACTCCAAACCATACAATAAATTGAATACAAAATCTCTGATGGAAGAATTAGAAGTGGGCGAAATATGCCCTAAATAAGAAGTCCAGATGAAACTGAATGGAAAGGATAGATGCGTCTACTGCAAGGACCCAGAGCTCCCACAACAGCTGCAGCACGTCAAGCAATCCAAATCTCTAAATCTGATACTCCTGTGGCTGAGCACCTGATATAATACATATATATAGCAAAAGAGAGAAGAGATACAAGACACGGGTCAGAGCCCGATGTGTAAAAATATTTTAGCAATTATTTTAAACTGGTTCTTAAAACAAGTCTTATACGCATGTTAGTTATCGAACTCTCACATGAATTTCTCACCTCTCGTCTATTGTGCACGCCTAACGTATATCTAATCTCCCCTAGTTATACCGCCCAGTCTAACTAGTCAGAAACCATACTAATACTAACTATGCTCACTAGTAGTATTCCCGTATCGCCCATACAATAAACTATTTAGATAGTTTATCTCACATACTTAATTTCATTATTCGCCATTTGAATGGTTAATCTTTTATTCACTAAGATCATTTTACTTCTCATTTTCATTTTATCTACTAGTCTCACAAAGTAGAAAGTTATCCAAGTACACTCATACGTATATATAGTCTCATCATCCCTATATATATACACTAATCCTTCACCCTTAGGTTAAGACCGCATGGTACAATGTAATAATTACTATTATTACGAAATCTACTAATTTCACACAGTAGCAATATTCACAACTCCATATATATATATATATAGTCACATCATCCCTATACGTATATATATATACTAATCCTGCACCCCCGGCTAAGTCCCATCAGTGCACATATCCAGAAAATCATGCATCCCTGGGTTAGCACCCATTAAAGCACCAATCAATAATAATTCAGCACCCCCGGGTTATCACCCATTAGTGCGCCTAACAATAGAATATTGCATCCCCGGTTTAGCACCCATTAATGCACCTATCAGTAATAATTCAGCACCCCCGGGTTATCACCCATTAATGCGCCTAACAATAGAATATTGCATCCCCGGGTTAGCACCCATTAATGCACCTATCAATAATAATTCAGCACCCCTGGGTTATCACCCATTAGTGCACCAAACAATAATCATCTTTGTACCCCCGGGTTATCACCCATTAGTACACTTAATAATAATATCACATATTAGGCATACACACATCCTATTATAATTTATAGGTATTTTTCCAACCTACATATATACTCCCCATACGTATTTTAACCTCATTACTACGTATAGTATAAATAAATAGATTACTATCTCTCTCGTAATCTCCAAAGTACATTATCTCTATACCAAAATAATTAAAGTATTTATTCTCACATACTTTCCAAAAATTCCATCTTATTTAGATTTACTATTTGGCAGTTTCCCTCACTCCAATAAACCGGCGAACTCAAAACTAGACTTTGAGAAAAATCCCCAAAAATTCCCTCTGTCGCTCGAACCAGAAGGATTATCGTTTGAACGACTTCCACGTGTCGTTCGAGCGGTTTCGCGCCAGATTCCATCTCGCTCGAACAACTTCGAGCGAGATCCCCATCTCGTTTGAATCACTTCGCGCGAGATCCCCATCTCGTTTGAACCACTTCGCGCGAGATTGCGCGAGATTGCGTTGTTCGTCTTCTTCACCAAACTTCAACATTTTTCACCATTTTTTAACCTAAAAACCTCTAAGATTCAATTCCCAACAAATCATCATCAATACCCATCAACCCCTAACAGGTTATAGATCATTTCTATCATCCTAGCATCCTTAATTCGTCATTAATCATCATAATTTCATAAAACCTCCAAATTAATTCACATGGACCCTAGTTTCCAAAATTTCAATTAAAGAACCTAATCAACCCAGATTCATTCATCAATATATTATCAAATTCCGTGATTAATCCTCTACATACATGAAGGAATTCATCCACTAATTAAATCTATCCTTAATCATAATTTAATTCTCCAATTTTCACCCAATTAACATATAAATCATGATTAATTCCACCTAGACTAACATGAGCATGATTATTGCTAAAAGAATGAAAGTAATAAACACTTGCCTTGAATATGACGGTCTGATGCGTTGGTGATGTTGGAACATACGCGTTCCTCTCTTTTCGATCTACGCGTTGGTGGTCACGGTTGTGCAAGGTGATGCTAAATGAGTCTTCTCTCTTGGAATTTGGCTCTCCCTCACACCCTCCATGGCCGTTCTTGATTTGTGTAACTCCTTAACTCTAATGAACTTCCTAGGCTGATATAATTAATCCCAATTTTCGTCCAATTTAGCCCAAAAATCCAAATTACAAAACTACCCCTACGGGGTGCCGGTTTGGCCTAAAATCAACCCGGGACCCAAACTAAACACCCGGGTATACTATTTTGACTATATCGACCCTCTCGGACTCAACGGCGCACTCAAAATGACCATATGAGTTACCAAAAATAAATTCTCTTTTTATTCCATTCAATTAGTCTCGACACGACTCACACGCGTGACAGACTTAAATTACCAAACTGCCGTATTTCTCACTTCCGAAAATTTATCAAATATCATAATTCCATATTAAATATCACATAGTAATATTCAATAGTTCACAATAATAAGTATTAACCCCTGTCACGCTAGTTAATAATTATTTACATTCGGATTAATAACAAATTAATTTCTCACATTTTAATGTAATTAATCCAACAACAATAATTAATTGCATATTTATTCCCATAATAATAATTAATCACATAATTATTTAAATCGTCAAAAAATACAGGGTATTACACTTTGTTCATTTTTATACAGAAGAGAGAGAGAGTGAGAGAGAGAGAGAGAGAGAGAGAGAGAGAGAGAGAGATAGAGAGAAAGAGATTGTGTTGTAACTAGGACATTAGTGCCATATTTACAAGTGGATTTCACTCACACACACACAGTGGACGCAAGCTCCAGCCAAACCACTTAAATCTAGGTGTTCATCCCCTTCACCTCATATCCTACTCTATTGATTTACTTTTATATTGTGTGACTATTTCCATTGTTTTATACCTATTTGAGATCCATACATCTGTGACCTAGTGACACCATTTCTATCAGCAGGTGTTGGAGATTATCTTGGAGAACCATTCTGAGAATTTTACCTCTCAGAGTGTTCTTAACACCGCTACCCTCATTACCTTCAACCTGAAGTCCCTTATGAGTCATATCCATAACATTCCATCCATTTCTCCAATTGACTTGACCAGTGCTAGGACTTAAATATTTTTATAGGCTCTCCAGGATCTTCAGAGGGTCTACCATTTTCAATTGTATTGGAGTGACACTACAGTTGGCCTCTTACCGGATATTCCTTTTTGGAAGAAGATGAGGCTTCATGTGTATAGGTACTCTGGTGCTTAGTAGTTCCAGGTTGAGGCCACTCAGATTCGGGGTTAAAGTCAGTTTCTAGAGACCAAGTTGGCTAAGCTTAAGTCTGGTGGCACTGATGATGTGGCCAAGATGGGCAGGCTAGAGGAACAATTCATCAAGGAGGCAGGTACCTCTTACGAAAACATACGTTCATGGGAGGATCTCTTTTTTTATTTTATCTGGTTGATGTATTTTGTGATGTAGACTTTCTCTTTCTTTGTATTCTTTATCTATTTCATACATGTAAAGGCTATTCTATATTAATGAAAGAAAACTTTTTATTATCATTTTTATCTTTTCTCTGTTTCATTTGATATCTATTTACATTGAGTTGTTCTCTATTTCTGTGAGAATATTCACATGAAGTTTTGAACTGCCCCGTGATGTGTGGGGTATTTGATTATGTCCTGAGCAAATTATCATTTAGAGTTGCCCCTCTAACTGTGGGGTACTTGTTATATATACATGTTTTTAGGAAAAAAACTTGGAGGAGGGAGACCCCTTCTCCTTTCTCTTAAAAGAAATGCTTCTCTTCATTTTCTAGAGTTTATTATATTTTAAAACTGCCCCTTAGCCTGCGGGTTCTTGTTCCACACATCATTTGGAACATTTATACTTTTAAGAAATAAATTAGTGGGTAGATAGACCCCTCTTCATATTCTTAATAAGTTAAGAAAAAAATTCGTAATATGTGAGTAAATATATCATTTCATTTTTCAAAAGTTGTTCTCTACTTAAGTAAAGAATCTGTTAATGTTTTCAAACTTCCCCTTAATTTACGGGGTACTTAAACTATTATGTCTAGAGGGACTTTGATCATTATACTCTATCTTTGGGATGTATATACCCCCAAGTATAATGACTAAAGTTCCTTAAATTTTAACCCATCTCATAAACATTTAGAGTCAAAATTGTTTTCTTGCCTACTAGAAATTATATAGCTCATTTTATTTCAAACTTAGGGTAAAATGATAAATTGATTATTCTGGATGTACCCACTTCACTACTTATTAGTGAGTGGGAACTTATAATCTATATGCAACAAATTCATCTAAATAAAATATGCACAAAGTTACAAGTGTTACTTAGTCAAAATAGCTGATATTCATTCCTTTATGTATTATATTTGGTGTCTATGCTGCTTAAAGAGATTGTTCTCATCATTTTCCTTACAAAAAAGAATTTATGTCCTAGAACCAACTTTTTTTTTAACTTATCAAAAGAAGGTAAGCATGGAAACGAGTTAGGATCAATACATATTTAGCCACTTACAGTTGATAAACTGAAGACATTTTCTCTTGGGCTCCGATATTTAGCAATAGACTGAACTGCCTACCCCTCACACCACAAAGGGGCCTTCCCAGTTTGGCTTGAACTTGGATGCTGACCTGTTACACAGGTGGTGACAGGATCCCCTTAAGACTAAGTCCCTTACTTGAAACTCTTTACGCTTAACAAAATTCCCGTAAGCCCTAGGTAGTTGTTGGGTATAAACCTTGAAATTCTCTTTATAATTCTCTTTGTGTTCATCCAATGCCTCTAACTATACATGCCTAGGATCTGGTATGAGACCATTACTTAGAGCCACTCTAGATGAGTGTACCATTAGTTCTATTAGTAGGATGAATTCAGTCGCATAGACCAGTGAGAATGGAGTGAACCTTATTGGATTTCTTTTCGAAGTTATATAGGCCCATAACACCATCGGTAGCTTTTCATCCCAAGGACCCGACATATCTTTAAGAAATATCTTAAAGATGTGATCAGTTTTTTGTTCGTAGCCTCCGCCTGTACATTCCCCTTAGTATATGAGATTGTTGAACTATTATGCATGATCTTATACTTGTCTGTTAGGGGCCCCATATCCTTTCATATAAATAGCTTCTTATTATCTATAAGAATCACCTTAGTAATACAAAACATATATATTATATATTCCCTGATAAATTAGGTTATAAGTTAGGTAGTCACACTTCTCAAGGGAATCACTTTTTCCCACTTAGTATACAATTCAGTGGAAACAAAGATAAAAAAATTTACCATAAGAGGTTAGGCTAATATTACCTACCAGATCAAATGCCCAAATGTGGAAGGGATAGGGGTTGTTAGGCTTTGTAGACTCACCAAGGGGGCATGCACCATATTTCCATGAACTTGGTATGCCCTACACCTTTTCATAAAGTGGTTAAGGTTTGCCTCCATCATCAGCTAATAATATCTCTGTGTCATTAACTGGTCATATAACTTGGCACCTCCCATACGAGAAGGCTCATGAGCCTCCTTCAGCACTCTCTTTATATCCCCTTTTGACACATACCTCATCGCTTTCTCATTATAACCTTTCATGTAGGGTTTCTCGCCTCTACTTTCTTCGTAACTATGTAGATTTGCCTCTAATATTTACAACTTTCTACGAAATTAGACTTAGTGGGTTAGTCAAACTCGATTCGACACTTTAAACAGACCTGTTATAGTTAAGAAGATTCCATGCTCATGGTGGGCCAATACTAGCCTCCCCATTGCAATCGACGATAAAAGGGGATATGAGTATCCTCATAATTCCTCTCATGCTTTGCCATCATCTTTCCATTGGCTTCTTCATCCTGTACACATCTTGATAAGAACCCTCATGGGCTCTTAAAATAAAGTGTTCCCTGGAGTAGGTGGTAATTCATTAACTCAGCCATCTTCATGCTTCCTTCTCTCATTTCTAATTATTTCACGATGGAAAACATCCAGTCTTCTGGCTCTTCATATGGAAATAATGACTTTACGATGGTAGGCACTGTTCTTTATCTCACTGTGATGGTAGCTTCTTATTCCTCCATCTTTAATTTCTAAGCTATTGTGGCCAACGTGTTCGGATGCATGTTAATTGTCCGAGTGTATCTCTCTATTGTCACCTCAAAAAATTGGTCAAGTAATATTTGAATGAAGGACCTTCATGGGTCTAGGTTAGCATGCTTAAGAGCGAACTCTCTATTAACTTGTTTAACCACCTAGTTAGAGTCCCCCTGTATCCATAGCATTCTGATTCCTCTTCTCAATGCCTATAACAAGCCTAGAATGAAAGCCTAATACTCGACTTCATTATTTGGCATTTAAAATACAACTTAAAGAAGAGAGTGACCTTTTCCTTTCCATTTGAGAGGATAATACCAACCCCACCTGTCCCTTGAGAGAAAGAGTCATCAAACTCCATCTTCCACTCCTTCATCTCCTCTACTAGGCAGGCTTAAAAATTCTCACCTGCCAATTCTTCAATAGGAGGTTCATAGGTCTGACTGGGGGAGTGGACCAATAAATCTACTACCACTTAGATCTTGATAACCTTCGGGACCACACATTTCCAGCCATATTTAGATAGTATTAAAAACCACCTTGATGCTCCCCCCACAAGGACTGTTCGCTCCAAGAGGTACTTGATGGGATCACACTAAGTGATAATGTGCACTATGAAAGCAAATAGGTAGTGTCTCAACTTTTGAGCTATAAAAACTAAGGCACGACAATGCCTCTCTATGCTGGTATATCTATACACGGTGTCCGAAATAACTCATGATAAATAGTACTTAGGCCTCTTTATTCCTAACTTTTCTTGATCTAACAAGTCTCCTATAGACCTTTTTGTTGAGGTTAAGTAGAGGAGTAATGGTGAGCCTTCTCTACTTAACCTCAATAAAAAGTCTCCTATCGACCTTTATCTCCAAAGGCCTAAACCCTAAACAGAGGGAGGAGATCGTTATTATGCATCCACTAAGTGAGCTTCTTCTACTAAAAATAGCCTTTATGTGGCTTTGATCACTATTTCTATGCCCTGGATGTTTACTTTCGCCCATTGGAGGAACGTTGACTGCATTATCCCATATGTGTGCATCCACACTCGCCTTATCAAGAGTTGGTAGCTAGTGCTGGCATTGATGATATGAAATTTGATATGGAACTTCAAATTTCCCAATTTAATTCCCACGTACACATAGCCCAATGATTGCACCCCTGCACTATCAAAACCAAAAATCACTAACGGGCCTGACATTATCTTCTCCAGAGAGATGCCTATTTAATACAATGTTCTAATAGGCATAATGTTATTGGATTCCCATCCATCCATGAGTGCTCAAGGGAAACTGATTCCACTTATCAAAGTTGCCACGTACAAAAGAGGCTTGTGGAAATATGGCACTTGCCTATTAGTTTCTGAGAAGACTCAGAGGTGTATATCTTGATCAATTTTCCTATGGGTCCCTACCAATTTAGAGAGGGATCCATTCATTATTAAACCAACTCTAGGATGCTCATTATAATGAACACACGAGTATAATATTTTACTCTAATCTGTTCAAAGAACCACTTGAATTTTAGACATCTTGCTATGGATGCACATTCTGAGTCCAACTCCACTTCACACGCTTACGCATTGCATACATACTCCACTACAGATGTCCCTCCCTCATATATGGAAATGACTATATCTAATCTTCCTTGTGAGGGGCTCATCTACTCGCCCACTCCTCTTCTTGCTTTTCTTTATTTAGGCTGGTTAACTAATCTTTAAACATCTTCTTATTGATCCACCACTCCTTTAGGTTCTGGAGTTCCATCCTCATCATATGCCACAACCATTTTGGCCGAACCGTAATGATGGGATAGTAATGGGTTTCTCATTAACATCCACAGGGGGTATTTTCAAATTGCCATTGGCCACCTTCTCGCCAATGATCCTCTGTAAATAAAAATTATCTTTTTGTCGAATACTAGACCCTTTTAGAGGAGCTCAAAAATTTTGCGTCTGCCTTATCTGTTGCTGATGGTATTTTCCCATTAGAATGAGGGGGACGTAATAACCTTCTCATACTAAATTGCGATAATAATCTATAGCTTCTGGTACACTATAAGGAAGTAGCAGTGGAATGTCATCTCGAAACTTCCTTTTGCCTCTTAGACTATCGCCTTTGTATCATTGGCCTCCCTTCTTGCCTTTGGGGTTTCCATACACTTAGTTGATCGCTTGTCTTATAAAGACTTAGAATTTTCCTGCTGTCAGGGTAAACTATGTCCTCCAACTTTACGATCGTGGTTTGATAATCATCACAATGTTGCTAACTTTTTGCGCGAATTCCCTAAAAGTTTCATCTCTGCTCTCATTGACCCAGTGGATTTTATACTCCTCTATCATCCCCTCAACACATATCTGCAGTAGCCTTACTTCTGTTACATCTTTATGGGCATCCAAATCCCTTTATTGAAAAAATATGATGTACTGCATCAACTCTTCACCAGGTTTTTGTACCTCTTATGAGAGGTGCCTCAGCGTGAACTCATTTTTTGCCAAGAAATTTTTTTGGAGGAACTTCCTATGCATCTCTTCCCAGGTTGGGATGCTATTCGGCGCTAGGTGGGAATACCATGTGTACGCCTTTTCGGTGAGAGTCTTGGAGAACTCCCATAACTTCAACTCCTTGTTATTTCCATGAACACCCAAGTATTCTACAAACGTTTTCATGTGTTCCCTAAATATCTCATCCTTTCTATTGAACTTAATTAACTTAGGAGGAATGTATCCCTATGGGAATGGATTATCATTGATTCTTTCTGGGTAGGGATTCTGCAAATCCTCATATATTTGAGAGTATTCCATTTGAGAGGATAAAATCTTCTTCACTTCCTCCATAGTATTGAATTTGAAGGGGGACTCTTCCAAGATAACTTTCTTTATTTTTGGTGAACTTGCTGGCATTGGTATTTTCTCTACTATTGCCTTCTCAGGTGGAGTCACCTCTAAGTTCACTTTTGCTATTACTATTGTTGTTATTGCACCTATAATATGGGCCATTGTAGGCCTCATGAAAGTTTGTTTCAAACTTTATAGGTTAACATTGTTATTCTTCAAAAACTAAAAAAACATAATCATTAAGTTCATCCTCTCTAGCGACGTGGTTGCAGCAGCACTGACATGCCCTCCCTAAGGAGAAGGTGATCTCACTCCGGTCAGTATAACCTCCTATTGGGTTGTCTAGTCATTCCAAAATCCATTACTCGTGGATTGTCTTCAACTACTAGTTGCTTTGAAATATTATGTCCTTTTTATTGGTGGCAATGAGAATACCTCCCTAGCGGAGTCACCAAATGTAGGAGGGTGGTTGTATTGGGGTCTATGAAGAACAAGAATGGGTTAGGCATGACCCACTCCCACGGATGTTATCTTCAAGTCCTTCAAAGTCTCAAGGTCACCTATGAGAGAAAACCTTCTAGTTCTGGTAGCAATGGAGTAATGACTATGACCTTCTTCCTGAAAGGAAAGTGGAGGATAACAAATTTTACAAGTAATAATGATTTCTTAAAGAGAGAAATCTCTTGAGAATAATGGTGGTAAAGAGGGAGTGGAGAGGCAAGCACTTTAACACTTAGAGAGAGTAAGGAAAGAATACTATTTCTAGTTCAATTTTGGTAGAGTAATAGTGAAAATTTGAGCTTTCTATCTGATCTTGACCTTGCCAAAGAGTCCTATTTATAGTTATATACTAGGGCTAACTTGGCATTTGGAACTTAGAGACAAGGTTTGCAATGTACATTTTGTCCCTGTCTGTCTGTTAGTCACCTATCCCCTCTGACAGATGACAATTGACACATACTAAAGAAAAAAAGGCAATATATCGGCTAATAGTGGCAAAATATGTGATTTGGTAAATGTATTTTTAAACGATAACTTGTTGTACAAACTTTTGTAAAAAAAAGTTGTGAGTGGCCTTGAGGGCTACTCCCCAAATGTCATTTAGAAAATACTCATGTGAGAAGACCATTAGCTACTCACTTATTTATTCTAAGTGTGGGCTGTGCAAGTGCTTGAGTGACTCCTAGAGTCTCTGTACTAGTATTCTCCATATCTTAAAGTTACAAGTGGTTTGGCTTTGGCTTTGCCCAACAAACCTGTCTCTCAGCCACCAAACCAAAACTCCCAGGAGATCCCAACTGACCTGCTTGCTCAACTAAGGCTACGGGTGCAAGAAAATAACATTAGTAACATATGTTTCCCTGGTAACAATTTGTGGATGGGGCCACTCGTGGTGGACCCCATCGCCCTAATACATATTTGGGTAATAATTTGGGGATGGGGCTACTCGTGGTGGACCCCCTTGTGCTAAGGCATTTCTAGGTAACAATTTAGGGATGGGACCACTCGTGGTGAACCCCCTCGCCCTAAGACATTTTATGGGTAACAATTTGGGGATGGGGCCACTCGTGGTGGGACCTCTCTCCCTAAGACACTTTTTGGGTAATAATTTGGGTATGGGGCGACTCGTGGTGGACCCCCTCGCCCTAAGACATTTTATGTAGTACTAGTCTTGGGGAGTGGGGCCACTCGTGGTGAACCCCCCTCGCGCTATGCATATTATTTAGTATTGGTCTTGGGTAGTGGGGCCACTTAAGGTCAACCCCTTCGTACTTTGCAAATTTTGGCATTGAACTTTGGGAGTGGGGCCACTCATGGTGGACCCCCCTCACCCTTTACATTCTTCCTGGAAGTTTTAGTGGGGATGGAAACACTTGTGTTAGACCCCCTCACGCAGGTCTTTGTGAGTCTAGTAACGAGAAAGTGCCCATCTACAATTGTAAAATAACGCAAAATTTATTATTGATAACATTTATTTTAATTTTAATAACATACTTGTTAACCATTTAGAAAAACTTTTTTTTATAAATATTAACATATACAAATGTGAATATATATATATGTGTGTGTGTGTGTGTGTGTGTGTGTGTGTGTGTGTGTGTGTGTGTCAAAATCAAATTTAAAATATTTTTTTTAACTTTGACCTCCAGTTTTGAGGTACCAAACCAAAATTAAAATTTTGGGCATTACATAGGGTAATTTTGAGTTTGAACACAAATTTGATGATGTGGCTAACGATTTGACCGTTGAGTTAACGGTTCTATTAGAAATGGGGGCAAAAGGCTAGTAATGTCAAATAGTAGGTGTTCGATTGAATATCAAAAATAAAATGGGGCCACCCCCAAAATGAGCCTTGTGTCCCAAATTCATTAGATAATTGTGCGTACATGTAAATTATAACATTTTAACGCACTTGGGATACAAACTATGTAAAAAATTTGGCACATATAGACTTTTCCATAATTTAATATTTTTCTACTTTTATAATTTATTTGATTTTAAGATTGTATCCTAAAAATTCCCATATTAATGGTACTATTCAATCCAACAATAAATGTCAACTATAATTTTTAATTATTAACATTTTTTTATCTCGTGCGATAATTAGTGGTTTTAACTACAATCATAATAAACATAATATTTTATATTTGTATAGTTTAAAATAAATAACTTAATAATATAATATGTTTTTTCTTTCATGATTTGATATAATTTTGAATACAAAGACTTGTTAAGTGATTACTAAAATCAAATCCAAGGCATCGAGCAAAACAACATAAGATGCATTTTGAGAGTTTGAACCTGAAGAGTATGAAGAAAAATTTCATTTGCTACAAAAAGGAGATAATCTGGGAGAAAAATGCTCCAAAATTTTTATATTTTGGTGGAGCATCTCTCAAGTAAGCTTGTCAGGAAAAATGATGCGGGAAATTCTGGAATAGTTGGAACACCACGTTAGGAACATCCATCTTTTAACTATTTTCTACCAATAAATTCACCCCTCCAATCATTTTCACACCAGACAATTGTTAAACATTTTATTCTGGATCTGAAGCAATGAGTGGTTCAAAATCCCATAAATTTTCTAATCTCAATAGACATTCAAAATTTTCATTAAATCACTCAAAAAAATCCTCTCACTACAACAAAAAATATACACCCATTAACTTCATCACAACTCAAAATTATCACAAATCCTTCATTCTCTTCTTAACAACACATCATTTTCTCTTTCTCATGATCTCCAACGGCAGCTTCCATCTCATATTCACGTCGTCGTACCAAATAAATACGGATTTTTTCTATTATCAACATCATCTTCTAATATTTCAAAATGAATTTTCTTCTCCCATCATTGTATCGAGTTGAATGAATTCATAAACATTCCTCCGAGATAATCTTCCCAATTTTTACCATATATTTCCGGCCCAAGTCTGGATAGATTTTCTTTCCAAGTCCAAAGATTTCTATTCTACTTTTGTAAAAGTATTCAACACTAATCTCATCTCACATTTCACAACAGCCGACTCAACTTTTACATTCTCCTACTCCAATTATTTAATTATCAAGTTGAAAATATTTAAATTCGTATTAATTTGAACCAATTGTAATTTTATTGAATAAATTTATTTAGTCTAAATTAGCATGCAGGTGATTATTAGTGAAAGAAAATTAAAAAGAAGCAATCACACCAGCACACAAGGATATTGGGGTGAATACCCTTGCGGAAAAAACCCCAATCACCCAACCCATTTTCAAGCCCATTAATATTAATATGAATTTTACAAGACTTAATAAGGACACAAACACATCTGAAATATATGACAACACTTACTCCACATGGTCATTCACTTGTGTTTCCCCCCTATGCCCCTGCCTATACTAGCATGTACTACCCCAGTACAAGAAATATTTGCATTTTCTCCGAGGTCTTGGCATTCACCGATCTTGATTGTATACGGTCAACCCACATGTATTCTAACGGGTTATCTTCACCCAGATGAATCCATAAGAATAATATTCTTGAAGGAAGATGATTTCAGGTGATTTTAAACCTACAGTCTACTTTGATTGCATAGAGTTTATAGGATCTCACAAACTCAAAGGACTCTCTAAAAGTGCGGCCCGATATATGTGTTTCAAACAAAACCAAATTTCTCTTAGAAAAATTATCCAACTTTTAATTATTCACCAAACCAAGTTGTGAAAACCCAATTCTTACTTTACAAAAATTTTATCTTGATTAATCCTAAACATGCATCTAGTGATTAAAGCAAGTAAAGTAAAGTAAAGAATACTCACAACGCCGAATGTACGAGGAAAAAACCCAAAACGGGAAAACAAGCTCGGACGGCCCAAGCCAAATAATCACTATGAATGATGGTTTTACAAAGACAGATTAGCCTTACACTAAGACTCGATACCTACGGATGTTGACGCTCCTTTTGATCTTCTACCATTCTTCAATAGTGCCCACGTAGAAATTCCGTCTCTTACAACACACGCGTCCACGTATGTCTCGGTGTCCACCGAATGGCTTTGATTCGTCTACGATGTAGAACAAGAAGTCCTTATCTTTTATTCACCGCAAAACCCTTTGATGTTCAATGATAGAACAAACTTCTTTGGTACAGCAAGATCACATAAACATATAAGAATGATATCTCGAATTTTTGCAAACAACGTACTAGAATGTATTCTATTTTTTCCAGTTGCACACATATGAAACTCTGATAGAAACACGCTTTAAATAATAAATTAGGGCCGCCTCGAAATGCGTGTCATTCGAACGATAAGGCCATGTCATTCGTGTGACTTAGGCATCTCGTTCGAGCGATATCCCTATGTCATTTGAACGGGATGACGTGGGAGTTTGACTTTTTGACTTTTAGTTCAAAACGTCTATTTTAAAAGAGATCCAAATAAGTCAAACTCTATTTCGAGTATATCAGAATAAAACGCAGTGTAAATAATAAAAAACACTTTTTAAAACATTTTAAAATATTTTTTTTATAAAAATACATCCTTATCTTTTATAAAAACAATTTTGAGCATCATTAATTATACGCATTCATACCTGAGTGATCTCGGAATGCAATTAACTTTGAAGACGAGTAAACTTGCAGTAATTAAACATCGACATGATTAATTCTTTAAAGCTTTGCCGCAACGTCTTCAATTTTCTTCAATACGTCATAGACCAAGTGGGATCGTGACAAAATAAAATCTCCCTATGACAAATTACAAACACAGTTTTGTTCACGGAATTAAGTCAAAACAATACAAGGACTCAATTGGAAATTTATGTCCTAACAAATCTCTCCCTTTGACTTTTCCAGGACAAACCTAAACCAGTGAAATGACTAACCGGTCCGTCAAGCTGTATGACGCCTACATCGCATCCCATAAACCCAAAAATGAAAATATAGGACATGGACTAGTATATGTAGCACCGGTAAGCATGAACTGTGTGAATGTGATGTAGAATTGAAATCTCGAATTGCTGAAGCATACTTACACACATGAAATAGACAAATAAATACCCAGTGAACTATGGTGGAACAAATGGTACCAATATATATTTCTAATAAGAACAAGTCATTTGAAACATGTGAGCAATTAATTGATACCAATTAGGAAGAAATATAATCAAACAATATGTAAATCCAGATATCAATAGAAACGCTCAACAAATATCCCCCTACATCACATACATCTCACCCCCTTTTTGTCTCGAATAGACAATCCGATGAAAAGATAAACCAAACCAAGTATCTAGCATGAGAATATACCAATTTGAATCAAGTGGATAACAATTTGAGAATTGAAAACGCTAGATAACCATGAAACAGCTAGCTAAATATGATTAAGATATGACAAATCAGTAGCTAGTAAACCAAGAAATCACACAAAGAATATATTAATCTAATCAGGTGTGATAAACAGACTATATGCAAAATACCAATTTTAAAACCAATAAATCCTACATATAAACGAGTCAGTCCAAAAAAACTTCCAGTAGTACCAAAAATATACTAATTTAACCCAGAGGACTACAAACCAATCAAAAGTCAACAAATCAGCCTTTCGTTCGAACGAGCCAGGGACATCGCTCAAACGAGTTGAGGATGTCACTCGAATGAAGTACAGCTGTCGTTCGCGCGAGATGGATATGTCACTTGAACGACTTCTCACGACTTATAAGAATTTCCCAAATTCCCAGAATTATTATATAATATTGCCCAGTGAAAAAATTTCCATAAAAATATTCTAGGAAGGGCCTAACAGAAGAAAAATGGTGTTAAAATAGTAGGCATTTAACACAAAACGTAAAAACTCATAAAAACTAAAAATGTGAGTTACATGGAAACATAGTACCGATGTGATCAAACATGGATATGGAATGAATGGGCGTGAAACTACAAAAAATCAGTCACAATTACAACACATCGAAACGATCAAAAAGATCTAATTGATAGCGATAAATCATCAAACTTTATCATAGACTTATGACAATTAAAGTGTGAGCTTAATGAACTAAACAAAATACATGCACAAAAATCTAGAATTTTGATGATTCTACAAATAATAGCGTCAAATTGCAATGTTTCAACATTAGGATTAGTTGTACAATGCCATTTAAATTTTTAATCCATCCAAACTCCATCAATAATATCATATTTTCTTTGGAATGAACTAAGCTAATTTGGCCCTTTTCTTATCATATTGCATTTTCTTTTGGGATCTTTTACACGGTGACTTTCACGACGAGTTAATTTTGATCTCTGGTAGCCCTTTCTCGTGAATCACTCATCATTTTTACCAATTCAAATCCTCACAGTAAACGGTTTTTACATGCACACTTCTCCTTAAGTCTACTTATGCATAGATGATAAGATTGAGATAAGAACGCCTCACTAAATTCAAATATGCAAGAGAAGTCAAACATCCATCTAAACTCATGCATGTGTGAAATGTTGGCATATATACAAAGTCGAATCAATATGCATATCAACTTCAAAACAACCCCATATAAACAATGGTTAAGATCATTCTAAGCATCGATAAATAATGACCAAATGTCCTAGCCACATGGATATGAAACGATGGGGGGGGGGGGGGGGGGGTATCCAAGCACACCAATATTCCACATCAAATATGTAAACTTCAAAAACAAAAATTGAAAATCTTTTTTCCTTTTTCAAATAAGACTCAAACAAGTGAAAAATAAAATACAAAGAGATAAACATGCCATAACACTAGCAAATTATAAATCATGATGTAAGGGCTAGCGTATGAAAAAACATGCAAGCTACTATCCATAAGAAATAGCAAGAGATGAATCATGTGCATGCATGTGAGAATCAACCAACGAAGCATTTAGCATATCCAAAATGGATTTGCTAACCCAAACAGGTGTATACCTAACAAAGTGGGTTTTGAGAACCAATGGGACACTACGTTTAATCTTCCTAGGGTCTTTTCTAAGATCAAAACAAAAACTCCTAAGGTGACCTTTCCTACCGCAATGTAAACATGTGAAAACACGACGAGGAACGGGACCTTTAGGTTCACCTTTTCTAATACCCTCGGATGTGTTTGAAGCTCTAAAACAAACTATGGTTTTGGCTTTTACATTCAAACCACTAGAACAAGAAAAGTCGCTACCATCACTACTCGAGTCATTTAAATTATTTTTTAACTTCAAAACTTTCGACTCAAGCAAACGATTAGATTCCTCAAACATTTGGGACTCCTTCTTTATATTTTTAATTACCCGTAAAAGGTTATCTTGCTCCCCCTGAATGTGAGCAAACTTATCCCTAAGAGCCTTTTCTCGTGCCACAAAATCATTAGTCGAACTATTTTCCTCAACGGCACAAACTCTAGAATTTCTCAAATCCTCTAGAGGATTCTATCATCACTCTCCTTTTTGCCCAATTTTAATATATTAAAATTTTTAAACAAGGAACTAAACTGCTCATGGAAAATATCTCTTTGAATTAGAAACATTTACAAATATTCAATCTTATTTTTTAACCCATAATTTTCTTTCTCCAAAACTTCAATACATTTTGCAAACTTTAAATTCAAACAATGTAAATCGTCAAAGCTTAGAGAATCCATCGAGAGACAACAAACACAGGAGAGATAAACAAACACACGGATTCACAAAACAAATAAATTATGTTTTCTAGCTCTAATACCAATTTGAAAGTACGGCCCAATATGTGTGTTTCAAGCAAAACCAAATTTTTCATAGAAAAATTATCCAACTTTTAATTATGCACCAAACCAAGTTGTGAAAACCCAATTCTTACTTTAAATCAATTTTATCCTGATTAATCCTAAACATGTATCTAGTGATTATAGCAAGTAAATTAAAGAATACTCACAATGCCGAATGTACGAGAAAAAAACCCAAATCGGGAAAATAACCTCGGACGACCCAAGCCAGACAATCACTATGAATGATGGTTTTACAAAGACGGATTAGCCTTACACTAAGACTCGATACCCACGGGTCTTGATGCTCCTTATGATCTTCTACCGCTCTTCAATAGTGCCCATGTAAAAATTTTGTCTCCCACGATACCTTTCCACAACACACGCGTCCACGTATGTCTCAGTGTCCACCGAATGGCTTTGATTCGTCTACGATGTTGAATAAGAAGTCCTTCTCTTTTCTTTATCGCAAAACCTTTGATGTTCAATGATAGAACAAACTTCTTTGGTGCAGAAAGATCACGTAAACATATAAGAATGATATCGCGGATCTTTGCAAATTCTAAGGATGTGTTTATGCTTTGTAAACCTTGGAAAACATGTGCAAACAACGTACTGGAATGTATTCTATTTTTTCAAGTTGCACACATACGAAACTCTGATATAAAAACGCTTTAAATAACAATTTAGCACCGCCTCAAAATGCGTGTCATTCGAATGACAAGGCCATGTCGTTCGCGCGACTTAGGCATCTCGTTCGAGCGAGATCCCTATGTCATTTGAACGAGCTGACATGGCAGTTTGACTTTTTGACTTTTAGTTTAAAACATCTCTTTTAAAAGAGATCCAAATAAGTCAAACTCTATTTTGAGTATATCAGAATAAAACGTAGTGTAAACAATTTAAACATTTTAAAATATTTTTCTTTATAATAATACATCCTTATCTTTTATATAAACAATTCCGAGCATCATTAATTATACGCATTCATACCCGAGAGATCTCGGAATGTAATTAACTTTGAAGACGAGTAAACTTGCACCAATTAAACATCGGCATGATTAATTCTTTGAAGCTTTGCCGCAACGTCTTTAATTTTATTTAATACGTCATGGACCAAGTGGGATCGTGATAAAATAAAATCTCCGTATGACATATTACAAACAAAGTTTTGTTCACGAAATGAAGTCAAAACAATACAAGGACTCAATTGGAAATTTATGTCCTAACACTCTCCCAAAAATAATTTAGGGTTTTGTCAAAATTGTGTTATGTACTTTAAATAGATGCATTTAAATGAGTTTAAATAATATAAAAGTGAAAGACAATATTTAAAACATGTTTTCCAAGTCTGAAGACCTCATTCAAACATGGGAGGCCCTTATTTGAATGAGAGATTTTAAACAAAATCCCCTCATTTGAAAAACTTATCTAACGAAGGTCATTTTTACAGGCCAGTGGTCCCTCGTTTGAAATCAACTTCGATTGAGGGGACCTTATTTGAAGTTTTTTATTCTATCGAGGTTAATTGTCTTGAAAATCAGTCCCTCGATTGAAACATCTTCGATTGAGGGTGACATCGTTCGAAAAAGGTCATTGATTTTTTACCCTTATTAAATTTGGTCAATAAAAAGTTTGAAAATATTTTCCTTTAATTTGATGTAGACAAAGTCATGCCTTTTCACTTTCGAGAAAAAGAAGTAAACTACAAGGAAATATAAAACTTTGAAAACGCTACCAAATATTTGATAAAGAATGAATGTGTCCAGTCTAGCAATATTTGTCATGATGCCTTGTCTCTTTGTATTTACATGATGTAACATTATAATTCAAAAGACTCGATAAAAATACACTACAACATCAATGTTTGTTTCGTAATTTAGCCAACAAAAAATGAACCTCGGGGAGTGTAAAACATATCCTTACATATATCCCCATTTTGCTATTATATGACAAAACAAAACTAGAAAAGATCTAAATAAACACCAGATTATATACCTATAGATCAATTTACCCATCCCAATGGAATACCCCATAATTTTGAGGACATAAATAAATTAATTAATTATGATAATTAATTAAAATAACATTTTATGTTGGGATTTGAATCAAACTGGAAAAGATTTAATTTAAATGAGTTATGTGGATTTTGTGTTAATAAAATGAATAAAGTAAACATATAACCAATTATGTAACATTTTGGGATTTAGTTGGAAACCCTAGGGATTTTTTAGTCATTTAAACTTTATTGGACTCCACTTTAGGACTTTAAGAAGAGTAAACCACAAAATAAAATTATGTATGTAAAGAGTTGTGATGAGTAAGGATTCTTGATTTAATTAGAATTAAACTTAAACTCTAAAAAGAGAACAGAGAAATTTGCATGTTTTGGACACCCTCATCCACATGGTTTGGAAGCCCTCTCGTAGAATTTGACCTGAGATCAAGGGAGGAGGGATGTACGATTATGGCCTTGTAGTGAGAGGTCCCTGTGTGGACTAATCGTGGGCCAGTCAACCTAACTTTATTTAACGGACCTTTCTTCACGAATTTAACACTTTCACACTATTTCTCAAAATCCTTTGGGCTACACCAACCTAATTCCTCTATCCCTGAAATAACTTTCAACCTTATTTTTAAACCTTTACACATGGAATCTGAAGAATATTAAATAATATAAAATGAAGGTTTTTGGAAAATCAATTTTTCAAAATCGATATTATCATAATATACTTTCAGTAAATAATATCCCTGTCTTTCTAATAAATTCTATATGCATTAAATATTGCCCAATCTTTAATCATATTTAATTTTTATAAATTATGAACCTAATTAGGTAAAGTGAAAGATAATTATTTATTTTTTTATGGAAAAAAGGGAAGAATCACTTAACACTTGTGATATTGCTTTTTCGGGGGGAATTATGTTGTGTTGGGGGATTACGATGGTGATGTCAAAATAGGGAATTTAACATAATAGTCGGGTATTAATGCTAAATATATGTTAACGCTTATGAAATAGATATATGATTAATATTGGTTGGAAAGTTAAACATTGTGTTATAATTGCTAAGTTTCATGTTTAAACTGATATATGTTTTAAACTGATGAAATCTCACATGAACGTGAATATTTGAATTATGTAAATTGTTGAAATACGATGTTGAAATTGTAAATAAAATTATGGATTTGAGGTACTTCACATGAAAATGGGCACGGACAAATATAAAGTAAATGAATATGACCTTGTCTTATAGAATTAAATATTATTATAATTGAAATATTTAAAATGGTAATATTGTTACGTATGTTAGCTTATGTTGGGATACTAAACTTGTAAGTAAAACATACATGGTTGTTGTCCCTACGTGTGGGATTAGAGAGTATGTTAGTTTAAAATTGGATATTTTCGAGGTACGGGACAAGGGAAATGTGTTGGTTTGGTTGTTTCCCATGTATGAGTCTACAAAATATGTGTGGTTTTAGTGATATTTAGGATTGGGACAAGGGTGATTGGTTTGTTACGCCCCAAGTGATTTGGGCAAGAGGAATTGATGTGTTATATGATGATATAAGTTGATTTAAGATTAATACTTTTGATATATTAAGTATTAAACATGGAATATTATTCGGACGTCATTGTATCTACTGGATGTAGCATTGGGTGACAATATATTATGTGCAGGACCCACGTTGTTTCACTACCTTGACGAGATTTGTGTAGTCATTATGGTATGTGCAGGCTTTACGTTTGCTATCTACCTAGTATGTGAGCGACCTAGGTTGTCTAGTTATAGTTCAGATTTATGTGTGCATCATGGTATGTGAGGGGTCTAATGCTAGTTGGCTGCGATATTATGTATGGGACCAAGGTTGTCTGGATATATTGATTGGATTAGTTGTTTAGTTACATTACAATATGTGTAGGGTTGCAGTAAGGGTAGTTTGGCTATAGTGATATAGTTGATAGTATTGATATTATGTGTTGGGGTACTATTGTATTTGCAGGGCCATATTGGAGATTGTCTAGTTATAGTGATGTAGCAAAGAGATAATGGATAATTAAAAGGATAATAAGGTGTTGACAAGATACAAAACTGGAATTTTAGAAAGTTTAATTATTTATTTAATTGCTCACTATTATTTAGTACACTATACTATGATATTTATTTCATCTAGTGCTTGTGACTTGGTTCATGTTACCCTATTTGGATAACATAAGTGGTATTCTTGTAGTGGGCATTGACCTACTATTATGGACTAACATTTCTAGTTATGTTGATATAAGAGACATGGATTTGGGATAGGAGGAGTTGGAGTTGGAGTTTGATTTAATTTAATTCTTTAGTTTAGCTTCCAATATGTCATTTAATTTATGAGACAATCATTTGGATTTGGTGGGTCCTTTGACTCTAAAACTGTTTACAATTTTGTTGGAGACTATTGTTGAATTTATTTAATTTATTGGATAATATGTCAGTATGGAGTTGTATTATGGTGTATGGAATATTTATTAGTTTTTATCTCATGTCATATCATGTTGGATAAAGTTTTAAATGTCTTATATTTGCTATAAATGGTATTTGAATTATAACGACCGGCATATCTTGGCATATGGACCTGATCAACCCAAATGGATGAATATATGGTTTGTTAAATTTAGTATTAGAGCATGGTTTAAGGTCTTGAGGATTGTAAGTTTATTCTAGTTTTTCACATGTTGATCTTTGATATTCTTTATTTATTTATACTCCTTAAGCTTTGAGTCCGACTTAAAATTTGTTCATATCTTTTCAAATGGAGAGTTTTAGGGGAGGATGAGTTAGGAGACACCATAAAGCTAGTTCAATTTCTTATTCCATGCGTCATTTAGGACATGTATAATTTCTTTTGCGAGATGAGGAGTTAGTGGCCATTATTTGGGAGGCCACTACAACCGATTTCGAGTTGGGTAGACAGAGGTAGAAGCCCAAGAGGCTCAACAGAAGGTAGTCCCCACATTATCCTAGAATAAGGTGAGGGGGGAAAATTTTAACAAGGGTAGTCTGCCCACTTTTTCAAGGGATATGACACCAACAGTGGCTAACTGGTAGATAAGAGTTGTGAAGAGGCACCTTAGGATGGTGGACAACACTAAGGTCAAGTAACACAAGATGGATACTTATTAGATAACATGGGATACTTTATATTCATGGAAGAGTGTGACCACACCTGAGGATAGGGATCATATGACTTCTGGGGATTTCATGGTGAAATTAAATGAAAAGTAATTTCCATATGCTATTATATACTCCAAAAAGAAGTATTTTCTTTACTTTGGATAAGGGTTCAAGTACCTTTATTGAGTAGGAGTTAAACAATTTGTCAATGTTTGCACTAGAAGAGGTGGACACTGATGGAAAAGGAAGACTTTCATAAATGGGTCGACTTTGTCAATTTAGCAAGTTGTGAGTAAGAATATGACATACACCATTTATTCAGGTAGTGGATGTCACACTGTTGCTTTTGTAAGAACATATGAACTTTTAAAAGAATGTTAAAAAGCAAAACGAGTCGAATAGTCAATATGGGACCAAGACAGGAGTAGGTAGTGCTACAAGATAGAATAAGGGTTAAAATGATCGACATGGTCAGCAACCATGGAAGAATACTTGAGTAGGGATTGATAAAAAACAAACCCTTGAGCAGGGTAATGGAGTCATGTAGGTTCCTCGGGAAGGGGCATGGGCCGTAGTAGGGAGAACGAGTGCTGAATAGGCAGGTTGGAACTTTTAAAGTTGAATGTGATTAACGAGGAGATATAAAACATTGACCTACAAGGTGCCCTAAGACTCAATGCCAACATGGTCAAGGATGTCCAACACCAGAAGCATTAGGTGTTATCTCAACACCTACATCACGTGTGGGGCACCTCAGGAGGATCATAAACACGGATAGTTTATTAGTGGGATTGGGTGATTTTATCTATCAATATTCTTTATATATATATATATATATGTGTGTGTGTGTGTGTGTGTGTGTGTGTGTGTGTATGAGAGAGAGAGAGAGAGAGATTTTATTGGTGGTGTTTATGCATGTGGGATTGGGTGTACGGGCACCCTAGTCGAGGATTACTATGTTAGGTGTATACGAGTCTTATTTTTATTTTGTGATGATGTGCAAGAATATGTTTAGTCCGAGTTATGTTTTGTTGGGTAGGCATAAAGGAGCTTATAGTATTGGTATAACTTATGTTTACTACGATTAAGCTTTATAAAATTCTTACGAATAAACTTCTATATTAGGGGGAAGAATGTAATACCCTATGATTTTAAGGACATGAACGAATGAATTAAAAAATGTTGGATGTTAGGATTAGAATTAAACATGAAGATATTTAATTTAAATGAGTTATGTGCATTTTGTGCTAATTAAATGAGTAAATAGGCATGTAATTCATTAAGTTGTATTTTAGGGTTTAGGAGAAAACCCTAGGAACTTTTTTAGTCATTTGTACTTTCTTGAAATCCAAGTCAGGGATCTAAAAAGATTTAACCATGAATCAATGTATGCGGAGAGTTGTAATGATTAAGGAAATCCAATTTGTTAGAATTAAACTTAAACTCTAAAAAAGATAAAGTGAAAAAGATGCACATTTTGGACGCCACGGTGGGGTGTGAAGCCACGCATGAGGAGATTATCCCGCTATCGCGGGAGTAAAGAGGCGTGATTGTAGCCTTTTGGGATGGAGTAAATAATTTTTTTCTCTCTTTCATTATTCCTAGGGCAACCTAGGGTTTGCATGGATGTTATGCCAACATCTTCTCAAGTTCCCCTAATTCCCAAACCTCTTGATCCTCCCAATTCTAAGATATCACCTTTCATTACATGCCCCGAGCAAAGAACAACTTAGTCTATGCCCTTGCTACCTTATCCTCCATGATTGACATGATCAAGGGAATAATGATGTCCCTCTTCTTATTCCAAAATCAAGCTAAACATTCCAAATACTACCATATTGAGCTCATTACAAAAGAAGATCCTGATATAGTCGATTGCTGGTACTATGATATTTGTCATCTCCTCAAACATGGTAGGTAATAACAAGATTCTAACAAGAAAGACCGAGCAACCATTCGTAAACTGGTTGCCCAGTACATTATCTACGATAAAGCACTGTTCAAGAAAAACTTTGATGGAACCCACTTACACTATATCGCAGGGGCTGACATTGAAAAGAGGATGAAAAAAATCCATAGTGGGGAGTGTGGACCCCACATGAATGGTCATATGATCTCCAAGAATATCATTCGACAGGGTTATTATTAGTCTACCATGGTCCAAGATTGCACCATCTATGTTCAGAGATGTATTAAATGCCAACAATTTTCAAACCTCGAACACTTGCCTCCACAGGAATTGTACAACAGGACATCTCCCTGGTCATTCTCCACATGGGGCATCGACATCATAGGGAAAGTTACACCCAAAGCTTCCAACATGCATGAATTCATCTTGGTTGCCAAATGGGTCAAAGATGAGTCATATGTAGTGTTGAATGCCATAAAGGTAGCCAAATGGATCAAAGCATTTTTATGAGATATGGGTTACATTAGTTTTGTGTTATGCCATTTATGCTAACTAATGTATCAAAAGTTCTTATGGAATTGATGAACATGGTGTTTAGGAAGTTCTTGGATCAGTTTATCTTCATAGATGACATCCTGGTTTATTCTCGGACTGCATACGAGCATGTCAAACATTTGTAGATAATTTTATAGACATTACAAGTCTATTAACTTTATTTCAAGTTCAAGAAATGTGGATTATATTTGAGATATGTACAGTTCTTGGGTCAGATCGTGTCACAAGCATCGATATTAGTAAACTTAGTAAAGTATGGGTGGTCAGGGAGTGGGGACAACCCATAATGCCTACGAAAGTGTGTAGCTTTATGGGTTTGACAGTCTATTATCATTGGTTCGTTCCGGGATTCTCAAAAATAGCTATGCCTTTAATGAACCTGATGAAGAAGGGGGGTCATTATTTTGGGATGAGTTTTTTCAGCAGAATTTCAATAAGCTGAAGGTTAAGTTGACTTCAACTTTGGTGCTAGATTTACCTCATAGTGGGGTATATGGTTTGTAGGATGCATCACTATAAGGAATTTGAGGTGTATTAATGCATAAGGGTAGATTGATAGCTTATGATTCTCAAAACCTCAAGCCTCATGAGGGAATTACCCCACACATGATCTAAAGTTAGCAGCGGTAGTATTTGCACTTCGTATTTGGAGACATTATCTTTTGGGTTTATTTTTACAAACCACAAGAGTTTTCTGTACTTGCTCATGAAGAGGGATTTAAATATGAGGCATAGTAGATGTCTTGAGTTCTTGAAGGAATATTGGTTTGATATTTAGTATCACTTACTCAAGGCTAACATTGTCACAAATGCCTTGAGACACAGTCTAACAATTACACTTTTAGTAGTTTGGAAGGATAAGTGGGGTTCACTTTTCACTAATGATGAGTTATTTCATTCCTTCATAGAAGTTCTTACCATAACACCTGGGATGATTATTCGGGTTATGACGGAATAGGTAAGGGATCCTTCTTATTAGGGGAATGTTAGTCGGTTGTTGGCTAAGGGAACAAAGACATACTCAATTGGATCTAATGGTTTTAGATGGGGACAAGACGTTCATTTCCCACTTTTTGAGGAGTGCCTAGTAGGTGTTGGGGATAGAGTTGAAATTAAGTACTTTGAATCACCCACAAATGGATGGACAAATAGAGGAGGTGAACTAAATATTAGAGGATATGCTACGGATGTGCGTTTATGATTTCAAGGGAAGTTAGGCGCAATACTTGCCACTGGTGGATTTTCCTTACAAAATAGTTATCCATTTACTATTGTCATGGCACCATTTGAGGACTTATTGTTTACCCACTTGTTAGTTAGAGGTGGGCGAGAATAAGTTCTCGAACTCGAGTTTGTTCAAAACACCTCAGAGAAATTATATATGATTAGAGAAACGATTCGGACTACCCATAGTTAGTAGAAGAGTCACATAGATGCAGAAAGGAGGAACTTAGAGTTCATTATTGGAGATTAGATATTACTGAGAGTGTCTCTATAAATGTAGTGATGTGGTTCGGGAAGAAGGGAAAGCTATCTCTCTGGTATGTGGGACTATTCACAATCATTGATAGTATTGGATAAGACGTGTATCATTTAGGATTTTCAAATCATTTACAGTGGTGAATGATATATTTCAAATCAAAATGTTATGGAGGTTCCTTAAAGATGCCTTATCATATCAACGCATTGATCTCGATGAGATAGAGCTTCAACCCGATGTGAGTTATGAGGAGAATCTAGTTTCTATTTTGGATCATAAAGAGAAGACAATTCATTATAATGTTATTCCTTTAGTGTGTGCTAGTGGTAGCATCACTACGGGGAAGAGTCGATGTCGGAGAGGGTGGATGACTTGTGAGAAAATTATACAGAACTCGTATAGTCTGGTACGTATCGAATTCTGGGGATGGAATTCCATTACTAGGGGAAGACCGTAATACCCTGTATTTTTGGTATTTATTTAGTGATTACTAATGGTGAGAATAAATTAATAACTTGGAATTAATTATTCCTTGAGTGAATTGGTAATAATAATAAAAAAGAATATCTAGATCATGATTAAATTTTCATGTTATGTGACTTATTTATATAACATTTTATAATTAATTAATGGGTGTAATTAATTAAGTTTAGACTATATACATTTACGCATAAAATATAAATATATGTGTTTTATTTTACGTCAGGAGGTATTATCATGAGTTATGAGGTACTATTGTTTGGAGACGACTCTAGAGTGACACGGAGGCTTAAATATTTTTTTATCATTTAAAGTTGAGCCCGGGGGCATGTATACCCTTAGACTAAGCTTTGGGTTAATTTGAGTAGTATTTTGGGCCCATTTGGAAGCCCAAAAGTAGGCCTAATATAGACCCTCGGATTTAAGGCTAAATTTGGAGAGTTAGACCTTAATAATCACATACTTTACACCAGAGAAACACAACCTAATTCCCTTATAACTTTGGGAGAGCTTAAGAAGATTATACGAGAAAAAGGAACAAGGATCGTTGCGTAGAAATTCACGGTTCATACACTCGGGAAAGAAATCTCTTGCTTTATCACCTATAATCTGTAACTTGTTTATAGTTTCATGTATGTATATTAATCAGGGATTTAAACACATGTTTAGTATTGAAATCGTGTATCTTAATCAAGTTTTGTTAATGGGTTTATTGGGATTCATGTTAAATTAATTCAGATTAGTAAGACTTAAGCTTTTTGAAGAGAAATCTTAAATTTTGGACTATGAATATGTGATTAGAACTCATGTTTAGGATTTATTTTCGTACGTTGGACAACTACCCATGTTAATTTAAGGTTTAGATTCGAGATTACATGTTAATTTCTAATTCCATTGTACGTAAAATATGAAACTTGGTTTCATTTGGAGAATTGTATAATTTAAACTTTATTCATGTTTGATTGATGCTAAACCATCTAAAAACGGATTAAGATCATAAATATATGAGTTTGAGGGGTTGTATATCAAGGTTTGATATTGTAATGAATTTATGCTGAAATCAATGCGATTTTTTCCCGTTATAAACATTTTAGGACGAAGGGCTTCTAAACAGTGAAACCGGCTCGAGCTGCCCCCATCACATTATCAAAAAAGAAGTTTGGACAACATTGTCTATTAGGTTACATTTGACATAATATTTATGAGTTAGTATATATGAACATCTAGTATTAGATATTAAACTAAATGAACGAAGAGAGATTTTTAGTATAGGGTTTGAGATTTGTAAACTTTTTATTAATGAAAATAATCCTGCTTAAGGGATTGGGATTATTTTGGGGCTATATGTGAGAGTGATGTGACACCCTATAACTATATATATTTCATGTTATATATATATATATATATATGTGTGTGTGTGTGTGTATCCAGATTTATATGACCATATTATTATTCATGGGGAATCTATCGCTTGGGGTGGACTTAATGGTTTTTACTATGTACCGCACATCTTGCTTTTGGTGCAGGCCATTGTGGAGGCCCATGTTTGATCACATAGTTAAGATGGTCACTGCATCATGACGTGAGAATGCAGATAAAGTCTATCCATCGATAATGTTTGGGTATGAGGGAAACTCATGATGTTACTGAATAGTTATCTCCCCGTTATTTAACTGCGTGTTTGTCTAAGTTCGTTAGATGAGGAAACCCTAAAGATTTATTGATAGAACCAGGAGAAGGTACTGACTGGTAGTTTTCGTTGTGTGATGTTAATAAGTTTATTAAAATAGATATTTTAGTCTAATGATAGATATTTAATTAAAATGAACCTTATGTCACATTTATAAGTTGTTATATAAAATCGAATGTAACTTACCTTGCAGGTTACGAGGCTATATTTGGGGTTGTATTCTTTACACATATAGTTAGTTTCATCTCATTCATATTGTTGATACCAAAATTAATATGCTGATGTGGACGAATCATACGAAGACACTTGTCAATCTACGTGATACAATAACAACGAGGAAGTTCATTTCCTCGACCAACTCATGTTCTCCCCGAGCAACGAGGATATACCGAGGAACTTCAGCACTCCGAGGTACTCTAGCGCTCCGAGGAACTCCTGAACAACGCGCAACTAAGGCGGTCCGAGCTGCATCTCGGCCGTAGTATTAATTGCCAGAATGTCAACAGTTCAACTATTCATTGAATGTTTATCATCTAGACGCACACGCTGCATTAAATGTATTACCCTTTCATATGTATATCATTTAATGTATCAACCCATTCATGTACAGCCTAAGGGCTATAAATACCTTGTATCACCCTCATTCAAAGGGACCGGAATTTCTTGATTGAACTTGTAATCGAGAATTTCCAAACACTCAGCAATAACATAATAGTGGACGTAGGCCATTCTTATAAGGCTGAACCACTTTAAAAATCTTTGTCACATTTTATTTATCTGTGATTGAATAATTAGAGTGATCTAATTTTTTACATCAACAGATTGGCGCCGTCTGTGGGAAATGACTGTTGTTATCGTTTTTCACCAAAAATCATTTATCATCAATGGCAGATAATCCAGAATCCAGTAATCGAAATGCTGGAAATATTGGAAATCCTCCAAATCCATCTGCACCTCCAGATCTGGCTGGAATTATGACGAATCTGGATGAAGGACAAACCGCCATGCAAGAAATAATGAGGCAACTCATTCAAACTCTTCACGGCGGTGCACCTACCCATTCAAGGCAAAGGAGTGATCGTGGGCAATCGCGATCCAAGCGTAATTGGTCATATCGTGATGAAGAATCTAATGATTTTTCTTATCAACCTGGGCGAACTTCATTGATACAGGCTACGGATACAGATCAACATATCACCCTCTCTTCGGAGAGAACTAGCGCTCTGGAAAGATTAAGCAGGGCATCTCCTTTCAGTCGGTTAGGACCAAGGAGAAATATGAGTCCACCTAGAGCCCCATCGAGAAGCTTTCGACCACCATCAGGTTTGAGAGAAGGATCAGCACAATCAAGACCAGCTACTCGTCGAGATAGATCTCAGGAAGCTACGTCAGAACAATCAATTGCTCGGACTAAGCAGCCCGAGGAAGGAAATGAAGCATGGAAGGGTTCCATTCAGTGATTGGAGGATAGACTTGGAGAAATGGTTAAAGAAAGGAATCCCTTACAGAGAACTTTTGTTCAAGGGACACCTTTTGTACAGGCCATTGTGAATTTTCCTACACCATCGAAATTTAAAGCACCTGTAGTGACCCCTAAATATGATGGAAAGACAGATCATGTTCTTCATATAGAACAATACCAAGCTGTTGCCGACATATATGATGTCCCCGACGAGATGAGATGTAGAGCATTCTCGGGAACTTTTACCGGGTCTGCACAGATATGGTACAACAATCTTCCTCGGGGTAAGATCTCGACTTTTATTCAGTTAGCCGAGTTGTTCATTGGCAATTTCTGTTTTGGAGCAAAGCCGGTAAAGCGAGTAGCTCACTTGTTAAGTGTTAGACAAAAATCAGGTGAGAGTACTAGAAATTACATAACTCGTTTCAATAACGAGAAGTTGGAAGTCATAGATTACGAAGAAAAGACAGCGATCACTGCTTTGATGAGTGGCTTGTTGCCTAACAAGTTATACTACACTTTGGCCAAAGATCCACCTAAAACTATGTCGGAGTTGATGGCAAAAGCGGCCAAAATTATGAATGCCGAGGAGGCTATGGCTGCGAAGAAGAATATGGATAAAGAAACCAAGGTGGAGGTTGACAAATCTAAGAAGAAAGAGCAAAAAGGTAATGGTGGTGACAAGCACCCCAAGAATAATAGGACGTCATGGGAAGTCCTGAAGAAATATGATAATTATACTCCGTTGAAGATGGGTATTAATCATGTTTTAGAAGAAATCAAGAATAACGAAGAAATTAAGTGGCCAGATAAACTGAGGACCAATCCTGAACTGAGAAATAGGGCCAAATATTGCGAGTTCCATAAAGATCATGGCCATACGACCAAAAATTGCATAGCCCTTCAGAACGAGATTGAAACGCTCATCCGAAGAGGAAAGTTGTCAAAGTATGTAGATCGCAGAGGTGAAAGGAAGAATGATGATAGAACTAGAGATCGTTACAGATCTCCTCGTCGGACGGAGGAGAAAAAGAAAAGAGATCATGAAGATGATCCAGATGAAGACCCCGATCTTCCAAAGAAGCCAAGACAGCCTGAACGAGAGGTATTTTCCATACGTTTTGGGTCATTTGATTGTAATGTTATTACAGGAGGAGATGCTGGAGGGGGAGACCTTACTGCAGAAAGAAAGGCCTATCTCGGAGAGTCTCAAGCCTGCTCATATATTCAACGAATAAATCTTGCCGAAGATGATCGTCCGAGGAAGGTAAATAAAGAGAAGCTAGTTATTGGTTTTTCAAAAAACGATTTGGCAGGTGTTCTTTATCCTCACGACGATCCCTTGGTGATCAAAATGAGGATGAAAGATGTGGTGATTTCAAGGGTGTTGGTGGACAATGGTAGTTCAGCAGACATCATGTACTATTCATGTTTTGATAGCTTGAATTTGAAATTATCTCAATTGGAACCTTATCACAGACCCCTTCTAGGTTTTGCTGGAGAGAAAGTTTTTCCACTTGGGACGATCAAGTTGGACATATTCATTGGAACTTGGCCTGCTTGTCGAACAGAAAGAATACGCTTCTTTGTGATGGATAAGAATGTGCAGTCGGCCTACAACATCATCATGGGAAGAGTTAGTTTGAAGAAATTCGAAGCAGTTCCATCTACAGTGCATCAATGCTTAAAATTTCCAACAAACTTCGGAGTAGGAGTTGTGAAAGGTGATCAAAAAGTAGCTCGGGAATTCTATTATTCATCTGCCGAGCAAGAGGAGCTTGAAGAATCAAGGAAAAAGACTATTACCTACTAGGTGGAGGAAGGTACAGAAATTGAAACTCTTGATCCCAGGGATGAATCCCAACTTGTAAAAGGACAGGTGGTAGAATCTACAGAAAATATTATTCTGGACGAGGAGCACCCTGAACGAGTAACCCAGATAGGTTCGTCGTTGGATGCTTCAATAAATCAAGAGTTGATAATGTTCTTGAGAAACAGGAAGAAAACTTTCGCATGGAGTCATGAGGACATGCCAGGAATAGATCCAAACTTCTTATGTCACGAACTCAATGTGAATAAGGAGATCAAGCCTATAAAGCAGAGAAGAAGGGTATTTAGCCCCGAGAAGAATCAAGCCATACAAGAGGAGGTCGAGAAGCTCCAAAAAGCACAATTCATTGAGGATGTGAAATATCCAGACTGGCTGGCAAATGTGGTAATGGTAAAGAAGAAGAACAATAAATGGAGAATGTGTGTTGATTTCACTGATCTTAACAAGGCATGCCCAAAAGATCATTTTCCATTGCCCAGAATTGACCAACTAGTGGATGCTACCTCGGGACATGAGCTGCTCAGCTTTATGGATGCGTATGCTGGTTACAACCAGATCAAAATGAAACCTGAAGACAGGGAAAGTACTTCTTTTATTACCCCTAGGGGAACTTATTGCTATAATGTTATGCCTTTTGGTTTGAAAAATGCAGGAGCGACATACCAGCGGCTAATGAACAAGGTTTTCACCGAACAAATCAGTTGCAATATGGAAGTCTATGTCGATGATATGCTGACAAAAAGCAAGAAAGCTGCAAATCATTTAGTTGACTTAGCTCAGACATTTGATCAACTGGATAAATACCAGATGAAACTCAACCCGACGAAGTGCACATTTGGAGTACGAGAAGGAATGTTTCTCGGATACATTGTCAACCAGCGAGGCATTGAAGCAAATACAGATAAGATCAAAGCTCTTTTAGGGTTGCGATCTCCAACAACAAAGAAAGAAGTGCAGAGTCTTACAGGACGAGTTGCAGCGCTCAACAGATTTGTATCCCGAGCAACTGACAAATGCCTCCCATTATTCAAAACACTTCGAAAAACTTTTGAGTGGACTGATGAATGTGAAAAGGCCTTTCAAGACTTGAAAAAGTATTTGGGAGCACCTCCATTGTTGTCCAGGCCAATAATAGGAGAGAAGTTGTACTTATATTTGGCGGTATCAGAGAATGCAGTTAGCTCAGCATTGATTAGATTGGAGAATGGAGTTCAGAAACCCATCTATTACACAAGTAAGGCTTTTCGAGGTGCAGAAATCAGATATCCAAAGCTAGAAAAATTGGCATTGGCATTAATTGCAGCAAGTAGAAGAATGAGGCCATATTTCCAGGCCTATACAATCGTCGTATATACCGACATGCCATTGAGGCAAGCCCTTCACAAGCCAGAAAAATCAAGAAGATTGATGTACTGGGCAATAGAGCTCGGTGAATATGATATTGTGTATGAGCCCAGAGCGTCATTGAAAGGACAAGCTGTAGTAGATTTTATAGCAGAATTTACATATCCTGATACCCCCGAGGAACAAAAACTGCTCGCTGACCAACCTGTGGATGTTACAGGAGCAACAGACATAAGTCCAGACCAACTCCGATTGGTAAAACGGACTATGGATGTAGAAGGATCATCAACTTCAAATTCAAACCAGCCCCGGTTGGTTGAAGAACGAGAAGAGATGGTCAACAAGGAGCGAAAAGTGCCAGGGGAGGATGAAAAGAAGCAACAAATATTTCACCGAGGAACTCTATCAGATAAGAAATTTGAAGACGGGTTGCCCATATGGAGATTATATGTAGACGGTTCATCTTGCACAGCAGGTTATGGGGCAGGAATTGTTTTGAACACCCCAGATGAGATTGACATGGAATATGCTTTGCGATTCCAATTCAAAGCTTCTAATAATGAAGCTGAGTATGAGGCCATGATAGCAGGTTTAAACTTAGCAAAAGTTATGGAAGCACGGCAAGTAATTGTATTCAGTGATTCTCAATTAATTGTAAATCAGATGACAGGAACATATGCAGTTAAAGGAGATTTAATGGCAAAGTATCATGCAAAGGTGATGGAGTTACTGACATAATTTGATGCCATTCAATTGGTGAGAATACCGAGGATGGAGAATGTACAAGCAGACGCACTGGCCCGACTAGCATCAGCTACTCGTACCGAGCTGCGAAGAACGATACCAATTGAAGTATTGGAAAGTCGGAGCATAGATGAAAACTTGACGATGAATGTTATTACCTTTGATTTAGGACCATCTTGGATGGATCCCATCAGGATATATATTGAAGAGGGAGGATTGCCAGAGGATAAGCTCGCTGCTAAAAAATTGAAGTATAAAGCTGCTCGGTATGTATTAACTAATGGTATTTTATATAGACGAGGAATTATGGCAGGTTTGCAGAGATGTGTACATCCTTCCGAAGTGAAAGAATTGATTAAAGAGATCCATGAAGGGTCTTGTGGAGCTCATGTAGCAGGTCGAACACTTTTACAAAGGGTAATGACTCAAGGATACTATTGGCCAACGATGAGGGCTGATTGTATAGCCTATGCTAAGAAATGTGATAAGTGCCAACGTTTTTCCTCTATCCGACGAACTCCACAAGCATTGTTGACACCCATAACTTCCCCTTGGCCATTCGCCATGTGGGGAATTGATTTGGTGGGACCATTGCCGACCACCCGAGGAAGATTTAAGTACCTCGTCGTCGCAGTAGACTATTTTACTAAGTGGGTAGAAGCTGAACCCCTCACTGACATGACGTACGAGAAGGTATACCGGTTCGTTTGGAAGAATATCATCTGTCGATATGGTCTCCCTCATGCCTTCATCACAGACCATGGAACCCAATTTGATAAAGAGGAATTTGCTGCTTATTGTCATCAGTCGAACATTTTGAAGGTCCATTCAGCACCAGGCCATCCTCAAAGAAATGGACAGACTGAAGTGACGAATAGAACACTGCTGAATGGTTTGAAGAAAAGGCTAAGTGAAGCTAAAGCTAACTGGATTAACGAGCTACAATCAGTATTGTGGGCTTACCGAACAACTCCCCGAGCAGCGACTGGAGAATCACCATATATGCTGGCATTTGGAAGTGAGGCTGTAATACCTGCCGAGTTAGGTCTCCCAACACACAGAGTGTTGAATTTCAATTCCCCAGTCAGCGACTTGATGAGAAGACTGGATTTGGATATGCTCGAGGAAGTAAGAGAAGAGGCAGCCATTAGGAATGCTTCTTACCAACAACGCACAGCTCTGTTCTACAATAAAAGGGTGAAGAAATGCGATTTAAAAGAAGGAGATTATGTGCTAAAGAAGGTCATTCAGAAGCACAATAAATTGGAAGCAAATCGGCATGGACCTTACCGAGTTACAGAAGTCGTTCGACCAGGAACTTACCGAATAGCAACTCTAGAAGGAGAAGAATTCAAGAATGCTTGGAATGCTGAACACCTTTGCAAGTATTATCAATGATATAAAATGTACAATGGTTCCATCAATATGAATAAAACGATGATGTTTTCACCCTTTTCCTCTCCTTTGTTTGAAAGTTTTTTGGGGAATACTAGTGTTGTACACTACACTGCTCGACAGCAAAAAGAAGACGATAGTTCGAAAGAACCAAAAAAAAATATATATATATATATATATATATATATATATATATATATATATATATATATACTCCTTTGTTTAGGAGGCGTACACTAGCGTGACCAACTAAGGTTGGTAAGATAACTAGTGGACAGAAAGTTCGAAAGAACCAAAAAATATACTCCTTTGGTTAGGAGGCGTACACTAGCGTGACCAACTAAGGTTGGTAAGATAACTAGTGGACAAGATAGTTCGAAGGAACCTGATAGTTCAATAATCAACTACGGTTGAGGGAAGAACGATATCATTTTGAAAATAGGCCAACAAGTTGGTCGGAAGGTAAAATCATTCCAAAAAATACAAAGAATTCCAAACTGAACCAAGTATAGTTGGTCGGTGATCAACTATACTTAGTCGACGAGGATAAATTATCGACCATGGTTGGTCCGGCACATTTTATGAAAAAAATTTACCAAGTATGGTTGGTCGGGGATAAAAACCCATAAACTGTAGTTGGTCGACAAACACAATTTAACAACCTTGGTTGGTTGGAAATATTTTAAGCATTTTATACTCATTACTTTATTATTAAGTGATTGAGCAACATTGATACTTGTAATTTTGCTTACTAAGTTGGTTGATGAACAGCATCATATTGTTATCTTTTTAACAGATACATATACACAAATGTAAAAATGTTTGATAAACACAAGACAATCGCAATACAAATTTGCAAACAGAAGATGAAATTCTTTCATTAAGATAAAAATGTATTACAAGCTATACATATGTGCTAATTATTACATTGAAAAACCTATTCTATTGGTTTCTTTCCTTTAGCTTTTGAAACAGGTTCCTCGCCGGCAGGAGGATCTTCTAAACAAAGAGGAGAATTGATGAAATTAATATCTCTGAGCATTCTGACGTTCATCACAGAAGGTGTATCCAAGAGATGTTCTGGACGAGATAATTCAGTCTGAGAATGAAGACTATAGTCGCCGAGATATTTTGAAATTAAACTCCGAGGAATGGAACGAGCTGGGATCCATTCCATGTCCAATTTGAAAGGTGGCACATGCAAATCTAGTAATCCTGGAGCATGATAATCCCATAAAAAATGCCCTTGCTCCAATTTTAGTACACCCAGGACGTTCAACCACCCCTGCTTATAACCTTCATTATTGGCATGTTCAATCCGAGCATCTAAATGAACAAGGGCTTCATTGTATCCTGCAATCCAAAATTCCCTGGGCTGTTTATGGAATTGGAAGGTTAATCTATCCAATTGTTCGTGAAGGCTCCTGGAAAAAACATCTTTATTATTCAAAGCAGACTTCGTTGCAGTAAGTTGATCTTCCAAAGATAGATTTTTCTTGGACATTTTAGATAAAGACCGATCTTTGGCGTTTAATTGGTATGCTTGAGTTTCCAAAGTAGATTGAGTGCGAGCCTCTTCAACATTGCGGCTAAGAACTCTTGATCGACTCCGAGCGGCAACTGGAGAATTTTGCTCCTCGGCAACATTTTGAACAGCTCTTCCTCGCCCATGAGAACTTCTTCCTCGTCCCCGAGCAGTCACAGGAATAACAGATTTTCTTAAGTTGTCCAGTTCTTGCCTTAATTTGGCATTCTCAACCTCTAAGAACGAGAAACCTTCATCGGTAACTTGCACTAAAGCAGTGGAAGACGACGCTGCAGATTCATACTGTGCCAGCTTTTTCTGCAAATTATTGTTCTCTTGTTCCAGCAACTCAGCAATCTGCCTGCAAGCCTCGACTTCACCCTTTAAAGTTCTTTCCCTAACATCGTATCCAGCAAGGATCTTTTTATGGCCTGTTTCAGAAGAAAGTTGTTGATATCTATTTTCATATTCCTTGTGCAAAAAAGCCATTGATTCATTGTGCTGACCTTGGAGATCTTCTAAAGAATAATGAAGTTCCTCAATCAAGTCATAGTAGGCCACATTGTTGGCCACAGCTCGGTCGAGTAAATCCTTCAAGTACCGATAAGCCTCAATTGCTTGTTCTGAGGCATGATGGCCAAGGATGTCAGCAATTTTTGATGTACTAAGGTCTGTATGACCAGCCTTATAATATTCGTGACATTGCTGCATCAGCTTTGTATCATGTGCAGATATCAGTTCCATTCTAGCAACAAACTAAGGATGAGAAAAAGACAACAATCAACAAAAATCAATCATCAACAACAGAGATGAACAAAGATGTATTTTATTAGATCAAAAAAGGATTACATTATTTGATTACAAATAATGAAAGATAGAAATGATACCGAACAACTTCACACCTTTTCCTTGTCTCCCAAGACTTTCTCGGGAGGCTGGGACGAGGAGCTTGATTTCTCGGTGGTAACAGAAACTTGATCTGCAGGAGTTGAAATTTTTTCAGGAGGAGGAGGTGTGGAAGAAATGTCCTCGTTGGCAGAAGATAGAGATGCAGGGACTTGATCACCTATGGCCATAGAAGATTCATCAGAGACAGGCTCATCTTCTTCTTCTTCCATAATTGCTGGAGGAGGACCAGGGAGGTGTAGCTTGAATAGCTCGGAATCATCCTTGATCTTCAATTCCTGAAGGGCAGATACCCAGCCATCTCGAAAGTATTTCAACTTCCCGTATTGAACTTGAGATGTCATCGCAACAATCCCCTTGTCCCATCCTTTATCCCAGCCTGCGCTGAAGGATTTTTTAACTGCGAGTTTTCTTCTCAATTTCTCCGAGGAGAGCTTCGCATCCAATTCTTCTTTTTGGCCCTTGATATCTCGCAGGGCGGACAATTCTTCCTCTGCCTTCCTCAGCTTATCCTCAAGTGCTCCAAAATTCTTGAGCTTGTCGTCATATTTCTTATGCTCGACCTCTAAACTTTTCACTTTATTCTCCAAACTCTTGGAGATCTCAGCCAACTTCACCTTCTCAGCTTCAACTATTGACAACTTTTTCTCCTAAACAGCCTTGTCCTCACTATACTGTTGGCGAGATTCCTTCAAGGATTGGGTCAAACCCAGCAGAGCATCCTCTACACCTGACGAGGAGCTTGAAGCTTTAATAGCTTCATCTTTCTTCACGATGTTGTTAAAATAATTCACCAGCTAAACAAAGGAAAAAGTGACAAGTCAGTGCAAAAAGACAAGTATTCACAGAAAGAAAGGAAATTCAGAGTGTGAGAAATCTACCGAAGCAAGATGACGAGTAGGTAGGGATGTCAGCATATCCCTAGAAATTTTTTCATCAATTCCTTGGACCTCGGGTATGATCCAAGTTTTTACTGAGCTCATTGCAGAGCTCGGAGGAATGATGGTTGGAACACCAACACCACCAGCTGGTAGAGAGGACGCAGTTTCAGCCAAATTGACTGAGGATGATTTCCTCAATCTCCTCAAAGGGACTTCAGCAGCTTCAACCAAGGAAGAACTCTTGGTCGGAGAGATAACAATTATTTCCCCAGGAGCAACCTTCTTGCTCGGAGCCACTGGGGGCTTCTCGGTAGCTTTGGAAGGTGCAGCATCCACCTTCTTAGTCCCCTCTGGGACATCAGTTTTTATTTTCTTGGCCCCAGTAGCAGAAGTAATGTCATCAAATAGAGCAGGAGGAGCTCTTTTCTTGCCCATTCTCTGACTTAAAGGAAGATGAGAATCTGAAGAAGAATCCTCTGGACTTGAAGCTGGCTCAACAGGGCGAGCAGTATAAGAGGTTGTATAACTCTTATACTGAAGCAAATATGATGCAGACCTGATGTGCTCGTCTGCAACGTTCTTATGCAAACCCCAGATAAGTTTTAGATGCTTAATATTAACCTCTGATTCTTTTGGAGTTTTTCTTTTACTATCAACTGCAAACAAACACATAATCAGATATCAGTCATACATTTTGTCAAACATGATAAAAGCATAATTTCATAAGTAAAAGAAATAAAATGAAAAATAAACCTATCCCATTGCCATATGGGGGGCATTTGGGACCGTTGTATACTCCATCTCCAACTAAAGGGGCATATTGCCAATTTTTAATAACCACCCCATGTTCAAAATAATCTCTATTTGAATCAGGGAGGTTAACTACAAGAGCCCTATTCAGAAACCTAGTTTTTAAGTAATAAATATTATCTAGAATGGCCCATTTATAGCAATACATAATTTCAGGGATCCCTATACGAGTCCCATGAGTTAGATTTAATTTGTACACCCCATTAATTATTCTCCATGAATTGGGGGCTATTTTTGCAGGGACAAGATCAAAATACTGACAAAACTCAAGACACAATGGGTTTGGCGGAAAAGAAAATCCACATTCAGCAATGAATAGACTGGGGAACCAATGTCCCTCAGCCAATCGAAAATAATCTAAAGGCTCAGAAAGAACCTCCAGAGTTACCCAGGAAGGAATGGAAAAATCGGAACGAAATTTCTCAACAGACTCCACAATATAAACCATACTGAATAAAAGAGATACAGAAGAAAGGAAGAAGATCTTACAGGAAGAAAGGAGGTATGTTGACAACGAACGAAAACTAGGATGAATGCACAAGAGAGAAAGAGAGAATAGAAAGCTTGAATGCAGGAAATTGGAAAAAGAAGAAGACGGTATGGTTACCTAAGAAGTTTAAATACTTTTCCTTGGGAAGCGGCGAAGGAAATGATTACAAAAAAGAAACTATTGAACTTCCGACGGCTAAAAGGACAAAAATGGCACTAAGATCGAAGCGCTCTTAAAAGTTCGAAAAAAGGCGGATTCGTTGAATTTGGAAATAAATTCAAATACGATTCTCCTAAAACCCAGGAAAATCATTCAATATTGCCATAAACCGAGAAAGAATGTTCCGTACTCCTCAAAGTTCGAAATATGAAACATTGGGGGCTTCTGTTGATACCAAAATTAATATGCTGATGTGGATGAATCATACGAAGACACTTGTCAATCTACGTGGTACAATAACAACGAGGAAGTTCATTTCCTCGACCAACTCATGTTCTCCCCGAGCAACGAGGATATACCGAGGAACTTCAGCACTCCGAGGTACTCTAGCGCTCCGAGGAACTCCTGAGCAACGCGCAACTAAGGCGGTCTGAGCTGCATCTCGGTCGTAGTATTAATTGCCAGAATGTCAACAGTTCAACTATTCATTGAATGTTTATCATCTAGACGCACACGCTGCATTAAATGTATTACCCTTTCATATGTATATCATTTAATGTATCAACCCATTCATGTACAGCCTAAGGGCTATAAATACCTTGTATCACCCTCATTCAAAGGGACCGGAATTTCTTGATTGAACTTGTAATCGAGAATTCCCAAACACTCAGCAATAACATAATAGTGGACGTAGGCCATTCTTATAAGGCTGAACCACTTTAAAAATCGTTGTCTCATTTTATTTATCTGTGATTGAATAATTAGAGTGATCTAATTTTTTACATCAACACATATCTTAGTAGTTTATACTCATTTACTATCCTAGTGCTATTGACTTTTAGTATCACTTGTGCCTTGGGGTTGGGATATGCATTAGTATTTCACTTATAATAAAGGGTGAGGTATTTATTTCATGTGAATGTTGACGGAATGAAATGCTTATTGTAAATGAGTCACATGATTATATATGTTTATATTGAAGATAATTCTTACTAGTTTATGGCGTTGACCCAAGTCGTATAAAACCATTTTCTAGGCATTCATTGACAGGATCCGCAGGATTGAGGAGATTCAAACTTACAACTTTACTAGCACTCCAGTTTTCTTTGCAGTTGATTCTTAGTATATGTTTCTATTGATTTTAGTATTTCAGTTAGCTATTTTTATTCAAATATCATATGGACCTTGAGCCCAAGTATTTTATTTCAATCAGTTTATTTGGGAGTTGAGACTATTTTAGTTTTTTGTGTTGGATGTGTAGATATTATTTATTTGAGTTTTATTTATCATTTATCC
The DNA here is from genome assembly GCA_949130495.1 of Sambucus nigra. Taxonomy (NCBI): domain Eukaryota; kingdom Viridiplantae; phylum Streptophyta; class Magnoliopsida; order Dipsacales; family Adoxaceae; genus Sambucus; species Sambucus nigra. The sequence continues at coordinate 198,722,210 of OX422221.1, read as the reverse complement.
ATCGCATGTTGTGGATGGATTTAAACTGACTTCAAGTTAGTTTTTCTATGCTAATGTTGAGAATAATATAGACTTTTATTGCTCCCTATCTTTGGCATACTGGAATTGCCAACTAGTACGTGGAAACTTAGCGTTGTTACATGACCATAGTCAAATGGGCCCAGGGAGAGCGTTGCTCTTCTCTGGCTGTGGTTTGAAGGATGACCAAAAGTTTGATATTTATAGGATTTCAATTGGAGATTATGGAAGAGTGTACGGGTGATAGGATACGATGTATATGTAATAACCTACATTTTTAATGATTTTTAAAATGGGATTAATTATATTTAATTGTGATATAATTGAAAATTAATCCAGATTTAAATATTACTCGAGAATAAAGTAATATGTGATTTATGTTACTTAGTGATTAAAGTATATACAATTGATTATGACTTTATAAAATTGTCGCGAATTATGTGTACGACAATTATGAGAATTTTGTCGGGAAGCGCATTTGAGTCATGTCGGGATTATAATTTAATGAAATAAAAGTGAAATATTATTATGTCATACGAATAGTCATTTTGATAGCGCAAAAGTGTCCAGAAGGGTTCATATAGTCGAAAAAGTCTACTTGGGTGTTTATTTTGGGTCTCGGGGCACTTTGGAATCGAAAAGACACTCCGGATGGGTATTTTTGTCATTTTAATTGGGAGGTGAATAGTAAACATGGAAATTGGGTTTTATTATATTAGTGAGGAGATTAGAGAACTTAGGTTGATTCACCCAAAAGCAAAGGAAAGGTCTTTGAGGAGAGTGAGGGGTTTTTCCAAGGAGATGAAGAGGTTTTTGGAGCAAACCAAGGGACACCACCTTGTACCACCAACAGCCGCCACCACTGTCGGAAGTTGGCCAAAAAAAGAGAGAAACACCAGTGGACAATCATCCTCAATGGACCAGACCTACGAATTAGAGACAAGTGATTAATTATTGTAAATTTAGCATGTATATTGTCCATGTTAGGTTGTTTAGAAAATTCTGAAAAGATGCATAATCAAAGATGAATTATGGTGATGTTAATCGAACCTTTGAAAGGAGAATGATGTGGGATTTATTTTCTTTTGAGTATAGAATTTAACCCATGAAATTTGGGAATTATTGTTCAAGAAAATCTTAGTTTATATGATGCTCTTGGAGAAATAATAAAATATGAGTTTTGTGGAAATTATGAGAAATTTCATGTTTTGGAAATAAACTAGTTAAATGTTAATTCATTTCTGGAAAGAAGAAATATGTAGGATAAATCTCATGTTTTTGGTGGATATTAATCCATGAAATAAACATCACATGTTGGAGAAATTCATAAAGTTATAGGATCGTTCTTGAGATAACATATATTTTAGATTTTCTGGAAAATATGAAATATCTAAACTTTAATCCAAACTCTGGATGATTATAGGTTGTTTAGATCAGTAGGAATCATTTACATATGTCGCGATATCATTTGGTATGGATTATAAAAATTGTGGGACATTAAAATAGAGGTTTTCAATGATTAAAAGTTGTAGGATAAAAGTTGCAGATTCTGGTCTGATAACTTGGTGATCGATCGATCGACCCTTGAAGCTCGATTGATCGACTAATCGATCGATCGACCCCTGGCCATTGATCGACCAACCTTCCCAAAATTGATGAACTTTTCCCTTTTTAATTCTTGATTTAATCCCAAAACTTTTAGAAATCTTTAATGATTATTATTTGAATATAATGGGACTTAGTGAAGGGAAGTAGGATATACCTAAGACCATGAGAATATTATTTTGGGATTGTGAATGAGGGGAAATTAATGAGTGATTAATTAAACGAGTTATTTTGGAGATTTATATTATTTGGGGTTTCAATCGGATAAATGATAATTTAAGGTTCGGAGCAGTAGTAAGAGAATCATAAATTACCGGTATAACCTTACGTATAATTGGGATTAACCTTAAGAGAAGGAATAAAGGGTTAAGAATGATTAAACGATTATCGAGGAATAAACCTAATTAAAGTGAATTTAATTCGTAGAAATTCGGAAGTCGTGATGACATAGATTTTTAGGACGTGATGTTTACCTACTGAATTTATTTGAGGATTAAATGATCACCATCACGTGGGTAGATAAGTTCGAAAATATATACTTTGAGTATTAAAGTCATAATGGAAAAATGTATAGGGTATTTGGGGTATAAATATACTACGTATGGGATTTATTATATGGGTTGTGCGTAGGCCCTGTGGTTATATATAGGTACGATGAATACCTATTGTTATTATATATATAGGTTAGATGATTACCTATTACTATCATATGGTTGTGTGAATACCTTATTGATGTTATATTTATATAGGTGGAATGTTTATCTCTACTACAGTTTGTTAGGTGTATGACATACCTACTCTGCTTGCTATCGGGGTGGAGCTTTCGCGTTTTGGACGGTCTTATCCTTGTGCGCCCAATTGGGAGGGATTTTAGATTCGTACCCTGGGCATAGGAATTTGGACACGTGCTATCGATGTATATGATAGTTTTGACGGTTAGATATGTGCATGACCCATTTGGCTAGGGAGTATGCTCACGTCCAATATGTTTGTGTTATGTTATATGGTTCGTGAGAGACATTGAATGATTTGTCATCTATACAGTGACATTATGTATCAGGACATGATAGCAGAGTATGCATGCACCGCAGCTGTGACTAGGGAGGTGCCGTATTAGTATATATATATATATAATTAGTGTGATATTATATATATAAACCGTGATGTAATCTACTGTGTGACATTGTAGATATAGAGATGTAATATTCTGTATGAAATTGTAGATTAAAAATATAAGTTGTGATACTGTGTAAGGTTGTAGATAGAAGTAATAAAGAAATCCTAATTTAATTAAGTGAACACTAAATTCCTAGGTTGTAACAAGACTACTTCATATTAAAAAGAAATGAATATGAATAATTATAATAGATATGGTATGGGACATACAAGTTTATGATATGGGTTAGAATTATGTTACTAATTAAGAGGGAACCTTAACTAAGAAGACAATAAAATATGATAGGTGTGCACTCTAGATAAGATGTGACAATTCTCAAGAGAGAGTCGAGAAACTAACATGTACATAGTAAATGCTTAATTGTAATTGTTAAGCACTTTCTATTTTAAAATCTTTTACAATCGGGCTCTGACCTGTTTCCTTGCATATTCTCATCTCTACTATATCTTGTACATCAGGTATCCATCAGCAAGGATGCCCAACATAGATTATGGATGTTCCGATGGATTATGGCTACTGGCAAGGATGCGGATTTTGTATAGACGCTTCTTTTTTTGTGTATTCACTCATCTTTAGCGTCTACTTCATTTAGGTCATGTCGCCCAGGATTCTAGAGGTTGTAATTATTTATGTGTAATACCCCGTATTTTTTACTATATTTATTTTGGGATTAATTAATTAAATTGCGTATTAATTGGAAATTAATCCGGGTTATAAATACTAATGAGATGCGAATTGGTATTTGATTATGTGCATATATGATTATATATGTATCTGGTACTATAAAATTTGTCGTGAGATTTATATACGGCATTTTAGAAATTTTGTTGAGACGCGTGGGACCGCCGCGTCACGGTATATTATTTTGATTAATAAAAGTGAATTTAAAATCTATAATCCGTATGGTCGTTTTGAGTGCGCCATCGCGTCCGGAAGGGTCGAGATAGTCAGAAAACACTAGCCGGGGGTATAGTTTGGGTCCCGGGGTATTTTTAGGCCATACCGGCAACTTAAAAGGGTATTTTAGTAATTTGGTATTTTTGGGTAATTAAAAGTGACGAAAATTGAGAGTTGTAATCTGATAAGGATTGACCCAACCAACCCTTTATTAACCCCATAAGCTACGTAGGTTATCATTTAGTCTTCCAACTCTCCCAAAGCAAACCCTAGCCACCATAGCCTTTTGGAGAAGAAAGCTTGGAGAAGGAGAGAGAGAGAGGAATTCTGCAGAGATTCTTCACCAAATCAACACCAAATCCGAAATCAAACCAAGGCAAGTGATTTATTCCATTTAAATTTCAGAGAATGATTCTTCCATGTTAGATTATTCAAAAACTTTGTATGTTCTTGGAAGATAACGAAAAAAACCCATAAGATTGGAGTTATTAGTTTGAATTTTGGGATATAGGTTGCATGTAGAATGTTACTGGACGATCATATTATGTGAATTACTGCCTTTTGTAATACCAAAAACGGATTTAAGATGAGGTTCATGACTGTTCTTGAGAAAAATCAGAAAAACTAGGTTTTGATGAAGATTGATCCATATGTAGCCTATAGTTGTTGAAATATTGATTTATGGACGTTATTAATATTGTAGGATTGTTATATGACATTAATATAACGTTATATCTGAGAATCATACGTTAGAAATAAGTTTTGGGACGTTTTCAAATCTGCAGAACAAAGCAGTCCGTAGCCATACCTGTTCGATCGATCGATCGACATTCATCAGTCGATCGATCGACTAGATCGATCGATCGATATTCATAGGTCGATCGATCGACCTTCCCAGAATGAGTACAATTTTCCTTAATTTGATTCTAATGGCAGAAACCCTCGGAGAATATGTTTGGAGAACTTATGAATACCCTCACCCTTAAGGAAGACCAGTAGGTGTGATTATTATAGTGGACTTTAATTAGAATGCAATTCGGGGAATTATTCTAGGTTATTGAAATTCGTTGGAGAGGTAACGTTTGGGTTAATAGTGCAAAATTGTGTAATTCGATGAACTAAGGTTTAGAGCATAAGTAAAGACCTTAGGAATAAAGATGCTATATTTGGGAATAATCGGAACCTAATAATCTATTATAGATAGGTTTTAAGGATAAGGGACTATGACGTGAGGCGTGTCGACTATTTAAATTATATATTATCGGATTGCTTGAATTATATAAGTTTGGGATAACGGTATAAGGATGTAGAAAATACCTTATTAATATGGTAATATCTAAGATGTGTGAATACTTAGTATATAGTTTATGTGTATGACATACCTACCATACTTGCTATCACGGGAGGTTGCGTTCGCTTAGGACTCTCTAATCCTTGTGTGCCTACGGGGGGGATATAGACTGGTACCTTGATGAACATAGGTCATAGAAAGACTTATTGTGATATTAATAAGTCCACTGACCATGGGAGCGTAGGTATGTGCGTGACCCATGTGATGGTGACTGTGTTCGCCTCCACTATTTGTGATTTGTGTTATCTGAACTATTCCTGAGAGATTCGGAATATGTGATCCTTATGTACGTGATGTACCGGGATGGATAGCAGAGTATGTGTGCACCATAGCTTAGATTGCGGGGTGCTTGTATCGTATATTTATGATGTGAATAATATACTTTAAATTAACGGAAATCCTCATGTAAATGTTGTAAAAATATTACGGTATTGTTTCAAGATATATATTGAGTTAGCTGATAGTTATATCAATGGCATATTTAGTAACTGAGTTTACGTTAAACCTCTATTTAATTACGAGCGTTGTTATGTTAAATGGAACCGAGTAATATGGGTAGAACCTTTGGCAGTTTAGCTAGTTATGTTGTCAGTTAGCTAGTAATATAGGTCGTTATAGATGGGTACTTACGTTAGGAGTGCACAGTTAGTCGAGAGGTGAGAATTTAATGTGAGTGCACGTCCTAACATGTACTTTGCATTTAATGTTTTAAATGTTTTTAAAGCACTTGGAGGTTTTTAAAATGATTTCCACTTTCGGGCTCTGACCCATTTGCTTTCAAATATATTTTCTTGTAAAACCATTTTAGGTGCCCAGCCACAAGGACACCAAGCATAGGATTCTCATTCAGGTGACGAGCTGTAGCTGTTTGTGGAAGCTACAGGGACTTGCTTTTAGACGCCTCTCTCATTTGGATTCCAGTCTCAGCATCTATCAGTTGTAGGGCATGTTGCCCAATTCTATTAGACATTTTTACATTTCAGTTTTCAGACTCTAGCATGTATTGCTCAGTATTCAGTTTTAGTTATTTATTTCAGTTTACTTATCAGTTGTGGGATTTGTATTGAGGAGTTTTTCCTCCAGGTTTTATTTACATTTTGTGATGGTTATTCGTTTCACTTCAGTATGGTGAATGGTGTTATTTAGTTATTCATTTCTCTTGTTGCATGTTAATCAGATTTAATAAAATTTGGCACTTACTTTTTAAATACTAGGTGGTTAGTAATAATAAAACGTTTTCGTCAGTGATGCTATTAACTGAGCCAACTTGGCATTTTGAATTAATTTTATAAAGGAGTAGCTACCCGGTGTTTAATTAGTCGGGGTGTCACAGGTGGTATCAGAGCATCAGGTTCTAGTGTCCTTTAGGATCTGTACGGATATTATGTTTCCGCTACGTTTTCTTTGATATAGAGCCCTATATTTTAGGACTGTTGTATTCTTTTTGTGCGCTTCGTTCTTCAGCTATATTAAGTTTATGACCGTGAACTTATAAACTTTGTTCTTATTTCAGATGCCTCCACGACGTGCACGACGAGTTCCCAGGAATGCAGTGCCCGAACCCCAGCCCGCTCCAGTTCAGGGCATGTTGAACGCCACTAAGGTTGCAGCTATAGTAGCTCAAGCGGTAAATGCCGCGATTGCCGTTATTCAGTAGGCACCACCACCGGCGCCGGTTGCCGCGCCAGCATAGGTTAATGCATTCCCGTCTTCTTGGGAGCGTGTACGTGATGCTTTTCAGAAAGCGCATCCGCCGGAGTTTGCAGGTAGCTCAGACGTGGTAGTCTCGAGCCAATGGAGGAAGGACATACAGAGGCATCTGAGGATGCATGAGTGCACTGATATTCAGAAACAGGTGCTAGCTACGTTCAAGCTAGTGGGATATGCGTTACAGTGGTGGGAGTCTATTACCACCGCGGAGGAGAGGGATACCCTCACAATTCAGGAGTTCTGGGTGCGGTTCGACCACAAATACTTTCCGTCCGCAGTTCATACAGAGATGAGGAGGAAGCTGATGAGTTTGAGGCAGGAGGTCAAGACAGTGGCCGAATATGAGGCCGAGTTTACTAACCTGTTGAATATCGTTCCAGACGAGATTCCAACAGAGAAGAAGAAGATAGAGAAGTTCACTGATGGGTTGAATTGGAGGATCCGTCAGCATCTGCTAGGGAACCTATCGTTGGCCACGTATTCTGATGTGGTTAACGCTGCACTATTGCACTGCCAGGACCACCGTTTTCATATGGCCGAGGGCAAGCGGTCAGGGGAGTCTAGCCATCAGGGCAGGACTGGAGGACATGGTGCCAGCGGGGCACAGACCGGTCAGGGGCAGAGACAGACTGAGCAGGGTACCCAGCAGGGGGATAATAAGAGGTTCCGGTCAGGGAACTACAGGCAGGGACAGGGAGGTTTCCGCCAGGGCCATCAGGGTCCAAACGGCCATCAGGGCCAGCAGGGGCAGAATGGGCAGCAGTTCCATCAGGGCCAGCAGGGCCAAGGGAGGAATGGTAACGGCCACCAGGGCCGGGGACAGCAGGGGCAGAGGGGAGGGAACTTCCCAGGGAAGTGCTTTACTTGTGGCAAGACTGGCCATAAGAAGCAGGATTGTCCTGATAGGGGCAGGGCCCCACAGCAGCAGCAGCAGGGTGCTCGCCAGGAGCCACAGAGGCCTATGTTTCCCGCCGCTCTTCCTGCACCGCCACAGATGCCAGCATTGCCACCCATTCCAGCAGTCCCAGCTCAGCAGGGTCAGCTACAGTATGGACGTGTCTACAACGTTCACCAGGCTGCAGTTCCACAGGCACCGCCCGCGATCGAGGGTACGTTTCCTATCTATGGCACTATGGGTCGGGTGTTATTTGATACGGGTGCTACACATTGTTTTATTGCTACACACTTCGTGAAAGCTCTAGGATTGTTAGCTACGGCAGAGAGCACAGTGACGTGTGTCGACTCACCATTAGGGAGTGGGTCACTTATTTTCTTTATATGCCGGGGAGTCGGGGTAGAGGTTGGTGGTTTGGTATTGCCTGCAGATATGTTAGTGTTAGACATGCATGTTCACGATGTGATCATCGGTATGGATTGGCTCGTATCATATAGGGCCATGATTGATTGCTTCAGCGGGAACATTGTTTTTGCCATTCCGGGGCAGGAGATGTTTATAGTGGCGATGCCTCGCCCAGAGGGAGGATCGACCACTCATCTGTATTACATAGAGGAGGATACCTCTAAGGAGGTTGTGATTCCTTTGGATTCGATCCCGGTTGTCAGGGAGTATTCAGATGTGTTTCAGGAGATACCAGGCTTACCACCCAGTCGAGAAATAGACTTCGTTATTGATTTGCTACCGGGTACGAGACCTATAGCACGTGCACCGTACCGTATGGCTCCAGCTGAGATGCGAGAGTTACGGGATCAGATAGAGCAGCTGTTAGGGCAGGGCTTTATTCGCAGGAGTACCTCACCTTGGGGCGCTCCAGTTTTGTTTGTGAAGAAGAGGGATGGTTCACTGAGATTGTGCATGGACTATCGAGAGTTGAATAAGGTCACGATACGGAATAAGTATCCGTTGCCTCGAATCGATGACTTATTCGACCAGTTGAGAGGATCTTCTTTCTTCTCAAAGATTGACTTGAGATCAGGATACCATCAGTTGCGTATCAGGGAGGAGGATGTCTCGAAGACTGCGTTCTTGTCGAGATATGGTTCTTACGAGTTTCGGGTTATGCCTTTCAGCTTGACCAACGCTCCAGCAGTGTTTATGGACTTGATGAACAGGGTGTTCATAGATTTCCTATATCAGTTTGTCATTGTCTTCATTGATGACATTCTAGTCTACTCTCAGACAGAGGAGGAGCACGCCGAGCATTTGAGGCAGGTTTTGCAGACACTTCGTCAGAACGAGCTGTATGCAAAATATGAGAAGTGCGGGTTTTGGCTGAAGGAAGTCCAGTTCTTGGGTCACATTATTTCCGACCAGGGAATATCTGTCGATCCGGGGAAGGTATCAGCGGTGAGGGAATGGGGACAGCCCACGACACCAACAGAGATTCGTAGTTTCTTGGGCTTAGCAGGATACTACAGGAGGTTTATTCGGGGTTTCTCGGAGATAGCAGGTCCTTTGACACATCTTACTCGTAAGGGTGTGCCATATATCTGGAATGATGCCTGTCAGTTGGCATTCGATGAATTGAAGGACAAATTGACCTCAGCACTTGTGTTAGCATTGCCGAGACCGGGAGTTGAGTATTTGGTTTACACCGATGCGTCTTTGCAAGGGCTTGGAGGTGTTTTGCAGCAGGAGAGACAGGCCATAGCTTATGCTTCCCATAAGCTTAAGCCTCATGAGAAAAATTACCCCACACATGATTTGGAGTTAGCAGCAGTGGTATTTGCCTTACGGATTTGGAGGCACTATCTTTTGGGGGAGAAGTTTCAGCTATTCACGGACCACAAGTCACTACAGTACCTGTTCACGCAAAAGGAATTGAATATGCGGCAGCGTAGGTGGCTTGAGTTTGTGAAGGACTACCAGTTCGACATCCAGTACCACCCGGGTAAGGCTAACGTGGTAGCAGACGCGTTGAGCTGCAGGCCAGCAGATGAGGTGGCAGAGGTGTGGAAGGCTAAGTGGAAGGAATTGGGACACCAGGATGCAGTGGCCCGATCTTTCATGTCTGTGATGACCGTTACACCGCAGATTGTCACGAAGGTAGTACGGGCACAGGCCGATGACTCGTTCTGTCAGGAGCAGATAGTTCGATTACTTGCAGAGGGAGCCGAGTCCTATATCGTTAGCTCAGACGGGGGATTGCGCTTCAATGGGAGGTTGGTAGTTCCGGAAGGGGAAGAATTGCGGCACGATGTTATGGCTGAGTCGCACGGCTCACGGTTCGTGGTACATCCCGGAGGGGACAAAATGTACCAAGACATGAGACGGCAATATTGGTGGAGCGGTATGAAGAGAGATATCGCTGAGTTTGTCTCGAAATGCGCCACTTGTCAGCTTGTAAAAGTGGATCATCAGAGACCAGCAGGATTTCTACAGCCGTTGGAGGTTCCGGTGTGGATGTGGGAGAGCATATCCATGGATTTTGTCACGGGGTTGCCTACGTCGCAGAGGGGTCACGACTCCGTTTGGGTAATTGTGGACAGGTTGTCCAAGGTCGCTCACTTCTTACCCGTAAGGACTGACTACACTACGGGACAGTATGCCCAGCTTTTCATTTCAGAGATTGTGAGACTTCACGGTGTGCCCCTGAATATCGTGTCTGACAGAGACAAGATATTTGTTTCGAGGTTTTGGGAGAGTTTCCAAGAGGCCATGGGCACGGAATTGCGGTTGAGTACGACTTATCACCCGCAGACCGATGGGCAGACAGAGCGCACCAACCAGATGTTGGAGGACATGATATGCATGTGCATTATTGACTTCGGAGGTGGATGGGAGCAGTACCTTCCACTGGTGGAGTTTGCTTACAACAACTCCTATCAGTTCACGATTGGCATGGCTCCGTTTGAGGCATTGTACGGCAGGCCTTGTCATTCCCCAGCATGTTGGTTGGAGGTGGGGGACAACAAATTACTTGGGCCAGAAGTGATCCAGGATACTTCGGCAAGGATTGAGTTGATTCGGAGTCGCATTCGGGTAGCTCAAGACAAGCAGAAGAGTTATGCTGATGCGAAGAGATTTTTCAGGGAGTTCCAAGTAGGGGACCAGGTTTTGCTCAGGGTATCTCCGATGAAGGGGATTATGCGATTCGGGAAGAAGGGGAAGTTGGCACCGAGGTATGTGGGGCCGTTTCCTATTATTGAGCGAATCGGACCGGTTGCGTATAGACTCGGGTTACCGGAGCATTTGCATCGGATTCACGACGTGTTCCATATTTCCTCGCTGAGGAAATACCTTAGAGATAATTTGGCTCATTCTCACATTGCTGTGGAGGACATCGATCTCCAGCCGGATAGCTCTTATGAGGAGGGGCCGATAGCTATTTTGGACCGAAGCGAGAGGAAACTGCGGTCAAAGATAGTCCCGTTAGTGCGTGTTCAGTGGCGACATCACAAAGTCGAGGAGTCCACATGGGAGCGCGAGGATGAGATGCGCGAGCGTTATCCAGAGCTGTTTTTAGAAGGTACTTTCTAGTTTCAAATTTCGGGACGAAATTCAGTTATTAGGGGGGAAGTATGTAATACCACGTATTTTTTACTATATTTATTTTGGGATTAATTAATTAAATTGCGTATTAATTGGAAATTAATCCGGGTTATAAATACTAATGAGATGCGAATTGGTATTTGATTATGTGCATATATGATTATATATGTATCTGGTACTATAAAATTTGTCGTGAGATTTATATACGGCATTTTAGAAATTTTGTTGAGACGCGTGGGACCGCCGCGTCACGGTATATTATTTTGATTAATAAAAGTGAATTTAAAATCTATAATCCGTATGGTCGTTTTGAGTGCGCCATCGCGTTCGGAAGGGTCGAGATAGTCAGAAAACACTAGCCAGGGGTATAGTTTGGGTCCCGGGGTATTTTTAGGCCATACCGGCAACTTAAAGGGTATTTTAGTAATTTGGTATTTTTGGGTAATTAAAAGTGACGAAAATTGAGAGTTGTAATCTGATAAGGATTGACCCAACCAACCCTTTATTAACCCCATAAGCTACGTAGGTTATCATTTAGTCTTCCAACTCTCCCAAAGCAAACCCTAGCCACCATAGCCTTTTGGAGAAGAAAGCTTGGAGAAGGAGAGAGAGAGAGGAATTCTGCAGAGATCCTTCACCAAATCAACACCAAATCCGAAATCAAACCAAGGCAAGTGATTTATTCCATTTAAATTTCAGAGAATGATTCTTCCATGTTAGATTATTCAAAAACTTTGTATGTTCTTGGAAGATAATGAAAAAAACCCATAAGATTGGAGTTATTAGTTTGAATTTTGGGATATAGGTTGCATGTAGAATGTTACTGGACGATCATATTATGTGAATTACTGCCTTTTGTAATACCAAAAACGGATTTAAGATGAGGTTCATGACTGTTCTTGAGAAAAATCAGAAAAACTAGGTTTTGATGAAGATTGATCCATATGTAGCCTATAGTTGTTGAAATATTGATTTATGGACGTTAGTAATATTGTAGGATTGTTATATGACATTAATATAACGTTATATCTGAGAATCATACGTTAGAAATAAGTTTTGGGACGTTTTCAAATCTGCAGAACAAAGCAGTCCGTAGCCATACCTGTTCGATCGATCGATCGACATTCATCAGTCGATCGATCGACTAGATCGATCGATCGATATTCATAGGTCGATCGATCGACCTTCCCATAATGAGTAAAATTTTCCTTAATTTGATTCTAATGGCAGAAACCCTCGGAGAATATGTTTGGAGAACTTATGAATACCCTCACCCTTAAGGAAGACCAGTAGGTGTGATTATTATAGTGGACTTTAATTAGAATGCAATTCGGGGAATTATTCTAGGTTATTGAAATTCGTTAGAGAGGTAACGTTTGGGTTAATAGTGCAAAATTGTGTAATTCGACGAACTAAGGTTTAGAGCAGAAGTAAAGACCTTAGGAATAAAGATGCTATATTTGGGAATAATCGGAACCTAATAATCTATTATAGATAGGTTTTAAGGATAAGGGACTACGACGTGAGTCGTGTCGACTATTTAAATTATATATTATCGGATTACTTGAATTATATAAGTTTGGGATAACGGTATAAGGATGTAGAAAATACCTTATTAATATGGTAATATCTAAGATGTGTGAATACTTAGTATATAGTTTATGTGTATGACATACCTACCATACTTGCTATCACGGGAGGTTGCGTTCGCTTAGGACCCTCTAATCCTTGTGTGCCTACGGGGGGGATATAGACTGGTACCTTGATGAACATAGGTCATAGAAAGACTTATTGTGATATTAATAAGTCCGCTGACCATGGGAGCGTAGGTATGTGCGTGACCCATGTGAAGGTGACTGTGTTCGCCTCCACTATTTGTGATTTGTGTTATCTGAACTATTCCTGAGAGATTCGGAATATGTGATCCTTATGTACGTGATGTACCGGGATGGATAGCAGAGTATGTGTGCACCATAGCTTAGATTGCGGGGTGCTTGTATCGTATATTTATGATGTGAATAATATACTTTAAATTAACGGAAATCCTCATGTAAATGTTGTAAAAATATTACGGTATTGTTTCAAGATATATAATGAGTTAGCTGATAGTTATATCAATGGCATATTTAGTAACTGAGTTTACGTTAAACCTCTATTTAATTACGAGCGTTGTTATGTTAAATGGAACCGAGTAATATGGGTAGAACCTTTGGCAGTTTAGCTAGTTATGTTGTCAGTTAGCTAGTAATATGGGTCGTTATAGATGGGTACTTACGTTAGGAGTGCACAGTTAGTCGAGAGGTGAGAATTTAATGTGAGTGCACGTCCTAACATGTACTTTGCATTTAATGTTTTAAATGTTTTTAAAGCACTTGGAGGTTTTTAAAATGATTTCCACTTTCGGGCTCTGACCCATTTGCTTTCAAATATATTTTCTTGTAAAACCATTTTAGGTGCCCAGCCACAAGGACACCAAGCATAGGATTCTCATTCAGGTGACGAGCTGTAGCTGTTTGTGGAAGCTACAGGGACTTGCTTTTAGACGCCTCTCTCATTTGGATTCCAGTCTCAGCATCTATCAGTTGTAGGGCATGTTGCCCAATTCTATTAGACATTTTTACATTTCAGTTTTCAGACTCTAGCATGTATTGCTCAGTATTCAGTTTTAGTTATTTATTTCAGTTTACTTATCAGTTGTGGGATTTGTATTGAGGAGTTTTTCCTCCAGGTTTTATTTACATTTTGTGATGGTTATTCGTTTCACTTCAGTATGGTGAATGGTGTTATTTAGTTATTCATTTCTCTTGTTGCATGTTAATCAGATTTAATAAAATTTGGCACTTACTTTTTAAATACTAGGTGGTTAGTAATAATAAAACGTTTTCGTCAGTGATGCTATTAACTGAGCCAACTTGGCATTTTGAATTAATTTTATAAAGGAGTAGCTACCTGGTGTTTAATTAGTCGGGGTGTCACATTATGTAAGCATTGTGGATGTTAGTTTTAATTTGTGTAAATGTTATAATTTAATTGGAGAGTTAGTCATGTCACATTTATTCTTGTTGTAGTTAATTCAGTTGTTAGGTGTTGTTGCATATTATTATTCAGTGTCGTGGAATGGTTTTAATTAAATTAAAAATGGAAAAAGGTTTTGACAATTAGATTAATTAACTATTAGGTTATTAATAAGGAAATTATTTTTCGATAATGATGCTGAGAATGAACCAACTGGATATTCTGATTTAATTAAATAAAGGAATGATCACCCGATATTTAATTAGGTGGGTTGTTACAATATACGCTATTAACCATCCCCAGTCCCATATCTAGAGATCACCAAAGCCACACATATTTTCTAGTCTCATACTTAAGAAATACCCAACTAGAAAATAACATATTTTGTAATACCATACTTAGGTAACAATAACCATGCATGATCTACATACAAATTTAGTATCCCATCTCCCACGTATGAACCCAACAAAAGCTAAGGTATACAACCCGATAATCCCAATGATATTACAGTTTTAGATATATTAATTACAATAATGATTCATTTTCTAAACTGAGGTCATCTTCCATTATTTCATATTTGTTCATGCCCATTTAAATGTGAATTACATTAAATTCATTATTTTATTTATAATTCCAACAGCGTATTTCACCAAGTTAAATGATTTTAATATTGAATTTCATGTGATATTTCATCAATTTAAAGCACATATCAATTTAAGCATACAATTTAGCAATTGTAACAATATGTTCAACTTTGCAACCATTACTCACCCTTTATCAATTTTATAAGCTTTTAATTATCAATTATCATGTTAAATTCCAATTTTGAACTTAAGCGTAGTAATCCTGCAGCATAGTTGATTAGGAGCACATCGAGTGATCATGTAAGGACACTATCGTTTTTTGGTTTCCCACCACAATATAAAAATCCAAAACTTTTACAACACTTGTTTTATAATTATAGCGGTGAGCTCGGGTATCGAATCCATAAAGAATGTTTCTAGACATTAATTGATTTATTTGTTTAGGAATAAAAGTGTAAAAGATAATGATTGTAATAAATGATTAATCAAGTCACGTATTTAAACAAATATGAATCCAAATGAGTAAACAAATATAGATTGATAATAATATCCCTCACCTCGGGTTAATTACTTACTATAAATGGTTATGGGAAGAAAAGTATTTCGGGATTAAATCTCATTTCATCAATTAATAAAATCTAGTGTCGTCACCTCTTAAATTCTCATAAAAACTTAATCGATTTGGACATCAACAAATATTTCCAAGATTACAGATGCAAGGTCATATTTATGGAGCATACATGATATACATAGTTAAATTTTCTAGGTGTAAAATCAAGAACAATATAACCCATTAAATCTAGTCTAATTTATAACCAAACCAAGCATCCATACTAATGCAATGTGAGTTCAATCAATCTGAACCTAAACTAAATCAGCTAGATGCATCTTAAATGACATGTATTGAAATGAAGGTTATAAATAAGCATGTAACACAAATTATCAAAACAAGAAAACTAATTACTAATGCTTGAAATAAGAAATGAAACTTATATTAATAAGGAAGATGATGAATAATGCACTTACAAAACCTTTTGAATCAATCCCTAGGAGAGACAATATCCTCCTCAAAATATCCCTCTTAAATCTTATAAATCCCTCTGAAATAACCCCCCCCCCCCCCCCCCCCGCCGCTTTCTATTATACCCTTAAATGAAAATACAAATAAAAAAACGAAAATAACCCAAAAAAAATCTTTATGAAAGTGTACAGTAATTCTAGGTCGACCTCTGATAAGGGACTAGTCGACTTCATATTAAAAATAAGTGTTGGGTTGTTGGCAGTACTCTTCTCACTCTGATCCAATTCTTAAATGTCGTACCAAAAAGGCTATAAAATCTTCATACGAACTCGGAATGATGAAAGGTTAGAATCCATGCGAAGATAATTCAATTATATACATGTTGGTTCTTTGAAACCCACCAAATTGTGAAGTATAAAAGTACTAAATTACCCTTGAAGTTGAAGAACATACTGAGACATTCCGAAAATGACCATAACTTCCTCATTCGGGATTAGAATAACGCGCGGTCAGTGGCCACGTGAAAATAATTTGATGATATACATGTTTATAATTTTATACCATCCAAAATTTGGAGTTTCAAAAGACCAAATTGACCTTAAAGTTGCATCTTGTAATGAAACGTTCTCAAAATATATCCTACTTCACACTATGGATTCATAATACCTATAAAAGATCAATTATACCTCATAAAACATTTAAACAAAAAGAATATTGGTTATCCAGTATATGAGCTTAAACATTGGAATTAACAAACACGAGAATACTGGAATGTGCTAGCATGAAGGGAACTAAATGCAATATTCTTGACTAATCACACCCCCTAACTTACACATTACTAGTCGTTAGCAATAAAGATGAATGAAAATGATTAAAATATGTAGACCAACCATAATAGACACACACACACACACACACACACACACATACAAATAATAAAAAGCCACTTTCGTAAGGAACATGATTGCATTTAAAATATGCAATAAACCGTTAACCCCCTAGATTATCCTAGTGGACGAGTGTTGTCTCGTGATGGCTTTCAGGGATGAAGCCCACAAACATCAAGTTTTCTCAAAAGTATGCCCAAATAACAAATAAGATAACCTTAATAACGAAAAGGATTTCAACAAGTTATTAATAAAGCAAATGAGAATTTACTTAAATGTTCCTTAATTAACATTATTATAAAATTTTCTTCACCATTGAAACCTTAAATGTGGGAGGAAGAGAGAGAACAAGAGAAAATTTTGATTTGTCAAAACTTTTATTATCCGGATAAAAATTAAAGCATGCTTGTATCTAACCTCTTCGTGACACTCAAAAAACAAAACACCTTGAATGGGGCGTAACACACACGGGACATGCGGGCATAATGAGTAAATGTAAAAGGAAGCAAGATCGGGCACATGTCATTAATGAAGAAAGATATATATAAATTGAAAAATGAAATCTCGTGAAAGGTACCATTCATTAAAGGAGATGAAATGCACTTTAAGATATTATCATAACTATTTAGACTTTTGAATCACATTCACCTTAGGATCATATAGGACTTTAAAGGGTTATAATGAAGGTTTAGGGTTAAGGTTACGAAAAGAATGGTATATTTCAAGATTCGAAAGGTTTGGGGAGAATAATCGAGATAATAGAAACTCGTGGGCAATTTTAAAATTAGAATATAAATTTATGACAAGCAATGGATATAACATTATAGTATGACTTACATTATTTTCCCTAATAAATATGAGATTCTTAATTTTTTTCAATCCCATTCTTTTTCCTAATTTCCTTTCCTTTTCCTTTTATTTTCTTTTATTTCTTTTTGACTCATTTTCTAGAGAATAAAATCTAGCTCGTATGCTTAATTGCAATCATGAGACAAAAACACCATTGAATCTTGAGTATCATTCGAAGCAAATGTATAAAAGGTGAATATATGGTCTAAAACTCAAATGTGGAGTTAGTAATGGGATTTTTAGTTTTGAAAGGAAACGCTAATATTTAAGCTCAAAGGAGTTGACTAGGGAAACATATAAGGTGAGATCAAGATCAATATGGGTGTTAAATGACAAATAGGCCCTATAATGCTTTTATAAAGTTCACGCAATTCTCGAATCTAAACAACTTTGAAAATTGTGCTCAAGTAACACATTTCATATGTGAACTCAATTAAAGAATGATTAATGAAAGAATAATGAGATTAGAAAAGAATTAAATGTTTTCAAGGAAAGATAGAGTAGTTGTATAAACACTCATAATTTGAAGAAAAATGCAAATCTCGCCCGGTTAAAGTGCATACAATGTATGAAAGATAACCAAGTTACAAAAATCTTAAACCAAGATAATGCACATGTTCTCATCGCTTTAAAGTTTAATTCACGAAGTTTTTCAAAATATCAATGATTTGAGGACTAATGTCTAATAACTTCTAAAATTAAGAACATACGTCATTGAATTATCTATTAGATTGGGCATTTATTGAAATTTATTCTCGAAAAAAAAGGCAAAACAACCAACAATGGAGAAAAACGGAGTAAATAATTTTCAATTTTTTACAACAAAAGCATGTTTAGTAAGAACATGTGATCAAATCAAAGAAACTCTAATGAATGGGAAGAATATCCCTAATCCTCTAACTTAAACCTTGAATTGTTCTCAATGTGAATCAAAAACCAAGTGAAAGAGAGGAAAAGAGTGATATTATCCAAAATGAATCAATCTTCGAAAAGTACAAGTGAAAAGATTCTAAAAAATATCTTAGTACTAAGCATAAAGAAAGAACAAAACTTTTTAACTAATCACACTAGACAAAAAAAAAATCAAACTACTATGTACAACTAATAATTTTAACTTCTAATTTACTATACCCTAGAGGTTGAAATTTTTTAGAGTCCACTCATAAAATCATTTGACTTTGGAAAATTGATGGGTGTGCCCTTTAAAAATCATGCCTCTGGAAAAATAGGAATTTTGTTTGAACAACACAAGGCATGTGTAAGGCCAAAGAAATGAACCATCACCAATTAAATATTTTTGAAAGATGATTGGGGGGGGGGGGGGGGGGGGTACATTGAGCGTGCAACAAGTACACATGGGATCCAACAAAAACTGAATTTTCTCACAAAGATTTTGCAAACATAATGGGAGGTGGGGCACATGAAGGCATCATTAGAATATTTAATTTTAACAGAGATAGGATCATTTTCAATGCAATTTTATTGTTGGTTTACTAAAGATGAAATAATATCATTGCAAATGGATACTACATCCATTTCTTCCCGCATGTTCATTCTCTATTAGGCCTTGGGAAATCATAAGAGAAAGTCATTATTGGTTTAAAATAATAAATCCAAATCATGCTCCTAACAATGACTTTCCTCTTGATAAAACTTGTCAATTTTTTTTGATTTTTTGACTTACAAAAATGCCCAAATGAATTAAATGGTAGGGGAAGTTCACCAAAAAGACTAATTTGAGAACTATTGTACTAAACCTTTTCATAATTATTAGTATAACAATTCTGAATATTGTTGTTATAATATTTTAGAGAACTACTATCACATTTCAATATTGTTATTATAAGAATTTTAAGGGATTTTGTCATGAGAATAATGTTTCCAAATCTCCAAATAATTAGTTTATTTTATAAGTACTCACCAAAAGTCATAAACATTTTAATTTCCTCCTTTTGCAAGTATTCACCCAAATCATAGGCTTTGGGTGACTTTGAAAATTATGCGAATGATAAAATTGTGAACCATTACAATCATCAAAAACTCAAGAGTAAGATATGCTTACCCAAAATGTCTATTTGATGCAAATTCCTCAAAATCATGCACGACCTAGAATTCAAGCATTTCTTGGAGCTCAAATGTATAACTATAAAAAACACATTAAAAATATAGAAATACAAAAATATAAGAAAAACACTCCCCGACAACATCACCATTATAATTAGGTGAAAATCGTGTGTTCATGTAAGGACGCTACCTTTGTTAGGTTCCCTACCACAATACAAAAACGTAAAATTTTACTGCACTTTATTTATAAGCATAGAGGAGAGTTTGGTTATCGAATCCACAGAGAATGTTTCTAGACATTAATTGATTTATTACTTCAATAATAAAATTGTAAAAGATAAGGGTTAAAAAAAAATAATCTTGGCTTGTATTTAAACTAGGATGAATCAAAATGAGTAAACAAATATAGATTGAGAATAATATCCCTCGCCTCAGGCTAATTAGTATAAATGGTTACATGGGAAAAAAAGTGTTTCAAGATTAAATCGCATTTCATCAATTAATAAAATCTAGAGTCGTCACCTCCAAAATTCTCATAAAATCTTAATTGATTTTGCTGACAAAAAATATCGCCAAGATTACACACACAAGGTTATAAATATGACGCATATATGATATACACCGTTAAATCTCCTAATTGTAAAATCAAGAACAACCTAGCCCATTAAAACCAGTCTAATCCATCACAATATAAAAGCAACCAAATTAATCCAGGGTGAGTTCAATTGATCTCAAACTAAACCCAATTAGCTAGAAAGCTTATTAAATGACATATATTGAAAGAAAAGAAATAAATAAGAAAGTAAAACTAATTGTCAAAGAAAGTTAAGTAATTACCAAATATTGAAAACCTGAATTACAACTTATAATAATGAGGAAGATGATGAATAGTCCACTTGCAAACCCTGGGAGAGATGAGCTCTACCTCAAAATACACGTCCTAAAGCTAATATATCCCTCCAAAATAAAAGCCCTCCCTTTCTCTTACACCCCTAAATAAAAATACAAAGAAAATAAAGCAAAATAACAAAGAATATCTATTTGTGGACATGCAAAGTAACCAGAGGTTGACATCTGGTAAGGGACTGGTAGACCTAGTATTGAAAATAAGCCTTAGGCTGTTGGTAGTCCTCTTCTCACTCCGATCTCTGACACATCGCGTGAAAAGGCTATAAATCTTCATACGGACTCGCAATGATGCACGGTCAGAACCCACGCGAAGATAATTCAATCATCTACATGTTGGTTTCTTAAAACCCTCAAAATTATGCAGTATAAAGTTACCAAATTACCCTTGAAGTAGAAGAACATGTCGAAACTCTTGAAAATGATCATAACTTCCTCATTCGGGATTAAAATGTCTCAGCATCAGCATCCACACAAAGATAATTTGATGATATACATTTTGGTAAGTTTATACCATCCAAAATATGTAGTTTGAAAAGAAAAACTTACCCCTAAAGTTGCATTGTGCGATGAAACTTTTTTTAAATGTATTCAACATCACACTATGCATTAATAATACCTATAAAACCTCAATGATACCTAACAAAACATATAAACCGAAAGAATATATGTATCCAACATATGACCTTAAATATTGTAATTGATGAACACGAGAATACTAGTATATGCAAGCATAAGGAATGCTAAATGCAATATTCATGACTAATCAATAACCTTATTCCCAAAAAGCATGCAATGTTATAAGTATTAAGCCATTTCTCCTTTTGTTCGTTCAAACATAAATAATTAGGTTTCACTTTCCCTAATACGTTTCCTTATCAAATTAAAAAAATACATATAATTAGTGTTTAGGAAATAGTTGATCCATATAGAACTTAAGGACAAAAGTAGGAATATTCTCACCTTAATGTGTACTATCGGAATTTTGGTTCTAGAAAGTCATACACCCTGACTAATTAAATACCGGGTAGCTACTCCTTTATTAAATTAATACCGAATGTCAAGTTGGTTCAGTCTTTGCATCACTGTCGAAAACATTTAATTAATCATTAACCATCTAATATTCAAAATAGTGAATTGCCAAGTTTTATTAAATTAAATTAACATGCAACCAATTAATTACAAACTAACTATACAACATCCACATCATGATCACAATAGAATAATAATGGAATAAAAATGAGTCTGGAGTAATACACCCCTGAATAATCCAAATACTAAATAACTCCGAATACAAAAGTCTGAATAACTAGAAAAGA
Source organism: Sambucus nigra (assembly GCA_949130495.1). NCBI lineage: Eukaryota > Viridiplantae > Streptophyta > Magnoliopsida > Dipsacales > Adoxaceae > Sambucus > Sambucus nigra. Next base: position 198,700,357 of record OX422221.1, on the reverse strand, counting down.
CCAAAACTGAAATAAAACTATAAGTGTGAGAATGCTATCTCTAAATAGAAATGGGCGACATGCCCTAACAGATGAGTAACCCTGAATAGAATCAAGGGAAGAATGTGGAGGCGTATAATACAAAGATCCTGTAACTTCCACGGCAGCTACAACACGTCAATGTAATGGAACTCCTATGCTTGGCGTCCCTGTGGCTGGGCACCTAAGGTTTTACAAGAAAAAATAGATTTGAAAGCAAACGGGTCAGAGCCCGAGGTGAAAATAGTTTAAAAGTATAGCAAGTGTTTAATTACATTAAACAGTAAATATTATATACATTTTAGTTACGTTTTCTCGCATGAGTTCCTCACCCCTCAACTAATGTGCACCCCTAACGTATACCTTTAACCCAACCTAGTTATGTCGCTAACTAACTAGTCTATACCACTTCCTGTCTTCACATTATAATATAGGGGTTTATTCGTATTATTCTAATATATTCAGCATAAATCTTACCTTCATATTAATCATATTATTACTTCAATTATGATATGGATTCTCACATTTTTAATCCCATTCAAAATATCTCAATTATTCACATTGACAATTAATCAATGAGCCAGATACAAACATAAGTATATCATTCTCAATATATATATATATATATATATATATATATATATATATATATATATATATATATACACACACACAAATATATATATACAAATATGGCACCCCTAGGCTAAGCTTCAGTGCACGTATACTCTGCTATCGAATCCCGGTACATCATGTACATAAGAACTACGTGTTTTGAATCGCTCAAGAACCGTTTCAAATGACAAAAATCACACCTATTGGAGGTGAACATAGTTCACATACCCATGGGTCACGTACATACCTACGCTCCCATGGTCATCTGACTTATCAACTCACAAATAAGTTATTCACAACCCTATGTCCTTAAGGTACCTATCTAAATCCCCCCGTAGGCACACAAAGATCAGATGGTCCTTTTTCGAAAGCCAACCTCCCATGATAGCAAGTATGGTGGATATGTCATACACATAAGAAATCCATACACTAGGCCTTCACACAACCTAAGTAATTTTATATCAATATAGGTATTCACACATTCCATCTTATAAGTCTCATAAGTGGTAAGTATATCTCGAACATTCTATGTGATATAAATTTAGCTTGATAACTCTCTCGTCGTATCAATTTGAGTACCTAAACGTATCCCAAATGGTTACTAGGTCTCCTATTAGTTTTTAAGGTTATCTTAGTAGCTTAAAGTCCCTCCGTTACTGTTCCTATCCTTACATCATCATTTATTTTTATTATAGTCTCAACTCTAATGCTTTCTAACTGTACCTCAATCGATAGTCCCTCGTAAGTAATAGCATTCAATTCCATAAGGTAACCATTTTTTCGGGTAACAACTAAGACCCTACTGACCTTAACTAAATCCCACAATACTATATTAATCATACTAAGAATCAGGAGGGTCGATCGATCGAAGGCAAAGGGTCGATCGATCGACATTCTTGAGTCGATCGATTGATCAAGGAAGTGGTTGCCCATAAATTCTTTACACAGTTACAGGTTCTCCAAATTTACACCCCAAATCCTCTATTACAACGTCCCTAACTCTCAACCAAGTATACTACTCAGTACACCAACATGTTTCCACAACCTCTAACGTTTTAGAATCATTAAACCATCAATAATTAATAGTTTCTTGGATCAAAAGTCATAAATATTCCTCTAAACCTAGTTCTTTAAAATTTCTTCAAGAACATGAAATTTCTCAACATAAATTCTTGAATTTGTACACATGGATTAAGAGTTTGTTGTCTCTACATACCAAAATTTCATCTACACGCAAAACCTACCGATATTCAAGATTTAATTCTCCAATTCATGAGATTAATAATATTTCTAGTCTAATCTTTAATTCTAAACTATCTTGGGTATTATAGGTACTGAATTATTGTAAGTTAAATCACTTACCTGGCAATTCAATGTTTTGATCCTTTGATGATGATAAAGGTTGGTTCTCCTTCTCTTTTCGATCACAAATCTGGCGATAGTGGTGGTGTGTGGTGGTTATGGCCTTGGAAACCCTTGGAATTTCTCCTCTCTATTCATGCCTCCCACTCTCTGGTTTTGACAGATAATGGCCCTAGTGGACCTAAGGTTGGATGATAAACAAAACCTAATTTTTGTAGGTAACTATTCATTAAAAATAGAAATGACTAATATACCCCCTCGGGTTGCCAGTTAGGCTTAAAAATACCCCAGGATCCAATCTAAACCCCCGACTAGTGTTTTATAACTATCTCGACCCTTCCGGACACGTTGTCACTCTCAAAATGATCATACAGATGACATAAAAATAAATTTACTTTTAAATCCATTAAATTGGGTCCTGACACGCGCGTCCCAACTTAATTACCAAAAATGTCGTACTTTCAACTCATGACAATTTTAATAAATTCAATAATCACATATTACCATAATCACTCGGTAGTATTCAACATTATCATCATAATCAAATACTAACACTCACCTCACTAGGTATTTAAATTCGGATTAATTTCCAAATAATTATCCCAAATCAATTTAATTAATCCAATGATTAAAAGCAATTTCATTTAATTAAATCTCATAATTAAAAGCCATAAAAATACGAGGTATTACATATTTCCTCCCTAATAACGGAATTTTGTCCCGAAATTTCAAAAGGCAAGGCATACCTGGAAAAATTAGGTATTCTCCAGTACTCAAAACAAAATTCAAAGTAAGGCTCAATCACTGCAGCCCCCCGCTTCACAATAAGATTGTTAAACACTCTCGACACTTTATTAGTTATAGGGTCACACCCCAATAAATTCACCTCACGTTGTGCTCTTACTAAACAACATTCGAATAAGAATAGCCTATACATCATTGTTCGCATTATCTCAATATTATTGGGAGCCCGCACCTCACTTAGTATCAACTCTCGCGTTAATCTAAACACAAAACCCCCATCCTGGGAGGAACCATAGAATTGATGACTACTCTTGTCCATTCTTCGAATATCTGCTCCCGGTGGTGTAATTATTACAAAAGGAAAAAGCCACTTAAGACAGTTGGTGGTTATCCCATTATAGTCATCGGACTCTAACTTCTAACTGATTCAAAACTCTGACAATCCGCTCACCTCTAAACATCCAGAGGAAGGATAGTAAGGTTTATCCACACAAAAAACCTCATTAAGCACCTTGTTTACTTAAAATAGATACGGGTGCTTTCACACAACTCTACCATTAGGTAATATCCTCTCCCCATTACCATATTGTACTTCACTTACTAGTTATACCTATTGTGGAAATGAAATGATCGAAATAAGTACAAAATTACTTTCATACAGCTCCACCAGTCGTCAATCACCTTGCGCCTACTCCTCGGGCTATAGGTGATACAATCTTCTCAAATCGAAATGTTATTCCCACTACTTCCTAATACCCTATATTGAAGGTGGGTTTCAAGGATCTCATCCTAGTTCAAAATAATACTGGGCAAGACCACGTACCGGTGCGTACAATATCTATTAGTGTAAATTACCCAAGGATATAACAATTACTTTCCCTCTAAACAACCTATTCCACACATTCGAAGGAACTCGATACTTACCTAAGGTTGGCAACCCATCAAAGAAATTTACCATCTTGACTCTTCCACTATTGGAATAGTATTTTTTATACGAAATACTCTGGCTGATCATTTTACTCTAGCCCATTTCTATCTATAAGTGATGTAAGTGGAGACTACTTACTATGTCCCGCTCAACACCGACTTTCACTTATAATTTCTCCCATTCAGTGGTACTTAATAATCCTTTCTTCCCTCGACGTATACCCAAAAGTTCTGACCAGTGCACTTTTTGCCACGATGTGCACTTCTGGAATCTTTATACCTTATTGACATCATCATTCTATTTACGTGCAAGTCACGCTTCACATTCAATTGAGTAGGACTCTTCTCCAGATTGTCCATTATAGTTATATATTTGTCTTCTCAAGGGATACCTCCTTTCTAAATGGTTTCCCACTGCCTTTCATTTAAGTTCAGACGTGCTACTCTGATTGGACATGAATATATATGCTGTTGTCCTCCTTTCACGACGCTTCATCCACTCTACCACTACCATTTTGTAATATTGGCCTCACAAGCACAAATTTCACCCATCTCTATGTCACTTCTTTTGGCGATTTGGACACCAGCAAACCAAGTTGTCCATACACCCTATAAGCCATGCAACGTGGATATATCACTTGGTCATTCTAAATCACCCCAGAATTTGAAATTCTAAATCCTCCTTAACAGCATTCCATCCTTCAACCCTCTGTAATAAAACAAAAATTTTAGTACTTCCTCACCACACAAATGGCTCTACTGGCCTTATATCATCATTTACCTTTTAACTTACAGTTATAACTACCTACCTTTACAATGATCGAGGTACGAACTCATGGACAAATGGACAAACATCTCCCTATTATGAACCTTACAATAAGTTTCATGCGTGGGATGTCTCACAAAGCGAAATCCCAATACGGAACCCCCCTAATACACTACTACCTAGCATTGTCGGTCATCGGAATCCTTTAGGCCCTCAGTCCATAACATTTACCCCTATATTCCCATCTCTTGACACAAATGTTACGTCCCCTTCCGCAGCTACACTTAAACAAGGACCTTCCTCCGAAAGACACTGTCACTTAACATCGGTGATAGTCGCATTTCATAAATATCGTGCATATATAATCGGGGCTCTCGAAATCCTGTCCCCAGACATATTACTATGAGTCTTAACTCCCACATATTTAAAGTGTGATATAAAAATTCTACCTTCCTATTACCAAGGCCTGAGCATTAAACATAATAACAAGCTAAATCTTTCCGCTGACAAGTAAACCCAATACACTCCGAATCATATCAGTAAAATCCCTACACATACCGGGATCGAATATCTCGAGACCATTATACCTTTTGAAGTCTCTATAATATATATATACATATACAAAAACATATAAATGTGAGCCCGACCCTCTTGCAGATGGGGTCTTTTCAGAACAAAACATTCTACACTAAAGTAGTAACCCTGATAGACTTGCAATATCCGCACACTATCGATTTAATCATTATTATAAAACCATAATCAAGATAATATCATAATTGTATAACACAACACTAAAATGAGTAATTTCAATAAAGTATATACCACTATCGATACACCCATTCATCCTCCGCGAATAACACTAAAGGTAATCCCACTATACCAGGGAAAAATATTCACGTAAATAATAACGTTGCCGATATACGCACTAAACTCGTCTCTCATGCGAATATAGAAATAATAAAAATGTAGTAACTCGTCATGCCACATAAAATAAGCCTCATCCTCTAAGTATAAAATTCATGCTTCTACCTTGCAAATCGCACTCGTTGCTTAAATGGTTCTTGGATATAACACATTTTTCAGAACCAAACAGAAAATGACAATAACTATTGCCTTTGCTAGGCACTATACCCTTATCCCCTTACTCACTTCGAGAAAATTTAATACATGGGGTTTAACTGACACATACTTCACATATCTCCGGTCATACTGACTATGTTAGGGTTGTCCTTCATTGGACTTTGGTAGTCTAGACTCTGATGGCTACCTATGTTGTTCCCTTATCTTTGATGGCCCTAAGGAACCTGCTACTAGCTTCAACAGCCCTTACTGAATTCACCATCGCTCGATAAAAATTAAACTATCCGAATCATTTAAATGGGGGTCTCCCCCTTGTGGTGATTCACCAACACCATTTTCCCTAGTCTTACTCTCTGACTAAATTATTCGATTCCTGTAGCTCCCCATATGAGGAAGCATTAACATCCATATTGACAAATGCAACATTGTTGTCATCTGCATTGACCGTTCGAGCAGAATTTTCCATATGTGCTAGCAATTCATCTTATCAGTTAATTTCCAACTTTAAAGTCCTCTTCTCCATTGCACATACTTCATCCGGTGGAAGGTTCGCTAATTAGTTAAATTTCTTTTCACAAAGGTACCTCTTCCCAACCCTCTTGTGTGAGTTCACAACAACGTTCGCATCTTATCCTGAACATCTGATGAAGGAACTTGAGGTCAAACCATACCCATGCGCATTATCTTGACAGAAAATTCCACTTTTAAGTCTGGTGGTTGCCTCTCACCATTATAACTCTTCTCTTACGAGCCAAGAAAAAAATTACCCTAAATTTTCACTCTCGATTAGCCACACTCTGAAATATGTCCAAGCTTTTGGATATTTTACCTTCTTTGGCTAACACACGCCATTTTTACATTTTTAGAATTTTCATAATTGGTTCTCTTCAATGTTTCATTTGACTCTCTCCCAATCCAACCATGTTGGGTAAGTCTAATTTGACTCCACTTTCTACTATAGAGGTATCTAAAAGTCATAAGTTGTTCCCAAACCATCTTTATCGTCCTGTCTTTTCGAACCATAATAGGGGTGACCTCAACTACAGTCATCATTCTTTAATATCCCCTATAACCTTAATTGAGCTTTGACTCTTACTGTTCGCCCTACTGCCCTCGCCTGACATATCGCATGGTTCGGCACACGGACACACCCGAATGAAATTAAGATTCACTAATGTATACATTATAGCAGGAAAACAAAATCTCACCAAATAAATCAACAATCCTAAACATAGGGCTCTATATCAAAGAAAACTATGCTGGAAGCATAATAAGCCGCACAGATCCTAAAGGACACTAGAATCTGATGCTCTGATACCACCTGTGACACCCCGACTAATTAAATACCGGGTAGGTACTCCTTTATAAAATTAATACCAAATGTCAAGTTGGTTTAGTCTTAGCATCACTGTCAAAAACATTTAATAAATCATTAACAACCTAATATTTAAAATAGTGAAGTGCCAAATTTTATTAAATTAACTTAACATGCAGCCAATTAATTATAAACTAACTATAAAACATCCACATGATGATCACAAAAAAATAATAATGGAATAAAAATGAGTCTGGAGTAACACTCCGCTGAATAATCCAAATACCAAATAACTCCCAATACAAACGTCTGAATAAATAGATAAGTCCAAAACTGAAATAAAACTGAAAGTCTGAGAATGCTATCTCTAAATAGAAATGGGTGACATGCCCTAACAGATGAGTAACCCTGAATAGAATCAACTGCAGAATGTGGAGGTGTCTAATATCGAGATACTGTAACTTCCACAACAGTTACAACACGTCAATGTAATGGAAATCATATGCTTGGCGTCCCTCTGGCTGGAACCTAAAAAGGTTTTACAAGAAAAAATAGATTTTAAAGCAAACGGGTCAGAGCTTGAGGTGAAAACAGTTTACAAGTATAGCAAGTGTTTAATTACATTAAACAGTAAATATTATATACATGGTAGTTACGTTCTCTCGCATGAGTTCCTCACCCCTCAACTAATGTGCATGCCTAACGTATACCTTTAACCCACCCTAGTTATGTCGCTAACTAACTAGTTTGTACCACTTCCCGTCTTCACATTATAATATAAGGGTCTATTCGTATTATTCTAATATATTCTGCATAAATCTCACCTTCATATTAATCAGATTATTACTTCAATTATGATATGGATTCTCACATTTTTAATCCCATTCAAAATATCTCAATTATTCGCATTCACAATTTAACAATGAGCTAGATACAAGCACAAGTATATCATTCTCAACATATATATATACAAATATGGGACCCCTAGGCTAAGTTGTGGTGCATGCATACTCTGCTATTGAATCCCGGTACATCACGTACATAAGGACTACGTGTTCCGAATCTCTCAGGAACCATTTCAATAAACAAAAATCACACCTATTGGAGGCGAACGTAGTTCACATACCCATGGGTCACGTACATACCTACGCTCCCATGATCAGCTGACTTATAAACTCACAAATAAGCAATTCACAGTCTTTTGCCTTAAGGTACCAATCTAAATCCCCCCGTAGGCACACAAAGATCAGATGGTCCTTTTTCGAAAGCCAACCTCCCATGATAGCAAGTATGGTGGATATGTCATACACATAAGAAATCCATACACTAGGCCTTCACACAACCTAAGTAATTATATATCAATATAGGTATTCACACATTCCATCTTATAAGTCTCATAAGTGGTAAGTATATCCCGAACATTCTACGTGATATAAATTTAGCTTGATAACTCTCTCGTCGTATCAATTTGAGTACCTAAACTTATCCCAAAAGTGTACTAGGTCTCCTATTAGTTTCCAAGGTAATCTCAGTAAGTTAAAGTCCCTCCGTTACTGTTCATATCCTTATATCATCATTCATTTCCATTATAGTCTCAACTCGAACGCTTTCTAACCGTACCTCACTTGGTAGTCCCTCGTAAGTAATAACATTAAATTCCATAAGGTAACCATTTCTCCGGGTAACAACTAAGACCCTACTGACCTTAACTAAGTCCCACAATACTATATTAATCATACTAAGAATCATTATAGGTTTGGGATTTATATTAAACATTAAAGGGGAAAGCTTTCAAAAATGGGGAGGGGTCGATCGATCAAAGGCAAAGGGTCGATCGATCGATCGATCAAGCATGTGTTTGCCCAGAAATTCTTTATATAGTTACGGGTTCTCTAAATTTACACCCCAAATCCTCTATTACAACATCCCAATCTCCTAACCAAGTATACTACTCATTACACCAACATGTTTCCACAATCTCTAACGTTTTAGAATCATTAAACCATCAAGAATTAATAGTTTCTTGGATCAAAAGTCATAAATATTCCTCTGAACCTAGTTCTTCAAAATTTCTTCGAGAACATCAAATTTCTCAACATTAATTCTTGAATTTGTACACACGGATTACGATTTTGTTGTCTCTACATACCAGAAGTTCATCTACACGCAAAACCTACCCATATTAAAGATTTAATTCTCCAATTCATGAGATTAAAAATATTTCTAGTCTAATATTTAATTCTAATCTATCGTGGGTATTATATGTACTGAATTTTTGTAAGTTAAATAACTTGCCTAGGAATTCGATGTTCTGGTCCTTTGATGACGGTAAATGTTGGTTCTCCTTCCCTTTCCAGTCACAAATCCGGTGATAGTGGTGGTGTGTGGTGGTTATGGCCTTGGAAACCCTTGGAATTTTTCCTCTTGAAAATGCGTGTAATATCGATTTAAATTAAATTCGCAAGTTTCCAAGAACCCTTATTTAATTAGCGTCTACTTTTAAGCCAAATAAAATCAACCCTTAAACATGCATTTAAATCAACCCATCAAATATAAAGCATGCGACACAAAGTTAAGGAAAAATCCCCGAAGGGCAAAACCTTTTATTTCTAGAACTTTAAAGAATTTACAAGACCATTGACTTACATACAACCTGATAATCGCCCACAAGTGTAACGCACGGTGTCTTCGGTAAACCTTCAAAGCAACGGCTAGAAACAGTGTGACACAGAAATACCCGCAGGTGTCGGTTCCTATGTCGGCGGCTGGAATTTTCCCTTTCCAGGAGGGCAGCAATGAAGAAGAGAACGGCTTCTCCACAAGGGTTGAACAAACTCAAAGTTGTGTTCTTGGGTTACCAAAAAGATTCACAAAGGTTTGGCAATTGTGTGAATCAAAACATGAGTCTTGGGACTCAAAAAATATGAAGACTAGAGGTATTTGGACTCTCAAAAACGTCTTCTAAAGTCTTGCAAAACAACTCCCCCGAAGTTGGTATTTATAGGAAAAAATATGAAGAGTCCCACGTTCTTAAAACTCTAAAATTCTATCCAACGTACAAAAAAAACAACATTCTTTAAGGAATTTTCTCCATCTTCAAAAGGTCATAACTCCTTCACCGTAGCTCGGATTGAGGTGCCGTTTTTTCCAGTATCTTCGTTGCGGCGAGCTCTTCAACTTTCTAGTTGACCAGACCTCCAAACTATGGATGTGAAATTATGAAAATGCCCTTGAACTCTCCTATCGTGCCTTTTTTCACTGTTTTGACTTCCCTTGCGTACCACTTGCATTAAGTCCCTAAAATCTTGGACCGTGAAGTCGTTGAGGCAGATGTGGGACATATTAATGGAGATGTTGAATGCTTGATTCTTGGAATTCGGATTGAGGCCATCGAGTGACATCTTGAGGTGACGTGCCAAATGTAGCGGCGTACGACATACATAAATGAAACATGTTGGACATGAGAAAAATGTCCTTACAAATCTCCCCCTATGTCTATGCCGGTACATACATAAAAAATCTGAATTATCAAATACGAAATTGCCTATACAAATCTACCCTCCCATGAACCCAAAACTGGAAAAGGTACAAATGAATAGGTCTACAGCGTTTGCTCTTCAATTCTTCAGGAATCATCAAATCTCAAAGCTTTTCTCATCAGGGTGTGAAATCCAATGATAATCCATGTAGTACCTACACACATGAGAAAAAGCAAAATACCAAGTGACATATCGAGTTTGAAATGAGATAATATATGATAAAAACATAAGCAACATCTCAAAAACTCCCCCAAAATTCAAACTCCCCCATAATATGATAATTCTTTCTCCCCCTTTTTATGATGTCCCCAAATAAACAAATAAGAAGAATGAATCAAACAAGCAAAATAGGGGTGTCATGGTATTCCAAACAAGGCATCAAATAATATGACAAACGTGCTCTAGCAAAGAGTTGCTAAAAAAACTTCACAAACTATTTTTGATTTTTCAATTTTTTCGAACAAAAAAAATCTGATACCATTTGGAAAAAAAATGATACAAAAATCACACCATGGATTTAGACTTAAACAACCAAGTCATGGAAACGGAATGAATGGGTGTGAATACATTCGATAGGTAAATCAACTCAATCAATCATATGTGCACGATGCATATGTGTACCCCTAACGAATGAGCATCAAAAGTATCCTTAGGTGTAAAAAATTTGTTGAATTTAGATGACATCGTCTTATGCAAATCAACAAATCAAAGTCAAAGTGATTTCCACACCAATAACGTCCAAAACTAAGTTGCGCATTTTTAAATATCAAGGACGTGCAAACCCGTTTTAAATTCTCCAACCAAACTCCCTCATATATATATATTATTTTAGAGGTAATCTAAATTCTCAAACTTTGGAGAATTGGTGCAAAAACCTAAATGGCCCATAATTGGCATGAATTTCTTTTTATTGCCTTTCAATTTTTTCGGGCTCTTTTAACCTCTTTAGACCTCGGATAATAAAATTCCTCAATTTTTTAGGTCCAATTTAACGGTGGTTTAGTATTCGCAAAGGTAAAATGAACCTTTCGCAGCCCTTCCCCGTTTTTAAAGAAAGCACGCAAACTCACAAAACGGTTTTTATATGCACAATTTCCTTATAAAAAATTATCGCGCTTGGTTCGTTTTAAGGACAGGATTGAAGTGAAAACACCTAACCAACATGTGATAAGACAAGCACAATAATCAAACAAATTCGTGCATGTGTGCAATAAAGGATAAAGTGAGTCAAACATGTAGGAAGTAACACTTAATTACATCTTAATGACTCCAAACATTATAAAGCACAAGGATGAATTGACCTATTGTCTCAAAACACTATCAAATAGTCACATGAAAATAATGGAATGATGTTGTGACTCGATCATCCAAAGTGTTCATCCATAAACGGTGCAACAAAAAAAATCTTTTTGTATTTTTCAAAAATTTTCAAAAAAATATATACAAAAAGTACATGTCACAATGCTAGCAAAAATATATCAAAAAGCATAACTAGCGTATGAAAAACATGCAAACACAATCATCTATATGATATGGCAAGAGAAGAATCATGTGCAAGCAAACGGGAATCAACTTGTCTAAAATCTAGTTCCTCCAAAAGTGATTCCCTAACCCAAATGGATGAAACAGGTCGACAAGGGGTTTTGGGAACCAACAAAATACTAGACTTCGAATTCCTAGGACCTCTTCCAAGATCAAAACAAAATCGCCTAAGGTGACCATTCCTACCACAATATGAGCATGTGTAAACGGGTGGGATGACACCGAAAGTGTGATCTTTTCTAGCGTCCTTGGAATTAGTTGACCCTCTAAAACAAATAATGGGTTTGGCTTTAGCATTAGAAGCATGAGAACGCGATGATCCATTACCATCACTATCAAACCTACTTGAGTCTGTCAAATCATTTTTTAACTTCAAAATTTTTGACTCAAGCAAAGAATTAGACTCTTCCAAATTAAGGGACACCTTCTTCAAATTATCAATTAAAATTAACAGTTTATCACGCTCCCCCTCAATTAAAACAAACTTATTCCTAAGAGTCTTTTCGCGTGCCGTAAAATCATCGATTAATTTTTTATCCTCGACGGCACAAACGGGAACCCTAGAATTTTTTAAGTCCTCCAATTCCTTCTCTAAAACTAGGACTCTCTCATCACTCTTCTTTTTGGCAATTTTTAAAGAATCAAAATCAGTACACAAATTACCAAAGTGCTCACGACAAATATCACTTTGAGTTTGAAACTCTTGCAAATATTCAATCTTACTTTTAAAGAGAGAATTTTCTTTTTCCAAAACTTTAATTCTTTTGCAAAGTTTCAAATTCAAACTTTTTAATTTTTCAGCACGGTCGTGAAATTTTTCAAAAATAGGTTCCTCATTAAATGGGCGTTCCATTGAAAAATTACGATTTTTCATAAAATAGATTTTTAAAAAAATCAATATCACACAATTTTTGCGAAAAATAGGAATACGCGATAAATTTGCGCAACCTGCTCTGGTACCAATTTGACGATGTGAGAAGTCAAATTGTATCAGGAAAAAAAACTTTAAAAATCAAGATCACTCGATAATTTAGAGTAACCCGCTCTGATACCAATTTGAAAACGCGTGTAATATCGATTTAAATTAAATTCGCAAGTTTCCAAGAACCCTTATTTAATTAGCGTCTACTTTTAAGCCAAATAAAACCAACCCTTAAACATGCATTTAAATCAACCCATCAAATATAAAGCATACGACACAAAGTTAAGGAAAAATCCCCGAAGGGCAAAACCTTTTATTTCTAGAACTTTAAAGAATTTACAAGACCATTGACTTACATACAACCTGATAATCGCCCACAAGTGTAACGCACGGTGTCTTCGGTAAACCTTCAAAGCAACGGCTAGAAACAGTGTGACACAGAAATACCCGCAGGTGTCGGTTCCTATGTCGGCGGCTGGAATTTTCCCTTTCCAGGAGGGCAGCAATGAAGAAGAGAACGGCTTCTCCACAAGGGTTGAACAAACTCAAAGTTGTGTTCTTGGGTTACCAAAAAGATTCACAAAGGTTTGGCAATTGTGTGAATCAAAACATGAGTCTTGGGACTCAAAAAATATGAAGACTAGAGGTATTTGGACTCTCAAAAACGTCTTCTAAAGTCTTGCAAAACAACTCCCCCGAAGTTGGTATTTATAGGAAAAAATATGAAGAGTCCCACGTTCTTAAAACTCTAAAATTCTATCCAGCGTACAAAAAAAACAACATTCTTTAAGGAATTTTCTCCATCTTCAAAAGGTCATAACTCCTTCACCGTAGCTCGGATTGAGGTGCCGTTTTTTCCAGTATCTTCGTTACGGCGAGATCTTCAACTTTCTAGTTGACCAGACCTCCAAACTATGGATGTGGAATTATGAAAATGCCCTTGAACTCTCCTATCGTGCCTTTTTTCACTGTTTTGACTTCCCTTGCGTACCACTTGCATTAAGTCCCTAAAATCTTGAACCGTGAAGTCGTTGAGGCAGATGTGGGACATATTAATGGAGATGTTGAATGCTTGATTCTCGAAATTCGAATTGAGACCATCGAGTGACATCTTGAGGTGACGTGCCAAATGTAGCGGCGTACGACATACACAAATGAAACATGTTGGACATGAGAAAAATGTCCTTACACCTCTATACTCATGTTTCCCACTCTTTGGTTTTGACAGATAATGGCCCTAGTAGCCCTAAGGTTGGTTGATAAACAACATGTAATTTTCGTAGGTCACTCGTCATTAAAAATAGAAATGACTAATATACCCCCTCGGGTTGCTGATTAGGCTTAAAAATTCCCCAGGACCCAAACTAAACTCCCAGCTACTGTTTTATGACTATCTCGACCCTTTCGAACACATTGGGCACCCATAATAATCATACAGGTGACATAAAAAGAAATTTACTTTTAAATCCATTAAATTAGATCCTGACATGACTAACACGCGCGTCCCAAGTTAATTAACGAAACTGCCGTATTTTCAACTCACGACAATTTTAATAAATTCAATAATCACATATTACCATAATTACTCAGTAATATTCAACATTATCATCATAATCAAGTACTAACTCTCGTCTCGCGAGTTATTTAAATTCAAATTAATTTACAAATTATTATCCCAAATCAATTTAATTAATCCCATGATTATGAGAGATATCATTTAATTAAATCTCATAATTAAAAGCCATAAAAATACGAGGTAATGCAGAAAGTTGGTCTTCCTCCAAAAAAAAATTGATTTATCTTATTTAAAATTCTTCAAACTCCAAGTGTAAATCTCCAAAAATAAGGATTATAGTTATTTAATGGAGGTTTGACATGTTAGGGATAACGAAATATGTGTGTTGTAGCCTTAAGTATTTGAGAAATACTACAAAAGTATGTCAATTTTTGGTATAAAGTCCTTTAAATAAAGCTAGGCAAACTACCCCATAATCAGGCTGCATGCCAAAAGGTGATTTTTTTTTAGAGAAGAGGGACAGTACCCCCCACATATTATTAAAATCAAGCCTCGTAAGGCAATAGCTCAAACAATAAAAAGCTAGAGGTTGAACCCAATGCTCTAGATAAAAAGCAATAAATAAGGGGATTTATAAACATCCCCTTTATAAAGAGAGAAAGAAACAATAAGTTTGAGATTTTTATAAAGAATCCCATGACAATAAAACTTTTCTAAATGGAGTAATTCCGATTCTATCCATTTGAAGAAGGCCTCTAATCATCTTAGGCAGAGAAGAAAAAAACCTATAAAAGACTGAATTTTGAGAAGAAGTTGCCATTGAAGCAAGAGCATCTACAACAGTATTGAATTCTCTCCAACAATGAGAAGTCTTGAGTTGATGGTTGGAAAGAATAGTATCCAAAAGGACCTGAATTGATCATGGAGGTTTCCCTTTTTTCAATATCAAATCAACTAAAACTTTTCAATCAGATTCCACAATAACAAGATCTATGTTTAGATTAATATTCCTAGAAGGGTTAAGACCCTCCAAGATAGCATTAGCTTCAACATATATTGAGGTATTAACCCCCAAGGAAATGATAAATCCCCCTATAAAGTGCCCTTTAAAATCTTTGATTACTCTACCAATACCATTTGGGTCTGGATTACCCTGATAATCTCCATCAATATTTAATTTAAACACTCCTTCAACAGGTTTAGACCAAACACATTTCATGATTTTCATTTGAGGATTTTTATTCCGAACTTGAACCAGGAGATAGCATAATAGCCATAATTTTTGCTCCTATCTTTAAAAACATGAGCAAGGGACAACTCAATTAATGCAATAAAAACATTATTGATGATAGAACCTGTTGTCACAGATGTGTTCTCAAAGTGTTTTTGATTTCTAGCCTTCCAGATCTCCCACATGATCATCTTTGGGAGATTAGAGATAATGAATGCTTGGTGATCTCTTTTAGGCATGGACAACCACCATGACATTATGAGGGCTCTAAAATTTTCAAATTTCATTGAAATGCTAAGTCTGGTTCCAAAAAAACTCCATGCTTCTTGAGCTCATAATTACACAACAAGTGATCCGTTGTTTCAATATATTATTTGCAGTTCCTACATCAAGAAGTAAGTCGTATTCCTATATTTTGGATTATCTCATCAGTGGGAATGACTTTACGCATAACTTTCCACAAAAAATGCAATTTGTTTTGGACAATGATTACTCCAAATGTATTTACAACTTTGTGCGGAAGGTCTAGATTTTATGATACTATTATAGGTTGACTTAAGATTGAAATATCCTAAACTTTTAGGCAACCAAATTTTATTATCTTCATTAATAAACTCAGAGGCTACTTCTTTGACTGATACTATTATTTTGAAAGCATGGGAGCCTTTTGGACTATTTGATATCTCTCAAAATTTATTTCTCATAAATTTTCCCCATTAAACACTGTCAAATCTCCACTTCCAATAAATCTCAAGACTAGAAGCTTTGATAATATCCTCCATATTTTTTATACTGAGGCCATCTTCCTCTGTGGGAAAGCGAACATTATCCAACCTAATCCAGTAATGGTACTTATCTGAGGAACATCTACCCCACCAAAACTTACTAAGCATAACTTTAATCCTATTTAAAATGGCTTTGGGAGGGGATATAACTGATATGAGATGAATAGGTATAGATGATAAAACATTCTTTATAATAATGAGTCTACTTCCCTGTGAAATAAGCTTAGAAAACTAGCTAAATATCTTGTTTCTAACATTATTTAGAAGATTAGTGTAGTGCTCAATTTTTTTCCTACCAGGACTAAGGGGGCAGCCAAGATATTTAATGGGAAAAGGCCTGTGATGAAGCCCAGTAATATTTTTTATATCTTTAATTCTAGTCTTCTTTATCTTCTTGGACATGTAGAAAGCACTTTTATCCAAATTGACAAGCTTCCTAGATGATTTTTCAAAGTCTAACACTATTTTAAAGAGGGATTTGAGGGATCTTTTACCAGCATTGCTGAAAATAATAAGGTCATCGGCAAATCCTAAGTAACTAATGAGAATACTTCTAGGAGGACGAGAGAATGGAATAGCCATATTGGATTCAAATAATAGGTTCAATTTTCTACTAAGGACCTTATTGGCTATTATTAAAAGGCTAGGAGAGAGAGGGTATCCTTGTCTAAGACCTATGGAAGAGTTAAAACAACCTACATTTTCCCATAAATAATGATGGAGAACCAATTATAAGAAATCAATCTCCAAATTAAATCAATGAACACCTCAAAAATTTCCTCAAAGAGGAGCATAAGAAGGCTCAATAAACTCTGTCATATGGTTTTTCCATATCAAGTTTGAATATAGTGTTTCCTCCATGGACTTTTTTACCCAGATATTGAATCATTTCTTGGGCCAAGAGAATGTTGTGTCAAATACATCTTCTTTTGACAAAACCACATTGATTGGGGGAGATTATTGAGGGAATTATAGATCCAAGCCTATCACAAATCATTTTTCAGATAACTTAGTTTGAAAAATTACACAAGCTAATTGGCCTATAGTTTGAGCAATGGCTAGGATTACTTACCGTAGGAATTAGCATGATGTTTGTACTAGGCCATCTTCTTGACATCTCAGCACCATTAAAGAAACTTTGAACAACTTTAATTAAATCAACCTTTATAATCTCCCAATAGTTTAAGTATAACAAACCTCCAAATCCATCTGGCCCAGGAGCACTATCATTATTTAGGCTTTTCACTGCCTTATAAATCTCCTTTTCTTCAGTAATAATAACAAGATTCTCATTCTCTTCATCTTTTATTGAGTGTGGGATAAAATTCAGATATTCATCATTCATGTTGAGAAACTCAGCTTTCCAAATCTTAGAAAAGTGGTTGATGAATGTTTGATTAATTCCTTCTTTAGTGTCTTCTAACTTCCCCTCCAGATTAGTGATGTCATTGATAACTAGAAGACTCCTCTTTACCTTAACTGATGTATGGAATATTTTAGTATTAGAGTCCCCATCCTTTAGCCATTTAATCATGCACTTCTGTTACGAGTAGCTTTCTTCCATTCTGAGAGCATGGTTCAATTGATCCTTGCATTCTTAAAGATCACTTCTAGTAAAATTAGAAGGGTCAGCCTCAAATTTTGCCTCTTTATTTAACAATTGATCTTCCAAATCAATAACTTTTTGGAAGATGTTTTTAACATGAGTTTCATTCCATTCCCTCAATCTTTTCTTTAGATTTCTCAATTTCATAGCAAAACAGTTCATAGGAGAAGCAGTCACACTGATGCTCCAAGCATCTCTGATCACCTGATCAATAGAGTTATCCAAAGTCCACATATGGAGGAATTTGAAAGCCTTAGGACATTCATCTATGGCTATCTTAATAGGAAACAACAAAGGGCTATGGTCAGTGCAAAGTTTATAAAGTTGTGTAATTTATTGATTAAGAAATCCATCTAACCATTAAAGGCTCACTAATCCTCTATCCAATCTATTAAAGATTTTTTCCTCCACTCTATTAATAGTCCCATTAAATATAGAGCCCTTAGACCCAAAATCAATAAACTCACTGTTGGAAATCTTATGTTTGAATCCTTGAGTTGCATTAAACTCCACTTCATTCCACTAATCTTTACTTCTTCATTAACAACAACATTGAAATCCCCAATCACTAAAAGAGCTTGAGAATTATACTAGATGGCAATGTATTATAACATTTCCTAAAGGATTTTTCTTTCTGTAACAGTACATTTAGCATACACAATTACAATAAGCTGAGATTTATCGTAGCTAGGACATTCTACCTTCAGCAATAACAGTTGATCCTCATTTCTGACAACTGTGGATATAATATCAGTAGACCTAAGAAACCAAATTTTGTTTGACATGTTATGAAAACTATTAGAGAAACCCCATTTTCTTTGAAACTTGAGCCTTTTACTTAAGTCCACTTAAGGTTCTAAAAAGGCAATAGCTGGAAGGGAATAGGTTCGCTTGAGTCTTTTTACTCTTATATTAGTTGCTTTACTTATTACACCTATAATGTTCCAACATATAAAATTAATTATTAATTGGAAGAGGAGGGAGAATTTAGAGATTTTACCTTACCACTGGATCTAGTAACCCTTTTTAATCGTGGATCAAAAAGAACTATTGAATGTTTTTTGGTTTGAACCCTTTCTTAGGATTGACATAAATTGGGATTTCATTATATACTTCCTTCTCCTACTTATTTTGTAATATTTTAGCCTTCTGGTAGGAGTTCCATTTCTCAACAAAATAAGTTGAAAAGATTTCTAATTCCTCTACCATTGGGACATTCTTCTTGTTTTTCTCCGAATCTGATTGACATTCTTTGTAGCGGTCTTTGAAACTTTCAATCTCACGGAAATGAGTACATCTTGGTGAAACATTACAGTTGTCAAGATCAATTTCTTCATCAACAGATATATCACAATGCTTAATTTTAAATTATTGAGCCTCTTCTATTGGTTCTACCATCTGTGTGATAATGGACATTTCAGACCCTTCTTGAATGACATCTGGAATATTATACTTTTCTTGATTTTCTTCTTCTTCTTCCTATTCTTCTTCTTTTTCTTCTTCTTCTTTTTCTTCTTCTTCTTCAATTTGTTTCTTGTTCTTATGATTCTCCGCATAGATAGCATTTGTGATATTTTCTTTTCTTGTGTTATTCTTCTTTGTCTTTTTTGTGAAGGATCTTTAAAAAAGCATTTACTTTTTTCATGCCCTTGTTTCTTGCAATAAGAGCAATAGGGTGGGATATTTTCA
Organism: Sambucus nigra; assembly: GCA_949130495.1. Taxonomy (NCBI): domain Eukaryota; kingdom Viridiplantae; phylum Streptophyta; class Magnoliopsida; order Dipsacales; family Adoxaceae; genus Sambucus; species Sambucus nigra. Next base: position 198,680,700 of record OX422221.1, on the reverse strand, counting down.
TAGGTAATTTATTGACAGAAAACCTATGAACCACAACCTAACCACACTTGATAAGGCCTCTCCTAGTGAAGATTAAGTTTTACATAAACCCCAAATATGCTTGGCCTAGTAATAGTTGCAGTAGATGAATCCATTTTGAGAGGCTTTCCCACTAATTGTGCAATCGAATAAAAATAGGACTTTACGAAGAAGTGAAGAGGAAGATTAGGAAATTTTATCCATACTGGAACAATAGGAGATTCTTGATCAGGTCTAAAATCTGCTATCCATTTAAACATTCCCATGGGTAATTTACCAACATACCATTGATCTCTTAGCCATAATCTCATGTAATCTTCTTCACAATTGAGCTGGATGAGGATGTGCTTTGAATCGATCAAACCAATGGTGTAAGAAGTCTTTATGGATAAGGTTTTAAAAGTTTGGGAATGAACTCTAAGGTAGTTCTACCATGGGAAAATTTCCCAATGATTACATATTTGAATGGTTCTAAGAGGGCTGGAATATCTTCAACTGTACAGTGCATTATGGGTTCGCCTTTGAATGAGGCTGAGTTTTTGAGGTCAAGTTCTTTAGTAGGATTATTGGAAATAACACTCGCTAAAGATCTTGTCCAAGGATTAGGTCAGCTTTTCTAGGTGGGCATGGAAGAGTAAGAGTTTCTCATCCTTAACTTTCCACCTTCTGAGTACTTGAGCGATGATGAGGCCTCAATCCTCATAGACATCTAGGTATTGAATTCCTTTCTTGAGAGAGACTTTGAGACCTACCGTCCATGCCTCGTATTCGGTCATGTTGTTAGTGTAGGTAAAATCATCATGATGGCAATGGAAGTGTGAGAGTCATCAGGGGTAATTAGAAGTATCCCAATGCCATATCCCTTTTTTTGTGACACCGTAAAAGAAAATTTTCCACTAGAGGTCTTCTTATAAAGTACAAAGGATATCCTCATCCAAAAAATTAGAGATCCACACATCGGCTTCTTCTATAGGTTGATCATCAAGGTAATCAAATATGGCTCTTCCTTTCATGGATTTTTGTGTAACATACACAATATCAAATTTGGCTAGCAGCATCAACCATCGGGCCATTCGACTAGACAGGGTATGTTTCTCGAGAAGGTTTTTGATAGGATCCATTTAGTACACAAGTATGATGGCAAAAGCGAGCATATAGTATCGTAATTTTTGGGTGACCCAGATGAGGGAGATACATGCTTTCCCCAAGGTAGTGTAGTTAACTTCATACTTGGCCAACTTGTGACTGGCGTAATAGATGGCTCTCTCTTTACGAGACTCTTCAAGGTAATTGTCCAACAAATCCCCAACTGCATTGTCGGTAATGGTAAAGGCCTCATGAGTGTTGGAGGTTGGGTTAGGTATTTATTGAATCCGTCAAAGGCCTCCTAGAAAGATTCATTCCAAACCTTAGTTGAATCCTTTTGGAGGATTTGAATATGGGTTAATAAATAGAAGTTAACTAGCTGATGAATTGACTAATATACAGTAATTTTCCAAAGAATCCCCGAACCTCCTTCTCTGTTTGGGGTGGTGGCATTTCATGTATGGCTTTTAGTTTGGAAGGATAATCTTATATACCTTTTTTGTTAATCATGAATCCAAAAGTTTCCATTTGGTAATGCCAAAGACACATTTATGTGGGTTAAGTCACATCTGGTATTTCTGTAATTCTCGAAGAACTTTCGGAGAGCGGGAACATGACCTTCTCGAGTCATAAACTTCATAATCATATCATCTAGGTAGACCTCAACTTCTTTGTGTATCAGATCATATAATATGGTTATGGCAGCCCTCTTGTATGTAGTCCCTGCATTTTTTACACCAAATGGCATAATGTTGTAACAAAAGGTTCCCCAAGGGGTAATGAACACAGTTTTCTCTTGATGATCCAGGTGTATCTTGATCTGATTGTATCCGAAAAAACCATTAACAAATGACTTGAGAGCATAACTAGATGTATTATCTATAATCATGTCGATATTAGGTAACAGATAATCATCCTTTGGACAAGCCTTGTTCAAATCTCGGTAGTCAACGAACATGTGAACCTTTCTTCTGGATTTCAGCATGGGTATGATATTGGCTAACCATGTGGGATATTCAATCACTCGAATGAAGCCTACGTTCAACTATTTGACCACTTCTTCCGTAACCTTGAGAGACCATTCGGTGTGGAGATTTCGCTATTTTATTTGATCAGTTTGCATTCAAGGAGATTTGGAATCTCGTGTTGAGAGATCTCGAGATAAATGTCGGTCATGTCATCTTAGGACCATGGGAATACATCCACAAATTGCTTCAATAATTCTTTAAGTTGTGCATGTTCATGCTCATCAAGGGTGGACCCTATCCTAATCTCATGTAGTTGGATACTAGAACCGAGATTAATAACAATAGTTTCATCTTCATTAACTTATATGCGGTTATGTTGTTTTTTATTGACCTTATTAAGATTAGTTAATAATTGTTCATTTGTAAAATCATTATCAAGAGTTTGATTAGAATCAAGAAAATTAATGTAATGCACAAAAAAATACTCAAAATCTTCATTTATTTCATTGTTGGGTAAAACATTATTGAGAACCTCATCAAAGAAGGTCTCGATTACATTGTGATTAACATAGGGAGGAACAACAAAAGAAGAGGAAATGGGATAAGCATCTAAGTTGATTTTCATTTCAGCGGGTGGAACTATTATAGCATGCCAGTTGAGGAGAGCTTCATCATCATCTTTGATCAGGTGGGATAGATTCGATGACGTAGCGCTTAAGTGGGCCATGCAGAGTGTCAGCCCTAGTGTCTATAAGTTGAACCAATCCTAGGATTTACATCCCTCACAATCTTTGGTACCAACTATATTATTCTCAATGAGTGGTTGGACATGATGTTGGGAACTTCCAGCCCATGAGTAGTTGTCTTAGAAAAAGAGCTCCATTCTTGGTTTCATCTTTTTTTCAATAGGATCATACCACTATTCGAGCAAGCCATAAAAGGGGAAATATTCCCCCTCTTTGATGAATCTTCGGTTCAAAGAGACCCTGAGATAGTCTTAGCACTTTTTAGCCTTATCTTCAACTGAAGATAGCGGAGCATTCTGAATTCCTCTACTGATGGCTAATAACCTAAGCCACAAGGAGGAAAGGCCTTTCTCAACACTATGGGTCCTAGTATTCATTGTTGATGTCGTCCCAGCCCCAGTCCATGCATGAAGTACACATTTTTGAACGTCTATATCACATTGATATTACCATAAGGGTTATGTTTTGGACAAACACTATATCTAAAATCATCCCCTACTGGGAGAGGAAGTGGTTCGACTTCGAAAACCAAACAGAAGCATATCAATTTCCCCATTTTGTATCTCAAGTACCGGATTGCTAGTGCTTGCATTCTTAGTATTATCATCGTCGCCCAAGATGGTGGTGATCTTCCCATTGGCAAAGAACTTCAGTTTCTGGTGAAAGAAGACACACCCTTGATAATATGGATCCATGGTCGTCCGGGAAACAGGTTAACACAAGTCGGGATGTCGATGACTTGGAATTCAGTAACAAGATTTATAGGGCCAGCCCCTATTATAATCTTTATGGATCCTATCACTTCCCGACGAGTATTATCGTAAGCACGCACTATGATAGAGGTTGGATCAAGGTAACTTTCTTTCAGTCCTAAGCAATTGAGGGTTCTTAATAGACAAACATTAAGAGATGATCCATTATCTATAAGCGAAAGTGGTATAGTCGTTCCCATAACTTCGATAGAGATAATGAGAGCATAGTTATGATTTTGTCAAAACTTAGGGATTTCTTCTTCTGATAAGGAAATCATTCTACTTGAGGTTAGATATCCGACTAGATTTACTGCTTCTTCTAGTGTTATGCAAGGAAGGACTATGGGCCTAGTGAGTACTTTGATCAAGGAATTGCGGTGCAGCTGGGAAGACATAGAGAGTCCTCATCGAGTGATGTTAGCTTGGGTTTTTTTCAATTGATCGAGGATCTTGCTCTCCTCAAGGGTCATTTTCTACATAGGAAGTTTCTCAACACCTTTTCCCTTATCAATCGCTGATGATTGTGGGTTTGGACCCAGGTAATGCCTCCCTGATCTAATCATGTGGTTCACAGAAGAGGGGAAAAATAGAAACCCTATTTCCTCATCTATCTCGGGGTATTCAACCACCTTGTTAATCTCGCCAACCATCTTGTCAAATGATATCATTCTACATATGCTGACTATTGGGATAGTCTTTTCTGGGATTTGCTCTTCATCTTAACTATCAAATTTGTCACCCCATCTCGTGGAAACAACATCATCCTTCCATGAGAAGTCAATACACTCCACAACCTTGATAACCTCTTTGTATAGATCATTTAATTCAATAAGGATATCTAGAAGCAAAAGGGTCTGGAACCCTGTAGTTTCAAAGCATCAAGTAGCTTAGTAATACAATAAATTTCACTGGTCTGTCAGAATAAGTCTGCCATGATGTGGAAGCCATCATCTAAGATGACTTCATCGGTAAGTACCACCTAATTATCAGACACTCGAGCCCTTTTTGAGATTCCAAGAACATTGTACATAATCTTTGGTAATCAATGGTCATTTCTGAGGGCAATTTCACCCCAAACTCTAGAAGCTTTTTCATTACTGCTGATAATTCCATATCTTTCCCTCGATAATGATTATGAACAACAATGCATGCTCTTGTAAGGAGTAACATATCTTGATCGACAAAACATATGGGATGTAGGATAAAATATGGGCAAACTTGGAGGGGTTTAGGGGAATATATGGGTATGATGGGCAATTCACTGGGTACAATCTCCGTAGATGGATTAAATTATGGATCTTCTTCTAGGAATATAGCATTTTTATGATTTGGGAGTGGATTGTTGATAGTGTTTGGTTTAGGATTAGCTGGTGGGGTGATTATACCCCAACCAATCAGATCTTGGATTACATTTCGAATATGGAAACATTGATCAGTCGTGTGGCCGGCATTTTGGTGAAAATCGTAATGGGCATCAGGTTTGAATTTTTTAGGAAGTGGGTTTGGTAATGGACGAGGGTCCACTGGCTCGATAAGATTAAGCGCTTGGTAAACTTTGGAGAGGGGAGAAAGAAGTTCGATATATTCCTTTTTTAGGGCCGATGTTTGGTGCCCATGAAGTGGTAGGCTAAGAAATGTTATTGATGGTTGAAAGTCCAGTATTGGAAGGCTTCTCGAACTTTCTGGGAGTGAACTATTCGGATACTTTCTTTAGCTCAACTTTTATCTTGGATAGACTTTCTTTAATCTCCACTCCTGATTCCCAAAGGGCTTGGAAAAGGGGGTAGTACGGTACTCCCATCGTCGATCAAACACGGGGTAAGAAGTTCTTTTTCATGATACTAACTTTCTACTCTTCAGAAGATCGGTAGATCATGGTGGCCACTTTCTCTCTCCACCTTGATATGAAGTTACTAACAAATTTCCCAAGATTCTATTTGAGAAGTTCTAAATCACACTGGGTGATCTCCAACTCTTCGTTATACTTGTACTGTGACATGAATTCACGAGCCACATCTTACCAAATGCGAATCTCGGACTCCTTGAGAGATAAGAACCAGCAAAGAGCATTTATCTTCAAAGTATATTGGAACATTTGGTCCATTATTCCAATACCCTCGAACTTCTCAATATTAGGCATCTTGAACTTTTTCGGCAACGTTGCTTTAGGATAGGGAGACATATAGGGGTAATCCATGTAATTCCTGAAGATTCAAACTCGTCCAAACTTCTTGGTCAACATCTTAAGGTATTCCTTGACCTTGTTCAACTCTTCTTCCTTCGGATCAATTATAACGGAATCATTAGCGGAGCTGGCGGTGGACCATTAGCATGAGGGGCACGTGGAGCGTGTAGATATTCCTCGAGGACCCAAACAGGCTCAAGTGTGGGAAAACCCATAGCGCGAGGGAATAAGACCCCAGGCTATTCAGGAACAGGGACTCGATTTCCTTGCATCTCATGAACCTTAGTTTGAAGGTTGTCAATATTGGCAGTGAGTTGGGCTAAGTCCGTCATCAAATATGACTGCAAATTCGGTAGTTGGTCCGTGTTCTCCATGGAAAGTATATGAAGGTGAATTTCAAACTCAAAGTATGTAGCGAGAGAACTGACGAAGCCTCGGGGCGGTTTGACGAAAGACGAAAGCCAATAGGGATCCAGTTCAAGGGTTTGGGTATGCGACCGACTTGATAATGAGAAATGATTAGAATTTATTTTTGAAAGAAAAGGGGAAAAGTGTTATTATTGAAAAGGGGGCAAAATATTTTTGATATTTTTTGAAAAGATGAGGACAAAATTTTTCTAGATAAAGAGGAGGAAAAATATTTATGGTAAAAGGAAGAAAAACTGCTTTTGGATATTCTAAGTGGTGTGTGCAACATGTGGATATAAATGATCCTATGTGCAACTAGTGTAAAGTGTACATTGAGAATATATACAAATATGTGGGTGTGTAGTGATATAAGCATGAGGTAGATAGGTATAAGGAATAATATAAGAAAAAAATGGGAGCATACATGTAGGTGTATATGCACACAAGCAGAAAACCATAACACCCATTCAAACAGAGTCTAACTCGCTTATGAATGAAGGTTTCCCCAGTGGAGTCACCACTGTGGCCATCCCGGGATCTCTCCATTTCTCCTTTTTGGTTGTGGGAAAAAAAGAGAAGGAATGAGAAAAATGTCTCGCGCCCTACTATCTCTAAAAGTGCTTAGATCGTCGTCGGTGTGGGGTGAATGTAAAGAGATGGATTTGCCAACCTATTTTGCAGAAAACACACAAAAGAACACGTCGCTACCTCCACAGAACGGCATCAAAGACAAACTGATGCTTATGAAACCAATAGTTCATAGGTTCGGGGGATAAGTTACGGAATGGGAAGGTGCTAGGCACCCATCCCGCCCTTTCAGTTTCTCATGGGCTTGTGTTACTATTTTCCTTAATTTTTCCGTAAAGTGTGTGTGCATGTTGATATAAATGGAGATCGGAATCCCCCAGCTCATATCATGGAATAGATAGAGTGAGGTCATTTATAGGAATGTTCCCAAAATAATATCTAGAAAATACAATGTATGCGTTCATCGAGATATTGATTTTTATGATGAAACAATAATATTTGTTAGATAAAATGCTAATAAGGATAAAACATATGATATATATTAATATATAAAAAGGAAACAAATGGAAAAATGGAAAAATTAGAAAATTGGAGAAACTGGACTCAAGTCTTGAATTTTAACCTGAAACGCTTATGTAGCCTATAAAGGCATCATATTCCATGTATTTCACATGCGGCATAAGGGTGGGATTTATCCCATATATTCAAACAGTAATTATTTTGTGTCTGTGTAGAAGATGTATTTTAGTTTTGAGAAATTATAGTGGATAATCCCGTTAGAATTTATAGCTGTAATCCTCTTTTTCTTTATTTTTGATTTTGTTTATAGAAAATAAAATATATGAAATATAACTAATAAAGGATGAGGTATTAATATGTATGAACTAATGTAAAAGCTAGATTAAGAATTTATAAAATTAATGCACAAATAAAGAAATTTAAGAGAGAGAGACGAATTTTTGGACCTTCTTTGGAGGATTGAGTCTTGATCTTGATCCTTGATCAACTCCCTTGAATGTTGGATGAGAGAGAATGAGATTTTGCTAAATTGGGTATGAAAAGGAAGGGAATGAAAGATGGAAAGGAATTTCACACAAGGAAACTTCGTTGATATCAAGAGAATGTTGTTCAGATCACTCATATTGATATATCTAAGGTGTGCCTTTGGAGTGAGATCATGACCTCTATTTATAGGGTAAGGGGTCCGATAAGAATAGGCCTAACCCCGTTAATCGTCAAGTAACCCTAAGAACACTGCCGATAGGCAAGGAAATGGACCTACCAATCAGCAGTCTCGTGTAGATTTGTCTGGAAAAACGGTTACATAACGCATTCTGTTGATCAAAATGGTGCACGGGGTATACCGTTAGAAAGGTAATTTAGATATCTTCAAGAGTCCTTTGGGCCGGGACATTCCTGGGTCCTTGAGTTAACTTTCGGTCAAACAGGGATAAAAAATGCTCGTCGGTCTTTTGGACGGGAGATCATTAGACGAAAATGGATTGTTCATCCAAATCGTAAGTCAAAATCGTGCATAGGGCGGACCATTGGAAAGGTTATGAGAGGTACTTCGACTTTAAAAAGAGATGAGCTTGGTTCAAAAAGTTGACTTTTGTCAACTGAGGCCCGAAAATGCAGTGACCTTTCGGAGTAAAATCTGGCGTTCGTCCGAACCGTAAGGCTGATTCACACACGGGGCATACCATTGGAAAGGGAAATCAAAAACCTTTAAATATTCATTCAGTCTCATTTGAGATGAAGAGTTGGCCTTATTCAAATGGAGCTCGGGAGCCCCCGATGGCCTTCAGAGCCATTTTTGGAGGAAAATGGATCATTTGTCCGAACACTTATGCTATTTCGCTCAAGGGGCGGGCCATTGGAAAGGGGTTTCAGTTTCCTTCGAAGATTCAAAGAGCTTTCACTCTAACAATGAATTTGACTGGGGTCAAATCGGGGCTCGGGAGCACGTGGTGACCTCAAAATCGATTTTTAATGGTAAAATGGTTCGTTCGTCCGAACGGTTATGCCAATTCACGTATGGGATGGACCGTTGGAAAGGGTATTTCGAGCCCTTCTAAGATTCAATGAGATTTCCCTTTGACGATAGAGTTTACCAGAGTCAAATGGGACCTGAGAGCGCCCGATGGCCTTTATATTCGTACTCGGAGTATGACCTAGGGTTTGTAGTGAAATGGGAAGGTGTTAAGGACCTAAGCAGAGACTTAGGGGGTCCTAGAATGTGGTGTCTACATTAGATATTTTTTCTTACTTTTGTTTTGTGGATGTTATATAAATCCACTCTCCTCTTCTTGTATTTCCCCTAAGGAAAGGTTTTTCCCACCAATGATAATTTGGTGACTCTTATTCCCAAAGTGCATGGGTAAAATTATATATCTCAATATAGACCAATAAATACGGCTAACTTCTTTTTTTAAATCATACCTAAAATTTTGGCTAATAGGGAGATTAAAGACTTTCTACTATGAGATTATCGAGTATGCCTAGTTATAGGTTTTGTTAATTTCTTTGTATATATAATTATTTTCTTGTTTTGGGTTTATGGATGTTATATAAAGCTACTTATTTCTTCTAGTTATGATCCTACTTTTCCTCGAGTGCAGCAAGACTACTTGGGAATTCCTATTTATAAGTTTTGTTAATTTCTTTGGATAGATAATTTATTTATTTATTTTGGGCTTGTGGATATTATATAAATCTCCCCCACTCTTATTTCAATGTCTTGGAGGAAATGCCTCTTTTCCTTTAATGCTAATATGGTGACTCACTCTCAAAGTGGAGGGAGATAGTGAGATATATTAATACAGACACATATCTATGGCTAACTTCTTGTTTAAAACCATACCTAAGATTTAGGATAATAGGTTGATTGAAGACATTTTGCTAGATGACTACTTAGGAATGATAATAGGTTTTATTAATCTCTTTGTATCAATAATTTTTTTACTTATTTTGGGCTTGTATATCTTATATAAATTCACTCCCCTCTCCTTTTTATGCCCCTAAGAAAATGTTATTTTTCTTTTAATGCTAATCTGGTGACTTATTCTGAATGGATCTGAAAGTTTATGTATATATACACACATACACATATGTAAACTAGTACATGCATGCATACATACATACATATATATATATATGATATTGCAATTTATGGTAAATAAAAGTGAAAAATTATTCCTTAAGAATCTTGGGGCAATTGATACATTAAGTTTTTTTCAATTAAAAAATAATCATAACTTAATTTTCTTAAATCCAAATAACGCTTGTTTCTATTGTCTTTTATGAGTTCAACAATCTCATTAGGTAGGAGTTATATTGCATAAGATTAATAAATATATATTAACACCATTACACTTATCTATTACATTGAGAAAAAGAGTAGTAATGATAAAGGCCATGATCCAACTGGATTGAACATTACAAACTCACTAATTTAAAAAATGTTTATAGCTCATTCAAAGAGAGCTTCCCTTACTATAGTACCAACAAAATAGACTACGTATTCCTATTATTTTTCTCATTCTGTTTTTTATGTAACCTATATATTCAGTGCATCTAATGATAATAAAACTATCGAATTTCTTTAAACTTCAAAGCATTATTTCAGTTAAATCTATTTTATTATTTTCTTCATGGTATCAAAGGAGTAAAGCTTTCCCTAATATTCTTGATCCTGGTACTTCGCATTGATATATTGTTTCTCCAATAGTGGTAGCAATCAATCATTGCTACCGTCCACTAGATAGTTGTCCAAGCTCTCTGGGCAAAGTTTCAAAGAGACCAATTAATGGGAGTTGACAAGATATACTATGGAGAGATGGGTCTTTGGAGAGAGAAAGATTGGACCATTATGGGGAAAAGACAACCATTTAATGACCCTACCTTTGAGTTTCATGAAAAGTTGAATCACTATGAAACCAATCATTTGTATATTGATTACCCACCTAAATTTTATCACCTAGTAGAAAATATAAGGAAAATAATAAGTTGTGCCCTAAAGGAAAATGTTTTTAGCCTCAAAATAGTTAGTATTAGAGCTCCCCAGGAGTATCGATTCCCTATTAAATGTTTGTCGGAACTATGTCCCTATTATTTTTATGATCTTAATGTGCTCTTAGAGCACATGTTATCAGCACCCATAATATAAAAATCAACAAATGAAAAAAAAGTGTGTGGGTGATATATGCATGTCATTTATTGAAGGAGATAATTTTTTATTCCTTTTTATTTTTAGAAATGGGAAAAGGTAAAATTCAAAGTGTGAGAAAGGAGAGAGAAAATGAAAAGTTGAGTGTAAGTGTTGTTAAGGATCTTTTGAGGTTTTCTTGTGGGTCAAGCAGTAGGTCTACTCAAGGCCTTGGCAATATCAACCTTGTTTTACACATTGGTTTTGATCGAGCAAATGCGACCATTTTAATTTACTAGGATTTCATCTGGATGAACTGTTTGATTGTTCCTCATCTAGGCATTGAGTTAATTTGCTTGATATTGAAAACACATTAGTGCCCTAGTGTTTTATGGATTATCAAGCACACACTAATTTTTAATTTTATTATATATTTTATCTTTGAACCAATTAAACAACAGTATTGCATATACAGTTTAACAATTTTAGTCTTGACCTACACATGCATATAGGTAATATAAGAAAAAAATAAAATAGCAAATCACAACACAGCAATGTATGAGGAAAATCCATAATGGGAAAAACCTGAAATGACCTAGCCACATAAGTCCACTATGATATAGATAGTTTTACAAGGATAAATTAGACTTACTCACAGAATCGAATGCTTCAAGCCTTGGCGCATTTCCTTATTCCCTGTAACCTTCTTCACAACCACTATTGGACACCCTTCACAATGCATGAGCTTTCCACGTCTCTGTATGCCACCGATCTTACTTAACAATAGACTATTACAATTGTCACCCAACACAAACATTGTATACACCACAAGAAACCAACACTCAGTGAAAAGAAAACATTATTGGTGAAAGATTACAAGAGAGATATCAAATACACATAAAGATGTTGATTCTAGGATCTCAACACAATGGATGTAAACTAAGGTTTGAAGGCTCTCGGATACCTCTTAGAAAATTGATTTTAAAAACCTTAAAAATGAAACTATTGTGCAAACTTCTTATTTATATATTTTCACAAGTTTTAAGTCGTCACGCATCCCAAGAAATCTCATTCGAATGAAAACATAAGGATCATTTTAATGAGTAGTGTAATAGCATTTGAATGAAGTAAAAACTCGTTCAAACGAAACTACGAAACTCATTTGAAAAGAGATCAAATGACATTCTACTGAAATTTTTCTATAAAGTAGAAAGCACTCGTTTTATCCTTGTTCGAATGGCTTAAAGAAACTGATTTGAACGACTATGGAAAACTAATTCGAACGACTTAAACCAAAAAAGTTTTTTTCCTTAAAATAACTTTTTACAAAAATGGCCTCAAAAACATTTTATCAAACTAGCATCCAAAACTCGTATCCCGAGATAAAAAAAAGTTACATATTCATACCTAATTGAGATCTCTCACATGATGAAGATGAAACTCGATACAAAACTCAATGTGTACTCAATGTCTCTTTAACTTGGTTGCTACGGACTTCAATCATACATCATAGGCTTTAAGAAAAAACAACTCAGATTCTTACATATGACTCAAACAAGTTTTGTCCAAACGAAATTAATCGAATTACATACAAATTGACTCAACTGGAAATTTGTTCTTACAAATCTCCCCCTTTGTCTTTTTAGGGAAAAAAACAGAAAAACAAAAACATATTAGGTCGTCAATATCATTAAGACTCAATCTTAACCCTAAAAGGAAAAAGTAAAAACACTTGACAAGCACAAACTTTGAGTAGCTTTGCACTTGTGAAACTTTGTTACATTATTGCAAACTTGACCACTTAACACAACTTTCACATGCAAGAAGAATATAATAATATATAAATCTACACATGAAAAACCCGCCCCTTTGTCTAAAATTTCCACCTAAGGTAAGACGTCTCCCCTAAGGTAAAATTTTTGCCCATGGTTAAAGAGTTAGATACCATTTCTCACCCTTTTTGTTTAGGAATAAATGACGAATAAGTTGCATAGTATAAAAAAATTCTACCCATAAATTTAATACATGTAAACACAAAGAAAAACAAGTAATATCAGGTGATGATGTGAAGTGAAACAAGAAACGACAAACAAAATCGGCAACACAAGCACAAATAATCCAAACACTAAACAAATGATACGAATTTGGATGCAAAAATTGAGGCATCAGATGTCAATGTAAACATGCAATAAAGTATTCAAATATGATCATAAAAGATGCCAATTTTCATCAAAGATGAAGCATATGATAAATATGGATCAAATGTAAAGCAAATACCCCCAAACAACCAACCAAAACACTTAAGTTTTCCACACTTGTATGGCATCGACGTGCCTAAACAATGTGGTAGTGAATGATGTGACATAAACTAGAAATAAAAGAAATACGACCCAATCACTCAAAATATGCCCAAGGAGTTCTATTTGAATTTAATTTATCAAACTTTGGTTTAGCCTCAAGGACAAATAAATAACTCATTAAAGGACAACACAATGCACACTAGCTTAGAAAATATTGATGACTCTAGGATCAATAGCATCAAAATATTTAATCTTAAGAAGGGCTCTAACTCCATTGATCTTTAACTTATAACACCCTCAAAAATTATATATCATTTGTACACTTATTCCTTCAAAGACATCAATTTTAAAGCATTGATTTAAAAATCATGGCCTTAACAATTATTTCTTTACTTTTTCCTCTCTTTTCCTGTAGGCTCTTGCCAATGGTGGCCTTTCAAGAAAATTATATTTCTCCTTTTGTGTTACTTTTCTATTACAAATTCATATTATTTCAACAAAACAAAATCTCGTTCAATGGTTCTTACATGTAGAAATTCCCATAGTAAAATAGATATGTATATGACAAGATTGATAGGAGAACACATTACTTAGCTCATTCAACATACGTAGCTATTATCCAAGAAAGCTCGTGTAAGTTTATGCTGAGGCATATGCAATGTGAATCCATTAAGCATATAAAGTTTGAACAACTCAATGCAAGCATGATTAAGAACAATTCAAGCATTGAAAATCATAATAAAATGTCCTATCCACGTGGAAAAAGGGAACTGATGGGATATAAACACACTGATATGACACACAAAATGTGTAAAATGAAAATACACAAATAAATAAAATATTTTGAGTTTGTAAACATTTTTTCAAAAAAAGGGACCCTAGTTTCAAAAACAACTCAAAAGATAAAAAAAATATTTTTGTATTTTTCTCAATTTGACCCAATAAATGAAAAATCAAAATACAAAAGATACAGATCATACAACTAGTAATAATAAATAACACGAAGCACAAAATCTAGTGTATGAAAAATAATTTATCACAATGAACCATTAGATACAACATGTGATGAATCATGTGAATGAATGCGAGAATTAACAAGCCTAACATGAAGCTCCTATAAATCGGATCACCTAACCCACATACGTGTAATGTGATGAAGTTGGGGATGGAAATCCTTAGTTACACTAGTCTTAGACTTCCTAGGACCTTTTCAAAGATCATAATAAAAATGCCTAAGGTGAAATTTCTTACTCCAATGTGTTCAAGTGTAGACATGAGGAATGTTACCTTTGTGTTGACCTTTTTAAACATCCCTATCAAAGGTTGACTCTCTTATAACATTAGTCTTGGTTTTAGTTGCACAAGCATTGATTTCATCGAAGCCAATTCGAAAATTGTCATTTTTAATTTAGACGGTTCCTAATATCTTATCTAACTTCTCTGACCTAAATTCCAAATCAAATTTGACATGAATCGAATCTCTCTTTTAACTCTTCAATCAAAAACTCAAGTAAATTCTTAGACTCTTCGAATATAAGTTTCTGTTTCTCCAAATAATCCATCAAACCACTAAGATTATCTCTCTCACCCTCAATATACTCTATTTCTCCCTAAAAGTTTTCTCATGTTCCCTCAAATCCTTAATTAACTTACTATCACTATTACCTCTGGAACATTCTTTCAACTTTGATTCTAACTTCAAATTGGGCTTTTAACACTCCAATTACTCGATGTAAAATTCACAAAAGGCCACTTTTAAGTTATTTCTCCTCTTCTTCTTCTTCATCTCTCCACATTTGGAATCATAAGACCAGAACTCAAAACACGCATGCAAATGATCATCGCCAACGACGAAAGACTGTTGATCTAAGCCCACATGACTAGTCGTGAACGCAATGTAGTAACACTCAAAGGGGGAATCATATTCATCTTCTTACTCACTATCACGAAGTGTGTATTTGTATACCTTTGGTTTCTTGCCCTCCTTCCTTATTTTAGTGGGTCACTCATGAGAATCATACCCAAATCCTTATCATTCAAAGAACTTGTCTTGTTTATCCACCTTTATAGGACCATCCCTCTTCTTCCTATCACAATCATTAAAGTTCTTAAATTTTTTCTCAAAACTCTTATCTTCTAAAAGCTTAAGAAACTTCTTGAACTTCCTAGCAAATCTAGCTATCTCTTCAACATCAAGCTCACTGTTAGTATTGGAATATGACAGATCCTCCTTTTGGGCTTTCAAAGTAACACCTTTATCTTTATTTTCATCCTTTTTCTTTGGAGAACATATGTTAATCTCATAGGTTTGAAGGTCACCTACAAGTTCTTGTACTCTCATAGTATTTATACCAACTAGGGAATCTAGGACCGTGACTTTGGCATTAAATCTTTCAGGCAATGACTTTAAAATTTTCACACTACTTTAGGCTCAGGGATAGGCGCACCTAAGTTAGATGAGGAATTAATAATATTTGACAACTTGGCATAGAACTCATCAATAGACCCATTCTTGAACAAGATAATTGTCTCTGACTTAGTCGTCATATTTTGTAACATAAAATCCTAATAGAATCTATACCCTCTTTTGTGGATCGTAAAATATTAAAAGAATCCTTCACGCTCTAGCAAGTCGTAATTTGTCTAAAATCTTAGACAGTCACAGAGCAAAAAATAGTGTTTACGTCCTTGGAATTGAATCTCAATGCACTCTTTCAGTCGTTGTCCAATAGTTGTATTCTTTCGAAGCACCACCTTCGATGGGAGGAGTTCACCCATGCTCAACCAAATTCTAAACATTCTTGTCAATCGATTTTAGGAAAAATTGATTCCACGCCGTCCAGTAAGGATATTTTGTCCCGTCGAACAACGAAGTTGGGTAACAAAACTCCCTTCTCAGTTAAAATCCATCTGGACCTTAAATGTGCATAAAGACAGGGATCGAATAGAGAAAACTACTATAAACCTCTTTTATAGCAATTTGAAAACGCAGTAGTGCCCTACGGTTATACGGATTATCAAACACACACCAATTTTTATTTTTTTTAATTTTATCTTTACACCAATTAAACCACGATGTTGTCTAAATAGTTTACCAATTTTAGTCTTAAACTTAGAATGAATCTAAGTAAGTACAAGAGATAATAAAATATCAAACCACAACACGACGATGCACGAGGAAAACCCACAATGGTCATGGCCCAAGTCTATTATCTGGTGGTGATGTGTAAAAAAATTATATGGTTACATACATTGGTCACAGACTTAGACCGTGATCTACCCCGGTGTAGACACCCCATCCTAGTACCCTTCGAGCATCTCCTTAGATCCCTTTTACCCTCAGACTCTCGGTCCGACATTAAAACCTACCCAAGATGCCACCGGGCGCTTTCGAGCTCCATTTGACTTTGGTTAGCACTCTAACCCTAGATTGTCTCAATAAATTTTTATAATGATTTGAATACCCTTTACATCTATAGAAAACACATTCTAGGACCTCCGAAGTCTCTCATTAGACTCCTAGAACCTCCCCTTTCCACCATAAACCTAGGTCGCACTCCGAGCACCGATCTAGAGACCATCATGCTCCCCCAAGCCCCATTTTACTCTGGTTAACTCTTTCATTAGAGAGAAGGCTCTTTGAATCTTTGAAGGCCTCTGAAACCCCTTTCAAACGGTCTGCCCCATGCGCAAAAAGTAAAACTATTTGGACAAACGATTAGTTTTCTCCTGAAAATTGATTCAAAGGCCACTAGGCACTCTCGAACTCCGTTTGCGAAAGTCAACTCTTCATCTTAATAAGACAGAATAAATCTTTAAATCCCACTGAATACCCTTTCTAATGATCCACCCTGGGCAAGATTCTGACCTACGATACGGACGAACAAGCCATTTTACTCCGAGAGGTGATCGGGCACTTTCGGGCCTCGGTTGACCAAGGTCAACTTTCTTAACCAAGCAAAACACTTTGGAATGTCTAAGTACATCTCCTAACTTTCCAACGGTCCATCCCGTACGCGATTCTGACTTACCACGCAGACTAACAATCCGTTTGCGTCCGACGATCTCCCGTCCAAAGGACCGACATGCGATTTCGAGCCACATTTGACCCAAAGTAAACTCCTAGACCAGGAAGTGATCCAAAGGAATCTCAAAGGTCTCAAAAATACATTTCTAACGGTATGCCATGTGTGCAATTCAGATCAACGATTTGTGCGATATGATTATTTTTTTATAAAAGTGCGCACGAGACTACCAATTGGCAGGTCCTCAACCCTGCCTAATTGCACAGTGTCAAGGGTGACCAGCCGATAAGCACCCCCGGGGTACACCGATCATCACCCCTTAACCCTATAAATAAGGTCCATGACATCACCCCAGGGCAGACAGCAAACCCATCAGCATCAATGATCTCAGCTACATTCTCTCGAAATTAGCGAAGTTCCATATGGGAAATCCCATTCAAGCCTAAATACCCATCCTTTTCACACCCAATTTGGCAAATATCCTTCTCTCTCATCAACATCCATCAACATTCAAAGGTGTTCATCCAAGATCCAAGCTCAAGCTCCAAATAAGGTCCAATTCCTTCTCCCTCTCTTTTAAATCTCTTATTTTTCCTTACGTTACTTTATATTCATAATCTAGTTTCACTTTAGTTTATATATATTGACATCTACGCTTTTATTATTATATTGCACATACTTTATTTTTTATAAAAAACTCAAAATAAAATTAAAGAGGGCACTCATAAATTCCAAACGGAATTATCCATCACACTTTTTTCACAACTAGAAACACATTTTCTACACGCACACACCTAATAAAATTTCATTCGAATCTATAGGATAAACCCCAACCCTATTCTATATTCGAACTACGTGGATTTTTATTCCTTTATAGGCTACGTAGGCGTCTCGGATCAAAATTTGAGACTCGAGTCCAACTTCTCAATTTTTAAATTTCTCTTATTTTCCAAATTTCTCAAATCCCTCATTTTAATTATTATCATACATATACATATATCATGCTTGCTTGCGTCTCATCCCACATACATTATCATTTCCCAATAACGATCAATATCTCAATGAACGCTCATATTCTATCTATTACATTCATTATTATTTTGGGAATATTCCTATGGATGACATCACCCTATCTTTTCCATGGTATGGGTCGAACGATTCCAATCTCCACTATATAAACACATGCACACACTTCACGGGGATAAAGGAAAATTTTAACATTTTCCTATGAGGGACCAAAAGGGCGGGATGGGTTCCTAACACCTTTCCACTCCATAACTTAGCCCCGGGACCTTCAATCTATTGGTTTCTCATGCATCAGTTTGTCCTCAATGTTGCACTCTCAAAGTGGAAACATATTCTTTTGCCTGTTTTGAGAAAAATATGCTGGTGACTCTATCTTTTCACATTCACCCTACACCGAAGATGATCGAAGCCCCTTTTCGAAGAGAAAGGTGGGAGACCACGAGGCAGTTCTTCCTCAAGGGATCCTCATCCTTCCCCCCCCCCCCCCCCCCCCCACACACACGAAATGACCACCGCGCCAATCGGGATGGCCACAGTGGTGACTCCGCTGGGGACTTTTTTTAAAAGGGATAGACTCTAATCACATGGGTGTTTTATTTTCTTGTATATTCCCTTATTTTCGTGTTCCCCTTTTATTATTCATATGTACCTCATGCTTATACTACTATCCACACACTTGTAGAAGACTTTCCATGTACACTTCACACCACGTGCACCTAGGATCACGTATATCCACAAGTTGCACACATCACTTAGAAATTCATGCTTAGGTGTCACCAACACACACCTCCACTTGTATATGTCCATGCTCACTCATCACACACTCACTTGTAGATAGTTACACATCGCTTATCCATGCTTGGTATGGATTTACTATTGGTACTTATACTTTGCTCCCTGTTTGGCATAATAAAAAAAAAAAGATACTCTCACCATAAGATACTAGTAAGAGAATCATGCATGATTCACACGACATCACCAAAGAGCATTGTTATTGACCAAATTTTGTCCCATAACTAGAGAGTCACTTCGTGATGGGCACTGGTCTGGCAGGGCGCAGTTACCCTAAGTGATATGACTCTCACCTTTCATTAGTCAAGTACCTTCAACGTATATCGAATGGTTCCCCCATCGTACCTCTTGATCGAAGTCATGATGGGAGGTATATCACAGGACACTCGTTCACGTACGTCGATTGTATCAAATTCTCTCTCACACATATCATCCCCACGAGGTATATAGTGAGGCAATTCACGTATACTCAGGTATATCAAATGGCTTATCAACACGTACCGATTGCCCTCAAAGGCAATACATATATCGTGGAAGTCACTCCAAGGGGGGAACCCTTTCCAAACCACCCAACCAACTGCATACCCGCATAGAGGTGTCAAGCCTAGGACACAGATGTTAGATTGTCGATTTCGATCCGAAACTCTGCCGAAAATCCTGGTCATCCTGCTGCCTATTTTTTCATGCAATTTTAAAATTAGACCATGCCCGTGAGCCTTGTTGCAAGTCCAACCATATGCTTTACGTATGTTACAAACCCAAGTTTTCCAGGCTCGGGTTCCGTCCGATATTTCATTTTTCATTTAGGAGAACTTAATACATGTGAGAACCTAATAAACATAATAATCATGCTCAAACCTTTCTCTAGTCTTTTCCTCTCTCTTTTCCCAAAAAGTGTTGAAAAACATTTTTCCCTCTTTTATCAAAAATACCAAAAACATTTTCGTTCTCCTCTTTTCCAAAAAAGTTAAAAAATATTTTCTTCCTTTTCCAAAAATAACAAAATTCCCTTATTCTCTTCTGAAAATAAATTCCAATGTTTCTCCATCTCAAGCCGATCAAATACCCTTTGTCTGGCTCCCTATTGGCTTCGGTCTTCAGTCAAATCACTCCGAAGTTCTGTCACTCCCTTTACTTTCTCCGAGTTTGAGGCTCACCCGCCTTCCATGGAGAATACAGATCAAGTGACAAAAGTATAACTAAATTTATTGACGATTCTAGCTCAGCTCACTGTCAAAATTGACATCACTCAAATTGAGGTTCGTGATATGCAAAGAGATCGGGTCTCTGCCCCCCAAAGATCATGAGGTCATTTTCCCTCGTGCCATGGGTTCGCCTGCACCCAAGCCTATCTGGGTTCCTGAAGAATACAATCATGATCCACGTGCTCCTCCTGCTAATGGGTCACCACAAGCCCATCTTCCTATGCCAAACCTTACATAGACCGGGGCTAATTTACCCATAACTGTTGATCCGAAAGAGGAAGAACTGAACAAGGTCAAGGAAGACCTCAAGATGATAACCAAGAAATTTGACGAAGTCAAAATCTTTGGGAACTGCATGGACTACACCCACATGTCTCCCTATCCTAAAGCCAGGTTACCAAAAAAATTCAAGATGCCTAATATCAAGAAGTTTGGAGGCAGGGGACCCCCGATTGTTCATGTCTCTTCAATTGGTACACGAAAGAAATAGACCAATTCAGCAGCTTTTTGTTTAATTTCCCGTGGAGTCAAATTCTCATCAGTATGAGTCAAAGGAATGGCCCTGCTTTTGAAGAAATAATGGCTCAAATGTTCCAGTAGACTTTGAAAGACAGAGCCCTCAGTTGGTTCCTATCCCTTGAAGAATCTAGACTTTGTAGTTGGGAAGACATTGCTCGTGAGTTTATGTCACAGTACAAATACAACGAGGAGATAAATTTTACCCACCGTGACCTAGAGCTACTTAAACAAAATTCAGGGGAATCAATCAAAAACTTCATATCAAGATGGAGAGAAAAAGCAGCTACCATGACCAATCGTCCCTCCGAAGAAGAACAAGTCAGCATTGTGAATAAGAACTTCCTACCTCATGTTTGACCAACCGGGAGGACAGTATTACCATCACTTATGAGCCCTCTGAGAAGCATGAGTAAAAATCGAAGAAGGTCTTGTTAAGACAGAATTTGAATCGAAGAAAATCTCTAGATAGTTTACTCTTTGAAAGTTTGAAAAGCTTGCTAGCACCACAGTTTTTACTATCAACAACATCTCTCAGCCTGCTGCTTCGTGGGCACCAAAAAGTCGCCCAAACCCAATCCGAAAGGAATACACCGAGCTTCATGCTCCTCTTTCCAAAGTCTACTAGGCTCTCTTGAACCGAAACTTGATAAAACCCTTGGACCCTTATCCGTTACCAAATCCACTTTTGAAAAACTTCAAACTTGATGTCCATTGTGACTTTCACCAAACTGCTGGCTATACCACCGACCAATGTTTCCATCTATGAAACACAATCCAAAGTCTGATTGACCAGGGTATCATCGCCCCACCAGCCAATCCTAAAACAAACACTACCTATAATCCACTCCCAAATCATACAAATGCCATCCTCCTAGAAAAAGACTCAGAATTCAACCCATCTACCCAAATAATGTCAAATAAATCACCACTTATACCCATATACTCTCCTAAACCTCTCCAGACATGCCCATATTTCCTCTTACACCCTACCAACCTTGATGATCAAACTTTACCACTCTTCACCAGAGCCTGCATCATTGTCCGTACCTGTTCTGGCGATAAAGATATGGAATTGTCAAAAGTGCTGAACCGACTCCTAGAGTTCGAGCTGGAATTGCCCTCCCAGATGACCATAGATTATCAGAGATTCAGTGGGTTGTTCTTAAAATCTCAAAAATGGGCCCGAGAGTCAGACAACTGGGTAGTGCCAGCTAATGAAGTCAGTATAGATGACCTGGTCCAGATCATAGAAGATTTATTTTGATAGACTGGTGATATTAATAGTATATCCAAGATATTTGATGCTTTAAAATTATAAGGTCACCTGGTCCCCTCAGTCTTTCATTTCCCTGTCGAATGAGAGGAATTATATGAAGAATTCATAGAAGTTGTAGAGTGTATTGGCTTTGCATGGAAAGATAATACAATTTCCACCAGACGGGGGTGATTTCTGAAGATTAATATGAAGAGCCAGATCCAGGAAAGACTAGTCTGATAGCCAACCTATGCGGAGTGATATCATTCGAGGAGATGCTAGGAGAGATCAACCATGTAGCTGAGCGACCCGATATCGATGAAAAAATAGTCTATTTTTCCCCTATTTTATGAGCCACATGACCAGGTCAGGGAGACATTACCAGAATTCAAATTTGCAACCATCAACAAGAGATAAAGGCAAAGGTGTTGAGAATCTCCCTATGCCAAAAATGACTCTTAAGGAAAGTAAATTCCTCGACCAACTGAAGAAAACTCAATCTAGCATCACTCTATGGGGACTTTTCATGTCTTCCAAATTTCACCAAAATGCCCCAATCAATCTACTCACAAGACCCACAGTCCCTCCCTTAACCATATCGAAAGAAGCAGGAACCTGACTGGATCCTTGACCTCTACTCGAATGCTCTCCTTGCCCGAAAAATAAATCCCTAAGAACGGTCCCAACCACAATCATGCTCTCAATATCTCTATTGAAGTTATGGGGAAAAATGTCCCCCTATCACTCGTCGACAACGAATCAACTGTGAATGTTTGCCCGTTAAGAACCCTCAATAGCCTGTAATTGAGTGTGAGTGACCTGGATCTAACCTCTGTTATCATGCGTTCCTACGACAACACTCGCTAAGAAGTATGGTATCTATCAAGCTTATAATAGGGGCTAGCCCTATAAATCCTGTTGTTAAATTCCAAGTCATCGATATCCCAGCCTGTTTCAATCTGCTGCTCGGACGATCGTGGCTCCACAGCATCAAAGGGGTGTCTTCTTATCTATATCATGAATTGAATTTCTTTACCAATGGACAAGTTATCACCATCTTGGGAGATAATGACAACACCGAGAATGCTAGAACCACTAATTTAGTACTCGAAATACAACACAGGGTGAATGATATGTTGTTATCAGGCTTCCAAGTCAAACCACTCCTACTCCCAGTAGGGGATACTTCAAATACAAGGTTTGTCTAGAATATGACCCTCATAGAAACATTAATGTAATCTAAATGTTCAAAACATGCAATTCATGCCCAGACTAGGGCTAAGGCAAAGACTATAAGGGATAACTGAACCTATTATGTTGAAAGAGGCATTTCCTCCCTATGTCTTGGGATATAAACCATCAGAAGAAGAACTCAAACTGATATGTTAGCCTCGACTGAAGAGAAAGTTAAAATGTTTTAGGACTATCCTGAGAGATTCCCTAAACTGAAGATTCATCAAAGAGGGTGAAGATTTCCCCTTTTATGGCTTCCCTGAGCCTTGGTATGACCCTATAGACAAAAGGATAAAACCAGGAATGGAGATATTTTTTTAAGACACCTACCCGGGGGCTGAGAGTTCCCAACATTATGTACAACCACTCACTAAGAAGACCATAGCTGATATCGAGGATTCTGAGGACAGCGACTCTAAGGACTCTATCAACATGTAGATACTGGGGCTGGCACTCTGCATGATCCACTTAGGGACTACATCATCCAATCCATCCTACCTCATCAACGATTTTGATGTACCTCTTCTCAATTGGCATGCTGTACCTGTGCCACCTGCTGATATTCAGCCTAACCCTGATGTTTATCCCCTTTCCCCTTTAGTTGTTTCCTCTCACACTGATGTAATTGAGACCTCCTATAATGAGGTTCTCAATGTTATTTTTCCTCTCAATAAAATAAATGAAGATTTGGAGTATCTTATTATGTCTTATATTAATTGTCTTGATTATAATCAAACTCTTGATGATGATGACTTTGCAAATGAACAATTATCAACTAATCTAAATAAGGTTAGTAACAAACAACATAACCTCATTCAAGTTAATAAAGAAGTTAATGAAGACGAAACTGTTGTTATTAATCACGGTTCTAGTAGCCAAATTCATGAGATTAGGATAGGGGCTACCCTTAATGAGCACGAGAGCACGTAACTCGAAGAGATACTGAAGTAATTTATGGATGTCTTTGCATCGCCTTATGATGACATGCCCGGCATTAACCCTGAGATAGCACAACATGAGATTATAACTCTCTCGGAATGTAAACCAGTCAAACAGAAGCTGCGAAAGCTCCGCACCGAATGGTCACTCATGGTCAAAGAAGAAGTAGTCAAGCAACTGAATTTGGTCTTCATTCATGTGATCGAATATCCTACATGGTTAGTTAATAAGTAGGAAAGGTTTGCATGCGTATTGACTATCGAGACTTGAGCAAGGCCTCTCCGAGGATGATTATATGCTGCCCAACATTGATATGATTATAGACAACATAGCCAGTCACGCTCTCAAGTCATTCATTGATAGGTTTTTTTAATATAACCAGATCAAGATGCACCCTGATCATCAAGAGAAAACCACATTCATCACCCCTTGAGGAACCTTTTGCTACACTGTCATGCCATTTGGTCTTAAGAATGGAGGGGATACCTACCAAAGGCCTGCCACAACCATTCTACATGATTTGATACACAAGGAAGTCGAGGTCTATGTGGATGACATGATTATCAAGTCTAAGACTAGAGAAGTTAATGTTCCCTCCCTCTGGAAATTATTTTAACGACTGTGACAGTACTAAAAGCGGCTTAACCCATAAAAATATGTCTTCGGCATTACTAAGGGGAAACTCTTGTGATTAATGGACAGTGAGAAAGGGATAGAAGCAGATCCCGCCAAGCTGAAAGCCATACTTGAGATGCCACCTCCCCGAATGGAGAAAGAAGTCCGAGGAAGAAGACTTTGATCAAATTAAACAATACCTAACCCGACCTCTGGTGATCATGACACCCCAGCATGGTATTCCCTTACTCCTATACCAAATCGTGATCGATACTGCAGTTGAGGCTTTACTAGGTCAATACCTCGAAGAAACCCATAAAGAGAAATCCATCTACTATGCCAGTCGGAAGTTGTCCTATTACAAGTTAACTACACCACCTTGGAAAAAGCATGTGTCGCTCTTATCTGGGTTACCCAAAAGTTACAGAACTAGATGCTTGCCTTCCCCATTAAACTCATATCCTGAATGAATCCTATCAAGTACCTATTCGAGAAATCACCCTATCAAGACGAATGGACCATTGGTTGATGCTTCTAGCTGAGTTTGATATCACATATGTCACACAGAAATCCATGAAAGGAAGAGCCATCTTTGACTACCTTATTGGCTACCCAATGGAAGGAGACGATGTCTGGATTTCTGAATTCCCAGACGAGAATATCCTTTGCACCTCCCACGAAGATCTTCGATGGCAAATTTTCTTTGACAGTG
Source organism: Sambucus nigra (assembly GCA_949130495.1). Lineage (NCBI taxonomy): Eukaryota > Viridiplantae > Streptophyta > Magnoliopsida > Dipsacales > Adoxaceae > Sambucus > Sambucus nigra. The sequence goes on along the minus strand of OX422221.1, from coordinate 198,655,241 downwards.
CTGCCAATAAAAAAGGGTATGGCATTGGAATCCTCCTAATTTCCCCTGATGAATCCCACACTCCCTTTCCCATCAAATTGGATTTCCCCAGCACCAATAACATGACTGAATACGAGGCATGCTTGATAGGACTAAAAGCTGCCCTCAAGAAAGGAATTTGATACCTCGATATCTATGGGGATTCAGCCCTCATCATCAGTCAAGTACTCAGGAAATGGAAAGTCAAGGATGAGAAACTCTTATCCTTCCATGCCTACCTCGAAGAACTAGTTTTACAATTCCAAGAAATCACCTTCCACTAACTTCCCCGAGTAAAGAATAACCTAGATGATGTCCTTGCCACCTTATCCTCCACGATTGACGTGCCCGAAGGAATAACCATGGCCCCTTCCTTGTCGAGAAATAAGACAAACCAACCCACTGCTACCACATCGAGCTCTACACGGAGGAAAAACCAAAAATATCCGACTAGTTGTACTATGATACTTAGTGCCTCCTCAAACACGATAGGTATCCCCAAGGAGCTAACAAGAAAGACCGAGAAACTATCCACAGACTGGCCGCCCAGTACATTATCTGTGATAAAGCACTTTTTAAGAGAAACTTCGATGTAACCCATTTACACTGTATTGCAGGGGCTGGCATTGAAGAAATGATGCAAAAAATCCATAGCGGGGAATGTGGACCCCATATGAATGGCCATATGCTCACCAAGAAGATCATTTGACATGGGTACTACTGGACCACCATGGTTTACGACTGCATAGCCAACATTCAAAGATGCCTCAAATTCCAATAGTTCTCCAACCTACAACACTTACCTCCGCGAGAATTTTATAATATGACTTCTCCCTGGTCGTTCTCCACATAGGGCATCGACATCATAGGGAAATATATGCCGAAGGCATCCAATGGGCATGAGTTCATCCTAGTCGATATTGACTACATCACTAAGTGGGTTGAATCCGAGTCATACGCAATTCTGAATGCCAAAAAACTGTCCAAATTCATCAAGAAAAACATTCTCTGTCGATATGGGGTCCCACACGAGCTGGTATCAGACAATGGGTTAAATTTCGAGGTGGAGTTTATGGAAGTGGTCGATGAGTAAGGAATTTAAAGACAAATCCTCTCCATAATGACCTCAAACCAACAGAGCAGTCGAAGCAGCCAATAAGAATCTCAAAGCTATTATCAACAAGATGAATGCGAGTTGTCATAATTGGGCCGAAAGGATCACTTACACCCTCTGGGTCTACCGTACTTCAGTTCAAACTCCTACTAGGGCTACACCTTACTCTCTAGTTTATGGAATGGAAACAGTCCTACCCATGGAGCTGGAAATACCCTCATTGCACATCATGCTTGAAAGCAAGGTCAGCGAAGAAGACTGGTGCGAAATCCATCTTGACGAGTTGTCTATCTTAGACGAAGGGATATTGAAATCTCTCTATCACATACAAGGGCACTGTCATGCCCCAAAAATCTTATCGTGAAGTATGGGATTCATCACGAAGTTTGGGTATGGGCAAAACCTCGTAACTAAAGGAAAATGGGTTAGTTCACTTTGACTAAGGCATTCAGCTAAAACAAAGTGGTTATATTATTTGAAGTTGTTAGATTGTGGGGAGCTAAGTTCTTTCGATCATTTGGTAGTTGACATCTACTGCTACCACTCTGGAATTTTTGTTAAGAATATATATAAGGATGGGGTACCTCCGAGGCAAAATTCGATATTTAGCCATGAGCTCTCCTAGGCTCTAGGCAACTTCATGGGCATGTTGGGTTATCCATATACCGAATGTGGGATTGGTAGTGCATGGATTTTGGGTTATGATCGGGAATTCCTCGATCACACCTGTTATGCAACATCGGGTTACATTGGTGGGCTGAGTTGCTTATATTTTTGATGTGGAATTGTCTTAATTCGTGGGTTACTGCTAGTTGACTTCAAAGAGCAGTTGTGCTTGCCCTAAAAATTGATTTGTGTAGTTTTCATGGGAGTTGCTGGGCTGGATAGGTGTAAAAACGGGATTACACCAATGTGGCCCATGTGGGAGCATGGGATAACTCCTTGGACACCTGTTGGGATACTGATGTAATAGTTTTAGAGCATTTGCATGGAAGTTACGAGTCAGAACAGATGTAAAAATGGGAATGCATCAGTTGGACACTTGGAGATCATGGGTAACTTCTCTAGACACCTGTTGGAAGGAAAATGCAGTAGTTTTGAAGGCAGTTTCGTGGAGAAACCTGGCCACATTTGATTAAGACACGTGTCCTAGTAGTTGGGGATGTCAATTGCATTTTTGTACCTTATAAATAAGCATTTGCCCCTTTTATTTTTAGGCAGGTAGCCTTAGGTCAAAATTTAGTGTTCCTTTGTAAATCGTGGAGTGATTAAATAAAGTTTGGGAGTTGAGTTCCTGTAAATTTCGTGTCTATTGTGTGTGTGCCTCATATTGTGACTTGGTTTGCTATTTTTCTTGCTATAATTGTGTTAACAGCAGGTCGTGTTGGTGAACCTCGTGTATTGGTTGGCTGGTCAGGTTTTGTGCGAAAAACTTGGTGCCTCACCGGAGTATTTTAGAAAGAAAAAAATATCCGCATGACAAATTGGTATCAAAGCTGAGTTTTGGAGAAAATTATGGTGTGTTCAAACCAGTTTTTAAAGGGAGAAGTCCGAATTTGTCAAGGTTAACACAAGTTTGGCCAGAGTTTTCTTGAATTATGCACAAAATGGTAGGAGGCAGCAGTGCATAATTGCGAGAAAGGGTGCAAAAATTGGAGGAATTCTTTGGAAATCTTCCAACGGATGTTGCACGTGCATCACTCTCAGTCAAGTTGGAAGAATTTCGGTTGGAACTGCAATGTGTTCGAACGGTGCAAGAAAGTAACATCCGAGAAACTGAAGAAAAGGTTGAGAACCTTGCTGCAGATGTGGGTGTTTTGGCTGACGAGCTCCATACTCATTTGGGCAGACTTGATGAGGATGCTAGGTTGCTGAAAAAGGCATGGCTCAATGCTGGGAGCAATGACACCAGTGGTGTTGGTGTCAAGAAGTATAAAATTCCAGAACCGAAGGCGTTTGCAGGTGCAAGGTCGGCAAAGGAATTGGAGAATTTCGTGTATGATATGGAATAGTATTTCAAGATTGCTCATATCGACGAAACGGAGATTCTTGCAATCACCACTATGTATTTATGTAATGATGCAAAACTTTGGTGGAAAAATCAGACCCAAGACAAGAGTAGGTCTGAGATTAGTTTGTGGAGTGAACTAAATAAGGAATTATGGGATCAATTCCTTCCAGTAAATTTAGGTTGGCAAGCGAGGGAGGCATTGCGATGCGTGAAGCACGACAAGACTATGCAGGATTACGTGAACGAGTTCACGTCGGTGATGCTTGACGTTAAGGGGATGTACGAGGAAGACAAGGTCTTTAATTTTGTTTCCAATCTTTAGCCTTAGGCGCAGGCTGAATTGAGGAGACAAGGTGTGCATGATTTTCAGCAAGCGGTGGAAACATCGGACAGCCTAGTGGATCTCAAACTTAACCGGTCAGATGATGTTTCATCTAAGTCTAAAGGTAAACACAAGGTTGTCTCAGAATCAGGCAAAGATGGAGGGACAAAACATGACAAGGTAAACAGGGCTGATGGATATTCAAATAAAGGCAAGAGTAGTTATTCTGGATGTTTCATTTGCAAGGGTTCAAACTGGGCAAGGGATTGTCCAACATGGGAAAAACTTGTTGCAATTCAAGGGGAAGAGTCAAGAGGTGGCTCAAATTCTGGTGCGGGAGATGGTGGTGTCAACTCCTTGGTTATGTTGGGCGGACTCCAAGCAAAGGAGTTCGGCTAAGTGGGCGATTGAAGCCTTCGGATGCGGGGGCTACAGGAACCTCGCATTACCAAGAGAAACTTTTGTGTTACATGGTGAAAACGTGGAGGTTATGGTCTTGTAGGGAGATATTGAATCGAGTGGAGTTTGGTTCGGTGTTACACTTATGTTGAATCGAAGACTTGGTATGTTCTCTGTGAAGTTCAAGGCGTTGTTGGGAAATTTTTAGTGGAGTTGAAATTTTCTTGATATCGACGAGGTCGTCATATTCTTTTAGTGGGGGAGGGTTTTTCAAAACCCAAAACTCTTATCGTGAATTATGGGATTCATCATAAAGTTTGGGTACGGGCAAACCTCGTAACTAAAGGAAAATGGGTTAGTTCACTTCGAGTAAGGCATTCAGCTGGAAAAAAGTGGTTATGCTATTCGAAGTTGTCAGATTATGGGGAGCTGGGTTCTTTTCGATCATTTGGTAGTTGACTTCTACTGCTACCACTCTGGAATTTTTGTTAAGAACATATATAAGGAGGGGGGTACCTCTGAGGTAAAATTTAGTATTTAGCCATGAGCGCTCCTAGGCTCTAGGCAACTTCATGGGCATGTTGGGTTATACATATACCGAATGTGGGATTGGTAGTGCATGAATTTTGGATTGTGATCGAGAATTCCTCGCTCACACCTGTTATACAACAGGTGTGAGCGAGGAAAAACTTGGTGCCTCACCGGAGTATTTTAGAAAAAAAAAATATCCGCGTGACAGGCACTATCGTCATATAGCGCGATCATTCAATATGAAATTCAATGATCACGGTGTTCGAGAGTGGGACTTAGCCCTCAAAGAAATAGTAGATCCTATCTGGGACCCCAAAGGGAAATTTAACCCTAATTAGAGCGGCCCCTACATTGTGAAGAAGATCCTATTAGGAAGCGTCTCTGTGTTCACCGACCTCAACGAGGAAGAAATGGTGCGTTCAGTCAACCTGGACCATCTCAAGAAATTCTACCCCTAGTCCAAAATCTCGACGCGTTACGACTCTTCTCATATCCCTTCTATTCTAAAAAAAATTCTTCTTTTCCCTTACCCAGAACTACTTGGGCCATATCCTCTAAAAACCTTTTCAAAAAATGAATTTCAAAACCCTCAGAGGTACGTAGTCAGCTCGTTCGCTTCACATGTGCGCGACCCCCCTTTTTTTCACAAAATGCTATTTTTTCTTATCCCCGAGAACGACAGTTCATTTTAACATATACATGAACAAAAGTATTATGTATGCCATAGCTATTGGTATAGATAATTCAAAACGCAAAAAGTCATCAAAAGGCACAACTAGGTGTTCAAAAACTTATTTATTTCATTATCTAAAATTTTCGTACGATTACATTGATGTAAGGAGTCAAACGACTTCCCTTATCAACACTACACCTACTAAAAAGAACCCCCAGATAATAACAAGCCCCACTACTCCTGAAAATCATCCCCCAATTATTCCCACAAAACACAAAAACAACACCTTCTACAAGAAGCTTCACAAAACCCTACCCGCGGTTGCCAGAGGAACCGTCACCATCATCACCTGCATCATGGACTCAACAAACCTCCCCTGTCTGAATGGAGTATCGCAGATGATCCATGGAGCGATAAGCCCATACCAGCTTGGGGTAAACCACAATGCCTCCCTCCATGGTGTCAGATATGGCAAACCACCTTTGACCAGTCCCCATAGCTAGCATCCTGGCCACTACCTTCTTCCACAACCACTTCATGTAGTCCCCAGAGATATGCCACACTCACCCCATAGACTGAGAGGGACGGGACGAAAGACGACAATTCTCCCACAAAGAACCAAGCCTCATGTGCATACGCTCTGTCAGGTTCTCTATAGGAGAAAAGTTTATTGTCGGCGGTGGCACAATTTTCTCCCAACCATATTAGCGCAACAGCTGCCAGGAAAAGTACAAAGAGGTCTACCTAAGGCCAACCAGCCTCACGTACTGGTACTCTCCAAGCTCCAGAATGTGCAGAAGCTCCCCCCACCAAGGCACATACAAGCATAGGCCTCGATTCCCGTGCTCTATAAATCAGTTCCCCCAACTCTCAATGTCCAAGCCTACGTTAATGAAATAGCGCGAGAAGAAGTTTTGAACATCCGGTAATGGATACTCAGGTGGAAACACCATGCGGAATCTCTCAGACAACCACATAAAAAACGTCACGGGACTCCCTCTCATAAATTCAGAGCGACCCTCCCGCTAGTCATCCAGCCCATTCAAGGTCTCCGCTAGTGTCACCGCAGCAGGATTACGACAGTATAACATCCAGGAAATGATAGCAGTCAGTTTGGGGTCCACCAGTGTGTCCCCAGCACCAACAAAACTTTTAAAGTAAGGCATAGGATGATGTCCTCGGCATCACCCACGTCCTGCAAGTGCACGAACTACAACACCACCGAAAGGGAAATCATTCCCCTCGTAACCAATGGCCTAGCCTCCGAAGGCCAAATATGAAGGAGTCCAGCCAATAATTCCCTAGGATAATGAGAAAACACAGGCAATGCCACGACAATGCTGGGATTTAGCCCTAGTATGGCCGAAAATTCCTCGTAAGTAGGACAAACCTCATCCAACCCAAAGTGGAAGACATGATCCTCGAGGTACCAAAATTCAACAGCCACCATCAGAATTTTCCACTCAATAGGTCGGTTGCACTACAAAGAGACTCGTCGCATGTGAAGGGCATCATAATCATCATTATAAGAACACATTGCTTCCAAGGCTTCGAGGTGGTTAGAGAACTCAATGATACCAGGGAGTGCCATCTTGCAAGACTAAGAGATATGTAAGAAAGTAAGAATATGGAAAAGAAAGAAAGTGAAAGTGTGAGGAGGAAAGCCCCATCCTCACCCCCTTTTATACTTGGTAACTCTCAATCCAAGACAAGGAACCCTGTAGAAATCGAATAAAAGATTGCTCCACCAAGTACCAAGCAATTGAAGAAAGTTCAATCAAAGCCTTGTATTGATTGGACTAAACTGACATGCCGATAGGCAGGACAGGGGTAATGCCGATCGACAACCCCCTATTTGGAAAAATCCCCTTTTTCCCCTTTTGTGAAAAACAACTCATTTTTATCGTAAGGGAATTTCGAATTTCCTTTATACTTTATACTTTTACTAGTCTTATTTTAAATAAAGTCCTTCTCGAATCAATTTTCAAATTCTTTTAACAGTATCAGTAGCAAAGTAAAAAGAACATGTGCATTAATCACTAAACAAGAAAATTAACAAAAATAAAAATCATTTCTTCATTTGCATATATTTTATTTACATTAACATTTTGCAGAAAAAGTAGGAAAAAATAACGGGACTCAGCCCGAACCCAATCTCTCTCTCTCTCTCTCTCTCTCTCTCTCTCCCCTCTATATCTCTCTCTCTTATCTCTTTTCTCTCTCTATCTCTAGGATCCCCCATACCTGCGGTGAGACGATGTGCCCCCACTTCCAGAGCTCGATCCCTCCCCAAAGGAGGGAGACAGCACCAAGCAAGAAGGGACTAGAACCGCCTCACAAATATGAGCAGCCGCCGAGCATATCTAGTCCCTGGTGTCCTTCAGCCAGGTGGTCGAAACACTGATATGCTGCGAGGAAGAATAAAAAATATCCAATTAGTCAAGCATGAGGAAAGAGAAAGAAATCAAGGAAATCAAAAAGAACATACTGCATGCTAAAGGACCTCCTCCGTCAGACCCAACTCCTCCGGATCCATCGCATGAGGGTGATGTGGTAGACGCAAAGATCCCATATTAGCTCGTTGAAGGGTTGTAACTATGGTAATGCAGCCGCATAAAAGAAGTCCCCGAAGTCGTCATCGTCACCACTGACGTAGCCGCACCATCTGCGCTATGAGAAGACCCCACCTGTCGACTCAAGACCGCCCTAGGGAGAGGGATCACATCATAAATGATAGGGGACATCAGCTAACTCATGACGAAGTACTGGTAATCATACATCACTGTTTTGTCAGTGTACAGGGAGTATGTCTCTCCCATCATCACATCCACCCGGGCATCATCATACATCTCCAACACGTGGCTCATGAATATAGGGGGCCTCACCGGTGACACCGTAACCTCGTCCTCCACAATCTGATAGAATTCCCTTTCCCCTAGATACCATGAGTAGTCAAACTCATGTGCTAGTAAGTGCCGCATTTGTGCATGTTCCCCAGTCACCCCAGTGTGCTGAATTGCCGTCCCATAGGGATAAAAGGTCACCTGCAAATCCCCCACAAAAATGATGGATCAGTATCAATATAATGGAATTAAAGGAAAAAGAATAGTCTCAAAGACGAAAGAAATCTTACCCGCTCGCTCGTCAGGCCATTCAAGACCTGACGCACTACCTCCAAAGAAAGATTCTTCTTCGACTGCCGATTGGACCTCCTCCACCGGAACATTCGGCAAAACTCCCCAATGGAGTCATCCTTTAAAGAAATTAGTTGGGTGCTCAACCCAATCACCTCATAGAACCACGTCTTCAAAAAAAATAAGGATCAACATTCAAGAAATCAAAAGGAGGTGAATGGAAAATGCGAATGAACAAAGAAAAATGCGTAAAATAAAGAATACCTCCAGAAGATACGTGACTCTAGTAAAAGTTGACTGGCAGCACCGACTGAATGCATTCAAAGAATAGTAAAGGGTCACCAAAGTCAAGATCCCACAGTCATAGAAGAGGATGTTCGAAAACTCCCTCAGAAATGGCAGAAACCACAAATGGACGATATCGCCACCAGAAACTCTCTAACACTAGTAAGATAAACAGACGTGCCATCTGACGTACCTGCTTCCCATCGTTCTCATCAATCCTCCTCCTCCTCAGTAAAAGCTCCCTCAAAGAAGACAAGCAGAGGAAATCTTCGGAAACCACCCTCTCCACGTCACCAAGAGCCGCCGTCACCGCCTCCGACGTCACCCTTAGCGTCCTGTCCACCTCAATCTGGGCACCCTCATCAATGGGAGTCACCTTCATCTCCCTGAAGCCAAAATGAAAGGTGTGGGTAGTGTCCCACCACCTCTCTCCCAAAGCACATAAAACCGCAGTGGAGAGGGGCGTCTCATCTAAAGTCGACGCTAACCCCCCCAAAATTAGCAGAGGACACTGTCCAGTGCACCACAGTAGGAAGGTGCTCCTAAACATCCTTAAGCCCCATCGTACCACGGGAATGAATAGTCAACATTGAGACGTAAAACTGTCAAGAAATAAATAAAATCCTTGTCAAATTCAAGAAATAAAGCAATCTCATCGAGAAAAGAAGAAAGGAATACCAAGAGTCCTGCAATACTTACATAGCCACCGGGGTTCACCACCCTTGAAGATCTATGATGCAAAGGCTCACGCAGAAGAGTCTGATCATCCGCCACAGGATCAAATGAGTCGAAAGAATTCTCGCTACCTAATCTTAGGGGCACCCTAGCCCTCCACTCCAACCCGGCCTTGTCATCAGCATTGAGCCACATCATATGGGTTGCACTACTTGAGAAGTTATCTATTTCGGACGTTAGGATGAGTTACAGAGGTTTATAGAAGAAGAAAAGAAGTCAGAAAGATGTGTAAAATGAGGAGAACCCACCCCCTTTTTATAAGAGTCTAAAGGTCATGTCGATCGGCAGTCCCCTCCACCCACCAATCGACACTGAGCCTTTCAAACTGCTTGAGGCACCCCAAAAGTTCATGCCAATGCCTATTGGCACACCCCCTATCCATGTCGATCGACATACCCCTTAAAATTTCGTGGAAAAAGTCCGAAAAAATGCAAGAAAATGAAGAAAAATTCCTAAAAGTTGCCAAATCCATTCTAACACCTTGTTCACCAAGGAAAACATTGTTTTGCACCTCCAGCAGAATTCCAGAGAATCATTCTCCCCAGCAACATCTCCAAAGGACGCTCCAAATTTTCCCTAGCTGCAAAATCCCCAGATCATTCACTATTCCCCAGCAGAACCTAAAATCCAATCAATAACCCCAGTAGAGTCCCCAAATTTCCCAAAGGAAAGTACACCTCCTTTAGGTCAGAATATACCTCGGTCTTGGATCATCACCTTAGTTAGGTCAAAATTGACCTCAGTCCTTGGTCTTCATCTCTATTAGGTCAAAATTGACCTCGGTCTCGGATCATCACCTTAGTTAGGTCAGGATTGACCTCAGTCCTCGGTCGTCACCACTTTTAGGTCAGAATTGACCTCGATCTTAGATCTTCACCTTAGTTAGGTCATAATTGACCTCGGTCCTCAGTCGTCACCTCTCTTAGGTGAGAATTTACCTTGGTCCTCGATCGTCACCTCTCTTAGGTCAGAATTGACCTCGGTCTTGGATCTTCACCTTAGTTAGGTGAAAATTGACATTGGTCCCCGGTCGTCACCACTCTTAGGTCATAATTCACATTGGTCTTGGAATGTCACCTTAGTTAGGTAAAAAATAACCTCGGTCCTCGGTCGTCACCTCTCTTAGGTCATAATTAACCTCGATCTTGGATTGTCACCTTAGTTAGGTTAGAATTGACCTCGGTCCTCAGTCATCACCTCTCTTAGGTCTGAATTGACCTCAGTCCTGGATCGTCACCTTAGTTAGGTCAGAATTGACCTCTGTCCTCGATCTCCACCTCTCTTAGGTCAGAATTGACCTCAATATTGGATCGTCACCTTATTTAGGTCCAGATTGACCTCAGTCCTAGGTCGTCACCTCTCTTAGGTCAGAATTGACCTCGATCTTGTATCGTCACCTTATTTAGGTCATAATTTACCTCGATCCTTGGTCGTCACCTCTCTTAGTTCAAAAGTGAGCTCGGTCTTAGATCGTCACCTTAGTTAGGTCAGAATTGACCTCGGTCCTTGGTTGTCACCTCTCTTAGGTCAGAATTGACCTCAGCCTTAGATCGTAAGCTTAGTTAGGTTAAAATTGACATTGATCCTCGATCGTCACCTTTCTTAGGTCAGAATGGACCTTGGTATTTGATCATCACCTTAGTTAGGTCATAATTGACCTTGGTCCTCAGTCGTCACCTCTTTTGGGTCAAAATTGACCTCGGTCATGGGTCGTTACCTTAGTTAGGTCATAATTGAGCTTGGTCCTCGGTCGTCACCTCTTTTTGGTAAGAATTAACCTTGGTCTTGGATCGTCACCTTAGTTAGGTCAAAATTGACCACGGTCTTAAATCGTCACCTTAGTTAGGTCAGAATTGGCCTCGGTCCCCAATTGTCACCTCTCTTAGGTCAGAATTGACCTCGGTCTTGGATTGTCACTTTAGTTAGGTCATAATTGACCTCAATCCTCGGTCTTCACCGCTCTTTGGTCTGAATTGACCTCGGTCTTAGATATTCACCTTAGTTAGGTCAGAATTGACCTCGGTCCTCGGTTGTCACCTCTCTTAGGTCAGAATTGACCTCGGTCTTGGATTGTCACCTTAGTTAGGTCAGAATTGACCTAGGTCCTCGATTATCACCTCTCTTAGGTCAGAATTGACCTCAGTCTTGGATCTTCACCTTAGTTAGGTCACAATTGACCTCGGTCTTGGATCATTACCTTATTAAGGTCATAATTGACCTCGTCCCTCAGTCATCACCTCTTTTAAGGTAGAATTGACCTCCATCTTGGATCGTCACCTTATTTAGGTCAGAATTGACCTCGGTCCTCGATCGTCACATCTTTTAGGTTAGAATTGACCTCGACCCTCTGAATCGGTCATCCACATCCTTTAGGTTTGCATAACTGACCTCCCTCCATCATGTGGTGTCTATTCGATGGCCATCAATTGTTCCAAGATCACCCGTCAAGGGCTCTATAGACATAACATTCTAGGACGCCCTAATTCTCTCCTTAGACTCCTAGAAGCTCCCCTTTACACCATGAACCTAAGTCGCACTCTAAGTACCGATTTAGAGACCATTGGGCGCCCCCAGGACCCATTTGACTTGGGTCAACTCTTTCGTCAGAGTGAAATCTCTTTGAAGGGATCAAAAACCCCTTTCCAATGGTCCTCCCCGTGCATGAAATAGCATAACCGTTCGAATGATCAATTTTACCCTAAAAATTGATCCGGATGCCACCAGGTGCTCCCAGACTTCATTTGATCAAATTCAACTCTTTAGCTCGAACGAGATTGAATGAATCTCCAAAGGGAACTGAATACCCATTCTAACAATCTGCCCCGCCCCATGCGCGATTCTGACCTACGTTAAGAATAAACGAGTTGTTTTACTCCAAGAGATCATCGGGCGGTTCTGGGCCCCGATTGAACAAGGTTAACTTTTCGAACTGAGAAAAAATCTTTAGAATATCTAAGTACATCTCCTAACCTCTCCAACGGTCCACTCCGTGCACGATTATGACTTACCACGCGGACGAATGATCCGTTTACGCTCGGTGGTCCCTCGTCCAAATGATTGACATGCTCTTTTGAGCCACATTTAACCGAAAGTCAACTCCTGGAACTGGGAGCAACCCAACCACCCTCGAAGGACTCTGAAATACCTTTCTAACGATATTCCCCGTGCACGATTCGGATCAACGGTTTGTGCGCTACGATCATTTTTCCCAAAAAATCCGTACAAGACTGTCAATTGGCAGGTCTTGAACCCTGCCTATCGGCACAGTGTCAAGGGTAACCTGCCAATAGGCACCCCCTGGGTTACACCAATCAGCACCCCCTGCCCTATAAATAAGGGCCATGACCTCACCCCCAGGGAATACAACCAACCCATCAGCATTAGTGATCTCAACAACATCTCTCAAAATCAGCAAAGTTCCATATGAGAAATCCCATTCAATCCACAATACCCTTCCTTTTCACACCCAATTTAGTAAATATACTTCCCTCTCATCAACATCCATCAACATTCAAAGGAGTTCATCCAAGATCCAAGCTCAATCTCTAAAGAAGGTCCAATTCCTTCTCCCTCTCTTTTAAATCTCTTATTTTTGCATAAGTTACTTTTGATTCATAATCTAGTTTCACTTTAGTTCATACCTATTAACATCTACGCTTTTATTAGTATATTTCACATACTTTATTTTTTATAAAAAAAACTCAAAAACAAATAAAAGAGGGTTACACCCATAAATTCTTAACGGAATTATCCAGGACACTTTTTCCAAAACTAGAAACACACTTTCTACACCTACATACGTAATAAAATTATGTTCGAATCTATGGGATAAACCCCACCCCTATTCTATATTCGAAGTACGTGGACTTTTATGCCTTTATAGGCTACGTACGCATCTCGGATCAAAATCCGAGACTCGAGTCTAACTTTTCAATTTTCCAATTTTTCTTATTTTCAAGATTTCTTAAACCCCTCATTTTCATTATTATCATACATATAAATATATCATGCTTGTTCGTGTCTCATCCCACATATATTATTGTTTCCCAATAACGATCAATATCTCAATGAACGCTCATATTCTATCTACTACAATCATTACTATTTTGGGAATGTTCCTATGGATGACCTCACCTTATATTTTCCATGGTATGGGTCAAACGATTCCAATCTCCACTATATAAACACCAATCTCCACTATATAAACACATGCACATACTTTACGTGGATCAAGGAAAATATTACCATTTGCCCATGAGAGACCGAAAGTGCGGTATGGGTGCCTAGTAGCCCCCAGACCTTCGATCTATTGGTTTCGCATGCATCAGTTTGTCCTTGATGCCGCTCTCTCAAAGTGGTAACATATTCTTTTGCCTATTTTGAAAAAAATAGGTTGGCAACTCTATCTCTTCACATTCACCCCACACCGACGATGGCCAAAGTACCCTTTTTGAAGAGAACGGTGCGGTACCTCGACGCAATTCTTTCTCGGGGGATCCTCCTCCTTCCCCCTGAAACGAACGCCGCGCCGATCGGGATGGCCACAGTGGTGACTCCGCTAGGGATTATTTTTAAGAGGGCTAAACTCTATTTACATGGGTGTTTTATTTTCTTGTATATTCCCCTATTTGCATGTTCCCCTTTTATTATTCAAATATACCTCATGCTTATACTACTATTCACATACTTGTAGAAGACTCTCCATGTACAGTTTCACACCATGTGCACCTAGGATCACGTATATACACATGTTGCACACATCACATAGAAATCCATGATTAGGTGTCACCAACACACACCTCCACTTTTATATATTCACGGTCACTCATAACACACTCACTTGTAGATAGTTACACATCACTCACATATAGCTTATCCACGCTTGGTATGGTTTTAGTATTGGTACTTATACTTTGCTCCCTGTTTGTCATAATCAAGAAAATTATACTCTCACCTTAAGATACTAATAAGAGAATGATGCATGATTCACACAATATCACCAAAGACAATTGTAATTGACCAAATTTTATCTCGTAACTGGAGAGTCAGTTCGTGATGGGCGCTGGTCCGGCAGGGCGCAGTTAGCCTAAGCGATATCACTCTCACCTTACATTAACCAAGCACCTTTGACGTATATCGAACAGTTCCCCCACATCGTACCACTTGACCGAAGTCATGATGGGAGGTATATCACAAGTAACTCATTTATGTACGTCGAGTGTATCGAATTCTCTCTCACACGTACTGTGCGCACTAGGTATATAGTGAGGAAATTCACGTACACTCGGGTATACTAAATGGCTTGTCCACATGTACCGATTGCACTCAAAATCAAGAAGTATATCCTCGAAGTCAGACCAAAGGGGGAACCCTTTCCCAATCACCCAACCAATTACATACCCACATAGAGATGTCGGTCCTAGGACACACATGTTAGTTTGCCGATTTCAACCTAAAACTCTGCCAAAATTCTAGGTCGACCTGCCGCCCATTTTTTGCGTAATTTTAAAATGCGACCCTGCTAGTGAGCCTGGTTGTAAGTCCAACCGTAAGCTTTACATATGTTACAAACCCAAGTTTTCCAGACTCGGGTCCCGTCTGGCATTTCATTTTGCATTTAGGAGAACTTAATACAAATGAGAACCTAATAAACATAATAATCAAGTTGGACCCGTTCTAGTCTTTTCCTCTCTCTTTTCCCAAAAATTGTCCAAAAACATATTTCCCTTATCAAAAATACCAAAAAACATTTTTTCTCTCATCTTTTCCAGAAAAGTCAAAAAATATTTTCTTCCTTTTCCAAAAATAACAAAATTCCCTTCTTCTCTTCCGAAAATAAGTTCTAATTTTTCTCCTTATCAGGTCAATCACATACCCTTGGCCTGGTTCCCTATAAGCTTCGATCTTCAGTCAAACCGCACTGAAGTTCTGTCATCGCCCTTACTTCCTACGAGTCCGAGGCTCACCCGCCTTCCATGGAGAATACGGATACAGTGCCAAATGTACAACCGGATTTGTTTATAGTTTTGGCTCAGCTCATTACCAAAATTAACAACCTTCAAACCGAGGTTCATGAGATGCAAAGAAATCATCTCCCTGCCCTCGAAGATCCTGAGGTTATTTTCCCTCTTGCCATGGGTTCGCCTATACCCGAGCCTATCTGTGTTCCTGAAGAATACCATCATTATCCACGTTCTCTTCCTACTAATGGGCCACCACCAACCCAACTTCCCATTCCAAACCTTTCTCAAATTAGGGCTAGTTTACCCGTAATTATTGATCCGAAAGAGGAAGAACTGAAAAAGGTCAAGGAAGACCTCAATATGCTAACCAAGAAATTCGACCTAGGCAGAATCTCTGGGAACTACATGGACTACACTCATATGTCTCCTTATCCTTAAGCCAGATTACCAAAAAATTCAAGATGCCCAATATTGAGAAGTTTGGAGGCAGGGACCCCCCGATAGTTCATGTCCATAGCTATTACCGATCCATGACTTTCCTAGGAGCTTCCAAAGAAATAATGGTTCAAATGTTCCAGCAGACTTTGAAAGATAGCGCCATCCATTAGTTCCTATCCCTTAAAGAATCTAGAATTCGTGGTTGGGAAGACGTTGCTCATGAGTTTATGTCTCAGTACAAATACAATGAGGAGCTAGAGGTTACCCACTGTGACTTAGAGCTACTTAAACAGAATCCTGGGGAATCATTCAGCAACTTCATAGCAAGATGTAGAGAAAAATCAGCTACCATAACCAATCGGCCCTCCGAAGATGAACAAGTCAGCATTGTGAGGAAGAACTTCCTACCTCATTTCCGAGCAACCATAGGAGGACAGTATTACCATCACTTCTGAGCCCTCTGAGAAGCATGAGTAGAAATCAAAGAAGTTATTGTCAAGACAGAAGTTGAATCGAAGAAAATCTCTAGACAGTTTGCTCTTAGAAAGTTTGAAAAGCCTTCTAGCACCACAGTTTCTACTATCAATAACATCTATAATCCTACCGCTTCATGGGCACCAGAAGGTCGCCAAAACCCAATCCGGAAGGAATACACTAAGCTTCACACTCCTCTCTCCAAAGTCTACCAAGATCTCTTGAACCGAAACCAAATCAAACCTTGGACCCTTGTCCATTACAAAATCCACTTCCGAAAAACTTCAAACTTGATGCCCATTGTGACTTTCACCAAACTGCCAGCATACCACCGACTAATGTTTACATCTCTGAAACATAATCCAAAGCCTAATTGACCGGGGTATCATTTCCCCACCAGCTAATCCTAAACCAAACACTACCCATAATCCATTCACAAATCATACAAACGCCATCTTCCTAGAAAAAGACTCAGAATTCAACCCATCTACCCAAAGCATGCCAAATAAATCACCAGTCATACCCATATACTATCATAAACCTTTACAAACATGCCCATATTTCCTCTTACACCCTACCAACCTTGTTGATCAAACCTTATCACTCCTCACCAAAGCCTGCATCACTGCCCATACCCGTTCTGGAGGATGATATGGAATTGTCAGAAGTGTTGAACTAACTCCTAGAGTTTGGGCTGAAATTGCCCTCCCAGATGACCATCAACTGTCAGAGATTCAGTGGACTGTTCTTAAAATCTTGAAAATTGGGTCGAGAGTCATACAATTGGGTAGTGCCAGCGGACAAAGTTAGTCTAGATGACCTGGTCTAGATCATGGCAGATTTATTTTAATAGATTGGTGATATTTGTAGTATATCCGAGCTACTCGAAGCTTTGAAATTACAAGGACACCTGGTCCCCTCAGTCTTGCATTTCCCTGCCGAATGGGAGGAATTATATGAAGAAGCCTTAAAAGTTGTAGAGGCCACCGAGTGCTTTCGAACTCATGGACCTGGAAATGTCTTGATGAAATTTCATAGGGCACCGAATACCCTTTCCAATAGTCCCATGTGCAATTCGGTCTTACGATTTGCATTTTATGCTTGTTTTCCTAAAAAAAAGCCTCTTTTGGACTGCCTATAGGCACCCCCGACCCTACGCATATCGAAACAGGGGAGCAATATTTTGTCAGGAAGCAAGTGCTATGTCAATACATAGACCCTATGTTAATTGGCAGACCACTTAACCCCTAGATTTTTGCTATTTAAGTAGGTCGTGATCTCATTTCTAAGGACCTTTTTTTCGAGATCTAAAGATATTCTGCCTTAAAATTAGTGCATCGTCTTTCCAATAAAAATTATTTTCAAAACATTATCTTCGCCTTTCCTTACATAACTTTCCCCCCATCATTTTTCGCCCATTTTTCCACCACTTCATCACAACTTCACCACCACAAAAACCTACCTACTTCACCTCAAAAATCACTAGCAAAGTTTCGTACAAGGCTTATCTTTATCCTTTGAAAGTTAATTTAATTACTACCATTTATGACACATTCCTTATTCTTAGAATTTTTTTTACTTTATTCTCACTTTCTCACTCTAAATAATCTATTTTTATTACTTATGTGCACAAAATAGAGTTTCATAAATCTAAAAAGGAGAAAAGGAGGGTTTAATCTTGAAACCCTAAATTAGAATTTTCCTCCCCCTCTTCCACACTTTCTCCACTTATACACATTTTTCGATAAGATAAAGAAATTCTAGTTTGGGGTTCATGGGTTAAATCCCACCCTTGCATGTTATCGAACTATGTGAACTTTGATGTCATTTTTGGCTACATAGGTATGTCGAGTCTTCCACGGGATATGAGTCCTATTTTCTTCTTTATCCATTTTATTTATTCTCACATTATTAGTATTATATATATATATATATGCGTCTATCAACCCCATCACACATGCATGTTCCCTTCCTCACAGTGAATCATGATTCGATAATTGCTCACATTACGTTATCTTTTCATATTTTTTCTCTTTCCTTTCTTCAATCCCATCAGACATGCATATATAATTTCTCATAGTGGATTATGATCTGGCTTATTGCGTACAGTGTAGCCATTCCTCCTTATTTTAGTTGCCCCGCCAGACATACGTATTTGTTTCTTTGTGATGGATTATAAGTCGGTGAGCTGATCATATTTCTTCTACCCTTAAGGTTATTTTGTTTGTTTTTATACTTCTCGGAATTACTCATCTCCATCTTTTTCATGAGTATGACTATTTCTTTTCTCACTTATTTCACTCCGCATACATTATACACACAAATAAGGTTTAGAGATAAAATAGGGTATTATTATAGCCCATGAGAGACTGAAAGGGTGGAATGGGTGCCTAACACCTTCCCATTTCATAACTTAGTCCCCGAACCCGTGGTTTATTTGGTTTCATATGCATCAGTTTATATTTGATTTCATTTCTTATGGGACGGCTACATCTTTTGCTTGTCTTGGACAAAATAGGCAGCAAATCCATTTTTTATATTTTCAACCCCTGCTTTTGACGATGGTCGATTTATGGTTGTGGTATCCCACAATGATTGCTTGAGTGGTGGAAAGAGGACTTCACTCCTTTATCCCCGCACGTGCCGAATCTATCTTTCAGGGCGAACCGCGTCGGACGATCCGAGAAGGCCACAATGGGACATTGCTGGGGAATTATTTTTTGAGTATTAGACTCTATTTCTTTTAATAAATTCCACACAAATTATTAATTATGGACATTAATCCCTTTCTGACCTACTTATATTCTAAGTTATCTGAATTCCCAGCCGAATTCATTAATTTATAGTTTCGAGCATTATTCACACTAAACACCCACAATTCCTTACCCCGAGTTTTATTCCAACTATCCCAAGGTAAGCTAATGTCCCTAAAATATTTTTTTAGAAGTCATACTTTCATCTACGAACACCCAAAATATCTCAGACCCCAAAGCAATTATAAACTATTAACAAATGGACCCAGGTGATTTTCCAATGCCCATAGAATTTTTAGTGTTTTGTGGGTTTTATGGCTAGAGGTTTCACTTCATGCTTCTGGTCTTCAGCCTAGATGATTTTGTCTCCAAAGAAAATTTCTAATCTTGAATTTATTTTCTTCTAAATAGGATCATACCATGGCTCGAGGAACCTATAATAGGGGAAGTCTTCACCTTCCTTGATAAATAATCCATTTAAGGAGTCTTTAAGATTTTCTTCTGATACAACTGGCGGAGTGCCTTGAGTTCTGCTGGTGATGATTGGTAATGTAGACTACAATGGGTAAGGCTTTTTTAAGAGCTATCATTTTAAAAAAAATCCCCAATTGACGGTATCCTAACCCTATTCCGAACATGAAATGTATATTCTTGAACATTTGGATTATAATGGTATTTCCATGAGGATTATACTACGGGCATACTATTTCTGCAAAATTATCCCTCATGGGGATGGGGAATGGATAAATCTGGAAACTTGAGCAAAACATGTCATTACCCCCGTGTTGGATTTTTAAAATGGGATTACTCATGTCGATGCCATTAAAGTTATCGTTATCCTCGAGCATAGTGATAATTTGACTGTGATGAAGAATTTCAAATTTTAATGGAGGGAGGAGGATACACCTCTGATGTTGGGACCAAGGACAAAGTTAAAACAAGTGATATATCGATGACCAAAAACTCAGTTTCGGGGCATATAGAACCAGCCCTAAGTGTGAGCATTATTGAACCCATAAACTCTCGATGGGTATTATTATAGTCATGCATGACGGTAGAAGTAGGGGTGAGATCACTGACTTTCATCCATCAACAGTTGAGAGTTCTCAATGAACAGACATTTAGAGTTGACCCATTATCGACAATTGCCTACGAAACTAACTTTCCCATGATTTCTACTGAGATATTAAAATTATAGTTGTAATTAGGGTCAATTTTGGGGATTTACCCCTCAGGAAAAAAAAAGATGAGTCTCATCGCGATCAAAGATTTAATCATGTGGATGGATTCTTTAGGGGTGGTAGTAGGAAGAACTGTGGGTCCTATGAGGAGCTTGATCAGAGTATTTTTATGCACTTGGGAGGACGTGAAAATCCCCCAGAAAGTGATATTAGATTGAGTTTTCTTAAGTTGTTCAAGGACTTTACTTTCTTCCACTGACATTTTTAGCATTGGGAGTTCTTCTGCAATTCCTTTTCCTTTATCCATACTCATACCTGTTGGTGAAAGAATCGGGTCATTGTAGTATCATCCTGACCAGGTCATGTAATTTACGAATACGACAAAGAACAAAAATCATATGTCCTCGTCTACCTCTAGCATGATGGATACCTCATTAATTCCTTTTAGCAACCCTTCAAAAGAAATCATCCCACGTATGGAAGCAACTGTTCCGGCATCCCTACTATCCAGTTCATTATCTGAGCTGTCTAAATCATTGCCCCCACCCTGTTGCAATAGTATTGTCTTTCCATGAGATATCAATGCACTCTATGAATTTAAATTCCTCAACATATAAATATTTCCATTCAACGGAGAAGTGTTGGAAAGAGGGGACCATGTATCCTTTGATCTTTAGGATGGTGAGTAGCTCGGATGTTGTACATACTTTTTTCTTCTTAACAAAATCATCGGACATGACTTGCATGATACTGTCCAAGATGAACTCATTTGTGAACACAAACCAATCATCTGACTATTGAGTCCATTCTCTGTACCTCACTAATGTTTTTAGAATTGTTTTCTTCGTGAGTCATCCCTGGGGGTACTTTTAGTCCAAAATCCCATAGATGATTCAAAACTGTCGATAGCACCATGCTCCCTATTTTTGAGCGGGTTAAGATGGTGATGCAGGCCCTGGGCAAGAGAGATAAAACTTAGTCTGATGCATTTTATAGGTGTAAAAGGAAAGATGGACAAATCTAGAGGGATTTAGGGGATATGGTGAGTGAATCGGGTGTATTGATGGATGGAATCCTGATGGAGGGATCAAAATCTTGATTTTCCTCTACAAGAATGGTGTTTATCCCGGTCTGATGTATTGAAAAAGGTTTTTAAGTAGCATTAGGCTTAAGATTAGCTAGAGGAGCAATGATCATCTTATCAATGAGGCCTTGAATGACATTCTTCAAGTGGAAGCACTAGTTAGTGGAGTGCCCGATGATTTGGTGGAAATCACAATGAGCATTGTTCTTGAAGTTCCTTAGAAGTGCGCCTGGTAATGGTCGAGGTTCTAGAGTCTTGATGATATTTCAAGATAGGAAAGCTTAGTAAACCTTTGATAGGGTATCATGGAGTTCATTGTTATATATTTTAACCAGATAGGGACAATTTTTGGGTGTCTAAGAGGTAGCTGGTTGAGAAATATTATTAACGATTGAGACAAAAGTGTTAGTTGGCTTATCATACTTATAAGGGATAAACTGTCCAATTGGACTCTTTAGCTCATACTCGACTTTCTAACTGATAACCCCTTATTCGATCTCGAACTTTATTTCCTAGAGGAATCTAAAATGAGGGTCATACTGAATTCCAATTGAGGTTTTAATATGTGATAGGGAATTATTTTTCACAATGTTCACTTGTTCTTCCTTGGACGGTTGATTCGTCATGGTAACGAAATTTTCTCTCCATCATCCGATAAAATTGTTAAATGATTCAATAGTATTCTACTTGATCAGCTAAAGGTCTCATCGAGTAACTGATAACTCCTAATTGTATTTGTATTGGGTTATGAATTCTTTGGCAACATCCTCCTAATTATGAATTTTGGATTCTTCTAGTGACAAGAACCATCGGAGAGCTCTTTCTTTAAGAGCCTACTGGAACATCTGCGCTATTATTTATTTGGATGCTCTGAGTAGATTCATAACATGGTGATAGCTATGAAGCTGGAGTGTAACACCCCGTATTTTTTTGTATTTAACATTTAATTAATTCGAGAATTAAAAATTACTTGTGTATCGTAATTTTAATCGAATTAAGTATAGAAAAATATATTTAAATATTAATTGGGGAGTGAATGGTTAATATTTAGAGAAATTTATTTACTAAGTGAATAGTAATAATTTATATACATCATTTCGGATATTAATGATGGGGTATGTACTTATATCAGTCGGGACTCGGTATAGACTAATTTGGGACTGAGATAAGGATTTTTATAAATTAATTTGGATGCTAATTCTGAGTGTACGGTTGAGTCCGGATGGGCCGAGATAGTCGGAAAAGTGTACCCGGGGGTAGTAAACGGGTCATGGGACTTTTTAGGCATAGTCGGGCCCACGCGGGGGCATTTGGGTCACTTGGGCTAGGCCCATTAGGCATAAAACGGGAATTAGTCTAATTAAACAATTATAAGGAAAAAGAGAATGGTTGATTAGAGTTTAGAAAATACTTAGTGGGAGAGGAAACCCTAAGAGGTAGTTATAGGCAAATTTAGGGGACAAAGGAAAGAGCCAAAAAGAAAGGAATTCGTCTTCAACCTTGGGAATTCACAATCACAAATCAGACCCTGCGAATTATAAGGCAAGTGGTTAACTTGTTGTAGCATTTAATTTTCTTTTCGATTCATATTTATGTGATGTGAATAATTCAAATTCGTTTTGGGATTTAAAGGGTATAAACATGGGGTTTTTGTAAATCAATATTCTGATTTCTAAAATTGTGTAAGAAATTCATGTGTAATCTGAGAGTAGTATATATATATATATATATATATATATATATATATATATATATATATATATATATATATATATATATATATATATATATATATATATATATATATATATATATATATATATGGTAGGATGTTTATATATATATATATATATATATATATGGTAGGATGTAATCCGTATGAACTAGAAACGAATTTGAGGCAAGGATTTGATGTTTAAAGGGGTTAAAGGTTAAATCGAATTTTTCCGCAATTTATGAAAATAGTAGAGGACAGAAATTAAATGATGTTTGAGAACTTTATGGGGGTCTCTCAAGAGGTTTTTGGTGTATTTTATTTATGAAAAGACCTGGATTTCCTGGTAGAAGAAGTTAGGGTTTGTAGATTTGCGTCCATGGTTAAAACAGACAACTCGGAGAAGACGATGACATGTTCAATCGATCGATCGAGGGTTGGGGATCGATCGATCGAAGGTCGAAAATTTTTGGTAGTTCGTCCAGCTTGTATATGTAAGGGAAATTAAATTTAAATCTTTTCCTATACCTTATGAAATGAGAAATATACATGGGGGTACAATCAAATTAATGGGGAGGGAAAATTAATTAGGATTTGAAGGAAATTATGTGTGTCACACCATGGTTAAATTTTGGGAATAATATTTCAGAATAATTAAATACGGATTGAGTGGGAAAGTCCGTGGTTATTGGTTGAGCGATACCAAGACGTTAAATTTTTTTAGAATGAAGGCTAAATAATTTGGAGTCGGGAATTTAGACTCGGGTATTGTTTATTTTGGGCCATGAGAGTAAGTCCGAATATATTGGTTGGGAGCGACACCACAAGTAATTTAATTAATTAATGTGTGAATTAATTAATAATTAGAGTTGGACCATAAAATCTGAATAATTTCAATAGGCTTGTGTTACGGACTTAGTACACAGGATAGCCGGGATAGTTTATTTTAATTTTATATATATATACGGTGTGCAATAGTATATATATATGGTGTGTGCATTAATATCAGTGGATAGATATTATTATTACATATACTCTAGTGCTATAGGGGGAGGTTGCGCGTAGTGGGTGAATCCCCTAGCTTGAGGAGTAGGGAGAGTATATTACCAGGTCATAGCGTCCGTTATATGGGTGAGGGGAATCTCACTTTCAAGGAAGGAGTATGACCGCCTCCAATTTTTTCATATTATCCAAGTTAGTGAGCAATTGTGACTTGGGGTAACTAGGTTATGTGAATATGCCTAGTGGGATATCACTTTAGAGAATTTATATCCGGTGAGTTATTACTCGGGAGGATGTTCAATATTAATTATTATTCCAGCATGTTTGTGAATGTTGTAATATAACTTTACGTATATAATGAGATAAATAATTATATACGGGTAAATTAAAACAGGCCGTGAATTATACTATACATATAATGGGTGTGAAAGTTATATGATTTTAACAAGGGAAATGATTAATTAAGTTAATGGTAATAATAACTTAGAAATCATAATTATGGCACACTCGGTTAGAGTGGGGTGGTTGCAAGGGGTTGTATTAGTTATCTAGTCATGGGATAAATAACTAGGTAAATTAATTAAGGCGTTAGTAGTGCACATTAGAGAAGGGGTGAGGATGTTCTCAATAGAGTGCGGCACTAACTAAAATATGAAGAGTGGGCATATATATTTATTACTGCAAGTTAATCATTTGCTAAATGTTTTCCAAATATTTTGGGTACTAACCCTTGCTATAAAAACTTTTAAAAACCTTTTAGGTGTCCAGCCACAGGGACGCTAGTCTTGACTCATTTCGGGGATCCATTGTTGCAGCATGTGTGGATGTTGCGGGAGTTTGATAGGCGACTCGTTCTTTTCATTCTTAGTGTAGAGACTTCCTATCAGTTATTCGAGCATGTTGCTCACTGTTTTATTCAGTACTTATGTCAGACTTGTTGAGATTTAATTACTTATCTTTACTTTTGTTGGATTTTGAACCGATGGTTTATTCGGTCAGTTATTTAACTATGAATGGTAGAATTAAGTTAATTTTGATTGTCATATTATTTTGTTTCCGCATGAGTATTTCATTTAAGTTAATGAAAGATAAAATTGGCACCAGTCTAATTTTCTCACTTAGGTGGTTAGTAATTAAAAAGGTGACAGTGCTGCTAAGAATGAACCAAATGAGAAACCTGTTCTAATTTAATTTAGGACTGATCAACCGGGGTTAATTAGGTGGGGGTTCACATATGGTATCAAAGCATCAGATTCTAGTGTCCTTAGGATCTGTGGGGCTTACTACGTTTCAGCGTAGCGTTCGGTTGATGTAGAGCCCTATTATTAGGACTATTGATTCATTTTTCGCTTTTGAGTTATCGTATTTCTGTTATTAGATATTTTTGTATAAATCGTATACTTATACGATTCAATCAATTTTCATATGCCATCGAAGAGGCAGAGAGTGAAGAGGGTTGAGGTTAGGGATGAGTTAAGGGAGGCTCGTCAGGAGCCACAGGTACCGCCACCACCACCACCACCCAAGTTGATCTCCACTACTCAGGTGGCCGTGATAGTGGCCCAGGCAGTTGAGACAGCAATGAGGGCTATGGTAGCCCATTTTCCTTAGCCCCAGGCACCACCTCCCGTAGCACCAGCATTTCAGGCTCCAGTGGGGCCACCGTCTTGGCAGCGAGTTAGGGAGACCTTTCAGAAGGGTCACCCACCCGAGTTTTGGGGTAGCACTGATGTGGTAGAGGCTTGTGACTGGAAGAAGAATATTCAGTGCCATCTACACATGTTGGAGTGTACTGATGTGCATAAATAGATGCTTGCTACCTTTCGTCTGTCGGGGGAAGCCTTAGAGTGTTGGGAGTCAGTTACCACCACTGAGAAGAGGGATTTTGATGACGATATCCGAGTTCTGGGTGCGGTTTGACCGCAAATACTTCCCACCAGTGGTAGAGGCTGAGATGAGGAAGAAGTTCAGTGAGTTAGTGCAGGGTGACCGGTCAGTGGCAGATTATGAGGAAGAGTTCACCCGTTTGGCAAACTTTGTGCCAAATGAGGTGAGCGATGAGGAGCGAAAGAAGTCGAGGTTCATGGATGGATTGGCCTGGAGGATCAGGCAGCATTTGATTAGGAATCCAGCATTAGTGACTTATATAGATGTCTTTAATGCTGCCCTCGTATATTGCCAGTATTATCGCTTCTATGCGAAGAGGAGCAAGAGAGTAGGGGGCCCGAGCCAGCAGGGCAAGGCAGTTACTGGTGGTGACACGAGTGGTACTCTGCAACAGACTAGCAGTCAGGAGGGGAATCAGGTTAAGAAATTTAGGCCTGGTGGGCTCCGACTGGGAGCAAAGGGGTTCAGGCAGGGGCAGCCAGGCCCAAATTAGCAACAGGTTCCTCAGGGTCGTCATGGCCAAGGGAACAATGGGGGAGGCCAACAGGGCCAACCACGTCAGGGCCAACAGGGTCAATGTCGGGGGACGATCAGAAACGTTGTTTTGTCTATGGCCAGCCAGGACACTTCAAGAGGGAGTGCCTGCAAAGGGGCATAGGTTATCAGCAGGGTGCCCAACAAGGGAAATAGGGGCAGATGCCGCCAGCAGCACCAGCTCCACCCGCCCCACAGTAGCAGGGGAAAATGCACTACGGGCGTGTGTATAACATCCGGGATGTTCCCAATCCTCCAGCACAGCAGGCGCCGCCAGCAGTTGAGGGTATGTTTCTCATTCATGGTCATGAGGGTAATATACTTTTTGACACGGGAGGATCGCATTCATTCATTAAATTTAATTTTTCTAAACGGGTTGGATTACTAGAGACCGCGGGTAGTCTTCGTATGTGTGTAGAGTCACCAGTGGGTAGCGGGGCTTTGATTCATTCGATTTGTCGGGGATGGACATTTTAATTATGAGGCTTAGTTTAGTAGAAGACCTCTTAGTGTTAGATATGGAGGAGTACGGTGTCATTCTGGGTATGGATTGGTTGGTAGGTTATTGGGCAACTGTGGATTGTTACGAGAGGACAATCATATTCTCCAGTCCGGGATAGGAGATGTTCCTAATAGTGATGTCGTTACTGGAGGGAGGGTCACTCACCCACTTATATTACATCGAAGAGGAAACCTCACAGGAGGTGGTGGTTCCGTTGGACTCAATCCCAGTAGTGAGGGACTTTGAGGATGTGTTCCAGGAAATACCAGGGTTGTCACCCAGCAGGGAAATCGAATTTGTAATCGATTTAGCATCAAGGACGAGGCCGATTTCTCAAGCACCTTACCGTATGGGCCCTTCAGAGATGCGTGAGTTGAGAGAGAAGATTCAGCAGCTCCTGGGTCAGGGCTTCATTCGGTGGAGTACATCGCCAAGGGGTGCATCGGTGTTGCTTGTAAAGAAGTGAGATGGTTCACTTCGATTGTGCATGACTACAGGGAGTTGAATAAGGTGACGATACGGAATAAGTATCCGTTACCTAGGATCGATGATCTTTTTGACCAATTGAGAGGGGCATTTTACTTCTCCAAGATCGATTTGAGTTCAGTGTATCATCAGCTACGCATCCGAGAGGAGGATGTTTCTAAGACTGCTTTCCTATCACGGTATGGATCATACGAGTTCAGGGTGATGCCATTCGGGATCACCAATGCACCAACAGTGTTCATGGACCTCGTGAACAGGTTTTCAGGGAGTATCTTGATCAATTTGTCATCGTGTTCATTGATGACATCCTGATCTACTCGCGCACTGAGGAGGAGCACGTAGAGCAACTGCATATGGTTCTACAGACACTGCGGGATCATCAACTCTATGCCAAATTCGGGAAGCGTGGATTTTGGCTGCGAGAAGTACAGTTTCTTGGCCACGTGGTGTCAGACCGAGGTATTACGGTGGATCCGAGTAAGGTGTCGGCGGTGAGGGAGTGGGGATAGCCCACGACACCGACCGAGGTGCGCAGTTTTTTAGGATTGGTCGGGTATTACAGGTGGTTCATTAAAAGATTCTCAAAGATTGTGGACCCTTTGACAAATCTGACTAGAAAAGGGGTGCCTTTCACTTGGAGTGATCATTGTCAATTAGCTTTCGATGATCCACAATTGTGTGTTACCCTAGCCATCACTAAATTTAAAATCAATTAACTAGGTAGCCCAATAGGAGAACATTTTGCAAAGGCAATCACTCAGATTATTCCATGATTTTTTTTATCGCCTGCGGACTTAATTAAAATTTGACTACTTTTTCACTAAATTTCAAGAAAAATATTGTCTATGTGCTAGTTAGGATTTCTTCTTTACTTGTGTGTGCCCAATTCATTTTTCGGTAGTCGGTTTTAGTTGGTCCATCCAAATCAAGAGTTTATATTTCTCCCCACCTTTCCTTCTAAAAAAATTCAAAAATATTTTCTTCTATTATTTTTATAAAAATCCAAAAATATTCTCTTTCTTTCATTAAAAAAAATCCAAAAATATTTTATTTCTTTCATTTTAGAAAAATCCAAAAATATTTTCTTCCATTATTTTTAGAAATCCAAAAAAAAAATTCTTTCCTTTTGAAAAAAAAAATTTTAAAAACTCCAAAAAAATACTTCTCTCCACATGGCCGAAGAACGTCCCTTACGGGACTACTTTGGTCATTTTCCATTGACAAGCGACACGTGTGAGAGTGATCCCGAGCCGTCTCTTTATGAGATTTTTTGTGGTTTCTGCTCTCTCATGAGTCCCGTTGATACTCTTGACCCATCCATGCACGCACCTCATATTCCATCACCCTCGCTGTCAAGTGTCGACGTGTCACGTACCTTGTCGTGTACCTACTGTTATTATGCCGATCACATGTCCCATGAGTGCCCTTACATTCAATATCCATCCAAAACCACCATGGAACATGTGTATCCATATGACACTGTTTCGAAACCCACCTCGGCCTATTATCCCGATACACCTAACCCCGAGTTGTGTGAGTACCCGAGTTATTCGTGGAGGCCTGATCACACTTCCATGCAATACGAATCCCAACCCAATGTTGTGGATCCTCACACGTTCCAACAGTTGTCATGGCAACCTTGTACACTCATTCATGATCAGTTCCCTCACTACACACCCTATGAGTATCAACCAATTGTCCATCACGAAAGTGATCCTTTCGTTTATGATGAACTTGGCCCCACTCCACACACTTCATTTGAGTATTCTCCGTATAGTCCTGACCATAGCGAGTTGTGTCCACCTCAACCACCACCACCACCACCACCCGTCACTTCACCACCATCATCCACCTCTGCTCTCGAAAACCTCTTGCAAAAGTTCATACTCGAGCAAGAGCAAGCCACTCAAATTCAAACTCAAGCTCGCCAAAAGCTTGAACAATGATTAAATTAAATTGAGTGTGCGAGAGAGTCGGATTTCAACCCAAGTCAACCCATTGTTGCACCCGAGTGTGATGATGATGTGTCCTCTTGTGACACAGATTTTGAGTGTGACTAACCCTACCCCCCCCCCCCCCGAGAATCTCGAAGTTTAGACCATTCCATGGTCCGGGTCCCAAGTCGACAATTGTGTTGACTTACCTTTCGATAGTGAGCCTGATCCACTCCCACCATGTCCATCGGAACCCGTACTTGAGATTCTCACTCCCGAGATATCCAAAAATTTGCCAGAGATTTTACCTTATGCCCCAATTGCCTATGTCTCTGACATGCCCATTTCTTTTAGGTTATCTCCAGCTACGATTGCTCACCATTTTCCCGAGATAGAATTCGTGATAGTTCCTAACTATTTGGATATGGATAATGTCCCACCATGCATGGATCCCTTTGAGCTCGATATTTCTAGTGATTCCTCTATCTCCGATCGTGGTGCCTCGTCTGACCCACCCACCACATTCACCGATGATATTCTTGTGGAGAAGTTGACCACTCCATCTTTAGAAACCACACTCCCTTGTGAGTATTCCTTTACTCCTCTCAATAAGTGTGTGTCCCCCACTCTTGATTTGGATCATCTTCCTCCACCGTTTATCCCACCCGACCCACCCATTATCCTTTCCACCCCACCACCTGGTTTGGATCTTGATTTTACACAGTTCATGTTTCCATTTACATTTTTAGATCCTAACCTGAAACCATCCACCACCCATGAGAGTAGTGGTCGAAGATCATAGGAGCGTCAAGTCTCGTGGGTGGATCGAGTCATTGAATAAGACTATCGTCTGTACCTTTGTAAAACCATATTCATTGTGATTGTCCGGCTTGGCCCGTTCGAGGTTTTTCTCATTGTGGTTTTCCTCGTGGATCCGGTGTTATGAGTATTATTTACTTTATTTTATTTTCTTTAATCACTACATGGATGTTTAGAATTAATCAAGATAAAATTTGGTTAGGTTAGAAATTGTTCACAACTTGGTGGGAATTATAAATTGGAAAAAATGTTTTCACAAAAATAGAAAATTATTTAGTCATCCTTAAAACACTTTCTGCGTAAGAAATTATAAGGGACCATCAGTCCTTAAATGTGAATGTTTATTAATAACTAGAATAAGTTATGAAAATAAGTTAATGATAATGAAATTGAGAATTAATTAAGTAGAGGGGTAAGCTAATTAATAAATCAAAATGAAATAATATACTCGAGACACGGTAGCGTTATATTGATATTAATGATGAGTCTAGTTAGGCGGGTAACATAACTAGGAGGGGTAATAAGCATACGTTAGGTGCAAACATTAGATGAGGGTGAGGGTCATCTCATGTGAGTGTGCTATAAGTTTAAATATGGAAAAATGCTTTACATTTTCATTACTGCATTTTATTCACTTGCTAAATATTTTCAAAGGTTTTGGGCTCTGACCCGCATCAAATATTTTCAAAAACTTTTAGGTTTCTAGCCACATGGATGCCAAGGATGATATTTCTTTCCAGTGTTACGTAGATGCAACTGATGTTGAGGATTGTAGGTTTGGAGTAACTGATTATATCATTGTTATCTTAGATTAGGTTCCATTTCAGATATTGATTGGGAATGTCGCCCCTTTTATCATATTTATTAACTTTTAATTTTATTTAGTTCAGTTCGAATGATTGTATTTCATTATTAGTAACCAATGGTTTATTTAGTACTTGGTTTTGTTTATTTTTGCATTTAGACTTATTTATTAGTGTGGTTATTTATATTGTTTATTGTGAATGGGTTTATGGTGAATGGTTTATTTTTGGCATTGTAATTCAAGATTAAAATTTGACACAACTTGTTAAACTAATAGGTGGCTAATAGTTAATTGAAATGAGTCATATGAGACTCTCATTTTATTTTGGTAAAGGGTTGGCCACCCGTTATTTTAATAAGTCGGGTGTCACAGTCAACTCTCGGACACTAGAGTGGATCGATAAACTTTTATAGGGCTTTGAATACCCTTGTAAACAATCTATACCATGCGCAAATCGACCTTACGGTTTGCGCATACTTGCCTTTTTACTCAAAGAACCCCGTTCTAGAGGCCACTGGGCGCTTACGAGCTCCGAATGACTTTGTTCAAATCTTGAAATTGAGAGTATATTAATAAACGTTCATACGCCTCTGAATACCCTTTCTAACGGTTCATATCGTGCGTGAATCGGCCTTACGGTTCACGCATACTTGCCATTTTACTCCAAGAACCCCATCTTAGAGGGCACCGTGTGCTTTCGAGCTCTGTTTGACTTTGATCAACTCTTAGACCCGGTAGTGACTCGGTGCACTTTAATAAAACTCTGAATATCCTTTCCAACGGTCCCGATTATGGACATTTTGAATTTTTAATTTGCATTTTATCCCCGATTTTCCAAAAAATGTCCCTTTTGAACTGCCTAAAAGCACCCCTCGCCCTCTGCCATTCGGTAGAGGGGTACTTTACTTCACTAGCAAGCTCTAACAGGTAGACTAGGGCCTATGATGACTGACAGACCCCTAGCACTAGATATTTTATATTTAAGGAGGCCATGACCTTATTCCCAAGGACCCCTCTTTCGAGCTCTGAAGAGCCTCTGCCTCAAAATCAATGCGTTGTCTTTCCAAAAAACATCATTTTTCGCACATTCTCTTCACCTTTCCTAGATCACTTTCCCCCCACCTTTGCCACCCATTTTACCACCACTTCATCACTACTCCACCATCATAAAAACCTACCTTCTTCACCTTAAAAATCAATAGCAAAGTTTTGTAGAAGGTTTACTATTACCCTTAAAAGCTAATTTAATTAGTGTCATTTATCACACTTTCCTTATTCTGAGCATATTTTTTTCCTTATTCTCACTTTTTCACTCTAAATAACTTTTTTTAATACTTATACACACAAAATATTGTTTCATAAATCTAAAAAAAGTCAAAAAGAGGGTTTAATCTTTAAACCCCAAATTAGAATTTTCCTCCCCTTTTTCCATACGCTCTCCACTTGTACACATTTTATAACAAACTAATGGAAATTCTTGTTTTGGGATCATGGGTTAAATCTCGCCCTTACGTGTTATCGAACTAAGTAAGCTTTGATGCCATTTTTTACTATGTAGGCGTCTCAAGTATTCCTCGAGATTTGAGTCTTATTTTCTTAATTTGCCATTTTATTTATTCACACATTTATTAGTATTGTGTGCATGTATCTCTGTGTGTGTGTGTGTGTGTGTAACCTTTTCAAACATGCATGTTCATTTCCTCACATTGAATCATGATCCGGTGGTTGGTCACATTATATTATATTTTCATATTTTTTTCTCTTCAGTTTTTGCAATACCACCAGACATGCATATCCACTTTAACATAGTGTATTATGATTCGACGTATTGCGCATAGTGTAGCCTTTCCTCCTTATTTTTAGCGGCCCCGTTAGACATGCATATTCCATTCGTTGATCGATTATGATCTCATTCATTGTTCACATTTTAGCTATCTTTAAGGTTATTTTGTTTCCTTTTATACTCCTCAAAATGACTCATCTACGTCTTTTTCATGACATGAGTATGACTATTTCCTTTCTCATTTATTTCACCCCGCTCACATTATACACACAAATTACATTTTAGAGATAATGGGAAATGTTATTATATCCTATGAGGGAACGAAAGGACGGAATGCGTGCCTAACACCTTCTCATTCTGTAACTTAGTCCCCAGACCCGTGTTCTATTTGGCTTCGTATGCATCATTTTGTCTTTGATGTCGTTTCTTCAGGTACGGATAAATCTTTTGCCCGTTTTGAACAAAGCAGGCTGGCGACTCCATTTTATATATTTTCACCCCTTTTTTTTACGACGACTGATTTATGTCTATGGGAGTCCGTAAAGATCGCACGAATGGTCGAAATAGGACGTACCTCTTTGATCCCCGCACAGGAGGAATCTCTATTTGGGGGAGAACTTATGTCAGAAGATCCCGGATGGCCACATCTGGTATATAAAATCTTACTTAACGTATCTCTCTCTCTCTCTCTCTCTCTCTCTCTCTCTCTCTCTCTCTCTCTTTGTTGCCTCTCTCCCTATGCTACCTTTTTCCCTCCGGCCACCAACTTCTTTCTCACTCTCAAGTACTTTCCCTCTCTATCTCTCCCATTATATGGTGGGGGTGGGTGGGGGGGGGGGTACTATGTGTGTATGTGTCTGTTTATGTATTGTGTGTGTTTGTGCATGTGTAATGTGTGTGTTTATATGTGTATATTTATGTATTGCGCGTGTTTATGTGTATGTATGTGGGGTTAAAATACCCAAATGAGATTGGAATGTAAAAATACCCAAATAAAACAAACCATAAGACTGAAATGTGAAAATACCCAAATTAAATAAACTGAAATATTAAAAAGATGAAATGTTTTAATTAGATTTTAAACCCTAACGTTTTAAAGGATCTTGAAGAGATTAAGGATATGGGGTTCGATTTGTATTAGTCTAAGCGAGGTTTACATCAATTAAGAAATAAATTAAGTTTGTGTTGAAATAAATGAATCGGTTTAAATGATCCACAACACATTCATGTAATCTAAATATGAGTTCATGTAATCACAAAATAATATATTTCAATTCAATATCACTCTTCAATTTATAACACATACATGTGCACATGCAGAACGTATACACACATGTATAGCATATACACGCACGCATACATGGTCACGGTAGGTGGGTCACGGCCCATGACTGTGACCATGTAGGTGGTCACGACCCAAGACTGTGGGCAGAGCAAAAAGCGCGTGACACATCCCTTTGGCCAAGCCAAATGGTTACATCCAAATGGATGTAATCACATCCATAGACCGTGACCATGGTTATTTATGGGTGTTTGCAAACTAAGTTAAAATTGAGTATGAATTATGGTGTGAGCATTTATGGGTGTTTGCAAATCCAAACTAAAACTGAGAATGACCCAATGTAGTTGAATTAGTGTGTGTGTGTGTGTGTTAGAGAGAGAGAGAGAGAGAGAGAGAGAGAGAGAGAGAGAGAGAGAGAGAGTATGAATTAGTGGGTTCGAGTGAGAGAGAGAGAAGGATTGATTATTGCATAGTCATGGAACTTTCGATTTAAGAATATGAAGAAAATTTGCAAATATCTAGTCTTATGCTTGAAAACATGCCACTACAGGGCAAAAACCTAAAAAAATCCCCAACTTTTCTTGTAAGAGGCACATACACCTTGCACGGGACCAATGTCATTTGTAAGAACTGACCGCGTGGTCACAAGACTCCCTGTTTGAGAATATAACGAAAATTTACAAATATCTAGACTTAGGCTTAAAAATATGCTATTAGAGGGAGAAAACTCAAAACAGTCTCCCAACGGCCCCATAAGAGGCACAAACACCTCGCACAGGACCAATGTAACTAGTACGAACAGATCACATAGTCACAGGAGTTACGGTTTAAGAATATGATGAAAATTTGCAAATATTTAGACTTAGACTTAAAAACATGCCACTAAAAAGGCAAAAACTCAAAACAACCACTAAATGACCGACCCCGTAAAAGGAATATGCACCTCGCATGCGGCCAGTGTAACTCATAGAAACTGATCGCGTAATCACGAGACTCTCGTAACTCGTATTATATTGTCCCTTGACAATTCTATTTGTATCCTATTATGATATTAATGCTTTAGTTTGATTTATAAATGTTTAATTTGATTTATGAATGTTTAGTTTGAATTATGAATGTTTATTATCATTTATAAATGTTTAGTATGATTTAGGAATCAACTTGGATGGCACGGTGCTTTACTTTGAATTTTCAACTCCACGGTTACAATATTGCTTAATTGTATTTGAATTGGTTGTTGAATATAGTTTTTTTAGGGGGTGGGGGGGCTAAAAATAATTTTTTTTATTAAATGGATATGGTCACGGTCCAAATCCATGACCCCAAATTTAAAATAAATAAATAGTTAAATGGTAACGGTCCAAGACCGTGACCATTTATTTATTTATTAAATTAGGGGTCACGGATTTGGATTATGAGGCGACTTGAACATCATCCGACACATGGTCACGACCCAGGTCCGTAACCTTGGGGTCACGCCCCAGGTCCGTGACCATGGAACCACTATTGTCCTACACATGGTCACGACCCAGATCCATGACCATGAGGTCACGGCCCAGGTTCGTGACCATGAGGTCACGGCCTAGGTCTGTGACCGTGGAGCCAATATTGTCCAACGGGAGAGACCGTGACCCTCATTTAAGGTCACGGATGAAGTCCGTGACCAAGGTTTTTGGTCATGGGGAAAATGATCATGGCTTAGGTTCGTGACCCATGGCCCCACTCACGGCCTAGGTTCGTGACAATCTTCGATATATGGTGTAGTTCTACCAAACTTATTTAAACAAAGATCGAACATTCTTTTAATGAAATTATTCTGTCAAACAGAGACCACTTATTTGAACCTTCTCAGGACAACATAAATAAACTCCTTCGAACGACTATGGAAAACTCCTTTGAACGACTTAAACCCAAATTGATTTTTTCTTTGGCCTTAAACCCATTTTATAAAACTAACATCCAAAACTGATATCAAAGGATCAAACATAAATATGTATCCATACCTTATTGAGATCCCTTAGATGATTATGACAAAACTCTGTAAGAAACTCGATATATACTCGATGTCTCTTTAACTTGATCGATATTGTCTCCAATCACACACCATAAGCTTAAAAGACAAACAACTCAAATCCTAATATATGACTCAAACAAGTTTTGTCAAAATAGAATTAATCCAATTACATACAAGTTGACTCGATTGAAATTTGTCTTTCCAAATATATTAAATATATGACGCATAACCTTGTACGATCTTTTGCAATTTAATCCTAGATGTTTAGAGCAATATTTTACAAAGTTGTAGATCCAAATTTTCTTATTTTTCAAAAAAAAAAAAACCGGAATTGTGGGAAAGAGCCTCTGAATCCATTGTGATCCAGCTCATGTTGACCTAAAAGGCCCATTACTGATGTCAGTCCAATCAAAATCGATAGTTGAGTCTCTGAATTAATTTTGATCAAGTTCATTGTGATCCGAGAAACCTTATAACAAGTAGCACGAGAACTGTAATTTTCAACAAAACAGAGTAGCTCTGTTCCTAATATTTCTCTCATTCTGTTTGTGATGTAGCCTATATATTCAGTGCATCTGATGATAATAAAACTATCGAACTCCTTTAAACTTCAAAGCACTATTTCTAGTTAAATCTGTTCTGGTGTTTTCTTCAAGTAGCACTAGTAACAATTATCTATTACATTGAGACAAAAGAGTAGTAACACTACACTTCAAAGAAATTGCAAACCAAAAAATATATTTGAACCCTCCCAGTTTAACGGAGACAATGATATGGATTTTGAATTACATACAATACATAATGTTTCGAAGGGCTTCTAATTTACAGGATTTTACACTCTAGGATATTTTCATTCTGAATATTCGAAAAATGCTAACTCTTCGAACATATTAAAGAAATTTATTTAAGGGGCATATATCAAATAGTCCCTTGAAATTTTTTTATTACATGTATAGTCCAAGTCTTTTTATTTTTTTACCATACCAAAAAGGTTTTACCATGCTGCTCGCGTGAACCTTTAAATATAAGAGAATAAATGACTTTTTGGTACAAAATAAAACGCTTAGACTAGATGTGTATTACAAATGTTTGAGGAACTTTTTGGTATTTGATCATTTATTTAAATATCGAATCATGGTAATTGCTTAAATAAATAAAAAAGAATATGGAAGTATTATTTAACCTTCAAAATTTAATTTATATTAATCATTCCTATTTCTTGTTCATTTATTTATCAAGTTTCTTTCGCATTAACCAATTCAGGGTTAAACTATTTTTTTAACAACTTATTTGTGAAATAGTTATTTTCACCCAAGACAATTGCAGCAGCAATGATAGTTTTTTTCCTACACTAGCCACTCATAGAGTCATAGGCAATGAAAAAAAGCTCCCCACCCCAGCCCCCACATCCATATAAAAACACACTAAAAAAAACAAAAAAAACAAAAAAAGAAAGAACAAAACAAATTTTGTACAATCTCCCAACCTAAAAATTAGCAATGTGGTCCTTCACTAAACTATTTAGGGTGTCATATGATTTCTCAATGACTTGTTCCTTGCAGTTTAGGAAGGGGTGGCAACTATTTCATATTAGTCCGGTTTATGTCTTGACCGGTACAACATAGTTACGTTATAGATCAAGATATAATGAATTATCATGTTTGGATACCTAACCTTAACACAATTTTCTTATTACGAGTGAAATTAAAATGATGGCATTGTTTAATAAACAATTTTTTTTGTCTATACTGACATGATTAACTCGTGACATGCACATGCCAATGTTAAGCAGTTCTAGTGTTTAGTGGACATCAATTAAATGGAGCAAAATATTGGATTCTCCATCAACTCATATTTTTCAGAAATTTTGCACCCATTATAGAATAAAGCGACACACTAGAGAGGGTTATTCACATTGTGGTCCTTAAGGGTAATTAGTGAATCTACAGAAGTAGTACCTCACATGTAGGGAGGTACTTTTGTAGCTATTTAGTTAAACAACGAGCATATGGGAAATAGTAGTTGTGGAAGTCGACAAACTCCTAAACTTTGTGTCCTTCCCTTTTTCTTTTCAGCAACTGTTTGTCCGTCTTTTTTTTTTTTTTTTTTTTTTTTTTTGGTTATTAACCGGGGTGTCCACTAGCGACTAAGTGACTAATCCCCTCGCTGATTTGTAGGCACCT
This sequence comes from Sambucus nigra, assembly GCA_949130495.1. Taxonomy (NCBI): domain Eukaryota; kingdom Viridiplantae; phylum Streptophyta; class Magnoliopsida; order Dipsacales; family Adoxaceae; genus Sambucus; species Sambucus nigra. Next base: position 198,617,181 of record OX422221.1, on the reverse strand, counting down.
CAAATGGGTGGGACAGCTGGCCAAGAGATTTAAAGCTTCTCCATGCCCAAGACGGAAATCGAACCCCCGACCTTGATTAAGGTTGGAAGAGCCCCTTCCGCTCTACCATTGAAACTCAAAGATTGCAAACGCTTCGAAGAGCTTTTTACAAATTGTGTGGTTGTCTCTTTATTAGTACTAATAAAATTACAACTCACTCGATTTGCCAGCATCTTACATTATTTGTACCAAAAAAATATTACATTATTTTACATGAAAAGTGATACAACAACTCAAGCACACGTAACCCGCATATTCCAATTTTTTTTAGAATATAAATATACATAGGGTGCCACGATGCTAAATTAAGTTGTACTATTTAAATTTAAATACAATACAGAACATTCAAAATAAAATGAAGCGATAATAAAAAAAAAAACTAAAAAACATGTCACATTATACTAATCCAAAGACATATACAAGACACCCAATATCAATAACCAAAATGCAAATTTCTTTGTCTGCATCTCTAAATGGTAACAGCAGGATATAAAATATACTCATTTTTTTCGTATAATTAAAATATAGTCCTATAAATTCGTCTACAATTATCACCATCAACTTTAACTCAAATACTCAAAATGTAATTGAATTAAAAATTTCATTTAATAGGATTGAATGAGAAAAAATGAATTAAGTAGCAGTAATGACCATTAAAAATTAAAAAGGCATTAACTAAGAAGTTACTTGCTTTAAACAAAAAGAAAAAAAAAAAGAAAGTGTAGAGTTTATAATGGAAAATGAACTATATATATATATATATATATATATATATATATATATATATATAGTGAGAGGTTCATGTACATACCAACGGTGCATACCAATTTTTAAAAATAGTAAAAAAATTATTTTTGAGTTGAGATTTTTTATATGGTGTTTAAACATTTCAATGGATCCATATAAAAAATATCAGCTCAAAATAACATTTTTTCTATTTTTAAAAAATCGATCAAACTTTCATAGCTTTTGAAAGCACTTAAAAGCTCTGAAAGTTTGACTGATTTTTTTAAATTAGCAAAAAAATTATTTTGAGTTGATTTTTTTATATGGGCGCTTTAAAATGTTTAAATACCACAAAAAAAAACTCAACTCAAAATTCTTTATGGAAATGGATCTGCGCCAGCGGTATGCACCGTTGGTATGTACAGGAGTCTGCCTCTCTCTCTCTCTCTCTCTCTCTCTCTCTCTCTCTCTATATATATATATATATATATATATATATATATATATATATATATATATATATATATTCCAAAAAAATAAGTTTTTTCTAACGAACCAAAATAATAAATTGAGTCAATATAAGAAAGTAATGTATTTAAGTACAATCCTTAGATTATTGCTACTAAAAGTAAGTAGGCCTATAAAATTGACATTTTCTATCAGAAGTAAATGGGAAAAAAATATTATAAAATTTATATACATAATATATGTATTTCTAGGCATTGGTGTATGTTTATGTATGATGGATTTATATGAATGATATTTGGCATGGTACTAGAATCTTGTTCAGAGATGTTTTTGTTGGTAGTGACCCAGATTTTTCATGAAATTGAGATTATTTCATTTCCGACATGAATGGAGACCTTAAGTCCAAGATACATGAGCATGAAAACCCAAAAAAGTTAAGTCCAGTAAAATAATTAATACCTCCCTAATCCTTTTAGTTTCCAAACACATAACATAAAACTGTCCAGATATGAGTTCACCCTCTAAATCAAATGAGGGAACCAAAATGGTCATTTGTGTGACTCGTCTCCATTAGCCATTAGGATAATGAACCATTGAGCGATGATTAACTTAAAGATCATGCAACGACAACATAATAACCATGAACTAATAAATAACAAACACAAAAGAAAGTCTCATAGTGACAAACTTCTCCAGCTCCTTAGTCTTATTCCAAATGCTTCAAAATAAAACTCTGTGTTTTTGCAGTCTTATCTTCATATTCGAAACCGCCATGTTGTTTACATGAAGCAAAAATATATACCAACAAATATAGTCGCATAATGAAAAGTACAAAAGTAAAAAAAAACTTGTAGTGAGAGAATGCATGGACTAGCAACAAACATAAGTTCAAATTTACAATACACAACCCGTTTATAGGATAAATATGCTACACAATTTATCAAATAGTTTATAAACGATATATAACCAAGAAATAAAAGATTATAATATTTATTAATCTCTCTCTCTCCCCTATCTTCACCACTGCTACGATCGATCCATCATCCACCGTCAACCCTTCAACGAACTCCTTCTAATTTCTATCACTTCAAATAACATATCAAGATGTGACACCCCGCTTATTAAAATAAGAGGTGACCAGCTCGATACTCCAATAAATACAAGAATCATAGATGGTTCATTCTCAGCATTACTGTTGTAGTAATAATAATACGAGATAACTACCAATTATTTTAGAAAACAGATGTCAATAAAATTTTTGAGTTTAATAAAAACCATTTAAACAATCCAATTATAAATGACGGTGGACACACATATAAAGACATATAACGAATTACAACCATTCCTTAAAATAATAACCAAATAAGCTATCGGTTAACAGACCAATGCAAACATGTTACACCAAGTATTACAAATGAATATCACAGTATATAAGCAAGTACAAAACTTGGGCAATACGCTCGAATGTTCAGACTGATCATAACTAGAGTATACAAAAGATGTATGAGTCTATAATAAAAATCCTACAACATCCGCAAAAATGTTGTAGCTCCCTGACACTGAGAAGGAGAGATTAACAAGGGCGTCCTTGCGGCGAAGCACCTGGGCATAAATAGGATCCATACAAAACAAAGAAATATAAACGGGTCAGGGCCCAGTTTGATATAATATTCATGTGAATAAAATGCATGACAATTATGAATTGCTAACATCATAAACAAGTCTAACTCACTCTTACAATAAGGATAATCCTCACCTCTCATCTAAGTGCACATCCTAGCGCAATATCATTGATAGTATTAACTATTCATTAATGCTAGAGAAATAACTCAATTCCAATTTAATAAGCTTACATTTCAGTTTTCCATAATATGACTTCACAAGTCCATTCCGCATTAGGAAACTTATTTCAAACAGTTGATTTATAAAATGCTTTAGCAATTTATAAAATGTCACATTCGTGAGAATAGTTATAATCAAAATATAACGATTCTAAGACTATCCTTCCGGGAGTCACCCCACTGGATGCGCCCCTAAATAGCTATCATCTTCTAGGGCCTATATCCAAGACCACATGGGCATCCTAAATCGCGTCGCGTGGAAAGTGGTCATATACCTTCGAAAGTGAGTCATAATCATACCCGGAATTACCTCACTTCGAATAAAACAACAACACAATGTACCATCGGTCCTATGGCCGAGGACTATATTCACCCTGCATTCACTAGCCAGGGGACTTTACCTCATTCGTGTAACTTCCCTTATGATAGAATTTAGAGAGGTATGTATATGCAAATCAATATTCACAAGGTATGCCAATTTAAAATGTGTATTACATAACATCCGGAGCCATATGCATTTAATGACATATACCACAATGTTTAATTATCCCCATACTAACTTCCAAACGTTCACGACAACACCATAGGCCACTAAGTGTAATTTACCTCATCCAAATATCTAAAGGTTCAAAACCATATAGCCCTATCTCCCCCTAGTCCTAGACTATCTTATTAAATCAAAAGGACACTTACTACCATCTATTTATTCTATTAATGAATCCCCGACATAAGCCCGAACACCCCTTTATTAACTTAGGATATTAATTCCCTTATTACAATACTCTAATACTCTAGTTTTACTTCATGCAAGAAGGTTCCTAGACCTTAAACCTTAAAAGAAAGGAATGGAAGAAAACTAAATTTTTTGGGGTGAAAAATAGGGTATCGGTCGATCGGCCCCCGACCCCCGATCGATCTCTCTTTATGAAATTTGCCTTGTAAGAGACGTAGTAAGCCCTTCCCCAAGGCCCGATCGATCGGTCCTTAGACCGCGGTCGACCTCGCTTTAAAATTATGCCAATCGAGAGAAGTAGTGGGCCTTTCTCTTTAGGCCCGGTTGACCAGGCTCAGGACCGAGGTCAACCGATCTTACCATATCTCACGGCCAACCCCTTTTCTAACATACCAAACCTAAATGCCTATCCGTATTTTCCTCCACTTCTATCAACCTCATCATCAAATAACTTACCCCCAACATCTCTACACAATAACAAACTAATATAATCAACTCACAACACATATACATCAAAATCTAAGTGTTAGACACCATAATTCATCAAAACCCACAAATAGTTCAATTCTCCAAATACACAACTATCAATACAAATTATCCACACTAAATCATACATTTGCAAGTTAGAAACTTTCCTTAGGATTGTAGTCTCGGATTATCTTCCGGTAGCAACAATTTCACGCTCAAATCTTCAATTCTCTCTCTTTTCTCTTCTTTTTCTCCCATACTGTCTTTCTCTCTCTCTTTCTAGGTTTAGAACACACAAATGAGAAATAAATGTTCATAGAAGACTTAAAAGCCCAATAACACTAGATCCAACTTTAAATGCCACTACACAATTAAAATGACCCGCAACAACATAATTAAGTCATACCCGGTCAAAAGTACCCGAAACCCAAAAATACAACTTGGTACTTATTTTGACTATTTCAACCATTTTTCGACTAATCGCGCCCTCTAAATTGGCATCCAAGATAACATAAATTATTTCATGTTCCAACATCATTTTAATTTATCAATAATGATTCAATTGGAATATAAGCCATAACTGTCGCTTAAAGCACAACGACGAAACAAAAACATAATATGATGCTATTTACATTCACTTAATAGTAAATATGTAAAACTCAGTAAATTTTATCTCTTAAATCACTTAAAGTAATCTTTACTCCAAATTCTTTTATTTTATATAATTAACCCGCATGGCAAATTAATATAAAAATAATTACTCATAAATAAGGGGTATTACCTACTCCCCCCCTTATAAGGGAATTTTTCCCTCAAAATTTAGGCGTACCTTGTAAAAAGAGGTGTGGATACTTCTCTCGAATATCGTCCTCATGATCCCATGTCGATTCCTCGGCATTGTGATGTCCCCATTGGATATGAACAAAGGGCACCACCTTCGACCTTAGCCTACGCTCTCCATGATCTAAGATTCCAACTGGTTGTTCCTCGTATGAAATATTGGGTTACAATTCAATATCATCCAAAGGAATGTGTCAATGAGCTCTGTCACACCTTCTGTACTTCTTCAAGGATGAAACATGAAACACGTCGTGAATCTGTTATAGGCATTTCGGCAAGGCGAGTTGATATGCTACGGGGCCTACCTTTGCAATAACGGGTAAAGGGCCTACATAGCGCGATGCAAGCTTGAATTTCTTCCCGAATCACGTTACACACTTCATTGGTGACACCCGTACCAAAACTTGGTCTCCTACCTCCAATTCTAAATGCCTTCTATTCGCATCAGCATAGCTTTTTTTATGGTCTTGGGCGATTCAGATCGGTTTCGAATAAGCTCAATCTTCAAAGAGGTGTCTTGAATCATTTAAGATCCAAGGAGCTTATTATCTCCTATTTCCAACCAATAAGTAGGTGATCTACACGGCCGACCATACAATGCTTCATAAGGTGCCATACCTATTATGAATTGGTATGAATTATTATAGGCAAATTAGACCAAAGGAAGATATTTCTCCCATCCTCCTTTAAAGTCAAGCACACACATTCTAAGCATGTCCTCCAACATCTGGTTTACTCTTTCCATCTGCCCATCTGTTTGTGGGTGGTAGGAGGTACTCAACTTCAATTCGGTCCCCATTACTTCTTGGAAACTTTACCAAAAATGGGACACAAAAATCTTGTCTCAGTCGGAGACTATATTGATGGGCATCCCATGAAGTCTCACAATCTCCGCAATAAAGAGCCAGATGTAATGTGTCGTATTGTAATCTGTATGTACCGATAAGAAATGTGCCGACTTGGTCAGACGATCAGCGATAATCGAAATGGAATCGTGACCACTTTGTGATATTGGCAATCCCGTGACGAAATCCATCGAAATACTCTCCCATTTCCATACCGGTATTTCTAACGGGTGTAACAATTTCGTTGGTCGCTGGTGGTCTACTTTCACCAATTGACAAGTAGTACATTAGGAAACAAATTCAGTGATGTCCCTTTTCATACCCGCCCACCAATACTGACGGTGCATGTCTTGGTACATTTTGTCTCCACTGAATGTACTGCAAATCTAGACCCATGATATTCAGTCATGACAGCACATCTCAGATCTCCCTCATTGGGGACTACAAGTCTCCCGTGGAAATGTAACCCACCATTAGAACTAATAGAGTAGGACTCCACTCCCTCGGTTAATAACTGACATATTCGGTCTTGGCAATCTTTGTAACTTCCTTGTGCTTCTACGACTCTCATCACAATCGCACGTGTAACGGTCAACACTGACATAAATGCCCTTGCAACAGCATCCTCCCGGTTAAGTTCTTTCCATTTAGCCTTCCATACCTTAGCTAACTCCCCCACGAGTTTTTGACTAAGCGCATCCGCTACCACATTTTCCTTACCTAGGTGATAATGGATATCAAATTGATAGTCCTTCACGAATTCCAACCACCGACGCTATCGCATATTCAGATCCTTATACGAGAATAAATATTGCAACGATTTGTGGTCTCTGAAAAGACTGAACTTCTCCCCGAGGAGGTAATGTCTCCATATCTTCAAGGCGAACAATACTGCATCAACCTCCAGATCATGCACGAGATAATTCTTCTCATGGGGCTTTAGCTTGCGATAAGCATAAGAAATAGCCCGATGCTCTTATTATAACACACCTCCCAATACTTGCAGAGACGCGTTAGTAAAGACTAAGTAGTCCACTCCCAATCTTGGCAATATAAGTACAGTAGCAGAAGTCAACTTATCCTTCGACTCATAGAAAGCTAGCTGATAGGAATCATTCTAAATAAATCTCACTTCCTTCCGAGTCAAGTTCATCAAAGGTATAGCGATCTTGGAAAAACCCTTAATGAAACGGCGGTAATAACCCGCCAAACCCAAAAAACTATGAATCTCAGTGGGCATCGTGGGATGACCCCATTATCTCACCACAATAACTTTACGCGGGTCTATCGAAATGCCCCCAGCTATCACAATGTGACCCAAAAACTGCACTTCCTGTAACCAGAAACCACATTTCTCAAACTTGGCATACAATTGATGATCCCGTAGCGTTTGTAGGACCAATCTTAAATGTTTAGCATGATCAGCTTCGGTCCGAGAATAGACTAGGATGTCGTCAATAAACCCTTTCACAAACTGGTCTAGGAAGTCCCGAAAGACTCTATTCATAAGGTCCATAAATACAGCAGGATCATTGGTTATCCCAAAAGGCATGACCAAAAACTCATATGACCCATATTTAGTCAAGAATGTAATCTTCGACAAGTCCTGCTCTCGAATTCGCAACTGATGATACCCAGTCCTCAAATCTATCTTAGAGAAGTACGATGCTCCCCTTAATTGATCAAATAAATCATCGATCCAAGGTAACGGGTATTTGTTCCTGATGGTGACCTTATTCAGTTCTTGGTAATCGATGCATAACCGGAGGTAACCATCTCTCTTCTTCATAAACAACACAGGAGCACCCCATGGCGACGTGATACGCCGAATAAACCCTTGCTCTAATAATTTCTGAATTTGATCCCTTAACTCCCTCATTTCCACAGGAGCCATACGGTATGGAGCTCTAGCAATCGACCGAGTTTCCAGTGCTAAATCAATTACAAACTTGATCTCATGACTTAGAGGTAAACCCGAAATCTCCCGAAAAATATCCTCAAATTATATAACAATGGGAATCGAATCTAAGGAAACGACTATATCACGTGAAGTCTCCTCCACAATACAATATAAGTAAGTGCTCGAACGTCCTTCCGAAAGAGGCATAGCCATTAGAAACATTTATTTCCCCGGAATGGCAAAGACTATACTCCTCCTATAACAATTTACCAATATAACATCATACCCAGCCATATCAAGGACGAGTAAATTGTCCTCAAAATGAAAATTACCAAGGTCTATTCCTACCCTTTTATAAATAAAGAATATAAGCGAACCATCACCCATGGAAGATTCCACACTAGTAAAAGTACTATCAGCAGACTTAATTAACCCCGTCGATTGATCAAAATTTCTAGCAATAAACGAGTGCGTTGCGCCCGTATCAAATAACACACGACCCACATACCTGTGAATGGGAAACTTACCCTCAATAGCTAGCAATGCGGGATGGGCTCGAGGAAGTAAACCATCCTGAATATGATACACATGCCCATACAGAAGTTGCCTCTATTGTAGAGGGACGATTAGAATAGGCACTGGTGGTTGTAGATGCGCCTGCTGATGCTAAGGACCTCTAGGCAACTGTCCCCTGACCAACTGTGGACAAGATTTCCTAAAGTGACCTTGTTCCCCACACTAAAAGTAGCGGCCACCATATTCTCTAGATAACGACCACGATTATTATTTTAAAACTTCCCCATGCCTTGGCCCTGATGGCCTTGACCCCCATTATTACCTCGGCCTGCTTGGCCCTATTGGACCACCTGCTGCTGCTGCTGCTGGACACCCTGATCGTGTCGAAAACCGCCTCCGCTAAAATTAAAACCCCCCAAACATAATCTCTTTGACGAATCCCCGAAACATAATCTGCTTGGCCTTGTTGGACCATCTGCTGGACACCCTGGGTGTCCCTTTCTTTCGATTTACTTCCCGATTGTTGTGGTGAGGGTAGTGCTCCACCGGCACCATTACCTCCCTGCTTACTGGCTTGACTCGAATCTGTACTCTTCTTGTTTCCTTTCACATGAAGACGGTGATCTTGGCAATGGAGCAAGGCTGCATTCATCACGTCCCCAAATGTTTGCAAATATGTATTTCCCAACAAGTGCTACCTTATTCTCCGATTCAAACCCCCGATAAAATTTTGATATTCTCCTTTTCTCTGGAATTACTTCATCCGGCACAAAGCTCGCTAGACGAGTAAATTTATCTTCATAGTCCGCAACTTACCTTTCCCTTTGAACAACATCCTGGAGCTTTCTCCTCATCTCCTTTGGGACTGTTGGAGGAAAATACTTCCGGTCAAACAAAGCCCAAAATTCCGAAATGGTCATGGTATCTCTCTGCTCCGATGTTGTTACTGACTCCTACCAGTGTAAAACTGCTCCTACTAGTTTGAAAGTGGCTAGATTTTGTTTCTGTTCCCCGCTACACTCTACCATTCGGAGATGACGTTGCATATCTTTCTTCCACTGGTTTACTACTATCACATCGGCACCACCCTAAAATTCTGGAGGGTGACCTTTTAAGAAATATTCTTTAACTCTCTCCCACGGTAAGGGTCCGCATAGGCTTGAACCTCCGGTACTAACGGTTGTTGGGCTTGGGGAAACTGTTGGGCCATAGCAGTTATTGCAGCATTGACTGCCTGAGCAACAATATTAGCCACCTCCGCCGCATTAATTGTTCCTTGCGGTGGTGGGAGTTCTACATAATCTTCTACAACTCTATTTCTCTTTGCTGGACGACCTCTTCTAGGAGGCATCTGAGACGGAGAATAACTGAATCAGAATACAATATAAACTAATTTATCTTTGCAGAAGATCGCAATCATGTACAAATAAAATAGTCCTAACAATAGGGATCTATATCAAAGAATGCTACGATAGAACGTGAAAAGTCCGCATAGATCCTAAGGACCTAAGAACTTAAGGCTCTGATACCATTTGTGACACCCCGCTTATTAAAATAAGAGTTGGTCAGCCCGATACTCTAATAAATATAGGAATCATAGATGGTCCATTCTTACAATCAGTGTCATAGTAATAATAATATAAGATAACCACCAATTATTTTAGAAAATAGATGTCAGTAAAATTTGTGAGTTTAATAAAAACCATTTAGACAATCCAATTATAAAAGATGGTGGATAAACATATAAAGACATATAACGAATTACAACCATTCCTCAAAATAATAACCGAATAAGCTGTCGGTTAGCAGACCAATACAAACAGGTTATACCAAGTATTACAAATGAATATCACAGTATATAAGCAAGTACAAAACTTGTGCAACACGCTCGAATGTTCAGACTGATCATAACTAGAGTGTATAAAAGATGGATGCGTCTATAACAAAAATCCTACAACATCTGCGAAAATACTGTAGCTCCCTAACACTGAGAATGAGAGATTAACATGGGCATCCTTGCGGCGGAGCACCTGGGCATAAATAGGATCCATACAAAACAAAGAAATATAAATGGGTCAGGGCCCGATTTGATATGATATTCATGTGAATAAAATGCATGACAGTTATGAATTGCTCACATCATAAACAAGTCTAGCTCGCTCTTACAATAAGGACAATACTCACCTCTCATCTAAGTGCACATCTTAGCGCAATATCATTGATAGTATTAACTATTCATTAATGAAAGAGAAATAACTCAATTCCAATTTAGTAAGCTTACATTTAATTTTTCCACAATATGACTTCACAAGTCCATTCCGAATTAGGAAACTTATTTCAAACAGTTGATTTATAAAATGCTTTAGCAATTTATAAAATGTCACATTCGTGAGAATAGTTATAATCACAATATAACGATTCTAAGACCATCCTTTCGGGAGTCACCCCACTGTATGCGCCCCTAAATATCTATCATCTTCTATGGCCTATAGCCAAGACCACCTGGGCATCCTAAATCGCGTCGCATGGGAAGCGGACATATACCTTCGACAGTGAGTCAAAACCATACCCGAAATTACCTCACTTCGAATAAAATAACAATACAGTGTACCACCGGTCCTATGGCCGATGACTATATTCACCCTGCATTCACTAGCCATGGGGACTTCACCTTATTCGTGTAACTTCCCTTATGATAGCATTTAGAGAGGTATGTATATGCAAATCAATATTCATAAGGTATGCCAATTTAAAATGTGTATTACATAACATCTGGAGCCATATGCGTTTAATGACATAGACCACAACGTTTAATTATCCCTAAACTAACTTCTAAGAGTTCACGACAACACCATAGGCCACTAAGTGTAATTTACCTCATCCAAATCTCTAAAGGTCCAAAACCTTTTAACCCGATCTCCCCCTCGTCCTAGACTATCTTATTAAATCAAAAGGACACTTACTACCATCTATTTATTCTATTAATGAATCCCCGAAATAAACCTGAAAACCCCTTTATTAACTTAGGATATTGATTCCCCTATTACAAGACTCTAATAATCTAGTTTTACTTCATGCAAGAATATTCCTAGACCTTAAACCTTAAAATAAAGGAATAGAAGAAAACTTAAAATTTTGGGGTGAAAAGTAGGGTACCGGGCGATCGGCCCCTGACCTCCGATCGATTGCGCTTTACGAAATTTACCTTGTAAGAGACGCAGTAAGCCCCTACCCAAGGCCCGATCGACCCGTCCTTAGACCGTGGTCGATTGCGCTTTAAAATTATGCCTATCGAGAGAAGTTGTAGGCTTTTCTCTTTAGGGTCCTCGGTCGATCGGCCTCACCAGATCTCACATCCAACCCTTTTTTTAACATACCAAACCTAAATCCCTAACCCTATTTTCCTCCACTTCTCTCAACCTCATCATCAAATAACTTACCCCGAATATTTTTACACAATAACAAACTAATATAATCAACTCACAACACATATACATCAAAATCTAAGGGCTAAACACCACAATTCATCAAAACCCATAAATGGTTCAATTCTCCAAATACACAACTATCAATACGAATTATCCATACTAAATCATACATTTGCAAGTTAAAAACTTGCCTTAGGATTGTAGTCTCGAATTATCTTTCGGTAGCAATAATTTCAAGCTCAAATCTTCAATTCTCTCTCTTTTCTCTTCTTTTTATCCCAAACTCTCTTTCTCTCTCTCTCTTTCTAAGTTTAGAACACATAAATGAGAAATAAATGTTCTTGCAAGACTTAAATTCCCAATAACAATAAATTCAACTTTAAATGCTACTACACAATTAAAATGACTCGCAACAACATAATTAAGCAATACCCGGTCAAAAGTACCTGGAACTCAAAAATACAACTTGGTACTTATTTTGACTATTTCAACCATTTTCGGACTAACCGCGCCCTCTAAATTGGCATCCGGGATAACATAAATTATTTCATGTTCCAACATCATTTTAATTTATCAATAATGATTCAATTGGAATATAATCCATAACCGTCGCTTAAAGCACAACGACGCAACAAAAACTTAATATGATGCTATTTACATTCACTTAACAGTAAATATGCAAAACTCAGTAAATTTTATCTCTTAAGTCACTTAAAGTAATATTTACTCCAAATTCCTTTATTTTATATAATTAACTAGCATGGAAAATTAATATAAAAATAATTACCCATAAATAAGGGGTATTACACAAGAATGCGGATATGAAAATATTGTTCAGAACTAATTTACGGATTCTTTTCATCTTTCATCTCTCTCATAGAGAGAAAGAGAGAGAGAGAGAGAGAGAGAGAGAGAGAGAGAGAGAGAGATATGAAAGGGTGGGATTAAAATGAAGAGTGAGTAATGTTTAATATGACCAAGAAGGTTGAAAAAAGGAGAAAGAGAAAGAGGTTAGGGTGGAGGATGATTAAAGGCGTGAATGTATTTAAGATAAGAAAGAAATGGAGGAAATGGTCTTGAAAATGGGTTTCCACGTAGAGTGACTAGTTGATTTGGAAAATTTATTGGAGTTTTTCGTTTTGTAGTTATAACTTCCATGAAACTCATTTTCATTATAACTCTTTAATCAATTATCGTAAAAAGGACTTCTATTATTATTACTCTTAAATCAATTACTATAAAAAAGGCTTCCATCGATAAAAAAAAAATCTCTAATTTTACATATAATATTTATATGATTTTATAAATTTCCATACTTTTGTATTTTGATAATTACTGTTTTGCAACTTCTCCAACGCATTTTGATAATTACAATTTATAAGCTTTAATATCATTTCCAAATTATACTGAATACACATAACATATATTTTTAAATTCTATTAAGTCTCATAATCATCTATAAGTGTGTCCCCTCTTCATCATTATCATATATCCCCCCTCTTCATTTACATAAATATTTACATTTATCTCTATTATAATAGGGACTCATAACTATAAAAACTACAAGTTGGGACTGGCAACAAATGAAAATTTAATGTTAAGAATAAAACCTTGTTGCTCCTTTTTTTTTCTCCAAAACCACATATATTATCAAATAAGTATATTATTTAGACACATTCAGTAAGTAATATTAAATGCCACAAACATATCAAATAAGAATGAAATTATTTATGAATATCTTTTAGTTTTTTCTTGATCTTGTGTGTGGCAATTGATTAAATAACATATGCATGACATAGTATTGAAAAATACCATATTAACAGGTTTAACTTTCTTTTTAAGAGTTAACAATTAAAAATTTTGTATTTATACACTATTGAAGGAGAAGGTCTAAAAGAACTTTGATAAAGCAATCTAACTATAACAAAATATGACCTCGATGAAAATAAATTCATCTATGGGAATGAAAAATCATCACCGTCCAATTCTTTATAAGTAGGTTCTTAGATAAGGAATGAAAATTCTAAGTTTCTTATAGAAATTGTGTGATTCATATAATTACTAATAAAGAATTGGATAAAATGAGAAAAAGAACTATTAACATATGCATACAACCATACCTTAATAAGCAAATAGAATCCAAAGCCAAATGCCTGATTTCCAAAGTTTATCCTTGCAACACTAAAATAACCCATTACGTCACATCATAGAGGAACCATATGTTGTTTTATCTCAGCCATGCCCATTGAGGTAATGGCTACTGTAGAGTTTGAGTCCATGTAATATGTTGCATCTGGGTCTACCCTTTTGTGATTAAAATTATAAAATAAAAATATATAACTTGCAAGACTATACTTTGGCATATACAAATGTATGAGACAAATATCTAATTATGAACTATAAATCAGAAGATTTTCTTTTGTTCAGTTAGAGGTTCATCGATGGTAATGGTCTAAGGATTAATTATTTTTCATATTTAGATACTTCCTTTATGAACAAATATTTAGACCTTGGTGAGAGAGTTTATGGGAAATAAATAAGAAGAGATTTTAAAGATATTTATAGAAGCATGGAGAGAGAGGATGGAATCAACAAGAGGCATAAAAAGACGGATGGCTAGAATATTAAGAGGTTTGAAGAGAAACGGAGAGGAGTGGAATCGTACAAATGTATAAAAAAGGAAGTACTTGAGACAATGGATGGGAAAAAATAATTAAAGACTCTTACATGGAGACCTTATACACATAGGGGACTTAACTACAATCTTTCGTTTTATAGTTACTAGGTGTGCCATTATGCATTTAATGTGCGATCAAATACGGGTATTCAATTATAGTTTTAAAAGTAGGCAATAAGGCATTATAAGTACAAAGATCCATTACCATCTCAAAAATCCATTCCAATGTTATATTTTATTGGTAAAGATGTTGAAACTATTGTAAACAAAACAAATTCATGTGCAGCTGAATAGAAATACAATTTGAAAATGTTTTAAGTCAAACACATAAGAAGGGAATAAGTATTAAAAACCCTAGAACGTAAAAAATGAATGAAATACAAAATTTTAAAGAGGATCAATGTTTAGGTGAAGGAAGATATCAATTTTTTTACTTTTGAGGTTTATTACTCTTTCGGTGACTTCTTCTACTTTTTGCTCGATGAATATCCAAGATTTTATTCAGAACATCTTAATGATTTGCGTTTGATATAGAACTTGAACACTTTTTCGATGCAGGTATATAACCTTCGAATGTACTTCGAATGCATAACACCATGTGGTTTAAGTTATCATTTGCAGATAATAAGAATATGAAATTACTAAATTATAAATAAAAGTTATCTAAACCAAATTAAAGCTTGAGTACCTCTTCTTTAGTGTGATATGGAATTGAGCATCCTATTAAAACTTATATCTCGTTAGAAAGTGTGATAGTTTCTTTTTCTACTGGTCTTAGACTACCAATTGAAGTAAATACCTTATGTTTTGTTTAGGTATAAGTGATAATATATATATATATATATATATATATATATTAGACTAATCTTTTAGGTAAAAGTTAGAATTGTTTAAGATTACCTTTGGGTGTATTTTTCATCTGAGCAAGCACAATTTGAGCATGTGGTAACTCCATCAGTGATAGTGACCTTTGTGTTACAGTTATCACAAACATTGTACCAAGGCTTATCTTTATATCTAACTTCCATAATCATTGCATTGAAGGAAAAAGATAGATTATGTTGCCAAAACATGAAATTGGGTAGGGTATAATATGTAATTAAAAATTTTAAAAGCTTAGAAAAATATTATTAAAAAGATAAGTAAGCATTACCTCTTTTGTTGTTGAAATTAGTTTTAAGATGTCACGAATAGTCACATTTTCAGCATCCTTTATGATTTTATGGGGTGGCGCAATAAATTTCTTCTTTTGTGGGATGCTAAGGAGACAGACAACCTGTAATTGTATTAGTATAAGATCAAACAATATTTAAATATTCATGATGAATATGGATTTTATTTTTAATCATTTATACGACTTGAACACTTTATAGAATTGAGAGTTCTTAAAATTTATGCCTATGAGTGTATATTATGTTATTATATATTATTGTATCTCGTCGTATCGTATTCATATTTTTTTAGTTTGTCCTATCCACAAGAAAAATAAGCTAGAAACAAAATCACATCCAACAACAACAATAACAACAACAACAACAACAACAACAACAACAACAACAACAACAACAATAATAATAATAATAATAATAATAATAATAATAATAGTAATAATAATAATTTATTTGGGAACCTAAAGAAATGGCATAGGCGCCACCCATGCATCTTCTATACATCGCATGACATCACAATGCGCTGAAACAAAACATGTGGAAAACCCAATCAATCCCTTATATTTGTAGGGACATTTCGATTTTGCCAACATTTTAGTTTTTGTTATCTGACTTTATCCATCATTTTATTTTATTTTAGACTTCGCTATTATTTTTGCATTTATTTCGACTTTACCACCAGTTTAGTTTCGTTATCAATGTTTACCACTAGTGAAAAAGTCCAAAAGATTCACAAAATATATAATTGATCCAACTAATCAAGCAAACCACCCTCTTGTTTCAATGGTAAGTCGTGTTGCATCATTAAGGGTATAACAAGAGAAATGTAAAACAAGAAAGCACGAGGAATGTAATATACATTGAGTTGATCGACTGGCCGACCTTTAATAAATCAAGTAACCTTTGATAAATGATCTGGCTGAGGTATATTATCCATTCTTTGTTCTTTGTTATTTTTCTTTTCTCTTGCCATATCCTTAATGTCTCTTCTTATGTCGATTGGTATATTTTGTGAATCTTTTAGACTTTTCCACTAGTGGTAAAGTCTAATAATGAAACTAAATTGGTGGTAAACTCAAAATACCCCTCCAGTTAATAAAACAATAGTAGCAAAGTCTATGTGACAACCTGCTCACCAAAATAAGGGGTGGCCAGCCCAATACTCCAATATAACGGAATCATGGATGGAATCATTCTCAGCATCATAACAAAATATAGAGTATCCAGGATAACCACCCAATATTTCAGAAAACGGGTTGCCAAAATTTTTTTATTTGAAAGTAAATAAATGAAAACAAACAACCCAATTCCTGAAAGATAAGGGAAACCCCAAGACAGATATAAATAATACAACAAGAATACAATAAAGAGACCGAAGATATAACCGGTCACTAAACTGATACACCAATAATACACAAGTACGATAAGTTACTTATTACATTACATTAATCAATTACAAAAGCTTGGGCTCTTTGCCCGAATAAAAGACTTGATCTTAACTAGAATAAAAAGAAAACGTCTATACCAAATGTATCCCGTAATACCCGCAATGCATCACGGCTTGTCGAAAACATCGGAATGGGAATTCAAACCAGGCATCCTTGCGGCGGAGTACCTGAGCAGAGACAAGATGAATATGCAACAAGAAATGTAACCAGGTCAGGGCCCGGTTCTATATGATTACCAGATGAATAAAGAGTATGACAGATATGCATGATAAATCGTGAAGAAAGAGACATAAGAAGCAACCTATACAATTTAAAACATAAGCTAAGCAGGAACGAAAATAAGAAGCATTAAACTAAAGACTTCACCAAAAGTGCCAATTATTTCATATATCTTTTCCTTAGCAGGAAGTATATATATAATCACAATCTTTTACTCTTTAAGGAGATTTTATCTCAATTTTACCTTTTGTAAAAATCCTTTCTTTATCAGGAAAATAATCATTTTCAAATGCTCTTTGTGGCATTTACATGTGCTCTTTGTGGCACTCCATCATGCTCTATATGGCATATCAAATACATCAAGTCCCACTTGATTATGAACTGTTATAATTATATACATATAACGAATTCTAAGACCGCCCGTCCGGGTTTCCCCACTGGGCGCGCCCCTAAATGACCATCATCTTCCAGGGCCTATCATTAGACAACCTGGGCACCTATCGAAAGCGTCGGGAAGCGGCCATGAGCCTGCGTGGTAGCCAAGACCACACCCGGAATCTCCCTACCCCCGCAGAAAATATACAACCATAACCGCTCCCATGGCCTAGGACTATATCCACCCTGCATTCATTAGACAGGGGGCTTCACCTATCGTGCGAACTTCCCTTAAGATGGTATTTAGAGAGGTGTGTAAAATCCATTTATTTATCATTTCAAAATCAAGTAAATTATTATTTACCGGTTTCATGATTAAGTAAATTATCATTTACTAGTATTAATACCATTTCCATTTACATGTTTCATTTTATTCGAAACCATTACTGTTTACTTCTAGTAATAGATAGAACGTATTATCCGGAGCCATACGATAGTTTATGTCAACACTACAACCTCAAAGGAGTAAATAAACTCTTCATTATCTCCAAGCATTTTAGGAGGTTATTTAGAACCCCAAGGTTATCATCTTTCGAAGGAATGAAATGTCTTTCAATTTATTCTCCAAACTCACCTTTATGGCGTTATTATGAACCACCAAGGTTAACATAGTTCAATCGAACTTTTAAAGTCTCTCAATATTCTTTTGGGGTGGTAATATAAACCATCAAAGCTAGTATAGCTTAATTAAGCTCCTAAGGTCTCTCGAGCATAACACTACATCTCCTAGTTTTATAATAATTAACTAGAAGAAAAGAATGCCTTATCATTAATAGGCCTAACCCCGAAAAATCCCCACATAACCCATTCCTAATGTAAGGTCAACCTCTAACTCATCTCACACTCTAGGACTCTAAATTTACTTCATTCAAGAAGGTTCCTAGTCCCTATATAAAAAAAAAGGATTAAAATTGAGTTATAAAAATTAACTCAAAACAGCAGGAAAACGAATCGATTCGCCCAGAAAGCGAATCGGTTCGGACAAATAAACCAACCTTCTGCAATTGACCGAATCAATTCGGCCTCAATCCCGAATCGATTCGGGTTATGCAGACCTGCCAATTTCCCTTAGCGAATCGATTCGCCCAAAGGGCCGAATCGATTCGGACCTGCAAATTTGCCAAAAATGGCTACGAAGGGTTATGAACCCTAAATCCTCCAAATTTCAAATCTCTTCCTTCTCATACACATCCAACAACAAAAATCTACCCCAAACTAATCTACATGATTATTAACCATCAACACCCACAATTTCTTCAACATAAATCAAGACTAGGGTTTAAATCCTACAAATTCTACATTTAAGCCATAAATGTAAATACACAACTATCATACAATTTATGCATCTTAAATCACATATTAGCAAGTAGAAAACTTGCCTTAGGGTTGATATCTCAGATTTGTTTGGAGAAGAAGCAATCCCAAATCCTCCATCTTCAATCTCTCTCTCATTTCTCCATTTCTCTTCCTCTTTCTTTCTCTCCTTTTCTCTCTATGTTTTAAGACATAAAATGAGGGAATGAAATAAGAGGCAAGACCAAAAATCGTGGCTTAGGTTAAAACTCCCAACTTAAATGGTTAATACCACATTAAAATGACTCGCAAATACGCATATAAGCTAAAACCAGGTAAAAGTGCCCGCAACACTAAAATACAATATGGCACTTATTTTGACTGTCTCGCACCTTCCGAGACTAACTACACCCTCTAAACTGGCATCCGGAAATTTTATAAATTATTTCGAGTTCCAAAAATCATTTAAACTGAAAGGCCATAAAAAATCCATGACACTACAAACATGCAACCTGATGTTATTTACTTTCACATGCAGTAAATATGCATCAATCTAGTAAATATTAACTTTCAATCCATTAAATTAATATTTACTCCAGTCCCCACATTTTATATAATTACCTTATGCGGTAAAATTTGTATAAAATGAGCCTCCCAGAATCGAGGGTTGTTACATACTCCCCCCCTTAAGAGGGAATTTTGCCCCCAAAATTCGGGCATACCCAAATCTGATAAGGGTATACTACTCTAAACTAGGATTCTACCATCCTAAACAAACTCCTCGTTATTGCAACGCCCCAAATGGACCCGGACTAAGATCGACCCTATCGATCTCAATCTACATCATTTGTGCTCTAACATAGCACAAAGCGTTCCTCACCAACTACGGATCCTATCTTCCTACTGCGAAAGGTGATGTCCTCGCGACTCGGCAAAATTAGCCGAATCTATAGCATCATGCTACATCACACCTTGGGGCATTCGTACCGGCTCTAAGTGGCTTAGCCCCAACGCTACTCAGCTATCCCCCGCATCGACGCATCTCATCAAGGCGTATGGCTTAAAAGCCAAATCTCTAAAGAAATGTTCCGAGACCACTCCAAGTCCAAGGAACATATTACCCATTGGTTCAATCCAACGAGTATACGAATTTCTCCACTGACCGCGTTAGGCCACTCACGAAACCATGCCTTAGGAATTGATCCATAAGACCACTCCAAAACCCTAATGGTTGCACGAAAATCTCCATCCATACCATTACTGCTCCCATCTACTATGTATACTAAGGCGCACGTTCGTAATATGCCTTTCGGCATAAGTAAATTTCATCCATTTCATCCATCCACTTTAGGGTGGTAGGATATACGCCATTTCCATACGGTTCCCCTATCCTCGCGGAAACTTTTGCCAAACCTTCGACACGAATATCTAGTCTCGGTCCACCCTATTATAACAGGCACCTCCCACTGTTTTACCATTCCCCCATCGAGAATGGGGTGTACTCTTCTACAAGTAGTCCGTCCATAATGGCCGGGAATGCAACAGTCTGATCAAACGATTAACCATTTTCTCAAATGGGATCATGACCAGTTCGATGTCGCTAGTCCCATGCAGAAGTCTATGAATATCCTTCTTCGTTCCACCACTACTCTTCTTCGCATGAGTAAGTGAAATTGTAAATCACAAATCGAAATGCTCTCGCTATAGAGTCTTCAGAGTCATACTCCCTCTACTTGGCCTTCCCTGCCATTACCATCATCTCTGACGAGTTCTCTACTCGACACGTCCACTAGCCCAATCGCATTTCCTTAGCGAATGAGAAAATATCCAATCACTAGTTCTTCTGAACTCCGAGCACCAACTCAATTCCTCCCACTACATATTGCAACAACTTGTTGCCTACGAGAAGGACCAAATTTCCTGCCCAGGAAGTAGTGCCTTATCTATTTAAGGTAATCACTACCACAATGAATCTTAATTCAAGCACGGGATATCACTTTCCACAAGTTTAAGCTTGTGCGACGCATAAACAGTGAGTCTATGCCCTAATATTATTACTCCCCAATCCTGGCAGAAACTTACTCATTAAACTCACTCTCGAGCTTACAATCATGGCTCAGGAGTGAGGATCCACCCGTCCTTATTAACTCCCCGGAAATGAAGTTATCAACGTAACATTATCTCTAAGAAATGCCTCATCTCCTTCGGCCGAACCTACCAAACCTCCCAAGACCCCATAATCTCGTTCCTAAGGGATCTAATCCCTTATAGAGTTAACCCCCAACTTATTCGTGGTCAACTCCCTAACGCTTTCCTAAACTAACACCACCTACCCTCAAGGTCTTACATCCTAAAAATCCTAAGGTCTATCTATATATATCCTACCTAAATCGTAAGCATATAATACTTAAATATATCCCTATTGCCCAAGACCTTACTCAACTTTCGACATTCGCTCGGGTTCATGCGTGGGACGTCTCGCCGAAGCGAAATCCAGACAAGGAACCCTCCCGTTACACTACTACCTCGCATCGTCGGTCATTAAGATGTGACAGTCTAAGACACATGATCGGGATCGGTACTATTCTACTAATAAGATTCTACTTCTAGACTTTACCTTAGCATTCTATACATGAAATAAGAGAAAGGAAATATGACATCTCTCCACTCCCAACGTCGTTAAGGTTCACGCGTGGAGCGTCCCGCAAAAGCGGAATCCAAACAAGGAACCCCTCCTATGCATTACTACTTAACTTTGTTGGTCGTGGAGATAAGTCATAGCATCCACACACAATGCAAGTAAACAAAAGAACACTCAAACCAAGTAACACATATGACACATATACATTTAAAAATATCATCACTCGCGTCATAACGAGTGAAGAAAAAAATAGAACTTCCATACCATGGAAGTCATACAATTATCCTTCTATAATAGCGTAAATACTACTACAAGCTCAAAATACACACCCGAGTCTATCGTAGACACAAGACTACTAAATCTTATCCTAAGGAATACACCACCCACCTATAAGGTGGAATTCCCACCACAGTTCATACCAAGCACTCCGGGTCAATACTAATGGTTCTCAGACTCCATATTCGAGCCTTACACATACCAACATTATTTCTACCAACTCCCCAACCAGGCACTTTACTCTTACCCTCGCTCTCCACTCAACGAAGTTTAAAATGAGTGGTTCTACACTCTAGATCATAGCCGTTATTCCGACTCCGGCTGACAATAATTGCCCATGCAGTCCCTCTTACTTTCTCAGTAAAAGAGGACACGCTCTTGGCCTCCTCTTCCTCAGTTTAATGAAACTTCCCCAGGGGCGTCCACCGATGGGGTTGCACGATTCTTACTCCATCAGAAGTGTTAACAACACCTATTTTGGAGCCTATCACTTCATGTTGCATGGTCTCGACTCACTAACCGTACATCACCGTATTCGCCATTGGTCTTTAACCGAACATTTTATGAACATTCGGGAATCAACCTTCTCCTCAGTCCAGTTATCCCAGAGAAACTCGCCATTGCAAGTATCCACCGGGCTTCTCTATGGGCCAAACTTCTGGCACCCACGAATATAGTGACCACATTTTCACCATCTCAACACTTCTTCTACGGGTGAAGGATTTTCTTCCATTCTACTACAGGGCACTTCTCCATTTCAATATAACATCGCGTGAATTCTCAAGCTTAGTACCACCTTCTACGTCGAGCGGTACTTAGGAAAACGACATCAACTGTTATTAGTAGTCGTAGTAGCAAGACAAGGAAGTGCTACAAAAGGGAGCGACCTCCAAAGCGGTCCTCATCCCCGACTACACCTTACAGTTCTTCACACACCTTCCCATAATGCCCTTCTACTAACGACCTATTATTCTCACACGAGTACGCAAAAGATTTTATAGATTCTACCTCATGGTAGAAGAACGAAATCTTACAAGATAAATCAATGATCTTAATCCTAAGGCTTTACATCAAATCAAGAGCAACGCTGAAAACTTAAGGCGTCCACACATATTCCTAAGGACTCTAGAACCTGATGCTCTGATACCATCTGTGACAACCCGCTCACCAAAATAAGGGGTGGCCAGCCCAATACTCCAATATAACGGAATCATGGATGGAATCATTCTCAGCATCATAACAAAATATAGAGTATCCAGGATAACCACCCAATATTTCAGAAAACGGGTTCCCAAAATTTTTTTATTTGAAAGTAAATAAATGAAAACAAACAACCCAATTCCTGAAAGATAAGGGAAACCCCAAGACAGATATAAATAATACAACAAGAATACAATAAAGAGACCGAAGATATAACCGGTCACTAAACTGATACACCAATAATACACAAGTACAATAAGTTACTTATTACATTACATTAATCAATTACAAAAGCTTGGGCTCTTTGCCCGAATAAAAGACTTGATCTTAACTAGAATAAAAAGAAAACGTCTATACCAAATGTATCCCGTAATACCCGCAATGCATCACGGCTTGTCGAAAACATCGGAATGGGAATTCAAACCAGGCATCCTTGCGGCGGAGTACCTGAGCAGAGACAAGATGAATATGCAACAAGAAATGTAACCAGGTCAGGGCCCGGTTCTATATGATTACCAGATGAATAAAGAGTATGACAGATATGCATGATAAATCGTGAAGAAAGAGATATAAGAAGCAACCTATACAATTTAAAACATAAGCTAAGCAGGAACGAAAATAAGAAGCATTAAACTAAAGACTTCACCAAAAGTGCCAATTATTTCATATATCTTTTCCTTAGCAGGAAGTATATATATAATCACAATCTTTTACTCTTTAAGGAGATTTTATCTCAATTTTACCTTTTGTAAAAATCCTTTCTTTATCAGGAAAATAATCATTTTCAAATGCTCTTTGTGGCATTTACATGTGCTCTTTGTGGCACTCCATCATGCTCTATATGGCATATCAAATACATCAAGTCCCACTTGATTATGAACTGTTATAATTATATACATATAACGAATTCTAAGACCGCCCGTCCGGGTTTCCCCAATGGGCGCGCCCCTAAATGACCATCATCTTCCAGGGCCTATCATTAGACAACCTGGGCACCTATCGAAAGCGTCGGGAAGCGGCCATGAGCCTGCGTGGTAGCCAAGACCACACCCGGAATCTCCCTACCCCCGCAGAAAATATACAACCATAACCGCTCCCATGGCCTAGGACTATATCCACCCTGCATTCATTAGCCAGGGGGCTTCACCTATCGTGCAGACTTCCCTTAAGATGGTATTTAGAGAGGTGTGTAACATCCATTTATTTATCATTTCAAAATCAAGTAAATTATTATTTACCGGTTTCATGATTAAGTAAATTATCATTTACTAGTATTAATACCATTTCCATTTACATGTTTCATTTTATTCGAAACCATTACTGTTTACTTCTAGTAATAGATAGAACGTATTATCCGGAGCCATACGATAGTTTATGTCAACACTACAACCTCAAAGGAGTAAATAAACTCTTCATTATCTCCAAGCATTTTAGGAGGTTATTTAGAACCCCAAGGTTATCATCTTTCGAAGGAATGAAATGTCTTTCAATTTATTCTCCAAACTCACCTTTATGGCGTTATTATGAACCACCAAGGTTAACATAGTTCAATCGAACTTTTAAAGTCTCTCAATATTCTTTTGGGGTGGTAATATAAACCATCAAAGCTAGTATAACTTAATTAAGCTCCTAAGGTCTCCCGAACATAACACTACATCTCCTAGTTTTATAATAATTAACTAGAAAAAAAGAATGCCTTATCATTAATAGGCCTAACCCCGAAAAATCCCCACATAACCCATTCCTAATGTAGGGTAGACCTCTAACTCATCTCACACTCTAGGACTCTAAATTTACTTCATGCAAGAAGGTTCCTAGTCCCTATATAAAAAAAAAGGATTAAAATTGAGTTATAAAAATTAACTCAAAACAGCAGGAAAACGAATCGATTCGCCCAGAAAGCGAATCGGTTCGGACAACTAAACCAAC
The DNA here is from genome assembly GCA_949130495.1 of Sambucus nigra. Lineage (NCBI taxonomy): Eukaryota > Viridiplantae > Streptophyta > Magnoliopsida > Dipsacales > Adoxaceae > Sambucus > Sambucus nigra. The sequence goes on along the minus strand of OX422221.1, from coordinate 198,592,090 downwards.
CTTCTGCAATTGACCGAATCGATTCGGCCTCAATCCCGAATCGATTCGGGTTATGCAGACCTGCCAATTTCCCTTAGCGAATCGATTCGCCCAAAGGGCCGAATCGATTCGGACCTGCAAATTTGCCAAAAATGGCTACGAAGGGTTATGAACCCTAAATCCTCCAAATTTCAAATCTCTTCCTTATCATACACATCCAACAACAAAAATCTACCCCAAACTAATCTACATGATTATTAACCATCAACACCCACAATTTCTTCAACATAAATCAAGACTAGAGTTTAAATCCTACAAATTCTACATTTAAGCCATAAATGTAAATACACAACTATCATACAATTTATGCATCTTAAATCACATATTAGCAAGTAGAAAACTTGCCTTAGGGTTGATATCTCAGATTTGTTTGGAGAAGAAGCAATCCCAAATCCTCCATCTTCAATCTCTCTCTCATTTCTCCATTTCTCTTCCTCTTTCTTTCTCTCCTTTTCTCTCTATGTTTTAAGACATAAAATGAGGGAATGAAATAAGAGGCAAGACCAAAAATCGTGGCTTAGGTTAAAACTCCCAACTTAAATGGTTAATACCACATTAAAATGACTCGCAAATACGCATATAAGCTAAAACCAGGTAAAAGTGCCCGCAACACTAAAATACAATATGGCACTTATTTTGACTGTCTCGCACCTTCCGAGACTAACTACACCCTCTAAACTGGCATCCGGAAATTTTATAAATTATTTCGAGTTCCAAAAATCATTTAAACTGAAAGGCCATATAAAATCCATGACACTACAGACATGCAACCTGATGTTATTTACTTTCACATGCAGTAAATATGCATCAATCTAGTAAATATTAACTTTCAATCCATTAAATTAATATTTACTCCAGTCCCCACATTTTATATAATTACCTTATGCGGTAAAATTTGTATAAAATGAGCCTCCCAGAATCGAGGGTTGTTATAGTCTAAAGAAAAATAAAATGATCAGTAAAATCTAATAACGAAAACTAACTAGTGGTAAAGTCAAAATGCACGTATTTATAATGACTATGAGGTACTCACCTTTAAGAATAAGAGTGAAACACCACAAAATGGGCAAGAGTCATTAACCTAACCCAGTAGAAGTGTTGAACATAACTCAAAAATTAAAAGTAAAACCAGATCTTGGAATAAAAGTTAGATATCAAACTCAATAATTTAATATGAAATTATACAACGGCTCTCTTGCTTATACATCTAAAGTAAATAGAGTTGATGTTAAGGGAGAGTAAGAGCAAGTGTAAATAAAACTTAAATAAGAAAATAAAGAATAAAAAAATGGGGATTCAAATCAATACCGTCATAGACCTCAAATAATCTAGACATTCTTAAATTTAGTGAAAGTACTAAGAAGAAGTAAAACCAATCTTAATTAATTGATATAGTTCAATGATACAAAATGTTAGGTTTAGTAATATGAATAATACAACCAAAGGAGCTAAAATTTGACTTTGCCAATGCAAACATGAGGTCAAATTCGTCATAGTAATAAAACACCCCTGAAATTCTTACTAAACCCACAAGTAATAATAGAATTTATCAAATGAGTACTTACGGATGCAGTTAAAAAAGCATCACATTCCAACTTCAATACATCAAAGCCAATATAAAACGCTAAAAGGCTACATATAGAAAATAATATAAATAATGTTACTAATAGCAAAATATGAACATATAGAAAAAAATTCAATTAGTTATTGTATTCAACAAAGATAATAGGAGAGCAAGGAAATTAATACAAAATAATTCTGAGTCCATACACTTATGGTATATAGAGGAATCAACTCAATAAGAAAATTTAATTTCTTTAAGAAAACTAAGTACCCAAAAAGGCAATTCAAAAAAATAGTCACTTTTTGAATTATCTTCATTCACCCTTACCATTTGATTTGTTCACATATTTCACCAATCATTAAACTATACCTTATAAGAAATATACAAAACTACTTATGAATGTATGCTTAATATACAAAAATACTTTGATTAAATAAATTTTGAATTTCTTTTTTTTTCAGTCCTATTACAATAAAAAAAAATCAAAAATTAAATTGTACCAAAGTTCACATCAACATCAAAACCTCATAAAAATTGAAAATAGGAACCTTAAAAAAATCACAAACATAATTGTTTTTGTATATTTTTTTGAGTGAACAATAAAATGACAGATTACCTCTTTTCCATTAAATTCACCCAAAATTTAAATGAGAAATAGAGATTGGCAAGCAACCTATTATTAGATTCTATGATCATGTGATAATAATAAAACTACATATCATAACCATATGTGATTATCACAAAAAAGCCTTATGTGAGATTCAAACATTTTTTTCTCTAATTCTAATTACAACCCTCCCATTCTTTCTATACGCCATATTTTATTATGCCCACAGTAGCCGATTGATATTTTTTCAAGCCAACCCAACAAATATGACATTTCACCAAGGAGGTGAAATACACTATCTAGTACATGAATAAATGATTTTATAGGGACGTCGCTAGAGACACTACCATGAATTTTGCAAACCAAAGGAAATAAAATAGAAAAATAAGTTGACTAATATAGAATATGAGAACCTACAGAATAACACAACACTACAAATTTATAATATGGTAATTTCATAAGAACATCAAACAAAACCCACACATATAATAAGAAAAGTAACGTGGCGTAATGCACTCTCTTACCAAAAACCAAAAATAGAACACTAACTTTTAATCAAATAAAATGCATTTCTAATACGGTAAATTCATAAGAACATGCAAAGTAAAGTGGCGTAACCCATTATATTACCAAAACCCCATAAAATTAACTTTTAATTAAAAAAATCCTATAAAAGAGTGTTTTTTTTAATCGATTTTAGGTGATGATGGGCTGATGAATTTGGAGGGGATTTTATGCTCAAATGGGAAGGAGGATCTTCTAGTGGATAAAAAAAATATGTTTATTAAATGTGTATGTTGGACTATTGGTGTTTCGTCTTCTATGTCGAAAGTTTTGTGGAGTAAATGTATATAGGGTGAGAAGATAAAGGGGTGAGAGTATGAGATATGAGGACCTTCAGATGAGAAGATAAAGATGGTCAGGGTATGAGAGATAATAAGATTGAATTAAATTGAGTTGAAGCTTATATCTAGAATTCTATATTATAACATGCTATATTCTTCATATGATCATTATATATAGTTTAGCCTCTTTGTAGGTAGTAGTGATAATATAGATAAGGTTTGATTGTTAGACACGGTTTTACACATAGTTCACACAAAAAAGGACTTTACATGATTCAACTTATTAAAATATATTGTCAAAAATTGGTAACACAACATATAACAAATACATACGACTCATTGCTATGCTTAATGCACAGTGTTAAGTAGTGATTTATTTCTTCACTGCTTTTGTTTCCCTTCTAAATAATTAAGGTGACAATTCAAAAAACATTTAATGCGACCTTATAAATTTACAAATGAATTTTATTTTAATGAGATATTGGGAATGTTTTAAATAATAATCCAGTAATTTTCTTTTCAAAAATGAAATCTTATTAAGAACCATGTGTTGAAATCAAGTGGAAGAGGGGGTGAAATTTGGTGCCTTATTATAATGACAGGGAGTTGGTCTGAGGATCATTGGGACAAATCATGGTATCTCATAAGTAAAATCTCAATCTAAATGGAGTAGTAGTTGAACAATATTATAATATGACATGATTTGAACAAATAATGGAATATATGAACTGTTAGAAAATTTTCCAAAATGTTATTTTATTTTCATTTTAAAACACTTGCATTTTTAAAAATGATTGAAACTGATTGTGATGACATACGTTAGCCCAATAACCGAGAGAATTAAATCGTAGATATATAATTTTATAATCTCATAGGTAGATTTGCATATCTCCCTGTGCACATGTAATTAATGGTGTTGACATTATCCTTTCATGATGTGCATGCTTACTATAACAGAATTAGTTAACAATATTAGCAAACTCCTAAATAATGGAGTAAGATGATTTGATCAAACTGATGGGGCTATCTAGATTGCCTAGGATGACCATACTAATAGCTGAGTTGATCTCATTAATGGCTGAGTCGATCTCATTTCTATAGGTCTGATTGGTCCATGTATAACATTATCCATCTTGACAAGTACAACATGGAAGAAGCTTCTCTAGGATGATACTACCATCATTGACTGACTCAAATCAAAGCCTTTGATTATTTTACAATTAGGCAAAATTACCTTGCCATAAATAGGTTTGGTTATAATGAAATTGGGATAAAAAATCTTTCCACTGCGAACATGGAATTTCCTCTTAGCCTGATAGAGAGGCCATACTCGAAAGAGATTCCTCCTCTAGCTCCAACTACTAAAGTTTTTTTTGCATCTCCAAAGGGAAAAAAGAAATGTTTCACGACCACTAGTGAAACGAAAAAGAAGGTTTTTTCAACAGCAGATTCATCTAAGGGGGAAACTGCCCTACAATTTTCCAAAAATTCCAAGGCGACCAAACGTTCCTCTAGCCTTGGTGGTATTCCTATTGAGTCCATTCCTCCCATCAATTCGGTTATTTTGGAAAAGGGGAAATTTATGGTTTCTGATCTTTTAAGTAGGATGGAATCCACTCCTATTAATGCTGACGATGCTTTAGCTGGTATGGCTTGGGAAACACCATCTAATGATGTTATTATTTCTCGGGTTCCACGCGAAAAGATTTCTTCATCCGTTGCTCCTTTTATACGCAATAAAACTTTGGGGAAGAAACATAGTAGGTCATCTATGATCACTCCCCCAATAACTCCCATATGAGTAAAATGCATACTCTTACAATCCGGTTATATTAGGGTATAACCCATAGAGGGTCCTCGGTGATCATGGTGACCACTTCAACCATGTTAAGAGAAGTACAAGGTGAATAAGGGCAGGTAGGCTTGATAACAGTAGTTATCCCATAAATCTCCCTAAGATAGGATAAAGTGATGGTGATGGTGATGGAAATACTGCAGAAACCGATGTAAAGCTGGACTCTGAAATCACAACAGTGATATAAAATTCTCTAATGAGATCAGGATATTCATACTCTTTGTCGACACCCTGATTTCTTATGCTCATCCAGGGTCTTTCTCAGAAAAATTGTACCCCGACAGCATGATTAGTACGAAAAGAATTCCATTCAATTGTGCACTCGTAGTGAATAGTATGGCATTTGAAATTCTCCAATCGAGAACAGTTTGTTGGACTAGAAAATCTGGGTCGAGATGGTTCCCTATAAGTTGATGAAATTTCCCACACCTATGTCTTTTGAAAATCCCATGTATGGTCTGAAAATAAGGTAATCCAAAAGAAATCCCAAACTCAGAACGTAAAATAAATACTCAACACATGTAATTGGAGATCCGTGGAGTTCAACTCATATAAACATGAAATGTTATATAATAAACGCTAATAGATTCAACAAGTAACTCTAAGAGGAAAAGCATTCTTAAACCCATTAAAAATGTCACAAATTCCAAATCTAGAAACAAAGTAGAAGAATCAGCATACCAAAATTTGACTAGAAGAGGAAATAAAGTATAATCCTCCATAAAAGCTTCAAAAACATATTAAAATAGGGTAGGACTAGTTTGTACTTCTAAGAGAGAGGATGATTTTTGGAAAAGTTACGAGAAAAAGAAAGGCCTGTCACTTTTAATCTTGATCTATCACTGCAGCAAGATGTGCCGCATGTCGCGCACTTCACTGGAGTGATGTCATTTGTCACTACTGTGAGAACCCCTCGCTGGTCATGCCAATGATCAGAAAAATTCCAAAGGCTCAATTTGAGTGTTCAACGCAAGGAACAACTCATAAATAATACCAAGTAACCAGTCTCACATGATCGACTTCTAAAACAACTTAGAAAAATAAATTTTGCTATAGTTCATTATAAATTGTCATAGTTAAGCCATAAATGGTTATTCCAAGTACCTTTAAGGAGAATAAACTAATTATTGATAAAATAATAGCATGTTTTTAAGTTAATTTATTATTTCACATAGAAGATAACACGTGTGAGAGCAAAAATGTATAAATAAGAGCACTTATCAGATGAAATCAAAACAAATATCGAAAGAGAAATTTTACATGGGAATTTCAAACTTTAAATGATTTGTATTTAAAAAGTTCCATTTTCCTTAAAAGTAAAATCTTCAACTAACATTTTTCTCTTCCTCAATGCGTACTGTTTGGGTTAAAACCTTGTTTCACATCCTTGATGATAATTCAATTTTTAGATTTAGATAAATCTTTGATACATTGCTTTTAAAAAAAAATTCATGTGATAGATTTCACGCATTCATTATAGTGATGGAATACTATTTCCAATTTTCAAAGGTGGTATTGCCCAATTAAAGATGTAGCCCTTACTACATCATTTCTCATGATTTTGAAATTTATATTATTTTTAACCGTAACTATGACTATACAAGTCTCACACATACATACAAAGGAAAAAATTACACCCTTTTTCAATTGACATTTTGTAGACACCCCATCCTAGGACCCACCTAAGAACCTCCTTAGGTCCCTAGAACTCACTTGTTAACCATAAACCATAAGTCATGCTCTGAGTACTACTTTGGAGGCCATCGGGAGATCTCAAACCACATTTGACTCCGGTCATCTCTCCCACTCAAGAAAAATCTCAATGAATCTTCGAAGGGATCCAAATCCCCTTTCTAACGATCAATCCCATTCGTGAATCGGCCTTACGGTCCTGACGAACGGTCCATTTTACCCCAAAAACTGATTTGGAGGCCACCGGTCTCTCTTGATCCCCATTTGACTCTGATCAACTTATAATTCAATTGAAAACTCAATCAATCTTATAAGGGCTTTGAATCACCTTTCTAACAATCTGTCCCATGCACGAATCAACCTTACGATTCCAGGAAATGACCCATTTTAGTCCGAAGGGTCATTAGGCGCTTTCAGAGTCCATTTGACCTTACTCAACTCTCCAAATCTAGTGAAGATAAATGAAATCTTGAAGACGGTTCGAACGAACGATCCATTTTCATCAAAAACCTCCCATTGATAGACCATCGAGCGCTTTCGAGCTCTATTTGACTTTGGTCAACTCCTGAACCTAGGAGTGGCTCAATGGATTCTTAAAGGACTCTGAATTCCCTTTCCAACGATCCGCCCCCGTGCATGATTTGGACTTATGGTTTTTATTTTATACCTACTTTTTTGAAAAACCTGTTACGAACTGCTTATAGGCTCCCCAAGGACCCTGCCTATCGGTAGTGTGCATAAGGTTCTATGCCGATAGGCAGGCTAAGACCCCTACCGATCGGCACCCCCTTTCACCCTATAACTAGAGTCCATGACCTCATCTTAAAATACATCACTTGAATGCCCCTTTTAGTAAGTCAGAGAACATTCTCTCGAATTAAGAGCTATTCCCTTTCCTAAAAAAATCATTTTCCCACATACCCTTCCGTTACTTCCTTACCTTAGTTGGTAATTCCCCCCACCTCTCCATACCACTTTCATACCATTGTAAGATCAGAATATCTACATCTCAAGGTCAACATCAAGCATTCATAAGGAGGTCCAATTCTTCATCACTTTGTCTAATTCTTCCATTTTAGTATTAATCAACTTATTTCTATTTTAGTACTTCTGTATCATTACATAACATCCATTAATCTCAATTTTTTATCAGTAGTACTTGTGCATAATCTATTTTAATAAAAAATCAATAGGAAGAAAAAGAGGGTTTATCCATAAATTCCAAAAGATGGATTTTCATTTCACACTCTCACTCTTAAAACCAAATTTTCTACACACACACACACACACAAGATAAATCTCCCATTTGGATTTATGAATTGAACCCTACCCAATGTTATCTTCGAACTATGTGTACTTTGATGCGCCTTGGGCTACGTAGGCATATTGGGCTAATCCCATTATTCAATTCATCCTTTATGCATGTTTATATGTTTCTATCATATCTTTTATATATATTCTTTATGAATCTCATATTCTTACATGCATGTGTTTTTTCTGATACACACATTTTCACTTCCATAGCGACTTGTGATTCGACAAATACTAATATTATATTTTCCGTTATTATTTTTAGGAACATTCTTGAGGATGAATTCACTCTGTCCTTTTCCCTGAACTAGGTTGAATGATTCCATTCTACAGCTTGTTTCTACACATGTGCACACGCTTCACAGAGTCCAAAAGGAAAAGATTAACATGTACCAATGAGAGACGGAAAGGGAGGGATGGGTGACTAACACCTTTCCATTCCGTAACTTAGTCCCCAGACCTTCGAACTACTTGGTTTCGCAAGCATCAGCATTGGCCTTCATGTCGTTCTCTCGAGGCGGCGACATTCTTTTGCCAGTTTTGAGTAAAATACTCTGGCAACTAAATCTCTTTATAATACCCCCATAATGTTAATGACCGAGTGCCCTAAGGAAGGGTGCACCCCGCGCTCGGGATGGAGGGAATCCAAAACCCAGGGATATCCACAATGGGGACTCTACTGTGAATATTATTTTAAGGGAACTAGACTTTATTTCTCCATGGGTGTTATTCTTGTCTACATGTGTGCATATGCTCCCACCTGTATTTTCCCTTTACTCCTCTACTCACCTTTTGTACATTTGCCTCATTATTATCTATGCTATGATCTCTCCTCATGTATATATCACCTTTCACTCACTTGCAAACACTTGTAAACATTCTCCATATTCACTTTATGCACATACACTTGTGCATAGTTTCACCTCTACTTACATGTTCCACACATCACTTGTAGAATATACATGCTTAGCTTCACTAACACACACACACACCCACCCTTCTCTCACTTGCATATATCTGCATGCTCATTCACACACCTCACACACCACTTGTAGTCAATCCATGCTTAGGCTCACTAGGGCACACACTCATTTATATATATTCACATGTCACTCACTCACATGTATATTACCACGTGCTTCCCTATCATCGTGCTTCGTATTGTCTTCATGCTCCATGTTAGATTTAGTTTTCTTAATACTTGTATATCCTGCTTCATTAGTATAGTACTCCCTTTACTTATCATGCAAATAAGAAAACATATCTCTCCATAATTGATACGCTGCAAATATTGTGTATTTCTCCCGTTAACCTGCGCGTTATTAGCCCCCTCGGGTATCTTAATCCCTATATTTATGCTCGTTAACCAGACAACCTCGGATTTCTATGATAACATGTTTTGCAGGGGTTAATTGAGCTTTTGTAGGTATTTGGATGCTTAGTATGAAGTTCGGATGCATTCCGCTCGATTTTCGTACACTATCGCACGTTCGGGGGCATTTTAGTCTTTTCACAGCTTGGGCACCTGGCCCAACATCTTCATGGAAGTTGTAGCCATCCTCGCAAGCTTCGCGTGGCCGCAAACGGTGCGCGATTTCGATTCATAACGAAGAAGTTACGGCGATTTTAGCGGAGGAGAAAGGCAAGCCAAAACAGGGGAAAATGCAGTCTGCCCCTGCTTGATCGATCGATCGACCAAATGGTAGATCGATCGACCCTTCCCATTTTTGCCCCGTCTTATATGGTAGATAGATCGACCAAATGGTAGATCGATCGACCACCTGTTTTTCAGCAGATATTTTGCATTTCTTTTCTCTTTTCTTTTCTAAATTAATTCCCACTTGGTATATAAGCCAATGTTGATGTAATAAACAGGGGTGAACGTTTTTAGCTTAGGTTTAGTTAGGGTTTTTGGGGTTTTGCTTGGTTCTTCTTCAATCCCTCTTGGTTTGACATCTAATTGGTTTGTAAGATTGACTATTCATCTTCCCTCTCCCTTAATACAATTGTTTTCCATTATTTCCTTGCTTTCTAGATTAATTTCATGCTTTGTTAATTAGTTTAGTTATTCATTTCTTGCTTAATTAGTTTATTGCTTTGTTAATTAGTTTCATTTATGTCTAGCCCTTAGATAAATAGGGTCGGGATTGCATTTTCGCCATTTTCTGGTTCCGAGCTCCGAAAATTAGGTTTTGTGTAAGATTGCGTTTAATTGAAACCGCGCGTATCAAAGTTGGATTGCTAAGCGTTTATCTTTCTTTGTCACGCAACGTTAGAGTTTATAGCGACAATCCGAATTTAATCCGCGTGTGACCATTTTTCAGTTAAATGTTTTATCTCGCAACTTTGGGTTAAATTCCTTCTTGTGTGATGTTTATGCTTAATTGTAAATGCTCGATTAGATATTTTCGAACCGTAATTCTAATTAGTAGTTGTTTCGATCCGTTTGGTAGAATGCGATCCCGATCCTCGCTTTAATTTAATTTAGCGTAACTTCTCATTTTCTTTAGTCACCATAACCACCCTATCACCTTTTCATTTATTTATTTTACACTTTTATTCCTGAAGTAATTAAACAATTAAAATCTAAAATTTAATCACTCCCTGTGGATTTCTTACGACACCCGACTTACCGCTGTGCTTGCCTCGCAAGTGTAGTAGTAGCTTAGGTTTTCTTTGTATCGCGGCGGCGAAACACACGACGATTGTGTCCTCACACGAACACACTTTTACCGCCCGATCAAATTGGCGCCGTTGCCGGGGATTGTGTTTTAGATAGTAATTGTTTTATTATTTCGTAGTATTTTTCCTTTTGTATTTGTATTCTTTGTTTTAACCTTTTTTGCAGGATTTGCATACTTTGAGCGCTAAGAAATTTTGATTCGCGGTTGCTCACTTTCTTGCTCGGATTCTCCATCTACAAACAACGAGGTAATAATGTCCTATTATTATAGTTATTACGGTCATTCTAATGATTCTTACTTTGGGGATAGTTTTCAAGTTTTCCATTTTCAAGGTTTTCTTGAAAATGAAAGACTTGAAAACATTTATCGGAATGAAAATCGTTATTGGGAGCTTGAGTTGGATTCATTATTCGAATCCAATGACGATTCTTATTTCATTACTTTCGAAGACGAGTTTCAACCAAATGAGGAGTCCGAGGCTCTTGAGCCGAGGAAGCCTACTTTGGAAGAAACTTTGCTTCTTTACTCCCAAGGTTTGGAAAGCCTAAATGATGCTGGAATGAGACTTGGTGCACTTTGCGATGAGATGAATTCTTATGCACAAAACAACGAGGAGGTGGAAACTAGTGTTTCACCTCAATTTTTTAAAGAATTTCTCATCGAGTGTGCATCTCTCTCCCCCGAAATTCAATTTCCTTCTGACGATAAGTCGATTGAGATTGAATTTGTTTCATCACCATATACGTTTTCCGTCATTGAACCATTAGAATTACCGGTTGATTCCTATGAGTCGGTAGAAACTTTTAAAACTACACTTTTTGCCGATGAGGACTATTTACCGGACTTATTTTCGATGGATGGTATCCCGACGTGTGCACCATCTCCCATTCCGTTTGAAAAACCTTTGGGAGATGAATAGATTTTTCTTGGACCTCAAGTGTATCTTTCCCCCTTGTTATCCAAATCGCCCATCGTCCGCCCGAAATTTCAAATTGGCGATGGTTCACTTTTTTCACCACCCACATGCCTTCCGTTGTTCAAACGGAATTGTTATTTTTCGGGAGGCATGTTAGCTTTGGAGGGTCCACCGTTGATCTTTCAAAGTCAAATCCCTTTTTGGGTGGACCCTCAAATATTTAGACTTCTAGTGTATAGTTAGTGTGAAGCCTAAATAGTAGGTTGTAAATAGTTAGCTTTTTAATTTTCTTTCTTTCCTTTTTTTTTCTTTCCTTTTTAATTTAGTCTAGTGTAATTAGTTAACTTTTTGTATTTGTTTTTGCTATGCTCGGTACTAACTTGTTTTGTAGATTCCTTTGGACTCGCGCTTATGGAGATCTCTCCAATTTTGGGTAATATCGTTCTTTTCCTCTCTTTGTGTTGTGTTCTTAATGCGCATTGAGGACAATGCAGCATTTAAGTTAGGGGGTGTAGGATATTCTATCCATTTCATGTGTAGTCCATGGATATGCTTACTTTTAGTTACTAAGTATGCCTTTTTGTGAAAAATTTAAAAATTTTGAAAAATATTTTCTTTCTTTTTTCTCCTTTGTTGGGCATTTTGCCTTGTTTCCAGTGATAAATTTCAATAATTGCCCGATCCAATAGACAACTCAATGATGCATGTTCTCGATTTTAGAAGTTATTGGACTTTAGTCCTCTAATCATTGATCTTGTGAATAACTTCATGAATTAAACTTTATCCCATGAGCATATGCACTTTCCTTGTTATATTGATTTGGTTTAAGATTTTTATAACTCGGTAATCTTTTGTTGCATTGTATATACTTACACCGAGTAAGCTTCGTACCTTTCGTCGTTTGTGAGTGTTATACACTATTCTTTTCTCATTGAAAACGTTGAATTCGTTGGTAATCTCACTATTCTTTCATTGATTGTTCATTAATTGAGTCCATACTTGAAATGTGTTACTTGAGCATGATTTTCATATATTATTTTGACTTGAGAATTGCGTAAACTTTGTGAAATGATCATAGGCCATCTTTGATATATCACCCATATTGACCTTGACCTCACCCATATATGTTTCCCTAGTCAACCCCTTTGAGCCAAAATATAGCCTTTCGTTTCATAACCCCATTCCCATAACCAACTCCGCATTGGAGTTTTAGCCCATAAATACACTTTCCATACCATTGTTTGGAATGATACTTGGGATTGAATGATGTTGTTGTGATGTCGGTTGCAATTTAGGCATATGAGAGTTTGAAAAGTAAAAGAAAAGAAAGTAGTGAAAAAAGAGAAAGCAAAAAGCAAAAGCAAAAGAAAACAAAAACAAAATGAGAAAAAGAAGAAAAGAAGAAAAGAAAGAGAAAGTTGTAAATATTGTTTGTAGTGTTTCAATAAGCTTTGATTACTCTCTCGATTGTTATATCTATGCTCGTTTGGACATTTTTGTCAAACTTTTGATATTGCCCACTTTTTACATTATTCCGAGTTTTCATCCCGAACACTTTGAATCCGTACATACATTCCTTCATTTCGTACCCTAGCCTATCTTACATTACAACCCTATTACAAGTCCTATGTGATCTTAGGTTGATGTAATTCAAAAGTCATAATTGTTGTAATAATCTGTGAAAATGCATTTCGCCTCTTTTAGTGTGCGGTATCTTTCATTGAGATTGCAAGTTTTTCATTTCCTATATAGCGTTTTTCTTTTGTGACATGTGTGCGGCCTAGTTTCCATTTACATTTACTCCTTATGCCCGCATGTCCCGTGTATTACCTCCCTTTTCATAGTGAATTCGCTTGATGAGCGTAATGCCCGTGAGGATTGAATTTATGCATGCTTTGATATTTAGTATCCGAATTATTTAAGTTTTTCGCTAAACCATACTTTACATATGCTCTCCCCCCTCCCACATGTTTGAGTTTCAATTCTATGAGGTGCATTCAACCTGTTAATAACAACTGACTTTAGCTTGAATTCATTCAATATGCTAATAACGCGTTTGAAATCTTTTTCGTTGTTGTTGAGTTTGTCGCATTTTGGGTTGGGCATATTTTGAGGAAACCATATGATGTTTGTGGGTTTCATCCCTAAAAACCCTCACGAGACGACACTCGTCCACTAGGGTAACCTAGGGGTTTAACGTCTTATTGCATATGCTAAATGCAATCGAATCGCCCGCGAAAGTGGCCTTATCTTTTTATTGCTTTTATACCATACTTTTTTACTCTCTCCTGTGTTGGTTTACTTGTTCTTCTTGTTGCATCCTATTTCATTACTAGGGACTAGCAATGTGTAAGTTAGGGGGTGTGATACGCCGCAAATATTGTGTATTTCTCCCGTTAACCTGCGCGTTATTAGCCCCCTCGGGTATCTTAATCCCTATATTTATGCTCGTTAACCAGACAACCTCGGATTTCTATGATAACATGTTTTGCAGGGGTTAATTGAGCTTTTGTAGGTATTTGGATGCTTAGTATGAAGTTCGGATGCATTCCGCTCGATTTTTGTACACTATCGCACGTTCGGGGGCATTTTAGTCTTTTCACAGCTTGGGCACCTGGCCCAACATCTTCATGGAAGTTGTATCCATCCTCTCAAGCTTCGCGTGGCCGCAAACGGTGCGCGATTCCGATTCATAACGAAGAAGTTACGGCGATTTTAGCGGAGGAGAAATGCAAGCCAAAACAGGGGAAAATGCAGTCTGCCCCTGCTTGATCGATCGATCGACCAAATGGTAGATCGATCGACCCTTCCCATTTTTGCCCCGTCTTATATGGTAGATCGATCGACCAAATGGTAGATCGATCGACCACCTGTTTTTCAGCAGATATTTTGCATTTCTTTTCTCTTTTCTTTTCTAAATTAATTCCCACTTGGTATATAAGCCAATGTTGATGTAATAAACAGGGGTGAACGTTTTTAGCTTAGGTTTAGTTAGGGTTTTTGGGGTTTTGCTTGGTTCTTCTTCAATCCCTCTTGGTTTGACATCTAATTGGTTTGTAAGATTGACTATTCATCTTCCCTCTCCCTTAATATAGTTGTTTTCTATTATTTTCTTGCTTTCTAGATTAATTTCATGCTTTGTTAATTAGTTTAGTTATTCATTTCTTGCTTAATTAGTTTATTGCTTTGTTAATTAGTTTCATTTATGTCTAGCCCTTAGATAAATAGGGTCGGGATTGCATTTCCGCCATTTTCGGGTTCCGAGCTCCGAAAATTAGGTTTTGTGTAAGATTGCATTTAATTGAAACCGCGCGTATCAAAGTTGGATTGCTAAGCGTTTATCTTTCTTTGTCACGCAACATTAGAGTTTATAGTGACAATCCGAATTTAATCTGCGTGTGACCATTTTTCAGTTAAATGTTTTATCTCGCAACTTTGGGTTAAATTCCTTCTTGTGTGATGTTTATGCTTAATTGTAAATGCCCGATTAGATATTTTCGAACCGTAATTCTAATTAGTAGTTGTTTCGATCCGTTTGGTAGAATGTGATCCCGATCCTCGCTTTACTTTAATTTAGCGTAACTTCTCATTTTCTTTAGTCACCATAACCACCCTATCACCTTTTCATTTATTTATTTTACACTTTTATTCCTGAAGTAATTAAACAATTAAAATCTAAAATTTAATCACTCCCTGTGGATTTCTTACGACACCCGACTTACCGCTGTGCTTGCCTCGTAAGTGTAGTAGTAGCTTAGGTTTTCTTTGTATCGCGGCGGCGAAACACACGATGATTGTGTCCTCACACGAACACACTTTTACCGCCCGATCAATAATATACTAACCAGGACTCATGAATTTTTGCACGCTACATCACCAAAGCATGGCCATATTGACCAAAATTTCCTCCCGTACTGGGGGGCCACTTTATGATAGGTTTCGGCTTCAATAGGGCACGTGTAACCTAAGTCATATGACTCTTGAAAAACTGTTACTAAAACCGTTTAATACAAGATTAAACTGTTTAAGTAACTCCGAAATGTTTTTTGAAGAAACGCTTTTTTAGAAATCAAATCAGTTTAATCACAAGATGTGTTTAAAAAAATATGCACGAGATTTGTTCAAGATTTGTTAACAAGTTTTTAAAAACAAAACTAAAATAGTTTTAAATCAGCAAATTAAACAGAAAGGGATGAGGAGATGTAGAAAGATTAATGACAAGATATTTTTAACGTGGTAAAACCTCAACCAACTGAGGAAACATCCACGACTCCCTCTACAAAGTAAAAATAAAAAACCACTAAAACAAATATAACAGTTACAAACTATATAACACACATGCACACAAATTAGACCTATACAAGTTTAAAAATGTACCCACTGGTGCCCTTATAACTTTTCTGCAGTTCTGATTGTTGATGTTGTTCTCCCAGTTTGCTAACTTCACTTTGTTCCAGTCTTTACGTCAACTCTTATATCAAGATCTTATTACCAACACTTTTAGTGTTGCAGTGTGTAAGTGTTTGTGATGGTGATCTAACACATGCATGCACACACTCACGCTTATTTTTACAAGCAGTCTTAGCAAATTACAAATCAGGTCTATATGCTGTGATTTTCAGTTTCTCTCTTCTTAGGAAACTTTGAACCTTATTTGACCTTTAAGATTAACCCAGAATCCACGGATATCTTGCTTAGAAGATGTATCAAGATCTTAATCAATCTCAGGGTTTTGAAAATATTTTTGAGATTGAAAACCACCAAGTACGATTCCAACTAGGTCAAAGGTCTTGCTTCAAAAGAACTAGAAATAGAAAAAGTTATTATTGATTTTGGGTATGAAAACATTTACAGAAAAGAATCAACAAAAGTTTTCTCAAGATGAGAAACTATAAATGCAGATCTATGTGAAATATAACATAAACTGTTCAGATATATGATTTCTATGAATAAGAAACACAGATCGAAACTTAATGTTTAAGTTGAAAATAAGATCTTAAAACAAAGAGTTTACAGTATGAAACAACTTAACAAACCAACTCTCAAACTCTCAAACACTCAAGGTTGTGTTTGGTATATAACTAGTTTTTGAAAGAGATTAGGGTTTGAAAGGTGTTTTAGAAGATTTAGGGTTAGGTTTTCTAACTTTCTCTCTCTCTTCTCTCTCTCTAAATGATGAAGTGGCCAAAAGTCTCTAAATGGGTGAGAGTAAGGCTCCTTATATAGGAGGCTGAGAAGGTTTGAGAACGAGGTTCAAAATCAAGGGCTATGATCTAGTCTTAGGCAGTTGACTTTGATCCAACGATATAAGAGAAGCGGTGGATTAAAACGCTTTCGATTGGCTTAAGATAGGTTCAGAGGGATTAAGCCATAACGCATGCAGATCGTTGATTAAAACAATCCAAGGGCAGGAAATGAGCAAGGCTTATGTCTCTCAGAAGAAACAAAAAATGGACTGATATGTGGCTGACACGTGTAAGGCTGAGATCAAGGCTGAAACGCGTTGTAACACCCCGCCTGCTCGGGGAGAGCGAACGGAGCGCCACTATCGATAAAATAAATCCAAATCCACAAGTGACAAGGTATAGAGCATCTAAATAAACCCACAATAATATAAATTCACTAATCTCAATCTCTTCAATTACAACAAGTCTCTCGAATTGAAATACAACATCTAACTCGAAATAAAATAAATCCCAATGCTCTATACATCAAAATAAATAAATACAAGTCTTCTCAAGTGTATTAAAAATTCTTCCCAAAATATCCAAGATAAAATCAATCTCCAATAATCCATAGTGCTCAAATCAACGCTAACCTGCCACTAAAAGAAAATATGGGGAAGTACACAATACGACAAGAAAGATGCTCAACAAATATATGTTAGCGATGAATAAAACGTAACAACACGAGTACGAATATTCAAATCAAATGCAAATCTCAAAGCATTTATCAATAAATTTCTCAACAACACTTTAACCGGGTCACCAGGCCTCACCACATCCGTATATGCTTTATCAAGCCATAGCCCGGGAAACAGGAATTTTGGCGGGTGCCCAACATCCGTGACATATTAAAATCTCATGACAACGTGCTCAATAACAATATAATGATACCACATGAATCAAAATAATTTCAACAATTATTTTCCAGATTTCAATGAATTTATCAATTCAAATATGAGTTCAATTAAACAAGAATTCAAAGAGAATGACACTCGCGAGATTTAAGGAGCATATTGTGTAAAACCCCATACCTCAAAACATGATGAGAAACCAACGATCACATCCTCAAGATCAACACAAAAAATCTACAAAATCTCCTCCAAGAACCTCCAACAAAATAGCCCCAAGAACACCTCTAATCTAAGGTTGGAACTCACAAATCTCAAGGTCCAATGTGTATATAAAAAGAAGAGGAATATAAAATATATTTACTGCCAAAATTTGTGCCAAAAGTATGTTAAAAGGCTTGTCCAAGACTTCCTTTTATAATGCAAAGAAATGAAAAGTTGGAATCCAAAAGACTCCTTTAAATAAAGCATAGAAATGAAGAGTTGGAAGTCAAAACAACTCTTGAAAATTACTTAATGTTCGCCGACTTAAAATTCCAAGAGTTAAAAACATTTAAAAATCATTTTAAAATCCGTTTTAACTCCGATTTCGAAACCGTTTGAAATTCTCGCCTTTAAAAATAATAACCAACATATTTGAGCAATAAAAATAATTTTATCAAAAACATTATTTTCCTCCATTTTCCAAAAATTAATTAAAATAGCCCAAAATTACGCGGGTTGTTACACGCGTGTTTTGAAAATAATTAAACAAACATCTTGAAGTCTCTAGCGCTTTTCCTTTCTACCCCAGTGAACTTCCAGAGATAAAATCACCAATTCAAAATTGCAGATTGACCCCAAAGACTTTTAAAACCAATTTTAATTTAAAAAAATTGTTTTAAAATCATTAAAAAATTCTCAAAAAATTATTAAAATTCAAATTAAGTGAAGTTAATACACTCAACACACACATAACCAATTATATGCAATTTGCAATTAATGAATGAAATAATAATGTGTGTGAGTGTTGGTAAATATACCTTAGATCAAGAGGAATAAAATGTAGAGAAAGTTTGAGGCTATTTGGTTTCTAGGATGGGACTCAATTTTGTTTTTATTTCCAAACTAGATGAGAAGTTATACAATATTAACTCAAGTGAGTTATGTGTATAAGGTGCTTCAATCTCCCCCTTTGGAAATATGAGACAAAATCTCATTTGAGTTAACTTGGACTCGTAGGGAAAGAAAATGAAAAGGAAAAACCTATTCCTATACAAAAATTCTATCTACCCATTTCCTAGAACAAAAATTGTATAACTCAAATAAATACAATTCGATACCCTAAAACAACTTTGAACATAGCAGAGAATAACTACACAGAATCCTGAAAATAATCACTAAGATCAAGCTTTTTAGAATATGTACAAAATAAATGAATTCTTACAAGACTCAAATTTCTCCCCCATTTTGTCTCAAATGGACAAAGGGAAAAATTAGGTAAATCCAAGAGTTTATTCAGCACAAACCATTCCAATTGATTTACGCAAGGCAATAAACCTATTATAGTCCAAAGTTTTGGTAAACATATCTGCGAGTTGCAAATCAGTAGGAAGATAATTGATTTCTAATTCCTTAGGCTCAACTAATTCTCGAATAAAGTGATGCCTTATTTTTATGTGTTTTGTTCGTGAGTGTTGAATAGGATTTTTAGAGATATTGATCGTGATTTGATTATCACAATAGAGATGTAATTGTTCCTCTTTAGTACAATAATCACTTAGAATTTGCTTAAGCCAAAGTAATTGAGCACAACAACTGCCAGTGGCTATGTATTCAGATTCAGCAGTGGATAATGAAGTGCAGTTTTATTTCTTACTACTCCAACCTACCAAATTATTACCAATATAATAACATGTGCCTGATGTGCTCTTGCTATCGTCAGTACACCCTGCCCAATCAACATCGGTGTATCCTATTATAGTGCTAAGAGTATCATTAGTGTACCATAGTCCTAAATTTAAAGTGCCTTTAATATATTTGATAATTCTTTTAACACAAGTTAAATGGCTCTCTTTAGGATTATTTTGGTAACGAGCACAAACGCAAACAGCGTATATAATATCAGGATGCAAGGCAGTAAGATATAGTAAGGTTCCAATCATACTACGATAAACGGTTGGATCTACGGATTTCCCAGTTTCATCCTTTGACAGTTTAACAGTAGTACTCATGGGAGTTTTAGCATCTTTTGCACTCTCAAGGCCGAATTTTTTAATAATCTCTAATGAGTATTTTGATTGAGAGACAAATAATCCTTCTGGAATTTTGTTTGACTTGAAGACCTAAGAAAAATTACAACTCCCCCATGATAGACATTTGAAATTCTTTATGCATAATTTCAGAAAAAGATTTAACTTCTGAAGGGGAAGTTGATCCAAAGATGATACCGTCCATGTAAACTTGAGCTATAATGCTATGTTTATCAAAATGCTTGACAAAAAGGTTTTGATCATTTCCACCTCTTTTAAAACCTTTGTCTAAGAGAAAGTTGGAAAGGCGCTCATACCAGGCTCTTGGCGCTTGTTTTAGGCCATATAAAGCCTTCTTAAGACGAAAGACATGATTTGGATATTTAGGGTTAATGAACCCTTTTGGTTATTCTACATAGGTCTCCTCAGTCAATATTCCATTAAGGAAGGTAGATTTGACATACATTTGGTAAAGCGTAAAATGTAAGTAGCAAGCTATGGCAAAGAGAAAATGAACAAATTCTAATCGAGTAACAGGAGCAAAAGTCTCGTTAAAATCTATTCCCTCTATTTGAGAGTATCCTTGAGCTACTAATCTGGCTTTATTTCTAATGACTATCCCATTTTCATCAGATTTATTTTTAAATATCCAACGTGTGCTAATAACCTTTTTGTGATCAGGCCTAGGTACAAGAAACCAAACATCATGAATGACGAATTGAAGAAGTTCTTCCTGCATGGAAGAAATCCAATGAGGATCATTCAATGCATAATTAACATTCTTTGGTTCCACAACGGAAATAAAACATGCATAATGAGCATAGTTTCTTAATTGAGATCTTGTACGAACTGTCTCACCAGGATTACCAACAACGTTATCTATGGGATGGTCTTTAGAAACCCAATTAGGTACTTCAGGTGTCTCAATTGGTAAAGAATTATCTATTTCTGGTGAGTCATTTTCTAAAATATTTTCAGAGTTTACAACAATAGTTGGTTCTCCCGTCTTACTCTCTACAGTAGTGTCACTTACAATTACGTTTATGGATTCCATTATGGTCTTAGTGCAAAGGTTATAAACACGGTAAGCTTTACTGTTAGGAGAGTATCCTAGAAAGATGGATTTATCTCCTCGAGTCTCAAATTTGGATAAGTGTTCTCTGTCTTTGCATACATAACACGTACTACCAAAGGTTCTAAGGTACTTAAGATTGGGTTTCTTCCCATACCAAAGTTCGTAAGGAGTTTGTTTGGAATTCTTTCTAAGATAGACCCTATTAATAATGTGAGACACAGTACGAATGGCTTCTATCCAAAAATACTTAGGTAAAGTCTTGTCATGAATCATAACACATGCCATCTCTTGAAGGGAACGATTCTTTCTCTCATCTATATCGTTCTGTTAAGGAGTCTTAGGAGCACTAAATTCATGTTCGTAACCATTATAGTCACAATACTCTATAACACTAGTATCTATGAATTCTCCACCTCTATCACTACGAATCCTATTTACCTGAAAGTCTTTCTCATTTTCAATTTTGAATTAAAATCTTCAAAAAGGGTTGGAATATGTCAGACCTTTGTTTTAAGAAAGCTACCCAAGTAAATTTGGTAAAGTCATCAACCATAACTAGAATGTAACTGTGTCCACAGAGACTAACCGTTCAAGAAGGACCCATAAGGTCCATATGGATGAGCTCCAAAGGTTTGGAGGTAAGAATATCTTTGACTTTCTTATGAGGAGCCTTAATAATTTTTTACTTCCTGACAAGAACCACAAACAATGTTAGAAATTGGTTTGATCTTAGGAATCCCTTTAACTATTTCTTGAGACGACGGTGCACTAAGATTTTCGTAATTTATGTTACCCATACGATTATGTCATATCTCATTGTCATCCATTCTGGAAATTCTACAGACCTCAGCACTATTTTGAACAGTATGACAATTTTGCGGAGTCCTGAGTCCTGTAATTATGCACTCACCTTTTTCATTTAAAATTTTACAATTATTCTTTGAAAAGGTGACAGTATGATTTGAGTCACAAAATTACGAGATACTGAGTAGGTTTGCTTTAAGACCTTTTACTAGAAGAACATTTTCAAGTAAAGGTAATCCTTCTTCTTGGAGTGTTCCTTTACCAACGATTTGAGATGATACACCATCACCAAAAATAACTTTTCATCCTGCAAAGCTGGTTTTGTTTAAAAGTTTGGTATTATCCCCAGTCATGTGTTTTGAACATCCAGAGTCTAAATACTAACCAAACGGAGTGTGTTCAGCAGTAATAACAATATTACACTTCATCTGGGGTAATATCTCATCTTTTCTAACCCAAACAACTCTTGTTTTCATTTTGCGCTTATTTGCTCTTAATTGATAAAATTTGCGAGCAGTAGATTTTGTTGAAAAAGTTTTTGCACGTGAGGCTGAATTTTATGGAAAGTATGAGCATTTGGTTTAGAAAAGTGTCTTGAAGTCCTTCTTGGAAATGATCTTTTAGGTTTAGTCTTTCTCCTTCTATAGTTAGAGTTTTTGTTTGGTTGTCTAGGAAGAACATAATTGTTACGGCTTCTCCTAGAATAGTTAAAGTTTTGGTACACAGGAGTAATAGAGACAGGTTTGACTAAACGTCTAGAGTAGCATCCTTCAAAGGAATGACCATATAAGTCATAGTAAGAGCAAAACAAGTTGATCGAAGTTGGTATCTCTTTAGGAAAGTCTCTAAGCATAGGCTTAATGAATTTTTGAGGTTGAACCTTATTCCTAGGAAGTACAGTTTGAAAGCCATAATCACTCTTCCTAATAGGGGTAGACATATTTAGTCTTAGGTGGACTTTCACACTTAGAGTAACTTGATTCCCCAATATCAAACTTAGATTGGCTTTTGTCAAACTCATTTTTCAGAGAATAAAAGCCTGGATAAGTTTCTACAGGTCTTTTGCCGCTTGACACAAACTTAATTGGTTCAAAGATTTTAGTTTGAGTCTTCAAATTGGGGAAAAATCCTATTCCAGTTCGATCATCAGAATTGGTTTTGGAATCAGCAACAAATCCATCAAAATAGTTTGAGTTATTTTCAAATTTAGCAAAATTTTTGAAAATGTTGCTGACTTTTCTTTAGATTGTTCCAATTCTAATAATGTCCCTTTATATTTTTTTTCCAGGGTTTCATTTTCTTCGATCAAATTCTTCAATTTTTGATCAAAAGTTTTAACTTCATTTTCATGAGTTAGACATTGGATAGTATACTCTTCAGCGTTAAGTTTAACGATCAGCCTTAGGTCTTCTAATTTATTAGTGAGATATTTCACTATCTTTTCTAGTCTAGTGATTTTCTTGAGAGTTTTCGCATTAAGTGTGTGAATGTCAGGGTGGTCTTCAGTGTCTAAGTCACTAAGTGCAGTGTGTGAAGTGACGCCTAAGGATTCATTTCTTAAACTCACGCACCCATGGACATTGTCATTATCTCATTTCCTTTGACTCACACACCCCGTGGTAGAACTAACAATATTCTCATAAAGTAAAGCATCTAAACCAGTAGTAGCATGATTCACAACAACAAGAGTAGAGTTACTATCATCATTCTCATACATAGGCATATCATCATTGTATATTATCTTAGTAAAGAAAGACATGCAAGGATAAAAAACATCAGAAGATTCAGGTTCCTCATTCTCAGAATCACTTGAATCATCCCACGTTTTGCAAGTGTTGGCCCTAGTATGTTTATTGGCAGTGTTCAGTTTCACTCTACAGTCCGGCGTTATGTGTCCTAGTTTTCCACATCTAAAACACTCAATGTTCTTGAAGTCTTTGTTGGGTCTCATTTCCTTGTGATGTTTGTCTTGACCTTTCTCATGAGGTTTGTAGTTAGACTGACTTGGATAATTTGACTTGCCTTGTCTGTTTGCTAATTTATTTATAAATTTGACAATTTTCTTAAATTGTCTTGACATCAAGGAAATTTGATTATCCAAACTACCTATATCACATTCCTCATCAGAATCATCAGTGGGAATAGTAAACTCAGGTTTCATCAACTTAGAGGAAAAACTCAAGTTGGAACTAGTCTGTTTCCTATGGGACTGGGTCATTTGTTTCTTAAATTCTAATTCCATTTCCACAGTTCGAAGTTTACTACTGAGTAATTCAGGAGTGAGATTTTGATCACACATTTCCTCAATAGCATATCTTTTATTATCAAATTTATGTGGAAATGACCTTAGAATTTTAGATACAATTTCATGTCTGTCATAAGTTATCCCATTAGCACGCAGTTTGGTCACAATGTCAGTTAATTTCATGTAGAAGTCATCAAAGGTTTCAGAATCTGACATAATTAGTGAGTTATACTGTTGAACAAGCATTTGAGTTTTAGCAGCCTTAACTCTAATGTCACCTTCATGTGCAGTGATCAGTGTATCCCAAGCTTCCTTAGAAGTGGCACAAGATGAGAGCCTTTTGAACTCATTTTCATTTATGGACATAAAGATGGCATTCTTGCCTGTGTTATTGTTTCGAGAAGTTTGCTTCTCTTCTTGTGTGAACTCACTTAATGCTTTCCTAACCCTCTCATTACCTCCTTCAGTGGCTGGTTTAGTAGGATAAGTGCATCCATTTTCAACAATATCCCCAAACATCATCTCCCAAGGTTCCTTGTATGAAAGCAACCATTCTTACCTTCCAATAAGCAAAGTTTTTTCCATCAAAGAGTGGGGGTCTGGTCAAGTTACGAAATATTTCATTTTTCTCGTCCATTGTTTTGATTTTAAGAAAATGATTTCAGAAAACAAGATCTTTTAAAAATATTTCCAAAGCTCTAATACCAATTGAAAAACTGTTACTAAAAACGTTTAATACAAGATTAAACTATTTAAGTAACTCCGAACTATTTTTTGAAAAACTCTTTTCAAGAAATCAAATCAGTTTTATCACAAGATGTGTTTAAAAAAATATGTACGAGATCTGTTCAAGATTTGTTAACAAGTTTTGAAAAACAAAACTAAAATAGTTTTAAATCAGCACACTAAACAGAAAGGGATGAGGAGATGTAGAAAGATTAATGACAAGATATTTTTAACGTTGTAAAACCTCAACCAACTAAGGAAACATCCACGGCTCCCTCTACGGAGTAAAAAGAAAAAACCACTAAAACAAATATAACAGTTACAAACTATATAACACACATGCACATAAATCAGACCTATATAAGTTTAGGAATGTACCCACTGGTGTCCTTATAACTTTTTTGCAGTTCTGATTGTTGATGTTGTTCTCCCAGTTTGCTAACTTCACTTTGTTCCAGTCTTTACGTCGACTCTTGTATCAAGATCTTATTACCAACACTTGCAGTGTTGTAGTGTGTAAGTGTTTGTGATGGTGATCTAACACATGCATGCACACACTCACGCTTATTTTTACAAGCAGTCCTAGCAAATTACAAATCAGATCTATATGCTGTGATTTTCAGTTTCTCTATTCCTAGGAAACTTTGAACCTTATTTGACCTTTAAGATTAACTCAGAATCCACGGCTATCTTGCTCAAAAGACGTATCAAGATCTTAATCAATCTCAGGGTTTTGAAAATATTTTTGAGATTGAAAACCACCAAGTACGATTCCAACTAGGTCAAAGGTCTTGTTTCAAAAGAACTAGAAATAGAAAAAGTTATTGTTGATTTTGGGTATGAAAACATTTACAGAAAAGAATCAACAAAAGTTTTCTCAAGATGAGAAACTATAAATGCAGATCTATGTGAAATATAACATAAACTATTCAGATATATGATTTCTATGAATAAGAAACACAGATCTAAACTTAATGTTTAAGTTGCAAACAAGATCTTAAAACAAAGAGGTTACAACACGAAACAACTTAACAAACCAACTCTCAAACACTCAAGGTTGTGTTTGGTATATAACTAGTTTTTGAAAGAGGTTAGGGTTTGAAAGGGGTTTTGGACGATTTAGGGCTAGGGTTTCTAACTCTCTCTCTCTCTTCTCTCTCTAAATGACGAAGTGGACAAAAGTCTCTAAATGGGTGAGAGTAAGGCTCCTTATATAGGAGGCTAAGAAGGTTCGAGAAAGAGGTTCAAAATCAAGGGCTATGATCTAGTCTTAAGCAGTTGACTTTGATCCAACGATATAAGAGAAGCGGTGGATTAAAACGCTTTTGACTGGCTTAAGAGAGGTTCATAGGGATTAAGCCAGAGCGCATGCATATCGTTGATTGAAATAATCCAAGGGTAGGAAATAAGCAAGGCTTATGTCTCTCAGAAGAAACACAAAACAGACTGATATCTGGCTGACAGGTGTAAGGATGAGATTAAGGCTGAAACGCGTGTTTTGAAAATAATTACACAAACACCTTGAAGTCTCTAGTGCTTTCGATTTCTACCCCAGTGAACTTCCAAAGATAAAATCACCAATTCAAAATTGTAGATTGACCCCAAAGACTTTTAAAACCAATTTTAATTTAAAAAATCCTTTTAAAAATCATTAAAAAATTCTCAAAAAATTATTAAAATTCAAATTAAGGGAAGTTAATACACTCAACACACACTTAACCAATTATATGCAATATGCAATTAATGAATGCAATACTAATGTGTGTGAGTGTTGGTAAATATACCTTAGATCAGGAGGAATAAAATGTAGAGAAGGTTTGAGGCTATTTTATTTGTAGGATGGGACTCCATTTTATTTCTATTTCCAAACTAGATGAGCACTTATACATTATAGACTCAAGTGAGTCAAGAGTATAAGGATCTTCAACTCCCCCTTTGGAAATATGAGAAAAAATCTCATTTGAGTCAACTTGGAATCGTAGGGAAAGAGAAAGAAAAGGAAAAACCTATTCCTATACAAAAATTCTATCTACCCATTTCCTAGAATAGAAAATTACATAACTCAACTAAATACAATTCAATACCCTAAAACAACTTTGAACATAGAAGATAATAACTATACAGAATCCTGAAAATAATCACTAAGCTCAAGCTCTTTAGAATATGTACAAAATAACTATACAACAAGCTGGAACCTTGTACTGCTCATACAGTAGATGTCATTTTGAGGAGTCTCGACCTATCTGAGTACGATGTCGCTGACATAGTGCATGACCTAATGTGGGAAAATATCGAGTGTGATCTCTACTGAGGAATGCCAACTGAGGTTAATTAACTGACCGTGTCCTAGTATCGGTTGTATGAGTAGAAGAGAAGCACCCTTATTACTGTAGTGCTTCCCCTGAAGTATCGTCCCACCAGGTGCTTGACATTTTTATGAACGAGGTCGACCCTGGTTCTCGAAGAGTCGTGGAAACATCCTATGAACTCCCTCTGGAAGCTCGGTTGTTCGGGGTGAGGAGGTCTCATATGGAGATGGCCATATTTGAGTATACCAATCTCCCCCTAACCCTCAGCCATCTACGTGAGGAGATAACTGGGGGATATGAGTCGATTGAGTCTTTTGAAGGGGCCATGCGCACGAAACACGTCTCAATCCTAATTGGAAAGCGTCAGCCCTAAGCGTAATTAGACGGCTAAATGCTTTGGTCTTTATGCCCTAGGTGACGATGAGCGTGGGGAAGCGTTCTTAATCATTTGAAGATTTTTAAACCATAAAAACCTTTTTTCCTCCTTCTTATCCCTCTCTTTGCAAAAACGTATTCCCGTTTTTAAACTGTCAAACCTCAACAACCTCCATAACCATCCTTTAAGCATTCCACCCTTTTTCTTTGGTTTCTAAGCTTGATTATCCCCTTTTTCTCTTTCAGAGGCTCGTCTTCTCTAGGTGCCCCTATTCCTGTAACTTTTCTACTATTCTCAGTTCTCATTTCTTATTTTCATATTTTTTGGTGGCTTTTAATTTCTCTGACGAGGTTCTGGGATAGCTTTTAGGGTTTAGATAGCTTTTAGGGCTTGGATTTCCTCTTGTTTCGCATTTACTGGCTTAGTGGTAGTGGTAGAGGTGGTTTTTAATGGGTTTGGGTGTTTAATCAATACTTGAGAGATTTTGGGTGACCTCCGATCAACTTCTTCGATGGGGTTTTTTGGTCTCTTCTTGGTTGTTCTTCATTAGGAACGGTTGAGACTCGCCTTTGATCTTTAGGTCAACAAAAGTCAACCTTTTAACTTGTTTGTCCCCCTTGGAAATTTAGCCAAGTGTAGCCTCGTCTTGTTCATGTTAATGCATTTGTACGAATTAGCTGTGGAATTTCCAAGCCTCTGGAAGAGGTATTTTCAAGAGATTAGGAAGATTGAGCTTAAGTAAGACGAGAGAAGAAAAGGCTGAGACCTTCCCCCTTCAACCTATATTTCCACCCCCATTAACTGTCATCCTCCCTACAACTGCCGAACCATGTGATCCCATACCTGGGTCAATTTTTTCTAAAAATAAAAGTATGTCCATCTTTGAACCTTCTGATAGTGTTGACCCTTCTAACGAGTCTATGGCCCATTCCTCATACCATGCAGATGAGGTCCCTTATCACGCCTCTTCTTCTCAGAGGGTCGAGTCATCAAATCGATCTGATGCCTCTATTGAGATTAATGAGCCCAATGTTGTCATCCCTCCCCCACTTGATGTCATTCCACTTTTGACCGTTACGAAGGACACGTTTATGCAACACTTTCCAAGTGGTGACCTAAACCTACCTCAGGCTGAAGAGTTAGATAATGATAGAAAAAGAGAGTGATCTTGACCAATCTATAACTGAGTCATATGAGAGTTCGGTCACTGAGCTCAATTTGCTGACTTGGAGACACTTATATGGCATTAGGACCTTAATTTCTATGAGGAAACCATCTGTGGACGAGAGAGCCATTAACGGTCGAGAGGTGAGTTATGTGTATACGCAAGGTCAACTTTTGACTACCTATTCACCCCATCGTACGCGCAATTTTAGCCCGCTTAGGATTTGCCCCATCCCAGTTTTCTCCCAGTGCCTGGAGAGTTATTATCAACTTTGTCTCTATTTGGAAGACAGTTCATCAAACCGACCTTATAATAAATATATTTATGGATAGTTATACCCTGTCATCCCCCAAGACTCCACTTGGTTACTATCATCTCGTAGCCAGGAAGTCTTCCAAGAAGGTCTTATTGGTCACCCATATTTCCAACCATAACTGGAAACCCTGTAATTTCTTTATTTTGGGAGCTTGGGAATTTAGTCCCAATTAAGCCTGCAGTGAAACTGAGCCCATGGTCCCTCGGAGGTGGGCCAAAGTCTCTGCATCGATCAAGCTTAATCCCGGCTTGAACCCTAATGCTGCTAAAAAAGTTGAGAAACTTAGGGATCAAGGTGTTCACGGTCGTCTCATGAAATTTGAACATTTGATGACCCCTTACTACTTATATCATATAGGTTTAGGGGTTGACCCCTTAACCGAGCTACGTGAGTGACTTCTCTTGTTGAACTGATGTGTCGTATTTTTTCAAGTTTCAATGCTAACCTCGTCTTCTTTTTGTAGATCATCCAAAAAATATGTCAGGTTATCTTTGGGAAATGGTGACCAAGAATCTGAGTAAACTTGTCAACAAACATGGCAAGGGAGCCAACCTCTCTGCTAATACTGCTAGCAAGACAACTGATGGTGGCCTTGGCTGAGCTACAGATGCCATGAAGAAGAGGACTGTTCAAGAGGAAGAAATAACCTCTTCGTGTCCGTTAAAACAAAGTCAATCTGATCAAGCCATCCCCATCTCCACGGATGAGGTTCTTGTGGCTCGTCTATCACAGCTGAAACTGGATGATGAATGCATCATCGACAATCCCAAAAAGTCTTGTGACAGTGTTGCCTCCCCGATAGCCTATGCTTACGAGAACTTTTTCCAAGCCATGGGCATCTCCCTTCTTGCCGAGTTCTCCATTCACAAGATCATTCAGGTACCTTTGCTAAAGTTTAGTTAAAAATGGACAAGTGTAGTCTCGTATTCCCATCAAACACTGATTAAGTTTTCTTTGGTTGCAGGGTTTTGTATCCCTCTATCCGGTGGGGGATTGGATTAACAAGAAGCTTCCTTTGATCAAAAAAGAGAGAGAGGTCGAGACCACTGAGCGGAATCTGAGGAAGAATATTGAGAATTCCCAAAAGGCTCTGAAGGAGTCTCAGGACAAGGTAACCAACCTCAAGGCATAACATGCCGAAACCCTGAAGAAGCTCTTTGATGACAAGACAGCCGTGTGACACCCCGACTAATTAAATACCGGGTAGCTACTCCTTTATTAAATTAATTCAAAATGCCAAGTTGGTCCAGTTAATAGCATCACTGTCGAAAACATTTTTATGATTACTAACCACCTAGTATTTAAAAAGTAAGTGCCAAATTTTAATTAAAGTCCGATTAACATGCAACCAGTGTAATAAAGAATAATAACACCATTCACCATAATGAAGTAAATAGAAAGACCATCACATAGCGTAAATAAAGACTGGAGGAAAAACTCCTCACTACAAATCCCACAACTGATAAATAAACTGAATACTAAACCAATACATGCCAAAGTCTGAAAACTGTAATGGAAATGTAACTCTAATAGAAATGGCCAACATGCCCTACAACTGATAGATAATAAATCTGGAGTCCAAGTGATAGAAGCGTCTACAAGCAAATCCTTGTAGCTTCCACAAACAGCTACAGCTCGTCACCTGAATGAGAATCCTATGCTTGGTGTCCTTGTGGCTGGGCACCTAAAATGGTTTTACAAAGAAAATAGATTTGAAAAGCAAACGGGTCAGAGCCCGAATGTGGAGTTGTATTTTAAAAAACCTGCAAGTGCTTTAAAAACATTTAAAACATTAAATGCAAAGTACATGTTAGGACGTGCTCTCACATGATATTCTCACCTCTCGTCTAACTGTGCACTCCTAACGTAAGTACCCATCTATAACGACGCAAACCACTAGCTAAGTACCAA
This sequence comes from Sambucus nigra, assembly GCA_949130495.1. Classification (NCBI taxonomy): domain Eukaryota; kingdom Viridiplantae; phylum Streptophyta; class Magnoliopsida; order Dipsacales; family Adoxaceae; genus Sambucus; species Sambucus nigra. The sequence continues at coordinate 198,561,346 of OX422221.1, read as the reverse complement.
CATATCTAACTAGATTGTCATAGGTCCTACCCTTATTACTCGGTTCTATTAACATAATAACGCTCGTAATTAAGTAGGGTTTAATGTAAACTCAGATGCTCAATATGCAATATATAACACTATCAGTTAACTCGTTATATTTCTCGAAACAATACCGTAATTATATTCACAACATTAACATGAAGGTTCCCATTAATTAAGAGTATATTATTCACATCATAAATATACAGTATAAGCACCCCGAGAACTAAGCTGTGGTGCACACATACTCTGCTATCCATCCCGGTACATCACGTACATAAGGATTACATATTCCGAATCTCTCAGGAATAGCTCACAGATAACAACATCACAAATAATGGAGGCGAACACAGTCACATCACATAGGTCACGCACATACCTACGCTCCTACGATCAGCGGACTTATTAATATCCCAATAAGTCTTTCTATGACCTATGTTCATCAAGGTAACCAGTCTAAATCCGGGCAACACAAGGATTAGAGGGCCCTAAGCGAACGCAAACCTCCTGTGATAGCAAGTATGGTAGGTATGTCATACACATAATTCATATACCAATACTAAGTAAACACACGTCTTAGTAATACCGTAGTTTAATCATAGTACGTATCGCATTCTCGTACTAACTTATAATTATCGCAATTTATACTATTACGGTTTATCATCATACGCGCCATAATCTATTCTCACGTCGTATTAGACACTCACGTCTCAACCCAAACGGTTCATTCAATTAAATCTCTCGTATATAAATTTACTCCTCGTAATAACCCAAAAGTCCCAAATCTATCCTTACATCATCAAAGGAAGGTTATCTATATCCTCGAACAAGTTTACGGGACTCCAAAAATCAAAACAGTCCAAAAAGGCCCAAACTGTCAACTCGTTAGAAGTCTCGTTCGAACGAGACTGTTCGAACGAGATCCCTCTGTCAACTCGTTAGAAGTCTCGTTCGAACGAGGCTGTTAGAACGAGATCCAGTTCGTTCGAACGAACTGTCCCTTCTAACGAGATCTCGTTCGAACGAAGTTATCGAACGAGGCTCCCTTTCGTTAGAACGACTGGTCATTTCGTTAGAAGCGCGTTCGAACGAGTTCGTTCGAACGACCTGGGTAGGGGCTTCTAACGACCTGCCAGTTTCGTCCCAGATTTTCTTAGTTACGTTTCTCACCATTTTTAACACCTCAAGTCTTCTCCAAAGTTAGTTCTAACAATGTTTTAAGTCCTCTAATCATACTAAAACATGCTTAGGTCATAAACTAACATCTTTTAAGGCATTAATGCATCCTAAACATTGTTAAATCACAAGATTTTATACTTATCCCCAATTTTATCAAGAACATGAACCCTAGATTTATATCATCATCAAATCCCAGAATTTAATCCGTTATAATTTCTTCTAATCACAATTATCATGAGAATAATCATCTACCTATCATTCTACATGCAATTCTCTTCAAAATATCCAAGTTCTAAACTCCAAACTACATGGGTTTTCATTCAACTTTCAAGAACAATTAAAATTCTTCAATTTCTAACATGGAAAGGACATTCTTTGAAATTAAATGGAATAAAGTCACTTTCCTTGGTTGTCTCTGAGTTTGGATGATGGTTTGATAGAGTTTTTCTGCAGAATTCCCTCTCTCCAAGCTTCTTCTCCAATGGTGGCTTAAGGTGGCTAGGGTTTGATTTGGGAAACTTAGAAAACTCTTCTAATAACCTACGTAGCCTTCTAGGTTAATATGGTTTGGTTAATGGTCTTAGTGGGTTAAATCCACATCAGATTAAAACTCCCAATTTTCGTCACTTTTAATTCCTCAAAATGTAAAATTACCAAAATACCCTTTAAGTTGCCGGTATGGCCTAAAAATACCCCGAGATCCAAACTACACCCCCGACTAGTGTTTTCTGACTATCTCGACCCTTCCGGACGCGTTGGCACACTCAAAACGACCATACGATTTATAGATTTTAAAAATCACTTTTATAATCAAAATATTACACCGTGACGCGGCGGTCCCACGCATCTCAACAAAATTTCTAAACTGCCGTATATCAATCTCACGACAAATTTTATAATACCAAATACATCTATCAAAACATGTATGCACAAAATCAAATACCAACTCGCATCTCGTTAGTATTTATAACCCGGATTAATTTCTAATTAATACGCATTTAATTAATTAATCCCAAAAATAAATATAGCCAAAAGTACGGGGTATTACAAGCCGATATTGATGTTGCAGTCTAGGATGATGTGGATGAATATAAGGAGTCTGATGAGTAAAATGACTATGCCTTTGAGTTCTTGGAGAGGGGTATAAGAACTAGTTGCTGATGGGCTATTCTGAGGTATGCTAAAAATGGGAGCTTGACCTCTCGGGACTTTGTGGGTCTCGACTTTAGTGACCTTCTTCTTGAAACGGATCCTGCTAATGTTGAGATGCCTTGGGGGGTGCTGAGGTCGACCCCGACATTCTTAGAGCTCAGAAGGATACAACTGAGTTTGATGCCAATGCTAAAAGGACCGAGGTTATTGATGCGGCCAAGGTTTCTGCTATTGATGGTTCAGCCCCTGGAGATGCCGATGCTACACTAGTGGATCAGTAAATTTAAGACTTTCTTTATTATTTTTGGATATTCTGTGACCTTTTACCCTTCATCTTATGTAACTCACTTTAACCTTATTTGATCTAATAAATGATTTATGAATGTTTATTTTCCTGAATGTCTGCTTACTTCTTCTATTATATGCTTTGAAGTGAGAATGTGTTGTAATAATTTTAACACCAAGTTTCACAATGTTTAAAATCTCATCTCGTCTATGAGGCAAGATAAGGATAACCACCAAGTGATTTTGAATTTGAACTCACCAAATTATGGTGCTATGTCATATCCCCCTCTTATCATTTTGAGAGTGCATGGTTGGGCATCATCTCGTCCATGCAATGTCGTCTTGGTCGAGAGAGGTTTTTGTTCACCAAATTAATGAAGTTTAAATAATGAACCATACCCAAGTGATTTTGAATTCGAACTCACCAAATTATGGTGTTATGTCATATACCCTCTCGTCGTTTTGAGAGTGCATGGTTGAGCATCGTCTCGGCCAAGAGAGTTTTTTTTCATCAAGTTAATGATGTTTAAATAATAAACCACACCCAAGTGATTTCAAATTTGAACTCACCAAATTATGGTGTTATGTAATATCCCCTCCCACCGTTTTGAGAGTGCATGGTTGAGCATCGTCTCGTCCATACACTGTCGTCTTGGTCGAGAGAGGTTTTTTCACCAAGTTAATGGTGTTTGAATATGAAATTAGCCCTTCTTGGTGTTATTGAAAATCCATGGATGGGGTTGGTCCTTTTTTAGGTTATCATTTCACCGAGGTTGAGCTGTTAGTACTTCACCACGAATGATGTTTTGTAGCTTGAGGACATTTGGACTATACAGTTTAATTACCATAAACAAGATATAAGGGGGCACATTGATTTTTCATTTATAATCCATATCATACAATGGAAGAAGAAAAACATACAAGATAATCTCCACGATTTTTTACCGGTAGTATTTTCTTAAATGGTAGGCGTTCCAGGGGATGGAAAATGGCTCTCCCTCTAGATTTTCCAATCGATAGGTCCCTAGGACGACTTCATCAGTGACTCTGTAAGGACCATGCGAGTTGGCATGGAGATTGTTATGTTTTTTCCACGTCTTTTTCAAGACTAAGTCTCCCACATCTATCGACTTTGATTTGACCCTCTTGTTATAGAATTTTTCCATCCTCTACTGGTAGGCTGCTTGTCTAACCTATGCATCTTCCCTTCTCTCTTCGATCAGGTCAAGTTTAAGTCTTATCTCTATCATATTTTTCTCAGGGTAATACATTTGAACTCTGTGAGTGGGGAGACAAATCTCTGTAGGCACCACGACTTCTAAGACATAAGAAAGCATGAACGGGGTCTCTCCCGTCAGCATTTTCTCCATCGTCCGGTTAGCCCATAGGACATCATGTACCAACTTTTTCTTGATTCCATATTCCCTTAGCATCTTCCAACTTTTTCTTGATTCCATCAAGAATAGTTATATTGGTGACTTCAGTCTGACCATTGGCCTAGGGTCGGTCAGGCGATAAGAAGAATTATTTGATGTCGAACTTCTTGTAGTACTTGTCAAACAGATGTTCTTGAATTGTGTCATGTTATCAGAGATGAGAGTGTTAGGGAGGCCATACCGGTAAATAATATTCTTCCATGTGAACTGTAATGTCTTCTTCTCCGTTATGGTAATCATAGCCTCGGCTTCCACCCACTTGGAGAAGTAATCTATTGCCATAATAAAATATCTATAGTTTCCTGTGGCCCTTAGTAGTGGTCCTACCAAGTCTATTCCCCATACTACAAATGGCCATGGAGAGGTGATGGATGTTAGTGGTTGATGAGGCTGATAGGGGATTGTGGCAAACCTCTGACACTTATCACACTTCTTGACATAGTCGGTGACATCTTTTATTTAGGTCGGCCACCAATACCCCTGAGTGACAATCCTCTTGGTTAATGACCTGCCTCCGATGTGACTTGAACAAGACCCTTCATGAATATACTTAAGAATATACCCACCTCGGTTGGGTGAATATATCTAAGTAGAGGTATAATAAATCCCTTCTTATATAACACGTCCCCCAAGATAAAGAACTTAGCCGCTTTGTACCTTAGCTTCATCCTGTCGACCTCGGACGCTGGAAACTTGCCCTCTCTGATGTATTGAGTTATAGGGTCCATCCAAGACGGTCCTGTTTTTAATTTGAGACAAATATCCAACTCTTTATCTTCCTCTTCAATGGTAGGTCATCATAGAATCTCTACTGGCATCGACCTTCTAATTTCTATCTTAGTTAATGACGCTAATCTTGATAGGGCATTGGCTCGATCGTTGTCAGGCCGAGGTATCCTCTTTATTTTAATTTTAGCTAAGTTCTTGGTCATCTTCCTTACTCTTGCCAGATATTTTTCTATCTTGTCGTCCTTGGCCTCGTAGATGCCCAAAATTTGGTAAACGATCAATTGGGAGTCACTATGTACTAAGAGCTGGCCGATATTCAGAGCTTTTGAGAGGGATAGTTCGTCTATGAGCGCCTCATAATCCAACTCATTATTAAAATCTTTAAAACTGAATCTTAATGCATACTCAATGTCTATTCCGTTTGGCGCTGACACAATCAAGTTGGCGCCGCTCCCACTTTCACATGGCGACCCATTGAGAAAGAGGCTCCAAACAGTTCCCCCTTCTGAAAATTTAACTTCGTTGATGACTCCTCTTCTAATAAAAAACTTATCTATCTCGGACATAAAAGGCTGGGGAACTCCAATATTGGCCTTAGCAGGTTTTGCTATACTAGTCTCGGATTCAGAAGAACCTTATTCCACATTCTCTAATGGTCTGGCCTCTATCTGAATTTCTTCTCTATCGACCTTGTCCCAAGTGAACTCGACTAAAAAGTCTACCAATGCTTGACCTTTTGATTTCTAATCTCGACTAATAAACCATGTCGTATCCTCCCAGCTCAAAGGCCCATGCCATCAACTTATCGGATTTCTCAATTTTATGGATGACTTACCTGAGGGGAGAGTCTGTCAAGGCGACCATTATATGAGCTTGAAAGTAAGGCTTCATCTTTCTTGAAGTATGGTTGAGGTCATAGGTAAGTTTTTCCATCTTAGGGTACCTATGCTCGGCCCCTTGAAGGGCTTTCTATTAAAATAAATAGGTCTATGTACCCCATTGTCATCTCTGACTATAGCCGCACTAATGGTCGACTCCGATACGGCTAAATACAAATAAAGTCTCACTCCTTGCATAGGCAGAGACAGTAAGAGAGGCGAGCTGAGGGAAACCTTTAGTTATTGAAAATCATTTTCGCACTCCTCATCCCACTCAATGGCCTTTATGAGCACTTTAAAGAATGGCAAACATTTATTAGTGGCTTTCGAGACAAACCTGCTTAGAGCTTCCACTCGTCCTATGAGCCTTTAAACTTCCTTGATGGTCTTTGGGGTCTGTATTTCTATTAAGGCCTTGGTATTCTCAGGGTTTGCCTCTATTCCCCTCTGATTTATGATAAAACCCAAAAACTTTCTAGCTCCAACTCCGAATATGCACTTCGATGGATTAAGCTTCATTCTATAGAAGGTTCTTTCAAGGTCGTCCACATATGCATTAGCCTTCAGACTCTTCATAAGTATATCATCGACATAAACCTCCATCATTTTCCATATCTGATCTTCGAACATCTTAAGACGCTGATAGGTGGCCCATGCATTCTTCAGACCAAAAGACATGACCTTGTAGGAGTAAGTCCCTTTGTTGATGATAAAGGATGTCTTCTCTTCATTGGCTTGGTCCATAAAGATTTGGTTATAGCCTGAGTAGGCATCCATAAAACTCATCAATTCATGCCCGACTATGGCATCTACCATCTCATCAATACGAGGGAGAGGGAAGTTGTCTTTAGGATAAGACTTGCTTAAATTAGTGAAGTCCACTCACATTCTCCACTTTTCAATGGCTTTAGGTACTATGACAGCATTTGAAAGCCATTCAGGGTATATCACCTCTTCGATGAATTCAACCTTCTCAATCTTTTTAACCTTGTCTCTAATGACCTCGTACTTCTCTCTTGAGTAGATACTCATCCTTTATTTTATCGGCTTTGCACAATCAATAATATTCAACTTGTGAGACATTACTTTTGGGTCAACCCTAGGCATGTCATAATGACTCCAGACGAAGATGCTTTTTCTCTTCCTTAAAAATTCGATCATCTCATCCTTTATCTCTTATTTTTGGGCTTTGCCGACCTGGACGGCTTTTTTCGGCTCATCCTCTTTGAGGATGATGGATTCTACCTCTTCTGTGGCCTCCCCTTTCTTAAGTTGTGTATCGTTTCTGGGATCAAGGGTGTCAATGTTGTATGTGGTTGTTTCTTTCTTGTGTGCTTCTCTCTCCTCTGCTGAGTTAAAGTAGCACTCTTGTGCCGACGTTTGGTAACCTTGAACTTCCCCTACTCCCTAAGGAGTTGGAAATTTTATCATTTGGTGAACCATCGAAGGAACGACCTCAAAATAGTTAAGAGCTACCCATCCCAATATGAGATTCTAAGTCGAGAAGACGTTCTCATCCATCATAAAATGTTGATCTTCTTGGTCAACCTCTTCGGACACTCGTCTCCCATTCTGACATCCATTTCGTATATCCCTAGAGGGAAAACCTTTTCTCCACTGAATCCTATTAGAGGATGATGGTACGGGACAAACCTGACATGACTAACTCCTAAGCCTTTTAAGCATGGACAAAATATGACATCTGTAGAGATTTCTCCATCAACCAAGATTCTTGGTACCTCACACCCATGTTCTCTGGTGGTAATAACGAGCGGGTCATCGTCGGGAGCTAGCAACCGTTAAAATTTGGCCTTGAATATCTGACTATGAGGGTTTCCATATCCACTACCTTCCTTTTCTCGGACTTAACATCAATAAAGGTTGAGTTTACAACCTCACCCTTAGTTATTTCCTTCACCTCGACCACGTGCGTCTTGCGGTCGGCCATCTCAGAGCCTCTTCCTGTTAGGCCACCATAAATTATGCCCACACATAATGAAATAATGTTGAGCCTCTTCACTGGGACGTTATCGTCCTTTGGTGGGAGATTAGAATCATTATTATCATCATCTGAAGGGTCATCCCGCTTGGCTGGAGTGTTATCTCTGCAGTTATCATTTCTCCTCTTTCTGATGTCATCTCGGCCTTGGTCATCTCAGCCTCAGCCTGAACCACTCTTATCAACATATTTCCTTAACTTACTAGATTTCAACAATTTTCGATATCTCTTCTTTGAGGGCGAATAATTTATCGGTGATGTGCCGATGATCTTAGTGAAATTCACACCAAATATTTCTATTCCTCTTGTGAGGAGCAATCTTCAATTTTTCATCCACTTAAGAGACCGGTCATTTTTTTTATCTCATTTTGAATGTGCTCACATCTAACTATTAGAGGCAAATAGTCCGTAAACATGTCATATATCGACCTTTTCTTACTATCCTTCCCCTTGGACTTCTGACCCATTCCATCAATGTGGGCTCTCTTTTCGTCATCTTTTTTAGCGACCATCGCCTCCTCTTCATTCATGACTCTCCCGTCCGTAGCCAAGAGTTCAGTCATGGACTTTACAGGGTCCTCGACCAGCTTCCAGATTAGCTTTCCTTTTTGAAGACCTCCCATAAGGGTTGCCATTGCGATATTGTCCTCATAATCTTTGACTTACAACTTCTCCTTATTAAAGTGGCCTATATATTCCCTCAGAGTCTCGTCCTTCCCCTATTTGATATACAACAGGTGGGTCGTCTACTTCCTAGGTTTCACCCCAAAGCAGAAATTCTAGATAAAGCTATCGGCAAGCTGCTTGAAACCCCCTATTGAGTTCCTAGGAAGGGAGGTGAACCATACGTGGGTTGCCCCTGTCAATGTGCTAGAGAATGCTCAGCATCTCATCTCGTCTAAGATTTGAATAGATATTGGAGGCCGATTGTTACATCTCCACATGATGCACCGGATTCGAGCTCCCATCATACTTCAAAGTAATAACCAGGGGCATAAACTTGATCGGGGTTGGGTTGTTCAGTACGTTTGCAACAAATGGAGATCCTTCAGCATATCCCCTATGGAATGGGTCTCAGCTTTTTATGATATCCCCTATTTTGTTCTCTAACCTCTGCATGGACTCATTCCAAGGCTTGTCTACTACAACGTCAACTTTTACAGGGGTAGCATTTTCCCCGGCCCCTTTTCTATCATCCGGTTGAGCTGACCCTTCTCTGTTAATTAGACGGTCCGAAGGTGCTCTATCTGCACCCTTGGATCTGTTGTTGACCTCTCTTTGATCCTCTCAATCCTGGGGATGTCTAAAGTTATCTCTCCTCTCATTTATTCTTAAGACAAAAATTCTCGCTGATCCGGAAATACGGTTCCTCAAATTTTACTGGAGGCTGAGACTATAAAAGTCTAGCCCTCTGCTTAGCGTATCCAAAGCCGATTGCCTTGGTGTGCCATCTCGCCTTTGTCGACACTCTTGTTCCCTATTTGGTTATAAAGGGAGAACAGTGCCCCTGGAAATCTGATATGGTTCCTAGCATTCCCTCTCTTCGTCGTCCTCATAGAGGTCGTCTCCCAGCTCATCATCACGGATTTCTTCACTTTTCCTCCCCAGACGTAAACGCCTGGGGTCAGCCACGTCTCTCCACCTCGATTATGGAGGGAGATATTTTTTCACTGTCGGAGGTGGTTGCCTAGCTTGTTGATTTGAAACGCCTTCTCTGATGGCCACACAAGACATAAAGGTGAGGTCCATCTCCGACTACCTTACCGATTACCTTTGGAAGGAACCGACCGATTTCCCAAATGAAGGCATTCTTTGCACCTCTCAAGATGACCTTAGATGGAAAAAGTTCTTTGATGGCGCTGCCAATAAAAAAGGATATGGCATTGGGATACTCCTGATTGCCCCTGATGACGCTCACACCCCGATTTCCATTAAGCTGGACTTCCCTTTCACCAACAACATTATTGAGTACGAGGCATGAACTATCAGCCTCAAAATCACCCACGAGAAAGGAATCCAACACCTAGACGTCTATGGGGACCCTACCCTCATTATCTAATAAATACTTAATTAATTAAAAGTTAAAGATGATAAGCTTCTACCCTTCCACGCCCACCTATAAGAGCTCGCCTCTTAATTCAAAGATGTCACCTTCTACCACATTCCTCATGCAAAGAAAATTTTAGCTAATGCCTTTCAACCCTAGGCTCCACGATCAATATGCCTAAGTGCATAATAATAGCACCTTTCTTGCTTCAGAAACAAGTTATGCCCACCCATTATTACACATTGAGACCGTCATCAAAGAAGACTCTGACATGGTCGGGCTATGGTAGTTTGACCATATAGTAAATGTCATTGTGGTGCTAATGATGCCGTAATCAGCACCACCAGATTAAGATGAGATTATGAACAGGTTAAGCTCAATCACAACACAACAATGGAGATAGATATATCTATATATAAGATAAGGAGATGAGGATTAGAAGATTAACTCAATGACTTAAAGTGGTTCAGCCAATTAGGCCTACATCGACTGTGTGAGTGTGTAATAAATCCACTAAATAAGGGCACTAATGGCCATGGATAAAACACACAAAGCTCTCTCTCTCTCTCTCTCTCTCTCTCTCTCTCTCTCTCTCTTTTGTATATAATTGGAGAAAGTTATGTTAGGGTTTTGAATTAAGAGAGATTATTTTTTAATGGAGAAGATGAAGTGTATATATATGGCTTGGGGGTGTAATGTACCCCCAACCATTTATTCAGCATGTGCATGAGGATGTTCCTAATAAGATGAAGACACGTGTCCCTGGAACATGTAGATAATAATGATGTAATATTCCCTCACGTGAGGGAATGATCTTGTTGCAATGATTTTTCCCACGTGGGATCTTCCCTACTGGAACCTTGTACTGCTAGTACAGTAGATGTCATTTGGAGGAAGCTCGGCCTAGCCGAGTACGATGTCGCTGAAATAGCGTATGGCTAACGTGGGAAATTGTCAAGTGTGATCTCTGCTGAGGAACGCCGACCAAGGTTAATTAACCGACCGTGTCCTAGTATCAGATGTATGAGTAGACGAGAGGTGACCTTATTGCTGAAGCGCTTCCTCTGAAGTAACGTCCCACCAGGTGGCCAACGTTATTATGAACGAGGCTGACCCTAGTTCTCGACGGGTACTGGAAACATCCTGTGAACTCCCTCTGGCAGCTCGGATGTTCGGGGTGAGGAGGTCTCATATGGAGACGAGACCATATTTGGGTATATCAGTAGATATCCCCGTAATACAGATATGAAAGATTTTACGATCCTTTGCAAACTGGCTGCCAAGTACATTATCTACAATAAATAACTTTTTTAGAGAAACTTTGATGGAACCCATTTGCATTGCATTGTAGGGGCTGATATTCAAGTAATGATACAGAAAATCCAGAGTGTGGAATGCAGACTCCACATGAATGGTCACATGCTTGCCAAGAAGATAATATATCAAGGGTACAATTAGACTACCATTGTTCAAGTCAGCACTGCCTATATTCGAAGATATCTTAAATGCCAATATTCTGCCAATCTTCAACACTTACCTACCCTAGAATTATACAACATAACCTCTCCTTAGCCCTTCTCCACCTGGAGTATTGACATTATAGGTAAGGTCACTCCCAAAGCTTCAAACGGTCGTGAGTTCATCCTGCATGCTATTAATTACTTCACCAAATGGGTCAAAGCTGAGCTTTACGTAGTGAACCCGAAGAAAATGGCTAAGTTCATCTGAAAGAATATCATTTACTGATATGGGGTTCCTCAAGAGTTAGTATTAGATAATAGACTCCACTTCGAAGTTGAGGTCACAAAACTGGTCGAAAAATATAGGATTCAGAGACACGAGTCTTCTTCTTACTGATCCCAAATAAAGGGTGTTGTCGAAGATTCCAAAAAAATCCTCAAAACACTCATCAGCAAGATGATCAAAAGTTACAGAGACTGGGTCAATCGGATGCCATACGCCCTCGCGTCTACGACACCTCTATCAGAACACTTATTGGGGATATCCTTATTCTCTAGTATAAGACATTAAAATGGTTCTCCCCATTGAGCTAGAAGTACCTTCCCTACATGTCATGCTCGAGAGAAAAGTTAACGAAGAATGGCATCAGAGCCACAATAACAAACTCTCACTTTTAGATGAAAAGAGACTTAAGGATCTTTACCACATGCAGAGGTACCATCGTCAGATAAAATGATCATTCAATCGTAAAGTCAAGGACCACGGTGTTCAGGAAGGATATTTTTTCATCAAAGAGATTGTATTCCAGAGCCCCGAAGGAAAGTTCAAACCAAATTAGAGAGGCCCCTACATTGTGAAGAAAATTTTGTTCGACATTGTCGCTATGCTTATAGACCTCGATGGATAGGATATGGCGCGTCCTGTCAATTTTGACCATCTTAAGAACTTATACCCTTAATTTGAATTCTCGGCTCGCTATGATTCTTATCATCCTACTTCTTTTCTAAGAAAAATCTCTTCTTTATTTTCCCTCTCTAGAACTACATAGGACCTGATCTTCTCAAAATAATTCTTTTCAAAATAAAGATCACAAATTTTAAAAACCCCCAGTATGTAAGAAGCCCATATGACATACATGGGTGTGGATCTTCTTTTTCACAAAATGATATTCTTTTCTAACCCCCGAGAATGGCATTCCATCCCATCATTTACGTGAACAAAAGGATTATGTTTGCCTTGGAGATTGGTATAGATAATTTAAATGCAAAACTCATCAAGAGACAAAATAAAATATTTCGAAATCATTTTTATTTCAAATAAAGGAACATAACCATTACATGAGATATCAGTCGAGGGAGTCAAACAAATCATCCCCTTTCTAATAACAAAACCAACCTACAAGATAACCTACCCAGTCCAAATTACCAGCTTCATAGAAAAACCCTAAAACATGCTAGATATTAACACAAATCACCCAAAACACAAAAGTCTCTAGCTTCACAAATGCTACCCCCAGCTATACAAACACTCCCTCAACTATCAGATGACCTTGCTTCGTCATCATTTCCTACCCCTGGAGGTCCCCAAGTCTCCCGCTCCTTATTAACACTCTGTATGCGCTCTATGCAGCAATACACCTTAACAAGTTTGGCCGAAATCATAACACCCTCCTCCATGGTGTCTAAAGTAATAAGACACCATTTCCTAATCTCCTCCTCAATAATTTCCCCACTACCTGCTTCCACAACCACCTCAAGTAGTCCCCAGACACATGCCAAACCCCTCCCATAGATTTTGATAGATGGGTAGACAGTCGGTAACGCTGTCACAAGGGTCCCAATATTATCCACAAAGATTCAGCCAGGTCCTCCATCAGGAAAAAGTTTTTTATGCGAGGAGGAACATTTATTCCCACCCCACTTGGCGTAGAAGTCACGAAGAAAATATAAGGAAGTCTGCTGGAGGACAACTAACCATACATACCGATACTCCCCTAGATACAAAATGTGCTATAAGTCCCCCACCATGGCGTCAACTAATAAAGACACCGAGCTTTGTGCTTCATAAAACAGTTGGTCCAATTCTCTACTGAAATGTCAAAGCTAAAGAAAGGTCAGACGAAGAAATTAGTCACACACGACAAGGGATACTCAGGAGGGGCTGCTAAGAGAAACCTCTCTACAAGACACATGAACAACATCACAGGGTTCCCCTCAAAAAATTAGAACAACCCTCTTTCCAAGCATCGAGACTTTTCAATGTTTTCGCCACCGTCATAGGACTACAATGGTAAGACATCCACGTCACTATTGTGGCCACATGGGGATCGGCCATTAAGTCTCCTATCACCAATAGCAGCCTCATAATTAGGCCCAAAGCAATAGCTCCGGCAAATCCATCATTAATAAGTCCCTTTGAAGCACCGAGTGCATAACCACCGAAAAAGAAATAGTCCCTCCATGAACCAACGGTCGAGCCGCCGAAGGGAAAATGTGGAGTAACTTCGCCAAAGATACACGGGGAAAATGGAAAAAAATTAGGCGTAGCCACTAGAAAACGAGGGCTAATCCACAACATCATCAAGAATTCCTCATATGTAGGATAAGACTCATCTAAACCAAACCAAAAGACATGATCCTCAGGGTAACAAATGTGTACCGCCACTACCAACAAATTCCAGTCTATGGGCCAATTATTCCATAAAGATATCCGATGCAAGCTAAAAGTATCGTAGTCAACATGATAGAGGCCCATGGCCTCTAAAGCTTTAAAGTTTTTTTTTTTAATGAAAGAGGTACAGAACCCCCACATATATTATTAAAAATAGGAGAAAGTGCCTCTTTTAGGTGGCTAATACAAGCCCAAGAAGCAAAAATTCCTTTGGGGAGCCAATTACCAAGAGGAAAGCTTAGGAAATTAAACTTGGGGATTTAGAAATAGACCCATTACATGAAAAGCTACCTATACAACCTTCTTTAACATCCTTATGTATTTACAACCCATGAAATCTAGCTTCAAAGCACATCTGACAAGCTGAGGAAAATCCTAAAAATTCTTAAACATTCAACAAGAAGACATATTGATTCCACAATTGGCCAATCTATCAGCTACCATATTAGATTCCCCAAAATAATTATTCAAAGTTAACCTGCAAAGATTAAGGAGATTACAAATATCTTCTATAATTCCCTTATATCTCTAAGGAGATTTCCAGCAATTATTCAACACTCGGCTCACCATTAAGGAGCCAGTCTAAATTTAAATAAGGTTAAAATTTAGCTCTAAAGAAATTTTGAGACCCCTATATAAACATAAAAGCCCCACTTTAGTGTTTGTTGATATGACATTTGAGCAAGCATAAGCTACTAAAAACAGAACTTTATGATTCCTAACAATGCCTCCAAATCCACTATGGCCTGGATTTCCTTTTCATGCTCCATTAACATTAAGTTTGTACCAAAGATTTCTAGGGGGTTCCATTTATCAAGGACACTACTCTCTGCTTTAGGATGATTTTAAATCCACATACATGTAATAAATTCCCATCAAAGGAATGAGCAGGACAGTGAAACTGCGGGCTTCTACATATATTGGAAATTAAGCAAGTGACCTGATTAATAATGAGAAAGTGATTGGTTGATTTACCTTTATAGTAGGATAGATTACTTCATTTCCAAATTTAATAACAAACCACCATTGGGATGAGTTATCCCAAACATCTCAATTAGTCTTTAGTACCTTCTTTATACCACTAAGTAATGAGAATAAATGAAATTGAATTTCTATCCATTTTAGTCCCCATCAACTTAGAGAAGTAGTCATAAATCTTAGTAGCAACAGGACATTTAATAAATATACGCAAAGAGGATTCTTCTTGATTCTTGATTATGGAAGACCCATTTGAGAAAGGAAAGGATACACAAAAGAAGAAGTAAGATTGGTGGTGAAAATAACACATCCCCTAAGTTTCCTTTTATACCCCAAAACCCTTGCAAAAAATAAACCATCCAAAAATCCATTTAACTCCCTGCCCGATAGAGTACTATAAGTAAGCATAAGTGCAATAAAACACAAAAGGTTATATGACTTTACCCCTATGCCGATAGGCAGGTCAAGAGGTATGTATATCGATAACCCCCTAATTTAGAAAAATTCCATTTTCCCTCTTTTTCTCAAAATTGATTCCTATAAATCTTTACTTTAAAAAGTTACCCTTGGGTTATTCCTTGTTATTACTCCTCTTTTAATAAAATAATTTTTTCACTCAAAATCATTTTCATTCTCATCTCCATCTTCGCAAAATAAAGCAATCTCAGCAGAAAATCAAAAGTACTTATAGGGTAGGTCACTAAATGAAGAAAAATATAAAAAATAAAATGCATATTTTTCATATATATTATTTCTTCGCGTGATTACATTTTACAGGTACAAATAAAAAAAGCAAAAAAGAAGAAAATATAATGGGACTTTGCCCAAACCCTCTCCAATTAACCTTCATCCCCCGTAGCACACACACTTTCCTCTACGATGGGAGGTGGACCCTCTATTTCTAGAACCATAACTCTCCTCAGTATTAGTCGGTGGTACCATAAAGAAAGTGGACGAATTCTTCACATAAACGTACATGGACTCCATCCAATCCTTGATGTCCCACAATTAGTTGGTCAGCACCTGCACAAACTGGAAAGAAAACAAAAAACAAGAAAAGACGGTCCAATCAGTAAAAAGTAAGGAAGAATGAAACAAAAAGAGAAAGAAGATAAGTATAACTTAGGCATGAGAGCCTCATCCATAAGCCCCGTCAACCCGAACACCAACGTGTGAGGATGGAGGGGCATGCTTAATGACTCTGTGATACTCAATAAAAAATTGTAAGAAGGGTGAGTAACGTGAATGACTATAGCCTCCTCCGTCATTGCCATTATGATACCTCCCATGATGTGGGCTAATCCTGTCAGTACGCTGGTAACCCTTGCTGAAATTGTGGTGGGTGGAGCTATATTATCCATGTCATAAATGTAATAGGGAATAAAATAACTAATTACGAAGTCCAGATAATCGTAACTCGTCATCTTATCCGTATGATGCGTGTAGGGCTAGCCTATTATTATTGCCTCCCTAGCACCCCATATACATTAGGGGCCCCGACAGTGGTACCGCCACCTCTTTCTTCACTATCTTCCTTACCACTCTCTCTCCTAAGTACCAGACATACCCAAACTCATGCATGATCAGCCGTCGCATCTTCGTGTGCTTTCTAGTAACCCACTATCCTATGAAGACAACCCCCAGGGGTAGAAGGTCACCTGCATCTTCAACAAAGAATCAATATATACTAAAGAAATGAAGATATCAGAAAAACTCAATAAAGATAAAGGTTCACCTCATCACTCGTCAGGTCATTCAAGACCCTCCACACATCCTTCAGGGATAAGGACTACTTTGATCGTCGGTTATACTTTCTCCACCTAAACATCTCGCAAAAGTCCTCCAAATCATCATCCCTCAAGGCCAACAACCCTGAATTATGTCCATTCCTCTCGTAGAACCACGTCTACAAGAAGATAGTAATCAACAAAGAGAATGAAAAAGGACTGCAAGAAAATATTGCAAAATAAAATAAACCTAGAATTACCTCTAGAAGATACATGGACATGAAAGGTCTGCCGATAGTATTAGTTAAATGTATCCAGGGAAGTGAAAATGGATGCCAAAGTCAATCTCCCCCGTTCATATATGGGCACTTCCGATATGATCCTCAAAGATGGTAAAAACCTGAGATGGATGAGGTTATCTCTCCCTGTCATAAAGAACCCCAAGAAGAAGAAAAATAAATAGACGGGTTATCTGCCTCAACTGCCACCCATACGTCACATCCACCCTTCTCCTCAATAGCAACTCCCTCGAAGCATAAATTTGAATAGAATACCCCGACACAATTCTACCCATAATTTTCCAAAGCTGCCTGCACCGCCTCTGATATAACCCTCAAACTGTGGTCCATCATAATCTAAAACCCCTCAAAATGAAACCCCATCAATTACTGGGCATCGATAAGAGTACTAGTCATCTCCTCGAATCCCAAATTGTATGTGTGTGTAGTGTCCCACAATCCATCCCCAAGAGCACATAGCACTGCAGTAGAACATAGTGTCTCATCCAATGCCTTCTTCAATGGGTTAAACTCAGCATACGACACCATTCAGCGTACAGTAATAGGGAGATTATCCCAAAACTCCTTCAAACCAATCGTCCCCCAAGACCGAATACTCGAATGAGTTATGTTAGTCTGTAAGAAACCAAAAGAAATCTTTTCATCAGCATAAGAAGAGAAAGAGAGAAATAAATTAGAAAACCAAAGGTCACCATGCTTACATAGCCATTAGGGTTCTTCACCCTTGCCGAATGATAGTATGCAAGCTCATGCAATAAAATTCGCTCACCATCCACTGGATCGAACGAGTTAAAAGCATTCTCATTTCCCAATACAATGGGCACCATAGACTACAAATCTAGGCCGACCCAATCATTAATCGTCAGCCACTCATTTATTATAAAGTCACTTGAAGTGTCAGTCATTTGAAGTTTTGAAGAAGAAATGACTTAGAAATAACTCTTAGAGAGAGAAATATATAGATTCAATCATTTGAAAGTGTGAAATCTATAGTCGGCAAACCCCTGCCCATGCCGGTCGAAAGCTGCCTTTTCCTCTTCCTAGAAAAGCCTAAGATTCCATGACCTATTCCGAATGTCACATTCTAGGTCTGCCTATCGATATTCCCCTTTAAATTTTTCATGAAAATGCCAAAAAAAATGAAAAATGCTCGAAAAATTCCCAAAATCCTTGAAAATTATTAAACCTTATTTTCACTTAAGAAAATCATTTTTGAGCACTAAACCCCTTTACAACATTCAAAATACCTAGTAAGATTACCCTTGCACTCTTATTGTTAGCATATTCCCCAACAAAACCAACGACGAAATTCCCAAGTAGGAACCACAAACCTACACATTCCCCAGCAAAATTCCAGCACAACACATTCCCCATTGAAACTCAAAGTATGCATATACCTAAAATGATTTACGCCTTCTCCAATGGACTTAGACCATAACTCAAGGTCTTAAAAAATGACCTAGTCCCACAGAATCAATCATCACAACTCAAGTTCCTCAAAATTAAACTTGGCACACAGAACCGATCATCACAACTTAAGGTCCCCAGAATTGACCTTGGCCTATCGAATTGGTCATCACAACTCAATATCCTTAGAATTTACCCGGCCCACAGAATTGATCGTCATAACTCAAGGTCCTCAAAATTGACCTCGAATCGCATAATTGGTTGTCATAACTCAAGGTCCTCATAATTGACCACGACCCGCAAAATTGATCGTCACAACTTAAGTTCCTTAGAATTGACCTTGACCTACAAAATCATTCGACATAACTTAAGGTCCTCATAATTGACCTTAGCCTGCAGAATCGATCGTCACAACTGAAGTTCCTTTGAATTGAACTCGGCCCGCAGACTCGATCATCACAACTAAAGGTCCTCAGAATTGATCTCTACTCACAAAATTGGTCGTCACAACTAAAGGTCCCCGGAATTACCCTCATCACGCCGAATTGATCGTCACAACTTAAGCTCCCCAAAATTGAACTTGACCCACATAATTAGTCATCACAACTCAAGGTCTTTCGAATTGACCTTGACCCGCATAATCGATCGGCACAACAAAAGGTCCTCTGAATTCCTCAACCCGTAGAATCTATTGACGTAACTAAAGGTCCTTAGAATTGATCTTGGCCTATAGAATCGGTCGCCATAACTCAAGATCCTCAAAATTAACCTCAACCAGCATAATCAATCGTCACAACTTAAGGTCCATTGATTTGACCTTAACCCACTAAATCGATCCCTATACTCCTTAGGTCCACGTAATTGACATCGACCTACTAAATTGGTCATCCTTGTCCTTTAGGTCCGTAGAATTGACTTAAAATCCTGTTACCCAATATCAACGTGCTATCTATTATTCGATGGCCTTCACTTGTTTTGAGCTCGCTCGTCGAGGGGATCTCTATAGAAATCCCATACTAGGACCAGTTAAGCACCTCCTTGGGTCCCTAGCACTCACTCATTCCCCATAAAACATAAGTCATGCTCCAAGTACTGATCTGGAGGTCGTTGATTACTCTCGGGTCCCGTTTGACTCTGATCAACTCTCCAACTTGATAAAAAAACTCAATTAATCTTCATAGGGATCTTAATCCCCTTTATAATGGCCTGTCCCGGGCAAGAATCGGCTTATGGTTCGGAAGAACGATCTGTTTTACCCTAAAAACTAATTAGGAGGACACTGGATCCCGTTTGACTCCGATCAACTCTCCAGCTCGAGTAAAGGATGAATGAATATTCTAAGGTATCTGGATCCCCTTTCCAATAATCCATCATGTATGAAAATCATCCTTATAGTTTGGATAAAAGACCCATTTTACTCTGAAAGGTCATCAGGTGATTTTGGGCACCAATTGACCATGGTCAACTCTCTAAACATAATGAACCCGAACGAAATCTTGAAGGTCACTAAATTCCCATTCCAATGATCTGCCCTATATGTGAATTGACTTTACGGTTCAGATGAACGATCGATTTTCCTCTAAAAACCTCTCGTCTAAAGACCATCGAGCGTGTTCGAGACCCATTTGACTTTGATCAATTCCCAGACCCAAGCGTGTCTTGATTTATTCTTAAAGGGCTCTGAGTTACCTTTCCAATGACTTACCCCATGCACAATTTGGACTTACGATTTGCATTTTATGCCCATTTTTTGAAAACCTGCTTCGAACTTCCAATAAGCGCCCCAGGGACCCTGCCTATCGCTAGGCACCCTGATAGGCAGGCCAGGACCCCTGCCAATCGTCACCCTTTATTACCCTATAAATAGAGGCCATGACCTCACCTTAAAAGACAACACCTGAATATCTATCTCAGCAAGTCAGAGAACATTCCCTCGAATTCAGAGTTGTTCAATTTCCTAAAAAACCTATTTTCCCACATTCCCTTCCATGACTTTCTTACCTCACTTGGTAATTCCCTCTGCCTCTTCGTACCACTTTTATACCATTACAAGATTATCATATAAACATCTGGAGGTCAACATCAAGCATTCATAAGAAGGTTCAATTCTCCATCCCTTTCTCTAATTCTTCCATTTTAGTATTAACCATCCTATTCTTATTTTAGTACTTTTGTCTCATTACATCACATCCATTAATCTCAACTTTTTATTAGTAATATTTGTACAAAATCTATTTCATAAAAGGACAAAAAGAAGAAAAAGTGGGTTTATCCATAAATTCCAAAAGAGGGATTTTTCATTTCACACTCTCACTCATAAAATCACATTTTCTCTACACACACACGTAAGAGAAATCCCCCATTTGTATTTATGGATTATACCCCTCCCTACAAACTATGTGGACTTTGATGCCTTTTGATTTATGTAGGTATCTTAGTCCAAGCCCGATATTCGAGTCATCCTTTATGCATGTTTATATATATATATATATATATATATATGTGTGTGTGTGTGTGTGTGTGTGTGTGTGTGTGTGTGTGTGTGTGTGTGTTCTTTATGAATCTCATATTCTTACATGCTTATGTTTTGTCCGGTACCCATATTCGCTCTTTTATAGCAACTTATGATTCGACAAATAATCATATTATATTATAAATTATTGTTTTCGAGAACATTCATAAGGGTGAATTCACTCCTTCCTTTTCCATGACGCGAGTTGAATGATTCAATTCTCCACCTATATTATACACATGTGCACATTCTCCGTGGATTCTAAAAGGAAAATATTATCATTTCCCATAAGAGACTGAAAGGTAAAATTGGGAGCCTAACACTTCTCATTCTGTAACTTAGTCCGCGTACCTTCGAACCACTTGGTTTCACAAGCATCAGTATTGTCCTTGATGTCGTTCTCTCGAGGAAGCGACATTATTTTTCCCGTTTTCAACAAAATTGGTTGACGACTATATCTATTTACATTATCCCCCACAATGATTTTGGTCGAGTTCCTCGAGAAAGGGCGGAACCCGTGCATGCACTGAAGGGAATATAAAACCACGGGATGGCCACACATATATGTTTATAATTCCATAAACCATTACTTGAAATTGTTTTGGTCTTTAGTTCATAAGATAAGGCTTAAAATGTACTGCGGTTTAAGTGAGACGAGTTCTGACATTTGCTCTAGATTAATCAAGCTAAAAGAATTATAGATTCTTCACAACTTTTAAATTCAAATTATAGAGTTCATAGTCATAAACACAACCAAGATAAAAACATTGTGGGCATACAAGTAAAATAGGTTAGTTTTAACATTTTAGCAAGTTGACCTATAATCACACAATCACAAAAACTATCTAGAAATAGATATACAAATAAAGAATATGATAAAGTAGAATTATCTAGGGAAAAAGATTAACATTATAAGATGTTCTCAGCTCATAGAAAAACCTCCTAACTTGTAGAAGTCACGGGGGTCAACAAATGATTTGCTATAGTTTCTAAATCTATAAAATGTAAATGATCCTTCCTAATCCTTATTTGTCTAACATAAGGTGGTCTGGGAGTAGGTTGGAAGTGAGCATATTTGTAATTATTTTTTTCCTTTTTTCTAAGAACATGTCTAGGATGTTCATGTTGCTTTCCTAAAGAGTTATTCCTAACAAATATTTAATTCTTCCTAGCATAGTGAAAGTGCAAGGTTGATTTAAGAAAATAACAAAATTCTAACAAATGTCATTTCCTATTACAACAATCAAATTTATACATATTAGGATGAGGCATATGAGCATATTTCTTGGGAGAAACCTTATCAAAATTTTAAACCTTTTTTAACATAAAAAATCATTATAATAACCCTTTTTTATGGCAATAGGAACAAACAAAGTCCTTTTGGGGTCTCTTATGATTAAGCATGCAATTTTCTTAGCACAAATGGGAGGGACAATACCCCCCCCTTCAAATGATTGACGATATGTTTCCCACTATTTTGAGGAATTTTGGGAACCCTTTCAATAGGTGTTGTCTCATTTGATATGAAGGTCTAACAAAAATTATCTCTCCTCTAGGAATGTCTAGTTTGACAGAATCCAATTCTTTTTTAAGTTGTTCAATGTTTTTGAAAAGATTGATATTATATGCCTCACAAGTTTAATATTCCATTTTTCAAATTATCTAATGAGATGGTGAAACAATCTATTTGTTTTAGTAAATTTGACAAACACTCTTCCTCTTCTTTAAAGGCTCTTTTTGGTCTGTTAGTTCATCAAGAAAGTCTAAGAGGTTCCTATAGTCAACATTAATATCTTTAAGTTTATAAAAGATAGAATGAACATGAGCTTCGAAGGATCGGAAGAAAATATTTTCCTCTTTTAAAAAAAGGATATCAAGAAATTTTTTGGGTTTCTCATTTTCAAGGTCTCTAATTTTATCAAGAAAAATATCGCTATCAAATGATAATCTTTAAGACTCACGCTCTTCGTTTTCTTTTATGGATCTTTCTCTTTCCAATTTTTTCTTTCTCAAGGAAAGTTTAACATTGGGTTTAGATAAATTCTTGTTTTGAAAAACAAATGCATTAAGATAATAATAAAGCTCATTATCTTCACAATCACTAATAATAGTCATACACATGCTAATAGGTCGGTGACTAAAATAACCGGACGGAGTAACAAGTCTAGTAACACGACAATTAAATGTATCATTTAAATTGTCAATATTACTGCACATGCTTAAGTCAATCTTCACACACACTATATATACCTCAAGTTGATTAAACCTACAAAAATAAGGTCTAGTTTTGATACCATTTGAGAGTGAGTGTGCTAAAAAATCGAGATGGACAGAAGATAACCAATTAATTTTTTTTGTGAAATTGTGACAAAGTTTTCCTTACAAGTTCATGTTGTGATATGAAATACAAGCCCTAAGGTCAATGTGACGAATTATTTATCAAATAGATTATACCAAATTGTATATTCAATATTAGGTGATTTAATCAAAGTGCCGAAAAGGTAAACAATATAGCACAACACCGAGGCGTACAATGAAAAACCTATAACCAAAAAAAACCTCGAGTCAACAGAATGACAAATATACGATGGTAGATTTTACAACTAGAATAAATAGACTTACGATACTCAAAATGCTATAAGAGACTAGGCAGTCTTTCCCACCACATCCTCCGTCGAGAACGCCAATAGGTGGGGAATGCTACACAACTGCAACTCGTTTTGGTCTGCAACCAATGTCGTTAATTTTTCATACCGAAACATTCTTCTTCAAAGTAAAAGAAACTTATTTATTTTGAATTTGAAGATAACTATGTGTTCTGCTACTTGGAACAGAGGTAAGAAGCCACCCTCGAGTGTAGTACCATTTTATAGTTGTATGATGACCTAAGGTGATAGTGTTTGCAGAAAATAATTACTTGACTCACAAAATATATGTTTGAGATATATGAAATATAAAAAATAACTCATTAGAAAATAAAAAAGATATTTGTTCAAGGTTTTGAAAAGATTTTAAAGAAAACAAGTTTACTTCAAAATATTTCTAGATTTCAAAAATATTTAAGTTAAAATATCTCAAAAATATATAAAAGAGAAAAATGAGACTTAAAACTTGGATGAATACAAGATTCAAAAAGAATGTTTTATGAAAAACAATTCTCTCCAAAAATGACTCTTGTGGCAAGAAAGATTTAGCAAAAATATTTTTTCCACAAAGAAATCACAGTTACACTCTTGCATAAAATGAAGCCCAAAATGCTTACTTATACTCAAGATTACAAGAGAATATTGGGGGGGGGGGGGGGGGGTAGCTAAGGATTCGGCTTGTATGAGGTGAGAATGTGTAAAAGTAGAAAAGATATAGTCAGATCTTTTATTGGCACGACTACTATGAAAGATGTGTAGAATCTTAGTTTAACAAGTAACGTTTGGCACTGTCACACAAGTGTCATCTCAAGATCATTACAGTGAGAAATTTCATCGTTGCGGTGAACCTGAGGGGATCCAGGTCAAGCAATAGTTCAGACTTTTTGACCAGGCACATATCACTAGAGTTTCATTGTAGCTAACTTTTGTGTTGATGTGGTGAAATTGTCGCGAGGGTACAAGGCAATCTAAGGAACGAAATCTCTAGAACAAGGCACAACCCAGAAAACACTATCACTCCAACAAGAGAAATCCTCATTATAGGTAAGGTCTTCTTCAATAGACCTCATCAGCCTCTATAAAATGCAGTTTGTAATATTTTCAAAAATGGTTTTATTGCATTTCTTAATTAAGTCCAAATATTCATATCAACACAAATGCACAAAAAAAAATAGTTTCTAATAAGGAGACGTGTGTGAATAAAATATGTATGCATCTATATGTTCGTTGACTGATTTGCATGACGCGTTGGAGGAACGAACTCAATGACAAGACTTGCACTATATTTCATTAACGAAATAAGACAATTTAGTCATATTGGAGATCATTACTAAAATGCATACTCTTACATACACCAAAGCATGGGTTGTTTCTAGAAGTTACTTTAGGGTCATGTGACGTTAGCATGCCTCTTTTTGGGTAGTTTTGTTTTCAAATTATGTTTTCACCCCTCAATGCCCCGTTTTCAAGCTTAAGCCTTCGTTTTTTGAATTTTCTACCATTTCTCAACTCTTGAAGTGCACTACTTCACCTATTATTTTAGTGTTGTGTGATCTTATGGAGCCTTTTTATAGGTAGTTTTGTTATTAAGATATGTTTTTACCCCCCTTAATGCCCTATTTTTAATCCTAAACCTTTATTTTTGGAATTGTCTACCAAATTCCCAACCCGTGAAGTACAAGACTATTGCGGTTGTTTCTATAAGTTAGTTTACTGTTATGTGACGTGATCGTGCCCCTTTTTGTGCAGTTTTATTATTAAATTGTGTTTTCAACCCCTTATGCCCTATTTTCAAGTTTTACCCTTAGGTTTTTTATTTTTCTACCAAATTCTCAAACTGCGAAGTACACAACTGCATTGATTATTTCTACAAGTTAGTTTAGTGTCGTGCGATTTGATAATACAATTTTTTAAGAAGTTTTGATATTAAATTCCATTTTCACCCCTAACACCATATTTTCATGCTTAAGCCTTAATTTTTAAAATTTTCTACCAAATTCTCAACCCGTGAAGTACACAACTGCATCGGTTATTTTTAAAAGTTAGTTTAGTACCTAATGATATAGGAAATCACCACTTTAAATAAGTAAATAACTCATCTTTCTAGATCTATTAATAATGGTGAGATTAAGGCAGCATTAGAAGAAATATATGTAACTAAAATAAGGGGTGAGAGATAAAAGAAGACACAATCATATAAGTGGTTCAACCTTGGTTTATGTCCACTATGCAAACAAGTGTTTATCTCACTATATACTACGGAGAAAATGCCATTAATGGAGGTTACAATTTTTCTCTCTCTAACTATAAAATTGAATAAAGTTTCAGTAGGTTTTTTATTTTTTTATCCCTTTTGTGTAGCCTTTTATAAGGTTAGGAGTGCGTAATGTCACCCCGAGCATGCGGTGGTGTACATGAGAGGAATGAGAAAATAAGAGAATGCCACATGTCTCCTGCATGTGTATGACGGGATGAAAGAATATTTTCCCCGCGTGGAGGGTTGATCTTCTATAACGGTTTTGGCCACGTGTCTTGGAAATGTCTTGGTCACATGTTTTGTGAAAGATTTTTTATCGGCTCTTAGAGGTCTTGGTTGGCTAAAACCGATGAAGTGGCCTTATTATCGATGATGCAAGAGTGCTATGTGTTCTACAAATGTGTGATTGGTTGCTTGAAGGTGTCGTATGAGGTCGACACATGGCATGGCCAAGACTTGAAAGCACTTTAATATGAGTATAATGAGATTTCATTAATGATCATAAGTGTTCTCCTGACCGAGTCTCGGCCTTCGAGACTATTTGGCATAGGCCACTGAGACGTGGGACCCTATATGGATGAGTTTGAATTTCACTGAGAGGGGTCATGATGTCGGTATGTGTCTCATCCAGACGAGGTCATACTTATGTATATCATCAACCCCTGGACCTTAGTCTTCAATGTTTATGGAAGGTTATGGTGTAAATCCATCTCATCCACTGCGATGAGATGTTTGCTCAGTGTTAAAGGGCATCTTGGTGACATGAGTGGACTGGTAAAGTGCTAGAAGCACCATTTCAGAGTCTTCACCAAAGTGTTGTTTTGATGTCCTCAAGTGGACACCTGTTAGCTTGGGAATGGTGTGGCGTATGGCTCAAGAAATGGAGGGAGCATGTGTCTTGGAGAGTTGTGCTCGAATGATGTTGTATTGGGAAATGTGTGCAATCATCACTAGGTTTAAAACATTTCATTTTTACTTTCTTCTTCAACCTTTCCTGATTGATCTTCCATAGACAACCAGAGCATAAGTTTTCTATCCCGTCCATTCATGTAATGTTAGGAGACAATCCCTTCCTTTTTTTTATTCCAAGCTTTTTTTTTTCTTTTCAAGCAACCTTCTTGTTCTTTCTTTTACCTTTATTTTCCACTTCTATTAGTAGATATTCATTTTTATTTTTCTTAACCAAAACTTTGCACTTTCGGCCACTATTTCTGGCGGCAGTAAGGTGTATTTTGGTGGTTTTATGGTGGTATTTATGTTGTAGTGGGTAAAAACATTAGTGTTTTGGAGGAATGGTCCATTTTTAGGCGTTAGTTAGCTTTTTCGATGGGTTGTACGATCTTCTTATCTGAAAATATTCAAACCTATTCCTGACTAGTTCTTGGTATAAAATGTTTAAGTTTCCATTAATAGATCCTTAAGTAAATAAAAGTCAAACCTTATTTCTATTTTTTATGTCCCGTGGACTATATGGGTTAGGAGAGTAGTTCCACCGCCTTAGAGTGCATATCCTTAGGGAGATTCTCAAGTCCGAGACTGAAGCTAAGAGAAAAGTTGAAGCCGAGTCTAGAATTTCCATAACCCCAAATCCTCCATTTATGGTTCATCCTCCTTTGCTTCTAACTTACACAACTCCAGCTGAGTCTATAGTTATCATTAGCATAAGTAGTGTCGCAATGTTAGTTGCTTATTTTGGGGGTTCTTAGTCCACTAATTCCCCAGGTTATATCCAAGACCACATTCCCAATCCTTCAAATTATCAGTATAGGCCTGGGGATGACTCCTTTAAGGAAGCCATGCAGGTCCGTAACTCTCATTTGGATAAGAGTGGGACAATTGAGTCCAGTAACATGGATCACCGCAAAACACCAACAAACCAATCAATTGGTGTTGACACTGAGCTCGTTGAAGTCTTAAATGACAATGAACCGAGAGTTGATGTGGAATTCCATAAGCCACCATTGGATATTCTAGTCATGTCCATGCTGAGGTCGAGTTCACGAGTCGAGATCCTCATGGTCAAGCTTTATCAGACGACGGGGATGAGGATGAGAATAGTGATGAAGATGAACTAGACACATCATATGCATCAACTATCCCAAGTGATATTTAGAAGACGGACTTAATTTTTTTGAGACACCTATACGGTGTTAATTCTTCGATCAAGATGAGAGTTCCCTATGAGGGTGAGAGGGCGTTCAATAACTAGGTTGCAAGTGAGGTTGTTACAAGCAAATATTTAAAGTTGGCTTTCGATAGCCGATTCATTCAAACATTAGGGCCATCCTTCTTAACATAGGGCTTTCCCTTGCATTTCCAACTCCAAACACATGAAGGATTTTACTTGGAGCAATTAAACTCTAGAAGTTGGCATACATGGCCGACCTTCAACATCAAATTTTCAGGGCCAGTTACACAGTCTCTACTAAAAAATCTAGGTTGTGCTACTATATTTTTATGGATCGACATTCCAAAAAAAACCCATACGTGTCAATCAAACTTCCAACCAGGATTGGAAATCTCGATAATTTTTTGTATTTGGCGCCTGGGAGTTTGATAACGACAATCCTTCTGGCTTCAGTGAGCTGAGAGTCCCCTAGTAATAGGTTAAGGTATCCATGGCCGTGAAGCTTGATCCCAAACTTAGTATAGCATCCAAACGAAAATTGATCACATTCATACTTGTGGAAAAAATATGGGGTTTGTCATGTTTGAGGCTGTGATGGAGTCGAATCTTTTAGTCGAGACTGGTTTGGGGGTTGAACCCCTTACCGAGCAGTGAAAGTTTAAATTTTTTTGAGTGCTGATTTCTTTAACTTTAATGTCGTCTTTTCTTAGTTTATTCCTACCGACACTTATTATTTGCTTTGTTTGCAGATCATTCAGTCGATGTTTTTAATTAAGTTTGGGAGATGGGAACTCCATTGACTAGTAATCTTTTGTCAAAATTGGCAAGAAGGAAGGCGTCTCCCTCGCCTCTCTAGAAAAAATAGCACCTCCACCCCACTGCAAAGGGGTCAAAAAGTGAAAGGACTTACTTGAGGGAGATGGTGATATCCCACCTCAGGCACCTAAGAAGAAGGACGTCTCGTCTAAATCCATTAGGGACATGGCCTTCCTTATTTCTAGTGATATTGTGGCCGCTGCTCATATGGCCCAGCTCAACAAATTAACTGAGTCATTGCTCGATAGCCAATCTGAAGAACGTGATAGGACCCCCAATTTTAAAAACTTTCACTTTAATGTCCTATAAGTGCGGAATAAAGATGATTACTAACAAAATTTAATTTTCCAAAATTTATTTAATTTTTTTTTCTTTAAAAGATGGAAAATTATGACGAACACAAATTTTAATTTCTTAAAGCAAATTAAAATTAAACACTACAAAGTGAATTAAAGTAAACACACACACACTTAAAATTCACTCAACCCAAATTAATTTAATTATCAAGTTTAAACAATTTAGTCAAGAATATTATCCAATTAATTTAGTTCCAACTTGAATTAAATTAACTTAAAATAAACCTGCCCAAATAATTAAACAAACACCATTTTAATCAAGATTGTGAATTAAGCCAAATTTTATCTTTTTACATAAGCATGCATCTAAGGTGAATTTTGCAAGATAAAATAAATTCACAATCACTACGCCGCGATGTACGAGGAAAACCCAAATGGGAAAAATATCGAACGATCCTAGCCTTAAGTCCACTAAGTATGGTTTTATGACTACAAGACAAATGACTTACACAACTCGACTTGACTCCATCCAAGCCCCTAATGCGTCTTCTTGTAACTACCTCTGCCTAGTTGACAATCCCGGAATCCACTGGAACCTTGGAGCCCACCAATAAAGCTTTTTTCGACAATTGTCAACCCGCACCCGAAGCGTTTCTCCGAGTGGGAATGCCGCCGCAAATAATTCTTCTTCTTTTATGGGATGTAGAAGAAAACCCAAACAACTCTTTGATAGGTATAGTAGAACCTGGTGCCAACCAACTCTAAGCAAGGATATATATATTAAGAATTTGGAATAAACATAAACTGATGGGTGTATGTGTTTTAGTAGAAATTAATTCATGAAGGCTTGAAAACATAAAAATATGAACTTTTGATTTTGGAAATTCTCTCTCAATATTTCTCTCTCAAAGTGTGTCAAAAGTTATCTAAAAAGGTTTGTCCCCACACATATAACATCTAAGAAAAGTTAGTGGGAACAAAAGTAGTGGGAACATGGAGAAAACTACTAAAAACTGTCAAAATATTTTTTCGTCGAAAATCTCGTTCGAACGAGATTTTCGTTCGAACGAAGAACGACCATCTAACGATGTCCCAATGGCCAAAATGGGAAAAATCATTGACAAACTCGTTCGAACGATGCTGTGGGGTCAATCATGCCCGAGTACGATAGCCGATTCTTCAATTCTTAGGACCCTTCTCGGGTCATTAACTTTGCTCTCCACGAAGATACTGAAGTAATAACTCTTGTCACTTATCATTTCATTTCATCATGTTGCGTCGTCCTACGTTAACTATCCTTATTTTTATGTTTTGTCGTCCATGCTTGCACTCTACAACATGTAATTGTGGGTCAAAGATAATGTCCCCATGATCAAACAAGTCGAGTCTTCTATAAAAGAAAGTGAAAGGATGATGAAGAAGATCCTAGACGTTGAGGCAACTCATTATAAGAAGATTGTCGACTTGGACAAGCAACACAAAGAGGAGATTTTATCTCGGTGAATGGGACTTACGGCTGAGATAAATGATCTGATTGAGAAGAATAAGGTAGAGGTTAAGGATGCAGTGAAAAGGTTGTCTCATCCTTTAAGTCATCTAATGAGTTCTCTAACTATGCAATCCAGTATCCGGATAAGGGCATTAAACTGCTTGCAACCGGGTGCTGAATATGCACCTAGATCTTACATAGGTCAAATATGAGCTTAATGAAATTCTTCAATCCTTTGACCAGGGAGATGCTGATTGCAATGTCGCCGACCTCAATCAAGTGCAAGCAAAGGCTGATACCTAGGCTACCGACACCAAGATGACAATGGTGACTTAAGAGACGACTGGTGTGGTTGATGGAGTTACTCATGATAAGTAGGGAAAACACTTCTACTCCCCCTTTCAACTCTGAAGCTCCGACTGAGATCGAGAACATCACTGTCGAGAATTAATTTCTACTCTTGTTGGGTAACCGCATGTGGTCTTTTTATGCAATGTTTTGAAATGACTGTTTGAACAATTGAATCTTTTTTCTCATAACTTTTGTGTATTTCACCTCTTTATTCCACTTTATTTCTAACAACACACCCTAATTAGCCTGGTCCCTTGAATAGATGAAAATTCAAAATAAACCCTGTACTTTAACCAAATTATCAAAGTGCCCCGAAAGGAAAAATTAGGATAACTTAAACTTTCTTATATCAATTGAACCCCAACTTGCATTAAAAATATGACCAACTGGCATATATTTTATAGGAATTTATGAACCAATATATTAGGTTAGAATAATTATGCATAAGACCCTACACTTTTATAAAATATTTTAAAAGCCATAAACCTTATACAAAAACTATCTAAGGACCCAAAATTATTTACCCTTTCCTCCTGATGACATGGCGCCAACTGGAATGCAAGCATGGATTGTACCATGTGGGCTACCCATGGTACCCTTTTTCCATACACCTAAACTTTGGTGAAACTTGTGCAATTTTATCCCTATCTTCACCTCCAAAACCACCAATAAAATACTCTCCACAAACCCTATAAATACCCTCGTTGACCTCAGTAAAAACCCATCCCAACTCAGAGCTTTTCAAATGTAAAAAATTGAGAATTTTTGTATTTCAATTATTTTATCCATGAATGTTTGTTTCTTCAATTTGGTTTTGTTTTTGCATGCATGTAGAATAGATTTATGCATTTACATGTGTTAGTTAACATGTTTATCCACTTAAAATATCTCAAAACCCAGAGAACTCCATTAAAGCAGGAGTTTCAATGGTGGATTATGTTTCCTTGGCTTTAAACTAGTTTTAAAGCGAGGAAAGTTGATCTTAGGTTATCAGGAACCTAGGTACAAGGATAAAGGGAATTAAGAAAAGGTTTTGGTACCTCAAATCAAAGCTTAAAGTTTCCAGGCCTGGAATATTCTAAAAACAAATTTAAGAGTTTTACTCGACCAAATTCATTAAACCGGGATTATTCTACTACATTTTCAATATAGAACAAAACCCTTATGATGCCGAAAGTAAAATCACAATTTCTAGTTACTTACATTTGGTCAAAATTTCACCATTTTTATACAAATGCAATAACTTAATTTAGCCCACCAAAATTCTTAAAACCAATATGGTTGGATTCCTCATCAAAAGTAATGAAATTTTCATTTAGGGACCAACTCAAATGGATTCTAAAACGTGTCATATTTAAGATTAAAGGTTCAAAACCCTCAATTCAAATGGTTGAAGGTTGAAGATGAGTGGGTTACACGCGCACGAGTGAGAGTTAAACTAGACGCGTGAAATATTTGACTGAGCATGTGAGGGCACATCTTCAATCAGAAAAATATTTTTTTTTTCAATTTTTTCTTATTTTGAACAAGATGGTATATTACATCACCCTGTTTGGATCTCAAAAAAGCATTTTCTTGAGAAAACCAGTTTTAAGTTTAATAGGTAAGTTTCAATTTTACACATAAACCCATGGCTTATTTTTTAAGTATTTCAAAACACCCCAAAACTTTTTCCACAATTTTTTTCGTTTAAATAAAGTTATTTTGTCTTCTAATACTAAAATAAAATCCAAAAAAATGAAGAAAATCATTAATTTTAAAAACTTTTTAAATTTATATATTAGACCCCCTATTTAATTTTACATAGAAACTTATTCCAATTTAATATCATGTCGCATCACATAAACATTGTTTTAGTCCAATATGACTTACTTACACTCTCCATGATTTCATATTACCTAGTAATCGTCGTGAATTAGATGCACAAACATTAGCATCTGTAGATTTCAATGTAGGCGATTTTAATATCAATATTAGACAACTTGAGCTATGTCTTTCAAATTACTGATTATTATATCACTCTGTGATAATTCTGAATTCGTATTTCAATTACAAATTCTTTTGTATAGTTCATAATTATTTCGTATATTGATTCTCTCGAAATTTCAGTTATCATTAAAACCCGATAAATCGCTACAGTCTACAACTTCAGTAAAGATCACTGAACTCTTTATTACCCTTAACTAGGGTATAGCCCTACAACCTATTAGAATTAATTGCATATCACCCTATAATTTATACCCTTATCAGTGAAACCCCAACTAGCATACCTTACGATTCATGGTTTAGACCCCAGTATACCACGACAATTCTAATTGACCTGTAGGGTTCAGATGTTAAGTGCCTAGCTTTTTATTTTCTACATACATATGAGTGTAACTCTAGCTAAGTGTGCTGAAACAATAATATTATTCCCTAATGATTTGGGATTGTCTGTCACGTTTTATGTTATGCTTTGGACGATATTGTAACGGTATGTCTACGCATTTAATGCCCCTATAAGAAATAATCTATGGCTTATCTTGTTATAATCCGAACCCTTATCTTGGTAACTTGATAGATAACATATCTTGTTACATTCCTCCATATTATTCATTTACATATCATTAGACTCTAGTATACCCCGGACAGTTATGATATTTCAGTTTATTCCTGGATTTTTATCAATATGTAATCCAGTTACTCTTTAACAATACATTTTTCGCATACCTTGTATAGAATAAAAATTATCTACTTGGCATGTCTACTTAATTGTTTCCCTTATAGATAGACAATGAACTTGAAGAAGATGAGATACCTCCCCCATGTTTGGATTTTCATTCTATATTACCTTGAAAAATATTTCCAGTTACGTACATATGGGTGGTTGCAGACAAGGATGGTAGCCCCCATTGGAATATCTACACCGCAACTTATCAACTATTATTATTCTCAAATGTTTTCTTATATATGTCCTATACGAATAATTATGTATTTCTGTTTATTTCAAACTCAGATATGTAATAAGATAATAGGCATCTCCCTAATAAAAATCTTTTAATTTATGCTCTCTTTAATTTATTTGTTATATTTATTTTACTCTTTACTTACTATTAAAGCCATAAAATTTGCGGATGCGACAACATGGTATCAGAGCATCACCAGGTTTTATGCATATATGGGACCGACTACAAAGATCTTTAGCCTACAATTTATACAATTATTAATATCAATATTTCTTTTATCACATTTGCTATTCATACTGTTTTTAGTAATGAATGTTTGGGATGATATCTACCTCTATATTTATGATTCGAATCACGGATTGTTTGAATTAGAAACTATAGAGATCGACTATACCAAGCTTTGTCAGCGCATAAGAAGCATCGATCATGACACGAAGATTACTACTCTTGAAATTAAAAACACTTTGCTTATTAGTTGCCTAATGGGAGAGGCTTAAGCAACCAAACAGACCAAGATATTCTCGAAAGATATTAATACTCTTCAACAAGAAGTACATCTCGAATGGGATGTCAAACCACCTAATGAAATTACAATTACTCTCCCCAATTCATTGATCGACCATGGTTATCTTTCTTCCACCACTACTCTCTTTACCCCCATGAATACCAGTACTTCCACCGATGATTAGGATCCCTTCAAAGATTATTCAAATCCTGATTTGGATAGAATGGTTACTCAAATGTCTTAAATACCAGCACTGGAATATAGTTGTAACTAAATAAACTCTACAGGTGTGAATGTGAAAGTATACGGAACCCATATTCCCAGATGAGAGTCGTAGTTTAAACTAATAGTTCTTTTATTTTTTCGTTGTAAAATAGATCCAACAGCTATGTATTTCCTTATTGTTGTTTTTACATTGACTGTATGATATTAAATAACCTAATATGATATAATATAGCAAATTTGTTTGCAGTACCTTTAGTTGTAATTTATCCATTGATACATTATTTTATAGGATGGTTCATACTCGAGCAACTACCAATGGAACCAAAGAGGAACTCTTTATTCTACAAATGCCTAATCCAACCACCATCAATGATGGAATTTTACATTATCTTCAGGAGTTAATAATACTAACCCAGTGACAACAAAATACACCCCCACCCCTCATTAATAATGAATTATCATAAGAGACTCGGCAAATGAATGCTCTTAAGGAATTTTTGAGACAAAAACATCCAGCATTCTTAAAAAAGATCGGTGCGGTTGAAGCATAGAAATGGATCCGCCAAACACTCAAAGTACTTAACGGAGAAGTCATTATCCCTAAACTTAGGGTAAAGTTGGCTTCATATCTATTTGAAGGCGAAGAAAAATTCAAGCGGCATTCTATTCTACGTTCCTGAAATGTGAATGAACTAACCTAGGAATAGTTTGAGGATATCTTCTTCAGTAAGTATTTTTCAAAGTATCTAAGGGATCAATTGATCATAGACTTCCTAAGCCTACAATACTAATAAATGATTATGGCCTAGTATAAGTCTATATGCTCAAGAATCCATTGACACCGAATGTAAAAATTAATAGCATTTTGAATGAGGTTTATGCAAAAACATCAAATCCCCCATCATTCGTTTACAGGTCCGAGTGTTTAACCGAATAGTGGAAATAGCCTCCCTTAAAGAAAAGAATTTTGCAGCTACTAACACAACATGAATATTTACTCCTTCCTGAAATCCTTATGTTATAATGAACCAACATGATCAACGAGGTCATATTTACCATATGCCTAAGGATGGCCGAGCATTCAGTCAGATTCAACACAACTACACTAGACCTTTTGTAAATTGTCACAAGTTCAACCAAGTAGTACACCTTAGACCCCAATGCCCTAATCTATATATGCCCCCTCTTTATACCTCTCCTAACTTTATCAAACCTCCTTTCAAAAAGACAACCAATAACTCTAACCATCCACCTCAACCAAATCGCTGTGAAAAGAAGCAAAAACCATTCAATAAGAACCAAGGTCAGAATGTCTCACTTCTCTAAGCGAAAAATACAAAGTACCATGGTATGGTCGAAGGTAATCTTCTTTTTTATAATATCTCAACATATATATTATTTGATTATGGATCCACATACTCTTTCATTAGTCAGTTATGTATGACTTGTTTGCAATTAGCTTCTAGTTCGTTAGCTCATCCTTTTACTATATGACTGACAACGGGAAAGATGGTCATTACCAATAGAATTTGTAAAGGTCATAATTTAGACTTTGGATTCAGGACATTATCCATAGATTTAATAGTCCTTAATTTAATGAAATTCGATTTAATAATAAGAATGGACGTCTTATCCATGAACTTTTCTTACATTGACTGTCATGGGAAGATGGTGACATTCAAAGCATCCCATCAAACTTCATTTCATTTTCTAGGAAAAGATCCCCACCAACCACTACTTTTTCGAATAAGGGTAAAGGAAACATCCTCTCTTTTTAACATCTTGATTAGGTATGAAGATGTTTTTCCTAAAGATTAACCGGGATTACCTCACCTTGCGAAATTGAATTTTTTTGTCAATTTAGTGCCACATACCTCACCTATTTCAATACCTACTTATCATATGGCTTCTTTAGCATTGAGAGAACTTCGAACACAATTAGATGACCTACTCAATAAAGTATTTATACACCCCAGTACATCACCTTAGAGAGCTCCAGTTTTATTCATGCAAAAGAAAGATGGATCTTTTCGGTTATGTATTGATTACCGAAAATTGAACCAAGTAACCATCAAGAATATATATCGATTGCCTAGGATAGGTGATATGTTTGACCCGTTATGAGGATCAAAGAAAATTTCAAAGATTGATTTAATATATGTGTATAACCAACTTTTTGTCAAGGAATAGAAGAGATATATCTAAAACAACTTTTCGAACACGATATGGCTATTTTTAATTCTTGGTCATGTCTTTTGGATTAACAAATGCCCATGCCGCTTTAATGGACCTAATGCATAGAATATTTATCCCTTTCATGGATCAGTTCGTGATCATCTTTATAGATGACATATTAATTTACTCCAAGACCAGGGCAGAAGACGAAGAGCACTTATGTATAATGTTGGAATCTCTTCGCAAACATCACCTTTATGAGAAACAAAGTAAATGCGATTTTCTCATTAAAGAGGTAAAATTCCTTGGAAATGTAGTCACTGAAGTAGGTAAATAAGAAGATACAACCAAAACTACTGCAGTACTGGAACGACCTCAACCTACCACCATCACATAACTACGTAGATTTCAAGGACTTATCGACATTTTGTGGAAAGATTTTCTCGATTTACCCTACCTTTAATGAAGTTGACCAGAAAGGATTTTCGATTTGTATGGACCCCAAAATGTGATAAGCCTTTTGTACCTTGAAACGAAAGTTAACCATCGCCCCCATCCTAACCATCCCTTCCAGTAACAGTAGCTACAATGTTTATACCGACACTTCTCTACAAGGACTCGATTATGTATTAATCAACAAGGCAAAATGATCAAGTATGGATCAAGATAATTGAAAATTCATGAGTGTAAATTTCCAGTACACGACTTGGAATTAGCAACAGTAGTCTTTGCCCTGAAAATTTGGAGATGTTATCTCTATGGAGAAGAATTTGAGGTATTTTCTGATTATAAGATTCTTAAGTGCATCTTCACGCAAAAGGATCTCAACCTTCAGAAAAGACAATGGATAGAACTTTTAGATGATTATAAATTTAACTTTACCATCCCGAAAAAGGTATTTTAGTCCCTCATGCCTTCATCTGCAAAGCCCAAGGAAGACTCCATAGTATATTTGTATTTTTAGAAAACATTGGAGATTATAATCTATAATGAGACTCCTCCAAGACCTAAGTTATTCTACCAAACATTGTCACTCGCCCCATTCTACATAAAAATCATTGATCTTTAAGACCAAGATGAATTTTTTTGTTCGCATAAGAAAAAACTTCGAAACAACCTCCTCAAAAAATATTGGACTTTTGATACCAAGCGTGGATTAAAATACCGAAATCGAGTATGTCTTCCTCCCATAACCTCACTACGAGAAGAAATCCTGCAAGAAGCTCACCATTCTAAATTCATGATTCAGCCTAGAAGCAACAAGATGTATTAGACCCTCAATAAACATTATTGGTGACCTGGTATGAACAAAGATAATGTACACTTCATTCCACAATGTTTACCGTGCCAACAAGTGAAGATTTAACATCAACAACCCAACGGTTTACTCTACCACTTCCCATCCCGAAATGGAAATGGGATCATATAACAATGACCTTGGTCAGTGGATTGCCACGAACTTCTTAAGGATAAAATATGATATGGTTTATCGTCGATCGTCTTACAAAATCCACCCATTTTTTACCAACCAGATCCACCGATTCCTCCTAACGACTAAGTGAATTTTACATCAAGGAAATTGTTAAAATTCATGGAGTACCTATTTCCATTGTGTTCGATCGAGAACCCAGATTTATCAAAAGATTT
The DNA here is from genome assembly GCA_949130495.1 of Sambucus nigra. Classification (NCBI taxonomy): domain Eukaryota; kingdom Viridiplantae; phylum Streptophyta; class Magnoliopsida; order Dipsacales; family Adoxaceae; genus Sambucus; species Sambucus nigra. The sequence continues at coordinate 198,523,087 of OX422221.1, read as the reverse complement.
TGGCAAGCCTACAAGACTTCTCAGGAACCAAACTCTACCTGAGCACTTCTTTTTATTATCAGAAAGATGGACAATATAAAAAATTACTTTGAACTATAGAAGATATATTATGAGCCTTCACATTAGAGTTTACGAGTTCATGGAATAGTTAACTTAGCTTAATCTAATTCTCCTACAATAATAGTTATCAAACCAGCATTCAGACCACTCCCTATGAATCTCTCTATCGACGAACCTACCATTCATCATTATGCAGGAATGAATTAGGAGAAAATCATACACTTGGACCCGAAATCATCAATAATACCATAAAAATGATACACCTTATTCGGTAAAGGTTACATTCAACGCAGAGTTGACTAAAGAGCTACACCCACACTCGTTGAAAGCTCTTATAATTTTAAGTAAATAATCAAGTGCTCTTACGAGTATCTCCAAGGAAGGGGATAATTCGATTTGGAAAGAAAGTAAAGTTACCACCTCTCTATGTTGGCCCCTTTAGAATCATCGAGCGTACTAAACGAGTAGCTTATCATCTATAATTACCCTCTTAACTATACCATCTCCATGACATGTTTCATGTTACATAATTACAAATAAAAAATTTCTAACACTAGTCATATCATTCGTGGAAGGATATGATAGTTGAATCCAACCACGAATTTGAGGAAATTTCTATTTAAATTCTCGACCGACAAGAAAAGGTTATCTAATGTAAAACTATCCCACTACCCAAAGTTCTTTAATGAAACCACGAAGCTGAAGAAGCAACATGGGAAACAGAAGACATTATGAGATGGCAATACCCCGTGCTTTTTTTCGGGTAATTTCGAGGATGAAATTTTTTTAGGTCGAAAGAATGTAATAACACCCCATAATTAGCCCATAGTCCCTTAAATAGATTAAAATTCAAAATAAACCCTAGACTTTTATCAAATTACCAAAATGCACCTAAAGGAAAAAATTCAGACAACTTACACTTTCTTATATCAATTGAACCCCAACTTTCACTTAAAAAATGACTAAATGGCATATGTTTCTTAGGAATATCATGAACCAATCCAATAGGTTGGAATAATTACACATAATCCCTTAAGCTTTTATAAAATAACTAAAATCCTTAAAATCTGTACAAAACTATCCAAGGACCCCAACTAAAACCTATACTTATTTACCCTTTCCCCCTGATGACATGGCACTAGCTGAACTGACATGATGGGTTATACCATGTGGGGTACCCTTGGTACCCATTTGTCATACCCATAAGCCTTGGTGAAACTTATGCAATGTCAACCACATCTTCACCTCCAAAACCACTAGTCAAATGCTCTCCATGAACCTTATAAATACCCCCCTTCACCTTAGTAAAAACTCATCCCAAATGAGAGTTTTTCCAATGTAATAATTTGAGAGTTTTTGTATTTCTGTTATTTTATGCATTAATGTTTATTTCTTCAATTTGGGTATGTTTTTGCATGTATGTACAATAGAATTATGCATTTGCATGTGTTAGTTAACATGTGTATGCTTCGAAATAACTCAAAAACTAGAAAACTCCATTAAAGCTTGAGCTTCAATGGTGGATTCGATCTCCTTGCCTTTGAACCAATTTCAAAGTGGAAGAAGTCGAGATTAGGTTCTCAGGAACCTAGGTTCAAGGTTTAATTGAAGCAAGAATAGTTTTTGATACCTCAAACCATAGCTTGAAGTTTTCGAGCCCGAAACTTTCAAAAACATTCAAGAGTTTTACTCGATCAAAATTCATCAAACCAAGCTTATTCTACTACATTTTCAATATATAAGAAAACCCTTATGATGCCGAAAGTAGAATCATACTTTTTACTCACTTATGTTTACTCAAAATATCACCATTTTCGTAGAAACTCAATAACTCGATTTAGCCCACCAAAATTCTTAAAACCAATATGGTTGGATTCCTCATCAAAAGTAATGAAATTTTCATTTAGGGACCAACTCAAATGTATTCTAAAACGTCTCATATTTAAGATCAAAGTTTTAAAATCCTCAAGCATGAGTGGGTTACACGCGCACGAGTGAGAGTTAGACCAGGTGCATGAAATATTCAACTGAGCATGTGAGGGGCGTCTCTAATTAGAAAAATCTATTTTTTTTTCAAAATTTTTATTTTTTAATTTTGAGAAAAATGGCATACTACATCACCCTGTTTAGATCCCAGGAAAGCATTTTCTCGCGAAAATAAGTTTTAAGTTTAAAAAGTAAGTTTTAATTTTACATATAATCCCATGGCTACTTTTTCAAGTATTTTAAAACACCCGCAAACTTTTTCCACACTTTCTTTAGTTCAAATAAAACCATTTTATCTTCTAGCACTAAAACCAAATCCAAATCGAAATGAAGAAAACCATTAATTTTAAAAAAAATTAAATTCATTTATTATACCCTCTTAGTTAATTTTACACTGAAACTTATTTCAATTTAATATCTTGTTGCATCACATAAACATTGTTTTGTGCCTAAATGACCTACTTAAACTCTCCATGATCTTATACTACCTAGCCAACCCCATGAATTAGAAACACAAATATCGAAATCCGAAAATTTCAAAATAGTTGATTTTAATTTTAATATTTGACAACTTGAGCTTTTGTCTTTAAAATGACTGATTATTATATCACTATGTGATAACTTTAAATTCATATTTCAACTACAAACTCTTTTGTGTAGTTCGTAGTTATTCCGTATATTGATTTTCTCGATATTTCAGTTATAACTAAAACCCGATAAACCACTATAACATACTACTTCAGTAAAGATAACTGAACTCTTTGTATCCCTTAGCTGCGGTATAGCCCTGCAACCTATTACAAGTAATTCCATATCAACCTGTAATTTATAAACTTATTAGTGAAACCCCAAGTAACATGCCTTATGATTTAGGGATTAGACCCCAGTATACCATGGTATTTCGAATTGGCATGTAGGACTCAGATGTTGAGTACCTAGTTTTCCATTTTCTACATACGTATGAGTGTCACTCTAGTTAAACATGTCAGGCTATTATTTCTTTTATTTCTCGATGATTTGGGATTGCCTGTCCAAATATATGTTATGCTTTGGATGATATTGTAATGGTATGTCTACGCATTTGAAGCCCCTATAACCGATAATTTATGGGTTATATTATTATAGTCTGAACGCTTATCTTGGTCACCTGGTCCACAACTTATCTGGTTACATTCCACTAATTTATTCATTTACATATCATTATACTCCAATACAGTATTGACAGTTATATGATATTTCAGTTTGTTTCTAGATTTTTGTCAATATGTAATACATATACTCTCTAACAACACATTTTCTAAAATACCTTCTATAAAAATATTATGTACTTGGCATGTTTGCTTAATTGTTTTCCTTCCAGATGGACGATGAACCTGAAGAAGATGAGATACATCTCGCACATTTGGATTTTTATTCTATATTACCTCGACAAATCTTTTCGGTTACATATGTATGGGTGGTAGAAGACAAAGATGGTAGTCCCCATTGGAATATCTACACCATAACTTATCATCTCTTATTATTCCTGAATGTTTTCTTATATATGGCATGTACGAATAATTATGCATTTTCGTTTATTTCAGACTCAGCTATGTAATAAGATGCTAGGCATATCCCTAATAAAAATAATTTAACTTTCTTTGCCTTTAATTTATTTATTATATTTATTTTGCTCTTTACTTATTATTAAAATATAGAATTCGCGGATGCGGCATTATTCCACTTCTTTAATCTCTTTTTCTAATGATTGACTATCATTTTTCATGTGAATGAAATTTTTATGATGTGAATGGAATTTGGCATGATATACAACTGTTGTCTCTGAGTTTACATTTTTTTCACCATTGGTTGATATTAAAATACAATACTTGGCTACTTTTACTTTCACCACTATGAGTAATATTATAAGCGAATTCCCCTTTTGATGTTATTGGGGGGTTTGAGGAGGCGAGACTCTTTATACACTCTCGTATTGTCAAGAGTGATTTATAATTTTATCCACCATAAGATGATGTTACAAAACCATAATTTTTTTATTTTCAAATTTGCCTTCACCACTAAAAGTGATGTTATGAGGGTGATCCCCCCTCTTGGAATTATTAGGAGGGTACGAGGAGCCGAGACTTCGCGTATACTCTAGTATCGTCGAGAGTGAGTTATAAATTAATCCACCATAACATGATGTTACACAACCATAATTTAATAATTTTCAATTTTTTCTTCACCACTATAAGTGATGTTATAAGGTTAATCCCTCATCTTGGCGTTGCTGGGAGAGTATGATGGGGACGAGATCCCTCGTAAACTCTCGTATCATTGAGAGAGTTATAAGCTTATTCGCTATAAAAATGATGTTCTTAGTTAGGTGTCATATAAGCTATGCAGGAATTGATGATAAAAAAAGAATAAGTACGATATAACACTTAGAAATTTTAATTTCCACTATAGGATAACTATTCGACATATCAATAAAATTGAGATAGAAGTACACTAAATCAAGTAAAATATTGGTCTTCTATACAAACGACACAAACAGGAACTATTGATAATGCATCTTTAAATGGTCGTAATTCCACGGATTTGAGAAGGGTTCACCCTTAAGATTTTTTAGTCTGAAAGTCCCTGGTATAACCAACACTGTTACTCTTTACGACCCATGCATGTTAGGATGTAACCTGTTAGGTTTTTGCCTAACCTTCTTCAAGACTAAATCTCCATTTGATATCAGCCTAGATTTCACCCATTTGTTATAGAAGCTTGCAGCTCTCGGTTGATAAGTCAACTGTCTAATTTCAGCATCCTCTCTGCTTTCTTCGATCGAATATAAATCCAACCCCTATCTTCCATGTTAGACGTTGGGTCATAAGTTTGGACTCTGTGACTTGTGAGTTTGATCTCCGTTTGAATAACTGCCTCGGACCCATAGGTTAACATAAATGGTGTCTCACCTGTCGATGTTTTTTCAATAGTCTTATACGCCCATAGGACCCTATGCAACTCCTCTATCCATTTTACCTTTGCATCTTCCAAGTTCTTCTTGATACCGTCAAGTATGGTCATATTGGTGACCTCGGTCTGACCAATGGCTTGTGGTTAACCAGGCATAGATAAGAACTATTTAATGTTTACATTGGTAAAATAGGCTTCCGGTGACTTATTTTTTAACTTCTTTCCACTGTCTTATATCATAGTATGGGGAAGGCTATATTGGCAAATGATGTTTCTCCGTATAAGCATAAACGTCTTTACTTCTGTGGTAGTTATCATTGCCTCGACTTCCATCCATTTTAAAAAATAGTTTATTATACCATTAGAAATCTGCAGTTTCATATCGCTCAAGGAAGAGGGCCGACTAAGCCTATTCCCCATATTGCAGATGGTCAAGGTACCATTATTGACAAGAGAGGCTGATGAGGTTGGTGAGGAATACTTACAAATCTTTAGAACTTGTGGCATTTCCATGCGTACTCTGCTGAGTCTTTTGCAAGTAACAGACAAAAATATCCCTGAGTGACGATCTGCGTAGCGAGAGAGTGGCCACTAATATAACTTATACAATACCCTTCATGAATGTCTCAGAGGACATATTCGATCTCTGAGTGGTGGACGAACTGGAGCTGTGGGAGTAGGAAGCTTCTTTTATAGAGAACATCGTCAATGATGGTGAACTTTGCTGCCCGATACCAAATTTCCTTCCTTTCTGAATTTGATTTTGGGAGCTTTCTGTCCATAATATATTTAATAATGGGGTCCATCCAAGACTCCCCAAGATTCAATTTGAGACAAAAATTAATGGAATCCTCATATTCTTTAATACTCAGCCTCTCCAGGATTTTAACAAGTATGGATCGCCTAATCTCAGTCCCAATTGCCGATGCCAATCTAAACAAAGCGTCAAATCGACTATTTTCCATCCTTAGAATTCAAATAACTTTGACTTCACTAAAATTTGTTAACATGTTTCTGACTCAAGCCAGGTACTTGGCCATTTTCTCCTTTTTAGCCTTATAGATACCCAAAATTTGATTGATAACTAACGGTGAATCTCTATGGGCTATCATCTGGTCAACATTCAAAGCTTTGGCGAGGGAAAGACTTGTCAGAAGCACCTTATACTCTGATTTATTATTTGATGCCTTGACGCTGAATCTTAAAGCATATTCAATGTTCATTCCATCTGGTGTCGATAATATCATCCCCTCTCCACTGCCACTTTCGCAAGATGAGTCATCTACATATAAGCTACAGAGGGGTCCCCTTTTTTAGAAGGGTCCTTCACGCAAGATATCACTTTCAAGTAAAAAAATCCTTCTCTCTAAGGTCATAATGAGCATTCTCGGACACTAGTTTTATTAGGACAACCATTGATGCTACTACCTCTTTATTGATCTTATTATCATTCTCGGCCCAGTTAAACTCGGTCATAAAATTAACCAATTCTTGCCCCTAAATCGCATTTCTATACTGATAGATAATGTCAAATTCAACTAGATCCACTGACTAATCCATTAACCTACCCAATTTCTTAGGTTTATGAAGACCTACCTCAATGGAGTGTCGGTGAGCACGACCATCGTATGTGCCTCGAAGTAAGGCTTTCTCTTTTTTAAGGCATGGATCAATGCATAGGCTAACTTTTCCATCTTGGAATAATTGACATCGGTCCATTAAAAGGCTTTATTATTGAAATATATTGGCTTTTGGACCCCCCTCATCATCTCGAATGATGGTCGCACAAATGGCCAATTTTTAAAAAGTACAAAAAAAACTTTTTCCCCTGAATGGGTCGAGATAGCAGCATTGGAGATCCTAAGTGCATTTTTAATTCCTAAAAATCTTTTTCACATTCCTCATCCAAGACGAAGACTTCCCTCGGTATCATAAAAAAGGGAAAACATTTTTTAGTTACCCGAGAGACAAAATGGTTAAGAGTCGCATCTCGTTCGGCCAGCCTCTGGATGTATTTTATTATTTTGGGTGTCTGCATATCAATCAAGGCTTTAATATTTGTGGGGTTTTCTTCCATACCCCTATGATTCATAATAAATCCTAAAAACTTTCCTGTGCCGACCCAAAAATGCACTTAAACGAATTCATCTACATTTTATATCTATCCATGGTGTCAAAGGTACGTTCATGGTCGACCACATAAGTTTTGGCCTTCAAGATCTTCGTTAGCATGTCATCTACATATACTTCTATATTCTTACCAATATGATCTTTGAACATCTTATTAACCAACCTCTAGCAGGTTGCTCATGCGTGATTCAAGCAGAAAGGCATTACTTTATAGCAGTGAGTTATTTTATCAGTGATAAAGGAAGTCTTCTCGGCATCGTCTTTATGCATGAAAATATGATTGTATCCAGAATATGCATCCATAAAACTCATAAGCACATGTCCAGTCGTGGCATCTATCATCTGATCAATTCGTTTTAGGGGAAGCTATCTTTTGGGCAAGCTTTGTTCAAATCTGTGAAGTTTACACATAATCTCCACTTTCCATTTTGTTTCGGCACGATGACAACATTGGAGAGCTAGTTAGGGTACTGGACCTCCCTAATGAAGTTTGTTGTCTTTAGGTTATTCACTTCATGTTGAATAACCACATATCATTCTCTAAAAAAAGGTTATCCACCTCTACTTGACCAGTTTAACATTTTCATTCATATTCAGCTAATTGCAGATAATTTTGTGGTCAATACACGACATATTTCCATGGATTCAAGAAAAAATACTTTGCCTTCTTCTAAATAGATTCACCAGCTCTTCCTTCACTACAAATTTCAAGGATGAACAAATTTAGACAGTTTTTTCTGACTCATCCTTGTTGAGGGCGATGGATTCTACCTCCTTGATTGGTTCACCCTTTTTAAGCTTCCTCCCGCCCCTTGGGTTGAGAGTGTTAGTGTTGTATGATATGGTCTTTCTTTTATGGGATTCTCTTTCCTCGGCTAATGTAAAGTATCACTCTGAGCTTCCACTTGGTCACCCTGTACATCCCTACTCCATAAGGAGTTAGGAATTTCATTATCTGGTGAACGATGGAGGGAACGACCACATATTCCTTAAGATCCACTCTACCCAAGATAATGTTGTAGGCCGAGAATACATGCTCATCCATTACAAAGAATCTCACTTTCTTAGCGAGGCACTTCAGCCAGCTATCCATGCAAACATCCATATTATATACCCCCCAGTGGGTGAACTTTCTCTTCGCTAAAACCAAGCAGTGATTGGTGATATGGTACAAGCCTCTTTTTACTCAGCTTCAGAACTTTAAAATAGTTTCAAAACATGATGTATGCCGAGTTTCCCCCATCGATGAGAATGCGAGACACGTGATAGCCATGAACTCGCATGCTAACGACTAAGGGATCATCATGCAGAGTCAATTATCCCTTAAAATCCAATCTTGAAAAACTAATAATCAGATTATCCATGTCTACCTTCATCAACTTGTCTGGCTTTGTCTTAGTCTCTACACAATTCACATCCATTCTCTTCGGCGTTGCTTTGTCTTCAATAATGTGAGACTTTATATTGTCTAGCTCAGTACCTCCACTTCTAAGCCTCTATAAATCATTTTCACATCAAAGGGGATCAAATGCAGTGCACCCTTTGCCTCCAAGATTTTTATCGGGAGGTCGTGGTTATCGTCCTCACTATCGTCAGAATCATCCTTATTTTTTATTTTCTTAAACATCCCTTCTCGACTTATTGTCCCTCCCTCGAATATCTCTCTTCTTTCTATTATCTTTTTCGTCATTCATGTCCACGTACTTCCTAAGCTTCCCCTGTTTCAGCAGCTTTTATATCTCATCTTTTAAGTCAAAGCTTTTATCGATTGTTTGACCATGGTCTTGATGAAACTCACACCACTTACTTTTATCCCTCTTATGAGGAGGAGATTTTATCTTTTTTGGCCACTTAAGTTCTCTATTGTTTTATATTTCATTCAAAATCAAGTCAAGGCTTAAGTCAATGGAGTATATTTGGTGAGCTTATCATCATTCGATCTCTTCCATTCCTCTTTGTCCTTACCTTAGCCTGATTTCCCATTTCCATATTCTTTTCTGTCTCCTCCCTTAGTCGTCATGGCCTCCTTCGCATTCATGATCCTCCTAGCAAAGGTGAGGAGTTTTGTCATGGCCTTTGGAGGATCTTCATAGACGTTCCACAAAAGTTATCCTTATTGTAAGCCACTGATGAGGTCTATCATTGCAATATTCTCATCACAGTCTCCCACCTCCAACGTTTCTTTGTTGAAATGAAAGATATACTCCCTCAAGGGTTTATTCTTCCCATTTTGACGTGTAAGAGATGAGTAATATGCTTCGATGGCTTCATCCTAAAGCGAAAGTTATCGATGAATTTCTCTACCAACTACTTAAAATTATCTATAAAGGCTCTCAGCAGGCCGATGTTCTAAACATGCGCGACTCCTGTGAGAGTGCTTGAGAAGGCTCGGCATCTCATCTCATTAGGCATTGAATAAATATCAGTTGTTGACTGATAAATCTCTATGTGGTATACATGATTTTTTCTCCCATCATACCTGGGTGTTACACTTGGGGGTTTGAACTTGGTTGGCGTAGGATAACTTATAATCCTAGGCACGAACGATGACCTTTCCATGTAACCTCGAAAACTCGAGTCTCGATTTTCAAATAAGTTCCCAATCTTGTCCTCCAATCTTTGAATGGAGTTATTCCATGGATTTTCCTTCTCCACCACGTTATCATCACCCCCTTTTATTATGACTACCACTAGAGTTGGGTCTCGATTGACAGTCCTATACTGACAGTTGAACTCTCACTAAACATATTTATCTTGACCTTGTCTTGGCCTTTTATCATCACGTCTTCCATTCCCTCTGGTTGCATCAATACTGTGAGAACAGGAGTACCTATCTCGTCCAATTTCATTTATAGGGCCGAGAAGATCAAAAGTTGATACTTGACTCAATCTGTCCACAAATAAGTCTCTCTTGGCTTCCAGGAGTGTGTTGAACGTTTTTTCCTGGTAACTTGGGGATGGTGTCCCTCTAGGATGAACGGTGTCTCTAGAAATCTCATACGGCTCCCAATATTACTTTTCATCATAACCTTGGTAATCTAGGTAGCCCTGGATTTGGTTTATAAGGCAGAGACACTTCGATTCAGCAACATCTCTCCGCATATGGTAATGTTATGCCTCCTTAATTGGGGCTAGGGTGGTCCCCGTTCCATTATGTCCACCACCTCTCTAGCTGTCGAAGTAATGATCTCCCTCATTGGGTCGCAAAGACCCCTCCCCAATACACTTTAGCTAAAGACCATGAATTGTTATTGTATCATCTATTAGATAGCAACCAAGGACTTCCATGTTGCTTCCACCTCAGCCATTTCTGACTAGGGAGGTGGCATACTAGAGCTTCCACTGGCATTTCCATGTGGATCTAAATCCATTTCAGGCGAGATTCTCCCAAAAGTGGAGAAACAGAAGTTAAAGTAACTGAAAATAGTAATGAGTTTACTCAAGAAAATCTTGAAAAATGCCACCTAAGCTCTTTCAATGGTTATTCAACTCCAGTAATGGTAGACCTAGATCACCACCAGAGGCAAAGAGAGAATGTCCAAGTGAAGAAGAAGATGAGATATTCTCTTTCCACAAACGGCACCAAAAATGTTGATACAGTAAATCACCACTTCAAACAAGCAAACAACTCCAGTTTCTAGCTCTATTAATAATGGTGAGATTACGGCAGCATTATAAGAAAAATATGTAACTAAAATAAGGGATGAGAGATAAAGGAAGACATAAGCATATAAGTGTTTCGGAATTAACCTACGTCCACTGTGAAAACAAGTATAGATCTCACTATAGACTATTGCTAAAAAGCATCTCTAACTGTATAATTGAATAGACTTTCAGTATGGTTTCTATTTTTCGATCCCTTTTGAGGATGACAAAGTATCATTTTATAAGGTTGGGGTTGCGGAGTGGCACCCCCAAGCATGCACGAGGTGTGCACGAGATGAACGATCAAATGATAGGATGTCACTAATCTCCTGCATGTGTATGTCATGATGAAAGAATACTCTCCTCACATTGGGGCGTTGATCTTCTATAATGATTTTTTCCACGTATCTTCATGATATCCAGGTCACATTTTCTATGCAAGATGTTGATGTCGGCTCTGGAAGGTCTCGGCTAGCCAAGACCAATGAAGTGTTTTTCTTGGTGGTGATGCGAGAGTGACCCCTGTTCTACAAATGATGTGATTGGTCTCGGCCTAAAGGTATTGTACGAGGCTGACACGTAGTAGAACCGAGACTTAGAAGAACTGTGGTATATGTATAATAAGCCTTCATGAACAGTCGTAAATGATCTCTTGACCGACTCTCGGCCTCCAAGACTATTTGTCATAGGCCACTGAGATGTGGGCCCATATATGGATGAGTCTAAATTTCACTGAGAAAGGTCATGATGCCAGGTTATGTCTCATTCAGACGAGATCATACTTATGTATATCAGTGCCGCATGACGTGATTGTACCTCTTTTCGAGCATTTTTGTCATTAAATTATGTTTTCACCCACTAACACCCTGTTTTTAAGTTTAGTCCTTGGTTTTCTAAATTTTCTACCAAAATTCTCAATCCATAAATCACATGACTACAATGATTGTTTTTATTAGTTAATTTAGTGTCGTGTCATGTAATCGTGCCTTTTTTTTTGGATAATTTTGATATTAAATAATGTTTTCACCCCCTAATGCCCTATTTCTACCTTTATCCGTATATTTTTTTATTTTTTAACCAAAATCTCAACTCGTGAAGTACACGAATACACCGGCTATTTCTATAAGTTATTTTAGTGTCGTGTGAGATGATCATGTCTTTTTTAGGTAGTTTTGTTATTAAATTATGTTTTCACACACAAATGGCCTATTTTCAAGTTTAAGCCCTAATTTTTTGAATCTTCTACCAAATTCTCAACCCCTAAAGTACATAATTGTACTGGATATTTCTATAGGTTAGTTTAGTGTCGTGTAATGTGATTATGCCTCTTTTTAGGTAGTTTTGTTCTTAAATAATACTTTCACCCACTAACATCCTATTTTAAAGCTTAAGCCTTGTTTTTTTGAATTTTCTATCAAATTATTAATCGGTGAACTACATGATTGCAATGATTCTTTCAGCAAGTTAGTTGAGTGTTGTGTGATGAATTCATGCCTTTTTTGGGTAGTTTTATTATTAAATTATGTTTGCACCCCCTAACGACTTATTTTCAATCTTAAACATTTGTTTTTTAAATATTCTATTAATTTTTCAACCCATGAAGTACACGACTTCACCTGTTATTTTTTCAAGTTATCTTACTACCGTGTCATATGATTATGACTCTTTTCAAGCAGTTTTGTTATTAAAATTATATTTTCATCCACAAACGCCTAATTTTAAAGCTTGATCCTTCTTTCCTCAAATTTTTACCAAAGTCCGAACCCATGAAGTACATAACTGGAGTGGTTATTTTTACAATTTAGTTTAGTGTCGTGGGATGTGATCGTGCCTCTTTTTGGGTGGTTTTATTGTTAAACTATGTTTTCCCCCCTAATTCCCTGTTTTCAGTTATAAGCCTTGACTTTTTTTTAATATTTTATCAAAATATGAACCCATGAAGTACACTACTGCACCAGTTGTTTTTACCACTTATTTTAGTGTCGTATGAGGTGATCGTGCCTCTTTTCGGACAGTTTTATTTTTAAATCATGTTTTCAACCCCCACCCAATGCACTATCTTCAAGCTTAAGCCTATATTTTTTCAATCTTCTATCGAATTCTGAACACATCAAGTGCAAAATTTCAATGATCATTTTTACTAGTTAGTTTAGTGTCTTGTGATGTGATCGTGCCTTTTTTAAATAGTTTCCTATTTAAATTACATTTTCACCCCTAATGCCCTATTTTCAAGCTTATGCCTTCGTTTGTTGAATTTCCTATAAAATTCTCAACCCGTGAAGTGCACGACTGAATCGGTTATTTCAACCAATTATTTTAGTGTCATGTGACATGATTGTACCTCTTTTAGGACAAGTTTGTTATTAGAATTTTCACCTCTAAATACTATATTTTCAAGTTTTATCCCTGTTTTTTTTCCTACCAAATTCTCACTCCATGGAGTACATGACTGCACCACTTGTTTCTATAAATTAGTTTAGTGTCATGTGACGTGATCGTGTATCTTTTTGAATAGTTTTGTTATTCAATTATATTTTCACCCCTAACACCCTATTTTTAAACTTAACCCCTCATTGTTTCAATTCTTTACAAAATTGTAAACCGGTGAAGTACCCAATGGTACTGGTTTTTCTATGAGTTAGTTTATTTACGTGTGATGTGATCTTGCCTCTTTTGGACAGTTTTGTAATTAAATTACAATTTCATCCCTAATGCCCTATTTCCAAGCTTAGGCCTCAGTATTTTTAATTTTCTACCAAATTATCAATTCGTTAAGTACGAGAATACAATGGTTATTTATACAAGATGTACGTGATCATACCTTTTTTGGGTAATTTTGTTATTAAATTATGTTTTCACCCACAAAGACCTATTTCAAGTTTAAGGCTTCATTTTTTGACTCATCTGCCAAATTCTCAACCCGTGAAGTACACGACTACACGAGTTATTTCTATAAATTAGTTTAGGGTTGTGTAACGTGATCGTGCCTCTTTTTGGGTTGTTTTGTTGTTAAATTATATTTTCACTCCCTAAGGTCCTATTTTCAAACTTAAGGATTTTTTTTAATTTTCTACCAAATTCTTAATCCGTGAACTTCAAAACTACATCGATTGTTTCAACAAGTTGCTTTAGTGTCGTGTGATGTCACCGTCCCTCTTTTTGGGTTGTTTTGTTATTAACTTATGTTTTCACCCCCCCCCCCCCCCCCCCAACACCATATTTTCAATCTTAAGCATTTGTTTTTCAAAATTTCCACCATATTTTCAACCTGTTAAGTACAAGACTTTACCTACTATTTTTTTTAGTTATTTGTGTTCCATGTGACATTATCGTGCCTTTTTTCGAGCACTTTTCTTGCTAAAATCATTCCCCCCCCCCCCCCCCCCCTAGATGCCCATTTTTAAGCTTGAGCCTTATTTTTCTAAAATTTTCTACCAAATTCTCAACCCGTGAAATACACGCATGTACTGTTTGTTTCTAAAATTTATTTTAGTGATGTGTGGTGTTATCGTGCCTCTTTTTGGGCAATTTTATTGTTAAATTATGTCTTCACCTCCTAAAGAAGTTTCCCCGAGTTTAGAATGCAACCAATTTAAAGAAGTTTTACTTTTAGCTTTTTATTTTAAAACAACTTTTTCATTTATTTCAAATTTAAAGTTTCTTTAAGAAGTTATATAAACTTCTTACAATTATTCTTTATTTCAAATCGCAGGCAAATGAGTACTTAATAAAGAAGTCCAATTATTTGAATAAATTATCTTTAACATATTACTTATTTCTGTGATAAATCTCTCCTCTAAAACATTTCTTCTTTTAAGACTAGCTAGTTAAGCCACCAAAAATTAACTCTGGATATAGGTTTGCCAACACAAAAAAATTTGGTGAATAACAAAACATGAACAATAGCTTACAGTCGATGAAAGGCCTACTGGGAAAACATAGGCACCTATGACCAACTAGGTCATAAAAATCCTCGCTAGGGAATGAGATCACAAATAGCTATAATTTTACTTTTCTCATTCTAGGCCGAATGTTAGATGTGATTAAATCACCTAAAAGGTAATACCATAGGACCACACATTATATAAGGAAGAAGGTGTAACACCCCGTATTTTTCATGCATTAAACATGTAATTAATTCGGGAATTGAAAATTACTTGTGAATCGTAATTTTAATTGAATTAATTAGGGAAATTTTATTTAAATATTAATCGGGGAGTAAATGGTTAATATTTACGGGAATTTATTTAATAAGTGAATAGTAATTATTTATTTAAGTCATTTCGAGTATTGATGACAGGGTATGCACTTATCTCAACCGGGAGTCGGTATAGACTAAAGGGGTGCGGGGATAAGTATTTTTATAAATTAATTCGGATGCCAATTCTGAGTGTACGGTTGAGTCCGGATGGGCCGGGATAGTCGAAAAAGTATACCCGGGGATAGTAAACGGGTCACGGGGCGTTTTTAGACATAGCCGGGCCCACACGGGGGCATTTGGGTCACTTGGGCTTGGCCCATTAGGCAAAAAACGGAATTTAGGTAAATTAAGGAATTAGAAGGAATACGAAAATGGCTGATAAAGTTTTAGAAAAAGGCTAAGTGTATTAAGGAACCCTAATAGCAGTTAAAGGCAGTTTTGGGATCACTAGAGAGCCAACAAGGACCATCTTCAACCTTGGAATTCTTCTCCGAATCAGACACTACGAAACCTAAGGCAAGTGGATAACTTGCAATAGTATTGAATCTATATTTCAATTCATATTCATGTGATGTGTTTGATCAAAATTCGTTTTGGGTGTTCATGGCATAAACATGAGGTTTTGAAAATAATAATCTGATTTATCAATTTGAATGAGAATTTTTGTAGAAATATGATATTATGAATTGATACGAATCTGGTAGGATGAAATCTGGATATTTAGAAACGAATTTGGTGAAGGAATTTGGGATGTCAATGGGTAAGGAATTTAAGATGAATAATTTCCCAAATTCAGAAATTGTAGTTAATGGACGAATTGATAACGTTGGAGGACGTTCTGGAGGTCCCTAATAAGGTTCCTAACTTGTATTATTGTTAAAAAGGTTTGAGATTGCTGATAGAAAGAGTTAGGGTTTTATGAAACTCGTCCATAGCAGAATTTGTCTTCACGAAGAAGACGAAGACCTGTTCGATCGATCGATCGAAGGTCTGGGGTCGATCGATCGAAGGTTGGCAGATTTTGACAGTTCGCCCAGTTTTCTTTTATATGAAGAAAATTTAATTTAATCTTTTTCCATGAATTAATTTGGTGAGAAATTTATACATGGGTTTTAAATCTAATTAATGGTGAATAAAATTAATTAGAATTTGGAGACGACTTAGTGTGACATCATAATTTAAATTTGTTGGGTTTTGGAGGAATTAGGTGTGATACACTAAGGTTGAATTTTTGGGAAGGGTTCGAAAGGATTAAATATAGTTAGAGAACAAGTCTGGGGATAATGGTTGAGGAATACCGAGAGATAAATATTATTTAGGTAAAGGCTAAATAATTTGGGGGTTGGGAATTTAGACTCAGGGGAGGTTGATTCGGACTACGAGAGTAAGTCCAATTTTATGGTGGGGGCGACACCAAAGGTGACTTAATTAATTAATGTGCGAATTAATTAATGATTAGAGTTGGACCATAAACTCTTAATAAATTAAATAGGCTTATGTTACGGATTGTGTACATGGTGTAGCCGGGACATTTTATATTTATATATATGTACGGGGTGTGACAGTATATATATATATATATATATATATATATATATATAGCGTGTGTGCATTAATATCAGTGATTGAATATTATTAGTATATACTCTAGTGCTATAGGGGGAGGTTGCGCGTAGTGGATGAATCCCCTAGCTTGAGGAGTAGGGCGAGTATAATCCCAGGTCATAGCGTCCGTTATATGGGTGAGGAGCATCTCACTTTCAGGGAAGGAATATGACCGCCTCCAAATTCGTATGTTAAACGAAGTTAGTGAGCGTATCTAACTTGGATAACTGGTTATGTGAATACACCTAGTGGGATAGCACTTGGGGAAAACTTATATTTTGTGAGTATTGTTACTCGGTCGGAAATTTGTATTAAATGTTATTTCAGTATGTTCGTGAATGCGGTAATATGATTAAATATATAATTAGGTAAATAATTATATATGAGATGATTAATACATAGTGTAAAATGTATTACGTGCATAACAGGTGTGAATACTGTATGAAAATAAAAGGGTAATGATTTAATTAAGTTGTCGTTTATAATAACTTAAAAAAAATCATGAATCAAAGTATACTCGGTTAGGGTAGGTAAATTTCAAGGGTTAAAATAAGTATTGGGTTAGGAGCGTAGAACCTAGTACATTAAATAAAAGGGTTAATAGTGCACCTTAGAGGAGGGGTAAGGAAATCCTCAAGAGAGTGCGGCACTAACTAAAATATGAAGAGCGTGCATGTTTATTTATTACTGCAAGTTAATCATCCGTTAAATATTTTCAAATGTTTTTGGGTACTAACCCTTGCTATAAAAAAATTTAAAAACCTTTTAGGTGTTGAACCACAAGGGCTCCAGGCTTGACTCTATTCCAGGTATCCGTTGCTGCAGCACCTGTGGATGTTGCGGGTCTTTGATAGACGCCTCCTTCTTTCATTCGTGTAGAGACTCTCTAGTAGTTATCTGAGCTTGTCGCTCACAGTTCATTTATCAGTATCACACTTGTTGAGATTTTCTTATTATCTTTATTTGTATTGGATAATTGGACCGATGGTTTATTCGGTTAGGTATCTTAATTGTGGATGGTTATTTTAGTTAACTGTGAATGTGTTCTATTTTTATTCCGCGTGAGTTTTTATTTAATTAATTGAAAGATAAAAATTGGCACCAGTCTACTTTTCTCACTTAGGGGGTTAGTAATTAAAAAGACGACGGTGATGCTAAGAATGGACCAACTGAGAAACCTTTTCTAACTCGATTTAGGACTGATCACCCGGGATTAATTAGACGGGGTGTCACTGATGTAACAACCCGAATTTTTTAAATGTGAATTTTTAAATTAATTTTGGAAATCGGAGAAAAAAGAAATTTTGGATTTTATAAATTTGATAATTTAAAGTGTTGGTTTTTATATTTGAAAAATAAATTTTCAAACGGAATTGGAATCGAAATTAAAATGGAATTTTAATTGAATTTTTATTATTTAGAAGAGTCCTCAAAATATAAAACTCTCTAAGAGTCCTCAAAACATAAAACTTTCTAAATAAAAATAATATTTTTTAGAAATTCGACCGTCCGATCAAGCTAAATTTTTGTCAGCAGTCCTGTGTCGCCGTTCGCTACAACATACTAAAATTTCAAGCGATTTTAATGGTCGATCGTTCGTAATATTTTTTCGAGTATTTGTATTTGATTAGGACTCTAATTCCTTTTGGTATATAAACATAAAGTGACGAGTTTAGATCTTTTAAAACACATTTTAGCCTTCTCAAAAATCAAAATCCTCTCATCTTCTTCATCTTCTTCAACCTCAAAACCCTAGACCCATTCTACATAACTTTCAACTCAAGTTTTGTCAAGATTAACCAGATTTTCTCAAGACGCGTCAAGAACGAATCTTTGTCAAATTTTTTAGAGGAATAAACATTCAAGATCATATTTCTAAACCAACTTTTATTCAGGCATGTTGACCTTATTCTTTTCCTTTAGTGTTATGTGTCTTGATTGTAGCCTCCATTAAACTCATGTTTTCTAAAATTAGATATGAATATAAAGATTGAAGAGATAAATTTCGGGGCTATTTTACATGAAAAAAATTAATGATACCGAATACTTATAACTGTGTATTCTTTGGGTTGTGTCGGTGTAGTAGATTTTGTTATGGGCATGTGCATGTAGAGGAGCCCTTTTTAAAGTAAAATTTGATATTTCATGTGAAAACCCTAGTTTAATTTAATTTCTTATGTTGGAAAGTAAGGCTCATGATAGGACTTGCTTGTAGCTATTGATACGACGCAAATATTGCGTATTTCACCCGTTAACCTACGCGTTATTAGCCCCCTCGGGTATCTTAATCCCTATATTTATGCTCGTTAACCAGACAACCTCGGATTTCTATGTTAACATGTTTTGCAGGGGTTAATTGAGCTTTTGTAGGTATTTGGATGCTTAGTGTGAAGTTCGGACGCATTCCGGCGAAGTTCCGTACACAACCGCACGCGCAAGGGCATTTTAGTCTTTTCACAGCATGGGTACATGGCCCGACATCTCACGGAAGTTGTAACCCTCCTCGCTAGCTTCGCGTGGCCATGAACGGTGCGCGATTCCAATTCATAACGAAGAAGTTACAGCGATTTCGGCGGAGGAAAAATAAGAAAGCAAAAGAGGAGAAGGAGAAGAGAAGAAGAGGAATGCAGTAGGCTGCTGCATTCTGCCCTGCTTGATCGATCGATCGACCCATTTGGTCGATCGATCGACCTTTCTGATTTGCCGAATTTTTGCCTATGTCGATCGATCGACCAAAAGGGTCGATCGATCGATGCTCTGTTTTTTGCAGATATTTTGCCTTCTTTTCTTTCTTCTTTATTTTTATTCCAACTTACTATATAAGCCAATTTTGTTGTAATAAGACCATATATCAGTAGAGGAACGTTTTTAGGTTAGTTTAGTTAGGGTTTTGTGGGATTTGCTTGGTTCTTCTCCAATTCCTCTTGGTTTGACACCCCATGTGGATTGTATGTTGACTATTCATCTTCCCTCTCCATTAATATAGTTGTATTTCATTATTTCCTTGCTTTATAGATAATTTCCATGCTTTCTAATTAGGTTTCTTGCTTTATTTCTTGCTTTCTTAGTTTAAGTAGTTTAATTTAGTTTAATTCGTTATGCGTCCCTAGATAAATAGGGTCGGGATTGCATTTCCGCCATTTTCGGGTTCGGACCTCGAAAGTTAAGGTTTCGTGTAAAATCGCATTTAATTGAAACCTCGTGTATTAAAGTCGGATTATTGTGCGTTTAACTTTCTTTGTCACGCAGCGTTAGTGTTTATAGCGATTATCCGAATTTAATCCGCGTGTGACCATTTTCCGTTAAATGTTTAATCTCGCAACTTTGGCTTAAATTCCTTATTGCGTGATGTTTATGCTTAATTGAAAATGCTCGATTAAATGTTTTCGAACCAAAATTCTAATTAGTAGTTGTTTATCCCGTGAATGTGTAGAATGCGATCCCGATCCTCGCTTTCCTTTAATTTAGCGTTAACTTATTCTTTTCTTTTGTCACCATTTCCAACTTATCATCTTTTACACTTTTATTCCTGATTAACATCTAAAATTTAATCACTCCCTGTGGATTTACGATACCCGACTTACCGCTGTGCTTGCTTGTCAAGTGTAGTACTAGCTTAGGTTTTCTTTGTATCGCGGCGGAAAAACACACGACGATTGTGTCCTCACACGAACACACTTTTTCCGCCCGGTCACAAAATGGCGCCGTTGCCGGGGAGTGTGTTTTAGATTGTAATTGTTTTATTATTTCGTAATATTTCTTTCATTCATATTTGTATTCTTTATTTTATCCTTTCCTTTTGACTTGTGCTAGATTGTTTCGAGAAATTTAAATCTCGGTGCTTGTCGCTTTTATTGAATTGCCTATTTTTGAAAAGTCTCACCATAACTCTCTAGATAATTTTAATTGTTATGCTAATAGTTCTCAAGGTTATACTCCCAAGACTATGCGTGAATGCCTACGAATTCTTGAGTATGAGCGTCTTGCACGTGAAAGTCAAGAATTTTCAAGCATTCCCCCATTGCCTTTGGAGGAAACTTTGCGTGGTGGGAATAAGGAATGGAATGATGAAGTTGAGATTTATGATGCTTGGACAAATAAAAAAAAATGTCCAACTCGATGAGATTATTTCTTCTTCACAAAATCGGGTTGAGGTTGAAACTTGCTTTTCACTTCCACCCATTTTTTAGGATGAAATAATTGAGAGTGATCCAAGCACTCTCGATTTACAATCTCTTTTAAATACTTCCAAGTCTTTTGAGGTTGTGTGTCCTTCCTTTCCTTTGCTCACTACTATTCCCGAACAATTTAATTTATCGCAAGAATCGGTTGAAAGTCGTGAGGACTTTGACCCGATTCTTGAACGAGAATGTTATTTTGAGATGCTTCATCTCATGGGCTTTTCACTTGCACTTGCCCCACCTCCCCTTCCAATTGAAGAATCTTGGGGATGTGATTTTTATTTTTCTGAGACTAATGTAGTCTTGTCCCCCATATTATCCGAATCCCCCATCGTCCCTCAAAAATGTCAAATTGACGATGGTTTATTTCTTTCGCCTTACACATGCCTTCCGTTGTTCAAACGGAATTCATATCTTTCGGGAGGCATGTTCTCTTTGGAGGGTCCACCGTTGATCTTTCAAAGTCAAATCCCTTTTTGGGTGGACCCTCAACTATTTAGACTTCTAGTGTATAGTTAGTGTGAAGCCTAAATAGTAGGTTGTAAATAGTTAGCTTTTTAATTTTCTTTATTTCCTATTTTTCTTTCCTTTTAATTTAGTCTAATGTAATTAGTTAACTTTTTGTTATTTGTTTTTGCTATGCTCGGTACTAACTTGTTTTGTAGATTCCTTTGGACTCGCGCTTATGGAGATCGCTCCAATTTTGGGTAATATCGTTCTTTCCTCTCTTTGTGTTGTGTTCTTAATGCGCATTGAGGACAATGCAACATTTAAGTTAGGGGGTGTAGGATATTCTATCCATTTCATGTGTAGTCCATGAATTTGCTTACTTGTTAGTTACTAAGTATGCCTTTTTGTGAAAAATTTGAAAATTTTCAAAAATATTTTCTTTCTTTTTTCTCCTTTGTTGGGCATTTTGCCTTGTTTCCAATGATAAATTTCAATAATTGCCCGATCCAATAGACAACTCAATGATGCATGTTCTCGATTTTAGAAGTTATTAGACTTTAGTCCTCAAATCATTGATATTGTGAATAACTTCATGAATTAAACTTTATCCCATGAGCATATGCACTTTCCTTGTTATATTGATTTGGTTTAAGATTTTTATAACTCGGTAATCTTTTGTTGCATTGTATATACTTACACCGAGTAAGCTTTGTACCTTTCGTCGTTTGTGAGTGTTATACACTATTCTTTTCTCATTAAAAGCGTTGAATTCGTTGGTAATCTCACTATTCTTTCATTTGACCGTTCATTAATTGAGTTCATACTTGAAATGTGTTACTTGATCATGATTTTCATATATTGTTTTGACTCGAGAATTGCTTAAACTTTGTGAAATGATCATAGGCCCTCTTTGTTATATCACCCATATTAGCCTTGACCTCACCCTTATATGCTTTCCCTAGGCAACCCCTTTGTGCAAAATACTAGCCTTTCGTTTCATTACCCAAAATCCCATAACCAACTCCAAATTGGAGTTTTAAGCCATACATACACCTTACATACCTTTGTTTGGAATGTTACTTGGGATTGAATGTTGTTATTGTGATGTCGGTTGCAATTTTAGGCATATGAGAGTTTGATAAGCAAAGAAAGAAAGTAGTGAAAAAGTGAAGAAAAAGAGAAAGTAAAAAGCAAAAGAAAACAAAAAAGAAAACATGAGAAAAAGAAGAAAAGAAAAGAAAGAGAAAGTTGTAAATGTTGTATATAGTTCAATAATCTTTGATTACTCTCCCCGATGATATATCTAATGCCGTTTTGGAACTTGTTTTTCCAATTTTGTTATTGCACGCATTCTCCCATTATCCCGAGTTTTCATCCCGAACACTTTGAATCCGTACATACATTCCTTCGTTTCGCACCGTAGCCATACCTACATCATAACCCTATTAAAGTCCTATGTGATCTTAGGTTGATGTAATTCAAAAGTCATAATAGTTGTGATAATCTGTGAAAATGCATTTCCCCTCTTTTAGTGTACGGTATCCTTTCATTGAGATTACAGTTTTTCAGTTTATATATAGCGTTCTTCATTTGTGACATGTGTGCGGACTAGTTTCCATTTACATTTACTCTTTAGCCCGCATGTTCCGTGTGTTACCTCCCTGTTTTGAGTGAATTTGCTTGATGAGCGTAATGCCCGTGAGGATTGAATATATGCTTGCTTTAATGTATATCCGGTTTATATAAGTTTTCACCAAATCACACTATGCATGTGCTTTTTCTCCCCCTCCCACTTTTAAAGTTTCAATTCTATGAGGTGCATTCAACATGTTAATAACGACGGACTTTTGTTTGAATTCGTTCAATATGCTAATAACATGTTTGAAATCTTTTTCGTTGTTGTTGAGTTTGTCGCATGTTGGGTTGGGCATATTTTGAGGAAACCATGTGATGTTTGTGGGTACCATCTCTGAAAACCCTCACGAGACAACACTCGTCCACTAGGGTAACCTAGGGGTTTAACGGCTTATTGCATATGCTAAATGCAATCGAATCGCCCGCGAAAGTGTCCTTATCTTTTTATTGCTTTTATACCATACTTTTGTACTTTCTCCTGCTTTTGGTTTGCTTGTAGTTCTTGTTGTTTCCTATTTCATTGCTAGGGACTAGCAATGTGTAAGTTAGGGGGTGTGATACGACGCAAATATTGCGTATTTCACCCGTTAACCTACGCGTTATTAGCCTCCTCGGGTATCTTAATCCCTATATTTATGCTCGTTAACCAGACAACCTCGGATTTCTATGTTAACATGTTTTGCAGGGGTTAATTGAGCTTTTGTAGGTATTTGGATGCTTAGTGTGAAGTTCGGACGCATTCCGGCGAAGTTCCGTACACAACCGCACGCGCAAGGAAATTTTAGTCTTTTCACAGCTTGGGTACCTGGCTCGACATCTCACGGAAGTTGTAGCCCTCCTCGCTAGCTTCGTGTGACCATGAACGGTGCGCGATTCCGATTCATAACGAAGAAGTTACGGCGATTTTGGCGGAGGAAAAATAAGAAAGCAAAAGAGGAGAAGGAGAAGAGAAGAAGAGGAATGCAGTAGGCTGCTGCATTCTGCCCTGCTTGATCGATCGATCGACCCATTTGGTCGATCGATCGACCTTTCTGATTTGACAAATTTTTTCCTAGGTCGATCGATCGACCAAAGGGGTCGATCGATCGATGCTCTGTTTTTTGCAGATATTTTACCTTCTTTTCTTTCTTCTTTATTTTTATTCCAACTTACTATATAAGCCAATTTTGTTGTAATAAGACCATATATCAGTAAAGGAACGTTTTTAGGTTAGTTTAGTTAGGGTTTTGTGGGATTTGCTTGGTTCTTCTCCAATTCCTCTTGGTTTGACACCCCATGTGGATTGTATGTTGACTATTCATCTTCCATCTCCATTAATATAGTTGTATTTCATTATTTCCTTGCTTTCTAGATAATTTCCATGCTTTCTAATTAGGTTTTCTTGCTTTATTTCTTGCTTTCTTAGTTTAAGTAGTTTAATTTAGTTTAATTCGTTATGCGTCCTAACATAAATAGGGTCGGGATTGCATTTCCGCCATTTTCGGGTTCGGACCTCGAAAGTTAGGGTTTCGTGTAAAATCGCATTTAATTGAAACCTCGCGTATTAAAGTCGGATTATTATGCGTTTAACTTTCTTTGTCATGCAACGTTAGTGTTTATAGCGATTATCCGAATTTAATCCGCGTGTGACCATTTTCCGTTAAATGTTTAATCTCGCAACTTTGGCTTAAATTCCTTATTGCGTGATGTTTATGCTTAATTGAAAATGCTCGATTAAATGTTTTCAAACCGAAATTCTAATTAGTAGTTGTTTAGCCCGTGAATGTGTAGAATGCGATCCTGATCCTCGCTTTCCTTTAATTTAGCGTTAACTTATTCTTTTATTTTGTCAGCATTTCCAACCTATCATCTTTTGCACTTTTATTCCGGAAGTAGTTAAACAATTAACATCTAAAATTTAATCACTCCCTGTGGATTTACGATACCCGACTTACCGTTGTGCTTGCTTGTCAAGTGTAGTAGTAGCTTAGGTTTTCTTTGTATCGCAGCGGCGAAACACACGACGATTGTGTCCTCACACGAACACACTTTTTCCGCCTGGTCAGCTATTATTCTGAAAATCATAATATTTAGGTGTCTTTGATTTTCACTTTTTAAATTAAATTATTTAAATGGGAATTTAATGTTGTTATAATTTGGAATTGTGTTACTCTATGGAAATATGATAATTTTTTGGGAAGATTGGGTATGGTAGATAATTGGTTTTCACCCTTGTTATAGTACACTTGTTAGGTATGGGACTAGCAAGTGGGCCTTAATTACGATTTATGCTAATTAGGTATGGAACTAGTTAGTGTAAGTCTATGCGGGTTATATAATTTGGGGTGGTGGCTGATTTTCTATATTATACCTTTGTTGTGATAGCCTAGGATTGATATCTAGGTGGAGTCAAATTTTGTAATCATTCTTTGCTTAGGATAGAACGATATTGTGTTTTGGGAACCCTTAGTTGGGACTAAACGTTATTTTGAGAATTTTCACATCGCTTTTAAGGGTGGGGGAAATTAATGTGATTTATGAAAACAAGGAATGTAGAATTTAATATCGCAGGACTAAAACGGATATTAAAAATTTATTGGTGACATAATGTGTCTAGGGCCGACAGGTTGAACGAGTCAGAGGACGAGTTATGTCATGTCGTGTGTGTAACCTTGTCATATCGCGAGGGTCGCAGGATAAAAACGGACCAGACGACGGACTTGACAAGGGGACGGGTGCGTGCGTGGAACCTTGTCATATCGCGAGGATCGTAGGATAAAAACGGATCAGACGGCGGACTTTACAAGGGAACGGGTATTGGTAATATTCTTCACGGTTAAATTAAATAAAAGTTAACATTGTTGGGAAGGTGGGTTAATTAAAATTATATTGCTGTGGCTTTTATGAAAACGTGGAATGTAATTGTGAATTTATTTATGGTGATTAATAATCTCGAAATTAAAAGATTATATTGTTATAGTCGACATATATAGCACTATTGTCTAGGTTCAAGGACCCTATTTGAGGAGAGTAGCCAGTTTACATGCTCGGGGCTTTGGCTCTGACACATGCGTTGACTAATCTTTTTCAGGATTTTTGGGAGTTGCTGCATAGGATTCATTGGAGATCTTTTGGAGGTGCAACTGGATTTATGTTACTGCTTTAGTAGTTTGATTTTCTCTTTCCATTCAGTCGTTTTATTTATGAGACTATTTTGGAGTTATTGGGCCTTTTTGGTTCCAAAGTTGTTTTAAGTTTCAGTTGGATTGATTTATTTCATTATTAAGATGTTGGGAGATTATGTGATGGATTTAATCGCATTTTGGAGCTTTATCGGTTGAATGTCATTTCATATTTGGGTTTAATTAAAATAAATTATATTGTGGATTAAAATTTGATGTCTCATATATGTCACATGCTAAGGATGGTATTTTATTTACTCACGCCCGGCTTAGTTTTGGTGGCGGCCGACGCCAGAAATAGGCGGGGTGTGACAGATGGTATCAGAGCATGGTCTTAGGTCTCGTAGGTTATGAGTCCGTTTAACTTCCACATTTCTGATCTTTGATTCCCTTTGATGATTCGTACTTCTTAAGGTAGAGGGTCTAGCATACATGTTAGATGTGTTTCTTGGAGATGTGAAGTTTTGAGTTAAGGACGTTGTAGACATTGAGTTTAGAATTAGTAAGCTTGATGTGGGGATCCTTAGAATGGATTTTGGAGACGATAATTATTTTGGAGATTTTAGTACAGATGTTAGGTACCGTATGTATCGATTTTTGATGTTGAGATTTAATTTGAGGAAGTTAGAATTTTAATGACTTTCGGATATAGGATCGAGTGGGGATTTTTGAGAGCATGTGGTACGCCATTATTTTCATAGTTATGTGTATGTATATAGGCAATATATATTATTTTGTTGCTCGTGGGGTAGGTGCGCGTAGAATTGGGTGTATGGGCGCCCAATTATAGCATTCTACGGGTAGGCATATGTGAGCCTTATTTTCTTTTTTGCGAGATTTAAGTGTTTATGTGTATGCTTCATTTAATGTCGAGGACGAAATTCTTTGCTAGTGGGGAAGTATGTAACAACTCAGATTTTTTAAATGGGAATTTTTAAATTAATTTTGGAAATCGGAGAAAAATGAAATTTTGGATTTTATAAATTTTATAATTTAAAGTGTTGGTTTTTATATTTGACAAAATAAATTTTCAAACGGAATTGGAATCGGAATTAAAATAGAGTTTTAATTGAATTTTTATTATTTAGAAGAGTCCTCAAAATATAAAACTCTCTAAGAGTCCTCAAAACATAAAACTTTCTAGTAAAAATAATATTTTTAGAAATTCGACCGTCCGATCAAGCTGAATTTTTGTCAGCAGTCCTGTGTCGCCGTTCACTACAATATAAATTTCAAGCGATTCTAATGGTCCGATCGTTCGTAATATTTTTTTGAGTATTTGTATTTGATTAGGACTCTAATTCCTTTTGGTATATAAACATAAAGTGACGAGTTTAGAACTTATAAAACACATTTTAGCCTTCTCAAAAATCAGAATCCTCTCATCTTCTTCATCTTCTTTAACCTCAAAACCCTAGACCCATTCTACATAACTTTCAACTCAAGTTTTGTCAAGATTAACCTGATTTTCTCAAGACGCGTCAAGAACGAATCTTTGTGAAATTTTTTTAGAGGAATACACATTCAAGATCAGATTTCTAAACCAACTTTTATTCAGGCATGTTGACCCTATTCTTTTCCTTTAGTGTTATGTGTCTTGATTGTAGCCTCCATTAAACTCATATTTTCTAAAATAAGATATGAATATAAAGATTGAAGAGATAAATTTCGGGGCTATTATACATGAAAAAAATTAATGATACCGAATACTTATAACTGTGTATTCTTTGGGTTGTGTCGGTGTAGTCGATTTTGCTATGGGCATGTGCATGTAGAGGAGCCCTTTTTAAAATAAATTTTGATATTTCATGTTAAAACCCTAGTTTAATTTAATTTCTTATGTTGGAAAGTAAGGCTCATGATAGGACTTGCATGTAGCTATTATTCTGAAAATCATAATATTTAGGTGTCTTTGATTTTCACTTTTTAAATTAAATTATTTAAATGGGAATTTAATGTTGTTATAATTTGAAATTGTGTTACTCTATGGAAATATGATAATTTTTCGGGAAGATTGGGTATGGTAGATAATTGGTTTTCACCCTTGTTATAGTACACTTGTTAGGTATGGGACTAGTAAGTGGGCCTTAATTACGATTTATGCTAATTAGGTATGGGACTAGTTAGTGTAAGTCTATGCGGGTTATATAATTTGGGGTGGTGACTGATTTTCTATATTATACCTTTGTTGTGATAGCCTAGGATTGATATCTAGGTGGAGTCAAATTTTGTAATCATTCTTTGCTTAGGATAGAACGATATTGTGTTTTGGGAACCCTTAGTTGGGACTAAACGTTATTTTGAGAATTTTCACATCGCTTTTAAGGGTGGGGGAAACTAATCTAATTTATGAAAACAAGGAATGTAGAATTTAATATCGCAGGACTAAAACGGATATTAAAAATTTATTGGCGACATATTGTGTCTAGGGCCGACAGTTTGAACGGGTCAGAGGACGAGTTATGTCATGTCGTGTGTGTAACCTTGTCATATCGCGAGGGTCGTAGGATAAAAACGGACCAGATGGCGGACTTGACAAGGGGACGTGTGCGTGCGTGGAACCTTGTCATATTGCGAGGATCGCAGGATAAAAACGGATCAGACGGCGGACTTTACAAGGGGACGGGTATTGGTAATATTCTTCACGGTTAAATTAAATAAAAGTTAAAATTGTTGGGAAGGTGGGTTAATTAAAATTATATTGGTGTGGCTTTTATGAAAACGTGGCAAGTAATTGTGAATTTATTTATGGTGATTAATAATCTCGAAATTAAAAGATTATATTGTTATAGTCGACATATATAGCACTATTGTCTGGGTTCAAGGACCCTATTTGAGGAGAGTAGCCGGTTTACATGCTCGGGGCTTTGGCTCTGACACATGCGTTGACTAATCTTTTTCAGGATTTTTGGGAGTTGCTGCATAGGATTCATTGGAGATCTTTTGGAGGTGCAACTGGATTTATGTTACTGCTTTAGTAGTTGGATTTTCTCTTTCCATTCAGTCGTTTTATTTATGAAACTATTTTGGAGTTATTGGGCCTTTTTGGTTCCAAAGTTGTTTTAAGTTTCAGTTGGTTTGATTTATTTCATTATTAAGATGTTGGGAGATTATGTGATGGATTTAATCGAATTTTGGAGCTTTATCGGTTGAAATATCATTTCATATTTGGGTTTAATTAAAATAAATTATATTGTGGATTAAAATTTGATGTCTCATATATGTCACATGCTAAGGATGGTATTTTATTTACTCACGCCCGGCTTAGTTTTGGTGGCGGCCGACACCAGAAATAGGCGGGGGGTGTGCTTCAGCAGGAAGAAAGGGCTATAGCTTATGTGTCCAGGAAGCTAAAGCCCCACGAGAGGAACTACCCCACTCATGACCTGGAGTTAGCAGCAGTTGTTTTTGCTTTGATGATATGGAGATATTATCTTCTGGGGGAGCAGTTCACGCTATTCACGGATCACAAATCACTTCAGTATCTCTTCACTCAGAAGGATCTGAATATGAGAAAGAGGCGATGGCTAGAATTCGTGAAAGACTATCAGTTTGATATTCATTATCATCCTAGTAAGGCTAATGTGATAGCAGATGCATTGAGTCGGAGAGTGACTGGGGAAATATCTGAAGTCTGGAAAGCGAAGTGGAGAGAACTTCGATACGAGGATGATGTAGACAGGGCTTGTATGTCAGCATTATCCATTACACCTGAGATCATTATGCGGGTTGTGAGGACTCAGGCAAAGGATCAGACCAGTCGGGATAGGGTGAGCCAGTTGCTAGCTGAGGGAGCAGAAGGTTACTTGATCAGCTCGAAGGGAGGCTTACGCTATAATGGGAGATTGATCATGCTAGAGGATACGGAGTTGAGGCACGCTGTTATGATAGAGTCTCATGGGTCGAGATTCGAGGTCCATCCCGGTGGGGATAAAATGTATCAGGATATGAGGAGATAGTATTGGTGGGCAGGAATGAAACGGGACATAGCAGAGTTTGTTTCGAAATGTGCCACGTGTCAGCTCGTGAAAGTTGACCATCAGAGACCATCAGGGATGCTACAGCCACTTAAAATTCCTGTGTGGAAGTGGGAGAGCATCTCTATGGACTTCATTACGGGGTTACCGACATCGCAGAAGGGTCACGATTCCATATGGGTTATTGTGGACCGGTTGACCAAAGTGGCCCACTTCCTACCGGTTCGCACAGACTTTGAGACGATGCGTTATGCACAGCTATTCATAGCGGAGATTGTTAAACTGCACGGGGTACCGATTAATATTGTGTCGGATAGGGACAAGACCTTTGTGGCCCACTTTTGGCAGAGATTTCAGGAGGCCATGGGCACGGAGTTACGTTTGAGTACAGCCTATCACCCACAGATTGACGGACAGACCGAGAGAGTCAATCAGAAGATATGCTCAGAATATGTATACTAGACTTTGGGGGAGGTTGGGAGAAATATCTTCCTCTGGTAGAGTTTGCTTATAACAACTCTTACCAATTCACAATCGGTATGGCACCATTCAAGGCATTATACGGGAGACCTTGCCGTTCACCCGCTTATTGGTTAGAGGTGGGGGACAACAAACTATTGGGGCCGGAGATTGTTCAGGAGACATTTTCCAAGATAGAGCTGATCCGAGGGAGGATTCGGATAGCTCAGGATAGGCAGAAAAGTTACGTTGATGCTTCACGGAGACATGTGGAGTTAGAGGTTGAAGATCAGGTCTTGGTCCGGGTATCCCCTATGAAAGGGGTGATGAGGTTTGGCAAGAAAGGTAAGCTAGCACCGAGGTACGTGGGACCTTTCCCTATTATCAAGAGGGTGGGGCCTGTAGCCTACAAGCTTGGATTACCGGAGCACCTTCAGCGGATACATGACGTGTTCCATATGGCATCACTGAAGAAATATCGCAGGAGCGAGAGGGCCTTCTGGCACATTCCACTCGAAGAAATTGATTAACGGCCAGACATCTCATATGAGGAGAGGCCGGTGGCTATCCTAGACCGTAGCGAGCGGAAATTACGATCCAAGGTTGTTCCACTAGTTAGAGTACAGTGGGGTCATCACAACATTGACGAGTCTACCTGGGAGCGGGAGGAGGATATGCGGGAGCAATATCCAGAGCTTTTTATCACAAGTATGACCTAATTTCGGGGACGAAATTCCTTTGTAAGGGGGGGAGTATGTAACACCCCGCATTTTTCATGCATTAAATATGTAATTAATTCGGGAATTGAAAATTACTTGTGAGTCGTAATTTTAATTAAATTAATTAGGGAAATTTTATTTAAATATTAATCGGGGAGTAAATGGTTAATATTTACTGGATTTTATTTAATAAGTGAATAGTAATTATTTATTTAAGTCATTTCGAGTATTAATGACAGGGTATGCACTTATCTCAACCGGGAGTCGGTATAGACTAAAGGGGTGGGCGGATAAGTATTTTTATAAATTAATTCGGATGCCAATTCTGAGTGTACGGTTGAGTCCGAATGGGCCGAAATAGTCTAAAAAGTGTACCCGGGGATAGTAAACGGGTCACGAGCCATTTTTTGACATAACTGGGCCCACACGGGGGCATTTGGGTCACTTGGGCTTGGCCCATTAGGCAAAAAACGGGATTTAGGTAAATTAAGGAATTAGAAGGAATAAGAAAACGGTTCATAGAGTTTTAGAAAAATTCTAAGTGTATTAAGGAACCCAAATAGCAGTTAAAGGCAGTTTTGGGATCACTAGAGAGCCAACAAGGACAATCTTCAACCTTGGAATTCATCTTCGAATCCGACACTACGAAACCTAAGGCAAGCGGATAACTTGCAATAGTATTGAATCTGTATTTCAATTCATATTCATGTGATGTGTTTGATCAAAATTCGTTTTGGGTGTTCATGGCATAAACATGAGGTTTTGAAAATAATAATCTGATTTATGAATTTGAATGAGAATTTTTGTAGAAATCTGATATTATGAATTGATACGAATCTGTTAGGATGATATCTAGATATTTAGAAATGAATTTGGTGAAGGAATTCGGGATGTAAATGGGTAAGGAATTTAAGATGAATAATTTTCCAAATTCAGAAATTATAGTTAATGGACGAATTGATAACGTTGGAGGACATTCTGGAGGTCCCTAATAAGGTTCCTAACTTGTATTATTGTTAAAAAGGCTTGAGATTGCTGATAGAAGGAGTTAGGATTTTATGAAACTCGTCCATGGCAGAATCTGTCTTCGCGAAGAAGACGAAGGCATGTTCGATCGATCGATCAAAGGTCTGGGGTCGATCGATCGAAGGTCGGTAGATTTTAACAGTTTGCCCAGTTTTCTTTTATATGAAGAAAATTTAATTTAATCTTTTTCCATGAATTAATTTGGTGAGAGATTTATACATGGGTTTTAAATCTAATTAATGGTGAATAAAATTAATTAGAATTTGGAGACGACTTAGTGTGACATCATAATTTAAATTTGTTGGGTTTTGGAGGAATTAGGTGTGATACACTAAGGTTGAATTTTTAGGAAGGGTTCGAAAAGATTAAATATAGTTAGAGAACAAGTCTGGGGATAATGGTTGAGGAATACCGAGATATAAATCTTATTTAGGTAAAGGCTAAATAATTTGGGAGTCGGGAATTTAGACTCGGGGGAGGTTGATTCGGACTACGAGAGTAAGTCCAATTTTATAGTGGGGGCGACACCAAAGGTGACTTAATTAATTAATGTGCGAATTAATTAATGATTAGAGTTGGACCATAAACTCTTAATAAATTAAATAGGCTTATGTTACGGATTGTGTACGTGGTGTAGCCGGGACATTTTATATTTATATATATGTACGGGGTGTGACAGTATATATATATAGCGTGTGTGCATTAATATCTGTGATTGAATATTATTAGTATATACTCTAGTGCTGTAGGAGGAGGTTGCGCGTAGTTGATGAATCCCCTAGCTTGAGGAGCAGGGCGAGTATAATCCCAGGTCATTGCGTCCGTTATATGGGTGAGGATCATCTCACTTTCAGGGAAGGAATATGACCGCCCCCAAATTCGTATGTTAAACTAAGTTAGTGAGCGAATCTAACTTGGATAACTAGGTTATGTGAATACACCTAGTGGGATAACACTTGGGCAAAACTTATATTTTGTGAGTATTGTTACTCGGTCGAAAATTTGTATTAAATATTATTTCTGTATGTTCGTGAATGCGGTAATATGATAAAATATATAATTAGGTAAATAATTATATATGAGATGATTAATACATAGTGTAAAATGTATTACGTGCATAATAGGTGTGAATATTGTATGAAAATAAAAGGGTAATGATTTAATTAAGTTGTCATTTATAATAACTTAAAAAAATCATGAATCAAAGTATACTCGGTTAGGGTAGGTAAATTTCAAGGGTTAAAATAAGTATTGGGTTAGGAGCGTAGAACCTAGTACATTAAATAAAAGGGTTAATAGTGCACCTTAGAGGAGGGGTAAGGAAATCCTCAAGAGAGTGCGGCACTAACTAAAATATGAAGAGCATGCATGTTTATTTATTACTGCAAGTTAATCATTTGTTAAATATTTTCAAATGTTTTTGGGTACTAACCCTTGCTATAAAAAAATTTAAAAACCTTTTAGGTGTCCAACCACAAGGGCGCCAGGCTTGACTCTATTCCAGGTATCCGTTGCTGCAGCACCTGTGGATGTTGCGGGTCTTTGATAGACGCCTCCTTCGTTCATTTATCAGTATCAGACTTGTTGAGATTTTCTTATTATCTTTATTTGTATTGGATAATTGGACCGATGGTTTATTCGGTTAGGTATCTTAATTGTGGATGGTTATTTTAGTTAACTGTGAATGTGTTCTATTTTTATTCCGCATGAGTTTTTATTTAATTAATTGAAAGATAAAAATTGGCACCAGTCTACTTTTCTCACTTAGGCGGTTAGTAATTAAAAAGACGACAGTGATGCTAAGAATGGACCAACTGAGAAACCTTTTCTAACTTGATTTAGGACTGATCACCCGAGATTAATTAGGCGGGGTGTCACAGAAGGAATGTAAAAAAATTCCAATAACACCACTAAGTTATTACAGGGAAATTGAAAAAAAGTAAATGACTTATGCCAAAATGGTAAAAATGGCTAGATCAATTATGCAACCACTAGGGCTCATTTGTTAAACTCTCAACACCGGAAAGTGGAACATCCAATGTGTAGACACCCCATCCTAGGGCCCCCCACCCCATCCCACCCAAGAACATCCCCAATCACCTCCTTAGGTCCCTAACACTCACTCATTCACCGCAAACCCTAAGTCATACCCCGAGTACCGATCTAAAGACCAGTGGATGCTCGCGGGTCCCGTTTGGATTTAATAAACTTTCTTGCCTGAGTGAAATCTCAATGGATCTTCAAATAAAACTTCTTGCTAAAGTCAATGGATTTTTCCACAATGGTGACTCCGCTAGGAATTTTTTTAGAGGACTAGACTCTATTCTGCATGGGTGTTATTATTTTCTACATGTGTGCGTATGCACCTACCTGTATGTTCCCTTTTCTCCTCTATTTGCCTTTTTGTATATATCTATCTCATGTATATATCACTCTCCACTCACTTATGCACTTCACATACTTGTATATACTCTTAATGTACACTTCACACATTTACACTTAGCTTCACTTTATACTCACATGATTCACACACCACTTAGAATATCCATGTTTATGCTTCACTAAGACACACCCACACTTACCACACTTGTATATATCTCCATGCTCACTTACACATATCACACACCACTTGTAGTTGATCCATGTATAGGGTAACTACCAAACACACTCACTTATATATATTCCCATGTCACTAACTCACTCACATGTATCCATGTGTAGTATAGTCTCCAAACTAAATTTACTTTTCATAATACTTATGTATGCTCCCGTATTAGTGTAGTGCTCCTCTTGTTCATCATGCCAATAAAAAATATAAAAAATACTCTATCTCTAAATATGTTAATTAAGACTCATGCGTTTTGCACACTACATCAAAAAGATCATGGCAATATTGACCAAAATTTTATCCCATAATGGGGGTAATTATGTGATAGGCGTTGGTCCTGCGAGTAGCAGTTATCCTAAGCGATATGACTCTCACCTTCCATTAGCCTCGTACCTTCGATGTATATCGAACGGTTCCCAGCATCATACCGCTTGATCAAACTCACGATGGGAGGTATATAGCAGTAACTTATTCACGTACGTCGTGAACATCGAATTCTCTTTGATACGTACTGTCTCCACGTGGTATATAGTGATGCAATTCATGTACACTCAGGTATATCAAATCGCTTGTCCACACGTATCGATGAATGATTGCCCTTATAAGGAAAGGCTATATTGTGGAAGTCATGCCAAGGGGGGAACCCTTCCACTAACCCAATAATTTCATAAACCTCATATAGGTGCCAAGCCTAGGGAACTGATATTTAGTTTACCAGTTACCATGAAAAACTCTGCCAAAAATTTGGGTCGGCATACCACTCAAATTTTTGCGTTATTTCGCCCTTTATTCCAAACAGGACCCCGTCCGTTCGTGAGCTTGAAAACAAGTCCAACCGTATATTACATATTTTCAAACCCTATTTTCCAAGGCTCGGGTCTTATCAAGCATTTTTCTGCATTTAGGAAAACCTAATGCAAGTGAGAGCCTAATAATAACATTTATAATAATCATGTTGAGATTCCTCTTCTTTTTTCCTCCTTTTTTCAAAAATCCAAAAATACCAAAACCTTTTTTCTCCTCCTTTCGAAATACCAAAAAATTTATCCGTCCTTCTTTGAAAAATAAATTTGAATCATTTTCCCTCTGAGGTCGATCGCATAACTAATTTTCTCCTGGCTCCTTATTGGCTTCAGTCTTTCGTCAAACCCCCCCGATGCTCTGTCGAATTTTCTACTACTTCGTCTGAGTTTGGAATTTACGTTCACGAGATCTTCATGGAGGACACTGACCAAGAACCAAATGTGCAGCCCGATCTAATGACTTCTTACACCAACTATGTGCCAAGAATAACAACCTTCAAATCAAGGTCCATGAAATAAAACATCACTAGGCCCAGATTCCCGAAGAAACCGAGGTTTTTTTCCTCGTGACATAGGTCCACCCTCTCCCAAGCATGTCTGGGTCCTAGAAGAATATTATAATATTTTGCGTGCCCCACTTGCCAATGGTACACCTCCATCTTAACTCCTTATTTTGAACCTTGCCCAACCAGGGATCAACCTGCCAATACTAATAGATTCTAAGTAGGGGGAACTAAATAAGGTCAAGGAAGACTTCAAGATGCTATTGAATAAGTTCAAACAAGTCAAGATATTTGGAAACTACATGGAGTACACCCATATATTTCCCAATCCCAAAGTCAGGCCATCAGAGAAGTTCAAGATGCCAAACATCGAGAAGTTCGGGGGGAAGCAGACCCCCAATTGTTCATCTTTGAAGTTATCACTGTAAGGACATATTTTACATCTTGTCCTTAGTTCCTAGTTTACATTATGTAAGGTGTATCCCATTCCAACTGTCAAGGCATTCACGTTCACACGTTCAAAAAGACGAATTCGAATATCAAGCATCTTTAACAAAGTTTTACAATGAGACATAATTTTGGTATGGATTTAGTTTTGTGTTACTTAGATTTTTTACTAAGTATTGGGATATTTTTTCTAAACTTTTTTTTTTCAAAATGAGGCGTTTCTCGAATTAAAATGTTTTCTGAGATACATGTCATTCGAATGTCATTGATACCTCATTTGATCCCCAGGATCTCATATGGCTTAAACGAGAGCATACTATTTTGTTTTTTCAAAGTCGTTTCAAGGGTTTGTTTAAAGGGACTTCTAACAAAATCACATTATAGTTCAAACGACCTTAGTATTTTGTTCGAATGACTTTCCTCCAACACAAATATTTTGTTTATAAATTTAAACCTGGTTTCATGAAGATATTCATTAAGACTTTTGATTGACGAAAATTATAGACCTGCTGCTTTAAGTCTTCATTTTTTAGGTCTGAAACTTGTTTTTAATTCACATAAACAATCTAAATTACTTTTGTGAATCATCTTTGGAACCCAAACACTTCTTTATTGAAGTTATTTTATGGAGAGTTGTCTCTACTGCTAATCTTATGGAGAGTTCTTGCGATAGAAGATAGTCAACTGTAGGAGGATTGTTTGGCAGATTTCTCTAATTATGTTTGTAAGTTGTGATTTGCAAAACTATTAGTAAAATAAAAAGGTTTTACCCGAAAGGTTTTTTTCCCCCTGAAATTGTGTTTTCCTTACATGCTTTATCTACTTAATGATTTGAAACACCTTGATGCATGTTTTAGGGTTGAGGATATAAAATCGTGTTAATTAAATTAATTCACATATTTGGTGCATAATAAAATCAAGAAAATCCTAAAAAGATTATCTTTGCCTAAAGCACACATAAAAAGGCCTTTTTAAATTGATATCAGAGCTAGAACACTATTTTGCTGTGTTTACAATCCCATGTCTTTAGGTATGGATTTCAGAGGGTTTGATGATTTTTAGAACACATTTGTTTGAAGTGTCTAATTGGAAAATGCGTATGAAGTCTGCACTTAAAACTTTAGTTAAAAATGATGACTCTGAGAGGTGTCTTTGGTGTGAGGGGCATAGTTATAGGAAATTTGACTACCCTTGGTGATAGTGATTTGAAAGAGGGAAAATTTTCTTTAAGCGAGAAAAACCTTACCACCTTCGTGTTTAGTCATGTGAGTGAGGTGACGACAACTCTTCTTATGAAGATATTTCTTTACATGACTCTTCTGTAGCCATAGTTAGTGAAGCCCAAGAAAGTGAGGGTGCTGAGAGTGAGGATGAATAGGTGGAGGAGAATGAGTTGCAAGTTTCTTTCAATGAATTATATGCGGAAACTATAAAGGTAAAGAAGGAAAACTTGAAGTTATAATCTAAGTTAAAAGAACGTGCCAAAGATAATAATAATGACGATGCTTCGATTGAGGATCTTAGGGAACGTGAGAAGACCCTTCGGAAGAAGGTAGAATACATTGAGGGTGAGAGAGATAGTCTTCGAGGGTTAATGGAGGCTATGAAAAAGGATATTCTAGAGTTTCATGAGTATAGGCATTTGC
This sequence comes from Sambucus nigra, assembly GCA_949130495.1. Classification (NCBI taxonomy): domain Eukaryota; kingdom Viridiplantae; phylum Streptophyta; class Magnoliopsida; order Dipsacales; family Adoxaceae; genus Sambucus; species Sambucus nigra. Next base: position 198,484,896 of record OX422221.1, on the reverse strand, counting down.
TCAAGTCTAAGATTAGTCAGCTTGAGGAATGATTGAGAGATATGAGTAAGGTGAAGTTTGATTTGGGGTCCCGGTCAGAAAAGTTAGATAATATTTTAGGAATGGTCTAAATTAAGGATGATAGGTATGGTATTTGCTTCGATGGTCATGTTGCTCCCACTCCTAAAGCCAACACCACATATGTGAGAGAGCCACCTAGGAACATTAGGATAGGTCCACCTTTAGGTTACATTCACCGCCATTCTTACACTTGCACTCATTATGGTAGGCAAGGTCATCTTAGGCGATTATGTTACAAACTAATGAATGCTCCTAGGAAGTTTAAGAATAGAGTTACTTCGGTTCCCAAAACCCCAATGCATCGTTACACACTTATTTGGGTTAGAAAATTGGACTTAGAGGCTTTAGTAATTATAATTCATGACTCTCGTTTGATTGAACGTCATTCTCCCCGTGTTAGATCTTTTTGTTGTCCGTGTTAGACTTTTTCCATACACTAGTTGTACTTCATGATATATATTTTCTATTGTTATGATGTGTATCTTTTGTATTTAGTTTTTTCCATTTTGATATATTTTTCAAAAAATCCAAAAAGAGTTTTGTTCTTTTTTTAAAATTTTTGAAAAAATACAAAAAGATTTTTGGTTTCTTTTTTAAAAAAGTGAAAAGGAAAAAGGATTTTAGTTCTGATAATTTTTTTTGAAAAATCCAAAAAGATTTTTGTAGTTTGTTTTACACCGTTTATGGATGGACATTTAGGATGACCAAGTCACAGTATCATTCCATTATCCACGTGACTTTTTGATAATGTTTTGAGATGAAACATCATTTCATTCATGTTCTTTATAATGTTTGGAGTCATTAAAATGTGATTAGTGATTACTTCCTACATGTTTGACTCAAAATTACCTTTAATGCACACATGCATGAATTTATTTGATTATTGCACTTGTCTATCACATGTTGGTCAAGGCGTTTTCATCTCAATCATGTCTTTAAAATGAACCAAATGCGATAAAACGAGACAATGAAAGTAGTGCATGTAAGAACCGTTGCTCGTGATAGTTTGCTTAATATTGAAAAAAATGTGAGTGAACACGGGAAAGGGCTGTGAGAGGCAAATGAACTCGTCATAAAAGCCACCGTTTGAAAAGAGCCTAAGAAAAAATTAAGGCAATAAAAAGAAAATATGCCAAAAGGGAGGCAAGTAGTTTAGTTTGTTTGATCTTTCAAAAGAAAAGAATAGAAAATAAGATCATGTTTATCTTTTGAGAGAGTTTGGTTGGAAATCAACGGGTTTGCACGTCCTAACAAAGTCTTGAAAAAGCATTACATAGATTTAGACGATATTGGTTTGAAAATCATTTTAGACTTTGATTAGTTGATTAGATTGAGTCGATATCATATGAATTCAATATTTTTACACTTAAGGACAATTTTGAGTTCATTCGTAAGGAGTATTCAAAAAAATCATCATGCACGTATGTTATGTTCGTTTGAGCTGATTTTCCCTCGAATTTGTTCACACCCATTCATTCCGCGTTCATGATTTGGTTATCTTAGTGTTAGTTCATGGTGTGTTATTTTTGCAAAAAAAATTTCTCTTGAAAAATTTTGAAAAATCAAAAATAGTTTGTGGAGCTTTTGAGATTATTTATGTATGAGCTTATTTGATATATGTTTGTGGTGATTTTCTATGCTTTTGTGACACCCCTATTTGTTATTGTTTGTTTCTTTTCCTTGTCTATTTTTGAAAAATAAAAGGAGGAGAATAAATTATGAATTATGGGGGAGTGAGAGTTTGATTTATGGGGGAGAATTGATTTGATATGACTTATGAGTTTTTATTTTTCAAACTTCATATGTCGCGAATGTATTTTCTTTGTCTACAATGTGTAGGTACAAATTGATGGCATATGAAAAGCTCATATTTGACAAATCTCCCAAAATAAGATCAAGAGAAAGCAAGGAGATTTGAAGATTTGAAAGTTGAAGAATTGCATATTTAGTATCTTTCCATTTTTAAGAGGGTATTAGATTTGTATAGGATTTGATTGATAATTCGGATGTTTTTATTTTGTACCAAAACAGCCATAGGGGGAGATTTATGAGGACATATTTGTAACAACCCTCGATTCTGGGAGGCTCATTTTATACTGATTTTACCGCATAAGGTATACTGATTTTACCGCATAAGGTAATTATATAAAATATGGGGACTGGAGTAAATATTAATTTAATGAATTGAAAGTTAATATTTACTAGATTGATGCATATTTACTGCATGTGAAAGTAAATAACATCAGGTTGCATGTATGTAGTGTCATGTATTTTAAATGGCCTTTTAGTTTAAATGATTTTGGAACTCGAAATAATTTATAAAATTTCCGGATGCCAGTTTAGAGGGTGTAGTTAGTCTCGAAAGGTGCGAGACAGTCAAAATAAGTGCCATATTGTATTTTTGTGTTCCGGGCACTTTTACCTGTTTTTAGCTTATACGCGTATTTGGGAGTCATTTTAATGTGGTATTAACCATTTGAGTTGGGAGTTTTAACTTAAGCCACGATTTTAGTATCCAAAATCCCTTATTTTTTCCCCATTTTATGTCTTGAACATAGAGAGAAAGGAGAGAAAGAAAGAAGAAGAGAAATGGAGAAATGAGAGAGAGATTCTAGATGGAGGATTTGGGATTGCTTCTTCTCCAAATAAATCTAAGATATCAACCCTAAGGCAAGTTTTCTACTTGCTAATATGTGATTTAAGATGCATAAATTGTATGATAGTTGTGTATTTACATTTATGGCTTAAATGTAGAATTTGTGGGATTTAAACCCTAGTCTTGATTTATGTTGAAGAAATTGTGGGTTTTGATGGTTAATAATCATGTAGATTAGTTTGGGGTAGATTTTTGTTGTTGGATGTGTATGAAAAGGAAGAGATTTTAAGTTTGGAGGATTTAGTGTTCATAACCCTTCGTAGCCATTTTTAGCAGATTTGCAGGTCCGAATCGATTCGGCCATTTGGGCGAATCGATTCGCTAAGGGAAATTGGCAGGTCTGCATAACCCGAATCGATTCGGGTTAAGACCGAATCGATTCGGCCAATTGCAGAATGTTGGTTTAGTAGTCCGAATCGATTCGCTTTTTGGGCGAATCGATTCGTTTTCCTGCTGTTTTTGAGTTAATTTTATAACTCAATTTCAATCCTTTTCTTTAAATATAGGGACTAGGAACCTTCTTGAATGAAGTAAACTTAGAGTCCTAGAGTGTGAGATGAGTTAGATGTCTACCCTACATTAGGAATGGGTTATGTGGGGATTTTTCCGGGGTTAGGCCTATTAATGATAAGGCATTCTTTTCTTCTAGTTAATTATTATAAAACTAGGAGATGTAGTGTTATGTTCGGGAGACCTTAGAAGCTTATTTAAGCTATACTAGTTTTGATGATTTATATTACTGCCCCAAAAGAATGTTGGGAGATTTTAAAAGTTCGATTGAACTATGTTAACCTTGGTGGTTCATAATAACGCCATAAAGGTGAGTTTGGAGAATAAATTGAAAGTCATTTCATTCCTTCGAAAGATGATAACCTTGGGGTTCTAAAATAACCTCCTAGAATGCTTGGAGATAATGAAGAGTTTATTTACTCCTTTGAGGTTGTAGTGTTGATATAAGCTATCGTATGACTATGGATGGTAAGTTAGATTATTTACAAAATAAATAGAAAGGGTTTCGAATAAAATGAAACATATACGTGGGATGGAAATGAAATGGAAATGGTATTGATATTTGTAAATGATAATTTACTTAATCATGAAACCGGTAAATAATGGTTTACTTGATTTTCGATATGATAAATAAAATGGCTTAAACACACCTCTCTAAATGACATCATAAGGGAAGTCCGCAGGCGAGGTGAAGCCCCCTGGCTAATGAATGCAGGGTGGATATAGTCCTAGGCCATGGGAGCGCTTATTGTTGTATATTTTTCTGCGATGGGTAGGAGATTCCGGGTGTGGTCTTGACTACCCCGCAGGCTCATGGCCGCTTCCCGACGTCTTGCGATATAGGTGCCCAGGTTGTCTAATGATAGGCCCTGGAAGATGATGGTCATTTAGGGGCGCGCACAGTGGGGAAACCCGGACGGGCGGTCTTAGAATTCGTTATATGTATATAATTATAACAGTTCATAATCAAGTGGGACTTGATGTATTTGATATGCCATAAGAGCATGATGGAGTGCCACAAAGAGCACATGTAAATGCCACAAAGAGCATTTGAAAATGATTATTTTCCTGATAAGGAAAGGATTTTTACAAAAGGTAAAATTGAGATAAAACCTCCTTAAAGAGTAAAAGATTTTGATTATATATATATACTTCCTGCTAAGGAAAAGATATATGAAATAATTGGCACCTTTGGTGAAGTCTTTAGTTTAATGCTTCTTATTTTTATTCCTGCTTAGCTTATGTTTTAAATTGTATAGGTTGCTTCTTATTTCTCTTTCTTCACGATTTATTATACATAACTGTCATACTCTTTATTCATCTGGTAATCATATAGAACCGGGCCCTGACCTGGTTACTTTTCTTGTTGCATATTCATCGTGTCTCTGCTCAGGTACTCCGCCGCAGGATGCCTGATTTGAATTCCGATTCCGATGTTTTCGACGAGCCGTGATGCATTGCGGGTATTACGGGATACATTTGGTATAGACGTTTTCACTTTTTATTCTAGTTAAGATCAAGTCTTTTATTCGGGCGAGAGGCCCAAGATTTTGTAAATGTCTAATGTAATGTAATAAGTAACTTATTGTACTTGCGTATTATTGGTGTATCAGTTAGTGACCGGTTACCTATTCGGTCTTTTTATGGTATTCTTGTTGTATTATTTATATATGTCTTGGGGTTTCCCTTATCTTTCAGGAATTGGGTTGTTTGTTCTCATTTATTTACTTTCAAATCAAAATTTTTGGCAACCCGTTTTCTAAAATATTGGGTGGTTATCCTAGATACTCTATATTTTTGTTATGATGCTGAGAATGATTCCGTTATATTGGAGTATTGGGATGGCCACCCCTTATTTTGGTGAGCGGGTTGTCACAGATGGTATCAGAGCATCAGGTTCTAGAGTCCTTAGGAATCTGTGTGGACGCCTTAAGTTTTCAGCGTTGCTCTTGATTTGATGTAAAGCCTTAGGACTAAGATCGTTGATTTCTCTTATGAGATCTCGTTCTTCTACCATGAGGTAGAATCTATAAAATCTTTTGCGTATTCGTGTGAGAATAATAGGTCGATAGAAGAAGGGCATTATGGGAAGGTGTGTGGAGAACTGTAAGTTGTGGTCGGGGAGGGGGACTGCTTTAGAGGTCGCTCCCTTTTTGTAGCACTTTCTTGTCTTGCTATTACGACTGCAAATTTCAGTTGATGTAGTTTCCCAAGTACCGCTAGAAGTAGGAAGTGGTACTAAACTTGAGAATTCACGCGATGTTATATTGAAGTGGAGAAGTGCCCTGTAGTAGAATGGAGGAAAATCCTTCACCCATAGAAGAAGTGTTGTGGTGATGAAAATGTGGTCACTATATTCGTGGGTGCCAGAAGTTTGGCCCATAGAGAAGCCCGGTGGATACTTGCAATGGCGAGTTCCTCTGGGATAACTGAACTGGGGAAGAGGAGGCCAAGAGCGTGTTCTCTTTTACTGAGAGAGTAAGAGGGACTGCGTGGGCAATTATTGTCAGCCAGAGTCGGAATAACGGCTATGATGTGGAGTGTAGAACCACTCATTTTAAACTTCGTTGAGTGGAGAGCAAGGGCAAGAGTAAAGTGCCTGGTTGGGGAGTTGGTGGAGATAATGTTGGTATGTGTTATGGAGTCATAGAACCATTAGTATTGACCCGGAGTGCTTGGAAAATTGTGGAGGGAATTCTACCTTATAGGTGGGTAGTGTATATTCCTTAGGATAAGATTTAGTAGTATTGTGTCTACGATAGACTCGGGTGTGTATATTGAGCTTGTAGTAGTATTTACGCTATTATAGAAGGGTAATTATATGACTTCCGTGGTATGGAAGTTCTATCTTTTCTTCACTCGTTATGAAGCGAGTGATGATATTTTTATGTATATGTGTCATATGTGTTACCTGGTCTGAGTGTTTTATTGCTTGTTTGCATTGTATGTGGGTGTTATGACTTATCTTCACGACCAACAAAGTTAAGCAGTAATGCATAGGAGGGGTTCCTTGTTTGGATTCCGCTTTTACGGGACGCTCCACGCGTGAACCTTAACGACGTTGGGAGTGGAGAGATGTCATATTTCCTTTCTCTTATTTCATGTATAGAATGCTAAGGTAAAGTCTAGAAGTAGAATCTTATTAGTAGAATTATAAGTTAAATTTACCGATCCCGATCATGTGTTTTAGACCATCATATCTCGAGGACCGACGATGCGAGGTAGTAGTGTAACGGGAGGGTTCCTTGTCTGGATTTCGCTTCGACGAGACGTCCCACGCATGAACCCGAGCGAATGTCGGAAGTTGAGTAAGGTCTTGGGCACTAGGGATGTCTTTTGTATTATATGCTTACGATTTAGGTAGGATATATAAATAGACCTTAGGATTTTTAGGATGTAAGACCTTGAGGGTAGGCGATGTTAGTTTAGGAAAGCGGTAGGGAGTTGACCACGAATAAGTTATGGGTTAACTCTATAAGAGATTAGATCCCTTAGGAGCGAGATTATGGGGTCTCGAGAGGTTTGGTAGGTTCGGCCGAAGGAGATGAGGCATTTCTTAGAGATAAGGTTACGTTGGTAACTTCATTTCCGGGGAGTTAATAAGGACGGGTGGATCCTCACTCCTGAGTCATGATTGTAAGCTCGAGAGTGAGTTTAATGAGTAAGTTTATGCCAGGATTGGGGAGTAATAATAATGGAGCATAGACCTATTGTTTATGCGTCTCACAAGCTTAAACTTGTGGAGAGTAATATCCTGTGCTTGAATTAAGATTCATCGTGGTAGTGATCACCTTAAATAGATAAGGCACTACTTCCTGGGCAGGAAATTTGGTCCTTCTCGTAAGCAACAAGTTGTTGCAATATGTTGTGGGAGGAATTGAGTTAGTGCTCGGGGTTCAGAAGAACTAGTGATTGGATATTTTCTCATTCGCTAAGGAAATGCGATTGGGCTAGTGGACGTGTCGAGTAGAGAACTCGTTAGAGATGATGGTAATGGAATGGAAGGCCAAGTACAATGAGCATGAATAGGAAGACTCGGTAGTAAGAGCGTGTCTGTATGTGATTGACCATTTCACCTACTCGTGTAAAGAGAGTAGTAGTGAAACGAAGAAGGGTATTCATAGACACCTGCATGGAACTACCGGCATCGAACTGGTCATGATCCCATTTGAGAAAATGGTTAATCGTTTGATCAGACTGTTGCATTCCCGACCATTATGGACGGACTACTTGTAGAAGAGTATACCCCGTTCTCGATGGAGGAATAGTAAAAACCGTGGGAGATGCCTATTATAATAGGATAGACCGAAACTAGAAATTCGTGTCGAAGGTTTAGCAAAAGTTTCCGCGAAGAAATGGGAACCGTATGGAAATGGCGTATATCCTACCACCCTAAAGTGGATGGATGAAATTGAGGAAATTTACTTATGCCGAAAGGCATATTACGAACGTGCGCCTTAGTATACATAGTAGATGGGAGAAGTAATGGTATGGATGGAGATTTTTGTGCAACCATTAGGTTTTGGAGTGGTCTTATGGACCATTTCCTAAGGCATGGTTTCGTGAGTGGCCTAGCGTGGTCGGTTTAGTAATTCGTATACTCGTTGGATGGAACCAATGGATAATATGTTCCTTGGACTTGGAGTGGTCTCGGAACATTTCTTTAGAGATTTGGCTTTTAATCCATACGCCTTGATGAGATACGTCGAGGCGGGGGATAGCTGAGTAGCGTTAGGGCTAAGCCACTTAGAGTTGGTACGAATGCCCCAAGGTGTGATGTAACATGATGCTAGAGATTCGGCTAATTTTGCCGAGTCGCGAGGACATCACCTTTCGCCATAGGAAAATAGGATCCGTAGTTGGTGAGGAACGCTTTGTGCTATGCTAGAGCACAAATGATGTAGATTGAGATCGATAGGGTCGATCTTAGTCCGGGTCCATTTGGGGCGTTGCAATAACGAGGAGTTTGTTTAGGATGGTAGAATCCTAGTTTAGAGTAGTATACCCTTATCAGATTTGGGTATGCCCGAATTTTGGGGGCAAAATTCCCTCTTAAGGGGGGGAGTATGTAACAACCCTCGATTCTGGGAGGCTCATTTTATACTGATTTTACCGCATAAGGTATACTGATTTTACCGCATAAGGTAATTATATAAAATATGGGGACTGGAGTAAATATTAATTTAATGAATTGAAAGTTAATATTTACTAGATTGATGCATATTTACTGCATGTGAAAGTAAATAACATCAGGTTTCATGTCTGTAGTGTCATGTATTTTAAATGGCCTTTTAGTTTAAATGATTTTGGAACTCGAAATAATTTATAAAATTTCCGGATGCCAGTTTAGAGGGTGTAGTTAGTCTCGGAAGGTGCGAGACAGTCAAAATAAGTGCCATATTGTATTTTTGTGTTCCGGGCACTTTTACCTGGTTTTAGCTTATACGCGTATTTGGGAGTCATTTTAATGTGGTATTAACCATTTGAGTTGGGAGTTTTAACTTAAGCCACGATTTTAGTATCCAAAATCCCTTATTTTTCCTCATTTTATGTCTTGAATATAGAGAGAAAGGAGAGAAAGAAAGAAGAAGAGAAATGGAGAAATGAGAGAGAGATTGTAGATGGAGGATTTGGGATTGCTTCTTCTCCAAATAAATCTGAGATATCAACCCTAAGGCAAGTTTTCTACTTGCTAATATGTGATTTAAGATGCATAAATTGTATGATAGTTGTGTATTTACATTTATGGCTTAAATGTAGAATTTGTGGGATTTAAACCCTAGTCTTGATTTATGTTGAAGAAATTGTGGGTTTTGATGGTTAATAATCATGTAGATTAGTTTGGGGTAGATTTTTGTTGTTGGATGTGTATGAAAAGGAAGAGATTTTAAGTTTGGAGGATTTAGGGTTCATAACCCTTCGTAGCCATTGTTGGCAGATTTGCAGGTCCGAATCGATTCGGCCCTTTGGGCGAATCGATTCGCTAAGGGAAATTGGCAGGTCTGCATAACCCGAATCGATTCGGGTTAAGACCGAATCAATTCGGCCAATTTCAGAATGTTGGTTTAGTAGTCCGAACCGATTCGCTTTTTGGGCGAATCGATTCTCTAGGGCGAATCGATTCGGCCCTTGGGCGAATCGATTCATTTTCCTGCTGTTTTTGAGTTAATTTTATAACTCAATTTCAATCCTTTTCTTTAAATATAGGGACTAGGAACCTTCTTGAATGAAGTAAACTTAGAGTCCTAGAGTGTGAGATGAGTTAGATGTCTACCCTACATTAGGAATGGGTTATGTGGGGATTTTTCTGGGGTTAGGCCTATTAATGATAAGGCATTCTTTTCTTCTAGTTAATTATTATAAAACTAGGAGATGTAGTGTTATGTTCGGGAGACCTTAGAAGCTTATTTAAGCTATACTAGTTTTGATGATTTATATTACTGCCCCAAAAGAATGTTGGGAGATTTTAAAAGTTCGATTGAACTATGTTAACCTTGGTGGTTCATAATAACGCCATAAAGGTGAGTTTGGAGAATAAATTGAAAGTCATTTCATTCCTTCGAAAGATGATAACCTTGGGGTTCTAAAATAACCTCCTAGAATGCTTGGAGATAATGAAGAGTTTATTTACTCCTTTGAGGTTGTAGTGTTGATATAAGCTATCGTATGACTATGGATGGTAAGTTAGATTATTTACAAAATAAATAGAAAGGGTTTCGAATAAAATGAAACATATACGTGGGATGGAAATGAAATGGAAATGGTATTGATATTTGTAAATGATAATTTACTTAATCATGAAACCGGTAAATAATGGTTTGCTTGATTTTCGATATGATAAATAAAATGGCTTAAACACACCTCTCTAAATGACATCATAAGGGAAGTCCGCACGCGAGGTGAAGCCCCCTGGCTAATGAATGCAGGGTGGATATAGTCCTAGGCCATGGGAGCGCTTATTGTTGTATATTTTTCTGCGATGGGTAGGAGATTCCGGGTGTGGTCTTGACTACCCCGCAGGCTCATGGCCGCTTCCCGACGTCTTGCGATATAGGTGCCCAGGTTGTCTAATGATAGGCCCTGGAAGATGATGGTCATTTAGGGGCGCGCACAGTGGGGAAACCCGGACGGGCGGTCTTAGAATTCGTTATATGTATATAATTATAACAGTTCATAATCAAGTGGGACTTGATGTATTTGATATGCCATAAGAGCATGATGGAGTGCCACAAAGAGCACATGTAAATGCCACAAAGGGAATTTGAAAATGATTATTTTCCTGATAAGGAAAGGATTTTTACAAAAGGTAAAATTGAGATAAAACCTCCTTAAAGAGTAAAAGATTTTGATTATATATATATACTTCCTGCTAAGGAAAAGATATATGAAATAATTGACACCTTTGGTGAAGTCTTTAGTTTAATGCTTCTTATTTTTATTCCTGCTTAGCTTATGTTTTAAATTGTATAGGTTGCTTCTTATTTCTCTTTCTTCACGATTTATTATACATAATTGTCATACTCTTTATTCATCTGGTAATCATATAGAACCGGGCCCTGACCTGGTTACTTTTCTTGTTGCATATTGATCTTGTCTCTACTCAGGTACTCCGCCGCAGGATGCCTGATTTGAATTCCGATTCCGATGTTTTCGACGAGCCGTGATGCATTGCGGGTATTACGGGATACATTTGGTATAGACGTTTTCACTTTTTATTCTAGTTAAGATCAAGTCTTTTATTCGGGCGAGAGGCCCAAGCTTTTTTAAATGTCTAATGTAATGTAATAAGTAACTTATTGTATTTGCGTATTATTGGTGTATCAGTTAGTGACCGGTTACCTATTCGGTCTTTTTATCGTATTCTTGTTGTATTATTTATATATGTCTTGGGGTTTCCCTTATCTTTCAGGAATTGGGTTGTTTGTTCTCATTTATTTACTTTCAAATCAAAATTTTTGGCAACCCGTTTTCTGAAATATTGGGTGGTTATCCTAGATACTCTATATTTTTGTTATGATGCTGAGAATGATTCCATCCATGATTCTGTTATATTGGAGTATTGGGCTGGCCACCCCTTATTTTGGTGAGCGGGTTGTCACAATATTTTCCATCTTGTCCCTAGTTCTTAGTTCACATCATGTATGGCATATCCCTTTCCAACTGTCTAGGCATTCACGTTTACACGTTCAAGAAGACAGATCCGAATATCAAGCATCTTTAGCAAAGTTCTATGACGAGACATGATTTTGGTATGGATTTAGTTTTGTGTTACTTAGATTTTTTACTAAGTATTGGGATATTTTTCTAACTGTTTTTTTTTTTAAATAAGGCAATTTTTAAACTTAAAATGTTTTCTAAAATACCTGTAGGCAAAACTTTTATAAATTATTTTAGTCTTTCAAATGACTTTGTCATTTCGTTAGATACCACGTTTGATGCCTAGTATCTCATACGGCTCAAATGAGAGTGTACTGTTTTGTTTTTTCAAAGTCGTTTGAAGGGGTCATTCGAAGGGACTTCTAACGACATCACACAATCGTTCAAATGATCTTAGTATTTCGTTCGAACCACATTCCATCACCTAAATTATTTTATTGCTTAATTAAACCTGGTTTTGTGAAGATTTTCATTAAGACTTTTGATTGTTGGAAACTGCAGACCTGTTGCTTTAAGTCTTCACTTTTAGGGCTAAAAATTATTTTTGAATCACACAAACAATCCCAATTAATTTTTTGAATCATTTTTGGAACCCAAACACTTCTTAATAAAAGTTATTCTTGCGGAGAGCTGTCTCTACTGCTGATCTTTGGGATACTCGAGGGTAGTCACTACTGAAGGAGGAACTGCAATTCTTGTGATTCTCAAGGGAGTCGTTGTTGGTTCAAGGTTACGGTTATTGTGGGTTCTTGTGAGAATTCATTTCACTACACCAAATCTGTCAAATTGTTACGGTCATTGACCTTGGCAAGTTGGACTTGTCAAGGTCAATGACCGTTACGATTCTGGGGGTGATAACTTTTTTTTATCACGGTCATTGATAGTGACAAGTCTATTAGACTTGTCACGGTCCTTGACCATGACAATCTTTGTTACAGTTAAGGACCATGAAAAACTCGTGACATTTAATAAAAAATTGTCACGGTCAATGACCGTAATAATTTTCGGCAGAATTGAAAAAAATCTGCTGGGAAGTATGGCCATTGCCACTGCCCAGCAGTATATTTGTACCTGTTATAGAAACGTTGTACTTGTTCAAACATTATATATCCAAATAAAATAGATATAGTGCAAATATACATTCAAAATAGAGACAATATGCATCACGATATAATCCAAATATAATTCAAATGTACCAACTTAAAAACAATACAATTCAATTCGAATAATGTCACTACATGTCTTGGGTAATGTTAACTCTGAGGAGGTGAGTAGGACACACGATATATGAATTGGCACACCCACTGATATACATCATTTCGCATTGTTTGCACAACCACAATGGGGAGTTCTCATTCCCCAGTATCACATGCGTGACGAGCACCTTGGACTCGATGTCATGAAGCTCACGTCCATGAACTAGTCCACCGTGGACGATATTCAGGTCCCTCAACCCCTGCCCTATCCGCTAGCCATCAAATATGTCCAGTATAAACACGCTCGGCCAACCAAGTGTCGACATTGGTCGGTCGAAGGGAACAAAATAGGGAAGTGGATCATCAAAGTCTGCACGTGTCGGCGATGAAGCAGCGAGGTCCACATCCTCGTCATCCTGCACCACATCCTCTCGAACCTCCTCCTCCAGCACCTTCTCCTTCCCTTTACCCTTTCATTTTTTGCCCAACAAATTCTTCATGAATGAGAACATATCTTGGACCATAGCCTCCAAACGAGACAGCTTCGCGTCATGCGAGTCCACTATTCGGGCCAACCCGGTGTCGTTCGTCTCCAATCCGATGATCCTATATTTGGCCACCCACGAGTTCACCCACCTTGTACTCCCCTTGCGATTAGAGCCAAGCACATGGTTGAGTGCGTCTATGGACAAAGATGCCTTGTTGACATCAGACTGTGACTCATGCACTTCCTTAAGTTTTGCCTGAAACGAAAAAAAGCACATGATTAGTAAAATAAGTAAAATAAAAAATTATAACGTAATTAAAAAAAAGTAAACTGTCGGATAACTTACAATCGTGGTCGCGACTCTCGGGGACACCTCATTGTCCTTCCCCTTCTTCGTTCAAAGAGCCACATAAGTATCGAGCCTATGTGGCCTATCCCCAGGGCCACTCCCTGTCCCCCTGAAATAAAATAAAGTAAAATTAGTATCGGCCCTGCAAAGTAAAATAATGCAGAATAATATATTTTTGTAGTTATAGAAAAATTAAATCTTACCATCATCCCATGCTCCACCTCAGCGTAAGACGTCTGGCCGGAGTAGTGCACGTCCGTCTTTTTTTCCCGATTTTCCCTCCCCAATTGGCGAGATGCCAATTGTTGCCATTTTGCCAATGAGATCGGCTCCTTCGGTGGGACGGATTGGACTCTCGTGTCTTCCCAAAGTATCGGGTCTGCATATTTTTCTTTCATGCCTTGTGTTGCTCCCTGAACTGCTCCAAGATGGAATCGCGTAGCTTGGCATCCAGGCTGAATTATTCTTGTCCAACAAATACAATGTTAGTTGCGAATAAATATAAACATAAATATAAAATGAAATTGAAATCGAAATTTTCATATAAATATAAATACATTACCTGTAGTGCCACCCAAACAACTAACTTGAGCTCATATGGCACCTCCTTCCAACTAATGTACCCCGGGTTGATGATCGTCTTTACCATCTCAAGGGATCTCGCTAATAGCCCCGACTTGTTCTCGATGGCCTTCCCTAATTTGCCATATTTGGGGAGCCTAGGGGCCGAGGAGCCCTCTTCGCCTCGCTACCACGGAGCCCAGACGACATCATCATAACCAGCATCATCATCCTCGCCTTAATACATGGAGGAGACATTTGTTGTAAACAAATTTTATTAGTACAAATCAAAATAAATTAGAAGAAGACATGCAAATATGTACAATTACTACAAATAAAAATGAATTGTTACTGTTAAACACCACAATTCTGAATTCCAAAATAACAGCATCTAGCTCATAATATGTACAATTACAAAAAATCTGAAACATCCCCACCCCCACCCCTACTGCCCACACACACGCACACTACATAAGAGTGAAAATGATAAATTGCAAATCAATTAAAAGCATTAAAAATGGAACGTTATATAACGTCCATTTTCATTATAATTACCTCTAGTGTCAACCACAGCCTAAATTCGCATGTAATAGATAGCGAGCTACTTGTTCAAGTATTTGGAAGATTATTGTGGGGGAGTGTGACGAGGAAAAATGCAGGAAGCCTCACCACACACACACACACAAACCTCCCCACCCCCACCACACACACACACACACACCGTGCCCCACCCTCTTCCCCCATCACACACACACACACACAGCCCCACCCCCCACATAGACAACAAATTCTATAGATTAAAATAACTTGACAACAAGTCCAAGCCCAAACATAGAACAACAACCTAGAAAGCAGTTCCATGAGTAGCATAGGAGAAACATTCCTATAACCACATTTAATAAAGTTGATAGCGACATTATCATATACACCTCAAATCAGGAATAATTTTGATGCAACTAATGAAAACAAAATAGCATGCTCAAATATTAAGCACAACATTGAAAAACTTAAAAACACAACAAGCCACACACACAATCATAAATTTTCTGTGACATAATGAAATGTAATTCTTACATTAGTTGGTGTTCGGAGTCTGATCCTGAAATTAATAAAAAATGAGAAGGCTAGATTATCAATATCTTCAAAACTAAAAACAAAATATTTAGTATAGAACATCACTAAACAACATAACATAACCATGAACACTCTCCGATTTACCCTCCCTTTCTCGTTGTTAATGCCTACCCTTCCTAAATTGTCGTTCTTTTGAAAAAGAACGAAAATTGGAAAAAGTTGAATGTCGTATATTTTCTACAAAAATGGTAATAAACAACCTATAAAGGGAAATGAAGTTGGTAAATAAGCATGTTTATTGGTTGGGTCTAGCGCACTATATGTAATTTCAAGTATGTTTCATTTAATTATCATACTATATATATATTGTTCGATATACAAAGTAATTTTCAAAAACAGTTGAAAAATCCCACCCCCATATGGACAATAATCCAGTGGTCATGCCACTTTTAAAATTAACCAACCCAACATCGATCCACTATAATCCAACAACAATGTCAATAATAAATCTGTATCCCGTACTCCTTCTAATTCATCTACTCAATTAATTATTTTCATCAATTAAACTAACAATTAATGTATACAATTATTAATTTACTAATTAACAATGAGGGGCAATCCTACTTTCATAATTAATCATATATTAATTTACTAATTTACAATTAGGGGCAATCATATATTAATTTACTAAAACAATTAATAATCAATCAATTCGTTTACAAGGGACAACACGCACATACACATACACACACACACACGCAGCCCCCCACCCCCACCCACTCACCCATCCCTGCCCCCTCCCCCCACCCTGCGCCACCCCCTTCCCCCACCACACACACACACACAAACAGCCCCACCCCTCCCACCCCCACTACACACACACCCTGCCCTACCACCACACACACACACACAAACATCCCCCCTCCCTTCTCCCTCCCCCCCCCCATCCCTGCCCCACCACCACACACACACACATAGCCCCACCCCCTCCCTACCCCCACCCACCACACACACGCACATACACACACACACACACACATATATATATATATATATATATATATATACACACACATATATATATAAATGTAAGAGAGAGAGAGAGAGAGAGAGAGAGAGAGAGAGAGAGAGAGAGAGAGAGAAAAGGAGGGAAGAATCGGCGGGGGGGAAAAAAGGGGAAAGGATTTTTTTACTGGGAAATTTTTCACAGACGTGTCATGGTCCTTAACCATGACAATATTATAAGGATTGTCATGGTCATTGACCGTGACAAGGCTAGCCGCTGAAAGGGTGTCAATTTACCCATTTTGGTGTAGTGTTGCAGAAAAAGACAGTCACCTGTGGGAGGATTGTTGGGAAGATTTCTCTAATTGTGTTTATAAGTTGAGATTGACAAATATATTAGTGAAATAAAAGGTTTTACGCCAAAAAAAATCCTGAAATTTTGCTTTCCTTTCATGTTTTATCTACTTAATGATTTGAATCACCTAGATGCATCTTTTAGGGTTGAAAAGATAAAATTGTGTTAATTAAATTAGTTTCAAATTTGGTGCATAATAAAATTGAGAAAATCCTAAAAAGATTGTCTTTGCCTAAAGTACACACAGAAGAGCCTTCTAAATCAACGAGCCATGACCCTCCTTGGTGCGTACGAAGAGATAATGGCCCAGATGTTTCAGCAGACCTTGAAAGAAAGTGACCTTCGGTGGTTTCTGAACCTTGAAGAATCCAAAATCCATAGTTGGGAGGATGTCACACGAGAATTCATGTCTCAGTATAAGTACAATGAACAACTAGAGGTTATGCACCAACATCTAGAGCTTCTTAGGTAGAACCCTGGGTGAACAGTCAGTAGCTTCATAGGAAGGTGGACACAGAAAGATGTTACCATGACCAACAGACCCTCCGAGGTGGAACAAGTCAGTATTGTGGAGAAGAACTTTTTGCTTCATATTCGAGCGTCCATAGGAGGACAGTTCTACCCACACTTTCGAGCCCTTCGGGAGGCTGGTGTAGAAATTGAGGAAGGCATTACCATAGTCGAATCCGAGACTAAGAAAGTCATCGGACAATTCACTCCCTTAAAGTATGAAAAGCCCACTAGTGCTAAAGTCTCAACCATCAATAATATTTCTCAACCAGCAACCTTTTGGGCACCGAAAAGTCTCCCTAATCCTACCAAAAAAGAATACACTGATCTCCATGCTCCATTGTTCAAAGACTACCAGGCCCTATTGAGCCGAAACCTCATCAAACCCTTAGACCCTCGTCCACTACCAAATTCCCTCCCTTAAAACTTCAAATTCAATACCCTTTGTGATTTTTACCAATCCGCTGACCATACTACCAACCCGTCTTTCCATCTTAGGAATGTAACCCAAGGCTTAATTGACTGGGGTATCATCACCCCACTAGCCAATCCTAAATCCAATGCTACTCACAACACATTTCTAACACATACAAATGCAATATTTTTAGAGAGTTACACATAATTTGACCCATATACTCAAATCATGTCTAGTAAAGGGCCCATCGTACCTATAATCTCACCTAAACCACTCAAAGTTTGCCCATATTTTCTCCTATATCCTACCTGCTTCACCAATCAAGCATTCTCACTCCTCATAAGGGCCTGCATTGTTGTCCATACCCAATCTAAAGGGAAAGACATGGAATTACGAGTTGTATTGAACCAACTCTTGGAGTTTGGGCTGAAATTTCCCGTCGAGATAACTATTGATTATCGCAAATTCAGTGGCTTGTTCATGGAAGCACAAAAATGGGTTCGAGAATCAGATGAATGAGGGGTACCTATTGAAGGAGTCAATCTAGATGATGTAGTATAGCTAATGTTTGGTTAATGAATTTCAACTGACAAGTGAAATTTGCAGCATTAATGAGCTACCCACCACATTGAAGCTTCAAGGATAATTAGTCCCTTCACCACAGCACCTCCCCGCAGAGTGGGAAGATTTATATGATGAAGCCGTTGATATTGTTGAATGTATTGATTTCTCTTGGTAAGAGGACATAGTCACCACTGTAAGGGGGAAGACTTTGAGAGTTCAGAAGATAAACCTAGTCAGGAAGAAACCAGTCTAGTAGCCAGCCTGTGTGGAATTATATCTTTTGAAGATTTGTTGGGGAAAATCGATAAGGTGGCCATTCATCCAGAAATAAATGAAGACACGTGGTTCTTATTCTTCCCCACCTCAGTAAATCATATAAACAGGTCAAGGAGACACTATAAAGATTCGATTCCTAATGTGATCGAGACTGAAAAAGGAAAATGGAGTTATCGATGAGTTGTCCATGCTAGAAATGACCATTAAAGAGAGTAAAGTCCTTGTCCAGCTCAAGAAAACCAGAGACAATATCACCCTATAGGGGATTCTCATGTTCGACCAGTTGCACTGGAATGCTCAGATAAAACTCGTCACTGGGCCTACAGTCCTTCCTTCCACCACTCTCGAAGAAGATGTAAATATAATTAGGTCCTTGACCTCTCCCAGACTACTCTCCTTTTTCAAAGCAGAGATATCGAAGATTAGCCTTGATCATAATTATGCCATCAACATCTTCAGTGAGGTCTTGGGAAAGACAGTCCCACTTTCATTAGTTGCCAAAGAATTTGCCCTCAATGTTTGTCCTCTTAGAACCTTTAATTATTTAGGATTAAAAGTACATGATCTCACTCCTACTTCCACCGTTATACGTGATGCGACAATACCCATTGAGATATAATGGGGTCCATAAAACTCATAATAGGGGATGTCCATATCAATCCTATCATCGAGGTCCAAGTCATTGACATACCTACATGTTTCAATCTACTCCTTGGCCTTCCATGGCTCCACAGCATCCGAGGGGTATCTTCTTATCTTCATCCGAAACTAAAATTATCTGCAAGGCCAGGTTATCACTATCTTAGGAGATGACAAAATTTCAGATAATACCAATACCAGTAACCCAATATTGGAAATCTATCATGAGAAGAATGACATGCTCCTCTATGAATTCAGATTTAATCCACTTCCCCTTCAAGCAAGAGATAATTTCAAATATCGAGTATGTCCGAAACACAACTCGCATGGCAACGTCAATGGGATTCAGATGTTTAAGAACATACACTTCATGCCTAAAATGGGGCAGGGACGATGCCAACAAGGGATCTTAGAGACTATAGTCTTAAAGAAGGCCTCCCCCCATGTCGCCTGGGATACCAGTCCTCACTTAAAGAACTCAAAGCACTCTTACGGCCACGATAAAAAAAGAGATTAGAGGATAAAAAGACTGTTTCGAGATACTATTTGAACGGAAGGTTTATAAGGAAGGGTGAAGACTTCTCTTTCTGCGGCTTCCCTAAACCATGGTATGACCATGTCAACAAGAAGATGAAACCAGGACTAGAAATCTTCTATCAAGATAACAAATGTTGGGCCAAATACTGCCAACATGAAGTGCAACCCCTCACTGAGAAAGCCATGATGATTACCAAGGACTTTGAGGAAAGTGATTGAGAGGACTCGTTCAACCTGCAGACACAGGGGTTGAGTCTTCGCATGATTCGCTCAGATGTCGTGCTGTCAGACCCATCCACTAAAATCAAAGATGCTAACATGCCTCTCCTCAACTGGAATTCCATACCTATCCAACCTGCTCAGATTTAACTTGATCCTGCCTTTTACCCTATCCAAGTCTTTTCGCCTGATTTTATTGTTCCTTTTTCTGATATCGTTGTAACTAAGACCCCTTTTGATGAGATTCTCAATGCTTTTTTTTCCCAAAAATTAAATAAACGAGGATTTTGATTATCTTGTTATGCCTTACATTAATTTTCTTGATTTTAATCAAACCTTTGATGATGATGAATTTGCAAATGAACAATTCTTAAATAATATTAATAAGGAGAATAACAAACAACATAATCGTGTTCAAATTAATGATGATGAGACTGTTGTTATTAATCTCGATTCTAGTAGCCATTAGCACAAGATTAGGATATCGTCCACCATTAACGAGCTTAAGAGTGCGCAATTTGAAGAACTACTGAAATAATTCATGGACATATTTGTGTGGTCCTACCATGACATGCCCGATATTGACCCAGAAATATCTCAGCACGAGATCCCAACATTCCCAGAATGTGATCCAGTGAAACAAAAGCTAAGTAAACTCCGCATTGAATGGTCGCTCAAAATAAAAGAGCAAGTGGTCAAACAGTTAAACGTAGGTTTCATTCACGTGGTCAAATATCCGACATGGATCGCAATTATCATCCCCGTGCCAAAGTCATGAGGTAAAGTCCACATATGCATCGACTACCGGGATTTGAATAAAGCATCCCCAAAAGATAATTACCCAATGCCCAATATCAACATGATTGTGGAAAATAATGCTAGCCACGCCCTCAAGTATTTTGTCGATGGATTCGCTGGATATAATCATATCAAGATGCACCGTGACCATTAGGAGAAAACTATCTTCATCACCCCCTAGGGAACTTTTCACTACACCGTCATTCCATTCGGACTCAAGAATGTCGGCGCTACCTACCAAAGCGCTGCTATAACCATCCTACACGAAATTATTCATAAATAGGTCAAAGTCCACATTGACAACATGATCATCAAGTTTAAGACTCGATAAGGTCATATTCCCTCCCTCCGAAAGTTCTTTGAGCGACGACGACAATACTTGATGATATACCCGTTTATACCCTCAGCCTGGATAAGGATTACCTCCAATACGGACGACCCTACGAGGGTCCGACCCTTCACCAATCTCTTGACGACCCTTCTCACCAGGCACCAGACGACAGTACGAGGGGCCGACCCTCCTCCAGGCTCCAGACGACAGAACGAGGGGCCGACCCTCCACCAGGCTCCAGCCGACAGTACGAGGGGCCGACAGTACGAGGCCAGAATTGGGCCAGGCTCGCTCCCGGAAGAAACTTTGCCCTCGGCCTCGGTTCATAGACCGAGGGTGACATCATGACAGCGCGTGGGTTGGGACACGCGTGGAACAGCGCGCGTCAGGCTCATATGACACGTGGCAGACCGTTATAACCGAATCACACCCTCACGTGAGGGAATATTATGTCATCATTTGGCATCTACAGGTGTCAACAGGGGATTGGATAGATCATTATTCACATGCACCATGCTTACTTGGGGGGTACACTACACCCTCAAGACCTATATATACTTGTCACCTACAACCCTACAGGGGATCTATCCATGAACAGTAGCCCTAGCTAAAACTCTGCTTGTACACACACAGTAGAGAGAGAGAGGGTTATGTGCATTGTATCCAAGGCCATTAGTGCCCATACTTAGTGGATCACGCCCTCACAGTGGATGTAGGCCAAATTGGCTGAACCACTATACATCAGTCTTATTTCTTCTTATACTCACCCCCTTCTACACACTTACATACTTATATACTTGCATCTCTATGGCTGCCATAGCTACTACTGTTTGAGCTCACTATCACTTACCTGGTGGTGCTAAATCCCAGCATCATCAGTTTGGCGCCGTCTGTGGGAACGAGAATACATCTCTTCCTTTGCACATCTTGACCTCACTGGGCACTCTGGTGGTGAACCAACCCTCCCCCTGAGAGGAGGTGTTTCACCATTGAAAGAGACCCACTAAGGTTCCCAAGCTCACCATTCTTCAGCTGTTCTAGCTCAAGGCACATGGCACCTGAGATGCCACCACCACCTCTTCCCCTGCCGAATGAGGGGGGAAGACCCAGTTCCAGTCAGCCGCCGCCTCAGTCTGAGATGGCTGATGTGGCGGCAGCCCTAAAGTCTCTGGCAGCAAGCCAACGGATGATGCAGGAGCAGTTCACAGCTCTAAGCCAGAACATACTGAGACCACCCGGGGTCTCACCTGAGATGATTACTCCGGCAGCAGCTCCAGGACAGCATGAGGCCAGGGGACCACCCCAGGCACCACGCAAAGACCTGCCACCCCCTCAGCGGCGTAGGGATGTTGCTGACCCCCGGCGTCTGCGCCTGGGGAGGCAAGGAAACCCTTGCCTTGAGGACAGGTATGACGATCTGGAGGGAGAGGAGGCCCCAATTGAATGCTGGGAACCGTATGAGGTCTCCAACAACACTGTGCGACCCCTCCAGGATAGTAGAGGAAAGTGCGTGAGACCAAACCCTGACGATCGCCCGAGAGGCTCTGCTTTTGATCGCTTGAGCAGGGGGTCGGCCTTTGAGAGGCTAGGCCCAGTAAATGACCTGCGAGACAAGTTGTCCAGGTCAAGAAGTGTGGCGAGGTCCAGGAAGGAGGCAGCAGATGGCCGACCCCAGGGGCGGGATGACGGCCAAAGGGAAGTGAACAGCCGACACAGGCCTGCTGCAGCAGAACCCTCCGTCCACCTTCAAGAGGCGGCTGGGGATAACATCGGCCGCGCCGACCCTGTGAGGCCTTGGAATGACTCAATCCAGCGGCTAGAGGATAAGATAGGTGATATATTGAAGAGTCGAGATCCCCTTCAGAAGGGATATACCATAGGCTCACCCTTTGTGGCGAAGATAGTCGACTTCCCTACGCCATCAAGGTTCAAGCCACCTGTGGTCACCCCAAGATACTATGGGAGCACCAACCCTGTCCACCATGTTGAGATGTATCAATCGGCAGCAGACATATACTCTATCTTAGATGAGATGAGATGTCGTGCCTTCTTCGGAACCCTGACGGGGGCTGCACACGTTTGGTACACGTCTCTTCCAAAAAATTCCATCGAAAACTTTAAGCAGATGGCCGACCTGTTCATCCATAATTTCTGCTTCGGGGTGAGGCCACAGAAGAAGACCACCCACCTGCTCTATGTCAAGCAGGGGAAGAGTGAGAGTCTGAGGGACTATATAGCCAGATTCAATAAAGAGAAGCTGGAGGTAGAAGACTACGAGGAAAGCATAGCTATGACAGCCCTGATTGAAGGACTCTAAAAGGGGAAGCTGTTATGGAAGCTTGCTGAAGACCCTCCGAGGACGATGGCCGAATTGCTGTCGACAGCAGGAAAGGTGATGAACGCCGAAGAGGCGATGGCCGCAAAATATGAAGACGAGAAGGGAGGTACTGGTGGGGGTAAGTACCCTAAGAAGAACAAAGAGGGGAAGAAGAGGTCCACGGACGACAAGTTCGCTGGTTACACCCCTCTGACGGTCAGCTATGAGCAAATTCTCAATGAGATAAAGAGTGACCGATCCCTGAAGTGGCCTGAGAAGCTAAGGGTAGCACCTGGCAAGAGAAATAAGAACCTGTGGTGTGAATTTCATCAAGACCACGGTCACGTGACAGACAAATGCTTTTCTCTGAAAGATGAGATTGAGAACATGCTGAAAGAAGGGAAGCTCAGAAAGTACGTCGACAGAGGCGCCTTCAAGAGGGGCCGAGGGGACGACCCCAGAAAGAAGCGAGTCGATGCATGTAGAGAGGGTCCTCAAAAAAGAGGGGACGACCCTTCTGATGATGAGGACGACCCTGACCTCCCACCGAGAGACGATCACGGCCCCGTCAAGAGGCTTAATATGATCTCGCTCGGAGTGGGAATGATCTCTGGGGGTCTGGCAGGAGGAGGATCGGAAGTCGCAGATAGGAAGGCCCACGTGGCAGAAGCCAGGGCAGTGACGAAGACTGTACATTCGATCTCTCTGGAGGCCAAGCCAGAAAAGAGGAAGAAGGTGGAAATGGACACACTGATAGTAGGGTTCTCACGAATGGACTTCAAAGGACTCTTAGCCCCGTATGATGACCCGCTCGTCATCACGACCAGGGTGCATGGGTGTGAGGTGCCGAGGATCCTGGTGGATGGGGGCTCATCTGCAGATGTAATGTTTTGGCCATGCTTCAAGGCCTTAGGTCTCAGCCGTGCTAGACTCGTCCCGTACCATCATCTGTTGATTGGATTCAGTGGGGAAAAAGTTTACCCCCTTGGAGTGTATGAGGCTGATGTTAGGATGGGGGACGAGTGGCCGAGATGGCTCACCAGGAAGGTCAGTTTCTTTGTGATGGATGAGCATGTGTTTTCAGCCTATAATATCATATTGGGGCGGGTGGCCCTCAAAGGGTTCGAGGTCGTGCCGTCTACGGTCCACCAGATGATTAAATTCCCTACCCCATACAGGGTGGGGGAGGTTCAGGGAGACCAGACGACAGCGCGAGAGTGCTACTACAACTCCGCCGAAGAAAGGGAGGCACACAAGAGGGCTACAGCCACTTACAATATTGATACCCTAGACCCCAGGGACGAGACGAAGCTCAAGAAAGGAGAGGCCGCTGAGGAGGTAGAATCCATCATCCTCGATGAGGATGACCCGGGAAAAACTGTCCAAGTTGGCAAGTCTCTGAGGCCCAACATCAAGGAAGACCTCATTAAACTGCTGAGGAGAAGGCGAAGCGTCTTCGCCTGGAGTCATGTAGATATGCCAGGGATTGACCCTGAAATCATGTGCCACAAGCTCAATGTGGTAGAGGGAGTGAAGCCGGTGAAGCAGAAGAGGAGAATTTACTCCAGAGAAAAATATGAGGTCATCAGGGACGAGGTCAAAAAATTAGAAGACGCTGAATTTATCAGAGAGGTCATCTACCCTGAATGGCTGTCCAATGCAGTCATTGTTCCAAAGGCCAACGGCAAGTGGAGAATGTGCGTGGACTTCACAGACCTCAACAAGCATTGTCCCAAAGACAGCTTCCCTCTCCCCCGCATCGACCAGATGGTAGACACTACCGCAGGCCATGAGCTCATGAGTTTCATGAATGCCTACTCAGGGTATAACCAGATTTTCATGAACCCTGAAGACTCGGAGAGGACCGCCTTCATCACTGACAAGGGGACATACTGATACAGGGTCATGCCCTTTGGCCTAAAGAATGCAGGGGCAACGTACCAGCGCCTCGTAAACAAAATGTTTGAAGATCAAATTGGGAAGTCTATGGAGGTCTACGTGGACGACATGCTGACTAAGAGTCTGAAGGCAGAGGATCATGTGGCAGACCTGGAGAGGACCTTTAATACGATGGACAAGTACCAGATGAAGCTTAACCCGGCCAAATGTGTCTTGGGGGTCGGAGCGGGGAAGTTCCTGGGGTTGATTGTCAACCAAAGAGGCATCGAGGCCAATCCTGAAAAGATAAAGGCCCTTGTTGAGATGAAGACCCCCAAGTCCATTAAAGACGTGCAAAGACTCACAAGGAGAGTTGCTGCCTTAAACAGGTTCGTGTCTAGAGCCACAGACAAGTGTTTGCCATTCTTCAAGATCCTTAGGAAGGCCTTCGAGTGGAATGAAGAGTGTGATGAGGCTTTCAGGGGCCTGAAGTTATACTTAGGGTCTCCCTTGCTGCTGTCACGACCCGTGCAGGGTGAACAACTCTATATGTACCTCGCCGTCTCAGAGTCGGCCATCAGTGCAGCCATTGTGAGAGACGAAGATAGGATACAGAAGCCTGTGTATTTTAACAGCAAGCCGCTCCAAGGGTCAAAGCAAAGATACCCGAGGATGGAGAAGCTGGCCTACGCCTTGATCCATGCCTCAAGGAAGATGAAGCCGTACTTTCAGTCCCATATAATGGTCATCCTCACCGACTCTCCTCTTAGGCAGGTCCTACACAAGCCAGAAAAATCAGGAAGGTTGATGGCCTGGGCTATAGAGCTGGGGGAGTTTGACATTGTGTATCAGCCTAGGACGGCCATTAAGGGGCAGGCATTGGCAGACTTCGTGGCTGAGTTCACCTGGGAAGATGATGAGGCCGAGGGTGAGACCCTCGGGAAGACGGATACAGAAGACAGATCCACAGACACACCCGCAGATAGGGCTGAGACGAGCACCGCTAGAAGGAAAGTGACTGAAAATGAAGAGGGAAGATACATCTTTAGACAGGGGTCCCTCTCTGAGGGAAATTTTTCTGAAGGAAAGACTCCGTGGAGCCTCTTCATTGACGGGTCCTCCTGTGATAGAGGAAGTGGTGCTGGACTGATACTATCAGCACCCGATGGCACAGACGTCGAATACGCCCTGAGGTTCAACTTCAAAGCCTCCAACAACGAGGCTGAATATGAGGCCTTAGTAGCAGGCCTCTCCTTGGCCAAGTTTCTTAGTGTCGGCCAGATATTGGTCCATAGTGATTCAAGGCTAGTCGTGAATCAGATACTAGGACCCTACGAGGCTAAGGACGAAAGGATGGCTAGGTACCTCGAGAAGGTGAGGTCATTACTGAAGGGCTTCAGAGAAGTGAAATTAAGGAGGGTACCTAGGCTTGATAATGGCCGCACTGATGCCCTTGCTAGGCTGGCCTCGGCAACAAGAACAGACATCAGGAGGACGGTCCCAGTGGAAATTTTGCTTCGGCCAGCTATTGAGGACGCTGAGGGAACACTTGGCAATTTCCTAAATGTCTCTCAAGAAGCTTCGTGGATGGACCCCCTGATCAAATACATTAAAGAGGGTGAGATGCCAGAAGCAAGGCAGGAAAGGAAGAAGCTGAGGTACAGGGCTGCAAAATTCACTGTCATCGGAGACACCCTATACAAAAAGGGGTTTATGCTCCCCTTACTTAGGTTTGTGCATCCCTCAGAAGTCCCTTCCATTTTGCAAGATGTGCATGAAGGGTCGTGCTCAAGCCACATTGGGGGTAGATCCCTAGCGAAGAGGGTAATCACCCAGGAGTACTGGTGGCCGACCTTGGGGAAAGACGCAGCGGCATACGTAAAAAAGTGCGACAAATGTCAAAGATTTGCCACCATCCCTCACCAGCCCCATCAGCCTCTTACTTCCATTACATCCCCATGGCCATTTGCAGTGTGGGGGATTGACCTAGTAGGACCCTTGCCTAGGGCCATCAATAACTATCGATTCCTCATCGTAGCCATTGATTATTTTTCAAAGTGGGTAGAGGCCGAACCAATGGTCACGATTACAGAGCAGAAGACCTTTCAGTTCATCTGGAAGAATGTGATATGCAGATACGGTCTACCCAACACCCTCATCTCGGATAACGGAACCCAGTTCAAGAATGCCTCTCTGCAGAAGTACTGTGAGAGGGTAAGTATCAAACAATTTTTCTCCACCCCAGGCCGACCTCAGGCCAATGGGCAAACCGAAGTTACGAACAGGACAATCCTAGATGGGATTAAGAAGAGGCTTGAGGAGGCAAAAGGAAGATGGGTCGAGGAGTTATATGCAGTGTTGTGGGCGTACAAGACGACAGTAAGGACCTCTACTGGGGAGACCCCATTCATGCTAGCATATGGATCAGAAGCCGTCATCCCCACCGAGATTGAGTTTCCTACGCATAGAGTCCAGGTGTATGACCCCCAGAAAAATGCGGAGGAGAGGAGACTTGACTTGGACCTGATTGAGGAAAGAAGGGAGAAATCTGAGGTACGACAGGCCGCCTACCAATAGAGGACCGCAAGGTTCTACAATCAGAGGGTGAAACAGAGGCCCATCGCAGTGGGGGACTTGGTCCTCAAGAAGACTTGGCAAAAGCCCAACAAGCTTCACCCTAATTGGCATGGCCCATATAGGGTCATCGATGAAGTCATCCCTGGGACCTACAGGCTAGAAAACCTAGAGGGGGAACCTTTTTCAAACCCCTGGAATGCAGATCATTTGAAGAAATACTATCAGTAGTGTTGTAAGGTCTTGAAAGGCCATAATTGTAATGAGAGTTGCTCCAACAGAACACTCAGAAAATTAATAAGAAATATCAGTGTTTCCCTCATCCTGTTGTCAGTCCTAGCACGCATGGAAACATCTACAGAAATCCATTAATTTGGAAAGTTGATCCCTCGGCTATAATGGGGACCAGTGGAGGGGACGACCCCACCACTGTCCCCAAAAAAGACGAGGGAAGACATTAAAATCCATTAAATTGGAAAGTTGATCCCTCGGCTATAATGGGGACCAGTGGAGGGGACGACCCCACCACTGTCCTCAAAAAAGACGAGGGAAGACTTTAAAATCCATTAAATTGGAAAGTTGATCCCTCGGCTATAATGGAGACCAGTGGAGGGGACGACCCCACCACTGTCCTCAAAAAAGACGAGGGAAGACATTAAAATCCATTAATTTGGAAAGTTGATCCCTCGGCTATAATGGGGACCAGTGGAGGGGACGACCCCACCACTGTCCTCAAAAAAGACGAGGGAAGACTTTAAAATCCATTAAATTGGAAAGTTGATCCCTCGGCTATAATGGGGACCAGTGGAGGGGACGACCCCACCACTATCCTCAAAAAGGACGAGGGAAGACTTTAAAATCCATTAAATTGGTAAGTGAATCCCTCGGCTATAATGGGGACCAGTGGAGGGGATGACCCCACCACTGTCCTCAAGAAAGACGAGGGTAGACTTTATTTAAAAATCATTAATTTGGTTACTTGAACCCTCGGCTATAATGAGGCCACATGAGGGGACGACCCCACAGTGATCCTCAAAAAAGACGAGGGAGGGGTTAGTAGCATCAACAAGGAGAAAACCATAAAAGAATTAAATATGGAAGACAGCAATTATGGAAGGGAAGATATAATGGTATTAATAAAACATAAAATATCAAGTGTTTTACAAGGCCATTGAACAAAAATACACTTGAAGGTTATGGGCTACAGGCAGCCACCCTATGGGACGACATCAGAGGGCAGGGCCTCAACATCTATGGGAATGGTCTCCTCAGTTACCAGCACTGGATGATCTTCAGATGTACCGACCCCCTCGATTTGGACTTGGGACTCCACCTGGTTGAGGGCCTCGGCAATTAGGGGGTCGTCCAGTTGAACACCCTCCAGTGAAGGACGAACCGACGAGACGACATCACCAAATTTGAGGACGACCCATCGGCAAGCCGTCCTGATCCCCCTTTCCAGATACTCAAGGCCGAAGCCCTGAAATTCATCTGAAGTCTTATAAGCCTCAACAGCATCGGCCTCAGCTTTCTTGATGGCTGCTTCCAGATCAGTCTTGTGCTTGACTTCCATGTTCAGTAAAGCCTTATCCCTATCCTTGATGATCAAGTCCTTGGCTTGCAGGTCGGCATCGTGCTGCCTCATCAGCTCATCTAGGACTCTCAAGCACTCTCAAGCTCGGTCCTAGCACTCTCAAGCTCGGTCCTAGCACTCTCAAGCTCAGCCCTCGCAGTATCAAGCTCTGTCTGCAAGACAGCCTCATGCTGAATAGCCCTTTCGGCCTCATGGAACTTCATCTGATTCTCGGCCATCCATTTGGTGGATGAGGTAAGGGCACAAACAGACTGCACGAAAAATGAACAGATATCAACAGGGGCCGAGGGAACAATTAGCGAAAGAATGAAATTAAGGAGGTGGGTCAAGACCAATACCTGAGCAAGGGAGTGCAGACCATAGTCGTACACTTTAGCAGGAGGCATCTGTGCTAAGAACTCGAAGTCAGAGGCTGACGGTGCAGAGAACATCGAGGCCTTGGCAGCCCGTAAGTTCGTGATCAGTGACGAGGGGTCGGCCCTCAGATGGGCCAGATTTTGAGACCAGAAGGCCCCCATGCTGGACGAAGAGGTCATCCCCTCAGAGGCGTTGACTCTGGCCCTCGTCCGAGAACCAGGCCGAGGCTCAACTGGGCCCTCAGGCTCCTTCCTTTTGTTACTGTCAGTGGTCGGCTCCACCACTGTCGGCCCAGCGTCCTTTGTCTTCCTCGGAGCCTGCTGAGGCTCCTTCCCCTTCTTCTTGGCCAATCCAGACAGTAAGCTGGGAGCTGTCATTTCCCAAAGATAGTCTGGTGTACCTGCAGGACGATCTGATAAGAGGACGACATGTCAAAAAAGTTCAGAGATAAAGAGAGAACACTTCAAAAATAAGTAAAGAAGGGAAACTGTTCAGTATAACTCACATAGTTCTGTCAGAGGGCCGACCCTTAGACCAGCTTCTTTAAGGCATCGAGGGGTCATCAAGTCTTCGAATTTGGGAAGTTCACTCTCTCTCCCTCGTCCTCTCAGATAGTCTACTATATCCTTCTCCTCCAGACTAAGTCCAGGGTCTGACCTGGCCTTCATGGAGGGGTTAGACCACTTCCTGGGGACCCTCAGACCATCAGCAACGGGCTCCCACTCCCCGAAGATAAAGAAAAACCTCTTTTTCCAATCATGGTTGGAAGTTTGTGCCACATGGAGGAGTTTCTTCTCAGACCTCCTTGCCCCCAGGTGATAATATCCAGGCTGTTTGGACAAAGAGGTGATGTTGTAGCAGCCCAGAAATAGGTCAGCCGAGGGCTCGTCGGTAAAGGCATTCTTCCACAAAGAGATATAGCCCAAGATCGTCCTCCAAGAGTTTGGGGGAAGTTGAGAGGGGGCTACGCCGAGGGAAAACAGGATATCAGCAATGGGAGGGTGCAGAGGGAGCCTGACTCCAACCTTGAACATTTGTTCATAGACTGCGACCTCTCCCTCTTCACAATCAAAGACCCTCTCAGCCTCAGAGGGAACCCTCATAGTCACCCCGAAGGGCACTCCATAAATATGCCTCCATATCAGGAGATCTCGATCCCTAACAGAGGAGATAAAGGATGAGGTGTGGGAGGTATCACTCTCATCATCTGTATCATCGTCCTCGTCCTCAGATCTCTCCCCCTCATCACCTGCAGGAGGACCCTGAGGAAAAGCCACTTGGAAGGCATTGGGGGACAGGGTTGTCACAGGGACAGCCTCAGAGGGGACCGTACCCTCGGCCTCTTGGCCTGGGCTAAGGTCAGGTGTGTCCCTTCTACCAGAAGTTCCAGCACCAGTTGGTGAAGAGACTCTCTCGTCCATCTCACTTGGGTTGGGTGTCTCGGCAGGACGAGGTGACGACCCACAAGACTCAGAAGGTTCAGATGGTCTTATGGTGGCAAGAGGAATGGGAAAGATGGGTCGTACCCAATTAGGGTCGGCCCCTTGTCTCCTCTCTTCCTCCTCCTCTATTCATCTGATCTCGGTAAAGAGTTTCTCTCTCAAAGATGGGAATTCAAACACTAAGTTGTAAAGCCTCCTAAGCATTAAAGGGAAGACTCTACACTTGAAGAAATTACACTAGACCTGACTAATTTAGCTACAAACAAGTGGGGAATTGACCAGGTTTGACTTTTGGATTAAACAAAGAACTCAAAGGTTTTCGTCAAGAACGTTCAAGAACCTTTAACCGGAGAAGGCACCGAAAAAAGCTATGGGGAACTCGAAGAAAATGCAACCCTATGGCCCTAAAAAACAAACAGAATTGAAGACAAAGGAAAGCTCTTAATGAAGGAGAATACCTGATAACGAGGGAGAGTAACGCTGCTGAGACCTGACGAAACGAAGGCTGCAAGTGGCAAAGCTTACTGGTTCTAGAGAGAGAAAAGGTATGGGCGCGAAAAAGAAGAAGAAGGAAGAGAGAGAGTTTGAAAATCTCTTAAATACTTTGGTAATGAGTGGACCCATTTACCAAAGAAAGGTATAATTAGGGCACAAGGCCCCAAGCGCACTGCACAGCCGCCCTGCCTTGGAAACTGGAACAGCAATGAGTATCTGCACAGGTGTCACTCACCTAACTGATCACACGTGTCTCAATTTCAGCAAATATCCCTCAGCCATCTCAATGGCACCTATGGCTAAGGGCTGGGGGGTGATTGATATACCCGTTTATACCCTCAGCCTGGATAAGGATTACCTCCAATACGGATGATCCTACGAGGGGCCGACCCTTCACCAATCTCTTGACGACCCTTCTCACCAGGCACCAGACGACAGTACGAGGGGCCGACCCTCCACCAGGCTCCAGACGACAGAACGAGGGGCCGACCCTCCACCAGGCTCCAGCCGACAGTACGAGGGGCCGACAGTACGAGGCCAGAATTAGGCCAGGCTCGCTCCCGGAAGAAACTTTGCCCTCGGCCTCGGCTCATAGGCCGAGGGTGACATCATGACAGTGCGTGGGTTGGGACACACGTGGAACAGCGCGCGTCAGGCTCATATGACACGTGGCAGACCGTTATAACCGAATCACACCCTCACGTGAGGGAATATTATGTCATCATTTGGCATCTACAGGTGTCAACAGGGGATTGGCTAGATCATTATTCACATGCACCATGCTTACTTGGGGGGTACACTACACCCCCCAAGACCTATATATACTTGTCACCTATAACCCTACAGGGGATCGATCCATGAACAGTAGTCCTAGCTAAAACTCTGCTTGTACACACACAGTAGAGAGAGAGAGGGTTATGTGCATTATATCCAAGGCCATTAGTGCCCATACTTAGTGGATCACACACTCACAGTGGATGTAGGACAAATTGGATGAACCACTATACATCAGTCTTATTTCTTCTTATACTCACCCCCTTCTACACACTTACATACTTATATACTTGCATCTCTATGGCTGCCATAGCTGCTACTGTTTGAGCTCACTATCACTTACCTGGTGGTGCTAAATCCCAGCATCATCACTTGATGTGGCAAAATTGAAAAAAGCACATTTTTTACATCACGAAAGGAAAACTCTTGGGATTCATGGTCAGTGAGAAGGGAATCGAAGCAGATCCTGCCAAATTAAAAGCCATACTTTAGATCCCCCCACCACGGATGGAGAAGGAAGCTCGGGGATTCCTAGGTAAAGTATAGTACATCAGTCAGTTCAGTAGACAACTGACTTCTATCTACGAAGCCATTGTCAAACTCCTCTAGAAAGATTCAGCTAAAGTCTTAAATGAGTCCTACCAAGAAGCCTTTGACCAAATGAAGTGATACTTTACCTAACCTTCGGTGTTTATGCCTCTTAGCTAGGTCTCCCCCTCCCCCTATACTTAACCATCATAGATTTGCAGCGGGGGATTTTCAATACCAATATATTGAAGAATCTCGCGAGGAAAAACCCATTTATTATGATAGTCAAAAGCTGGTCGGGTACAAATTTAACTATATTTCTTTGGAGAAAGCATTTATCGCCCTGATCTGGGTCACGCAGAAGTTACGGCACAAAATGCTCACCTTCCCCCATCAGAATAGTATCCCGTGTGGATTCCATCATATAGCTGCTAGAAAAATCCATTTTATCCAGTCGAATGGCCCGTTGGTTGATGTTACTAGCCGAGTTCAATAATGTGTACATCACACAGAAATCTATGAAAGGGAGATCCATCTCTGACTACTTTATTGATTATCCCATGGAAGGGATCGATGATTGGGTTTCTAAATTACCGAATGAAAATATTCTCTGCACCACTTAGGAGGAACTTATATGGAAAATGTTCTTTGATAGAGCCACTAACAAGAAAGAATACGGCATTGGGATACTCCTGAACTCCCCATATGACTCTCACACCCCCATTGCCATCAAACTATAATTCCCTTGCACCAATAACCTGACTAAGTATGAGGCATGCATTGTAGGCCTCAAGATCTCCTTTAAGAAAGGAATTCGACACTAAGACATCTATAGAGACTCTGCCATCATTATCGTCCAAATCCTCAAATAATGGAAAGTTAAAGACAAAAAGTACCTACCCTTCCATACCCACCTAAAAAAGCTGGCCTCCCAATTCAAGGATGTCACCTTTAACTACCTACCTCATTCAAAGAAAAGCCTAGTTGACTCCCTTTCTACCTTGGCCTCTATGGGCGATATGCCTGAGGGAATAACAATGGCCCGTTTCTTGGTTAAAAAACAAGTTATGCCCACCCGCTGCTACCACATTGGACTCATTTTTTAAGAAGATTATGACATGGTCGGGTTATGGTATTATGATATTTGGCACCTCCTAAAACATGGTAGGTATCCCCAAGACACTGATAAGAAAGACTGTGCGACCCTTCGCAAACTGGTTGCCCAGTACATCATCTGTGACAAAGAATTATTCAAGAGAAACTTTGATAGAACATATTTACACTACATAGCAGGGGATGATGTTGAAGAAATAATGCAAAAGATCCACAGTAGGGAATGCGAGCCCTACGTGAAGGGTCACATGCTTGCAAAAAAAATCATCCGTCAAGGATATACTATTAGACCACTATGGTTCAAGATTACATGACCTATGTCCAAAGATGCCTCAAATGCCAACAGTTTGCATATCTCCAACACTTGACTCCTTGAGAGCTATACAACATGACCTCTACCTGAACCTTCTCCACCTGGGTCATTGGCATCATAGGAAACGTTACTCCCAAAGCTTTAAACGGTCATAAATTCATCCTGATCGCCATTGACTACTTCACCAAATGGGTTGAAGTCGAGTCATCCTGGTCGAAGTCGAGGATATACCTCTGGCCGGAGGGCCTCATTCATAAGCCCCGTCAACCCAGACACCAACGCATGAGGATGGTATGGCACGCTCAATGAATCCCCACTACTCAGTCAAAAATTATAGGAGGGTGAGTAACCTGAATGATCAGAGCCTCCTCTACCGTTGTCGCCGACGATGTGTCAAAACCTGTGATGTGGGTCGATCCCACTGGCATGCTAGTACCTCTGCCCAAAGACGTAGAAGTTGGAGGCATGTTCTCCACGTCATAGATATAAGAGGGCATCAGCCAACTCATAACAAAATCCAGATAATCATAGCTCTCCATTGTATCCTTATAGTGCGTATAGGGGTCATCGATTATCGTCGTCGCTCGAGCATTATCGGATATCTCCCTCACCCACCTCATGTACATAGGGGACACTGATGGTTGGACCTCCACCTCTTCCTCCATAATCTGCCTCATTTCCCTCTCCCCTAGGTACAAGACAAACCCAAACTAATGCGCGATCAACTGTCGCATCTGCATATATAGGGTCGTCATCTCCATATCCCGCAAAGTCATCCCCCAGGGGGTAAAAGGTCACCTACGATCTCCAATAAAGAATTAGTATCTACTTAATAAATGAAGATGCCAAAAGAAACTCAAAAAAGATGAAAGATAACCTA
This sequence comes from Sambucus nigra, assembly GCA_949130495.1. Lineage (NCBI taxonomy): Eukaryota > Viridiplantae > Streptophyta > Magnoliopsida > Dipsacales > Adoxaceae > Sambucus > Sambucus nigra. The sequence goes on along the minus strand of OX422221.1, from coordinate 198,449,932 downwards.
GTCACTCGTTAGGGCGTTCAGAGCCCGCCGCACGCTCGCCAAGGAAAAAGACTGATTTCACCGCCGGTTGGATTTTTGCCATAGGAACATCCAACAGAAGTCCTCCAAATCCTCATCCTTCAGGGATATCAACCTTGTATTGTGCCCGATCACCTCATAGAACCACGTATGTGAAAGACAGGAATCAACAAAAAGGTAATCAAAGAAGAATGCCAGGAAATGCGTAAAAAAGGAAAATAAATCCAAAATTACCTCCGAAAGATATGTGGCTCTTGTAAAAGTTTATCGACATCACCGGCTGAAAGAATATAAGGAAGAATAAAGGTATGCCAAATTAAATCTCCCCTAATCATACAACTGGACGTCAAAACTCATCCTCAAATACGGAAAGAGCCAAAGACGGACAACATCGCCTCTCGTCGCCACTAAAAAGCCACCAAACAAAAGTAAAATAAACTAACACGCCATCTGTATGACCTACCTCCCATCAATTACGTCCACCCTCCTCTTCAAGATAATCTCCTTCAAAGTAGAATAACATATCTAATCCCTAGATACAATCCTACCCACGTCCTCTAAAGTTGCATGCACTGCCTTCAATGTCACCCTTAATGTGCGGTCCACCACTATCTAAAATCCATCACAATCAACCCCCATGAGCTGCTGAACATCTATGGGAGTGACCGTCATCTCCCCGAAGACAAGATGAAAGGTGTGGGTAGTATCACACAAGATGAACGTAGTGTCTCATCCAAAGCCTGGGCCAAATGGCCATAACCGTCGTAGGAAACCATCCAGCGCACCATATAAGGGATCTTCTCCCAAATCTCCTTCAGCCTTATCGTCATTCAAGACCAAAAGCTTGAAGAAGCGACGTCAATCTGCAAAATAAAAAAGAAGAAAAAAACCTTCATTAGCATAAAAAAGAAAGAGAAAAATGAAAGGGAATACCAAAGGTCACTGTACTTACATAGCCACTAGGGTTCTTCACCCTAGACGAACGGTGGTATGCAGGTTTGCATACGAAGATACACTCATCAGCTACATGCTCGAAAAAATCAAAGGCATTTTCGTTGAGCAAAGGAAGAGGCAACCTAGACTGCCACACCAGGCCACATATCGCTTGTCGATTTATTTTTCTTAGTAGGCTGGGTTTGCATCTAATCTAGAGAACCCTCCATAAAATGGGGTTAGAGGCCCCCAACCTCCTTTCAATTCACCAGGGAAGCAGTGGGGGAAGTTAGGTAGACTAGATCACCTATGAGGTTAGGAATCTTCCTCCATGGAGCCATATCATCTTCGAAAGAAGTTAGTATCACAAAAAAAATAGCAGCAAGATCCAAGGGATCAAAAGAGTTAAATCCAGAAGCACTATCGCAAGAAGGATTGCGGTCAATGTATCCTTTTGGGATCTTATGTTTCATATCAACTAATCGAGCAATGAATGATGTGATCAAGAAAGTGTATAAGAGTAAAAAAGAGGATGACCTGGGATGATTAGAATCCCCAAGTATGTGTTTGATTGCCCTAATTTTTTTCAAGGTGGCAAAGTTCACCTCATTTGGAGTGGGCTCTATTTTTTCTGAAAAACTACACAATCAAGAAAAAACAGACATTACAATAATATCGAATGCATAAAGTAAAGATGTTGAGTTACATTCAAAAGAAAGATAATATGAACCCTTTGTGTGTACATAAACTTAATCGAAATTCCCCTTGTGGGCATTTTGGGCCATTATAGGGTCTGTCACCCTCAACAACAGGAAAATTCTCCCAGTTCTTCATCGTGAAACTATGAGACCAATATTCCTTATTGAAATCTAGTATATTGACAACTATGGCTCTTTTTGCCCTCCTTGTCTTCAGATAATAAACCTTTTAAAAGGTTAAGACCCATATATAGTAGTAGCGGATCTCCGAAATCCCTAAACGGGTCCCATAGATTCCATTTAGGGGTTAACGCCATTGAGGATCCTTTATGTGTTGGGAGAGCATTTGGTAAGAACGACCCTAGAGCACTCATAAAAATATAAGAAAAAATGGTTTGGAGGAAGGTAATTCCAACCCCAGCCACAAAATTGGGAGAACTCCAATGTCCCCCATCAACATTATAATAGTCCATGGATTTGAAATCCATTTCAATTTAACTCAGCTGGGAATCAACATCAACATATGCTTGGGGGTGACACTGCGTACCCCCAACACTATAAAAACCATTTATGTCTTCTTTGTAAAAGGATCGATTAATTCCTAACCCTAATAAAACTCTGGTATTTTGTACTTAAGAGAGAGAAAGCTTGAGTGTGTACTTTTATGTCCATTAGTGCCTTGTTATAATAATAACACCATCATTTTGCACAATGTAGTAGGCCAAGGCCGAACCACTTATATGCTTGTGTTTTCCATCTCTCTCGCCCCCTCCTTGATACATACATATTTCTTATACTATTACTGAAATTCCACCATTGTTAACAGATGTAGAGCTTGAGTTGTCTACATCTTTGAGGTGGTGATATTTAGAATCATCAATAACGTTCCATGAAGGACTAAATGGTGTTATCGTTTACAATGTACACCATATTTTGTAGTGATTTTAGACAAAATGAAGAAGTTTTGAATAAAACAAAGACCTTTAATGAGTGAAATTTTGAGCAAGGTAGAAGATAACTTACAGAGTATGAGGAGACACACAAATCCTTATATTCTTGGAGGCACGCATATACGTTTCTGAAAAATGAAGTCCAAATGATTGAGGGGGAGATTTAGTCGCTTGGATCGAGTCCCAATGCAAATCCCATCATTAGGCAGGCATTCCCCCAAACGATGGCTTGAGAAACAAACGACATATCATCTCAGACGGTCTAATGGTCAGCGTATTCCTCATAAAAGTGGGGCAAAAGACCAGGGTGCCATTAAAATCCAACAGGAAAAACAACTCTTCATTGCAAGACAAATTACTTCCATGCCCTCCGACCACAGCGTGACTGAGTGACCAAGACCATCCGTGACAATAACCCGAATTCTTTCAAAAATCAACACCAACCTCTGCGACCTCGATAAAAAATAGAGCTTTAGAGGCAATTACGAGGGGAAATAATCCACCACATGTGGGAAGGAATTGTGTGATCTGTTGACCCGATCAGCTCTTTTCATCACGTGGATGAAGATCATTAAGATAATTGATATGCGAAAATCAAGGGGAAGACAGAATTTATCGAAAAAGGATAATTGCAACAGTAATTGATGTCTTAGTGACTCTAGGAGCCCAAAGAAAAAAGGAATGCAATTACAAGTATTGACAATCTATCAGTAAGAAAAATAGGGAAAAAAATAAACCACAACATATTTATGTTTCATTGATTGGTCCATAATGAATCTTGAATAATAGGATTTTACCACCCACAGGAATACACATACTAATTTATTTATTCGATTCATATTCCAATATATATGTGTTTATGTGTGTGTATGTCTGTGGTGTGTATATGTGTACGTATCAAAAACAAAATTTAAGTTTTTTTACTTTGATCTCTAATTTTGAGTTACCAAACCCAAATTAAAATTTTAGACATACAATAGGATCATTTTTGGGTTGAACAAAAAATTGATAAGGTGCCTAATAGTTTGATTGTTGACTTAACGATTTCAATCAAAATAAATATCAAACACTAAGAAAGTCAAATAACAAGAATTTAACTAAATATTAATAACAAAATGAAGGCCACTCAAAATGACCCTAAAAAAACTTGATAAACATAGAATTAGTCTAAATTTATCTAAATTTAATTGCAAAAATATCTTTTATGTTTTATCTTTATATTTTCTCAAATTTCTCCCATTGGAAACGAAGAGTGTCTCGTACAGTCATTTCATTTTATTACTTGAAAACACAAAGAAGTATGTATACTCGTATGAACATAACGCATGGCCGAGGACGTCCAGTCTGTATTTCAATCACCGCCAAAACCCAAACAAAATCCACAAACGCCGGTTATGTCAGAGCCACAAGAAAGAACACACACAGCTTGATGAAAAATGATTGCTAGTTTAGGGGTGGTGTTGATAACGCTCCCAAGACGAGTTGTACATTGAATAGGAATAGGAGTTGTTTTGTGTACACACACGCAGAAGAAGTGAAAATCCAAACGCCAAAAGGACTTGGGGGCATTTAATGCAGGCAACCCCTTACACCCAACAATATCTGCACCTCTCATTAAATGCATCACAGGCCCCATCCCCCTGTAAACATCCGTTCACTCATTAATCACTCGCCTTATATTCTCATCACATGCATAAAATCATCTGCACATATTACATTGGAAGTATATAGGATTAATTCTACTGGACCTTCTTTCTTTTTTTTTGTTATTATAACTGGACCTTCTTTACGTTTTGGTTTTATTACACAATTTTTCTCTATTCTCTACATTTTATTCAGTTTTTTTACGTGAAATCTTTTCATTATGATTTAACTAAAAATTCAGGGTTCATTTGATTTTGTATTTAAAAAATTTGATTTAAACGATATTTTTAAATACAGTTTTAAAACTAAATTTTTTATATTTATAATTATTAGTTTATGTTTGGTAAACTTATTTTTAAATATAATTTTTTAAAAATTTGACAAAATTCATAAACATGTATATTTATATTATACATATATGTGTGCGTGTGTGTGTGTGTGTGTATATATATATATATACACACACACACACATAAAACTTTCATACATATATAATACGTGAATGCAAACATACATAAAGCTTTCATATATACATAATACATGAATGCATACATACATATATAAACATGCATAAAACTTTTATACATACATAATACGCGAATGCATATATACATACATACATCATAAATTATATACATGTACATTTAATATCATATATTTTTATGTATATTTAATGATGTATGTAAGTACGTTTATATATATATGCTCTTGTGCCGACTAGTCAGCATTTTAAGAATGCGGACCAATTGTGTGACTTAACGGTGCGCTTAAAAATTATTGCATAAATTATAGGCACTCTCTCTTTTCTGGGTTCACGCAGAAAGAGAGAGTGCCTATAATTTAGGCAATAATTTTTAGGCGCACCGTTAGGTCACACAATTGGTCTGCATTCTTAAAATGTTGACTAGTCGACACAAGAGCATATATATATATATATATATATATATATATATATATATATTACATGTAAAGACACCTTAATATGTACATTTAAGGTGTCTATACATGCAATATCATTGTATAGACATATATATATATGTATGTACATTTGACACGCTCACTATCCCACGTCACGTGGTACCTCTTACTCCGCTGCCTGGTTACGCCAAAACTCGCGACCCATGCGTCTGCTCCAAAACTGTGCACTTCCTAAGTACTTTTGCCTGATAGAAATCGACATCCTATTTATGCGTGAGTCACCCATAGCATTCGACTGAGTAAGACTCCGCTCTACTCAACAAAACTGTTGGACCCTCCCGTGGCTAGAGAGAGACCCCTAACATGTATCTCCACATTCTTTAAACCCATCTCAGGTGTAATAACTCTCCTTATATATATATATATATATATGTCTGCTCTTGTGCGGACGAATCCGCATTTTAAGAATGCAAACCGGACATGTGTCACCTGACGATGAACCCATAAAAGAGAGAGAGTGCCTACAATATTTATATATTAAGGTATAAATGCATTAAAATATTAAGAATGCATATTTTTTAGTTGAAAAATATAAAGCAGAAGTTATAAAACACCATTTTGTTATTTTCTAAAATACTTGATTATAACCCAGAATTATTATGATTCAGTGTTTAAAAACAGGTTGTCAAATGCAAATTTTTATCAGAATTATATTTAAATACAGAAAACTGTATTGTAATTGCAAACCATATAGGTCCCTATCTTTTACAATAAGGGTGGTAACAATTTGAGTTTAATATATTCCACGTATTCTATTAAATAAAATAAAACTCTCACACAATTCATTCACTACAACATTGTGATAGAGTTGTTGGAATTATTATTTAATTATTTATTAATTGCAAAATTCGACCAAATTTGTAATTATAAATTTAAAAATTATTGCTCCTATTTAGTATGGTCTATATAATAAGTTAGTGGAATTAATCTTAGAAAATTATTTTAAGAGACACATGACTTTTTATATGAATGTGAGTCCCTTAAGCTACTTTTGTGGAGAGTAGATGCTAGGTACCAAGGGAATTTCAGACCCCCTTTCACCTTATATATAGTGAACCATTCTCCACCAAATGGGACACAAAAATACATAAATATATATGCGCTAGGATTGAAAATTTTTGAATTTCCAAATTTTCTCATAGTTTAGATTTCTAGCCATTTTCTAAGAGCGATTCAGGAGCTGTGGGAGGAAGAACTATGAGAATTTGGGAGTTATTCTTAAAGCATGTCAACAAGCAACAAACACATCGATTTCAATGGAGAAAAGGTATTTTTCCATAATAGTGTAGTTATATTTATGTGGTGAATACAGAGAATATTAATTATCCTGTAAGAATTAAAATGATGATAAATAATTCTTATTCATGTTATATTATAATTTACATGTGGTATCAGAGCTTGCGTTTAAATATTATCATGCTATCCTTCTGCGGTTTTAAAAGATCAAACTATATATGTTGATAAACCCACTTTTAATGTTAATTTCGCATTGATTTATTTATCATGATGATTCGTATTACATGGTAATTTTTTTAACGTTTTATTAAGCACAGTTTTTTTTCATGATGATTCGTATTACATAATAATTTTGTAAGAAATTGTTGTTGTGTTTCTTAGCATTTTTTTCAAATCTGTGAAGAATTTTTTCTGTCAAGAACAATTTTATTTGATATATTGGGACCATATATATGTTGTTTTGATGTTTTTTTTTGTGGTTCTCTAATTAATTTCTATCTACCCTACAAATTTCAATAAATTCTAGAATAAAAATTTCCAAAAAGCGCTTGGAGTGAATAGTGTTTTTGTCTCCTAACTTGTTCCGAATGCGATGAAACTTGGTAGTGTGATTGAAAACGGGCCAGAGACCATTTTTCACCACCTTTGGTCGTGATGTAAGCTGTTTTTTGACAATCCGAGATTGTTTAGGCCATCAAAACTCTAATTTTGCCATTTATGGTAATAATCTCCGGGGGTATATCTCAATCCAGAAAATTTATCTTTTAATTCCGTCGAAAGTTTTGAGATTCTGGAGTAGATTCATGATGCTAACTCATTTTTTTCATTTTGGCAAAAAATTAGTGTTTTGCATATCTCATGAATGTTACATCAAGAACTGCTCTATAAACCTTGTTCAAATGTTCCCGTTTTAGTTAAATATTCGTGCAAAACACAGGTCAATATAGTTTATATAGTAAGATATTAGACTTGTGTTAATTTAATATTCATATTTTGATGAGTCTCGTGCCAAACACAGACCAACAACTCTAATTGTTGAATATAATTGACATTCCTGTTTTACCAAGTCTCGTGCCAAACACATGTCAACAACTCATTAAGTGGAATATCAAAATTATTGCTCGCTCTAAAGTTTGTTATTATTTAGATTTAATCAACTTTAGAATATTGATTGAATATTAAATTCTCAAATAATGCGTTTGTCAAATTACAATTTTCTATGTTAGAAATCCAAAATAGATATTCTGCTTTTTATGGTTTTGTGATTTAATAAATATTAAAGAGAAACTTGTGATACAATTTGTTATAATTCTGCCATTACAATTTTGACAAATATATATATTAATTTCCTTGCAAATTTTAGTTATGTTTTTTTTATTAATTAGAGTGAGCATTTTGCGGCAAATCTTAACCTATTTTCTCAAGCCTCAACCTTTTCGAAATTTGACGAAACTGATCTGTTGGAATGGTGCGAGCAAATTGAGTTTAGCCTTGGTGTCTTGGACCTTGATGTAGCACTCTTTACTGACGAACCCGCTGCTATTACTCAACAAAGCAGTGAGGATCATGTTCTTATTTATAGTACATGGTCAAAATCGAATAGGCTTTGTCTGATATTCATTAGAATGTGCATCGTAACAAGTGTGAAAACTTTCCTACCTGAAACCAACAATGCGAAACAGTATTTTACGAACATTAAGGATAGGTTTTGCACTGCTGATAAATCTCTGGCTGGAAAACTTATGGCTTACTATGAGGTTCGATGGAACTCGGACCATGAACGCACACATTATTGAGATGACCAACATTGCTGCAAAACTATGGACTTTAGGCATAGTAATGGGCGATTCTTTCTTGGTTCAATTAATCCTAAACACTTTGCGTCCTGATTATGGGTCTTTCCAAATTCATTACAATGCCATTAAAGATAAATGAAATGTTAATGAACTGCAAAGCATGTTGCTCAGGAAAAAAGGACGTATCAAGAAGCAAAGTGGTAAAGTGCCCAAACTGCAAGTGGCGAATGTGGTCGTCAATAAAGGAGCTGGTAAAAAAAAGAACAAAAATGGCATGAAGCGAGGTCCTGGTCCTTCTAATGATGATCTTGGTCCTTCCCAACAAGAGAAGGACAAAGAAACAGTCACATGTCACTTCTATCACAGGAAGGGGCATATTCAAAAAGACTGTATTAAGCGTAAAACTTGGTTTGAAAAGAAAGGTAAGCCTTGTGCTTTTGTTTGTTTCGAATCAAACTTAATTGATGTTCCTTCTAACACATGGTGGATTGATTTTAGTTCTACATGTCATGGTTCAAATTCTATACAGGGCTTCGTTTCTGTCCGAAAAATAAAACAAAAGGAAGATTTTCTTTACATGGGAAACCGGGCAAAATCAGAAGTTGAAGCAACATGAGTTTTTTGGTTAAAATTATAATTTGGGCTTTATGTGGATCTTGAAGATACTCATTTTGTAGCCACGGTTTCCAAAATTTAATTTCCTTATCTAAACTTTCAATATGGGGCTTCTCTTTTAATTTTAAAGATAATGGTTTTACTTTATATAAGAATAATTCTGTTTTTGGCTTGGGTTTCTTGTCGAATGGTTTGTTTCAAATTAATCTTAATCCTAATTTTTCGAAATCCTTATTGTCTATGCATACTAATGTTGGAACTAAACGTACCTCATTTAATGAGAATTCGGCTTACTTGTGGCATAAAAGATTAGGACACATATTCAGGAAAATAATTGAAAGGCTTATTAAAGAGGGAATTATCCCTACTCTGGATTGGTCTGATGTTAGTGTATGTGTGGACTGTATTAAGGGTAAATAGACCAAACACACAAAGAAAGGAGCCACAAGAATCACACGGCTCCTTGAAATTGTACATACATACATTTGTGGTCCTTTAGACGTTCCTTCTATTGGCGGAGAAAAACACTTTATCACTTTTGTAGATGATTTTTCTCGATATTGCACATTGTATTTATTGAATGATAAATCTCAATCAATTAATGAGGTTGAAGTTTATATTACAAAAGTAGAACGAAAATTGGGGAAAAAGGTGAAAATCTTTCGATCATATAGAGGTGGTGAGTTTTATGGAAAATATGCTGAGTCGGGGCAATATCCCGATCCTTTTGCTAAACTCCTTGAACATTTAGGTATTTGCGCACAATACAGAATGCCAGATTCACCATGGTAAAATGGTGTAGCTGAAAGGCGCAATTGTACTCTTATTAAAATGTTTAGGAGTATGATAAGTAGAACAAATTTACCTATGTCTTTGTGGATGCATGCTCTTATGACTGTTGTACATATCTTAAATAGGTTTCCTAGTAAGGCAGTTCCAAAGACTCCTTTTGAACTGTTGAAAGGTTGGAAACCCTCTTTATGTCATTTTCGTGTTTGGGGATGTACAACAGAAGCAAGAATTTATAATACACATGAAAAGAAATAATATTCTAGAACATTAACTTGTTATTTTAGTGGGTATCCAAAAAAATCCAAAGGGTATAAATTCGACTATCCTAACCATATAACAAGAATTATTGAAATAAAAAATCATAACTCATTAAACATGGTGAAGTTAGTGGGAGTAATGAAGTTAGGAATGTGATTATTCAAGAAATCAAGGGAAATCCTCGTCTTCTGAGAATTCCAAATGATCACAATTTTGCTAATGAGGTTCCTAATGTTCCTATTATTCATAATGATGTTGTTGCACCGATTATTGATCCGACCAACAATGAAGAACAAATGGAAGAACCACATATTGAACAACCAGATAATGAGCCTATTGTTGAAATACCACAAGAAATAGCTTAAAGGAAATTTTAAAGAAATAGGAGATCAACTATTTTGGATGACTATGTCGTATATCTACAAGAGAATGAATTTAACATTGGGGATATTGATGATCCGGTAACTTATGAAAAAGCTATTTCCAGCATAGATTCTAATAAATGGATTGATGCCATGAATGATGAAATAAAATCTATGGATTTTAATCAAGTCCCCAGTCGATTTGCCTAAAGGTTATAAAGTGGTCGGGTCTAAGTTGATATATAAGACCAAACGCGACTCAAATGGCAATATTAAATGATATAAAGCTAGACTTATTGCCAAAAGTTTTACTCAAAAAGAAGGCATTGATTATAGTGAAACCTTCTCTCCCATTTCAAAGAAAGATTCTCTTAGAATCATATTACCACTCGTAGCTCATTATGACTTAGAGATACACCAAATGGATGTTAAAACAAATTTTCCTAATGGGAGTTTAAAGGAAGAAGTCTATATGGAACAACCAAAGGGCTTCATTCAGGAAGGAAATAAATGCAAAGTTTGTTTATTAAAGAAATAAATTTATGGACTTAAACAAGCTTCTCGTCAATGGTATTTTAAGTTTCATCATACCATTACATCCTTTGGGTTTAAGAAAAACACTGTTGATTAGTGTATATACCTAAAGATCAGTGGGAATAAGTTTGTATTCTTGGTCTTATATGTTGATGATTTTCTTATAACCAGCAGTGATATTGGTTTACTAAAAGAAACTAAGAAGTATCTTTCACAAAACTTTTAAATGAAACATCCTTTGGGTGTAAGAAAAACACTTTTGATCAGTGTATATACCTAAAGATCAGTGGGAATAATTATGTATTCTTGGTCTTATATGTTGATGATTTGCTTATAGCAAGCAGTGATATTGATTTACTAAAAGAAACTAAGAAGTGTCTTTCGCAAAACTTTGAAATGAAAGATTTTGACGAGGCATCCTTCGTGATCGGGATATAGATTTATCATGATCGATCACGTGGATTGATAAGATTATCTCAGAAGGCTTACATTAACAAATTTTTACAAAGGTTTGGCGTGCAAAATTGTAATTCCATAAAAGTTCCAATTCTAAAAGGTGAGAAATTTAGCTTAAGTCAATGCCCCCAAACTAAATTGGAAAGGGGTCACATGAAAGGTGTGTCGTATGCTTCCTCTTATAGGGAGTTTATTATATGCATAGGTTTGTACTCGACCAGATATTAGTTTTTCCATTGGGATGCTGGGCAAATATCAAAGGAATTCGGGTGACTTCCCTTGGAAGGGTGCAAAGAAGGTGTTAAGGTACTTGTAAGGGACCAAAGACTACATGCTCACTTATAGGAGATCTGATCACGTTGAGGTGATTGGTTATTCAAACTAAGATTTTGGAGGATGTCTTAATAGCAGAAAGAGCACTTTCGGTTATGTTTAACTTCTGGCATGAGGGGCCATTTCATGGGAAAGTGCTAAGTAGAGTGTCATCTCTTCTTTAACTATGGAGGCTGAGTTTGTGGCTTGTTTTAAAACTACAAATCATGGATTGTGGCTGTGAAATTTTATTTAAGGACTTAGAATTATGGGTTCAATAACTAAGCCGCTGGAGATTTAGTGTGATAGTGTCGCAACGATCTTATTTTCAAAGAATGATAGATAGTCTAAAGAATCTAAGCATATTGAGATGAAGTATCTATCTGTCAAATAAGAAGTTCAAAAACAAACTGTGTTAATTAAACACATTAGTACTAGTGTTAACATAGTTGATCCTTTAATGAAAGGGCTATCTCCGATGATATTTTTGCAATATACTAAAGAGATTCGTCTCGAGTAGTTCATTATGTAATTGCTATTTGCTTAGTTATTTGACACAACTTTTAATATAAATAAATAGTTTCTGAATTCTAAATTTTTGGCTTGATTGTATATATGCATGTGAATGACTGAATGTGACATAAATAGTCTTTTATAAAGACATTATGAGACCATTATGATAACTCACATATTTATCCTTATTAAGCATGACATTGGTGGCGTGTTACATGGAAGGAACCAGGCTTTTGAATTAGTGTGGAACTGCCATAACTCACACTAATGGAGTATTTAGTTAAGGTGCTTGATGATGTTATAAGACACTTGTGCAACGTATGTTAATCAAATCATTACGTATAACCTTATTAGGACCAAGGGGGAGACGGTTGGAATTATTATTTAATTGCAAAATTCAACCAAATTTGGTAATTATAAATTAAATAAATTATTGCTCCTATTTAGTGAGGTCCATATAAGGGGAAGAATTTTATTAAATTAATGGAATTAATCTTAGAAAATTATTCCAAGAGACATATGACTCTTGGTATGAATGTGAGTCCCTCAAGTTACTTTTGTGGAGAGTAGATGATAGGTTACAAAGGGAATTTCGGATCCCATTCCACCCTATATATAGTGAACATTCTCCACCAAATGGGACCCCAAAACACACAAATATATCTAGGCTAGGAAGGGAAATTTCTGAATTTCCAAATTTTCCTATATTTCAGATTTATGGTCATTTTCTAAAAGCAATTCGGGAGCTAAGGGAGGAAGAGCTAGGAGCATTTGGGAGTTGTTCTTAAAGCACATCAACGAGCAACAAACACATCAATTTCAATGGAGAAAGGTATTTTTCCATAAGAGTTTGTAGTTATATTTATATGGTGATTGCAGAAAATATTAAAGATCATATAAGAATTAAAATGATGATAAATAATTCTTATTCATGTTATGTTATAATTTACAAGAGTTATATTGTAATATTAAAAGGGCCGAACCAAAATATTATAAAGGGGTGAACTATCATTACGTAAAAGCTTCGTAATAAAATAAAAATGATTCAATGACAGAATTTACATTAACATTAGAATTTATTAACACATCGATTACAAATTAGTTTACACATTTAAAGAATGAGAAAACAGTTCTTTACCAAAGTCTTGTTTGATTAATTCCCATTATATTTTTAACCTACTAACAATATTAGTAAAATTTATTTGAAAATTATTTATAACTCATTATGTTTATACACTACGCATGTTGAAATCCAAAAATTTGAATCCAAACAGTATGAAATTTAAATATTGGTTTGTAGTAATAATATTTATTTCAAAATTAATAGTTTACTTAAATGAAGAAAAAAAAAAGACACGCTGGTGTTGACAAGAAAGGGACCATTGCTAAATAGCATAAAAATATCCAAATTAAATCCTAAAAATAAAAAATCTGAATATTAAAAAACATGCATTTGGTAGAGACTAAAATTATCATTCCATATAATAAAATTAGTGTTATAAAATAAAGGAGATATATATATATATATATATATATATATATATATATATATATATATATATATAAGAGAGAGAGAGAGAGAGAGTATTTTATTTCTCAAGTGTATGTATACAAGCTTCTATGGGGATGACCCTATTTATAGGACATAGTGAGGTATCCCAATAGACGTGGAACCCAAAAGACATGAAAGATGTGTTAACATGAACACCAAAAGTCATATTTTAACAATCCCCCTTAAATGTACACCATATCCACCATTAAATGATTGTTGCTTCATTTAAAACTTACTGAGGAAAAATCTGGTGAAAAAAGTAAAGTGAAGGAAAAATACTATAACTTTTGTTATCATTGAATTGGCATTTGACGTGATTAATGTTGCCTTGTTAAAACCTATACTAGAAAAACCCAATGGGAAAAACCGAGTTAAAGAAAAAAGAGTACAACACACATATGTTCCAAAAGAGCATAATTTCTAATTGTCCCCCTCGAAAGGCGATCCCCCTAATTTTCATATCTCAAATTGACTACTGGTGAAGTCGGCGCATTCCAATTCCATGTACAAGTTTCTGGAATGTTGCTTTCGAAAGTGACTTGGTAAACAAAATAATTAGGTTGTCAGTCGAATGCACATGTTTGACTTCAATTTTATTTTTCCTTTAAATATCATGAGTGAAAAAAACTTTGGTAAAATGTGATTATTTCAATCTCCTTTGATGAAGCCTTCCTGAATTTGGGTTATGCACGCTTCATTCTCTTCATATATGATACTAGAAATATCTATAATGGGAGACAATTGACAAGAACTACGAACATGCTGAATTAAAGATCTCAGCCATACACATTCACGACCTACTTCATGAAGCGCTAAATTTTCATAGTGGTTAGAAGAATAGCTACTAAAATTTGTTTATTAGAACGCCAAGAAATAGCAGTATTACCAGTAAACAATACATAACTTGGTTGGAATCGACCCTTACAAGAATCAGAGAGGTATCTAGAATCCGTATAATTTACTAACTCATAACCATTAGAATGATTAGAATAATATAATCCCAGGTCAGTGGTTCCTCGTACATATTTTAGGATATGCTTGATACCAATCCAATGCCTTTTTGTTGGTTCAGAACTATAACTAGTAAGTAAGTTGACTTAGAATGAAATATCTAGTCGAGTGCATTGTGCCGAGTATAATAATGCACCAATTGCACTTAAATAGGGTGCTTCTAGACCCAATATTTACTCATCATCTTCCTTAGGATGGTATGGATCTTTCTTTAAGTCTAAAGACCGAACGACAATGGGTGTACTTAGTGAATGTGTTGTGTCCATACCAAATCTTTTTAAGACTTTTTCAGTATAATTAGAGTAATAGATAAATAAAATTCATTAGAATTTCTCTCGATCTGCAGGGCGAGATTATTTTTTTTTTCGGGGTCTTTTATATCAAATACCTTCTTCAAATAGTTAGAAATTTTCTCGACCTCTTCTAGAGTCCTAATTAAATTAATATCATCCATATAAAGTGTTAATATCGCAAATCCCATTAGGGATTTCTTTATAAAGACACATGGGAAAATTGTAATTTTTAATACCCTTCCGTAGATAAGTATTCATAAAAATGATTGGACCATATCCTTTCGAATTTCGTTAAGCCATATAATGACCGTCTTAGTCAAATTAAGTACATACTCCTTGGCTTTACTTCTAGCAAAGAAAATTCTTTAGGGATTTTTATGTAAATTTTTGTGTCTAAGTCCCCGTATTAATAAGAGGTCACAACATCCACGGGTCTCATATCAAGATTTTTAGAGACTGCTAAACTAATAAGATATCTGAAAGTTATACCATCCATATTGCGGAGTATGTTTCATCATAACCAATACCAAATTTTTGCAGGAAACCTTGTGACACAAGTCTTGCCTTATATGGAGTGGATTTATTTTTGTCATTGCGCTTTCTTACAAACACACATTTGTAACTTGTTGGGTTAACATCTTCTGGGGTTTGTACTATAGGCCCAAATGAACCACGTCTATTTAGAGACTAAAAGTCATCCTTGATGGAAACTTACCAGTTTGTCCAAACTTATCCCTATCGACATTCATTTATAGTATGTGGGTCATTATTGTGACACCCCGCCTAATTAATCCCGGGTGATCAGTCCTAAATCAAGTTAGAACAGGTTTCTCATTTGGTCCATTCTTAGCATCACTGTCGTCTTATTAAATTACTAACCACCTAAGTGAGAAAAATAGACTGGTGCCAATTTTTATCTTTCATTATTTAAACAAAAACCCATGCGGAAAATAAAATAATACAACAATCACAGATAACTGAATTAATCATCCACAAGTAAAAATAATTAAACGAATAAACCATCGGTCCAAATAATAATAAATCCCGTAAAGACAAGAACGAACTCCCAACAAGTCTAATACAAATAAACGGAATGTGAGCGACATGCTCGAATAACTAATCATGAATTTCTACATTAAGATTGAAGAATGAGGCGTCTATCAAAACCCCGCAACATCCACATATGCTGCAGCAACGAATCCCTGGAATTTAGTCAAGGCTGGCGTCCCTGTGGCTGGACACCTAAAAGGTTTTGAAAATAGATTTATAACAAGGGTTAGTACCCAAAACATTTGGAAAACATTTAACAAATGATTAACTTGCAGTAATAAATAAATATGCATGCTCTTCATATTCTAGTTAGTATCGCACTCTCTTGAGGACTTTCCTACCCCTCCTCTAATGTACACTACTAACACTTTAATTAAATTACCGAGTTATTCATCTCATGACTAGATAATTAACATAGTTTCTTTATACCCACCCTACTCTAACTGAGTATATAGTGATGATGATTTTTAAGTTATTAGTAACATCAACTTAACTAAAACATTTCCCTTTTTAAATTCATATAACTTCTACACTTGTTATACATATGAAACCACTCATATTTTTCATTTCTAACCCGTATATAATTAATTATCCAATTATATACTTATAATCATATTTCAGTATTCACAATCATACTGTAATATATTTAACAACTTGCATCCACCCGAGTAAAATACTCACAGAATGTAAATTCTAAAAAGTGCTATCCCACTAGGTACAATCACATAGCCTAGTTATCCCAAGTCAGAATTTCACACCAACTTGATAAAAATAAATAATTGGAGGCGGTCATATTCCTTCCCTGAAAGTAAGTTGTCCCTCACCCATATAATGGACGCTATGACCTTGGGAATATACTCACCCTACTCCTCAAGCTAGGGGATTCATCCACTACGCGCAGCCTCCCCCTATAGCACTATAGTATAAAATATCTAATCATTGATATTAATGTACACACCATATATATATACTATCACATCCGTATAAATATAAAAGTCCCGGTTATACCGTGCGGTAAATTCGTAACATAAACCTATTAAAATTATTAAGAGTTTATGGTTCAACTCTAAATATTAATTAAATTGCACCTTAATTAATTAAGTTACTTTTGGTGTCGCCCCACCATAAATTTGGACTTACTCTCGTAGCCCAAAAAAAATTTACCCGAGTCAAAATCCTCGACTCTAATTTATTAGCCTCTGTCTAATTAAATTATTACATTTCGGTTTCGCTCAACCAAATTTTCTGCCTCAAACCTTAATTAATTTATCTACAATTAATTAGATTTAAACTCATGTATTTAATTTCTCAATAATTAATTACATAAGATTTTTATATGAATTTCCCCTTTTATATAATTAACTGGCGAAACTGCCAAGTTCTGCCGACCGTCGATCGATCGACCCCAGACCGTCGATCGATCGATCGAACAGGTCTTCGTCTTCTTCGTGAAGACAGGGCAGCCATGGACGGATTTACTCAAACCCTAATCTCTTCTAACATGAATTACAAGCCTTCTTATCACAGGTACATATTAGAAACCTTATTAGGATCCCCCAGAAAGTCCACAACAATCATCAATTCGTCCATAAACTACTGATTCATAATTTTGGGGAAAAATCTATCTTTATCCATAAACACATTTACACCCCAAATTTCTTCACCAAACTCGTTTTAATTTATCCGGATATCATTCTAACAGATACACATCAATATTCCAATATCAGATTTTTACATAAATCCTCATAAACTTTGGCAAATCAGATTAATATTTTTTTTTTTTTTTTTTTCAAAACCCCATGTTTATGCCATGAAACCCCAAAACGAATTTTAATTCATTACATCACACAGATATGAATTAAAAGACAGATTTAATACTATTGCAAGTTATTCACTTGCTTTAGGTTTCGTAGTGTCTGAATTTGAGATGGGTTCCAAGGTTGAAGATGACCTTTGTTGGCTCTTTTGAGATCCCCAAATGGCTTTGGCTGCTGTTAGGGTTTTCTAACCCTTTATTTCTTCTCTCTAATTAAGCTCAGCCATGCCCTTATTTCTTTTTATTAGGTTAATTTCCCTAATCCCGTTTTTTGACTAATGGGCCAAGCCCAAGTGACCTAAATGCCCCCGAGTGGGCCCGACTATGTCTAAAAACGTCCCGTGACCCGTTTACCACCCCCGGGTACACTTTTCCGACTATCTCGGCCCATCCGGACTCAACTGTACACTCAGAATTTGCATCCGAATTAATTATAAAAATACTTATCCCCCACCCAATATAGTCTATACCGACTTCCGGATGTGATAAGTACATACCTCGTCATTAATACTCGAAACGACGTAATTACATTATTACTATTCACTTAGTAAATAAGTTTCCCTAAATATTAACCATTCAATCCCAGATTAATATTTATATATTATTTTACCATAATTAATTCATTAAATTACAACACACTAGTAATTTAGAATTTCCGAATTAATTAAATTTTAAATGTACCAAAAATACGGGGTGTTACATACTCCCCCCCTTACAAAGGAATTTCATCCCCGAAATTAGATCGTACCTGCGGTAAAAAGCTCTGGATATTGTTCCCGCATATCCTCCTCCCGCTCCCAGGTAGACTCGTCAACATTGTGATGACCCCACTGTACTCTAACCAATGGAACAACTTTGGATCGCAATTTCCGCTCACTATGATCCAGAATAGCTACCGGCCTCTCCTCATACGAGATGTCTGGCTGTAAGTCGATCTCCTCGAGTGGAATGTGCCAAAAGGCTCTCTCGCTCCTTCGATATTTCTTCAGCGATGCCACATGGAATACATCGTGTATCCGCTGAAAATGTTCTGGTAACCCAAGCTTATACGCCACCGGTCCCACCCTCTCAATAATAGGGAAAGGTCCTACGTACCGCGGTGCTAACTTACCCTTCTTGCCGAACCTCATCACCCCTTTCATAGGGGATACCCGGACTAAAACCTGGTCCCCAACTTCTAGCTCCACATGTCTTCGAGAAGCATCAGCATAACTCTTCTGCCTGTCCTGAGCTATCCGAATCCTTCCTCGAATCAACTCTATCTTGGCAGATGTCTCCTGGACAATCTCCGGCCCCAAGAGTTTGTTGTCCCCCACCTCTAACCAACAAGCGGGCGAACGAAAAGGTCTCCCGTACAGTGCCTCAAACGGTGCCATGCCAATCGTGAATTGGTAAGAGTTGTTATACGCAAACTCTACCAAAGGAAGATATTTCTCCCATCCTCCCCCGAAGTCCAAAATGCACATTCTGAGCATGTCTTCCAGCATCTGATTAACTCTCTCAGTCTGTCCGTCAGTCTGTGGGTGATACGCTGTACTCAAGTGCAACTCCGTGCCCATTGCCTCCTGAAAGCTCTGCCAAAAGTGGGCGACAGAGATTTTGTCTCGATCGGATACAATATTTATTGGTACCCCATGCAGCTTAACAATCTCTGCTATGAATAGATGTGCATAACGCATCGTCTCAAAGTCTGTGCGTACCGGCAAAAAGTGGGCCACCTTAGTCAACCGATCCACAATAACCCATATGGAGTCGTGACCCCTCTGTGATACAGGTAACCCTGTGATGAAGTCCATGGAGATGCTTTCCCACTTCCACACGGGAATTTCTAACGGTTGTAGCACCCCTGATGGTCTCTGGTGGTCAACTTTCACAAGCTGACACGTGGCACATTTCGAAACAAATTCCGCTATGTCCCGTTTCATCCCTGCCCACCAATACTGCCTCCTCATATCTTGGTACATTTTATCCCCACCGGGATGTACCGTAAATTTCGAACCATGGGATTCTGTCATAACAGCGTGCCTCAAATCCTCATCCTCTGGCACCATTAACCTCCCATTAAAGCGTAGGCCTCCTTCTGAGCTAATTGAGTAACCCTCTGCTCCCTCAGCTAACAACTGGCCCACCCTATCTCGGCAAATCTGATCCTCTGCCTGAGCCTTCACAACTCGCATAATGATCTCGGGTGTGATGGATAATGCTGACATGCAATCCTTGGCTACTTCATCCTCATATCGAAGCTCTCTCCACTTCGCTTTCCATACCTCCGATATCTCCCCAGTCGGCCTTCGGCTCAATGCGTATGCTACCACATTGGCCTTACCGGGATGATACTGAATATCAAACTGGTAGTCCTTCATGAATTTTAGCCACCGCCTTTGCCTCATATTCAGATCCTTCTGTGTGAAGAGATACTGAAGTGACTTGTGATTCGTGAATAGAGTAAACTGCTCTCCTAGAAGATAATGCCTCCATATCCTCAAAGCAAAAACGACCGCTGCCAACTCTAGGTCGTGAGTGGGGTAATTCCTCTCGTGGGGCTTTAGCTTCCTGGAAGCATAAGCTATAGCCCTTTCCTCCTGCTGGAGCACACCCCCAAGACCCCGTAAGGATGCGTCTGTGTAAACTCGATACTCTAGCCCTCCCTTTGGCAATGCAAGCACGGGTGCAGATGTCAACTTGTCCTTTAGCTCGTCGAACGCTAATTAAAAATTATCATCCCACTTGAAAGGTACCCCTTTCCGAGTCAGATTCGTTAAAGGTCCTGCAATCTTAGAGAATCCCTTAATGAATCGCCTGTAGTAACCGGCCAAACCAAGAAAACTGCGCACCTCGGTCGGTGTCGTGGGCTGTCCCCACTCCCTCACCGCCGACACCTTATTCGGATCCACTGTAATACCCTGATCTGACACGACGTAACCAAGGAACTGTACCTCCCGTAGCCAGAATCCACACTTCCCTAATTTGGCGTAGAGCTGATGATCCCTCAGTGTCTGTAAAACCATGCGCAGATGCTCTGCGTGCTCCTCCTCGGTGCGCGAGTAGATTAGGATGTCATCAATGAACACGATGACAAACTGATCTAGGTACTCCTTGAAGACCCTATTCATGAGATCCATGAACACTGCAGGTGCATTGGTGAGCCCGAAGGGCATCACCCTGAACTCATATGATCCATACTGCGATAAGAAAGCGGTCTTAGGAACATCCCCCTCTCGGATACGCAGTTGATGATACCCTGACCTCAAGTCGACCTTGGAGAAGTAAGACGCCCCTCTCAACTGGTCAAATAAATCATCAATCCAAGGTAACGGATATTTATTCCTTATCGTCACCTTGTTCAGCTCCCTATAATCCACGCACAAGCGGAGTGAGCCATCTCGCTTCTTTACAAACAACACCGGCGCACCCCACGGCGATGTACTCCGCCAAATAAAACCCTGACCCAGTAGTTGCTGAATCTGTTCCCTCAATTCCCGCATCTCTGAAGGGGCCATACGGTAAGGTGCCCGAGCAATTGGCCTCGTCCCCGGTGCTAAATCGATAACAAATTCGATTTCTTTGCTGGGTGGTAATCCTGGTATCTCCTGGAATACATCCTCAAAGTCCCTCACTACAGGAATAGAGTCTAAAGGGACTACCACCTCCTGTGAGGCTTCCTCCTCAATGTAATATAAGTGAGTGCGCGACCCTCCCTCAGGAAGCGGCATTGCTATCTGGAACATCTCCTGTCCCGGGATGGAGAACACGATTGTCCTCTCATAGCAATCCACCGTAGCCCGATAACCTGCCAACCAATCCATGCCCAAGATGACATCATACCCCTCCATATCTAACACTAAGAGGTCTGCTGCTAAACTAAGCCTCCCAATCAAAAGGTCTACTCCTCGACAAATCGAGCGAATCAAAGCCCCGCTGCCTACTGGCGACTCTACACTCATATGGAGGCTACCGCTGTCTCTAATAACCCAGCCCGTTTAGAAAAGTTAGATTTAATGAATGAATGTGATGCTCCCATGTCAAAAAGAATGCTACCCTCATGCCCATGAATGAAAAACATACCCTCAACCGCTGGCGGCGCCTGCTGTGCTGGAGGATTGGGAACATCCCGAACGTTATACACACGTCCGTAGTGCATCTTCCCCTGCTGCTGTGGGGCGGGTTGACCTGGTGCTGCTGGCGGCATCTGACCCTGTTGCCCCTGCTGGGCACCCTGTTGATGGCCTCTGCCCCTCTGCGGGCACTCCCTCTTGAAGTGTCCTGGCTGGCCACAGGCGAAACAGCGTTTATGGTCGTCACCCTGTCGTTGGCCCTGCTGGCCCTGACGTTGCTGTCCCTGTTGGCCTCCCCCGTTGTTCCCTTGGCCCTGACGGCCCGGAGGAACCTGTTGTTGTTGATTAGGGCCTGGTTGCCCCTGCCTGAACCCCTGTCCTCCCGGTCGGAACCCACCAGGCTTAAACTTCTTAGCCTGATTCCCTTGCTGAATGATAATCTGCTGCTGTGTACCACTTGTCTCACTACTAGTAACCTCCTTGCCCTGCTGGCTCGGCTCACCTGCCTTCTTATTCCCCTTAGCATGGAAACGATGATCCTGGCAATGTGCAAGTGCGGCATTAACGACATCTGTATAAGTCACTAACGCCGGATTTCCAATCAAGTGCTGCCTGATCCTCCAGGCTAAGCCATCCATGAACTTTGACTTCTTCCGCTCCTCATCGCTCACCTCATTTGGCACAAAGTTTGCCAAACGGGTGAACTCCTCCTCATATACTGCCACTGACCTGTCACCCTGTACTAACTCGCTGAATTTCTTTCTCATCTCAGACTCTACTGCTGGAGGGAAGTACTTGCGGTCAAACCTCACCCAGAATTCAGAAATCGGCATCAAATCTCGCTCCTCAGCGGTGGTAACGGACTCCCACCACTGTAAGGCTGCCCCCGACAGACGGAAGGTAGCCAGCATCTGTTTCTGCACCTCTGTATCCTCTAACATGCGCAGATGGAGCTGAATGTTCTTCTTCCAGTCACAAGCCTCCACCACATTGGTGCTACCTCGGAACTCAGGTGGGTGACCCTTCTGAAAGGTCTCCCTCACTCGCTGCCAAGACGGTGGTCCCACTGGAGCCTGAATTGCTGGAGCCATTGGAGGCGGTGCCCGGGGCTGTGGAAAATGAGCTGCCATAGCTCGCATCGCTGTCTCGACCGCTTGGGCCACTATCACTGCCACCTGAGTGGTAGAAATCAACTCGAGTGGGGGTGGTGGTGGCGGTATCTGTGGCTCCTGGCGAGCCTCCCTCACCTCATCTCTAGCCTCAGCCCTCTTCGCTCTCTGTCTCTTTGGTGGCATCTGAAATAGATTGAATTGTATAAGTACACAATTTATACAAAAGCTAATAGCAGGAATACGATATCTCACAAGCGGAAAATATAATCAACAGTCCTAATAATAGGGCTCTATAACAACCGAACGCTACGCTGAAACGCAGAAAGCCGCACAGATCCTAAGGACACTAGAACCTTATGCTCTGATACCATCTGTGACACCTCGCCTAATTAATCCCGGGTGATCAGTCCTAAATCAAGTTAGAACAGGTTTCTCATTTGGTCCATTCTTAGCATCACTGTCGTCTTATTAAATTACTAACCACCTAAGTGAGAAAAATAGACTGGTGCCAATTTTTATCTTTCATTATTTAAACAAAAACCCATGCGGAAAATAAAATAATACAACAATCACAGATAACTGAATTAATCATCCACAAGTAAAAATAATTAACCGAATAAATCATCGGTCCAAATAATAATAAATCCCGTAAAGACAAGAACGAACTCCCAACAAGTCTAATACAAATAAACGGAATGTGAGCGACATGCTCGAATAACTAATCATGAATTTCTACATTAAGATTGAAGAATGAGGCGTCTATCAAAACCCCACAACATCCACATATGCTGCAGCAACGGATCCCTGGAATTTAGTCAAGGCTGGCGTCCCTGTGGCTGGACACCTAAAAGGTTTTGAAAATAGATTTATAGCAAGGGTTAGTACCCAAAACATTTGGAAAACATTTAACAAATGATTAACTTGCAGTAATAAATAAATATGCATGCTCTTCATATTCTAGTTAGTATCGCACTCTCTTGAGGACTTTCCTACCCCTCCTCTAATGTACACTACTAACACTTTAATTAAATTACCGAGTTATTCATCTCATGACTAGATAATTAACATAGTTTCTTTATACCCACCCTACTCTAACTGAGTATATAGTGATGATGATTTTTAAGTTATTAGTAACATCAACTTAACTAAAACATTTCCCTTTTTAAATTCATATAACTTCTACACTTGTTATACATATGAAACCACTCATATTTTTCATTTCTAACCCGTATATAATTAATTATCCAATTATATACTTATAATCATATTTCAGCATTCACAATCATACTGTAATATATTTAACAACTTGCATCCACCCGAGTAAAATACTCACAGAATGTAAATTCTAAAAAGTGCTATCCCACTAGGTACAATCACATATCCTAGTTATCCCAAGTCAGAATTTCACACCAACTTGATAAAAATAAATAATTGGATGTGGTCATATTCCTTCCCTGAAAGTGAGATGTCCCTCACCCATATAATGGACGCTCTGACCTTGGGAATATACTCACCCTACTCCTCAAGCTAGGGGATTCATCCACTACGCGCAACCTCCCCCTATAGCACTATAGTATAAAATATCTAATCACTGATATTAATGTACACACCATATATATATACTATCACATCCGTATAAATATAAAAGTCCCGGCTATACCGTGCGGTAAATCCGTAACATAAGCCTATTAAAATTATTAAGAGTTTATGGTCCAACTCTAAATATTAATTAAATTGCACCTTAATTAATTAAGTTACTTTTGGTGTCGCCCCCACCATAAATTTGGACTTACTCTCGTAGACCAAAATAAATTTACCCGAGTCAAAATCCCCGACTCTAATTTATTAGCCTCTGTCTAATTAAATTATTACATTTCGGTTTCGCTCAACCAAATTTTCTGCCTCAAACCTTAATTAATTTATCTACAATTAATTAGATTTAAACTCATGTATTTAATTTCTCAATAATTAATTACATAAGATTTTTATATGAATTTCCCCTTTTATATAATTAACTGGCGAAACTGCCAAGTTCTGCCGACCGTCGATCGATCGATCGAACAGGTCTTCGTCTTCTTCGCGAAGACAGGGCAGCCATGGACGGATTTACTCAAACCCTAATCTCTTGTAACATGAATTACAAGCCTTCTTATCATAGGTACATATTAGAAACCTTAATAGGATCCCCCAGAAAGTTCACAACAATCATCAATTCGTCCATAAACTACTGATTCATAATTTTGGGGAAAAATCTATCTTTATCCATAAACACATTTACACCCAAAATTTCTTCATCAAACTCGTTTTAATTTATCCGGATATCATTCTAACAGATACACATCAATATTCCAATATCAGATTTTTACATAAATCCTCATAAACTTTGGCAAATCAGATTAATATTTTCTGTTTTTTTTTTTCAAAACCCCATGTTTATGCGATGAAACCCCAAAACGAATTTTAATTCATTACATCACACAGATATGAATTGAAAGACAGATTTAATACTATTGCAAGTTATTCACTTGCCTTAGGTTTCGTAGTGTCTGAATTTGAGATGGGTTCCAAGGTTGAAGATGACCTTTGTTGGCTCTTTTGAGATCCCCAAATGGCTTTGGCTGCTGTTAGGGTTTTCTAACCCTTTAATTCTTCTCTCTAATTAAGCTAAGCCATGCCCTTATTTCTTTTTATTAGGTTAATTTCCCTAATCCCGTTTTTTGACTAATAGGCCAAGCCCAAGTGACTAAATGCCCCCGAGTGGGCCCGACTATGTCTAAAAACGTCCCGTGACCCGTTTACCACCCCCGGGTACACTTTTTCGACTATCTCGGCCCATCCGGACTCAACTGTACACTCAGAATTTGCATCCGAATTAATTATAAAAATACTTATCCCTCACCCAATATAGTCTATACCGACTTCCGGATGTGATAAGTACATACCTCGTCATTAATACTCGAAACGACGTAATTACATTATTACTATTCACTTAGTAAATATGTTTCCCTAAATATTAACCATTCAATCCCAGATTAATATTTATATTTTATTTTACCATAATTAATTCATTAAATTACAACACACTAGTAATTTAGAATTTCCGAATTAATTAAATTTTAAATGTACCAAAAATACGGGGTGTTACAATTATCATCATGAATGCCTTTTGAAATTAGTGTAGCTACTGCATATAAAAATATATCATAGATGATTATTTTATTACGATCCCATATTTCTTTTAAATATGTATAAAATATAGATATCTCATTATAATTCTTGGGTACCTTTTTCTCTTCAGGGGCTTTTATAGTCACTTCAGGGACTTCTGTCTTTTTAGAGACACTAGTCTCTTCAGGGGTTTTAGAGAAAGTGGATCTTTTGTTCATAATCGCTTCTTAAGCATTATGAGGGCATGATTTTTCATTTGATCTCCAATTTCGTGGAGTGGAATGTTTGGAATCTACATGTATGCAATGCTTCTGGCATGCAATAGATTCATTTGCTGATAAAGTCAAAGTTTGTCCCACTGGAACATCAATTCTGGCTAGTGCATTAGTTACAGATACATGAGCCTTGGCCACTTTTGTCGTATCATTAAGTGCATCGGGTAATTGATTTATAATTACCTGAAGATGCATTATCCTTAGCACTTCATGCTCACAATGAGTAGTAAGGGAGTTTAGATGAGACAAGGTGGAAGTATTCCATATTAACTCTTGTCGTTCTTATGAAGCGGACTTTACTTCAGGTACATTCTTCCTTCCCCCTAACGGAGGGAAGATGGTCTCATCAAAGTGGCAGTCCAAAAATCTATCCGTAAACACATCACCTATCAATGGCTCAATATAACAAATGATTGATGGCAAATCATAACCAATCTAAATGCCCAAACGACGTTGGGTACCCATTTTGGTACGTTTTAGTAGTGAAAGAGGCATGGTTACGGCATAACCAAATTTATTCAAGTGTGAGATTTTTGGTTGACATCCTGTGACAAGTTGTGAAGAGAAAAATGGTAAACAGTCAGTCGAAGTTAAATTAACATGGTAGCATTTAGGATGGCATGACCCCAAGCTGAGACTGGGTGTTTGGATTGCATAAGCAAAGGTGTTGTTAGTTTCAAACGTTTAATTAATGACTCAACTAAACCATTTTGGGTATGAACGTGGGGAACTGGTGCCCAATATCAATTACTATGGATAAACAATAATCATAAAAAAAACGTGAGGAGTGAATTCGCCTGCATTATCTAAGCGAATAGATTTGATGTTTTTATCAGGAAAATGGGCTCTGAGTTTAATGATTGAATAAGTAATTTTGCAAAAGACAAATTGCTAGTGGATAGTTAATAAACATGTGATCATCTAATGGAATTATTGATTAAAACTATAAAATATTTAAAGTTTCACTAAAAGGGTGAACAGGGTCACAAATATACCCTTGAATTCATTGTAAAAAAATATGGTGACTCAGAGGCTATTTTGAGAAAAGATGGTGTAGTGATTAATTTTTCTTGTGTACACGGGGTGCAAAAATGGTAACTTTTTAGGATGAGGTGTTGATTTGTTCAAAAGTGTCCATTCGGGTTACTAATAATTGTGTAGGATAGTAAGGTTGTAGTATAGAGAGAATAATCAAGCTTTTCCAGACTTAAAATACTTGAGAGAATGAACTTTTCGGATTAGAGAAAATGCACATTTGCATTCTCCATAAATGGAAGAACATAGGGTAGGTAACCTCTATAATCCACCCTATATAACCCTCACCCATCATAAATGGGTCATAAACTTGTATTGACGATACCATGTGTCAAATGGGGTAGAAAAGACTAAAAGAATGGGGAGGTAAAATAATTTATACTATTCTCAACATCAATGATAAAATAAAATAGTAAATAATTTGAACCATTCACACCATACAAAAGTATAACATAAATAACTTTGATAGAATAATAAATTTATCCTAAAACTAATCAATAAAAATTGGGTTTGAATAAAACTATATGTCTGAAAAGTGAATAAACAATAAACTCCGGAATACCCATTGATGCATAAAAAATAACTTTGAAATATAGAACAACTATAATGTGTATCCAAAAACATATGTCGAATGAATGAAATAACTAAGGATATTGGGATGGATAATCAACTGAATCCAAGTCCTATTTTCATGCAAAACAATCCTTAAACATGTACTTTACTGACCCAATATGATCACATTTATATTTTAATGTTTTACACATAAAATGACATGTTTTATGCACATTTACCCTTTACATGAAAACCTAACCATTCTTTACTATAGTTAACATTATATCTTATGAACTAATTAATTACTTTACAACAAGCTCATACCATAAAAATCATTAATCTATAACACTTAAGTGTAATGTGGTCAACCTCTATGGATAATGCAGGGAGTATTTTAGTATGAGCTTTTTGCTTCTAACAGTAGAAGTAATGAAAAGGAACTCTTTGTTACCTTCATTACTTTTTTTCACATGAAAATTTTTCATTATGATGTCTTTAAAACTCAGCAAATTTCTGTTCGAATTGCTTGAGTATATTGCATTTTGTATCAATAAGTGGGTACCATTAGGTACCACCCCATGGGATCTTTCGGAGCCGTCAATAATTTTAACATGATAGACTATTATGAAAATATTTGTTGTATCATACACCAAGCCAGAGAAAAACTTTTGATTTTTCAAAAATAGTATGAGTCGTTCCACTGTTAACTAAACAAGTGTCATCGCATGCTTGCATTTTTGGATTCATACCTTTTATACGAGTAACACAATTAAAGGTTACCAACCATATAAGCATTGAAAAGATAAATGTAAAACCATGCAATTTACTATAGTAAGGATTTAAAGAAAAAAAATATAAGGATGTTTCAGACATAATAATAATAAATTATTGTTACAATATTAAGAAATCATAAGTTATTCACTTATTCGGGGTCTTATGAGAGGTGTGAAAATCATGGCATAAAATGTCTCATTATCAATGGGATTGCCATCTTCATCTTCATAAAAGTCATCAACATTGAGTTGGGTCTCCTTTCAATGTTGGGTCTCCTTTCAGTTAGACAATCAAAACTTCATGTTTAATTGTGCTATATTTTATTTGACTCTTAGGTTCAAATAATTTAGTAACTTCAGGTCCCAAAATTTGAATGGAGAAAAGTTTTATTTTCATATTTGAGTAATTATTGGGAAATTCAGGTCCCAATTGCAAATAATTGGAATAACTTCATATGATTAAATATTTACGGATTTTGAAGGTCGTGCCCAATTATATCCAAACTTCAAGTTTGATAAGTTGTAAAATTATTTGTAATTGCATGTCCAAACTATAAATAATCATCGGGGAACATTTAATATCCTTACCCTCGTTATATAAATATTCAAAAAACCATGTTTGATTACAAAATTATTAGAGCCTCAGGTCCAAATTATGAATAATTATTTTGGGCCTTTTAATATCCCTTGTCTTAGTATAGAAATAATTAAAACTTCAGGTTTGATTTTAGGGCATATATTATTATAATGTCCAAAAATTTGAATAATAATTTAGAACTTCAGATCCTAATTTGGGATGATTTGGGAACTTCTGGCCCCAAATTAAAATTACTATATGGAAACATCGAGGCCCAAATTTTAATTAATATATGGGAACTTCAGGTCCTAAATTTAAAATAGTAATTAAAAACTAAAATATTCAAATTTAATTACAAAGAGGACTTTGAGTCCCAAATTTGAATGATAATAAGGAACTTTGAGTCCTAATAAAAAATTGAAAACTTCTTGTTTCAAATTTTAATTTGTAATTGTGAACTTTTTGTTCTAATTTTAAATAATTTGGGAACCTATGGCGCCCCAAATTTGAAATATTATGGGGAACTTCGGGTCCCAAATTGCAAATAATAAGTTAAAACTTCAGGTCTTAATTTGAAATGATTTTCACATTTGAATCATCAAAATTTTTAAAAAATTTGAATATGCAATTAAGTTGTAAACATGCAATATTTAAATCTAAATTGCGAATAACTAAAGTACAATGCCTTTATAGAAATAATAAGGGCTAACTTTTAAAACTAAAGTCATAGGTTCAAATAAAAAGAAGTATATTAGTTATTTTTCATCCCATTAATTCATATAACAAGTGAAAAAAATATTATAACATCATTAATCCACTATAAATTGAAATTATGAATGAAAAACTGTTACTAAAGCCGTTTAATACAAGATTAAACTATTTAAGTAACTCCGAACTGTTTTTTGAAGAAACCCTTTTCTAAAAATTAAGTCAGTTTTTAATCACAAGACGTGTTTAAATTTGCACAAGATTAGTTCAAGATTTGCTAACTAGTTTTGAAAAACAAAACTAAAGCATTTTTAAATCAGCACACTAATAAGAATGAGATGAGGAGATGTAGAAAGATTAATGACAAGATATTTTTAATGTGGTAAAACCTCACCCAACTGAGGAAACATCCACGACTCCCTCTACGGAGTAAAAAGAAAAATCCACTAAAACAAAATATAATAGTTGCAAACTATATAACACACATGCACATAAATCAGACCTCTACAAGTTTAGGAATGTACCCACTGGTGTCCTTCTAACTTTTCTACAGTTCTGATTGTTGATGTTGTTCTCCCAATTTGCTAACTTTACTTTGTTCCAGTCTTTACGTCGACTCTTGTTTCAAGATCTTATTACCAACACTTTCAGTGTTGCAGTGTATACGTGTTTGTGATGGTGATCTAACACATGCATGCACACACTCACGCTTATTTTTACAAACAGTCCTAGAAAATTACAAATCAGATATATATGCTGTGATTTTCAGTTTCTCTCTTCGTAAGAAACTTGAACCTTGTTTGACCATAAAGATTAACCCATAATCCACGGCTATCTTGCTCAGAAGACGTATCAAGATCTTAATCAATTTCAGGGTTTGAAAAGATTTTTGAAATTGAAAACCGCCAAGTGTGATTCCAACTAGGTCAAATGTTTTATTTCAAAAGAACTAGAAACAGAAAATGTTATTATTGATTTTGAGTATGAAAACATTTACATAAAACAATCAACAAAAAATTTCTCAAGACGAGAAATAATAAATGCAGATCTAGGTGTAATGTAACATAAAATGCTTAGATCTAGAATTTCTATGAAACAGAAATGCAGATCTAGCTTAATGCTTAAGTTGGACACGAGATCTTAAAACGAAGAGGTTACAGCACGAAATCACTAACAAACCACTCTCAAAACTCTCAAACACTCAAGGTTGTGTTTGGGATGAAACTGGTTTTGATAAATGAATTAGGGTTTGAAAAAAGAATTTGGACGAATTTAGGGTTAGGGTTTCTAACTCTGGTTTCTCTCTCTCTTCTCTCTTCTCTCCTCTCTCTCTAAAATGACGAAGTGGCAAAAGTCTTCTAGTGGCTGAGGATTACCCTCCTTATATAGGGGGCTGAGAGGGATCGAGAAGGTATAGGTAAATCGAGGGTTGAGATTAAGTCAAGCAACCTTGACTTCCATCCAACGGTTAAAGGTAAGCGGTTGGTTATGACGATTGTGATTAGATGAGAGATGTTCGCAAGGATTGGGAAAAGGACGCATGCAGGTCGTCGATTAACTCCATCCAAGGGCTAATAAAACACGCTGGTTTACTCTCTTAGAAGAAACACACATACATCCAATAGGGAAGCAACAGGTGTAAGGCAAACAGAGGATATCAAACGTGCGTCTAAACTTAATTACATAAACACCCTGACTTCTCTAGCGCTTTCAGTTCCTATCCAAGGAAACATTTCAGGAAAAAACCCAATAACCATTATTTATATAAAGACCCCAAAACTTTTTAAATCCATTTTTAATTAAGAAAAAAATGTTTATAAATTCCCAAAAAATATAAAAAATTATTTTAAGGGAAATTAATACACACAACACACATACAAACAATTTAAACAATACGTGAACAATATATGCAGTTCTAAAGTGTGTGAGTGACAGTGTATATACATTGATCTATCAAACAAGAGGATATGAAATGAGTTGAAGAGTCCGAGGCTCTTTGGTATCTAGGATGTGCACCCAATTTTGTCTCTTTTTCCAAACTTGATGAGCACTTATACAATGTAGACTCAAGTGAGTCAAGAGTATAAGGTACTTCCATGAATGTTAAATATGATCACATAATTTTATAGGTTTGTTAATGTGTAAGTACATCCTACGACATAGCCCATAAATTGAAATTAGTAATTTTAAAGGGTGAAAACACTTTAATTTGTCACATAAAAGGATGTTCGGTCATTAATAAGACAAATATTCTAAATTATGGGGACCAAACCGTGCATATGAAAATCAACATTCTTAAGGTCACACATATATATTTTCTTGTTGATAATCTATGTTAAAAGAACTTCTAAAAATAAAGAATTTAACCAAAGTGTTAGTTTCGAGTTTGGTGAGATAAAAGACGCGTATTTACCAAATCTAAATGATGGTATATGGTAGATTTTTGTATATATATACCATTAAAAGCATATCATTATAATATACTATATAGACATAAAAATGTATATGCATATAATTATATTATTTAGATATACTAACATCTAAATGCTTTACACCTATAGGATGGCAATCAAAACTAACATTACATCATCACCTTAGTCTGTAGGTGTGCGTATACTCTAGGATTTAGTTTTTTACCTAGAGTATTGACATTGAGTTGGATTTTAGAGAAATCTAATCAGATCTTAAAAAGGTTGATTAGATCTTTACAGGAGATTATAAACTTGAATTTGAAAAAGCTTTGAGTTAGATTAGTAAGAAAGTTGATGATATCCAAATTGGGGATTTAGGCTTTCGTGTTGATAGCATGCTATAAATAAAAGACATGGAGAGAGAAAGAGAGAGAGGGAGAGAGAGAGAGTTTTGTTTCTCAAGTGTGTGTATACAAACTCATATGGGGATCACCCTATTTATTGGATATGGTGAGGTATCCCAATAAATATGGAACCCAAAAGACATGGAAGATGTGTCAATATACACACTAAAAGTCATATTATTTAACAATTAACGCTTTAGTACTTCACTTTTTTTCAAGTTTCATCACCTTTGAAGACTTCAATTTGATCATCATTTGTAAA
Source organism: Sambucus nigra (assembly GCA_949130495.1). Taxonomy (NCBI): domain Eukaryota; kingdom Viridiplantae; phylum Streptophyta; class Magnoliopsida; order Dipsacales; family Adoxaceae; genus Sambucus; species Sambucus nigra. Next base: position 198,416,783 of record OX422221.1, on the reverse strand, counting down.
TGATAAGGAAGGGAACTAAACTAGACACAATCTCTCTCTCTCTCTCTATATATATATATATATATATGAAAGACAAGTAGAGAAATTTCTCCTCAAAGAATAATAAACAGAGAGAGACGAGAGTAAGAGAAATTGCTCCTAACTTTTCGAATCATTTATGTAGTTTGGCTAATTTTAAGTGTGTATTGTTTAGGTTAGACAATAGTAATAGTAATTTTCATTTGGTGATCTGGGCATAGAGAACTCACTTAGAGGAGGAAAATAAAATTGACTTAGGCCACAACCCAAGTCTACCCCCATAAATCCACCATTGAATATTATTACTCATGTTATAACATATAACTATGGGGGGAAATGTAATGGGCCAAATTTTGATGGCCTAAATAGGCCTGACCCAGAAATACAAAACGTTCTGCTCAAGTCAGGATTAATATAACGTGGGATAAACATGGTAACTCAATCTTATTATCTATAAGGGGGTGTATACAAATTCTTTAGAAGTTTCATAAGGGGGATGTTTTTGTGTGTATAATAATCCTTTTTTTACAAAACTTATAAAGAATTAATATACACACAAAAATACCCCGTGGACGTAGGCAGTTGCCCAACCACATAAATCCTTTATATCATGATACTGTTTTACTCCTTGATTATTTTCTTATTTCTTAGAATCATTAATCATGATTCTTTGCACTCACAATTGGCACCATCTATTGGAAACGATTATTTTCCCTGAGAAAAGAGAAACCAACGAGTTAAGAAATGTATATGCAAGTCGGGTTCTCATTACATAGAGTCAGATCTAAGATCCACCGGGATAGAAATCAGGTCGTTAACCATCCATGATTTCATCCACAAGAGAAACCTTCTGAGTAGAGCAACAAATGGACTAGATCAACGCAGATATCGTGGATGGTCGACGCATATGAAAAATGACTCCATCAACGAGAGGAAGCAACACGCCTCCAGGTGGAGGAATATGAACGTCTCCAACGAAGCATAGGAAACGTGGAGAAAGAGCTTTGTAGAGATAACTGCAAGTGTCGTGGTCGGACGCTAGCCTCAGACGAGCAAAATTCATAGTCGAGGAAGTAGTTTACACCGTAAACAAAATCACTTAGGGCATGAAAATTATTTGACAAGGAGAAACCAAGGTCAAGAACGTCATAGGAACAATATATGAAGTTTGGTCCGAAGATAAATGGATCAACACCCAGCTAATCGCAGGGCTAGGTATACCAAGGAGCTGGAAAGGATGGCTCTCATCACTCAGATGCAGTTCCCCTTTTTAAGGGAAATTGAGAAGGAAAAGGCCCTAAAGAAGTTCGAAACCCCAAAGTTTAAGATATATGATGGAAATATGTATCCCATAGATTATATCCATCAATATAGGCAAGAGATGATCTTGTGGAACCATAACGACACCCTCATGTGCCGTATTTTCCCATCCAGTGTAGGAGATGTCACCCAAAAGTGGTTTGAAAAATTGCCTCAAAGGTCGGTCAAGAATTTTAAGTCACTAGGAAAGGCCTTCACAACTCGCTTTATAACAAGCAGTTCACGCCCAAAGAGGATGGATTCTCTCCTCACCATGAGGAAGAATCTCCAAGAGACTTTATGAGATTATGTCAAGCACTACTAAGAAACCTTTAATGAGGTTAAAGATTACTTGGATAAGATTATTGTAGAATCGTTAAAAATAGGCATGCCCTACAGCTCCATGTTGCACCAATACCTTACCAAGAAGGCTGCAGACACCATCGATGATATTATGTCATGCATAAAAAATATGCCAAGGTGGAATATGTGGTCGCCCTCGGTTAAGGAGATAATGGTCGTACAGAGGAAGCCAATGGAAATGACAAAGAGATCACCCCCAAGAAAGAGGACAAAAAGCAAAACGGAGATCCAAAAAGGGGGTCAAGACAGACCCATCCAAGGCTTTCCAGGAGATCAACACGATTTTCAAATAACCAACCTATAATATCTTGGGCAAGATCAAGGACCATAAATTCCTCAAGTGGCCAATGAAAATGGGGGTGATCCGAGTAGGAGGAATAATGTTATCAATAGTTCTTTCCACAAGGTTAACGAATACAAGATGGAGAATTACTCGGCCCTCAAATCCCATATACACTACACCAAATCTGTCGAATTATCATCGTCATTGACTTTGACAAGTTGGACTTGTCAAGGTCAATGATCACGATAATTCTGGAGGTGATAACTTTTGTTGTCATGAACTTGTCACGGTCGTTGACCATGACAAGTTCGTTAGACTTTCCACGATTTTTGACCTTTGACAAGTTTTGTCACGATTAAGGACCGTAAAAAACTCGTGACAGTTAATAAAAAAAATTCACTGTCATTGATCGTGACAAGTCTGTTATAAGTTTTATTTGTCATGGACTTGTCACGGTCAATGACCGTGATAATTTTGGGCAAAATTGGAAAATAATATGTTGTGCAGTATGGCCACTGCTACTGCCCAACAGTATATTTGTACCTGTTATAGCAATGTTGTACCTGCTCAAACATTATATATCCAAATAAAATAGAGATAATGCAAATATGTATTCAAAATAATATGCATCACGATATAATCCGAATAGAATCAAATATAACAGCTTAAAACAACAATTCAATTCAAATAATGTCACTAAATGTCTGGGATAAGGTTAACTCTGAGGAGGAGAGTAGGCCACACGATATACGAATTGACACACCCACCAATATCCATTGTGCTGCAGTGTTCAAGCAACCACAAGGGGGAGTTCTCCTTCCCGGGTATCACATGCGTGACGAGCACCTTGGACTCGATGTCTTGAAGAAAACGTCCATAAACTGGCATACCCTGGACGGTATTCGGATCCCTCAACCCCCTCCCTATCTATTGGCCATCAAATATATCCAGTATAAACATGCTCGGCCAACCAAGTGTCTACATCGATCGATTGAAGGGATCCAAATAGGGGAGTGGATCATCAAAGTCTGCACGTATCGGCGATGAAGCAGCAAGGTCCATATCCTTGTCATCCTGCACCTCCTCCTTCCTTTTCCCCTTACGGTTTCCTCCCAACGAATGCTTCATAAATGAGAAAAAATCTTGGATCGTTGCCTCCAAACGGGAAAGCTTCGCATCATACGAGTCCACCGTTCGAGCCAACCCGGTGTCGCTCATCTCCAATTCGATGATCCTAGATTTGGCCACCCGCGAGCTCACCCCCCTTGTCCTTCCCTTACAATTAGCGTTAAGCACTTGGTTGAGTGAGTCTGTGGACAAATATGACTTTTCGGCATCAGACTGCGACTCATGTACTTCCTTAAGTTTTGCCTGAAATGACAAGAAGCACATGATTAGTAAAAGAAGTAAATAAAAAAATTATAACGTTATTAACAAAAAGTAAACTGTCGGATTACTTACAATCATGGCCGCGACACTCGGGTACACCTCCTTATCCTTCCCCTTCTTCGTCCGAATAACCACATAAGTATTGAGCCTATGTGGCCTACCCCCAGGGCCACTCCCTGTCCCCTGAAATAAAATAAAGTAAAATTAGTATCGGCCCCGTAAAGTAAAATAATGCAGAATAATATATTTTTATAGTTATAGAAAAATTAAATCTTACCATCATCCTATGCTACACCTCGGCATAAGACGTCCGACCAGAGTAGTGCACGTTCGTCTTTTTTTCCTAGTTTTCCCTCCCCGATTGGCAAGATGCCAATTGTCGCTCCCCGATCTCATTGTCAATGAACTGTTGCCATTTTTCCAATGAGATCGGCTCTTTCGGTGGGACGGATTCACGCATTCGAATAACGAACTCTCGAATCTTCCCAAAGTATCGGGTCCGCATATTTTTCTTCCACGTGTTGTTTTGCTCCCTCAATTGCTCCAAGATGGAATCGCGTAACTTTGGATCCAGTCTGAATTGTTCCTGTTCAACAAATACAATGTTAGTTGCGAATAAATATAAATATATATATAAATATAAAGTGAAATCGAAATCGAAATCAAAATTGAAATTGAAATTGAAATTGAAATTGAAATATTCAGATAAATATAAATATAAAAACATTACCTGTAGTGCCACCAAAGCAACTAACTTGATCTCATTTGGCACCTCCCTCCAACTAGTGTACCCCTGGCCGATGATCGTCTTTACCAGCTCGAGGGATCTCTCTAATAGCCCCGTCTTATTCACAACGTCCATCCCCAATTTTCCATATTTGGGGAGCCTAGGGGTCGAGGAGCCCTCGTCGCCTCCGCTACCACCGAGACCAGATGACATCATCATAACCTGCATCATCATCCTCACCTTAACACCTAAAGGAGACAATTTCTATAAAAAAAATATTGTTATTAGTACAAATCAAAATGAATTAGATGAAGACATGCAAATATGTACAATTACTATAAATCCAAATGAATTGTTACTATTTAACACCTTAATTCTGAATTCCAAAACACCAGCATCAAGCTCATAATATGTACAATTACTACAAATTCAAAACATCCCAACCCCCACCCATACTGCCCACACACACGCACACTACATAAGACAGAAAATGATAAAGTGCAAATCAATTAAAAGCATTAAAAATGGATTGATAAAGTACAAATTGGAATATTTATTACAAATTGAAAAATTGTTTCAAATTCGGGTTATCATAAAAAATGGATTGATATTCGATAGGAGCAGCCATCTAATATTTTGACGCTTTGTCGCGTGTAGGACAATTGACCACGGTTCATTGTTGATATACTCCGAGTAAAACACTTGGCTAACCTTTTGAAATGCACAAACAAATGGCTTATCATTCACGTGGTCGTTGCTCTTCAACTTGGACAAGTCAACCATGATCAAATTGGTGACAAGATCAACTTTACAAGCATTTTTATCCTCAACTCTTACCCAGTCACAGTAAAATACAACCTCTTTTAAGCTTATATAATCCAATTCAAATATACTTCGAATTACACCATAGTAAGTCATTTCAGCTTCAACGAGGTTTTTATCTTTTACGGTCGCTCGAAAGAAAGTAAGAGCCTTGTATGAAATTCCCGGGTTTTGTACATTTGTACTTTCCTCATACACTTTAGCGCCGAAAACGTAACCGTTCAATCGATACTTTTTGTACTCTTATGCCATGAACAAGGGTCCAGTGGCTAGACGAGCAAGCCTTGATGTCACATCACCCGCCTTTAAGAGCTGAGAATATATAAATTAATTATATTAGTTGTAAAATTTGAGTGTAATGTAACGTTATATATTAGCCATTTTCATTATAATTACCTCTTGTGTCAACCACAGCCTGAATTCGCTATCTGATTGTACCATTGTTTTTCGTCTTTTATTATTCTCACAGGCTTCATATTTTCTGCATATTACAAAATTAATCATGTATAAAATAATCTAAAATAATGTTAAACATTATAATAATTGAAACTTACTTTTTCCATTCTTCGACATCTTCAAGTGTGTCAAATAGATAACGAGCTACTTGTTCATGTTGCAAACTCATTAATTTCACTCGTTTTCTCATCACATGACCACCATCATCGACGAACTCATCAGTGTCATCAACGTTGGTCGAGTCAGGCATATATTTCCGAGTATATATTGATGACTCCACGGTGATATATTCCTCTGTAATTGATCCTGCAATGTATCGCGTATTCTTGACGTAATCTTTAAAAACATTCATCAATCTTTCAAATGGATACATCCACCGATATCTAACTAGACCACAAAGAAGTGCCTCGTCGCATAGTTGTACCAACAAGTGTACACTTATGTCAAAGAATGCTGAGGGAAAGTACTTCTCCAACACACAAATCACTTCGGTCACCACCAATTTTTCTGCCACTATGTGATCTCGATTGACTACCTTCTCACGTAAGAGTGAGAAGGTAATACTAATTTGCATAATAGCCCTCTGTAAATCCTTGTGCTTGGAGAAATAGTGCTTAAATAATAGAGGAACCAATTTCATGATCACATGTCAATCATGGGACTTACACTTATGTAAATCATGAGTATTATAATTCACAATCCTTTGCAAGTTGGACGAAAAATTATATGGGCCCTTCAAATTATATATTGTGTCTAAAAGCACCTTCCTTTCCCCACTCATCAAAGTAAACGCACCAGGGGGAATTATTGTCCTTCCCCTACTATCTTCTTTAAACTATAGTTGTGGCTTAAGTTTCAACGATTTAAGGTCTTTTCGTGCATTTTCTCCATCCTTCGAATGACTCCCCCAAGGCAAGTGCCCATAATATGTTCAGTGAAGTTCCTCTCTGCATGCATAACATCCAATACATGGCGCACCAGGTTATTCTTCTAATAAGGCAAGTAAAAAAAAAATTGACCTCCTAGACCATTCCTTTCTTGTCTTAGTTTCATTCCTAGTTGGGGTCTTCTTATGCTTGACATTCTTAAATTTGGAATTCTTACCTGGCATATTAGGGCCACATTCAAAAGATTTACTTTTAATTTCTAAAACTGAAAGTTGTCTCGGTGGTAGCCTATGTTCAACCCCGCCCAATAAAAAATTGGAACCTTTTTCAAATCTACAACTATGAGCCGGGGGTAAAAACCTCCTATGGAAATGGTATACATTTTTTGAGCTAAAGGATAGACGAAGAAATTCAGTCTCCCCTCCATAGATAGGAAACCCCAAATAACCATGTACTACACAACCGGATAATGTCCCATAAGCTGGAAAATCATGAATTACCCACATCAACCTAACTTTCAGCATAAACTCTTCTTTTCTAAAATATTCAAATGATTGCACACCCTCTTCCCACGACTCATTTAATTCTTTTACCAAAGGAGCCAGGTAGACCATGATGTCATCACTTGGTTCCTTTGGCCTCAGTATCCACAAAGACATCATCGAAAATTCAAGTCTCATATACTGTGAAGGAGGGAGGTTGAGTGGGGCTAGGATCACTGGACATACACTCTGATTGGTGCTTAGATTTCCAAATGGATTGAAACCATCTATTGATATATCCAAACGAATGTTGCATTGTTCTTGAGCAAAATCGGGATACTCATAATTCATCCTCCTCCAGGCTATAGAATCAATAGGATGACGTATGAGATTACCCATACTTCTGCCCTAGCATGGTATTATGAAAAATTGCTTTAATCTAGGACCAACGGAAAAATATTTCAACATTTTTTAGGCACTTTTGGGCTTGTGCCTTCCTTACTAGTAGATTGGACATATCTAGGTTCATCGCACACCGGATAACGATTGAGATTTTCATACTCCTTTCGGTATAGTATGCAGTCATACACACAAGCATGAATCAATTTATACTTCATTCTTAAACATTTCAAACTGTTCTTCATAACAAGATAGATATTTGGAAGCCTATTCTCCTTGGGTAGTAACCCCTTCACCCATTTCAGAATTCCTATCACGCTATTTCCAGATAAATCATACTGCGTCTTCAAATTGTGCAGACCAACTATGGCATGTAAAGTTGTTTGATCTTTCTCACAGCTAGAGTATAACGGTTGGGTCACCTTAAATTTTAAACTTTGGTAGTCATCGTCAAGGTTTATTGTGATATCTTCACGAGCACTTGAACCTTGTACATCATCAGTAACCACATTCTCCTATGCTTCATAAACACCGTACGCATCATCAACTAAATTATCTAACATATTATGATCTACGTCATCCCCTTCTACATCTATCCTACTTGTTGAAGGTTGTTGTGAAGGTTGTTCAGGGACAAAAAGAACTTTTAATTCATCGTGAAAACTCCAAAATCGATAACTATCTTACATACCCGATCTTAACAAATGTGGTTCAACTGTTTTCCACTCAAACACCTTACCATTCTTACACCTAGCCCACGTACATGGAAACTCGTCATCATTATGACATCTCTTTGCGTATTTCACAAATTCATTAGCACCTCTGCGAAACACATCCCCCATTCTATTTGTCTCACCCATCCACTCTTTGTATTTCGGATATCCCATCACTGCTACCACAACTAATCACCTATTAAAGGTAAGAAGCGTATATTCATGGATTAGTATAAACAAAACTTAGATTTATAGTATGTGTTATTTAATTATGTCTTCGATTCTTAAATTTCAAATTTAAATTCAATTTAAAATAGAAATTCCTATTTCCTCCATCTCCTCTAAAGGGTGAATGGTCCTATCCCATTCAAGACCGCATATTTCTGTAATATACTTAATAACTCATGCACATTGTTACGATTTGAGAAAAATTCGGCTGCATATCCCGTAGTTCTCCAAGTACACGATGTAGATTGACAAGTGTGAGTGTTATTTCAATTGATCAATTGAAATAACAGTCACACTTGCCAATCTATTATGTACCCAGAGAACATTAGGATACGACTGCAGAACTTCCTCCAAAAGTAACAACTTTAAGCCACTAAGAATATTATTATACAGAAATTATGCAGTCCCAAACTATCCAATCAGGACAATTCGAGAGATCTCATTACAGGAGTAATGACTCTCGAATAGGTCTAAGGGCTATTGAATGCGTACGCATAAGAACTAGAAGGTTAGTATCTATGCGCACTATATGTAATTTCAAGTATATATATATTGTTCGTTATACAAAGTAATTTTCAAAAAAAGTTGAAAAATCCCACCCCCATATGGACAATAATCCAGTGGTCATGCCACTTTTAAAATTAACCAACCCAACATCGATCCACTATAATCCAACCGCATTGTCAACAAAAATGTGTATCTCGTACTCCTTCTAATTCATCCACTCAATTAATTATTTTCATCAATTAAACTAACAGTTAAAGTATATAATTATTAATTACTAATTTACAATGAGGGGCAATCCTACTTTCATATATTAATTTACTAAAATAATTAATAATCAATCAATTCATTTACAAGGGACACTACTTGCATATGAGGAAAAATATCTAATAAACCAATCAAAATTTAATAAAAAAAATTAACAAGCCCCACCCCCGCCCCATTTCCCCTTGCCCCACCCCCACCCCCTCCCCCCTCCTCACACACATGCACGCAGCCCCAACCCCCATCACACCCCCTGCATCATTTCCCCCTCACGCACATACGCACATACATGCACACTACACACACACGCGCACATACACACACGCAGCCCCAACCCCCAACCCTACCCCCAGCCCTGCCCCCTACCCCCCACCCTGCCCCACCCCCTTCCCCCACCACACACACACACACACACATTTCCACCCCTCTCCACCCCCACCAGACACACACCCACATACACCCCTTCCCCAACCCCCAACCCCCGCCCACCACACACACACACACATATATAAATGGAAGAGAGAGAGAGAGAGAGAGAGAGAGAGAGAGAGAGAGAGAGAGAGAGAAAAGTGGAGAAAAACAAAGCGGTGGGAAAAAAATGAGGGGAAAGGTTTTTTTGCTGCTAAACTTGTCAAGGACATGTCATGGTCTTTGACCGTGACAATATTATAAGAATTATCACGATCAATGACCATGACAAGCCTGTGACAATTGTACTTGTCACTGACTTGTCACGGTCATTGACCATGACAAGACCTTGTCACGGACTTGTCACGATCAATGACCATGACAAATCTGGCCAGCTAAAAGGTGCCAATTTGGCCTTTTTGGTGTAGTGACTGAAGAGTTAGCTCAGGCGGATCATTTGAAGGAATATGTTGAGAAGAAATTTGACATGGTCGTTGCCAACACTAACCTAAAACCAGATAATATTTTGGATGACGAAATGGGGCACGAATTTTTCGTTATCCACGGTGCTTCAGATCCCAAGAAAATCCAAGGCAATGCAGTTTGGATGGAGCTCAAAAAGGTCACTACAGTTATCAGGGCCTTCCAATTTGACCCTGCCAAAAACTAGACTAGTAAGCGTAGTAGTCTTCACGAAAGATGATTTGATCGCAGTGAAAGCCCCACACCATGATGTAATCATAACCACTTTTTTAATTGCAAAATAGGATGTGGATAAGCTACTAGTCTATCAAGGGAGTTACTCTGAAGTTATGTACTTAGAGATTTTTCACAAGCTCAAACTGAAGATGGAAGACTTGAATGAAACAAATATTCCCCTAGTCAGCTTTGCTTGGAAAATGAATATGCTATCGGAGAAGTTGGTCCATCAGTTAGGGCCGATAATATCTCAAAATTGATTGAGTTATTAGTGGTAGACATTGATTCACCCTATCATCCCACCCTTGGAAGAGGGTGGTTGCATGACATACAGGTTGTTCCCTCTATTTATCACCCAAAACTCAGGTGTATTATAGAGCGAGGAATAATGGAGATCAGAGGCAATCAGGCCATTGCTCGAAAGTGTTTTATCGCAACCATTAGACCTAAAAAAGAAAAGAAAAGAAAAAAAATTCATTCATGAAGTGTCTCAAGATGGAGAAACACCATCAAAATATCAACTAAAGTACGAAAGACCAGGGGTGAAAGAGACGAGAGTCAACCCCGCAGATAGGGTCTTGGAGAAATTAGAGGAGATAGCTTTCAATGAGGCACAACCAGACATAAAATTCCTGATCGGAACCACACTATTCCAGCAGGAGAGGGAGGAACTAATTTATTTTCTGAAGAAAAATAAGATGTAGTTGCATGGAAACCATACGATACGCTTGGAATCGATCACAAAGTTGCATGACACGGACTTCACGTTGATCCAACACATTCGTCGACTACACAAAAGGCTCTCTGAACTGCCCTAGAGAAAGTGAAGGTAGTGGAAATAGAGGTAGTGAAATTTCTGGAGGTAAGGTCCATCAGATAGGTTGAATTCCCAAAGTGGCTCATAAACCCGTTGGTGGTAAAAAAAAGGGAACAAAAAGTGGAGGGTATGCATGGATTTGATCGGCATCAATAAGGCCTGCCCCAAAGACAGTTTTCCTCTGCCTAAGATCGATTAGCTAGTCGATTCCATAACCAGTCATGAGCAAATGAGTTTTATAGATTCTTATTTAGGATATAATCAAATCCCTCTATTCAGCCCCAACCAAGATAAAACCTCATTTATTACCACTCTAGGCCTGTATTGTTACAAGGTCATGCCTTTTGGCATAAAAAATACAAGAGCTACATATCAAAGACTGGTTACAAGAATGTTCAAGAAACAGTTGGGAGAAAATATTGAAGTATATACTGATGACTTGGTCATCAAGAGAAAGCTCAAACCTAATCATTTAAAGGATTTGGTGAAAACTTTTGAAATCCCCTGACATTACAGAATGAGACTCAATGCGGCCAAGTGTTTATTTAGGGTGCAATCTAGAAAGTTCCTACGGTATTTGGTCAGCAAAAGGGGTATTGAGGATAACCCTAACAAATTGTCATGATCAATAATATCCTCCCTCTGAAGACACTTTACGAGATTCAAAAGATGATGGGGATGTTAGCAACCCTTAACCATTTTATCTCAAAGTCTTTCGAAAGATGCCGACCTTTTTTTTCAGCTATTGAAGAAGCAAAAAGGCCTTACATGGGACTAAGAATTATCAAAGGCCCTTAAAGAAATCAACTCTTATTTGAGAAAACCCACTTTGTTGACTATCTCGAATACAGGAGACCCTATTTATCTCTACCTTATAGTTTTAAGCCATGTAGTTAGTTCGGCCTTAATTTCTGAGAGAGGGGGATGCCAACCCCCCATTTACCATGTCAGAAAAACATTTCTAGATGTCGAGCAACGTTACCTCCCACTAGAAAAAATGGCTTATTCCTTGGTCGTTATGTCACATAAATTCAAACACTGCTTTGAAGCTCACTCAATCATAGTCATCACTTCCTTTTCCCTTAAAGGCATTCTTCGAAAGACCGACCTATCTAGACGGATATTCAAATGGTCGATCGAACTTGGGAGATTTAGTATACACTATCAACTAAGAACGACAATTAAGGATTAAGTGTTGGCTGATTTCATCACAAAATTTACAGGGGAAATAACCTCAGTGACCAACAGATTTCTGATCAATTGAGGAATCGATAGATCGACCAGTCTAAAAAATGGAAATTGTGTATGGACAGTGCATCCAACTCAAAGGGGGAAGGAGTAGGGATTGTGCTTGTCTCCTGAAAAATGTCATGATTGAGAAAGGAATCAGACTTGGCTTTGAGTCATCTAATAATAAATCTGAATACAAATCCCTCATTGTTGAACTACGCAAAGTTGACCGATGGGGGCAAGCCGCCTTGATATATAATACGATTCAAAGTTGTTATCTAACCAAGTAACGGTAGATTTTAATGCCAAAGATAAACGAATGGCATCATACTTGGAGGTGGCTCATGATTTGATGTCAAAATTTGAGGGGGATACATTCAACAGTTCCTCATGGGACATAAAAGCCTTGTCGATACTTCAGCAATTTTAGGCTCTGCAGTGGAATCTTATATGAAAAGAATTATCGAAGTGAGATTCTTTGCCAATACCTACATCACAAAGCCAGTGGTCTCCAGATAGATTCTTCCCATACAACAAAAGCCTAGCTTGAAGGACCTAATAATCGCTTATTTGCAAATCGACATCCTGCCATCTGATAAAAAGAAAGCCCACCAAATTAGGGTTAAACGTGAATGATTTTATCTAGCACCTGAAGGAAAATTCTACATAATATCCTTCACTAGTCCATACCTCCAATGCATGCATTTAAACAATGTCGAGAAAGTTATGTACGAACTACACGATGATATCTGTGGAAGCCACGCAAGAGGAAGATCTGTTGCCTTCTGAGCAATCAAATAAGAGTAATGGTGGCCATATATGTAAAAAGATGCAACCTATTACATCCAAAAGTGTGAGAAATGAACAAATTTCTCTCCCATGCTCCATCAGTCAGCCAACGATTTAAAGCCACTGACTAGCCCATGGCCGTTTGCCCAATGGGGTTTGAATATTGTAGGTACACTCCCAACAACACCAAAAAATTGTAAATATCTCTTATCGACACATATTACTTCACCAAATGTATTAAAGTAGAACCACTACCAAATATGAGGGATACCGACATAATCAGATTCAACTGAAGAAACATCGTAATGCATTTTGGCGTACCCAGGACGTCATCACAAACAACGGCACACAATTTAAAAGTGGATCATTTTAAGGTTTCTGTGATAGCCATGACATCAATAACCACTTCAGCTCTGTGGACTAGCTTCCTCATGTCCTATGGTCATATCGTACTACTCCCATAAGACCTACTAAGGAAATGCCTTACCCTCTAACGTATGGGATGTAAGTTGTTATTCCTTTGAAAGATGGATTGCCGACCACGAGGACCATAATTATTGAGTACGGTTTAAATGAGGAAATCGTGAGGAATCAACTTGACCTAGAAAAAGAGCGAAGGGATCAAGCCATGATAAAGTTGGCCTCTTACCAACAATAGCTAGCAAAACTATACAACAAGGGCGTCAACCCGAGAAGATTTCAGGTTGGAGATTATGTCCTCAGGAAACTCCTCGATAAAGCCAAAAAACTTTCAGATAGCAAGTTAGGAACGAATTGGTAAGGCCCGTTCAAGTTCTTCAGAGACGATTTGCAAGGAGCCTACCACTTGGAAACAATAGGGGGCAGGGAGATACCAAGGCCATGGAATGCAACCAATCTCAAAAAGTTTTATTTTTAATTCATTATTTCTTAGTTATTTCTATATTAGTTAGTTTTCAAAAACATTTATTCATGAACTTATGATGCTCGAAGTCTGTTCTAACCTTTATTATAAAGTACAAGCCCAAGTTATTCATTTTTATATTTAACATTGTCCCAAAGTGGCGGGCTTACACTTTAATCACCACCTTAGTTTGATTAGAATCAAAATCTATTTAATTATAATTAAACTCAAGTGTGACAACCCGCCTACTAAAATAAGAGGTGGCCAGCCCGATACTCTAATAATCACAAGAATCATAGATGGTACATTCTTAGCATCACTGTCGATTAAAATAATAGTACGAGATAACCAACAATTATTTTAGAAAACGGACTGTCAAATTTAATTTTATAAGTAAAAGAAAACACTTAGACAATCCCATTTACAAAAATAGTGGATACCAAAAATCAACGAGTAATAGAATACAATATGCATGAATCAATAACCGAATAATCTGTCGGTTAACAGACTAATACAAATAGGTTACACCGAGTATTACAATTTAAATATCACAGTATAATAACACGCCTGAATATATAAATTGAACATAACTAGAGTACAATGGAAAGTAGCGTCTATAACAAATATTCTGCAACTCACGCAAAATGCTATAGCTCCAGGACAACTGGAATGGAGAGGTCAATACGGGCGTCCTTGCGGAGGAGCACCTAAACGGACAAAGAGTTGCATGCAAAACAAAGAAATATAGACGGGTCAGGGCCCGGTTTGATATGATTACCATGTGACTAAATGCATGACAGTTATGAACATAACTATCTCTCGCAGTTTAAATCATAATATTTCTCACCTCTCAATCTAAAATCACAACCTAGCGCAATATCAATGTTAATGCTCAATGATCATATAAGCATGGGAGAACTCATCTACATCTACTCAAGGAGATCTCAAATCAATTATTCACAATATGCGGGCACAATTCCTTTTTCTCTTTTAGGAAATACATATTTGGCAATTCATTTTATCAAAGGTTTACCAAATCAATTTTTATCTCATTACTTTCTGTTTCCCTTCTTCCATCCAGGAAATATATTTAAAGCAACTTTTATTATCATAAAAATGCTTTTTCTTATCATAACTTCTCAATTTCCCTTCTTCCATCCAGGAAATATATTTAAAGCCATTTCATTATCATAAAATGCTTTAACATCAATAATGTCCCACATTATTATAAATAATTATATTTCATATCATATAACATTTCTAAGACCGCCCGTCCGGGTTTCCCCACTGTGCGCCCCCTAAATGGCTATCATCTTCCAGAGCCTATCACCATGACAACCAGGGATCCTACAACGTAAGACGTCGGGAAGCGGTCATATGCCTGCGAGTGAGTCATAACCACACCCAGAATTACCTCACGAGCGCAGAATAAACATACAATAAACGATCATATGGCCGAGGACTATATTCACCCTGCATTCATTAGCCAGGGACTTCACCTCACGCGCATAACTTCCCTTATGATAGCGATTTAGAGAGGTGTGTTTACGTAAATTATCATTTACGAAAATCATTTTTTTCCATTTGAAAACATTCACATTTTACATTCTCAAAAATCATTTATTTTCAATGATGGAATACCAATTTTAGAATGTGCATCTTTTATTCTTAAAGCCATATTTTATTAATGACCTAAGACCCAAACTGCCAATATCCTCAAACTGGTCTCCAAGAGTCCAACACAATACCATAAATAATCAAAGTGAGTCTCCCTCAATAATAGCCTCCCAGAAGTCTCAACATTATCATTTTATCTTCTATTAATTCTAGGTTAACTTCCTATCTCATTCAGACGTTAACCTATATAAACTAACCCTTAGAATAATCCCAAATAACCCCATGATAGCCTAGGATATTTATCTACACAATACATACCTCTAAAACTCTTTATTACTTCCCAAAGGAAGGTTCCTAAACCTCTAACCTAAAATAAAAGGGGCTAAAACAAAACTAGAAAAATCTCACAAAAACAGGGCATCCGAATCGATTTTCCGTAGGACCGAATCGATTGACCCCTGATTGCGAAACGATTCGCCCCTGATTTGGAATTGATTCGCCCAAAAACGAATCGATTCGGTGAGTTAAACCAACATTCTGCCTTAGCCGAATAGATTCAACCCCATCACGAATCGATTCGGTTTCCCAGACCTATATCCTTCCCCTTATTCAAATTGATTCGCCCTAAGGCCGAATCGATTCAGCCCTGCAGATTTACCCAATTTGGGCTACGGGCTGTATGAACCCTAAAATCCCAAAACCTCCAATCTTCAACATGAACAACAAATAATTCTACCCAATCAATCCTACACAACAACTAACTATTTATTTTCCTCAAATCAAATTAAACTACAAGATTTAGGGTTTAAACACCAAAATCATCAAAAACCCATTTATGGTTTAAATCTCCAAAAACTAACTATACATGCAATTTATCACATTAAATCATGATCTAGCAAGTAAGAAACTTGACTCAAGTTCGTAGTCTCAGATTCTCTTCTCGAAGCAACGATTTCTGGCTCCAAATCTTCAATTCTCTCTATTTTCTCCATTTTCTCCCAACTCTCTCTTCTCTCTCTCTCTCTCTCTCTCTCTTGGCTTATAACATGAAATGAGAAAAATAAAAGGGTTGGAAGACTTACACGGGTCTTAAATATAAATTTCTCCCTTTTAAATGTTGATACACCATTAAAATGACTCGTAACTACATAATTGATTAATAACCCATCAAAAGTGTCCGGAACTCGAAAATACAACTTGGCACTTATTTTGACTATCTCGACTATTCTAAAACTAATAGCACCCCCTATTTTGGCATTCAGAGTAACGTATAATATTTTTATGTTCCTACGTCATTTTATTTCATTAATTATGCTCAAATTTAAATATAAATCATAACCGTCGTTTAAAGTACATTAAGGCACAAGGACGCAATAAAACACAATATAATGCCATTTACCTTCTCATAACGATAAATAGGCAAAACATGATAAATATTATCCCTTAACTCACGGGAAATAATATTTACTCCAACTTTCTCTATTTATAAGATTAGCCCATCAGGCAAAATAATATAAAATAATCGCTCAAAATTCTGGGTTGTTACACTCTCCCCCCTAATAAGGGAATTCTACCCCCAAAATTCGGGCGTACCCTATAATCATAATAAGAGTATACTATTCTAAACTATCGTTCTTTCATTCTTAGCAACCTCCTCGTTATTGTAGCGTCCTCATTGGGCTTGGACTAAGGTCGTCATTATCGATCTTAGTCTACATTCTTCGTGCTCTAAAATAGCACCTAGTCTCTCCTCAAGAACTATCGATCCTACATTTCTAGGACGAAAGAAGATGTCTACATAAATCGGCATAAGTTGCCATTGATCCTGAATCGAGTTATACCCTTCTTAGGGAATACCTCGTTAAAACTAACTCCCTACCTCCAATACTACTTAACTTCTATTCGAGTCGGTGTAGCCCTTCCAAGTATGCGGCTCCAAGAGCCCAAACATTAGATAAATGTTCATGGAACACTCCAAGTCCAAGGAATATATTACCCGCTGGTTCCATCCAACGAGCAGGCAAATTACTTAACTGTCTACGCAAGGCCACCCACGGTGCCATACCTTATAGAAAAATGAACCAATTTATTATTCGAAAATTCAGTCCATAAAAGCTACTGCTCCCATCCTTCCTTTAAGTCGAACACGCCCATTCTAAGTATGCCTTTAGGCATTTGGTTAACCCTCTCCATTCTTTCATCCACTTTAGGGTGGTAGGATATAACCCATTTCCATACGGTTCCCATTTCTTTCTGGAAACTCTGCCAAAACCTTGACACGAGAGTTTAGTCTCGGTCCAACACTATATCAATAGGCACCTCCTACCATTCCATGCCCCACCATAAGGGCTGGGTGCACTTCTCCATAATTAGTCCGCCCATTTTGACTGGAAAACCAACGATTTGGTCAAACGATCAACATTTACTCATATGGGATCATGACCATTGCGGTGCCAGCAATTCATTAAAGATGTCCATGAATATACCCTTCCTCGTTTCACCACTAGTATCTTCACATTAGTAGGTGAAATGGTCAATCACGGACATGAATGCTCTTGCTACAGCATCCTCTCGATTAAGCTCGTTCCACTTGGCTTCCCATGCCTTCACTAGTCACCCCCACAGTTTTCTACTCGGCGTATCCGCTACCCCATTCGCATTTCCTTAGCGAAAGGGAATCTCCAATTGATAGTCCTTTACTAACTCCAAGCACCAACTCTGTCACCCCAACAACATATTACAATAACTAGCGGTTCGTGAAAAGACTAAATTTCCTGCCCAGGAAGTAGTGCCTCAATTTCTTTAAGGGGAATACAACCTCTATGAACTTTACATCAAGCATGGGATAATACTTCTCACGACGTTTAAGTTTATGAGACACACAAACAATGGTTCCATGCTCCAGTATTAATACTTCCCGTTCCTGGTGGAGACTCGTTCGTTAAATCCACTCTCGATCTTAACAACACGAATGCAGGAGTAAAAGCATCTCGTCCTTTTAACACCCAAAAAGTTAGGTTACCGATGTAACGCACTATCTAAGAGAGCCCTCACCTTGGCCTAGCAACCCAAATTACTCGAGATCCCATACTTCTTCTTTCTAGGGACCTAATCCCACTTAGGGTTAACCCACAAACCTATACGTGGTCAACTCCCTACCGCCTTCCTAAAACAATGTCACCTGCCCTAAGGGCCTTACGTCCTAGTAATCCTAAGGTCGATATATATCCTAATCAATTCGTATAAGTATTATACTAATAAAATCCCTAGTGTCCAAGACATTTCCCAACGTCTGACATTCGCTCGGTTTCATGCGTGGGACGTCTCGCAGAGCAAAATCCAAATAAGGAACCCTCCTGTTACACTACTACCTCACATCGTCGGTCATTAAGATATATCGGTCTAAGACAAATGATCGGGACCATCGAAATTATAACTCATAACCCTACTAATGCACTTCTACTCCTATGTCTTACCATTTCAAATAATTGAAACTTTCAACTAATCAGACGTTTACTTTTTGTAAAGTCTTACAAATACTTTATCCCAATATATACACATATCTTTTTAAATGGCCCTCTCATCAAGGCACAACCATAAGTCTCAATCCGAATTTCATATCTAGGTCTCCCTCGCATCGATCAGAGGAGAGAACTATTCATAGTGCTTCTATATCGCACTTTAATAGCCCTTTAATCACTCAATCACGTGATTCTCGGCTAAACCTTCCAACCCAGCACTCTACCAACAGAAAGAAAGAAAAAGAAAGAAAAGAAAAAAAAATGCAACATCTCTCCACTCCCAACATCGTTAAGGTTCACGCGTGGAGCATCTCGCAAACCGAAATCCAAACAAGGAACCCCTTTTATGCATTACTACTTAACTTTGTTGGTCGTGGAGATAAGGCAACATCATACATGCAAAATGAATGAAATAGAATAAAAAGAAAACCCTTACATACCTTAAACCATCTCTATAAAGTCTCAACCCTGTATCCATGTGAGATATTATAGAACAACTAGTTCCATTCTGGAACTATAATTACGATAGCCTCATAATTTATTCGCTTGTTATCGCTCCAGCCATACCAAGAATATTTTCACTCGTATAATACATATAATACGAGTAGCACATACCAAACATATACTTTGAAAATATCATCACTCGCCTTATAACGAGTAAAGGAAAAATATAGAACTTCCCTACCATGGAAGTCATATAGATACACCCTCTATAATACTATCGATACTACCACAAGATCGATTTACACACTCGAATCTAGTGGTAATACCACATTACTTCATCTGATCATACAGAATGCACCACCCTCAACTAAGGTGGAACTCCCGCCAACATTCGTGCCAATCACCCCGGGCCAACACTAATGGTTCCTAGACATAGTATTCTAGTCTTATCCGAACCAACTACTTCTATTTATGCCCCAACTAGACACCCTATTCTTGCGCTTGTTTTCCAGTCACAATGTCAAAATGCATGGTTCTACATTCCACGTCAAAATCGCTCCTCCACCTCTAGCTACCTGGCGATTACTCGCGTAATTCCCTTAACCTCCTAAATAAAAAAGAACATGCTACCGCCCCCTCCCCCACCTTAGTTCAATGAGCCTTCCCCTGATGGATGTCCACCAATGGGGTTTCATGAACACTGCTTCTTCGGAAGTGTTAACAACACTTATTCGTGAGCCTATCATTCCACTGAAGGGCTCTTTCTTCCTTATACCTACCTTATTTCGGTGCACGGTTTCCTTAACCGTACCACTCTTTATTCATGATCGGCCTCTGACCGAACCTTGTGTGAATATTTGAGGATCTACTTTCTCATCATTCTTGTTATCCCAAAGAAACTCGCTGTTGAAAATATCTAACGTCTTTCTCCATGGGAAAAACTTCCTACTCTGCCAAAATATGGCGACTACCATTTCTGCCATTTCAACCTTACTCCTACTGGTGAAAGATTTTCCTCCAATCTTCGTACCTGGGCACTTCTATACCTCTCACTAGGCCAAACCTCCTAGGCCTTATATTTCAACCGAATGAGGTTACACTTCCTACATCTGACTCAACTTCAACATGTGGTCCTTGTCAAGGGCCTTTCAACTTCAAATCAACGTCGCTAGGAATTACAAACTTAGTACCACTCTCTACATCTAGCGGTACTTGGAAAACTATATTTACTATACTTAGTAGTCGTGGTAGCAATATAAAATAATGCTACGAAGGGAGAGACCTCCAAAGCGGCCCTCATCCCCGACTACCACTTACAGTTCTTAGTAATCCCGTCTCATGACGCCTTCATAACGGCCCTCTCTGACGCCCTTCCTCATTCGACTTGCGAATCTCACACGAACGCGTAAAAGATTTTCGGGGTTCTTGCGTTATGACAGGAGAATAAAATATCACAAGAAAAATCAATGATCTTAATCCTAAGGCTCTATATCAAATCAAAAATAACACTGAAGGCGTAGTACATCCGCACAGATTCCTAAGGACACTAGAACCTGATGCTCTGATACCATCTGTGATAACCCGCCTACTAAAATAAGAGGCGGCCAGCCCAATACTCCAATAATCACAGGAATCATAGATGGTCCATTCTTAGCATCACTGCCGATTAAAATAATAGTACGAGATAACCACCAATTATTTTAGAAAATGGACTGTCAAATTTAATTTTATAAGTAAAAGAAAACACTTAGATAATCCCATTTACAAAAACGGTGGATACCAAAAATCAACGAGTAATAGAATACAATATGGATAAATCAATAACCGAATAAGCGGTCGGTTAACAGACTAATACAAACAGGTTACATCGAGTATTATAATTTAAATATCATAGTATAATAAATGATTACAAATCTTGGGCAACACGCCCGAATATATAAATTGAACATAACTAGAGTACAATGGAAAGAAGCGTCCATAAAAAATATCCTACAACACCCGCAAAATGCTATAGCTCCAGGACAACTGGAATGGAGAGGTCAATACGGGCGTCCTTGCGGAGGAGCACCTGAACGGACAAAGTGTTGCATGTAAAATAAAGAAATATAGACGGGTCAGGGCCCGATTTGATATGATTACCATGTGACTAAATGCATGACAGTTATGAACGTAACTCTCTCTCCCAGTTTAAATCATAATATTTCTCACCTCTCAATCTAAAAGCACAAATTAGCGCAATATCAATGCTAATGCTCAATGATCATATAAGCATGGGAGAACTCATCTACATCTACTCAAGGAGACCTCAAATCAATTATTCAAAATATGTGGGCACAATTCCTTTTTCTCTTTTAGGATATACATATTTGGCAATTCATTTTATCAAAGGTTTACCAAATCAATTTTTATCTCATTACTTTCTGTTTCCCTTCTTCCATCCAGGAAATATATTTAAAGTGACTTTTATTATCATAAAAATGCTTTTTCCTATCATAACTTCTCAATTTCCCTTCTTCCATCCAAGAAATATATTTAAAGTCATTTTATTATCATAAAATGCTTTAACATCAATAGTGTCCCGCATTATTATAAATAGTTATATTTCATATCATATAATGTTTCTAAGACCGTTCGTCCGGGTTTTCCCACTGTGCACGCCCCTAAATGGCTGTCATCTTCCAGGGCCTATCACCAAGACAACCTGGGATCCTACAATGCATGACGCCGGGAAGCGGCCATATGCCAGGGAGTGAGTCAGAACCACACCCAGAATTACCTCACTAGCGCAGAATAAACATACAATAAATGATCATATGGCCGAGGACTATATTCACCCTGCATTCATTAGCCTGGGGACTTCACCTCACGCGCACAACTTTCCTTATGATAGCGATTTAGAGAGGTGTGTTTTCGTAAATTATCATTTATGAAAATCATTTCTTTTTTTTTTCATTTGAAAACATTCACATTTTACCTTCTCAAAAATCATTTATTTTCAATGATGAAATACCAATTTTAGAATGTGAATTTCTTATTCTTAAAGTCATATTTTATTAATGACCTAAGACCCGAACTTCCAATATCCTCAAACTGGTCTCCAAGAGTCCAACACAATACCATAAATCATCAAAGTGACTCTCCCTCAATAATATCGTCCCAGAAGTCTCAACATTATCATTTTATCTTCTATTAATTCTAGGTAAACTTCCTATCTCATTCGTACATTAACCTATATAAACTAACCCTTAGAATAAGCCCAAATAACCCCATGCAAGCCTAGGATATTTATCTACCCAATACATACCTCTAAAACTCTTTATTACTTCGCAAAGGAAGGTTCCTAAACCTCGAACCTAAAATAAAAGGGGCTAAACCAAAACTAGAAAAATCTCACAAAAATAGGGCATGCGAATCGATTCACCCTAGGGCCGAATCGATTCGCCCCTGATTGCGAATCGATTCGCCCAAATACGAATCGATTCGGTGAGTAAAACCAACATTCTGCCTTAGTCGAATCGATTCGGACCCAACCCGAATCGATTCGGTTTCCTAGACTTGTATCCTTCCCCCTATCCGAATCGATTCACCCTAAGGACGAATCGATTCGGCCCTGCATATTTGCCCAATTTGGGCTACGGGTTGTATGAACCCTAAAATCCCAAAACCTCCAATCTTCTATTTTTTTCAACATTAACAACAACTAATTCTACCCAATCAATCCTACACAACAACTAACTAATTTAATGTCCTCAAATCAAATTAAACTACAAGATTTAGGGTTTAAACACCAAAATCATCAAAAACCCATTTATGGTTTAAATCTCCAAAAACTAACTATACATGCAATTTATCACATTAAATCATGATCTAGCAAGTAAGAAACTTGACTCAAGTTCGTAGTCTCGGATTCTCTTCTCGAAGCAACGATTTCTGGCTCCAAATCTTTAATTCTCTCTATTTTCTCCATTTTCTCCCAACTCTCTCTTCTCTCTCTCTCTCTCTCTCTCTCTCTCTCTCTCTCTCTCTCTCTCTCTCTCTCTCTCTTGGCTTATAACATGAAATGAGAAAAATAAAAGGGTTGGAAGACTTACACGGGTGTTAAACATAAATTTACCCCTTTTAAATGTTGATACACCATTAAAATGACTCGTAACTACATAATTGATTCATAACCTGTCAAAAGTGCCCGGAACTTGAAAATACAACTTGGCCCTTATTTTGACTATCTCGACTATTCTAAAACCAACCGCACCCCCTATTTTGGCATTCGGAGTAACGTATAATATTTTTATGTTCCTACGTCATTTTATTTCATTAATTATTCTCAAATTTAAATATAAGTCATAACCGTCGTTTAAAGTACATTAAGGTACGACGCAATAAAACACAATATAATGCCATTTACCTTCACATAACGGTAAATAGGCAAAACATGGTAAATATTATCCCTTAACTCACGGGAAATAATATTTACTCCAACTTTCTCTATTTTATAAGATTAGTCCATCAGGCAAAATAATATAAAATAATCGCTCAAAAGTCTGGGTTGTTACATCAAGGTTCCAAGGTATTCGTAATGATAAAATATGAAAACCTCACGAATTTCCCAGGCAAAAAAAAGACCTATGTCGAATCCCTAGGCAATAAATGAACCCGACCTTGGTCAGATAAATTTATTGAACAAGTGGATGGCCTTAAAATCAGGTGCATTTTTGCCAAACTCTACTCTAGGCCTAAGGTAGTGTGATGACATAACCTAAAATGTAAGACATGACAATAAAACACATGCTTTGCATAACGGAATGGAAAAATGCAAAAAGGAGTATTACACAAACAACTTGTTTTTATATAAAGTTATAATACACACAAAAAAATCATTAAAACATTGGAAATATAATACCAGAACAATTTATATAAAGTGCCTCAGCAATGTCCTCTTTTTGTCCATCATCGAGATTTGGTCGAAATTCATCATCACTTTCACGCGATGAAAAATAATGCTTGTCTAGTTTAAGAGGAATGACATCTAGAGGAACTCAACTTTCTTCAATCCAAATGGGGGATGGAGATATGTCGGACAATGAACTTGGTACCAGTACCAAAGCTTAGAGTCCTTTGAGACTTTTTAAACCCACCAAGTAATTCAATCAACCATGCTTACAGGCTATCCATTTTACCTCATCCAACATGATAGGGGCGTCCATCCACCCCCTCAGTATAGACAACAAGAATTCGCATGCAGCGTGGCTCTTCCTCCTTAATTTGGCCAGAAATAGTCCTCGTGCAGCTTGATTATATCATGGCTAAGTCCCATTTTTACAACTCCTACCCTTCACGTGTCTTCTTTTTCCTCAGCGAGATATTTCCTGAGGGAATCATATTCGTCTTGTAAAAGATTACTAGTGTCAACAATGTCTTTGGCCTCAGTAAGCTACCTTTTAAGGGAATTCATTTTCTCCTGCATCAGGGTGCCCACGTCGCCAAGATCCTTCACATCATATTTTAATTTGTACACTAAGGCAGATTAGTCCTTATAAGCCTCAGTTACCCTCTGAAGATCCCTCTTCTGAGCAGAAGTGAAAGCATAGTGAGCTTGGACACTAGCTTCCCCACCAAGAATGACATCTAAATTATCAGCAAAAGAAGGGATTTCTCTAGGAACATTGTTATGCTATAGGAAGTAAGAGAAAAAATGAATTAAGCAATAATGGAAGACAAGATTGAACATATGAATTAAGCAATAATGGAAGACAAGATTGAACATTGGTAAAACCTATAATTATAACAAAAATGGGTAAGGCCCTTACAAGCGAGAACAAAAAGAAAAACAAAGGTTCACAAGTTAACTATTTTAATTAGTGTTGGGCTCCATTTTCCTCCAACTGCTCTTTTATTTATGGAATATTGACTTGAGTAGCCTCAAAATATTCCTAGTTGACCCGAACATCTTAATTTTCCCTTAGTGGGGAGCCCGAATGGTGCTAGCCAAAAAGTTCAGATTCAGCCGGGACATTGGCTCTCGTCAGTACAGCATCGCAACCTTTCTTAAAGTTGGACCTTCTGATAAGGCCTAACTAATGTTTGGCATAGACATATGCCTCATTTAAGCCACAGTCATAAACTATGTCCTTGGTAGCAACTAGAGCTTATGTCTGATCCTTTTTTAACTCATCACGCTCGACCACCACCTATTCATGATTAGTCTTCAGCTTGCTGAAGTTGTCCTAAACAGGAGTAAGCTCATACTTTAGGGAAGCCATTGTCGAGTTCGTGGATAACTTCTAGGACTCATAAACCTTTTGCGTAGTGGCTAGGGTAGATTAAGAGTTCTTCAAGGCGATGTTGAGGTCCTCTAACTTGAGTTGCTTAGAGTGATTCTCCAAAATGGCGACAAAATCCGCTAAAAACTGCAAATAAGATAACAAAGATTATGTCAAGATTCTAAAAGCATGAATAAACCAAACTGAGTATAAATAAATTTCACTTTACCAGAGACAATGCTTGATCAGTTTGGGTAGAAAGTTGATCATGTGTCAACTGATTAACTTGATCGTGATCAAGCGCGAACACTCCACCCTTCAGCAGACTAAAAAGCCAAATAGGGGTTCTTTACCATTAACATGACTTACTAAGCCTTCTCATAATTATGGGTGTCACCCTTCTTGGAAGACACCATAAATGTGGAAGATGAATGGGTCTTATCCTTCCTATTTTTCTCTCGAACTGATGAGTCCGGCACAAATATAGGACCCTCAGGCTCAGTTGTCTTGGGAACCTTAGCCCTAGGGGAAACAGGGGACATGTTATCATCCTCAACTAAGAAAATTCTCTTCCTAGGATCCATTATCTCTTCCTCAATAATGGTAATAGACTCAAAATTTAGGTACTCAAAGGAAGAAGAGGTAGAAGCCTCCTTGCTTGTAAAAAGGAAAGGAACATCATGTATTATTTCCACTAGATGAGTTGTGAAGTTGTTAGTAGAATTATTATACTCCAAAAGAAAAGATGTTGACCATGGGTGATCACCACTAGAGACCAATGACATTTTCAAATTTCAAACGTGTTGAAATGAGAAGAGGAAGGTTTTTTCTTCTTTGATCGAGATGGATAAGAGAGAGAAAAAAATCCATTAGTAACAACATAATGAAGTAGATCTCAGTACAAGGAACATAAAGGTAAAATTGTATCACTTCCCCTCTCTGGGTATAGGATCCCCCTATACTGTTTGCCCTTTGAAAGGGGTGCGTGTTGCAAAATTATCGTAATAAAACCTTGATCACAATAGCCTTTGTTAGAATCAGGAAGGTTGACAACGAATACTCTGTCAGACTTTCTGGCCTTCAGATATAAAATTATATCCGTGATGTGGGATGAAGTGTAGCAGTACATGATCCATAGAATTTCAATCTTAGTCCCACATAACTCGTTAATTCGGTGATCTTCGTTGACAGTATGCTATGTATTTGGGGCACATTAGGCAGGAACAACTTCAAAAATCCCTCATAAATACAAAAATAGTTGATTGGGAGGAAATGTAATCCCCCCTTCATCCACTGAGGGGGTGTGAATCCAATGACCACCCTTAACAATAACACCATTTTTGGGAACGGGGGCACACTCAATCGTTACCCAGGGAAGAAACAAATATACTTTGCTAAACTCACCCATCGTCCTCTTATTAATAGTGAAAACCATTTTTTGTGAAATAAAGGACTACTCAACAAGAATAGAGAAGATATAAAGAAGTTACTCAGAACAACCACAAGAAAACTAAACAAGTGCAAAGAGAACCTATAGGAAGATTATAAAGGTGAATGCTCCAAATGATTTTTTGAATAAAGAAAGGTGTACAAATGACGATGCAGAGTCCCTTTGAGTAAACAAAAGCGAAATTCTAGAAGTCTAATCATATGGAACAGAGTCTGAAATCATTAATGTAACTGGTGATTAATTTTTGGACTAAAGACCAGCGTACACCTTGCCATAACTTATTAATTACAAAGCATTCCCTCGCAAAATCTCCAACGTTGAATTGCCATTTTGTCCAAGGAAGCATACAAAATCCTTCAGCCCATTGTTGCCAAAGAATTTTTTAGGCAATTGTGGGGGGGGAAATGAAATGACCCAAATAGGTATGTCCCAAAAATACAAAACATGTTGCTCAAGTCAGGATTAATGGCACATGGGATAAATATAGAAAGCTCAATCTTGTTATCTATAATCTCGCAGGAGATTAGCATGGTTCAGAAAACGAGTCAACCAGCAGTTGGGAGAGTTCGAACACCCCGTGGACGTAGGCAGTTGCCAAAGCACGTAAATCCTTTGTGTCGTGATATTGTTTTACTCCTTGATTATTTTCATATCGCTTAGAATCAGTCATCGTTATTATTTGCACTCATAATAACTATAATGATACTCACACATTTATAGTTACTAGGTGTGTCCACGTTTATGGTACGTGCAACCAAATATGGGTAGTTAATCTAAGCATTAAAAGTAGAGAACAAGACATTATAAGTAGACATATCCCTTACTACCTAAGAAATACATATCAATTGAATGTGTTATTTGTAAATACATATATAATATCATAATAAAATAAATTCATGTACAACTAAATAGAAAATAGTTTTAACATGAATTTATTCCAAAACATAAGTAGGGAGAAAGTCATAAAAAACAAAAGGTCATGCAACAATAGTTCCCAAAGAGAAATAAACAGCCTAACAACTACTCCTAATCCAAAAATAGAATTTTTTGGAAGAAATTATGCATTCAAAAACTTTGGACCTTTGACCAATGCCATTGAAATATCTCCGTTGATGCAAAATATTGTCCCTATTACCTTTGTTATACTTCTTAAACTTTGGATATTTACTTCCTCTAACCTAATTATGTCATAAAATAGGAAAATGTTATTTTTTTCCTTGTAAGAATTCAATAGTTAAAATATATAGATGTGTATATGTATGTTTGTTTAAGAATGAGATAAACAGAGTATCAGGATGCAACAAAAAAATGTCACAACTATTGTATTAAATTTTGTTTCTCAAGCGTAATTTTTGAGTTAAATAATAAATAAGCAAACAATATATTTTTTTTCTTTGCCGTTCATTTTCTTTAAATATATTTGAGTCTTACCCTAGCTTTTCAACATAAAGCTACAAAAAAAGCATGAAAAGGAAGATGATAAACTTACACATAAAAGTATGTAATTGAGGAAGTGCGTTTAATTTCCCTTTGTATAAGAATATTAAATATTTCTACATACTTATTGGAGCTACATATCAACTGGAACCCCACATTTAGGTGTTAAACAAGAAAAGACAATTGCATTTGAGTATACTAATGGAACCAATACATTTTCTCTGACAACCCTAATTTTAATTAATTAAGTGAAATTTTTAGAAATAAAAAAAATTGAATGCACAAAACTCGATTTTATATATATCAAAATGTAATACCAAATCTTATATTATCTCAAAACCCTAAAATTTATTTGAAATATTAAAAAAAGTTAAAAAATGACATAAAGTTGAAAACCCAAAAAAAATCGCAAAACCCACAGAAGATTCAGACATTATGGAATCTTAAAATTAAAATAACATGGAAAGTAAAAATCGTGGAAAGGGAGGGTATGAGTACTTGTGATGATTGAGGGGAATGGATCCAAGAACAACATGGCTTGTGATGAATAAATTTATATGGTGATATGATAACGTGTCTCTAAATAATGAAGAAATGAGGTTACAATTGAAAAATTATAAAATATATTATATGCCTTTAATTATTTAAGATCACTATTAATCTCCCCCTACCCCACCCCCCACCCCCACCCACCCAAGACCATATAAACCTTGTTAATCAACATTTACCATTTAAGGGGACAACAACAAAACCTTTGAGAGAAATATTAAAGACCTTTACAGTTGGTGATGGATATGAAAACGTTATTTACGTATATTCCAAAAAAAACATAAGCACCCAGAAAATGATGGATTAATGTCAATTTTTTTGGCCAACACATTTATATCATTTGATCTTAAAAACGTGGGTTGCGAATAATGAAGAAACTAGAGTAATCAAATACATTACCTGTAATCCCTCAAGACTAACTAAGTTTAAGTTGGACATTATGGTGATTCTAGTACCTCTAATAACGAAACTATCATTGGGTGGATCATTAGAGATTACAATGAAAAAATGCTAGTTTATTTCGATATACATATTGGCAATAAAACTAATAATACTACTGAACCTTATGATATCTGTGAAGGACTAAAGATTTTTTTAAATTACAAATTAAATGAAATTCATATCGAAACATATTCATTAATATCCCACCAATATATTTATAGGGGCCAAACGAAAAACACTCTTCTCCAGGGGCTGGTGGAAGAATGCAGGAGATTGATTGATATAATTGAAAAGGCTTGGACCTCTTTTTGCTTCAGGGAAGCGAATGGAGATACTGATGTTTTGGCTCAAATGTTAGGATCTCGATTATTGTTTTTTATATTCTACTCCCCCTTCCCTTTTGGACATGCTAATTTTGTATCAACATGTAAAACCATTCCTATGAAAGGGAGGCAAGAATCTCATTGAATTCATCAGATTCAACATAGCTTTGGATTTATAATTTTCATATTGGTTTATATCATTTGTTTCTCCATGCGTCACTGGGTATTTGTCTGTTTCGTGTGTGTAGGTTTGCTTAAAGAGATTAGATATTTCAAGACTACATCACATTCAGACATCCATAGACAGTTCATGCTTGTCGGACAATCGCTTACTAGTCTTATCCTGTAATTTTTGATTTTGGGCTTATGGGATGGGATATAGGTGCCATACGACTTGATGGCCCAGCTTAGGTATTTCACTGTTGGTTTTGTCCCGGAATAGTCAAAGGGGGATATTTGTAAGGAAAATATTTCCAATTGATCCATTGTATAGTTTTGACTTATTCCCAGAACAAAACACGTTTGAGTCATAGGGAGATTTTCATTATCATGATCCCACACACACTATGACATAATAAAGTTTATTGAATATGTTACGGAAAAGCTTCAAGGAAATATTTATGCCGAATGTTTAATTGATGTGAGTTTATTCGTTTTCAAGTTCAATTTGCATTACGAGGTCAGTCAGGTATGAATGCGTAATTTTAATGGGACTCGAAATTTATTTTAAAATGTTTAAAGATGTTATTTTATTAAAAAAAATATTTTAAAAGGTTTTTACAAGTGTTTGAAACAGTTTACACTTCTTTTTATTCTAGTAAGGAAGAATTAGAGTAGTGTTTAGTTTGAAATCTAATCTGTTGTGTAGCTTAAACAACCTGACCCCTCGTTCGAGTGAGATGACGTGTCGTTCGAGCAACATGTACATCTCATTCGAATGATAGGCCAAAGTCATTTGAACGAGCAGCCACCTCAAGAAAAATATAAATAGGCGTGTTTCCTTCAGATTTCAAAAGTTTGCATTCTGGAAAAACTGTTTACGAACCAATACAATTTTGCATATAGTTTTATAAGGTTTTCCAAAGCAACACACATCCTTAGAGTTTATAAGATCCGAGTTTTCATTACTATATGCAATAGTGATCTTGTCTGCACCAAGAAGGTTTTGTTCTATATTGAACATTGCTGGGTTTTGCGGTGAAGAAGAGAAAGAGTCGTATTCAACATCGTAGACATTACAAGATATATCGGTGGACACCGAGACATACGTGGATGCATGTGTTGTGGACATGTATCGTGGAAGAAGGACTTTATACATGGGTACTGTGAGAGGAGTGGTTGAAGATTATAAGAGCATCAAGTCTCGTGGGGATCGAGTCATTGGGTAAGACTTGTGTCTGTTCGTTGTAAATCCACATTCACAGTGATTGTCTGGATTGTCCCGTCCGAGATTTTTTCTCGTTGTGGTTTCCTCGTACATCCGGCATTGTGAGCATTCTTTACTTTATTTTACTAGCTTTAATAACTAGATGGATGTTTAGGATTAATCAAGATAAAATTTGGTTTATTTAAAAATTTTCATAAATTGGTGCGAATTAAAAATTGGAAACAGGTTTTTCATAAAAAGAGAAATTATTTTTGTAATCCTTAAAACACTTTCCGCTTTAGAAATAAAAAAGGACCAACAGGAAAAATGAGCAACGTGGAAGAGTTATATCCGTAATTACAACTGAAAATGGCACTCATAAAAATTATAATGTCCATCAGAGTAATGTCTTTTGAATGCCAAAATGAATGAAATTCAAAGTCACTCTTGTATGAAAGGACCCATAAATACTAAATAAACAAAAACAACTCCTCAAATACACTACAAAATCCACATCATTCATAAATTCATCAATCTGTCAATCCCATATCAAGAATATCTTAAGTTATACAAAAGTAATATTTAATTAATTATCTATTAACTTTTATGAAAAAAATTGTATCTGCCATCTTCTATTTAATTTTAAATTCTGATTGGACCATCCAAGTACCCAATAGGCAAGCATAGATAGCGAGAGATATGAGAAATTACAAAGTCCTTATTAAAAAAAAAATACGTCAAGAGCTAAATAGACATGCCTCCATTCTTCACCCTTCAGATATCATAAAGGTTTGTTTAAATCCATTGGTAAATTGATTACTGGACATATGAATAGCTCTGTGGAAGATATTAGCGTGTTTTGTATTTTTTTTATAAAATAAATTATCAATTTAATGAAAATTATTAATAGTTAAAACCAAAAAACCCTAGTTAAGAAAGAAGTCATATTGCATAATATTCCCAAATCTTATTATGTCTTTATGCTTTATTGCGAATTAGACCTATTTTTTTTCCTTTATACAGAGTATTTCGTAAATCTACACATGTTTTAAATTTAGGTTTCAGAATAAAATTTATATATTCATATGTATTCAATAATCTGAAACTGTAATTTTAGTCACATGTAATTTTCAACAAATAAAGTCTAGAATTAGCCAACAAAATTAAGACAAAAGTGTAATCAAACACTTCAGTTTTTCTATTCAAATTAGTTTTCTATACAACCTGATCCTAAAATTTTCATTCTAAACACTTAGTACTGCAAATGATGTATGTATATGATGACAAACAAAGATATTTCAAAATTTAAATATCCAAGCTTCAAAAGAAGTGTTAAAAAAATGCATTGATGAATATTATCAAACATCTGATATGCAATCAAATTCTTACCTAATATGCAATCAATTTTTTCTTACCACAACTGTCCTCTAAACATTATTATGAGAAAACTTATGAGAGATACATATAAATCAGAGAAAATAAAGTGAAGGTAATTCAATTTGTAAATCCTAGTAAAAAAAATGTGTTCCACCTACAAGGAAAAAAGATAACTATAATACGTGTTGAGTAGTCTTTTGGTGCATAAATAAGAGGGAAAAATAAAAAGTAAATTTAGTGATTGAGTGAGAGATAAAGGCTTTTCATGGTTAAAAAAATAGCACTGGGAGAGAAGCGAGAACAGATGCATACGTGGTCAGGAGGAGGGTTAATAAATAGAAGATTGGACTGAGAGAAAATTTATTGTGGTTTTGGTGTTTGGTCTTCGTTTCACAGGGGGAGATAGAGGGAGAGAAGATGAAGAGGGTGAAAAGTAAAAAGAGAGCATGAATGGAGGGGAGAGAGGAAGAAGGTATGAGAGAGATAAGAAGAGTGAATGGTTATAAGTGAAATTTCATATTATATGAGGTTAATTTGGTAAAATGATCATGCCAAAAGATATAGCCTCTTTTTAAGTAGTAGAGATATAACAACAGAAAATACACATTTTAAACTTCATCTTGACTCTAACACATAATAAAATCATGGAAGTCTCTCGTGATCTGTTGAAATTTTTCACGTTCTAGCATTTTATTAACTCTAACAATGGTAAGAGTTGGGTGTCCCATTCTACAAATTTCTTTTTGAAGAATATAGTCCACAGTCCTCATTCTATAGATACTATAAAAGCCAACTCATGTTTCTATGATTGGATGTAACTGTTAAGGTTTTCTCTAAAATAAATCATTATCTTAATAGATATCTTCTTCTTCCTCAATATTAAATATGTTATACCATATGCCAGATAACCTTATATGTGGTATCCACTGAAAAAATCTTTTAAGACCAACCTGAGAGCGAACAACTAATGAGTTCCACTTATTGAACAGGGTTCTATGGTCGGTCCGTGACCCGTGGATGCCGAAGGCGTCCATAGGGTGATCTCGTAGTTCGAAAGAGGTAGAAAAGTCGTCAATCAAAGGAAAATCCCTCTCGGGGCCCTGATAATAGGGGTGACTTCCTTCCTTTTTGACTCTTTTTAGTAAGGGCGGTAGTTTTCCATTCCACTGAAGTATCCTGAATCAGAAATCTCAATGCTTGTCCTCCGCTTCTAACGCTTTCTATTCTATATGGGTGTATGAAAACTATGCCCCAGCCATAATAGACTGCTTTTAAGCCTACTTTGAGCTGTTGGTTATGACTCTGTCACTAGTGATGCTGCATCTTTCATCCCTAGCGCCTACTAAAGAAGAGTAGATGGATCGGACGACATGCGCATCGGAGCAAGAGAAAGGGGTGATCTCGTAGTTCTTGGTCTGTGAAGATGCATTGTTAGGTGCTCCATTTTATTTTCCCATTGAGCCCGAACCTAAACCTGTTGTTCATACACTGACAAGGGATGTACGAATTCTCGAGAAGAGAGGAGCCATGGTGGTCCCCCCCCCCCCGGACCGCCCGGATCCCACGAGTGAATCGAAAGTTGGATCTACATTGGATCAAATTTTTGAATACCAACTAATCACATAATATCCCCAGTTCTTTTTATCTCTTTTTTAAGATTCCGAAATAGTAACCAATTCCATGAAGTTTTCGAAGTAAGTTATTTATCTTATTATTAATCAAGGATTTTTTATATATCTAGAACGACCCTCACAAATTGCGAATACTAATTTGTTAAGAATTAAGAGGATTGAAGATATAGCGTCATCGTTCGCTGGAATCGAAATATCTACGAGATCGGGGTCATAATTTGTATCGATTAAACAAATCGAGTAAAAGAAAAAAAGGTCGCCGATTGCTACTAAGAACCTAATAGAACTTTATATTCTACGCACATAGCAGAAAATTCTCCGAAAGGTAAAGAGCTAATATCCAACTTAGGTCTTCCTAACTCTAGGAGCGGGTATTCCCCAGTTGAGACCTTTCGCCCTTCCAACTCTTCTCTAGCTGGCTGGCGAAGCATGAATGAAGCGACAGAAGGTTTAATCCACTACGTTGAGCTGCTAACTGTTGTTACTAATCTACTAGGCCTAAGACAACTTCTTTACTTTTATCTTTCCTGGCACAACTAAAACAGGTATACAATACTAGCTCTCAGGGATCCCCACTTGAGCTTCTGTGCTTCGCTTTAGTTTATTATTTTTAGGAGGAAGACAAGTAGTGGACAAAATGAGGGTGCATTGGAGCAGTAGTAATCACTAATGACTAAGGATTTTCACACTTGGTGGTCCGGATATGCTGCTAAGGTTTTTTATAAACCAGTAACTGAATTGTTAGAGGCAAGAAGAATCCCAAAGCAATTGGGAAGAAGTTGTCAAGTCAGCCGAAGGGAAAGGCCTCGGAAAAGATAAAAGGGGACTCACACGCGTGCCTAAAATGAGCTTTTCACTCAAGAAGGGGGCATTTCTCAGCAAGCATTCGATCATAAACTTAGGAAGAGACTTTCCAAATTAAGTCATCCTGGAAGAGAGAGTTTTCGGAGTTAGGCCTTTGTATGACGGATTTCGTGATAGTAGGATCAATCATATTTAGTTTCATTCTGGATCGACATGCCCCAGGTTTGAAGAATTCAATGACAAGCCTTCGTTGCAACGGATTACACCTACCAAGAAAAAGTATTTTTTTTTGGTTTAGCCTGTAGTCATATATGAACTAACGGACGATATAAATTTAGAAACACTTTTCACTAGAGCCCTGTAGGTCCAAGACTCCTATATAAGGCTAGGTTTCAACACCATTCACTGGTAAGGCCCCACATGTAGCATTCCCAACGGCGGCTATCCCGGACCGCAGGGAAGGGATAGACTACCAGAGCCAGAACCATAAAAATGTCGGGGGACAAGGGGGACATAGTCTCCCGCAGCCGAGGTCTTAGTTAAGACCGAGAGCGCCAATAGGAGTTCATTGTTATGAACTTAAATATTAGGGGACCTATAAATATGTTATCAATAATGGCATCGTTAAGTATCAGATTGTATATAATAAGGCTTTTTTTGTTAACAGATAATTCATTTTTACACAAAGACAATTGCATACCATTGAACCCTTAATGTTACCATTTAACCCACTAAATAAATACATCGTCTTTTTCAATCTTAATTACATCCGAGAATTCCCCTCATACTTCTTCACCATAATTGTTCTATTTCATCTTTTTCACAATAAATAAACGCAATTTTAGTTAAACTTTTGAGTTCATAAAATAATATTTCGGCTTAAAAGAAAATTTTGTACAAAGTAGCAAAGCTTAATAAATACCTAAACCTCATGCCTCTTACAACCATTTTTCATTCGGATCATTGGCGATTGTATGATGGAAAACCTCATGCTATAGAAGAAATAATTATTAATGGCTCACATCCAACCAAGCTTCAATTCACTATGCACGGTAATGTTCATGGGGCATGTCAAGTATACAATTTATTTAGGAAGCTGGATAAATTGAGAGAAACTATTGATGCATTTGGGGTTCAACAGCTTGTTTATTGTACCATTCCCAAATCCAAACCAGATCAGGACCATGCTCATTTCTACACGGTCTAAAGTAACCCCAGAAGTTTGTCATACGTGGAGTTAAGGATTTTGCCGTTCGATCTAGTAAGTTCAATAAATAAATATTTTATTGACCACTAAAGTAATTATAAAAAATAATTTAAAATTAATTGTAACTTCAAGTTCTTAATTAAAACTTCGACATAATTGATTTTGTGATTAAAACTCCATGTTCTCAATCTAATTGGGAACTTCATATTCTTAAAATAACAATTTAGATGTTTAGGTTCTTTTGATTACATCATGTCTATAAATAGATCCACTTTGTACAACTCCACATTCTATTTAATGTCATATGTATATGCATATTAATATTTATATAATCTATAAGATTTAAAACTTAGGGCCTCGGGTCCTAAATAAAAATAATTCACAAGGCGTTTGGTGCAAATTATGTAAAATATAGAACTTCTAGATTGATATTTATTAATAACAAAGGAAAAATAAGGCGCTTAAAATTTATTTACGAATTTCACGTTTCATCATTGGATTTTGAGAACTTTCGATTATACCCAAATAGTTGAGCTTCGATTTTAATATTATTAATGTCCAAGGATAGAAACTCTCTACTCTTTTCTATCAGAACTTCAAATAAGTGTTATATATATATATATATATATATATATAAATGGGCTTAATTCTTTACATTCTCAAGAGTCTAATTTAATACTCAAATAAAATGAATGCCAAGAGACAACGATTTAATGTTGATCATTAATTGGATAGTTAAAGGGGCCTTCAACCATTAAAAGAGTATTTAAAAAGATATTTCATTTAATAAAAAAAATAAAAGGCCAAGAAGTTGAAAAATATGATTTAATGTCCATTCTATATTGAAACTAATTATATATATATATGGGTTTAATTCTTTACATTCTCAAGAGTCTAATTTAATACTCGAATAAAATGAATGCCAAGATACAATGATTTAATGTTGATCATTAATATAAAGGGGCCTTCAACCATTAAAAGAGTATTTAAAAAGATATTTCATTTAATAAAAAAAATAAAAAGCCAAGAAGTTGAAAAATATGATTTTATGTGCATTCTATATTGAAACTAATTATAATACAAAATATTTCGAGCTTCATGTCCAACTTATAAGTGATTATTTCGGAATAAATTTAATGTGCGTACCATATTATATAAATAATAAACTACTGCAAGTCTCAAAAGTTTTTAATAGTAATTAGGCAATTTATATCTCAATTATAATTAATAATTTATTAACATCTTGACATAATAATGATTAGGGATCTTTAGGTCACTAATTAATAATGATTGAGGGACTTTCGGTACATACCTAAAAATCAAACCTCCAGGTTTGATTGTGATATATTTTCTTTGAGACTTTTGGGAAGATGATCCAAGAACTTCAGGTCCTAAAATGTAAACACGGAGATTTACATGTTTCAAATTTGAATAGTTATTAGGGAACTTCAGATACCAATTGTAAACAACTAGAAAACTTTGGGTCCCAATTATATATATTTTGGGAGCTTTAGGTCTTAATATTATATGGTTTATGGACTTCAGACCTCCAATTTTTTTAGTAAAGCTCACTAAGAGACAAAATTTATTAAAATAAAAATAAAAAAGGTGGATGAGTACGCCAACCACGAAGTCTCACATAAGAGGAGGATAAAAAGTAACTAAAATTACTAAACTAATATAAATCTAAACTACTTCATCCCTTTCTTTGTCTTTCATCATGGTTCACGAAGGTTATATTCTTGTTCAATTTTTGAAATATCATCATCTCTTTCCTTGTTGATCTTTTGAATAAGAGAGGCATACTAGAATTTATGCTCTATGTGGTTGTTGATATCCTGGTTCAATTTGCAAAGATCGAGCTCAATTTATTTTTTAGCTTCTACTTCAAGCTTTTTAATTGCTTCCTCTGCTAAGATTTTGTTGACTTGATTTTGTGGAGGTTTTGTACATAAATTAGTTACATATTCTATTTCATTTTTAAGGAAGTAATCACGCAATCGATATTCCGCAATTTTATCTAAAGGAGTAATATTTTCAATATTCTCATCCATAAGGTCAAGACAATTGCGTTTTGAATCCACATATTGATGTATTTTTTTGTATTTGAGCATTAATATCACTCACCATAATATCTCGTTGTTTTGGAGTTTGGATAGCCACATCACCAACCATATTTAATACTGTCCAAGTTTTAATATTCCCCATGTAATTATCCTAAAAAGTATGGGGAAACATCTAGGATTAGTTAATATTTGAGTCCAAATCAAATTAAATAGGAATAGTATGAGCCGAAATATTGTCTTCTGAGCTAGGGATGTCCTCTAAAGGGGGAATTTCATCATAGTTATTCGGCTATATATCAACCATTGATTGTTGTAAAGTCTATTAATTCATGGAAATATTCCCACATTCTTTAGGGATCATATGCGATTGAGTATTATTTTCAATAAACTGAACTTAACTTGATGAATCAGAATCCTTGTCCATAATTATAGGACCCATGGTTTTATCAATAGTTGGTCTAAAATTCAACGAAATTGCCAAAGTATTCTCAACCATAAGGTGAACCTTATCTCTAAGACATTCATTTTGGGCAATAACTTCTAATGGATTGCAAACACATTAATGTTTGAATTCTAGCTGACCCAATTATGTTGACTAGAAGACTCCAAATCGAGAACCACTTCACCGGGCTAATAATTAGGATCAAATTCCTATTTTGGTAAACCTCGTCAGGATGAATTTTTTCTTCTTTTTTTCTTGTTGACAAAAATCAACAAATTTTCTACTATCATCTCCATGCCCATTTTGATGATAAAAAAGAACAATCTTGAGGCTCTCTTTCATCATTTTACAGCTTAAATTAGGGTGTCCCACGTAACCACAAAATGACATAAATCATTTCGTTCTTCAAGTTCAATTCTAATGGGAATTATAACATCCTCTCCCTCAATGACTACAATCTCGAGAACCATGTAAAAGAAATCTATATCAACCAAAACTCTATCATAAAGAGCATATATTTAGTCAATAGTGTATGGATAAATTCTAATAGGTAATAAAACACCTCTAGATATTTCTAATAGTAATCTTGGATGCCAAAATTCATGTGGTAAATTCCAAAATCTAACCCAGGCATGAGATGAAGAAGAGAAAATTTTTGGTGGAGAGAAATTAGTACACCTTTGCATAGATTTGAAATATCCAACCTCAAAATTGAATGAATCGAGCATCCAAGCTTTTTTCAAATCCTCCATTAATTGTAAATAAAAGATGTAAAATTCATTTCCTTTTGGAGTAATCCTCCAAAGTTGATGTGTTGCCCATGATTCGATGATGAATTATTTTAGTCTCTTTATCGTGGTTGCTTCCTGAACTTTGGCAAGAATGAGTCTTCCGATCATCCTTGATTTGCATATTTGAAAAGATTAGTTTTAAGCATCTGAAAATATTTTGATGTTTAGAGTATCATCATGAAATGATGGTTGTAGGTGATTAGAGAAATGGGGAGAGATATTTTATATGACTTTGAAGATGGATGGAGGAACCTATGAGAAGAGTTGTGGACATTTTTAAGAACATTAGCATAATAATTCATGGATTCCATGAGAAGATTTAAGAGTTTGAAGATTTAAAAGAAAAATAAAAAACATGAAGAATATGCCATTAAAATAGATAGTAGAGAGTTTCTCTCTCTAAAACATCCTTCATTCCTTCAGGAACTAAATAAAAATAACAATATGTTAGCTTTAGGCCCCAAATTAAAAATCATTATAAGGAAACTTCAAATCTAAAAAAAATTATAATAAAAAAAGAGAACTTTACTTATTTAGGGAACTTTAGGTTCCAAATAATAAGTATGGAACTTAAGATTCCAAATTTGAATTATTAATAGTGAATTTCAACTATTAAAATAGTATTTGAGAATTTGAAGTCTTAATAACGAGTAGGTAACTTCAAGTCCTAGTGATAATTAGAAAACTTCATGTCCCAAAATTTAAATAGTAGTTCGGAATTTTAGGTACCAAAATTAAAGATAATATTAAAACATTAGGTTTTGCTAATGTTAGGAAACTTTAGATCCCAATCTTTAATTTTATTTTTGTACATACAGAAATTAGGCAAAGTAATTCTTACAATTAAGCATTTAAAATGCAGATATGTAGTTGTAACACCCCGCTCAAAATAATAACGGGTGGCCAGCCCTATACTACATTAAATCAGGAGTTTTAGATGGCTCAGTCTCAACACCAACTGTCGATACAAATATAATATAGACTAACTACCCGATATCATATAAGCGAGATGTTAAAATTTAATAAAGCATGCAACAAACAACAAACCAACACTATAACACTACTAATAAAGGAAAGAAAGATGCATAAAAGAACTATGATAAATTAAATGCTAGAATAAAAAGAAATAAGTAACTATAACCGAATATACCACAAAGGAGTAGACCTGAATAAGTTGTCGGGTCACAGCCAATACAATAACTGAAATGGAATAAATATACATATCTATAAAAATCCCTTGGGTATAAACCCCATATACAACATGAATCCTACCTAGATCTTTAAAGAAGTAGGAAGCGACTACAATCTAAGTCCCGTAACAGTCCGCACCTATCACGGCCCCCAGGACTCTGGATAGAAGGTCATCCGGCATCCATGCGGTAGGACACCTGTAGTAATATATATATATATATATATATATATATATATATATATATATATATATATATATATATATATATATATATATATATATATATATATATATATATACAGACAGGAGATAAAAGTAAACGGGTCAGAGCCCGAGTTGTGAAAAATATTTAGCAAGTGTGTTAACCGTGCATAATAAATATCGGTGCACTTATTTCATAATTAAAGTGGAATCGCACTCTCGTGAAACCCCAACTCACCTCTCATCTAACGGCGCGCACCTATTCGCGTCCTAAAATTTTAGTTAAATTACCCCAATTATAAGGACAGCCTAACTTAACATAGGCCCAGCCTATACCCACGAGATCTGCCTTCCTATCATAACCCAAGAATCCACTCTTTCTAAACACACTTAATGATTTTTACAAACAAATATGTCATAATAGGCTTATTGGATTTCGATTTATAATTTAATTAATTATAATTCTTAATACGTTACCCATATACATTAGGGTTTAATCATATGATTTAATTACTAAATAACATGCATATAAATTATTATTGACAAAACTTCTCTCCAATCTCAACACTGCACTGCGTTTCGTGCGTGGGGTGCCTCGCAAAGCGAAATCCAAACAAGGAACCACCCCGTTACACTACTCCTTGACAATGTCGATCCTAGAGATTCATTATGCCATACATACAATTTTATACTACTACAACTACTAAGTTTAGGTTACAATATAAAAAAAACTTAAAATCTCCAATAATATCCTTGGGATGATGTAACCGAAATATTCCTTAAATGTGATACATCAACCCCCATCAATCTAGTATACCATAATCATCCAAGATGTACTCCACAAAGATTCCATATCCTTTCATCTATAGAATATATATATATATATATATATATATATATATATATATATATATATATATATATATATATATATAGACATTTATCTAACCATATATACAATCATCCATTCCCATAGCCAAGTGTACATACCACATATGATGTATAATGGCCATACACATAATATACCCGGCTATATATATCGCCGATAAAACTGCATCATGCTATCATCTTTCAGGGCATTACTCACATACCATCCTGGGGACCCTGATCGGTCTCAATATCACCTACATCGGGGCCATACACACACACACGACGTTCCGGGAAGCGGTCATAGCTCCTAACCGGTCAATGAGACGAGACATACTCACCACGCCTCACCCCGAAAATATAAATCACATAATAACACACTGGAGGACTATGACCTGGGGACTATCCACACCCTACTCCTTGAGCCAGGATGCTCACCCTCTGTGCGAAAACTTTCCAATGATAGCATGAGCGGGGTATGCTTAGCCACATAAGTATATATATATCATTCACATGCACAGTATATATACATCCATATGATCCCATCATATGATCAAACATTAAACCATCATATACGGTTTAGATATTCATACCATGTATATCCATAACATAAATATATCCATATATTCATATCCATACAGATATATATATATATATATATATATATATATATATATATATATATATATACATATATTCACATATCCATATATCTATATATACAAACTAATTCTCGTTCATATGTATAAGATATATAAACTCGGCTATAAGTATACATAATCCTCAATATACAAGCCGTCACCACAAACTCATTTAATTTACCTCGATATGTGAATACATTCCCTCACTTGAAGCATATTCTTCCATTTTCCTATGATGAATAGTCTCCCAAACAACATACGAATATATATATATATATATATATATATATATATATATATATATATATATATATATATATCCAACATTAGGGTTATCACCCAAAGTTTAGTGTAGGAAACCAACACTACACATACCATCTATATCCGAGAGCACATTGATGAATCTAGTAATAATTTCGACTATTGGTATGTTCATAACTAATAGTCTACAACCTCAAGTCTTAACTTAAATACATTTTAGGATCTCATCAATTTATTAAAATCCCCTTCATTACTCACACTATTCTTGTTACTAGTATGATCCCAACGCTCTCAGTTCTGACTATGGATCAATCACTCCTATGAACTCCTAAATCTTATTGTGCTTGCAATCTATTTCTTAAGTTAAACATTACTAGGGATACGCGACCACTCTCTCTCATCGGTCCTCAATAACATCTAAACTCACTTATGACCTCAAGCTAGAACTCCCATCCTCCTTGAGATCCCTCACTACCTCGAATGTCCATTATTAACACGCACGTAAGCAAAAAGGGACTATCTCCACTATTTATAACCATTTCATGATAACCCGGCTCTATCATGATAGCATAACCCTCCAATCACTTCAGTTCCATATTCCTTTCATTACTAAAAGAGGCATTCCATCCTCCTGAATCAGTTTAACATAGGCCCGCAAGTCCCTATTCCACCGAGGGCCCTATTCCCTTAGTCTAATATCATAACCCTTCATATTAAGCCCATTAAGAAAGCCTTTAAGAATAAAACTCCAAAAGAAAAGGGGAATAAAGAACTCCAAATTTTGGGCTAAAAACAGGGGACCGATCGACCGGTCCCAGACCCCCGATCGACCGCGGGTCCAAATTTTGCCTACGAAGAAATGCAGTAGGCTTTTCCCTTAAGGTGCGATCGATCGGTCCCCTGGGCGCGGTCCACCGGCCATACCAGTTATCTTGGCCGATTTTCCCATTTTCAACAAACCCTAAATCCTTAAACACCCAAATATCATCACCAAACCCCCAAATCTTTAACCCAATAATATTCTTAACATGTAAACTCATCCTACATTCCATCCCAACAATTTATATGTCATCAAGCCATGTATAAACATTGATTTCAAGATTTAAACCCAAAAATCTAGGTTTTGATATTTATACCCAAAATCCATTTCTTTAACCCACAAATTATGAAATCAAATACACAAATGACTTATTTAGCAAGATTAAACACTTGCCTCAGATTTATAGAGGTTGGATCGTCCTCTATGTCACGATTTGGCCGGAGATCCCAAGCTTTTCTCCTCTCTTTCTTCCTTTCCTCTTCTTTCTTCTTCTTTTCTTTATTCTTTCTCCCTCTAGGGCTTTTTCTCTATTTCTCTCAAATCAGAAGGCTTGTCCCGTAAGCCTCTTAAATCCCTAAAACACAAGTCCCAATTTTAATTGTTAATACACAATTTAAATGACTCGTTTACTCCAATTCGAGTCAAACTGACTTAAAAACTTTTCGGAGCCGAAATAAAATCCAATGATAGTCATTTTGACTATCTCGACCCTTCCGGGATCGGTGGTACCCTCAAAATCATCATTCGGAATACTTTAAAAAGTTCTCTATTTTTGGACTTCAAGTCCCAAATTTTAAAATTCTCCAATTTTATTAAATTTTATTTTCCCAAAAATTTAATTTCTCTGTCTCCAAAGTCAAGGGTTGTTACAGTAGTATTCTGTGAATAACTAAAATTATTGAGTTAATATAAAGAATATTAAAATATAAGGAAAGAATAAGTACTTATAAGGAGATATTATACTGAAGATATATATCGTATTTAGGAAACATGTATGCATACAAAGAAGTAATTTCCTTTTTATTTTATAACTTTTAATGGTGAAGAAGTAAAAACATACATTTTTAGTTATTATTACACGATATATTTGATATATTATAGCCATTGTTTGCTTCTTAACTTATATAGATTAAAACCATAAAAACTTATCATATTTGATAGTTGGAATACACAAGTTCAGTGGGATAATTGTATAAACAACCATTTTGAACATTAAAAGCCAAAATGTAAGCTACACAAATAGAAAGGAATATTAAAAGAATCAAAGGGTATCGCCCTTAT
This sequence comes from Sambucus nigra, assembly GCA_949130495.1. Taxonomy (NCBI): domain Eukaryota; kingdom Viridiplantae; phylum Streptophyta; class Magnoliopsida; order Dipsacales; family Adoxaceae; genus Sambucus; species Sambucus nigra. The sequence goes on along the minus strand of OX422221.1, from coordinate 198,372,134 downwards.
TTATAGTACGAAGAAAGACATCTCAAAAGACCATTTTCCAATGTGTGCAAGCAAAAATCCACTATTATACAGATTTTATAAGAGGCACTCTCTATTAATTAAGATGATTAAATGTCACCCCAAACTCAAATAACCCAATTTACGTTACATAAATATATTTTATGTTATATTTTTAGATAAGTTAAAAATATATACATATGTGTGTGTGTGTGTGTGTGTGTGTGTGTGTGTGTTACAACATACAACATGAAATCTTAGTTCTCTAACCTAACACGAGTCGACCCAAATAAACTACACAATATGAATCTTATTTTTTTCTACATAAAACGAACACGACCAAATAAAACCCGAAATAACATGGAATAGTATTTTTTTTCACATAGCAGGAACACGACCCAAATAAATCCCAACATTAATAAAATCTTTTTTTACCTAACACAAGCATGACACAACATGATTTTTGTTACATAACACGGACACGACCAAACAAAATAAGATATGACATGAAATAGTATGTTTTTAACCTAACAAAAACACTACCTAAAGAAAACAGGACATGACATGATATGATATGACATTACAAGAATTATTATATTTTGTACCTAACACAAGCGCGATCCCAGTACAACACGGCACAAAATCTTTTTTTTTACCTAACTCACCCACAGCCCAAATAAAATACAACACTACATGAAATAATTATTTTTAACTAACACGAACAGGACCAGAATAAAACACGATACCACATGCAATCTTATTTTTTTCACCTGATATGAACACGACCAGATTAGAAACAACATGGTACAAATATTTTTTTACTAAACACGTTCATTTTCCAAATAAAACGCGACATGACACAAATAGTATTTTTTTTCCCACCAAGTATATATGAACATTAATATAAATATCAAGGTTCTAAAAAACGCGGGGTGTGATCGAGGCGTGGAGGTCAAGCCTTAAGCCTTAGAAGCCTAGGTGGGCCTTGGCGTAAAAAGGCGTGAAAAGGCGTATAGGTATTTTTAATATATTTTAATATTTTTTAACCATAACAAAGCTATTAAAATACTAAAATTGTACACATCATAAAAATATGTCTGAATATTTGCAAATAAAAATACTATTTGATTATTTTGGATGAGATAACGGTCCGGTTTGTAAAAAAATCTATAAAAGGCGATATCGTTTCACTAAAGCATTATTGTTTTTAGAGAAAAAGTACGCCTTAAGGGTTTTACCAAGCATAAGGCGTCAAAATCTTAAGGTGGGGCGTTTCTCCCAAGCCTCAAGCCTAGGCGTGCCTAGGCGGAGCCTAGGCGGGTTTTTTAGAACAGTAAATATATAGATATAGATACACACACACACACACACACACAAAATACAAGTATGATATCCACGAAGCCTCATTAAACATACCTAACAAACATACCAATTTTTAACAATACTAAAAATTGAATGTTTGAAACAAACTTGGTATTGATGATCAAAATGCTGAGTATATTATCTACAAAAAAAATCATCGAAAGATTTGGTCTCGCAGTGGCTGAGATGATATCAAAAATTGCGATGTTTGAAACATATAAGATCACGTTTATGGAATATGCGTATTTTTGCAAACTCAAAATGCTCTAATGAATTTTGCTCCACCCAAAAGTTTATTTGCTTCAAGTAAATAAGCAAAACAACGCTCCTTCGACAAGTGAAGTGCCTCGAAAAGAGTGGAAAATTTTAACAATAAAAAATGCCGAAAAATGCAGAAAGATAAAAAAGAAAAGGCTTCTGCAGCAAGTGATGTTTCGCGGGAGTCTTATTTTTCCACTTTCGGGTTGGCACAATTATTCACATTTTGTAACCAATTTTTCTTTCCCCAAACAACTTTTGCAAATATGCACATGACTCTATATACGCTAAAAACACAAAATCGATCAGCAAAAATAGCATTTTCCAAATATGATGACGAGTGTCGAGATGGTCTAAATCTAATTTTCATTTCATCAACTTCCATGGTTGATTTTTTTATCTAGATTATCTCCTTATTATATTGATCATCTATACCAAGTCTGGTTCAAAATTTTATTTTTTATTACCTTGGGGTTTTCCCTCATTAGTTTTTATATAATGACTTTAGCCCCCATCATTTTTACTTCTTAGAGTTTGACACTCAAAAAGACTTTTAGTGACGCAAAAAAAATGCCAAATTTTTTACAGCACTTTTGGTTTCGTTGAAAGTCATTTTGGGGGCTAAAATTCAAAAAATAAAAAATTACAGGAGTTAAACTCAATTATAAAAAAAAATGGGGACCAACCCGCAAATAACCCTATTATTTTTAAAAATTAATATAGTTAATATGATTTGTTGAAAAGTTTGATTGTACCAATCTATAAACATTAATTTATAAATATTAAATCATGTACATTTATAAATATACATTATATACATTGAACATATATATGTTCATATATTAATGTATATATATCAATGTTGAGAAATATATACATTAATATAGATGATCTCCTTATTATGTTAATCATCTACACCAACTCTGGTTCAAAATTTTATTTTTTTATTTTTCAAGGTTTTTCCCCCATTAGTTATTTGATATTAAATTTGTCCCCCATCATTTTCACTTATTCGAGTTTGACTCTCGAATCGATTTTTAGCGAAGCAAAAAAAAATGTCAAATTTTTGCAGCACTTTTGGTTTTGTTAAAAGTCATTTTGAGGGCTAAACCGTAAAAAATGAAAATTAAAGGAGTTTAACTCAATTACAAAAAATAAATGGGGACCAATCCTCAAATAACCCTATTATTTTTAAAAATTGATATGCTTGATATGGTTTATTTAAATGTTTGACTTTACCAATCTATAATCATTAATGTATAAATATTAAATCATGTACGTTCATAAATATACATTGTATACATTAACATGTATATGTTCATATATTAATGTATATCAACGTTAATAAATATATAGATTAATGTATCTTAACGAAAACATATATATATATATATATATAGAGAGAGAGAGAGAGAGAGAGAGAGAGAGAGAGGCCCTCTCCTATAAGGACTCCTTATGGTGCAGACTCCGGTACATACCATTTTTTTAAAATAGTAAAAAAATGAATTTTTTCATGAAACTTAATGGATATGATCTCCATGGTAGGAATATCATCTCCAATTTTTTTCATCAAAAAATTCGATAAAAAAACCGTTGAGATGAAGTCATATGTAAGGAAATGATCTAAATATGCATTTTCAACCGTCGAAATGTTGGCGATCATCTCACCCACTTTTTGATTGAATTTTTTGATAAAACTTCATGGATATGATCTTAATAGTGATAATATCATATCCATGAAGTTTCATCAAAAAATTCAATCAATAAAGTGGCTGGCGCCGACCCAACATTTCAACGGTTGAAAATGCGTATGTATACTATTTTTTTACATATCACCTCATCTCAACGGTTTTTTTATTGAATTTTTTGACGAAAAAAATTGGAGATGATCTTCTCACCATGAAGATCATATCCATGAAGTTTCATCAAAAAATTCATTTTTTTACTATTTTAAAAAAATGGTATGTACCGGGGTCTGCACCATAAGGAGTCCTTACAGGAGACTTTCTGTATATATATATATGTGTGTGTGTGTGTGTGTGTGTGTGTGTGTGTGTGTGTGTGTGTGTGTGTGTGTGTGTGTGTGTGTGTGTGTGTGTGTGTGTGTGTGTGTGAATACATATTTAGATAAACATATGGGCAAATCATTCTTTTTAGTTGAAAAAAATGGCCAACTGGTGATCTACTTAATTGACTCAGTCAGTATTATACCACAACCAACTAATACAAATACTAATAAAAATAAATACTGACCCCAAACCTCAAATTACCCTATATTAATTGTGTTTTCTATTAATTTACATATAAATATAAAAAAATAGTCATACTCGAATTATAACGATATAATATTTCAATTAATTTTCGTTAACACTATTCTCACATAAAACAAATTTTCTTGAGAATGGTTTTTAAACATAACTTTTTTAACAATAAAAAGGATGTCGATTATTGGAATTTATGGGCTTTATAGGTTAACACAATATTATTTTGGTCAAGTTTAGTATCAATTTAATATGGTACCCAACCGTCTTTCGAGATGGTTTGAATTGGTAACACGTTCTCCTCTGTGAGAAGTATACCATTGTACACCCACATGTGTAAACCATAAATTTATGAATGAAAAATTATTATTTGATGTTCACATTTGAAACACAGAATTTGATTGAAGTGTATTGTTAAATCCGAAGACCCACATAGATAAATTATGAGAAAGGGTTGGAGTATATTATAACCCATTGTGGCATTTAGGCTTGGTGCCCTTAGGATATCCCAACTTTTTGAAGGAGGGAGGATCTACATAGTCTTGGAAGGACTTCTAAGTCCAATGCGCTTGTCGCCATCGCCAACCCAGCCCGGCCCGACCCGACGCGATCCGTTTCATCTCGGAGAATGCCAATACTTGTTTTTTTAAGGTGAAAACCAGCTTTGTTATGCTCATTAAGATTGGAGGGCATGCTCATAATTTGTTCTGGTATTTCAAGGGTACATTGGCAATTTACAGTGTTTAATGAAAGAGAGGTAGAGTGTGCACCGTCATTTAAGGTCATGTCCTTATAATGATGACTTAGTCTCAAAAGTTGTGCAACTACAGTTAATGTCTTTCCGTACCTCCAGATTGGGATGCATTCGATCCTTAAACCTTTTCAAAATCATCCAAGAGCTCTTTCCTTTCTTCATTCACTTCAAGTCTTCTTTTCTCTTATTTCCCATTTCTCAATAAAAAAATTCTCCATTTTATTCAGTCATTACTCTTCTTTTAGTCGTGAAAATGGTTTACCTAGTTAGTGAGAACTCTATTGGAGAGTTTATGAGATGTTTATCCATTCTAGAGTGGGTCGTAATGGAGTTTGGGGAAAACCCTAAAGATTATTGCTGAAGTAGGCATAACTTTCCCTGTGAATCAATTGTTCTTGGAGTTTTACAATTACTTTTGTATAGTACCGTCCAAACGCACTCCCAACACTTGGAGGATAGTCAATGGAGTGCATATAATAAATGAGTTATATGTAACACCATTGGGGGATTCTAGAGATAATATATTAGTTCATGTGGGCTTGAATAAATGATAATACTCTTTACTTTAAAGTAAGAAAGGTGGAAAGGGAATTAGTTGTGAAATTTCCTGGTTCCAATAAAGTTTATTAGAATCATGGTTTTGTTTTGAAAATGAAACACCCTAAATCTTTGACTTACTTGAGTCTTTATTATTTAGGCGTTTCAACTAATTTGGATATTGTGTCAAAACATATTTTTTAGTACGGACCTTCTCCTTGGTACATCAAGCAACGTTACTCGACGACTCAACATGCCTCGACTCTACTCAATGACATATCCGAGTAAAAAGGTATTCACCTATGGTTTCACATTTGCACTTGACACATTCGTCACTCACGCATATATTAATTGTGTTAATGTGATTGGTTGCCTAAACATTTTTAAAAAAAGTTGGTGCAACTTTGATTTAAAGTGAATTTTTTATTCTGAAAATAATTTGGTTCATGTTTTTAACGAAATAAAGTTTTCATTGTTAAAATAACTTTCGAAATTTAGTGATAAAAATAATTTTTCATTTGAAAAATATTTTTCGATAATAAATATTCCAGAATTAATTTTTAATAGACTTTTGATTGCGTGGTTGTTCCGGTTAATAATTGTTAATAGACTTTTCGTATGCTAGCTTATTACTCATGTGGCTAATATTAATTATTGGCATTATGCATTATATAGACCTGTACAATTTAATAATTTCACATGATTAGACCTTAGCTGTTGTCGAATTGACATGACCTAACCATACTATTACTGTACCTATATAGTAACTTTCGACTAGAAGCCATACCAGTCCATACCCATTAAATATTTGGTTATTAAATTCGTCCTTTTGTGAGTCTTAGATATAGGTTTAATGCTTTATATTAACCTTAGCCAAGTTATAACTTTGACCTGGTATTATATATTTCGTAATTTCCTTATCAGCTACACTGTTTTGGCCTTAAGATTTCGTCCCATAGCTGTTACACTTCATCCTAGGTGTACTTTTTAAATCGAGATTAAACCTTCTAGTATCCATAAGCTTTATACCGAGAATTTAGCGACTATATCTCTTGTTGTAATTGGTTTATTTTTTAAACCTTAAGTTCGTACCTACTCTAAAAGCTTGTCTTATCCGAGTACCAATTTTCTGGAGCCTTGTGACGCTATCTACTACCAAATGGATATTAGGTTCTTTGATTTGTCCATTACCTATTTTAACCGATGGATTAAAGTTGTTAGGATCTTAGATATGCCTTATCTATATATTGTGCCAACTATACACTTTTAGTTACACCCTTTTAACTGTCAGTTACACTTTAGATCTGATTGGATTAGAGATTGAGCCTATGCCAGCTGTTATATTAAGAGAGTGCTATTGTATTTTGAACGTTGAGTTTGTTGTATCCAAAACCCTATACCAGAATGGTTTTAGGTTGTTCAGTTTGTTTATAACCGACTTAAGTTGTGTGGTTTGTTAAATCTGTTAATTAGTTTTAACTCGATTTAATCTCATCCTTAAATTAATAACTTTTAATCTGAACCCTTGATTTAAGAGTTTCTAGAATATTGTTCTCTCACCTATATAAACATCATTTGAGAGTTTATTTGTGTTAGACTAGTTAGATGTTCAGAAATCTAGAGTGAGAAACACAAAAGAGAGTTAGAATTTGTAGAGAGAAAATATAGAGCATTAGAGAGAATATCTAAGAGAGAGATTGAATGTTATTTACATTGTGTTTATTTCTACCTCATCTCATTTCTGTTTTTGGTTTTTATTCTCAATGATCTTACAATCATCTCATAGCTTTAGATATTGAAATATTGTGTTATTGTAGAGAGAATTTATGTGCTTTCATGATGAAATAGTTTTTTACAAAAACTAAAATTCCTTAGATTTTTAGATCCGAATTTTATTGAATATTTTTATGATCTAAATATTCTGATTTTGTGTTAGATGCTATATGATGTTTAAATCAGAATTTCTTCGGATCTTATGTGTTTATTGAAAATCTTTTGAAGACCTATTTTCCCATATTTGTGAAATAATTTGCAATACACGTTCCGCACAAAATGTGATTTCATATTTTTTGAGAGATTGAGAACACATTTTTAAATGATGGAATAATCTTGTTGTGTCTCCATGATAAGTCTTGTATGATTTCTTAGTTTATAAGATTTGTGATTGAAAATTTATTTTGTATGTTTTTGTAGAAAACTGAATTGATTGTTAATTGAAAATGTATTTTTGTTAAGTTTTTATAGAAAACTTATATGCTTGTGTTAAGAATTAAGTTATTGCATGGTTGTCATTTAGAACATATTCACTTACACGTTTTCCACAACTAGTATGTTGTTGAGAGATTATTTTTTATTGAGTTGGAATTCGCTAAAAGGAGTGAAGTTACGAAGTTGAGAGAATGACTACAACATCAGAGCCTTGGGAAAAGTCAGAATAATCCAGAGGAGTTGGTAAAAATTTTGTACTTATATTAGGTCTTTTGTGCCTTTCGTTTGTTATATAGCTTGTAACTTTTTTAGTGGAATTTTTGGTTTGGGGCGTAGAGGTCACCGTGGATGTTTCCCTGAGTTCGGGTGTTTACCACATAAAAAAATCATACTTGTTATTCTTCTTTTCCTCATCTTATTCTATGTATGATTTAGAATTAAAATTGTTACATGATTTAATAACTTGAATTGGAATAATTAATCATATGAGATATATTGAGTTGTAGAATAATAAATTAGATTGTTATTAATTTGACTTTAGAATAAATTAGATTTAATTGATTTTAATTTCTGCATGTATTAAAATCTGATTAGTTGTATAATAAAGTTTTTCTTGATTTGATTATATTCATGTCATTAGAAAAACTTGCATGAAATCATAGTATGTTCATTTCTGCGTATGGCATTGTTTCATGGGCGTTTTCCAGGAAAATTCAATTGGCATAAAATGAATTTCTTATTCTGAAAATAATTTGGTTCATGTTTTTAATGAAATAAAATTTTCATTGTTAAAATAACTTTCGAAATTTAGTGATAAAATAATTTTTCATTTTGAAAAATATTTTTCGATAATAAATATTCTAGAATTAATTTTTCATAGACTTTTGATTGCGTGGCTATTTCTGTTAACAATTGTCAATAGTCTTTTCGTATGCTAGCTTATTACTCATGTGGTTAATTTTAAGTGTTGGCTTTGTGCATTCTATAGACCTATACGATTTAACAATTGCACATGATTAGACCTTAGCTTGTCTTATGGCCCTTAGTTGTTGTCGAATTGACATGACCTAACCATACTATTACTGTACCGGCTATAATAACTTTCGACTAGAAGCCACACCAATCTATACCCATTAGATAATTGGTTATTGACTTCTTCCTTTTTTGAGCCTTAGATATAGGTTTATTGTTTTATATTAAACCTTAATAACCTTAGCCAAGTTATAACTTTGACCTGCTATTATATATTTCGTAATTTCCTTATCGGTTACACTGCTTCGGCCTTAAGCTTTCGTCCCATAGCTGTTGCACTTCATCCTAGGTGTACTTTTTAAAAGGATATTTCACTTGATAGTATCCATCATCTTTATACCGAGATTTCAGTGACTAGATCTCTTGTTGTAATTGGTTTATTTTTTAAACCTTAAGTTCTTACCTACTGTAAAAGCTTGTCTTATCCGAGTAGCAATTTTCTGGAGCCTTGTGACGCTATCTACTGCCAAGTGGATATTAGGTTCTTTGATTTTTCCATTACCTGTTTTAACCGATGGATTAAAGTTGTTAGGATCTTAAAGATGCCTTATTTATAGATTGTGCCAGCTATACACTTTCAGTTTCACCCTTTTAACTGTCATTTACACTTTAGATCTGATTGGATTAGAGATTGACTCTATGCTAGTTGTTATATTAAGAGAGTGTTATTGTATTATGAACGTTGAGTGTAAGGACACAAATTTCCAATTGAGTCCATATATAGTTGTGGCTCAATTCCGGACAAAAAAATTTATTCATAGGATAGTATTTAATTGTAATATTCTCAAGCCTATGAAGTGTTTGTTGAAGACGTAGCGGCAAAGAGTATAAAGCCTCATCAAATATGCCGGTTTGCGTGCCTCGTTTCTACATCATCAACTATGGTTCCATGCTCCCAAGGTATGAATGCAATATTATATATATATATATATATATATATATAGGAGCTTGGAACAAGTTTATTGGGTGTTAGGTGTGACACCCCGCCTAATTAAACCTTGGGTGATTAAGCCTTATTTTAATATAAACAGGTTTCTTAAATGGTTCATTCTTAGCATCACTGTCGAACGCCTTTTTAAAATTACTAACCACCTAAATGTAATTAAAACGGGTGCCAAATTTTATCTTTCTTAAAACAATAAATAATCCAAACCACACATAACCAAAACTAGATATGAATGCTCAGTACATAAAAATCTGAAAGCAAATAAAGTCTTGCCGTAAACCACGGCCCAAAGACAACTACAAATCCATAACTAGAATAAACTGTAATAGTAAAGGTGGAACGACATGTTCTAACTAGAAATAATAAAACTGAGATCCTGCACTAGAAATGAAAAAGAGGAAGCGTCTAAACAATCCCTGCAACCTCCACACTGGCTGCAGCTCCCAAATCTCTGACATGAAATCAAGCTGGGTGTCCTTATGGCTGGGCACCTAAAAGGTTTTTAAATATTTACATAGCAAGAGTTAGTGCTCAAAACATTTGAAAATATTTTGCAAGCGATTATCACAATTAAGTTATTGATTACACACATTAAGGTTTCGCACTCTCCCTTGGACCTCCTCACCTCTCTTACATAGTATATAACTATCGAGGAAACTTGGTCTACCTAGTTATACTGTCCATAACTGTAGTTAACTCAATAACTGCTCATTACCTTATTCTTGTAATAATTACATCATGCTATAAATTATTACTGAGACATTTACTTATCATTTCATTATCTACTATTCTCAATTTGTAGATTTAGCACATAAAACATTTTATCCCACAACAATGTATATAATATTAGTTACCACTAATATATCCTTTTATTACACACAAAGGACCCTTGGCTCGGAATAATTCATCGACTCCAAGTGAAAGTTGGTTCGGAATGGTTCATCGACCCCAACTATCTATAAATATAAATATAGACACATATTCTGGTTCGGGACTCTTTCATCGCGGCACCAGTTCAAAGTTTGGTTCGGCATTAAACATCGACCCCAAATTTTTGATAGTCTTATGTTAGTTCGGAATGTCACATCGACCCTAACATAATTAATTTAGGTAATATTCTCTTAACCCAAAACTATTTATATAAATTTAGTAGGTACGCACCCGACCTAGTAAATCATACCCGTACGTAATATATTTTTCTTATATTCTCCGTACTTATTAATTACAACATATCTCACTATTGTATTTATTCGAGTATTCGCGTAACTCTAAGGGTCCTAGTTACCCCTCCCTTAATTCAGTAGTTAAGTTAACTTTAACCTGCTGGTATTTTCTTTTCGGAATTAAGTCTCACTCTTTCCGTAATTAAATTAACCATTTCAACTCACGGCTAAGTCAATCGTTCTACCGTCATTCCATTTCTCCAACATTCCTACTCAATCATTAGTGGAGGAACCTAATTGTACACCTACTGGTAATTTCCAAGTCCCCTCATAGGAAAAATATCAATTCTAATGTTCCTATTAAGTAACGGCAATTAAAGAAATTTCTACACAACTTTCTATAATTCAGACAGGGTCGATCGATCGAAGGAAGATGGTCGATCGATCGACTGCTTCGATCGATCGATACTCCAGGGTCGATCGATCGATCAAGCAGTGACAGACCCAGTTCATCTTCTTCCTACGGGTTTCACCATTTTTACATCTCTAACTTTCATGATAAGCCATAAAATTCACAACCAAAAATTTCTAATCATTCCTACATGTTCTGGGATGATTACTAACGATTTAAAACAACAAAATCATTATAAATCTTGGCTAAATTCACTGAAAATATCCATAATATTCAAGAACCCTAAAACTGCATTCTTTATATTTTTCATCAAAATACCAGATTTTCATACGAATTTCTCATCAGATTTTCTATGATATAAACCTACTTGGTAATTCAAAAACGTCCTACATGCAAATCCTAATCAATCATGGATTATTATCAACTGTTTATTCCCAATAATATCATAAAAATCATGTTCTTCCTCAAGCTTAAACTTGGGTATTATAACTCAATTATTTTGCAAATAACCACTTGCCTTAAGATTTGTAGGGTCCGATTTCGTGGTTGTTGATGATGATTGATGATATTGGTGTCTCAATCCTTCTTCCCAACAATCTTTGTGGTGAAATCTTCCTAAGATGATCCCTCATTCCTTCTTGCCTAAAGAATTTGGCTCTCTCTCTCTCTAATGGCTATGGTGTAACTCTAACTGTCTAACCCTACCCACCACTCTTATAATCAGATATAGGGTTACAAAAATTCGTAGGTCTTCTTTCCCATAATTGTAAAGAGACCAAAATGCCCCCGAATGGTCCCGGTTTAGCCCGAAAATGACCCGGCACTCAACTAGTACCCCCGAGTACACTATTTTGACTAATTCGACCCTTTCGGAATCAACCGTAGACTCTAAATTATCATTTGAGTCTCGTAAATATTTTTCTACTCTCATTCTTAATTTTGTCGAGTTATATCCGGTACGTCCATATAGTCACTAGACCGTACATATCAGCATTGAAAATTTCTACTCACCTTAGTAAATTTTCTATAACACATATTCTTCTTTATTAATATAATATCTATTTAAATTACTCTACTCATGTAATTTAAATCAAACATATTTAATCACATTAAATTACTCTACTCACGTAATTTAATTAAAGCGTATTTAATCCCATTAAATTACTCTACTTACGTAATTTAGAATTAAGCAGAATTACTGGGTGTTACATTAGGTTTTATAAAAAACTGCGTTTTGTTTTAAGAAAGAATTAAATAAAACTTTAAAATAAGTTTATAAAGTTTTCTGGGCTAAAATCGAATTTTCCAAACTTTCTGGTTTTTCGTTCGATAGAGTCGTTTGAACGAGATTGTCATTCGAACGAACCTGCCAACGAGTTCCCATATTAGGCCACTGACATGTCGTTCGAACGAACCTTATGTTCGAACGAGATATCCAACGAGTTTCTAACGAGTCCATACTGGAGCGTCGTTATAAATCTCGTTCGAACGAGATTCGTTCGAACGAAAAGTCGTTCGAACGAGATGCCAGGCGGGAACAGTTTTGGCAGTTTTTTGGTAGTTTTGCACCCACTTCCCCACTTGGTTTTTAACCAACTTTTTCAGACTTTATTATGTGCGGGAATAACATTTTCCAATCTAACTTTTCATACCATTTTCATCTCTTAGAGAGAGTTTGAGAGCAAATTGTTTTAAGGAAAATGTTCATATTTTGAGTGAGATTTTTAGAGAAAAATATCCATCACTCTAGTGTTTGACACCCATATTTTTTATCCAAGTTCTTATATACATAACAATTGCTTGGAGTTTGGCACCGGTTTATCTCTTCTGTTTCAAAGAGAAGTTTTTGGTTTGCTTCTACATCCATCAAAGAAGAAGATGTTTTGTTACGATTCTACCCACTTGGAGAAAGGCTCCTTGCTCTGGTGACGGTGACCATATAAAGTCCTATCGGTGGATTCCGAGACCGCGGTGGTGTTCCAAGGTTATTCGCTAGGAAGAGGTGTCTACAAGAAGAAGCGTCGAGGCTTGAGAGGGATCGAGTCGTGCATTATAAGTCTATCTGTCTTGTACATGTAATTCCGTATCTAGTGGATTTGTGGCTAGGGACATCCGAGGTTTTTTCCCGTCTTGGGTTTTTCCTCGTACATCGCGGCGTAGTGTGATTGATTTATTTTATCTTGCATAAATAATTTAGAACGCATGCCTAGGATAATTCAAGATAAAATTTGGTTTAAATCATCACACTCAATTTAATTGGGACTAAATTAAATATTGGGTAAAGTTTATTTAATTCAAGTCATTTGCTAAAATGTGGTTTCGCCTAATCTGCTAATATTGATAAATATGACTTAGGCAAATTCTAGGACTTGGAGTTGAATTAATTGGTTTAAGTGAAATTAATTTTTGTGTGTGTTTTGTAAGTTAATTTCACTCGGTTTAATTTTAAGAAAATTAAAATTGGGAATTTAGTATTTGTTTGTTTTAGTTGAACCATCACATCATTCTAACGCTTCCGCATCTCTTGAGTTTACATAAAAAGGAAATTATATTTTAATTGAGAAAATTTTAATCCAGGGATCCATAAACTATTCGCTTTTTCATTGAGTTTGTTGTATCCAAAACCCTATACCAGAATGGTTTTAGGTTGTTCAGTTTCTTTATAACCGACTTAAGTTGTGTGGTTTGTTAAATCTATTAATTAGTTTTAACTCAATTTAATCTCAACCTTAGATTAATAACTTTTAATCTGAACCCTTGATTTAAAAGTTTCTAGAATATTGTTTTCTCACCTATACAAACATCATTTGAGAGTTTATTTGTGTTAGACTAGTTAGATGTTCAGATATATCTAGAGTGAGAAACACAAAAGAGAGTTAGAATTTGTAGAGAGAAAATATAGAGAATTAGAGAGAATATCTAAAAGAGATTGAATGTTATTTACATTGTGTTTATTTCTACTTCATCACATTTTTGTTTTTGTTTTTTATTCTAAATGATCTTACACATCATCTCATAACTTTAAATTTTGAAATATTGTGTTATTGTAGAGAGAATTTATGTGCTTTTATGATGAAATAATTTTTTACAAAAACTAAAATTCCTTAGATTTTTAGATCTGAATTTTATTGAATATTTTTATGATCTAAATATTATGATTTTGTGTTAGATGCTATATGATGTTTAAATCAGAATTTCTTCGGATCTTATGTGTTTATTGAAAATCTTTTAAAGATCTGTTTTCTCATATTTGTGAAATAATTTGCAAAACACTTTCCTCATCAAATGTGATTTTATATTTTTTGAGAGATTTAGAGAACATTTTTAAATGATTGAATAATCTTGTTGTGTCTCCATGATAAGTGTTGTATGTATTTCTTAGTTTATAAGATTTATGATTGAAAATTTATTTTGTAAGTTTTTGTAGAAAACTTAATTGATTGTTAATTGAAAATGTATTTTTGTTAAGTTTTTATAGAAAAATTATATGTTTGTGTTAAGAATTAAGTTCTTGCATGGTTTGCATTTAGAACATATTCACTTACACGTTTTGCACAACTAGTATGTTGTTGAGAGATCAGTTTTGACTGAGTTGGAATTCGCTAAAAGGAGTGGAGTTACGAAGTTGAGAGAATGACTACAACATCGGAGCCTTCAGAGAAGTCGGAATAATTCAGAGGAGTTGGTAAAAATTCTTTACTTATACTAGGTATGTTCGTGTCTTTCGTTTGTTATATAGCTTGTAAACTATATTCTTTTTTAGTGGAATTTTTGTTTTGTGGCGTAGAGATCACCGTGGATGTTTTCCCGAGTTTGGATTTTTACAATGTAAAAAAATCATACTTGTTCTTCTTCTTTTCCTCATCTTATTCTATGTATGATTTAGAATTAAAATTGTTACATGATTTAATAACTTGAATTGGAATAATTAATCATATGAGATATATTGAGTTGTAGCATAATAAATCAGATTGTTATTAATTTGACTTTAGATAAATCAGATTTAATTGATTTTAATTTTTGCATGTATTAAAATCTGATTAGTTGTATAATAAAGTTTTTCTTGATTTTATTACATACATGTTATTAGAAAAACTTGCATTAAATCAGAGTATGTTCATTTGCGCGTATGGCATTGTTTCATTGGAGTTTTTCGAGAAATTTCAATTGGTATCAGAGCAGGTCGCTCCAAATAAGATTTAACCGTCTGGAGTGTTGATCTTTTATTTCTTGATCATACGATTTCATGTTGCAAATTTGCATTCTTTTTATATCAATATATGATGTTGATTTTTATATGTATGACCTCATGGTAAACAACATGTTATTTAATCTACTTTAAGTGTTCTCACTCTATGTCTTGAATTTAGAACCCCTATATGGTTTGTATGCTTAGTTTAATATTTTTTGTAACCATAGCATTGGTTGAGGGGGATAGACCTTATTTGTTGATTACTCTAGAATATGTTGATCTTGTTTAAATTATGTCTAATATGTATTTTACCCTTGATTTTATTTGAGAAGTCCCTGAAGTCTAGATGAATGTGCTTTATTCATTTTTCTAAATAATTTACATATTTTCCTCTCATAATCATGGTAATTATATGTACTCTGAGATTTTAGGGTATGGATGTTTATCAATGCAAAATACACCTCTTAAAATGATGTTAATGTGAGAGTGACACTTGATTAGAACCGTTAATATGTTTATTGTGGTAGTTATATATTTTTTCAATCTTCTCTATGTTATCATTTTTTATCGTTTGTCTATTTGAGATTAAAAGGGGGAGAAGAGTACATCATTTTATTAGTCTTGATTATTAATTATATTCATGATATCTTGTTTTTAAAGATTTATCAATTTCTATAATATCTTACACTTGTTCTTGTGAGTTTTGTTTTAAAGTTTTATGCAGGAAATCACAAGAAGGTGTTAAGGTAATTGATGTATAGTTGAGTCTTGTAATTTTTATTTTCTAGGATTATTTTGTGGATCGGGTAGAATAGTAATTTTTGTATAAGACTTAGGTTATTTTGTTTTTTTCCTAAGAGTACCATTATGTACTCGAAGGGTTTTGTCACAAATATCCAAAAGGGGAGATTGAAACACCCTAAATCTTTGACTTACTTGAGTCTATATTATTTAGGTGTTTCGACTAATTTGGATATTGTGTCAAAATATATTTTTTAGTACGAGCCTTCTCCTTGGTACATCAAGCAACATTACTCGATGACTCAACATGCCTCGACTCTACTCAACGACATATTCGAGTAGAAAGGTATTCACGTGTGGTTGCACATTTGCACTTGACACATTAGGCACTCATGCATATATTAATTGTGTTAATGTGATTGGTTGCCTAAACATTTTTTTAAAAAAATAAAATTGGTGCAACTTTGATAACGTGAATTGGAATAATTAATCAAATGAGATATATTGAGTTGTAGCGTAATAAATCAGATTGTTATTAATTTGACTTTAGAATAAATCAGATTTAATTGATTTTAATTTTCGCATGTATTAAAATCTGATTAGTTGTATAATAAAGTATTTCGTGATTTGATTATATACATGTTGTTAGAAAAACTTGCATGAAATAGAGTATGTTCATTTGCGCATATGGCATTATTTCATTGGCATTTTTCAGGAAATTTCAGAAGGGATGGGGGAACATTCCCATTCTTGAGGGTGGTGAACCCTATCTAGGTTTTAGATATCCTTTTAGGGGGCGTGAAATAGGTTAATCATTCATCTTGAGTGTTCTTATATGTTCAACAAAGCCTTACCTGATGTATGCTAATGTAGTTTTCTTTTGCTTTATGCAGGGGTCAAAAAAGAAAGAACCCCATAAGTCGCACATCAACTTTGAGTAATTAAGCAAAGTTTAAAAGCTTATGTGACCTCTATCTACTGGTGATGAACACCCGAGGTCGGCATCTCTATTGTTGGAGTACATCAACATCATTACATCGTTTATTGCCGGGCTGGTAGATAGGATATTATAAATTCAAGTTCCTTCTAGTAGTGAGGATTCTTCAAGTGAAAGAATCTAAAGATCCTTTGAGTTTGTAGATATTACTTCGGTACTTTCTTTGCTTCCTTCTACCTAAAAATAATCGAGGCCACCTATAACACCCATCCTGTAATTTTGATCGTACTCGTGTGATTTGGTAAATTGATATGACCCATTTGGGCCCTGGATATGGTAAGGTAAATCATGAGTCAAATTTGGGTAATGTAATAGCCCCGATGTGATTAAACTGGATTTATAGGGATTAAAGTTAATATAGAGAAATTAGATTATCATTCGAACGAGGTACTGATGTCATTCGAATTAGAACGATATTCTAATGAAAAAGACCTGAATGATTTCCCTCGCTTTATGGAATCTCACTGGAACGTGCACGTTCAAATGAAGTCCACCATCATTCGAACAAGGGGTAGTTTCTCGTTCGAATGAGGTGGAGTCTTTGCCCTATTTTAATCCACGAATTGCCCTCATTTGTACCTCGTTAGAATTCTCATTTTAACGAGAGAGGATCTTGTTCGAATGTGGTCTAAAGTTATTCGAATGATCGGGAAAAATTCAGAAAAATCTACATATTTTTTATGTCTTGTCACGACGTGGATTGTCGGATTGAATGACGTGTTAAGCTCCTAGTGGCTCAAATCAAAACATGGGTTAAAGGCTTGATGGACCACTAGATAAAGGGTGAGTTTAAGAGCATTTTTAGGATTTAACACTTAGGGTTTGGGGAGTATTTAATGTGTTTTTTGGCTCATTTGGGCACCCAAATCACATTTTGCCTCTCTCTCTCCTGCTCTTAAAGCTTCACCTCTACCACGTTCGCACCATTATCCCTCCATCCAAAACCACCATATTTTAACCCTGTTCCACTATATTTACGCTCATAAAACCCATATACACCACACATTTAACCAAGATGGATTTTTATGGTGATGTTGTTAGGGATTTTCTTAGAAGAAGAACAACAACAAGGGTGCGAGAAGGGTGTTTTGGTTGGAGATTTCATGGAGCACATTTGTGGAGCTAGGCAACCTACTTAAGTCCACCTTAGGAGGTGGTAGGTTTCCACCACCATCTTCTTTATCCTACCATTGTTGGGTCTCCTTTGAGTTGTAAACTCTACTCATTAGCTTAAGAACTCTATTTTCCATAGTATTGGTCTTGTAGTTAGAGTTTCTATTAGTGGAATTCATATATTATTTAAGAAAGTGATTTCTTATGGTTTGTTTAAAATGGTTTATAAATGATTCCAAGAGTTTTGAGAAAAATGATATATTTCAAGAAATCTTGGTATTGAAACATTTTAGGTAATAAAATTTTGAAATAATATTTATCTTTTCAAAAATATTTTATAAGCAAATGTCTAAAGGTTTTCTTGTGAAAATTGGGATTTTTATAAAATTAGACATTTATTCTAGTTTCAGAGAAATAAAAATCTCTTTGGTCTTCAAAAGCATGTTTGTGCAAATATTATGAAATTTGTAGAATGAACCATGTGTTAAATCCATTAAATAATGATTTTTGGACTTAAAATCCCTATTCCCATGTATGTGAACTTGTAGTAAATTGGCATTGAGAATATAGACAAGTTTAATGAAGGTTTTATTGGGTTTTAACACGAAACAAAGAAAATAGAAATTTCAGCCCTTAAAGCGTTTTAATGTGTAGAAAATTTGGTAAGTGGGTATTTCAAGACTATATGTAAAGATAAAGAAAAAATGGTATTTTCTTGTAAAGTAGTCTCCAAATGCCCAACGATTTTCTTAGTAAAAAAATAATGAAATAAACTTGAAAAGGTTATCAACTCCAAAGTGTGAATTGAGTGTTAATTAGTAAAGACATTTGAGAAGTTGGTTTGTATAACTTCGTAATATTTTTTGGGAAAAAAAACTTGTGAAAATGGAGGAAAATGCAAGTTTGAGAATAAATGGGTAAAATTGTGATTTTATATAAAGTGCAACATCTTTATGAAATAAAAATGTTGGGAAAAGGTGGTACACATATGGTCCTAAATTAATGTGATTTTGGGGGTAAAATCAACACAGGTGTATAAAGGACAAGAAATAGAGATTTTAAAGTGTAACATAAGGTGGGGTGAGATCCCCGAGTTTCGGGTTCGGTCGGTAAAAGTGGAATAATGTGGACATTTGATTAATGTTAAAACACATTAATATATACTCGCATGAGACCAGGAAATAATTAAGAAGGGCTCGAAGCCCTAGGGTCAGAGACCCAAAACACTGACCAGAGCATATAGTAGCGTAGTCGATGGTGTGGAGACCGTTAAAGTACACGGTTATTTGGAGGATTATGAGAACAATATAATAAAAAGTGGGACATGTAAAGAATTGGGTTGGGTGGTGTATATAAGAAAGGACAGCCTAACTTAAGAAAAATTAATACATGTTTCGATTGAAAGATAACGTGGACGAGTTATGTGAGAAATTGGATAATTTCCATGAAATAAAAAGAATGGGAAAGCGAAGTGATTAAATGAGTAATTAGGCAACCTAAATAGGTTTAACCCTTAATTAACACAAGTATGTGTTTATGAAAGGTTTTCAATAAAAAGTAAGCATTCTCTAACACTTTGTGTGCGAGTGTTGAAAGGTGATTTTTAAGCAAAATACTACGGTAAATTTAGTATGAGTAAAGGGATTCTTTTGTAAGATTATGGTGAATTAATCGGGATAAGTAACGTTCTCTAAATAACCAGTTTCCTGCATTAATGTATATGTGTTACTATTGGTGAACCCAGCTCGACCCGAACGTTATGTGTGAAGTACGATGAGGCAACCTAAATAATGTTGTTGTCTATTTTTATTTAATTAACATTTCACTTTTTAACATACGATTCCAATTTAATTGAGGCTATGCGAAGGACCTATGGGTAATATCCTCGAAATCCAAACATACAGAGCTAATAATGTAAAATAAATAGAACACTTACCTGTGTAACGCTCTCAAATACAGAATCGCATACAACCTTCCGTAAGAAATAAGAGGGAATGAGGCGAATGCCCAGTGAGAAAGTACAACACTGCAATATAGAATCGAATGGAAGAAAGAGAATCTAACATATTTACTTACGTACACATGCAACTAATTCATATATATAAATATACCCATAAATCTGGGTCGGGGCATTACAAAAGGTATCAGAGCTCTAGGTTCAAAGTTCCTTTTGGGAGTGACATGATGAGGTCGGTAGTGGATCTTTCGACGTCGGTGTTGGTTTTGAATCGGCCACGCTAGTCAGGTGACGATTTCAGTTCGCTTTCTCGATGATAGAATCAAGAATATTACCACACTGGGCAATTTATGGCCAAATACCAAGAGGACAAGTTAGTGCCAGTGATAGTTCTCGGCGCTTCTGATATACATGTGTTTATAATTTATGACTGTCTGCGTAACTCATTAGTGGAGACATTGCATTCTCTAGTGTGAGGTGCCTTTGTGTCAACCCTTGATAATGTGATAGGATAATTAAGATGTTAATAAAGGTAAATAACATCCATTGAATTAGAAACATGAGTCGTGTAAAGTCAATTGTGGAGATTAGGTGACTAGAGTGTCATGTCTAAAAAGTATTGATCTTGTGATAATGACACATTAGGTTCCTTGGTTAGGTTCTTACGGGTAGTTAATAATGATGATGTGATTTGGTGATCTTGATCCCTGGGGTAGTGTCATGTCGTAACCATTTGACAATTTGGTGGGCATTTGAACCCATGTTGGTCATTACTTGAGGGTGTGCACTCATGCCTTAGTATATAGGATATTATCGTTATAGTGAGTGCCTTGGTGATTGTCAAGTAAAAGTTATATCTCATGAGCTATGATGAGAGTTACGGGCCATTGGTGGTAAACATGTTACATGTATAATAATGAGGAGTTGAAGTGACGTAGGATTGAACCCTAGGTATTCCTCTAAGATGTGGTTAAAGAGAATATGATGCGGAATTTGAGGAATAGGATCCCTTGCAATATTGGTAGTATGTACTTTGAGGCTTACAAGTTGTACACAACCTCCTATATCCTTCATGAACCTTTAGTAGTGTCAGTTTAAAGTTTGATGCATGGTATGTGGAATTTGAGGTTTGAAAGGAAGTCCTTAGAGTATCGTTATTACTTATTGCATGTGGTGTCCTTGGGAATAGAACATCACTTTTTGTGACGCCTTGAGGTGTTCAAATTATTACAGTTCACCATGTATGGATACTTGTAGGCTAGTGTCTTTGGGGAGTATCCAATAGTCATGGGATGGATATTGGTAATCGGTAGAGCATACCTACTATGAGAAAATTATGGGTGATGAAATCTTGTCAGGTACTTGGTGATAATAAACATTGGGATATGCCCGGTGTCCTTAGGGAACCAGTTAAGTTCGGTATGATGGCCCACATGTGTTCCAGTGATAGTTATATTGAAATTCATGTGGTCATCAAACGTTATTGGCTCAAAAGATTTTAATAGTATAAGTCCTTAGTCTTGTCGTTCAAATTGGTAAAAATAGGTGATGTAACCTTCTAAGGGAAATTGGAGATATGTGTCATGATTGGGCGTAATGCTCGGTTGTTATAAGATGACTAGTGTGGAAAGTGTTGTACTTGATTTCGGTGAATATTAGGAAATGCGTTGGAGACATAGATGATGTCATGTCCAGGACTTAAGAATAGCACACCAAATGGGATATCAAAACATGATTAGAGTATCAACATGTGTCGACAATATAAGTTAGGATAGCCCTAGTAGGGAAAGGATTGGTTCTTGGCATGTCTTCCCAAATAAGTGCTAATTAGGAGGTGTATCCCTATAGTGTAATTGATATCCTTAAAGTGATAATGACGATCGGTGTGGTCGTCATGTAGATTAAGTTTGGGTAGAATATAAAGATAGGTGCAATGATGATCTCGGGTTATCGGTGGTTATGACAAGGTGAGTGTTTCACCAAATCGAGCATTGCCTAGGGAGATGTTGGATATAACCACCATGCAATGAAGCAGTCAATAACCTAAGTGTGTTAGGTTAGTTATGATGTCACGTTGATAAGAGAGATGGATAAAGTCGGCGTTGACAACAGGGTTTGTCATTCATTGGCTAAAACGGTTTGTATTGGTCAAAGTGAAAGGAGGAGGCATTACACCTAAGGAAGGAAGCCCAATGTTGACTTCCTAAAGGAACAATAGGTTCATATGTTACTTTCATCTCGTGGGGATGAATGGTTCATGATGTGATTTGCCACGGTTGGTGACTCAAAGCAGGGTGTATAGAAAGGTTAAGATTCGATGAGGTCGTCTAGGGGGAGTTATAGGCTTTAAGCATAAGGCATATGTTCACCTTTCGTAAGCCATAGTCAATTGCGTACGAATAAGATTATCTCAAAATGGTTGTTCGTTCATTGTATTCTGTCAGTTAGGTAGTCGAGGACTGTTTTCCTTCAATTTTGATAGTCGAGGATTGTGTTCCTTTGATTGTAGTAGATGGGTATTGTATCGTATTATTGTTATGGTGTGGTTGGACCTGGCATGGTCAATGCAGCATGGTAACTGGGTGCACCCTACTTTAAAGTATCCTTTTGTATTGCACAATATTCTGTGTACGTGTGGCTGCGCGATGGGCTTCACGATTTGTCCATAGTATCAGTATTCCTTAGTATTAGTTAACTTATGGATGACCAACACGACAATTATCGACTCTAGTGGTAAAGAACATGATTATGATTTATAGATATCGTAAAGTGATAAAACTCGAGGAAATATAGCACATATTATTCTTTCCCTCAGTTATTGGTTTGGTGTAACACTCAGTTAAATTTCCATAGTTGTATGCCTAGAGTGATCCTAGGTTCATAGAAGGATATTATGGGAATTATTATCCGGATGCAATTTTTGTGACTTACTTGGTATATCACTCCTCTGAGTGAGTGACTACCAATGCGAGGTTAGTATTAAGTTTTAGTAAATGGGTGTGGTCAGGATGACCTGAGGATTTGAGGACAAAAAATATGTGTAGTCCTAGGATTTAAAATGGTTCTTATTGATGAATTGTATGTTAGTTTTATTTCGATTAACACTTGGGTGAGTGTCGATCACTTGGAAGTTTTCCTTCGATGAATGTGTTGGTAGGCCTTGGGTGTTAGCAAAGAAGCCTTAGGACTTGATTGAGTATGATCATCGATAAGTGGAGACTCAAGGACTATCATGGGACTTTGATGGATAGCCTGATGATGAGTGTTAGGATGTGTTGCATGTTGAATCCTTTGGTGATATCCCCTTGTAAAAGGATGTGTGATGACTTTTTTTTAATCGAGGGTTTGGATGGCATGGCCTTGAAAGATCCCAATGACTTAGAACAATAATTGATAACCTCCGGGGACTTAGGAAATTTATGCATTAAGAATTTTGAGGATGAAATTCCCAAATAAGGGAATAATGTAGCACCCGCCCCGCGATTTTGATCGTACCCATGTGATTTGGTGAATTGGTATGACCCTTTGGGACCCTGGAATGGTAAAGTGAATCATGAGTCAAATTTGGGTAATGTAGTAGCCCCTGTGCAATTAAAGTGGATTTGTAGGGCTTAAAGTTAATATAGAGAAATTAGGTTGTCGTTGGAATGAGGTAGTGATGTCATTCGAATGAGTCATTTGAATGAGGTTCAAACGACCTTATAATGAAAAGACCTTAACGATTTCCCTCATGCTTTGGAATATCATTGGAACATGCACATTCGAACAAAGTGCACCGTCATTCAAATGAGGGGTATTTTCCTATTCGACCGATGCCAATTATTTCCCTATTTTAATACACGATTTTCCCTCGTTTATACCTCATTAGAATTCTCGTTCGACCGAGAATGAAAGTCATTCGAACGATCAGGAATAATTCAAAAAAATTGGCACAGTTTTATGTGTTGTCACGATGTGGATTGTCGGATTGGATGACATGTCAAGCTCTCAGCAGCTCAAAACAAAATGTGGGTTAAAGGCTTTATGGACCATTGGATAAAGGGTGAGTTTAGGCACTATGGCCATCCCAATCTCCTTTCCAAAGGGAAGGGGTGAAAGTCTCGCGCCCTCTTCCTATAACACTTCGATTGTCATCGATGTGGGGTGATGCAAAGAGATGTAGTTGCTAGCCTATTTTACACAAAACAGGCAAAAGAACATGTTGCCGTCTCAAGAGAGTGGCATCAAAGACAAACGGATGATTATGAAACCAATAGTTAGAAGGTTCGGGGGCTAAGTTACAAAATGGGAAGGTGTTATGCACCCAACCTGCCCTTTCGATCTCTCATGGTCTTGTGTTACTATTTTCGTCTATTTCTCCATGAAGTGTGTATGCGTGTATACATAAATGGATATCGGAATCACCTAACTCATACCATGAAAAAGATAGAGAGGGGTCATCCATAGGAATGCTCCCAAAATTATATCTATAAAATACGATATATGCATTTATCGAGATATTAAAAAAATCATTATGATGAATCAATAATATATGTTTTTATAAAATACCAATAAGTATAAAAAGTATAATATATATTAAAATAATGTATAGATGAAAAAGAGACAAATGTGAAAATGGGAAAATTTGTAAAATTGGAAAATTGAACTCAAGTTTCGGGTTTTAATCTGAAATGCCTACGTAGCCAATAAAGGAATCAAAGTCCATGTAGTTCGTATGCGACATAAGGGTGGGATTTATCCCATAGATTCGAAAGGGAATTTATTATAGGTGTGTGTGTAGAAATTGTATTTTAGTTTTGAGAAATTGTGATGGATAATCCTATTGGAATTTATAGGTGTAATCCTCTTTTTGTTTGTTTTTTTTTTTTTTATAGAAAATAAAATATGTGTAATATAACTAATAAAAATCTGAGATATTAATGTGCATGAACTAAAGAAAAATCTAGATTAAGAATGTATGTAACTAATGCAAAAGCAAAGCGATTAAATAGAGGGAGAAGGACTTTGGACCTTCTTTGGAGAATTGAAGCTTGATTTTAATCCTTAACGAACTCCCTTGAGTGTTGAGATGAATGTTGGCTGAGAGAGAATGATATTTTTCCAAATTGGGTATGAAAAGGATGGGAATGAAAGATTGAAATGAATTTCATATAAGGAAACTTTGCTAATGAAAAAAGAATATTGCTGAGATCACTGATATTGACAGATCTGAGGTGTGATTTGGGAGTGTGGTCATGCCCTATACTTATAGGGTAAGGGGGTACCGATAGGCATAGCCCGGTGGGATTTGGGAGTGAGATCATGGCCTCCACATATAGGGTAAGGGGATATTGATAGGCATATCCCTTTCCCTGCCAATCGACAGGTAACATTAGGCACACTGTCGATAGGCAGGGAAATGGACCTGGCAATCGGCAGTCTTATGCAGATTTTTAAAAAAAATGGTCATAGAACACAATTCTCTAATACAAATCGATCATGGGTCATACCATTAGAAAGGTAATTCAAAGACCTTAAAGAGTCTTTTGGATCGCTCCTGGTTCCGGGAGTTGACTTTGAGTCAAACGTAGCTCGAAAGTAATCATCGGTCCTTTGGACAGGAGATCATCAGAAAAAAATGGATCGTTCATCCGAAAAAGCCCAGTGACCTCTCGGAGTAAAATGGATCATTCATTTATACCGTAAGGCTGATTCACACATGGTGCTGACCATTGGAAAGGGTATTCAGTGAACCCAAGGATTGGGTGTAGCCTTATTCAGTGAACCAATGGAGAAATTTTGGAGACTCCACTGGGGAAAATAAATTAATCTAAGGATTGGGTGTAGCCTTATTAGAAAATTTTCTTCGATTTTTGTGGTGTCTTTTGGAGACGTTGTTGGAGAAATATCCAATTTGTATTTGACAATTTCACTAGGGAAGTAAATGTTCTACTGGGTAAGTAAGTGTAGCATTAATGTGGTTGGGGATTTGAGGTTTGCAAAAAGTGTTTTTCTAGGTGAAACAAGCTCTAAAATTCATTTGGTAATTTCAAGGAATTTTTGGGGGATTTTTTGGGATTTTCTGGTATTTGGGGGGAATTTTTGTACAAAATTTCAGGGAGATGCCCACCAGCAGGGTGTAGGAGATTCCAAACAGAAGTGGCATGGTCTTTTGGACTACCTATGGTAAGTGGAGGGATAGTGCCAATCGGTATGCGGATGGGTACTTCCGATCGGCATGTCCCTTAGCTTTTTATAAAAAGGGGGCGAGATTTCCTCATTTTTCACAGCTTTCAGATCTTCTATCTTCTGCCTTTCCTATCTGTGAATTGTTCAAGCTTTCTTTTCTCTTCTGAGACTAAGAAATGGTGGATTTTCCAAGGAGTGCGATCCACATGGCGTGGTTGAATATTGACGATTGGGCGCATTTGGAGTGACAAGCCAGGGTGCCCCTAGTGCAAAGCAATAAGAATGCCTTTGAATCATTTGAGATGGTTGTGGATGAGCGGATTCTTTTGTGTGAGCTGACGTACCATCGATCCTCTCGGGTGGTGAGCCCTAGTGTCTACGTAAGTGTTAAGAACCTTTGGTATTTCTTTATTTCCTTGGTATTATTTCCTTATTTTTTTTTTAATCTTGACAAGGGTTTTTCTATTGGCTTTGATAAACTGATATATCTACGTCGAACCAACATTCTCGAGGAATGACGAGGTTCAAGGATGTTTAGGAGCACCTTCTACTGGTGGTGCGTTGGGTGGTTTCATCAGCTGGCTTTGGCAGTTTGGCGTCTGCATTGGATGAGATGCCATGTTCAATGGTTTTTCTCTGTGCTTTGGGGAGAGGTGGTGGGACACCACCCACAACATGCATTTCGGATTTGGGGAGATGATAGTGACTCCCGTGAGTGTACTGTAGCTGCTGGGGCTAAACTATGAGGGATCCCAGATAAAGGTAGACCGCACTTTGCAGGTGATGCCAGCGGTGGTGGAGGAGACGTGAGGTTATGTGGGGAGGATAGTATCTGGGGATTCCATCGGTCTTTCCCTTGTGAAAGAGGTTTTTCTGAGTTGATAGATCGATAAGACTGATGAGCTACAGGTGCGGCAGATGGCCCGTTTGTTTATTCTTTTGTTGTTGGGAGGATTTTTGGTGGAGACGAATGGAGATGTTGTCCATCTGTGGTTTTTGCCTTATTTGAGGGTATATTTGAACATCACTCTATCTGACTGACTTTGGTAACCCTTTATTCATCTTTGGATGTATTCAACTATTGCTTTTGGCAGACCTTTACTGGAGCCACATATCTCTTGGAGGTATTCTTTCCTTTATGCACTTTCCTCTATGCATTTTATTATTGATTTTTTGATTGATGTCCCTGTCCTTTACAGACCTGGTTACATGAGGTTATTGGTCTTACTGCACACTTGATAACTTTGAAGGATGAATATGTTGAGGACTTCTGCCATATGTACTGGTGGCAAAAGTCCAACTGGCGGTCTCTCTCTTTGGTGGCGATGCTTCAGGTCTTGAATGCCCTGACGAATGATCGGGTAAATTCTTCTTTCTTCTTGAGACCATTTTTTCTTGATGATCTTTTTTAAATATTGATTTTTCATTGGGGATCTTACAGGTGACCTTTTATCCCTAGGAGATGGCCATCCAGCACACGGGGGTGATCGGGGGAAGGTGCAGCAAAATCATCTATTGGCGCATGAGTTCGGCTACTCCTGGTATCTAGGAGAGAGGGTATTCCGATTGGTGGTGGAGGACGAGGTGATGGTTCCACCTGCAAGGCCCCAAGGTATATGAGGCGGGAGTGGGAGATATTGAAGAAGGCAAGGGTGGCGGTGAAGGTTGGTGAGCTTTATTCATCGTATACCGACACGACAATGACCTATGATTACTTGGATTTTTTATCAAGTTGGATGATGCCGCCCAGCTTATATGACGTTATGCCTCTTCCTCCATCGATTTCTGGTAGGGGCACGAGTCGTCCAATGGGGTCCTACCATAGTGTAGGTTGTGTTTTGACATCGACAACGGCAAAGGTGTCAGAGGTTCCTTTGCAGTTGGCTCCTCCCACCTACAACATTAGACGGTCTGATGGAGGATCAGTGAGTATGATACATCACCCTAATGCGATGGACCCGAAAGTATTGGGGTTGATATAGGACGTCCTTCAGTCGGAGGTATGCCTTTGACTTCTTTGACTTTTATTTTTTTAATTTTTGCATCGCCTCAAACTGACTGGTTTTCTATTTTTTTATTTTTCTTGCAACACATTCGAGTATCGACCACCTGGCTGAGAGATATTCGGGATTGGGTGGCTTCAGCGATTTTGCCTATTCGGGACTCGATCCTGATTTCTTCTTAATTGGTGCCATCTGCTTCGTTTGGGGAAGGGTCTGGATGGAGTAATGGAGGCTCCTCGGCTCGTCGTCGGGGAAAGCGCATACGCCGCAGGGATGGAAGGTCTTAGAGAGAGATATAAAGAAAGAAAAGAGAGAGAAAGAGAAAGTGTTTTGGGGGGATTGGGGTTGAGTCCCGTTGTTTTTGCATTTTATAAGGAAAATGTAATAAAAATATATATTCAATGAAATGAGGTTTTTATTAATTTATTTTAGTGATTTAATGAATATGTACTTTTTACTTTGCTGCTGAGATCGTAAAAAGGATTTATAATGACTCGAGAAAATATTCATTTTAAAACAATATAAGTAAAAATATAAGGAGAAGAAATTTTGAATTCCTTAGAATAAAAATTATTTTTATTGAGATTTTTTTATTTAACAAAAAAGGAAAAATAGAACTTTCCAAAAATATGGGTTTGCAAATCGGCATACCCTTTGTCCTGATTATTGGCAAGTCAGTCTAGTCTAATCACCCCAAGGCTTTGATTGCACTTTTTTCAACTACTTGGTCCTTGATAGGGCAGGGTTTCCTCCGGTATTTGAAAGACTTTAGTCTTTGGCTAAGTTTTTCAAGTATTAAAAAGGGTAATGGTGAGTATTTTCTTCACCCATCCACATTTCCTTTCTTTTTCATATTTTTTGCTTCTTATCTCATCAATTCTAATATGGCTCTCCCCGAAATGCTGAATTTACCTCTTACCTCGAAAACTTAGAGGCTATGTGATCATATAATGTAGACTACAATTATTTCAACATGCGTCGGGTTTCATTGTGGCGCAATCGTCCTATTGAGTGGAACATGTTGATGGTCGTGGTACAATTTTGGTACCCAAGGACCATGCCTTTCTCTTTGTCTTGGACAACGTATGTCTGACTTATGAAGATCTCTCTTCCAGGCTGGGGATAAATCCTAGTGTTGCAGCAGCCATGCCTAAATTTTGTTGGTCTCCTCGGGAGCTATTAGCAGGACTTATCAATATCTCACCCTCGACGGCTTGATCATTAGTTATGGGAGGAATGATCTCTCTCCTGATTGTGTTGTATTTCGTACATCTGCATGATATTGGTGATGCGGGCTATGCCGGAGTCACCGTCCTTGACTTAACTTCAAAGTTACTGTTAGTGATTGGGGAATTATTAACGAACCCACAACTTGCATCATCACTTTATGGATGTTGTACCGTCGTAATCCTGCCACGGTGATACAAGCAGAAACCCTGAATGGCCTTGATGCTTAGCGAGAAGTCCATTCTTACTTTCTGAGGGGCAGCCTCATTATGCTATACATGTGGTCATTAGAGAGATTTCGTATGGTGTTCCCTCCTGAATATCCCTTAGCAGTTGTACCAAACTTCTTTACTCTCTACTTTATCAGTGTAGGCCTGGATATTGAGAGCTGGGAAAGCTGGTTTATGGAGTACGGGGATTGAGGTTTGCATTCATCAGTGCCTTGGTGGGGAGAGTTGCAGTCCATTCTAGAACTAGTGAATACCAGTTTGTTTGGTTAGTTGGCCGCCAGCAGACCTCTTTCTACTTTCCCTGCCAGCTCTTACGTCAATTTGGCAGGGAGTAGATTGTGCAACCTCGAACACTAGACTTCTTTCATGTGGAGGATTTGACAGAGCGTATGCGTATCCGACTGGGCTCACTGTGGAAGAATCGTCGATCATAAAACGTTCCTTCCTAATCTATTAGCAAAGTCTGGCATATTTCTAGGGACTACATGAAGTGGTTGTGGAGGAGGGTAGTTGCCAATATGCTAGCTAAGGAGACCGGGCAAAAGTGGTCCGCCATGTCTCACACTATAGAAGGAGGTGTTATTATTTTACCGAGGTTGGTCCAGGCTTATCGTTCTACGGAGTGCCTTCAGTATTCCATCTTAGTAGGGGAAGTTTAGGGACCCCAAGATGTAGATGATGATAGGGATGGTTCTTCTGGCAACTAAAGGTCGTATCCCTCAAGAGTTTATTTGTAAAGCTTTTTTATGGTGTTTGGTTATGTATCTGGTTGTTTTCTGGTGGGAATATTATTTAGGAGTAGTTTGGCTTGTTTGGGGTTTTATTTTAGGAGAATACGGTCAGGTTAGAGGGGAAGTTGTTTGACTTCCTTTGCCGACGTAATTGTAACGGAATTTTTCATCAAATGGAATAAAAAAATTACTTATATTATTGTGCCTCTTGATGACTTTAGCATTTGAATTATCTATTCCAATCACTAAGGCATATATAATCCTTTTTTTCATGTAAATGATTAAAATGAACCATCGTTCTCAGAGATAACAAAAGAATGGCATCTTATGAAAAAGAAGGGGGTTGTGCTCATGTGAAGCGTATGAGCTGCCTACGTTTTCTCTGGGGGGTTTGAAAATTTTCTGAGTTCCATTTTTAAAAGTAAAGAGATTTTTAGAGGATCAGGCCCCACGTAGTTCTGAGTTGAGGGAAATGAAGATTTCTTTTAGGATAGAAGAGAGATGAGAAGAGTCGTAGCGCGATGAGATTTTGGACTAAAGGTAGAATTTATTGAGACGGTCCAGGTTAACTGGACAGGCCATCTCTTTCCCCATCAAGGTCAATGAGCATGGCAGTGCAACCAGATAGGATCTTCTTCACAATGTAGGGGGCACTCCAATTGGGCTTGAATTTCCCTCTTGGGTCCCAAATAGGTTCTACTATCTCTTTAAGGGTTAAGCCTCCTTCTTGGACACCACGATCCTTGACTCTCTTGTTGAATGATCGTGCTATTCGGCGATGGTACCCTTGTATATGATATATATCCTTCAGTCTCCTTTCGTCCAAGAGTGACAACTCGTCAATATGGCTTTGATGCTTGTCTTCCTCGTTGACTTTGATTTCAAGAATGATTTGTATTGAAGAAATTTCTAGCGCAACGGGTAGGATTTCTTCCATGCTATATACTAGAGAGTAAGGGGTAGCCCAAGTAGATGTTCGAACTGAAGTGCGGTAGCACTAGAGGGTGTATAGGATTCGATCGGCCCAATATCTATAACTCTCGATCATTTTGCTAATGATTGCTTTAAGGTTCTTATTAGCGGCTTTGACTACACCATTGGTTTGAGGTCGGTAGGAAGAATATTTGTGCCTCAGAATCCCATACTCGTCGACCACCTCTGTGACTCCTGCCTTAAAATTTAACCCATTGTCTGACACTAGCTCATGCTGGAGGGACCCCATATCGGCAGATGATATTTTTCTGGATGAACTTGGCCACCTTTTTGACATTCAAAACTGTGGACGACTCTGCTTCGACTCATTTGGTGAACTAATCGATGGAAACCAAGATGAATTCATGCCCATTTGAGGCTTTGGGTGTAACTTTCCCTATGATATCGATGCCCCATGTAGAGAACGATCAGGGAGAAGTCATGTTGTACAATTCCCATGGAGGCAAGTGTTGGAGGTTGGAAAATTGTCGGCATTTGAGACATCTTCGACCATAAGTGGTGAAATCATTAACCATGGTGGTCCAATAATAACCCTGTTGGATGATTTTCTTGGCAAGCATATGAACATTCATGTGCGGTCCTCACTTCCCGCTATCATTTTTTGCATCATCTCTTCAATGTCTGCCCCTGCGATGCAGTGTAAATGGGTTCCGATGAAATTTCTCTTAAATAGTGCTTTATCACAGATGATGTATTGGATAGCCAGTTTGCGGAGGGTTTCTCTGTCTTTCTTGTTAGAATCTTAGGGATACATATCGTGCTTGAGGAAGCACCAAATATCATAGTACAAACAAGAAGTTATATCATGATCTTCTTCTATGATGAGCTCAATATGGTAGGAGTGAGTCAGTTTATCTTGCTTTTGGACTAGGAAGGGGGCCATCGTTATTCCATCGAGCATGTCAACCATGGAAGCTAAGGGAGCAAGGGCGTGGGCTAAGCTGTTCTTTGCTCAGGGTAGGTAGTGGAAAGTGATATCTTAGAATTTGGAGGCCAGTTCTTCTAGGTGGGCATGGAAGGGTAAGATTTTCTCATCCTTGACTTTCCATCTTCTGAGTACTTGACCGGTGATGAGGGCTGAATCCCCGTATACATCTAGGCATTAAATTCCTTTCTTGAGAGCGACTTTGAGGCCTACCGTGCATGCCTCGTATTAGATCATGTTGTTGGTGCAATGAAAATCCATCTTGATGGCAGTGGGAGTGTGAGAGTCATTAGGGGGAATTAGGAGTATCCTAATGCCATACCATTTCTTATTGGCAGTGTCGTTTACCAACATTTTCCACCGGAGGTCTTCTTGGGAGGTATAAAGGATATTTTCATCCGGTAACTCAAAAATCCAAACATCTGTTTCTTCCATAGGATAGCCAGCGAGGTAGTCGGAGATGGCACTTCCTTTCATGTCTTTCTTCTTGACATGTACAATATCAAATTCGACTAGTAGCATCAACCATCGAGCCATTCATCTAGACATAAAAGGTTTGTCTAGCAAGTATTTGATAGGATCCATTTGGGACATAATCTTTATGGGAAAAGCGAGAATATAGTCTCGTAATTTTTGGGTGACCTAGACAAGGGTGACACATGCTTTCTCTAAGGCAGTGTAATTAACTTAGTACATGGCCAACTTGCGATTGGCATAGTAGATAGCTCTTTCTTTATGAGATTCTTTAAGGTATTGGGCTAGTAAATCCCCAGTTGCAGTATCTGTTACAGTCAGGTTTAGGAATAGGGGAAGACTAGGCTGTGGTGGCATGATTACTGAAGGTCGGGTTAGGTATTGCTTGATTCGATCAAAGGCTTACTGGAAAGCATCATTCCAAACTTTGGTTGAATCGATTGATATACTACAGTTTTCTAAGGAATCCCCGGACTTCCTTCTTCATTCGAGGTGGTGGCATTTCGAGTATGGCTTTCATCTTGGTAGGATCTTCTTTAATCCCTTTTTCACTAACCATAAATCCCAAGTTCTTTCCTTTGCTAACTCCAAAAACATATTTTTGTGGGTTAAGTCGCATTTGGTATTGCCGTAGTCGCTCGAAGAACTTTCGGAGAGCGGGAACATGACCTTCCCTAGTCTTAAACTTGATAATCATATCATCCACATAGACCTCAACTTCTTTGTATATAAGATAATGTAAGATGCCTGTGGAATCCCTTTGGTAGGTAACCCCTGCATTTTTTTGACCATATGGCATAACGATGTAACAAAAGGTTCCCCAAGAGGTGATGAATGTGGTCTTCTATTGATGATCCGGGTGCATCTTGATCTGATTATATACGACAAAGATATCAATAAATGACCTGAGAGTGTGACTGGTCGTATTGTCCATAATCATGTCGATATTGGGTAACAGGTACTCATCCTCCGGAGAGGCTTTGTTCAAATCTCTGTAGTCAATGAACATGAAAACCTTTCCTCCCTATTTTGGCAGGGTACAATTGGCTAGCCATGTGGGATATTCAATCACACGAATAAAACCCACGTTTAACTATTTAACCAGTTCTTCCTTAACCTTGAGAGACCGTTTAGTGTGGATCTTTTGCATTATCTATTTGACCGGTTTGCATTCTAGGAGAGTTGGAATCTCATGCTGAGCGATCTCAGGATCAAGGTCGGGCATTTTATCGTAGGACCATGTGAATATATCCACAAACGCCTTTAATAATTCTTTAAGTTGTGCACGCTCTTGCTCATTAAGGGTATACCCTATCCTAATCTCTCACAGTTGGCTACTAGAACGAAATTAATAACAACAGTTTTATTTTTATTAATTTGAACGCTATTATGTTGTTTGATATTAACCTTATTTAGATGAGTTAAGAATTGGTCATTTGCAAAATCATCATCAAGAGTTTGATTTTAATTAAGACAATTAATATAAGGCGCATCACAATACTCGAAATCTTCCTTTATTTTAGTGCTAGGAAATATGACATTGAGAACCTTATTGAAGGACGTCTCAATTACATCAGAATAGGGAGGAACAAAAAAATAAGAGGAAGTGGGATAAACATCAAAGTTGTGTTGCATTTCAGCAGGTGAAACTGGTACATCATTCCAGTTGAGGAGAGGTGCATCAGTAGCTTTGATCAGGCGAGATGGATCTGATGATGTAGCACTCGAGTGGATCATGCAGAGTATCATCCCCATTATCTATAAATTAAATGAATCCATTCTTTGTTTCATTTTCTTGATTAGTTGTCATGGAAAAATATATCCATTCTTTGTTTCATTTTCTTGTTCGCATAAAAATACCACGGTTGGAGAAAGCCGCAAAAGGGGAAATCGTCACCCTCTCTGATGAATCTTTTGTTCAAGGAATCTCTTGAGATAGTTTTGGTACTTTTTAGCCTTCTCTTCAACCGAGGTTAGTGGAGCATTATGAGTTCTTGTGTTGATGGTTGACAACCCAGGACATAAGGAGGAAAGTCCTTCATCAGTACTATGGTTTTAAGTATTCACTGTTATCGGTGTCCCAGCCCCAGTTCAGGCATGAAGTGCATGTTCTTGAACATCTAGATCATATTGACATTGTCGTAAGGGATATGCTCTGGGAAAATTCTATCTTTAAAATCGTCCCCTGTTGGGAGAAGAAGTGGTTCGACTTAGAGACTTGACGAAAGCATATCATTCGCCACATGATGTATCTCTAGTATTGGATTGTTGTTGCTTGCATTCTAAGCGTTATCGGCGTCACCCAAGATGGTGATGACCTACCCATTAGCGAAAAACTTTAGTTTCTTACGTAGGGAAGAAGACACACCCTTGATAATATGGAGGCATGGTCGTCTAAGTAACATATTAAAACAAGGAGGGATATCATTGACTTGTAATTCAACAACGGGATTTACAGGGCCAGCCCCTACTATAAGCTTTATGAATCCCATCACTACTCGATGAGTATTATCATAAGCGCACACCACGACAGAGGTTGGAGAAAGGTCGCTCATTTTCAGCCCCAAGAAATTGAGGGTTCTCAACGGGAAAACATTAAGAGATGATCTATTATCAATAAGTGAAAGTGTGACGGTATTTCTTATGAATTCGATAGAGATATTGAGAGCATAATTGTGATTTGGTCCAAACTCATGGTTTTCTTCTTCGGAGAAGGAGAGCATTCTAATAGAGGTTAAGATCCAACCAGATTCACTACTTCTGTTAGCGTGGTGAAAGGAGGGACGGTGGGCTCGGTAAGTAGTTTAATCAAGGCATTTCGGTACAGTTGAGAAGATATAAAGAGTCCTCACAGAGTGATGTTATCTTGGGTTTTCTTTAACTGATCGAGAACCTTTCTCTCTTCGAAGGACATTTTTGGCATATGAAGATTCTCAACACCTATTCCCTTATCGATCGTTGATGGTTATGAGTTTGGAACTTGGTAATGCCTCCCTGATATAGTCATATGGTTCAAAGATAGGGGAAAATAGAAACCCCATTTCCTTATCTATTTTGAGTTGTTCGGCCACCTTATTAATCTCTCCTAGTAGCAACACAAATGATATCATTCCACATATGTTGACTATTAGGCCAGTCTTGTCTGGGCTTTGCTCTTTATCTGAACTATCGAATTTGTCCCCCCATCCGGTGGCAATGGCATCATCTTTCCATGAGAAGTCAATACACTCCACAAGCTCAATGGCCTCTTCGTATGGATCCTCCCACTCAATGGGGATATGTAGAAGTGAAGGGACCAGTGACCCTTATAGTTTTAAAGTATCAAGTATCTCAAATAAACTATAAATTTCACCAGTCTGTCAAAATAAGTCTACATGATTCGGATGACATCATCTAAACTGACTTCATCAATGGGTACCACCCAACTATCTAACTCTCGAGCCCATTTCCGAGATTCCAAGAAAAGTGTACTGAATATCTGTCAGCCAATGGTCATTTCTGAGGGAAATCTCAGCCCGAACTCTTTAAGCTCGTTCAATAATGCTAATAATTCTATATCTTTCCCTCTGAAATGGGTACGAACATCAATGCATGCCCTTGTAAGGAGTGGTAGAGCCCGATTGGCAAAATATGTAGGATATAGGGGAAAATATGGGTAAACTTGGAGGGGTTTAGGGGAATATATGGGTATGATAGGTGATTTACTAGGTACAATATGGGTAGATGGATCAAATTCTGAGTCTTCTTCTAGGAAGACGGCGTTTGTAAGATTTGGGAGTGGATTGTAAGTAATTTTTGTCTTAGGATTGACTAGTGGAGCGATGATACCTCGGTCGATCAGATTTGGATTATATTTTTGAGATGGAAACACTATCAGTGGTATGTCCGGCACTTTGGTGAAAATCACAGTGGGCATCAAGTTTAAAATTTTTAGGAAGTGGGTTTGGTAATGGATGAGGGTGCAATGGCTTGATAAGATTTTGGATTAAAAGGAATTGGTAAACTTTGGAGGGAGCGTGAAGCTCGGTATATTCCGTTTTGACTGGGTTAGGGCGGATTTTTGGTGCCTATGGAGTCATAGGCTGAGAGATGTTATTGATGGTTGAAACTGTGGTATTGGTAGGCTCTTCATACTTTTGGGAGTGAACTGTCCGGATACATTATTTGGCTCAATTTTTGTCTTGGAAATACTTTCTTCAATCTCCACTCCTACTTCTCGTAGGGCTCAAAAATAAGGGTAGTTCTATCCTCCCATCGTCACTCAAACATGGGGTAAGAAGTTCTTCTTCACAATACTGACTTTCTCTTCTTCGAAAGGCTAGTTGGTCATGGTGGATGCTTTCTCTCTCCACCTTGCTATGAATTTACTGAAAGATTCCTCGAGATTCTATTTGTGAAGTTTTAAATCACAGTGGATAACGTCCAACTCTTCGTTATACTTGTATCGGAACATGCATTCACGAATAACATCCTCCCAAATATGAATCTTTGATTCCTCAAGAGATAAGAACCAGCGAAGAGCTTTATCCTTAAAAGTTTTTTGGAACATTTGGGCCATTATTTCATCAGAGGCTCCTTGGAGAGTTATGGCTCGGTGGTAACTTAGAAGATGAATAATTAGGGGTCCACTACCCCCGAATTTCTTAATATTGGGAATCTTAAACTTTTTCAATTGCCTTATTTTAGGATAGGAAGACATATGGGTGTATTCTATGTAGTTTCTGGAGATTCGAACTTGGTCAAACTTCTTTATCAACATCTTGAGGTCCTCCTTGACCTTGTTCAACTCTTCTTCCTTCGGATCAACGATCATAGGTAGATTAGCCCATGGCAGGGAAAGATTCGGTATAGGGAGCTGAGCTGGAGACGGACCATTAGGAGGAAGGGCACGTGGAGCGTGCTAATTTTCCTTGGGGACCCAAATAGGCTTAGGTGCGGGGGGACCCATAGCGCGAGGAAAGAGGACCTTTGTCACTTCGAGAAAAGGAACTCGCTTTCGTTGCATCTAGTGAACCTCTATTTGAAGGTTGACAATCTTGGCAGTGAGTTGGCCTAGGACCATCATCAAATCAGGTTGCACATTTGGTACTTAGTTTATGTTGTCCATGGAAAGCGGGTGAAGGTGAATTACAGACTCGAAGGAAGTAGCAATGGAACTGACGGAACCTCGGGGCGATTCGACGAAAGACTGAAGCCAATAGGGAGTCAGGTCAAGGGTCGGGTATGCGATCGACCTGAGGAGTAGAAAATTTTGAATTCATTTTTGAAAGAGAAAGGGGGAAACTGTTATTTTTGTAAAGGAAGGAAAATATTTTTGACATTTTGGGAAAATATGAGGACAAAATTTTTTGGGTAAAAGGGAGGAAAAATAATTTTGGTATAATCAAGGAAAATGCTTTTGGTATTTTTGATAATAGAGGGGAAAATGTTTTTGACACTTTTGGTAAAGAAAAAGAAAAAATGAGGAAAAGGGTCTCAACGTGATTATTAGTGTTATTATGTTCTCACTTGTGTTAGGTTTACCTACATGAAAAAGGAAATGCCAGACGTGACCCAAGCTTAGGAAATTCGGGTTTGAAAAAAATATGTAAAAATATGGTTGGACCTGTTGCCAGGCTCATGCACAGGATCCCGTCTTGAAAAGGGAGAAATCAAGCAAAAATTTGGGTGACATGACGATCCATCATTTCAACAGAGTTTCGGGAAGAAACCGAAAACTAAATATGAGTGCCCTAGGTGTGACAGTTATATCAGGGTATGCAGCTATTGGGTTAATTGGAAGAGTTCCCCCTTTGGCATGACTTTCACGATATACGTCTTGCTTTTGAGGGCAATCGGTACATGTGGACAAACCATTTTATATACCTGAGTGTACGTGAATTGTCTCACTATATACCTCATGGGGATAACACGTGTGAGAGAGAATTTGATAGATTCAACGTACGGGGCTGAGTTTCCTGCTATATATTTCCCGTTATGACTTCAGTCAAGTGATACGATGCGGGGGGAATTGTTTGATATACGTCGAAATTACTTGGCCAGTGGAAGGTGAAAGTCATATCGCTTAGGCTAACTGCGACCTACCAGACCAGTGCAAATGACGAAGTGACCCCCCAGTTATGGGACAAAATTTTGTCAATAACCATGCTTTTTGGTGATGTAGTGTGCAGATGCATGATTCTTGATTAGTATATTATGGAAATAGTATATTTATTTGTCATGACCATCACTATACTAATAGGAAAGAATGTATAGGTATAAAAAGTAAATCTTACATGGACCATGAAGATTATACTAAGCATGGATATGTGAGGCTGAGTGATGTGTGAATATTTATAATTGAGTGTGTGGTACTGAGCCTAAGCATGGATCAACTACAAGTGGTGTGTGACAAGTGTGAGTGATCATGGATATATACAAGTGTGATAAGTGGAGGTGTGCGTTAGTGACACCTAATCATAGATATTCTAAGTGGTGTGTGAAACATGTGGATATAAGTTATCTATGTGTAAGTAGTGTGAAGTGTACATGGAAGGTACCTACATGTGTGTGAGTGAGTAGTGATATAAGCATGAGTTATATATGCGCAAGAAATAATAGAGTAGAAAAAAGGTAACATAAAGGTAGGTGTATACATACATAAGCAGAAAATAATAACACCCATGCAAATAGAGTCTAGCCCTCTTATGAAAGTAGATACCCAGCGAAGTCTCCGTTGTGGCCATCCCAATCTCCTTTCCGGGGGAAGGGGTGAAGGTCTCGCACCCTCTTCCTCTAGGAGCGCCTCGGATGTCGTCGATGTGAGATGATGTAAAGAGATGGAATTGCCAGCCTATTTTTCACAAAACAGGCAAAGGTACATGTCGTTGCCTCGAGAGAGTGGCATCGAAGACAAATTGATGCTTACGAAACCAATAATTCGAAGGTTCGGGGGATAAGTTATGAAATGGGAAGTTGTTAGGCATGCATCTCCCCTTTTCGATCTCTCATGGGCTTGTGTTATTATTTTTCTTTATATCTTAGTGAAGTGTGTGTGCGTGTATACGTAAATGAAGATCGGAATCACCCAATTCATACCATGGAAAAGATAAAGTGGGGTTATCCATAGGAATGCTCCCAAAATAATATCTAAAAAATACGATGTATGCATTTATCCAGATATTGATCGTTATGATGAAAAGATAATATATGTTTGGAAAAAATCCTAATAAGGATCACAAGTGTAATATATATTAAAATATTGTATAGATGAAAAGGAGACAAATGGAAAAATTGGGAAATTTGGAAAATGGGACTCGAGTTTTAGGTTTTGATTTGAAACGCCTACGTAGCCTATAAAGGTATCAAAGTCCATGTCGTTCATATGAGTCACAAGGGTGGGGTTTATCCCATAGATTCGAACGGGAATTTATTATAGGGGTGTGTGTAGAAAATGTAATTTAATTTTGAAAAATCGTCGTTGGAATTTATAGGCGTAACCCTCTTTTTGTTTGTTTTGGGTTTTTTTATAGAAAATAAAATATGTGCAATATAACTAATAAAAAGTGAGATATTAATGTGTATGAACTAAAGCAAAAGCTAGATTAAGAATTTATGTAACTAATGCAAAAGTAAAGAAATTAAAGAAAGGGAGAAGGATTTGGACTTTCTTTGGAGAATTGAAGCTTGATCTTGATCCTTGATGAACTCCCTTGAGTGTAAAGATGAATATTGGATAAGAGAGAATTAGATTTTTCCAAATTGGGTATGAAAAGGATGCGAATGAAATATTGAAAGGAATTTCACACAAGGAAACTTCGGTGATTGCAAGGGAATGTTGTTGAGATCACTGATATTGATGGATCTGAGGTGTGCTTTGCGATTGAGGTCATGCCCTCTATTTATAGGGTAAGGGGGTTCCGATCGGCATAGACTTAGCCCTACCAGTCGGCAGGTAAGCCTAGGTATACTATTGAGAGTCGGGGAAATGGACCTGCCAATCTGCAGTCTCGTGCAGATTTTTCCTGAAAAATGGTCGTAAAATGAAATCCATTGATACAAATTTTGCATGGTGCAAACAATTATAAAGGTAATTTAGGGACCTTCAACAGTCTTTCGGAGCACTCCCGGGTCAGGAGTTGACTTTGGGTCAAATGTGGCTCAAAATCCCTCATCGGTCCTTTGAACGGAAGATCGTCGAACGGAAACGGATCGTTAGTCCGAGCGATAAGTCAGAATTGTACATGGGGAAGACTGTTGGAAAGGTTATGTGAGGTAATTTGATATTACAAAGAGCTTCGCTTGATTCAGAAAGGTTACTTTGGTCAATCGGGGCCCAAAAGCGTCCGGTGACCTCTCGGAGTAAAATGGATCATTCAC
The DNA here is from genome assembly GCA_949130495.1 of Sambucus nigra. Classification (NCBI taxonomy): domain Eukaryota; kingdom Viridiplantae; phylum Streptophyta; class Magnoliopsida; order Dipsacales; family Adoxaceae; genus Sambucus; species Sambucus nigra. The sequence continues at coordinate 198,331,095 of OX422221.1, read as the reverse complement.
CCGTAAGGCTGATTCACGCATGGGTGGACTGTTGGAAAGGGTATTCAGTTACCTTCAAATATTCACTTAGTCTCATTCGACATGAATAGTTTACTTTGGTCAAATGGAGCCCGAGAGTGCCCGGTGGCCTCTGGATTAATTTTCAAGGGAAAACGGATCGTTCATCTGAACGGTTTTGTCATTTTATGCATGGGGGTGAAACATTGAAAAGGATATGTAGAGACCTTTGAATATTCAAAGAGCCTTCACTCTGACGATGAAGTTGACTGGGGTCAAATCGGGGATCGAGAACTCCCGGTGGCCTCGAGATCGATTTTCGATGGTAAAATGGTATGTCCGTCCTAACCGTTATGCCAATTCACACATGGGGTGGACCATTGGAAAGGGGATTCAGATCCCTTTAGAGATTCAATAAGCTTTCACTCTGACGATAGAGTTGGCCAGAGTCGGAGTATGACCTAAGTTTTGTAGTGAAATGGGGAGGTTTTAGGGACCTAAGGAGTGACTTAGGGGGTTCTAGAATGTGGTGTCTATAGGGAAATTTTTGGGATTTAACCCTTCAAGTTTGGGGAGTATCTAATGTCGGTTTTGGCTCATTTGAGCACCCAAATCAGATTTTGCTTCTCTCTTTAGAGATCTTAGAGCTTCTCCTCCACCAACCGCAATACACCACCTTAGCACCACCATCCCTCGACCTAAAACCACAATAGTCTAACCTTCTTCCATCATATTTAAGATCATAAAACCCAAATAAACCACACGTTTAATCAAGAAGGGTTTTATTGGGCTATTTTCGGGGAATTTTGTAGAAGATGAAAAATAGCAAGGGAGCTAGATGGGGATTTTTCTTGGAAATGTCATGGAGCCTTGAGACCACCTTAGGAGGTGGGATGTTTACATAACCATCTTCTTCATCCTACCATTGTTGGAGCTTCTTTGAGGTGGGGAACTCTACTCTTTATCTCAAGAAATCGATTTTCCATAATATTAGCCTTGTAGTTAGCGTTTGTAAGATTAGAATGCATATATGATTTAGAAAAGTATTTCTTATGGTTTGTGTAAGATTGTTCATAAATGATTCTAAAAGTTTTGAGAAAAATGATATATTTCAAGAAATCTTGGTGTTTAAACATTTTATGAAATAAAATATTGAAATAATATTTATCGTGTTGAAAATATTTTATGAACAAGTGTCTAAAGATTTTCTTGTGAAAATTGAGATTTTTAGAAATTAGACTTTTATTCTAGTTTCGGATAAACAAAAATGTCTTTGGTCTTCAAAAGCATATTTGTGCAAATATTATGAAATTTATAGAATGAACCATGTGTTAAACCCATTTAATAGGATTTTTGGACTTAAAATCCATCTACCTATGTATATGAACTTATAGTATGTTGGCATTAGGCATATAGATAAGTTTAATGAAGGTTTTATTGGATTTTAACATAAAACAAAAAAAATAGAAATTTTATCCTTTGAAGCATGTTAATAAGTGTAGAAAATGTAGTAAGTGGGTATTTCAAGACTATATGTGAAGATAAAGGAAAAATGGTGTTTTCTTGTAAAGTAGTCTCCAAAATGCCAAAGGGTTTTCTTAATAAAGAAAGTAATGAAATAAAGAGATTTTTAACTTGAAAAGGGTGTTAACTCCAAAGTGTGAAATGGATGTTCATAAGTAAAAAAATTTGGGAAGTTGGTGTGTATAACTTAGTAATGTTTTGGGGAAAATAACACTTGTGAAAATGGAGAAAAATGCAAGTTTGGAAATGAATGGGTCAAATTATAATTTTACATGAAGTGTAACATTTTTATGGGTAAAAGGTGTTAGACATATGGTCCTAAATTAATGTGAATTTGGGGGTAAAATCAATGCAAGTGTACAATGGACAAGAAATGTAAATTTTCAAAGTGTGACACAAGGTGGAGTGAGATCCCCGAGTTTTAGTTTTGGCTGGTAGAAGTGAATAATGTGGAAATTTGATAAATGTTAAAACACGTTAATATAAACTTGGATGAGACCGAGAAAGAATTAAGAAGGTCCTGGAGCCCTTGGGTAAAAGACCCAAAACACTGGCCAGAGTATATGGTAGTGTAGCTGGCGGTGTGGAGCCCGTTAAAGTACAAGGTTATTTGGAGGATTCCAAGAAAAAAATAATGAAAAGTGGGACATGTCAAGAAATGGGTTGTGTGGTGCATATAAGAAAAGATGACCCAGCTTGAACGAAATTAATACATGTTCCGGTTGAAAGATAACAAGGACGAGTAATGTGAGAAACTGGTAATGTCCATGAAATAAAAGAAATGGAAAAGTGAAGAAACTAAATGGGTAATTAGGAAACCTAAATAGGTTTAACCCATGATTAACACAAGTATGTTTTTATGAAAGATTTTCAATGAAAAATAAGCATTTTTTAACACGGTGCCTGCGTGTGTTGAAAAGTGATTTTCAAGGAAAATACTATGGTAAATTTTGTGTGAGCAAAGGGATTCTATTATAAGATTAAGGTGAATTAATCGAGACAAGTAGCATTTTTTAAATAAATAGTTTCATGCATTAATGTATATGTATATATACGAAGCAGTTTCATGTGCACTTAGGTAAATGTGTTAGTCTCTTTCTGTCGTTCAATTCTATATTGCATTGTGTAATTTTCCCACTGGGCACTCTGCTTATTCCCTTTTCTTTATTACGGTAGGTTTTATGCGATTTCATATTTGAGAAATTTACACAAGTAAGTGTTCTTTTTATTTTACATTAGTAGCGATGTATGCATGGATTCCGGGGATGCTTAACACGAATCCCTCATGTAGCTTGGTTTAAATTAAAATTGTATGTTAAACAAGTGAAATGTTTATTAAATAAAACTGGACATGAAACATTAAATAGGTTACCTCATCACACTTCACACCTAATGTTCAGGTCGGATTGGGTTAAACTCTAGTCACCCATAAATTCAGTTTAGACCATTACATGACTAAGAAGATGAATCCCTAAATTTTTTTGATGAGTTTTACATCCACACTTATCCAAAATCCCATCCCTCCAAGAGGAAGGAGGTCGGGGGAGCGTTTGACCCCGTTAATTTAAGGAACTTCCTCTAAAAATTACATGCCTATCTTATGAAGAAGAGTAAGACTAGAATGAGTCTTATTACAGTTGCTCTACCCGCCAAAAAGGTGGATTCCACGGTACGGGGAAAGGCCCAACTGTGATGTCGATGGCTAAAAATCTTGATTAGGCCCCTAATTTACTAAAGGGGGCCTGGTTACAAAATGACCTGAAGGTTGTCGTCAAGCTGACAACTAACCCATTGGTCTCTCTTGCCGCCCAGGCATTGTCTTTGGCAAATCTTTATATATTATTTGTATGTTTATATAGAAATTTCTTATTATAACTCTTTTGATTAGCATTTGTCTTGTAGTTTCTGGTGGACTTTTTTGATATCTTATGTAGAAGGTTTGACAAGGACAGAGCCAATGCTGAATTTGTTAGAGCTTTGACTGAGTCCAATAATGCTCTGAAAGATGCCAAGAAAGCTTATGTTGTTGAGAAAATGCCAGAGAACTTGAGCTGGTCAGGTTCAAATCCATGAATGGTTTGTTGGTGAACTCTATTTAGGAGTATGCTAAGACGTTATTTGGGGCCTTAGATGCTAAGTATAATGCCTATGACTAAGGGTTGGAAGATAATTTTGTCCAGGATAAGAAACAGTTCAACTACATTTGTAAGTCATGTTTCAAGAAAGGATAGGATGAGTCCCTAGTCAAGACAGTAGCCCCTCTTAATTTTGCACTCTTCGGTGAGAACCACCCAGGTTCTCTTCCAAATCTAGACAAAGGAGAGGGTGAAGATTGAGGCATTAGCTAAAAAATGAGGGACTCGAGCAGGCAAAGGAGGCCATAAAACTGAACAAATCTTGGCCGACCAAGACCAGGTGAGGGAGAAAGAAGGCCAAGCTAGTTAAATTATCCTAGGACTTCTTATTCTTTGTATTTACTGCCTTTTGACTATTTGCATTATAGGGGTTTTCCCATCCTTTTATTTTAATGAAGAAACTCATCTTTTTTTTCCTTGATATATCTTGCATGATTATTTTTAATTACTGGCGCATGATTGTTTTGTCTTTGGTTTCTGAATGCCTTTCCTTTTTTATCTTTGTAGTCTAATATTAACATGGCATTGGTGCCAATAGTTCAGACAAGTGAAGATTTGGACCTTCTCCTTGGTTCGGATGCCTTCGGGATAAAACGTGAAGCATTTATGTATGTTTGGAAAGAAATTCAAAAATTGACAAGTGCTTATGGCGAGCAAACTCATTTAGTGGCCTCTTTTCAGGTTGAGTTCAAGGACGTCGGAGACATTTTTGGTCTGATCCAAGTTGAAAATAGTTCTCTAAGGGAGAAGTGCAGTAGATTCAAGAAAATATTTAACTAAGACCAAGTTATCAAGTGGATATTTCAACATAAAGTGATGAGAATGAGATATTACTTTCGTCAAGGATGTTGCGTAGTCTGGTTAGAAGGTTATGATGAAAGCTATATGGATGCTCTACCCCACTTGGATAAAGTAAGGAAGGTCATGTACAAGCATGGGTGACCGAATGCTTTAGTTGTTATGAGAGTTATTCATGATTCCTAATTCTCGTATTATCATGGGGTTGACCGCCTATTCGTTCGTCTCACCGATGATGATTTTTATCATGATCCAGACGATGGTGTCCGTGATAAAATTACTATCGATATAGAGCACCGAAGATGAAATATCTATTTGTACTTTTGGTTTCTCAATTTTTGTATTCTCCGATCTGGAAGCTTATAATTGACTGAATATTAATGAAATTAGTTAGTCAATTATATGTCTTACATTTTCCCATTTTTATGTTGAGAATTTTTTATTAGTTCGTTTACATTTTAGGATAAGTGTTATCATACCACCTTAGGCTTAGGACCAACTATGAAAAAAATGCACCTAGTCACAGGGCAATCCACTCATTCAGGATTTTAGATGACCAAAGTCAGGACACTTAGCGCTAGGGATCCCCCATAGGTATTTTTCTTGCATGGAAAATTATTGATGTTTTCATGGTTGTTAGTGATGAAAACACGTAACCTTAAGATATGATTAAGTGAAATCTTACTAAGGCATTTAAACTGGCGATCAGGGCTTGATCAGACAAATTTGAACAAATTTGTAATTATAGTTTAGCCATAATGATAATTTATGATTAACAAAATTTGACTGCCATTTGAAAAAATAAGAAATCTAATTGCATTAACTGAATTTTGAATCATCTAAGAAATTGTAATAACAGAAAATTAAAACTTGAACAAAATTAAAAAGTTTCAGAAATAAAATCTTCTTAGGTTGGTCGCATTCCAAGCCCTAGGTATCTCCCTGCCCCCATTTGTCATGATGATAGGCTCCTTGGATGTCATCTCTGGTGACTTTGAGTGGTCTTTCCCATTTGGGATCCAATTTTCCATCTGATGGTTTCCTCGCAGTGCTTATAACCTTTCTTAATACATAATCTCAAACTTTGAACTTTCTCCGATTGATTCCTTTGTTGTTGGCCAACTGATGTTGGTAAGAAGTCAGTTTTCTGATGGCTTGTTCTCTGCATTCATCAGCCAAAGGTTCTGCCTATATCCATTTTATTAAGAAATCTATGTTGACTCGTAGATACTTCTAATTTCCTAGCGCTGTAGATAGAGGATGCAAAATGTTTAGTCCCCATTGAGCCAAAGGTCCTAAACTAGTTGGTGACTTGAGGTCTCTCACTGGTTGGTGAAACATGGGCAAGTATTCTTGACCCTTTTCACACTTCCTGACATATGAGACTACATCGTTTCGCATGTAAGGCCACCAGTAACCTTCTTTGATTGCCATGAATGCCAAATACCTTCCCCCGACATGGCTTACACATATTCCGTCGTGAAAATCATATAAGACTTGGTCGATATCGCCTGGATGAACACATTGAAGGTATGGAACTATAAAAGGTCATCTATAGAGATGTCCCTTAGGTGATATAGGGAACTAAGTATCTTTTACCTTAGTCTGATGGGCTTGCTTCTTGTCAACACGAAAAATATCCTTTTACATGTTTGCTATGATTAGGTCCATCTAGTTGGGATTTGTTTGGACGGAGAGGGATTATTCAGAGATTTTTATCTTTAGGGTGCTTAGTTGGGCAAGGTATCCCATCTTAATTGTTCTTTTGAGATGGGAATCAATGATTGAACCCAAAGTGGCCAGAGCATCTGCATAACTGTTATTTCCTTAGGAAAATTATTGGATATCAACTCTCTTAAACTAGGTCATCAGGTCATGGGCGACCAGCAATTATGCTAACATACGTTCATCTCTAGCTTTAAGAGGGTCTTATAGATTAGATGGAGGCGTAACCTCTTTTGAGTACAGTAATGACAAATTAATAAGCAACACTATTGATTAACTACAGGGCACGCATCACGACTTAGTGAAGATAAACTCAGTTCGAACCCACAAATCTCTCATGTATAACTCAAAAGATAATAATGAACTCATAAGGAACTCATTTGAAGGGAGAAAGAAGTAAGCACCCCAGATACACCTTGGCAGGCAACCAAACTCTCCAACCACCCTCAAGGATCTTCGTTAAGTATTAAAAGATTCGTAATAAATGACAATGGTGGGTAAGTAAACTCTTTCTCTGATATATATTCTCTAGTAATAACTCTTGAACTTTCAAAAGGAACATCCTCTCCACAGAGGTGGTTGGGGTCCTTAAATAGCCCCCCACACTAACCCCAAGGCAACTCAGTCATTAATGCCTGTGAAAGACATCCCTCATACTTTATGTCACAAACATTAAATACGTGATGCACTAGTTATCTCCACATCATAAACATTAAATTCCAAGACATGCCTTTTGCCTAACCACTGTGTGTCAGGGGGCTGTCGTCACAGAGGTGGCTCACCAAATGTCTGACAGTCCCAAATACCACAGTAGTTTACTCAAGTGCATATTTGACATTGTCTTTTTGGTTAGTGACATCAAATATGGTAGATGTTATATTAATTAGAGGGATATTTGGTTCATAACTCAACGCCCGATGGAACTCAAAACTGCTCCGCTCGAGGTTCTACCGTCAGGATTCTTCGGTGTTTTACCAGGTGTATCTAAGATGGTCAAGACAAGTCCCAATGGTGCCTCACTTCTCAATCCTCCAAACCAAATCCCTCTAAATTTCTTATGACAAGGTCGTCGTTCGATAGAGCATGAAAGCTCTCCCAGGCCCTACCCAGCCTGGTCTCTCGTGAGTATCATTCGACCTCACATTATGTAAGGACACAAGTCTCCGATTGAGTCTTAATGTATTGTTGGTTCAATTTCGGATAAAAACATTTGATTCATAGGATAGATTACTTGACCATCAATCAAGCCTATGACATGTTAAAGTTGAAGACGTTGCGGCCTACTTATCAAGAGATCATCATTACCGATTTACATGTGCCTCGTTTCACGTCATCAACTTAGTTCTAATATTTCCTAAGGTATGAATGCATTATATATATATATATATATATATATATAGGAGCTTGGAACATTTTTTATTGGGTGTAATTTTATTTTAAAATAAATTTTATTTTTTGAAGGTTAATTTTAGAACCTTAAAATAAAGTTTTGGGGCTTAAATCGAATTTTATCCATTTTGTCACTTCGTTCGATATCGTCGTTCGAACGAGTTTTTCGTTCGAACGAGAATGTCATTCAAACGAGTTTGCCAATGACTTTTACCAATTGGCCTCTGGAACATCGTTAGATAGGTTGTTCGAATGAGACTTCGTTCGAACGAGATTTTCGGCGGGAAAATTCTTTGACATTTTTTGGCAGTTATCTCCATCTTTCCACTACTTTTTGACATAATTAATATGTGAGGGAACCAACCTTTTCAAACTAACTTTTTCATCATCTACAACCTATAAGAGAGAGTTTTGAGAGCTAAATTACTCCATGAAAAGGTTCAAGTTTTGAGTGTTTGTTTTTCAAGAAAATCCTTTTTTAAACACTTTTGTTTACACCCAACTGTTTAGTTTATTCCAAGTATTTCTACTTCCATATATTTTCTTAGAGAGTATTTGGCAACGGGTTTTACTCTACCGAATTGAAGAGAAGTTTGGGTTTACTTATACATCCCATAAAGAAGAAGTTCGTGGTTTTGCTGCGGCATACTCACACGGTGACAGGCATTATGTGAGGGTTGACGGTTGTCCAAAAGCTTCATTGGTGGATTCCAAGATTTCGATGGATTCCGGGATTGTCGACTAAGCGGAGGTTGGTACAAGAAAATGCATCAGGGGATTGAAGGGAGTCGAGTCGAGTTGAGTAAGTCATTTGTCTTGTACTTGTAAAAATACCATAATTAGTGGACATAAGGCTAGGGTCGTCCGAGGTTTTTTTCCCATTGTGGGTTTTTCCTCGTATATCGCGGCATAGTGGTTGTGAATTTATTTTATCTTGCAAATCACCTAGAACGCATGCATAGGATTAAAATATAAAATATGATTTAATTCGCAATCTTATTTAAATTGGTGCTATAATTTAATTTGGGTAAAATTTAAGTTAATTTAATTCAAGTCTAAATAATTCAATATGATAAAATTTGGTTTGGCCTAATTTGGTAATTTTGAAAATATTGTGTAGGCAAATTTTAGGACTTGTGTTAAATTAATTTTGGGCTAAAAGTAATTTTCTCATAATTAACTTCAAACGCTATTTTTGTTTGTGAGAAAATCCAAAATTTGGTTTGTGTGAATTTTGTGTATGTGTGTGTGTGTTCACCATAATTCACTCAATTAGGTTTAATTTTAATTTTGTTTTTAGAAATTAAAATTTGTGTTTAATTTAATTTTTCATCTTTTTAAGAAAAGAAAATCAAGTAAATTTGGAAAATTAAATTGATTGTTTTGAACCATTTTTATTACGCATTTAAAAGGAAATTATATTTGAAAATTTTAAAATTGGGGGTCTACGATTTCCAACAAGTGGTATCAGATCCAGAGCGCTAATTTATTCCGTTAAGGTCCTTTCAAATATTTTTTACTAAAAATGGAATTTTCCCCATTTTCAAAATTTTCTGTTTTTGATGGTTCCAACTACGCGTATGAAATCGGCACTTAGGCCTCTAGATGAGAAGGTTTGGTTGTCAGTTGTTAACGGGTGGTCCTCACCTACATATCTGGTAGAAAATGAGCGTGTTCCCAAACCCACGGATATATGGAGTGAGAATGAATTTAAACTTTCTAATTTTAATTCCCGAGGTCTAAATGCCTTGTTTAGTGCAGTCACACCGGAATGAATTCCGACGCATTATGACATGTGAAATCGCTAAAGAAGCTTGGGATATTTTACAACTCACTCACGAGGGAAATAGTGTCGTAAAAGCTTTTAAACTCCAAAACCTCACCATTCAATTTGAAACCATCCAAATGAATGAAAAAGAAATATTTGATTAATTTTATGCTAGACTTTCCTATATAGTTAATTCATCTTTTAATTTGGGAGAGAAAATACCCGACGACCGAGTAGTAAAGAAAACTTTAAGGTCCCTACCCGATAGATTTATTCCTAAGGTGACCGTGTTAAATTCTTTACCCACTTTAGCCTCTACGAAATTAGACGAGCTCGTAGGTGATTTACAAACCTATGAACTAGACATATTTCCCTCCAAAACTGAAAAAAAAATAGATAAGGGAGTTGCCTTGAAATCCCGAAAGGAGGAAAAATAAGTAGTAGAGAGTGAAAGTGATAGTGACTCAAAAGATATGGCTATGTTTGCTAGGAAGTTTCTTAAATTTCTTAAATTTAACAAAGATAAATTTAAAAATGATTTTAAGAAATTTGAAAATTCTAAGCATGACAAAGCCGAAAAGATCCCTAAAACTTTTAGTGAAAATTTAAATAGGGACAAGTCAAATAAGTGTTATGGTTATGAAGGGTATGGCCATAGGTATTTTGAGTGCCCCACTAAACTAAAGAGAGAAGGTAAGCAACCAATTTCCTACAATGCAACCCTTAGTGATAGTGATAAAGAAGAGAGATCTAATTCCCCCATTGAGAGCAACTTTTTCGCGTTCATGGCTAGTCATGTGAGCACCGATAATGAATCTTTCCATGAAGATATACAAATACCTGATACTTTCGAGGCCTCCATTTGTGAAGCTAAAAAAGATTATGATAGTGAGTGTGGAGAAGAGAGAGTGAGTGAAAGTGATGAGGAGGTTGACGAGAGTGAACTTCAATTTGCATTACAAGAATTATATGAAGGATCTATTAAATTAAAAAGAGAAAATTTGAACTTAGAAGCTAGCTTGAAAGAGCGTATCGAGGTCATTAATAAGAGTGCTTTAGTGGAAGACCTTAGGACACGTGAGAGAGCTCTTCGTGAGAATCTTGAATATGTAGAAGGCGAGAGAGATAGCCTTAAAGGTTTAATGGAATCCTTGAAAAAGGAGCTTCTCGCGTTCGAAGAACGCAATGTTTTATTAGAGTCTCACATTGTAGATTTAAAAAATAAACTAAAGGACTCTAGTAAAGTCAAATTTGATTTGGAGTGTCATTCGGAGAAATTAGATAAAATATTAGGAACGGACCAAATTAAAAATGACACGTGTGGTTTAGGCTTCGGTACTTGTAATGAGTCAACTCATAAAACCAAAACCAATGTTTTAGGAGAATCACCTAGGAAAGCCTTTAGAGATCAATCCTTAGGTACCAATTTTCGACGTGTTTTTACTTGTTCACACTGTGGTCGAAAAGGTCATATTAAGAAATTTTGTTTTGATCTTATAAGATTTTCTAGAAAATCCCTACGTAAGGCAACCGAGGTAGTAAATATTCATAAATCATGTGATCATTATTCGTCATTAGTTTGTCTTAGGAGATCCGACTTGGTAGCTTTACAACATAGGATTATTTATTCACATTTACTTTCACACGATACCTCCCTTGCTAAATCAAAGGTTGAATGCGTTAGTTGTTTGCATACTCTAGCTTTGTTTGTTTCATATTATATATCATTGCTAGGTGTATGCATGTTTAGTAATTTTCTAGTCATTGCGTTATCTCATATCTCATGCTAGAATTAGGATTTTTGTTTATCTTTTGTATTATATTTTGTTTAGTTTGCATTAAACGAAAAATACAAAAAGATTTTTGTTTATCATTTGTCTTTTATTTAGACTTAATGAAAAACGCAAATAATTTTTGTTTGTCTTTTGAGTAAATATTTTTGTTTGTTTGGTTAAAAATTTCAAAAACTCAAAAAGATTTTTGTTGTGTGTATTTTAGTTTGACACACTTTATGTGGCATATACTTGTGTTTGAATCCCTTCTTTTTCGCTTCCATGTGTCTAGAACTTTTGGTTAGGATTGTCAATCCTTAAAATGTTCTTTACCATGCTTATATGGAGTAGTTGGATTTTGTGTTGCTATAATGGATTCTATTTTTATATGCCTCAATTAACACATGCACGAGCTCTCTTGAAATTTTAACTTCACGTGTATATTTGAGCTTTGTGAGGTGTTCTCCTACCAATCTAGTCATCTACGTATTATGTGACCTAGGAGGACTAGTGCATGTTAAATCCGTTACACGTGAGATTTGTGTGAGACATAAAAATGTTATATACAAATGTGCACGAGGAAGGGCTCCGAAAGGAAATATCATCCTTTGCGAGTAAGCCACCGTTTGCTTGGACCTAAAAGAAATATGTTGTCCAAAGACCTAAAAGAATAATGGCATTAAAATAAAATAATTTGTCGAGGCTTATTTTGTTTAAACTGATATATTCATTCAAAAGAATTATATGCATATTTTGAACTTGTCACAAAACATAATAAAACACCCTCACAAAATATACCACTAAACAAAACTAATAAGCCCTCTCTCCAAGAACCCTCCAAGAAATTAAGGAGAATTCTTTTTCTCCTTCTTGCGTAACAATGGCAATACCTGCTAATGACTCAACGATTCCTCCTAAACCACCTGACTCTGTATGGACCAAATCCTTCGCAAGTATCCTCATGAATCAATAACCAAAAGATCTGGCATTGAAGAGCCCAACTATGTTTAAGGGAGAACCTGCTGTTATATTCACTAAAGAAGACATTGAAGCCCTAGCTGAACCATTTAAACACTCAATTGTGGGGAAATTCTCTCATGGAATACCCCCAATTGATTATATTCGGAAAATATTTCAAACTTTTTCCCTGAAATCTGCATACTCTATTGGGCTTCTTGACTCAAAACACATCCTTATAAGATTAAATAGTGAGGAAGATTATGTTAGACTTTGGCTTAGAGACATCTGGTACATTGGGAAGTAACCTATGCATACTTTTAAGTGGACAACTGAATTCAAACCAGATGAAGAAAGCCCTATAGTTCCAGTGTGGATTAATCTCCCTAACCTTCCATTACATTTCTATGCGAAATCAGCCTTATACTCTATTGCCAAACTTGTGGGAAAACCTCTTAAATTAGATTCATCTACAGCCTCTATATCCAGACCAAGTTTGGCTAGAATTTTTGTGGAAATAAACATTTTAAGAGAAAGAATTAACAGAATTTGGATAGGTAGTGGAAATTCTGGTTTCTGGCAAAATATTGTATATGAAAACTTTCCTTCTTTTTGTGATTTCTGTAAGAAACAAGGGCATTCTGAAAACAAATGTATGATCAAATTCCCTCAATTAAAGCCAAAGAAAGAAGTGTCCAAAATCAAGCCAAGAAAGAGGGAATTCAAGAAGTGCCCAAAGAAACTGTAATAAAGATACCTGCTGAAAATGTTCATCATAAGATTACTGCAGCAAATCAAATAGAGGTCTATCTGCCAGGTACTGCAGATAAGGTGGTTCCTAATTTTACTGATTCGAGAAAGGAAGATATTCAACCTGCAAGGCTAACTAATAGGTTTGATATCCTTCAAGATGACAACATCGCTTTACAAAGGGAGGAAAGCTTTTGGTTCCAAAAAAGTAACAAAAAATGGCTTAAACAAGGGGATCTGAATATCAAACTTTTCCATGCTTCTGTTAAGATCAGTCATAGAAGATTGAATATAACCACGATCAAAGACTCCCAAAATAAATGGATTGATAAACAAGAGGACATTGATAGTTTGTTTGTATCCCACTTTCAAAACATCTGGAAATCTTATCTTATCAATATTAATAATAATTTCTTAAATGTTATTGATAAAGCTATTACTGAAGAGAAAAATAAAAACCTTACTGAATTCCCATCTGAAGAAGAGAATTTTAATGCCATAAAAAATATGAATATTTCCAGTGCTCCTGGCCCTGATGGTTATGGGAGATAATTCTATTATAAGTTTTGGGACATCATAAAGCATGATTTAATAAAGGCCATTCACTCCTTCTTTGCTGGAGTTGATATTCCCAAAAGTTGGTCAGCTACCAATATTGCTCTTATTCCCAAAGTAGATACTCCTATAAATTGCTCACAATTCATACCTATAAGTTTATGTAACTTCTTTAATAAAATTATATCTAAGATTCTTAATGACAGATTAGCCGATGTTCTCCCCAATATTATATCCCCTAACCAATCTGGTTTTGTCAAAGGGAGAAGTATAAACGATAACATTTTGATTGCTTATGAATTATCTCAAACTATAGGAAAAAAAGTTCGTGGTCATAATGTTATTATTAAATTAGACATGGAAAAGGCTTATGATAAAGTGTATTGGCCTTTCCTATGTCAAGTTTTGAGGAAATTTGGGTTTAATGAAATGTTCATAGACATGATTTGGAGATTAATTTCAAATAATTGGTTCTCTATTTCCATAAATGGGCAAAGTAAAGGATTTTTTCAATCTTTTAGAGGGCTTAGGCAAGGTGACCCCTTGTCTCCTAGCTTGTTTATTATAGCTGCTGAATGTTTAAGTAGAAATATAGATAATTTGTTCAAGAATGGTAAAGCTACTCCGTTTTCCCATCCAAGGAATTGTAATTTGATTTCTCACTAGGCTTATGCTGATGATATTATAATCTTTGCTAATGGGAATAAGAAAAGTTTACTTGCTATTACTAAATTGCTTAAAACCTATGAAAAAACCTTCGGTCAGTCTATAAACATATCTAAAATCTCTATTTTTATTGATCAAAATCTCTCCCCGTCTATTAGAACTAAGATGGGAACCAATTCTGGTTTATCTATAAAAACTTTGCCTATGAAGTATTTAGGTTGCAACATTAATAAAGGGAGAATTAAGTTGTCTCAATTTTCTGATCTTATGAACTCTATTAGAGAGAAGCTTAATTCTTGGTCGTCTAAGTTAATATCTCAAGCTGGTAGGGCCACTCTGATTAGAAGTGTTCTTTTATCCATCCCTATTCACATCATTTCTGTTATTAGGCCCCCTAAAACTATTATTAAAAGATTGCATAATATATTTTCTAAATTTTATTGGGGTGGTGTTAATAAAGATAAACCTTACCAATGGTCTAAGTGGTATGATATGTGTTTTCCGTTTGAAGAAGGAGGATTAAATTTTAGAAGAATGGAAGATATCATTAATGCTTCTAGCATGAAATTGTATTGGAAATTTTTATTTGATAAAGGTATTTGGGCTTCTTTTATGAGATCTAAATATCATAGTAGAATGTTTTTGAAGTCTGGATCCTCTACTATTAGAAGAATTAAATCTGTATCTAGCATAGCTGATGATCATATTGACGTTGACAATCAAATATGGATATCATCATACTCTGGTGATTTCTCTTTGAAAGAAGCATTTCAAATATGTATAAAAAATAATCCAATTTCTCTCACTTGGAAAATAAATTGGTCTATAGAATGTCCCATAAAAATTTCTAATTTCATGTGGAAATTACTGAATAATTATGTGCCTTTTGAGACCGAAATCCAAAAAATTGGTATAAGACTTGCTCCGGTTTGCAGGGAATGTTTAGCTAATGAAGATAGCGACAAACATGTTTTGCTAGATTGTAATTTAGCTAAAAAAGTATGGCAATATTTTTGTCATCTTTTCAAAGTAACTTCTAAAAATACTTCTTGCAGGGCTATGATTTTATCTTGGTGGATGATTAAAAATAACAAAGATTTGATTTAAATTCTTTTTTCCATAACTCCTAAAATTATTTTTTGGGAATTATGGAAGGCTAGAAATAGATTGGTTTTTGAAAATTCTAAGTCTTCTGTTAATTTTATAATAAATCAAATTATTTTTTTAGCTTCTTCCGTTCTAAAAAATCTAAAAATCTATGATACTCCTAACTCTGAAGATTTTCAAATCATAAACCTATTTTAAGTTCACATTAGTCCTAAAGTTGTTCAGATAATAAAATGCATTTGGTCTAATCCCCCAAATGGTGTTTTTAAATTAAATATTGATGGAGCTTCTAAAGGAAATCCTGGAAATAGTGGTATTGGAGGGGTGATTAGAGATTCCAACGGGAACTTCATTGTTGGGTTTGAAAAATCTATAGGAGTACAATCCTCATTTTTTGCTGAAAGTTTGGCCTTCGTTGAAGGAATGAAATTGGTTTCTCAATTAAATATTCAAGGAATCTGATTGCAAGCTCTTAATAGATGTGATATTGAAAAAGGCTAAACCTCCTTGGCAAGCTAGAAAGATTCTTCAAGACTTCCAATGCTCTGATGAAGTGATTTTCAATTATATATGGAGACAATCAAACTCAGTCGCTGATCATTTAGCCTCGCGGGCTTCTCTTTTCAACACGAACTCTATATATTGGGATCAAAGCTCTCTCCCTAGGTTGGTTAAAGGTTTACTTAAGCTGGATAGTCTGCATACTCCGCAAATAAGGCATAGAATTTTTAAGATGTAAATGGGGATAAGATAAATCCCCATATTTTCTTTCAAGTTTTCTCTATGTAATGGGGTTATTATAAAATCCCATATTTATTGCTTTCTTTCTAATGTATTGGGCCCAACCTCTAGATTTTCAAGTTTGCTTGGGTTTGTAAGCTTCGGAAAGGCTTTTTCTCCTTATTATATTTATAAAACGTGTGGGGGTCCCGTCCCTCTTTGCTAAAAAAAAAATCAACGGTTTTCACAATGTCCGTTTATCCTAGTTGCACTTTCATTATCATGACTCTATTGGTTTGTAGAATCATCAAAATTCTAGGCTTGTATGCATTGTGTATGTTTGTTTATTGAGTTCAATTTATATTTTCACATGAGGTTATATTCAAATGTGATAAAGTTTGCAATCAAATGAGAACTCCGTGAACATTTTTTTAAGTGATTGGGTCTAAATTTAATTGTTACTAGTTCACACCCCTACACTTTCGTTTCCATATGACACATTTTTTCCATACGAGTGTGAAAATCTTATTGTATTTTGTGTCATGTTTGGTGTCTATACCTATATATATGTGCGTGTGCGTTAGTGTTATTCATTATGTCTACATATATATGCTAGTTTTTTTTTCTTTGCTTACTAGTCCATTTATGCTTCTAATTCATAATTGGTATCTATCTTGTTGCATATTTTTGTTGATATCACATAATTAGTATCTTATGTCTCACATTGGTATCATTTTTATGCATCCTCGTTGGTATCCTTTATTATTTGTATGGATTAGTTATGATTTTATTGCCCATATGCTTTCATGCTCTTATTACTTTAAGTTTCATCGTGTTTAAATTAGCTCTTCTATCCTTTGTCTATTCCTGAAAAAAAAAGGGGGAGAATGATAGGGGGAGAAATGGTATTTAATCCTATTGTAATCGTATCTTAGTTTGGGAGATTTAACTTAGGGGAGACGTCTTTCTAAGTATATCATTTATTTGATAAAGGGGAGAATTAATTTAGGGGGAGTAATTATTTTAATTGCATTTAATATTTTGATATTCCCTATGCGTTTAATGTTTGCTTAAGTGCGCAGGAATTCTATATAGCGACAACCTTCCATCGGCAAAGCTATTCATCCTTGGGTTTTGAGCCAAACTACGTAATTTTTTATTTTGGGTGGGATGTTTTTGAGTCTAGTAGAGCTTGACGACCCTTTAGGATTTTTGTTTTAGTTTTTGTCCCGGAATACCCAAACGGGGAGATTTGTAAGGACACAAGTCTCCGATTGAGTCTTAATGTAGTTTTGGCTCAATTCCGGACAAAAATATTTGAGTCATAGGATAGAGTACTTGACCATCCATCACACCCTATTAAAGTTGAAGACGTTGCGGCCTACTTATCAAGAGATTATCATTGCCCATTTACATGTGCCTCCTTTCACGTCATCAACTTAGTTTCAATCTCTCCTAAGATATGAATGCATTACATATATATATCGGATCTTGGAACATTTTTTTATTGGGTGTAATTTTATTTTAAAATAAATTTTATTTTCAGAAGGTTAATTTTAGAACTTTAAAATAAAGTTTTGGGGCTTAAATCGAATTTTGTCCATTCTGTCACTTCGTTTGATATTGTCGTTCGAACGAGTTTGCCAACAACTTTTCCCAATTGGCCTCTGGAACATCGTTATATTGATCGTTCGAACAAAAATCTCGTTTGAATGAGAGTTTCGATGGGAAAATTCTTTGACTGTTTTTGGCAGTTTTCTCCATCTTCCCACAACTTTTTGACAGAATTAATATGTGCGGGAACTAACCTTTTCAAACCAACTTTATCATCTTCTACAACCTCTAAGAGAGAGTTTTGAGAGCTAAATTACTCCATGGAAAGGTTCAAGTTTTGAGTGTTTATTTTTTCAAGAAAATCCTTCTTAAATAGTTTTGTTTACACCCAACTGTTTAGTTTATTCCAAGTATTTCTACTTCTATATATTTGCTTGGAGAGTGTTTGGCACCGGGTTTCACTCTACAGAATTGAAGAGAAGTTTAGGTTTACTTCTACATCCCATAAAGAAGAAGTTCATTGTTTTGCTGCGGCATACTCACACAGTGAAAGGCAGTGTGTGAGGGTGGACAGTTGTCCAAAAGCTTCATTGGTGGATTCCAAGGTTCCGGTGGATTTCGGGATTGTCGACTAAGTGGAGGTTGGTATAAGAAGACGCATCCGGGGCTTGAAGGGAGTCGAGTCGATTTGAGTAAGTCACTTTTCTTGTTCTTGTAAAAATACCATACTTAGTGGACTTAAGGCTAGGATCGTCCGAGATTTTTTTCCGTTGTGGGTTTTTTCTCGTACATTGTGGCGTAGTGGTTGTGAATTATTTTTATCTTGCAAATCACCTATAATCCATATTTAGGATTATAAGAAAAAATATGGTTTAATTTACAATCTTGTTTAAATTGGTACTATAATTTAATTTTGGTAAAATTTAAGTTAATTTAATTCAGGTCTAAATAATTTAATATGATAAAATTTGATTTGGCCTAATTTGGTAATTTTAAAAATATTGTGTAGGCAAATTTTAGGACTTGTGTTAAATTAATTTTGCGCTAAAATTAATTTTCTCATAATTAACTTCAAGCGCTATTTTTGTTTGTGAGAAAATCCAAAATTTGGTTTGTGTGAATTTTGTGTATGTGTGTGTGTGTTCACCATAATTCACTCAATTAGGTTTAATTTTAATTTTATTTTTAGAAATTAAAATTTGTGTTTAATTTAATTCTTCATCTTTTTAAGAAAAGAAAATCAAGTAAATTTGGAAAATTAAATTGATTGTGTTGAACCATCTTTATTTCCCATTTAAAAGGAAATTTTATTTGAAAATTTTAAAATTGGGGGTCTACGATTTCCAACACACTCCAAACATTATGCTCGTTACATCATTACAATCTTTATAACTCATAGTCAATATAAACCAAAGATACAATGTGACTAAGTAACACAACAAGCTAAAGTATGAAGTGCTACACTAAGCTACCACACCAAGCTGCCTCGCTACCTTAATCCCAAACACTGTTGCTAATGGGGGGATAATCTCTAATCTCAAGATTACCTTCAAGCCCCCTCTACACTAGCATTATAATCTCATGATACTTTATTAGATACCATCCTATAGTCACAAAAGACATCAAGGAGAAGAATTATGTATCATATGAGCTCAAATCTCACAAAAGCTAGTCTATATAAGCATAAATACACTGCCTTGGAGAAGACTTGTGCATCCATCGTATGTATCACTCACAAGCTACAACACTACATAATGTCCTTCAGTATATGACTCATTTCAAGAATGGATCCCCTGAAATACCTCTTCGAGAAACATGTTCTCTATAGCCTAATGGTCAAATGGCTACTAATGTTATCTGAGTTTAAAATCGCGTATTTCATGAAAAAAGTCAATAAAGGGTGATCCATCTCCGACTTTGTAGGACATCCCCTATTAGATAAGGAAGACCAAGAAGAGGTAGAATTCCTCGATGAGAATCCATTCCCCCCAAACTATTTAGAAACTTAGGAACTCTACTTTAACGGGGCATCCAATAAAAGGGGATTCAGCATAGGAATGCTACTTATATCCTTGAAATCAAGATGAATCCCCATCACTATCAAGATAACATATGAGCGCACCGACAACATGTTTGAGTACGAGGCTTGCATCATTGGTCTTAAAATTTCCTTGGTAAATGGGAATCACTGACCTGGAGGCCTATGGAGATTTCATCCTAGTCATCAATCAAATACTAGGCAAAGGAAATTTTTGGAATGACAAACTTCAACCATACCATGCCTAATTAGATGAGGTAGCTTTGCTATTTGAGCATCTCAAATTTGACTTCCTCTTGATAGCTAAAAAACTTCACAGATACACTTTCCACCTTGGCCTCCATGATCGATATGCCGGAGGGAACCATGGAGATTATGTTCACCATATCTAGCCAAAACACCCCTTCATATTGCTTTAAGGTTGATACCATTGAAAAACAATCGTAGGACCCACATACTAGTACTATGACATATGGAACTTACTCAATAGAAATCACTACACATCAGATTCCTCATCTAATGACTGACTTACCTTATGGCAATTGGCAACCCAATTCATCATCTGTTGGGACCAACTCTACAAAAGAGGGTTCGATAGTATACACTTATGATGTGTCACAGCGGATGAAACCCTCAAAATTATAAACAAAATCCATAGCGAGGAATGTGGCCCGCACATGAGTGGGCACACCTGTAATACCCCATATTTTTATGCTTTATAAATTTGGGGATTTATTAAATTTAATGTGAGTTATTAATTTAATATAAATCCAGAAATTAATTATTTTTTTATTATTAATGTGATGTGAGTTAGTAATTATGGGAAAATTTATTGAATATTACTAATGAGCAAAGTAATATATAATATTGGTTCTATTAAATGTCGCGAGTGAATAGAATGACAATTTTGGAAATTTAAGTCGGGACGCGCCTGTGTCGCGTCGGAAATAAATGTTGATTAATAAAAGTGAAATATTTTTACGTTATCCATATGGTCACTTTGAGTGCGCCAACGTGTCCGGAAGGGTCGAGATAGTCAGAAAAGTGTACCCGGGGATTTAGTTTGGGTCTCGAGGCGTTTTTAGGCTCAATTAGTACCCCGGGAGGGCATTTTGGTCATTTTGCATTTTTGGGTAATTAAACCCACAAAAATTATTAAACTATATCAGCCATTTAGGGTTAGCAGACTCAAAACTTTAGAACGGCCATAGGAGAGGGAAGGAGGAAGCTTTCCAAGCAATCCAAGGCCAAAAAGTCACCCGATTGCACCGCCACCACCACCAACGCGTAGATCGCGCGACGGGGAACGCAACCACACCAAAATCGTCCGCAAAACAGAATTCTGAAAATCCCAGACAAGTGTTTATCTTGCTTATTTTCGTTAATGCATCACTCATGTTAGTCTAGGGATGATTAGGATGAGTTTTATCGAAGATAACCCAAATTTGAGATAGGAAATCGCATGTAGTAATGATTTGAATGTAAATCTGGAAACCCCTTCACATGTAGAGGATTAAACCACGAAATTATGATGTTTTAGAAGAAGAAAATTCTGGAAAAGACTGATTAGAACCATGTTAAAGAGATTTCTAGGGTTCTTGAGATTTACATGAATTTTGGCCTGTTAATCCATGGTTATTAATGGAAATTTCCATGCTTTACGTAAAAGATGTATGAAATGGGTTTATACTATTAGTAGTACAAATTTCTGGGCGATTAGGAACGAAAATTTTGGATTTGGATGAGGTTATGTGATAGAACCCGTAACTGGTTAACTGCAGAATTCGACATACCTGTGTGATCGATCAATCGAGCCAAGAGCTTCGATCGATTGAATGTTCGGTCGATCGAGCCCCAGACCTCGATCAATCGACCCCTCCTGGCAGACTCATAATTCCCCTTTTTAAACTAGTTGAATTCAATTTAATGAGAAATAACTCTTGCGCACCCTTATTAAAATGTTTTGGGAGATAAAGAACACCAGTAGGATATATAAATAATTTTGGGGTCTTTAATGTAAGACGAGAGTTGTATTTTTGGGATACTTACATATAAGGGACGATGAAATTGTGTATTAAAGGGAGAGACGCGTAAGATAGTTACGTTGGAACATAAATGAATACCTACTGAATTTTTCCACTTGAGAGGATAGAGTCCATGAGTATTACGTAATAAGTTAGAAAAATCCCTCGAATTAAAGTTAGAAACGAACCGTCATACGTGATAACTAATAATGGGAAAATCAGAATAAATGTTGCGATTATGGGTTATGAGATGAACCTAAATTAATATGATAAAAGTAGTATATTTATATGACTGTGTGTATGCATATATTATATACATGTGAAAATCATGCCCGCGCTACTTGCTATCCCTGAGGTTACCGCGCTGGGACAGTCTTATCTCGAATGGGCCTTCATGGGGGATATTGATTTGTACCCTAGAAGATAGGAATCCTAGGTACGGGCTATCGGATCGATAGTTGGACGGTCCTAAGAGACGTGAGGGTATGTACTGACCTCTTGGACTTGGAAACTATGCTTCGCCTCAATATTGTTGTGTATGTGTTAACACAGTTCGAGAGTGATTCCGAACTTGTATTTCCCATAGTACGAGAGATACGAGTATTGGATAGCAGAGTATGGACGCACCATAATTTTTATGTGGGGTGCTGTTGAAATATATATATTATACGAGTATTTAATATATATATGAAATTCTGAAATTTGGGAAATTACCTACTGTGTTATGGTAAGTAAGACATGTATAATGACTCAAATTGGAAATACTTGTTTTGGAAAAGTATAATGGAACACTGGGAAACTTTATTAGTAAATAAGGTTTAAATGAGAACTTTGTGATCAAATGAAGTTATTTTATTAAACAATTATATTCTTTGGTTTTGAATCTTACGAGTAACCTAAGATAAGTTAAACCATTGGGGAGGTTAGTGCGATAGGCGTGCACATTAGAAGAGAGGTGAGAAATTATCAAGAGAGTGACGCACTAATATGTTGTTGCATTGGCCTGTAAACATTTTAAATACTTGCTAAACAAATTTTAAATCATCTACACTATCGGGCTCTGACCCGTTTCTATTTCTCTCTCTCTCGTGTATATATATGTATATATTACAGGTGCCCAGCCACAGGGGCATCTTGCATAGGATCCTTTGGAAGTAACGTGCTACAGCTTAGGTGGGAGTTGCAGGCCTCTTGCTTAGACGACTTCATTTATTTGACTCCACTCCTAGCATATTCATTTAGTGGGGCATGTGTCTCCCTTTCCATTATTCAGTTGTTTATTTGGACATTGTGATTTAGATATTTCTAGTATTGTCACTTTGGAATTTATTGCTCTGGATGTTTTACTTTAAGTTTTAATGTTAGGATTTAGCTGTTGAATGTTTAAATTATTTGGATTATATGTTCCAGGATTATTGTGGTGTGATTCTTTAATATTGAATTGTTGTAAAGATTTAAATCTTGGTTTATAAAATAAAATTTGAAAAGTAATGTCTAAAAATAGTTTTGACACTTAGCTGAATTAATTAGGGTGTTTAAATTGGAAAAGTTATTTTTACGACAGTGATGCTAAGAATGAACCAACTGTTCACCTTGATTTTAATTTAATAAAGGAGTGATCGCCCGGTATTTAATTAGGCGGGGTGTCACAACACCCTTTCCATAAAAATACTTAGGAAGTCATACTACTGGACCACCATGTAAAAGGACTGCATTGAGAACGTCAAGAGGTGCCTCAAATGTCAGTTATATGCCCCGTCAACATCTACCTCCTCGAGAGCTATATTGCATGACCTCATCCTGGTCGTTCTCCACCTGGAATAGGGAAGGTCACTCCTAACGCATTCATGGGGCATGAGGTCATCTTAGTCTACATCAACTACTTCACCAAATGGGTCGAGGCTGAATCCTACGTAGCTCTAAATGCTAAGAGTGTGTCCAAATTCATAAGAAGAAACATCATCTTTCGCTTCATCATAGCTCGCAAGTTAGTATCAGGTAGTGGATATCACTTCGAACAGGAGGTATCCAACCTATTACATGAGTACCAGATCACTAGGCATAAATTATCCCCTTATAGACCCCAAAACAATGGAGCAGTCAAAGCTACTAATAAAAATGTCAAAAAAATCATCAGTAAGATGACCAAAATCTATAGCGATTTTTCAAAAAAACTGCCATACGCCCTCTACGGCTAATGTACTACAGAATGAAATTCCATCGGGCGACCCTCTACTCACTAGTTTATGGCATAGAGGCGTCCCTACCCATCAAACTCAAGGTTCCCTCGCTAAAGGTCATTCTTGAAAGTCAAGTAAATGAAATTGACTCGGTCCAAGCCCGCTACAATGAACGAGCCCTCTTTTACGAGAGGAAGTTAAAAGCTACTTATCACAACCAGGTCTACCAACAACGTATCGCCCGGGAATTTAATAAATGAGTTAAGAAGCAAAACATCCCAAAAGGAGACCTAGTCGTGAAATAGAATCTCAAATCTACCCAGGCTCCCGGATGTAAATATACACCCAACTAGGGAGGACCCTATCTAGTCACTAAAAAAAACTCTGGTAGGGAAGCTACTTTAGTTGATCTCGATGGAGTCACATTTTTCATACCCTTCAATCTTGACCGATTGTATAAATTATTTTCTTAAACCTGCATATCATAAAACGGGAAAGGACAGAACAATCGGTCGTCACGGAAGGGAAGATATGCAAGCCCATACACATTCCCAGTCCTACATCAAAAAGTCCACTTGAGCCTCAAAAGTTTCGCTTAAAGTTAGCCCCCAACATTTTTATTAGTTTTCTAGAGAGAAATATGTAGACTGGATTCTCCACTATATTATTATTATTATTGCAGACGTACAAAATTATGGGCGCACCTTACCTTTGAATCGAAGATACATAGGCAACCTCAGATATCACTTCGGTCATTATCTAAATAAACATTAAAAAAACATGTTAAGGAAAAACCTTGTGTATGATCAGTATGACCTTACTCCCAATGAGTCAGCATGATGTAAAATGCTAACAGTCAAATAATAAAACAATAATCTCAGGCATTTTAATAATCCACAAAGTCGTTCTTATCTAAGCAATAGACAAAGGGTCATACTGTGAAAAAATATAAAGATACTAAATAAGGGAATTCACTACCCCTATGCACTTCTTCACAGAAAAAGAAATACCAAAAACCTCTCTCAAACACCTCACATCCCCACACAGAACATCATAATACACAAACTCATTGAGTACTCCCCACAAAAGGGAAGCACACCCTATGTTCAGTTAGAAGAACTACCCTCCAACTTCAAGGCCGCATCAAAAGTCTCTCTCCCTATCACAGAAAGAAGAAAAAGGGGTTTTACCCTCCCCCTCTGACACTCATTCAAACAAAGTGACTCGCCATCAAAAAGATAAAATCGTCTATTTTCTAAAAGGAAAAACCCCAAAAAGACGGGGCACCCTTTTTTCACATCCTTACAAGTAATAATATAACGATTATTATTATAATTTATTATTATTTAATACCATATTGAAAAAGGGTTTTGGCCCAATTCTTTCCATACTTTTTCCATTCATGCACAAAATAAAGGCCAAACAAAATACTAAAATAAACCCTCGAAAGGAGGAATACAATTATTTTATACATTGATGTATGAAATAAGAATTCCATTACAAAGAAAAAATTCATCGGGGATTCCTTGTGTTCCTTATAAACGAACAAACTACCTATATACACAACATCCAAAAAATCAAAAAACTACAAAATAAAAAGTCATTTTAGGAGGTTACATCAAATCCCGACTAAAATGCCAACCCGAAAACATCATCACCACCACCATACTATCTAGCATAATGCCTCTTCCCAAAATGACCACCAGCGCGACCCTCGGCCATAGCTTCTGAACTCGATAGTCTAGCCCTCATGCCTAATGCAGATACCCCGCCCGGATAGGACAAACCGACCAAAACTAAGATTAATCCCCTTGACAACCGAAGATAGTCCATATCACCATCTTTAACAACCTTCGTAGTCAATTGATGTAAAGCCAAATGGCCCGACGACCATCGCGTCAGCATCTCCCGCGGTTGGGAGGCGTCAACTAGTACCTAATAAAAGTTTAAAAAAATTATTAAACTCAATCAAAAATTAAAAAGAAGACGTACGAAAAAAGGGATTGTTGAAAAACGTCATTCGCAAAAATAGCACAGTCCAAAAATGATGCCAACACTCCGAAAGTGGAGCCACGTTGATGAATATGAACCACTTGGTCTTCCTATTAAGAACCACTTTGAAAGCATATGGTAGCACCGGGAGCGGATAATGACCAGCCCAAGACGCTAACAAAGAGGGAGTGATGAAACCCACAGAGAGTGAGGTGGCATTTGACGCCATTATCGGTACAATCGGCATTCAAAAAGATGCCCTCATCCTAACTGAAAGGCTACCCAATAATAGAGAAAAAAAATAGCGCATCTGGTATCCTAAAACTTGAGCCACTTGCTTTATCCATAACGAGTAGAACTACGGCAATAGATACACATAATAGGTATCCAAAGGAAATAGCAAAACCATGTTGGGGACAAGAAGCGCCAAGGTAGATAAGCGAGACTTCCCATGAGTGGAAGCCCAAATCTGCATTAAATACATTTCGGGAGATGAATCCTTCTCTTGTTTGGTTAACCCACCCGTTATCCAACTGTCGTACAACTAAATACCCGAGACTAACACGAGCAACCTTGTGCCATACAGTTAAAAACCCTTCCAAATTTTAAAATTTCATCCTACAACCTTAGGGTTTTTCCACTATCCTTCTTTAGGCCCTGATACTTCCCCCATAGATGGTCATACCCATTTTAAACTATTGGATTTCGATGAAGAGTTTTCGCGTGCGCACTCTTAATCAATCACCTCTGTGGAGATCTGGATCTGAAATCCGGGGGTGGCACATTCTGTCACTCCCAACAAAATACCCAAAAATCGGCATCGCCCAAATTATAGAGCGTAATAATAACCCTAGGCACCCTAAACGTGGCCTCACCCAAGTCTTGAACCCTAAACCCATCCCTACTTAAATTCCGGAGACAACCACCCCAAATAAACACAAACAAAGACCAAAAATAGATTATATTAAAAAATTTAGGGTCTAAAATAAAAGGAAAAGTAATTATATAAAGGCCTAAAAGCTTTACTAGGCTCCTTTTGTCGATCGGCAAAAGGCTTTAAGTTCCTTATACCAATCGGTAGAAGCCGTGTGAGAGTGAATTATCTCGATCGCCCACGTAGTAGTCTTATCTAAAAAGAACTGCTCTCATCCTTCTGCCAAACGAAAGAAGGACGCTACTAGTTTCCTATAAATAGAGGCCCCCAGCTTTCATTTTAAGCACTTCAAAAATCACGAAAAGGACTTCGAAAATGGCCGAGAGAACTTTGAAAATCACCGAGAGCCCAAAAACTATATTTATAACTTTCATCTCTTCCGAGCGTCCGAGATACTCGAGCTCATTCTAAAAGTCCCGACGAAGCTTATGCGTTCATGAAGTCGCTTTCGAGTCCCAAATAGAGTCAAACCACTGCTAGGAAATCCAAAAAACCAAACACTATTAGTCAAAACTCTGCCCAACTAGAAACAAAAAAAAAGTTAAGACTTCTAGATGAAGCTCGGCCCGACTGAAAAACACCAGAAAAATGGAACATTCCCCCCGCAAAAAAAATCAAGTTTTTCGAATGGGTAAATAGCCTCTACCCAAATTTCAAGAAAATACCCCTATATATATTGCAATAAATTATGCATATCTATGTATTTCATTTAGCCCAACCTCCGTTTACGGGGCCAGATATGTACAACTTATTTTATTTAGTCCTATTATTGAGATAGTTATATTGACAGTTGCACATTCCATGTAACTTAAATAAATTGATATTTGAGTAAGCGTGGAATCGAGCTGAAACCAACCATATACACCCTTATGAATCAAATTCTATGAATAATATTATGAATTATGATACCAAGTCAATTTTTCAACCGATTGATTTTATAATTAATGATATTTGGAAACTATATTTCCCTAAATAACGTGTTTCATATAATTTCTACGTGTTTTTATAAAGGTGTGTCAGGGGATAGTTTTTGGGCAAGGGATATGACATTCGATGACACGACGGTGCCCTACAAGCACCAGACAATGGCATTGAGGGTGAGCTCGGACCACTCCATCTTTATAGCATCAAAGGCTACTGAGACACTCTCTCAGTGCACTCTTTGCGGTAATTTTATTGTGAATGCCACATATATAGGACCATCGACTTCATATTTGGTGACGTCACCACGATAGTTCAAAAGGTAATTTTATTGTGAATGCCACATATACAGGACCATCGACTTCATATTTGGTGACGTCACCACGATAGTTCAAAAGGTAATTTTATTGTGAATGCCACATATACAGGACCATCGACTTCATATTTGGTGACGTCACCACGGTAGTTCAAAACTGTGACATTTTAGTAAAACGTCCCCTGAATCACCAATCCAACATGATACCTACGCAGGGGAGGGACAAACAAGATGAGAACATGAGGATTTTATAGTGAAGTCGTGCATTGTCCCCGCGCCCGATTTTAGGGATGTTAAGGGCCAATTCAAAACTTATTTGGGCAGACCCTAAAGAAAATACTCTAGGACCGTTATTCAAAAGACTAAGTTGGATGAGCTCAATAATCCCAAGGGGTGGATCGAATGGAGTGGAAATTTCTTCCTTTCAATCCCATATTATGGTGAGCATATGAACTCGGGTATTGGAGATTTTACTGTAAATAGGGTGAAACGGCCTCGTTTTCATGTGTTAAGAAACCTTAGGGAGGCCAGCCTTTTTACAGCCAAAAATTTCACTCGGGGTGAATCATGGATTTCGTGACCGGTATGCCATTTTTGGCTTAAATTTAAGTCTAATTCTACTACAATTTGTTTATATGTTTGTATATAATTAGTTGATAACAATGCAATGTATTGTATAAGTAAAATTCATGGAGTGGCCATTAAAGAAGCTATATTATATTAGGTATATAACTTGTGTTACTTTTTTTTTTAAACTATCAAGCTGATATATGTGTAAATGTGGAACTAGTGAAAATTTGTGCATCTTATTGGCAATGGACTATTAGCTAATTTAAAGTTTCTTAACTTGTTGGTATTGGCACTACACCGAAATGTGAATTTTGTAACTTTTAAAAATTTGATCTTTTAAGTTTTTACACAGTTATAAATTTATAACGGTTTTAAACACTTATAAATTTTATAAGCATCTATGACCGTTAAAAATGATAAAAATAAAACATAAAGTTCAGTTTTCTCAAATGCGATTACACAAAGATTGCAAAGGGTTATTTTACAATTCATTGTTATTTGTTCTATTCCTGCTCCCTTATTCTCGCTTCCTTTTTCCATGCACGCACACCAATCCTAACCCCAGTGATACCATACCCACAAACCCATTCAAGAAATTCGTACGCCACTTGTAATCTGTCCAAATTCATTTATAAAAATTTTGCAAACGTGAGTTTCGATTAATTTCAGATTTCATTTAAAATTTATGTTATAAGATTAAAAAAAGAAGTCAATTTTTGATTGATTTCAGTTTTGATTTTTATTTGTTCCACACCAGCGAATAACCCTATCCCCATTGATTAGATGTCTTTTTTCTACTTATAAATCCTAGAATTGATTTAATCAAATCCTATAAATATTAAAAGAGTGGTCTTTATGCGTGTTTTTCAAATCAAACCAATTTTCACCAAAAATTATCCAACTTTTAATTAGCACCAAACCAAGTTGTGAAAAAATAATTTTTACTTTAAGCCAATTTTATCTTGATTAATCCTAAACATGCATCTAGTGATTAAAGCAAGTAAAGTAAAGTAAAGAATACTCACAACGCCGGATGTACGAGGAAAAACCCAAGACGGGAAAAAACCTCGGACGACCCACGCCAGACAATCACTATGAATGTGTAATTACAACGAACAGACAAAAGACTCACTCAATGACTCGATCTCCACGGGTCTTGACGATCATCTGATCTTCAACCACTCCTCTCACAGTGCCCATGCAGAAAGTCCTTCTTCCACGATACCTATCCACAATACACGCATCCACCTATGTCTCGGTGTCCATCGAATGGCTATGTCTACGATGTCGAACAAGAAGTCCTTCTCTTTTCTTCACCGCAAAACCCAGATGTTAAAGTATATAACAAACCTTCTTGGTGCAGCAAGATCATATAAACATATAGTCATGATAACTCGGATCTTTACAAACTCTAAGGATGTGTTTAAGCTTTGAAACCTTAGAAAAACATGTGCAAAACTCATACTAGATTGAAAACTATTTTCCAGATTGCACCTCACGCTAATTCTGATGAAATCACGCTTTAAATAGAAAAAATTTGACCACCTCGAAAATAGTGTCACTCGAACGAGATTGGTCAGTCGTTCGCGCGACATGGCTATCTCGCTCGAACGAGCAGAGATGTCGTTTGAACAACGCGCGTGTCAATTTGACTTTTTCTTTAAAATATTTCTTCAAAAAGAGATCCAATTAAGTCAAACTCTATTTTGAGCTTATCAGAATAAAATGTAGTTTAAAACATTTTAAACACTCTTAAAAATGTTTTAAAATATTTTTTCTTATAAAATTCATCCTTATCCTTTTAAAAAAATTATTTCGAGCGCCATTAATTATATACATTCATACCCGTGTGATCTCGGAATACAATTAACTTGAAGACGAATAAACTTGCACCAATTAAACTTCGGCATGATTAATTCTTTGAATCTTTGTCACAACGTCTTCAATTTCTTTAATACGTCATCGATCAAGTGGGATCGTGGCAAAATAAAATCTCCTTATGACATATTACAAATACAGTTTTGTTCACGAAATTAAGTCAAAACAATACAGGGACTCAATTGGAAATTTATGTCCTTACAAATCTCCCCCTTTGACTATTTCAGGACAAAACTAAACTAGTGAAATGCCTATGCCGGGCCATTAATCCATATGATGCCTAAATCCCATCCCATAAACCCAAAGTCAAAAATCCAAAGTCAAAAATTACAGTACACGAACTAGTATATGAAGCACCGGCAAGCATGAACTGTCTGAATGTGATATAGACTTGAAATCTCGAATCTATAAAGCATACCTACAGACATGAAACAGACAAACAAATACCCAGTGAAGTATGGAGGAACAAATGAAACCAATATATATATATCCAAATGATACCAATTTTATAATAGATACCAATATTATTTAACTCTGAAAAATCATTTGTTAAATAATTGAGCAACAAAATGATACCAATTTATACTACCAATTTGTCAAATATGTAATAAAAAACATGCTCAATAAATCTCAAATCTCCCCCTGCATCACATACATCTTCCCCCTTTTTGTCTCAAATAGACAATTCGGTGAAAAGATAAATGAATCAACCAAGTATCTAGCATGAACATATACCAAATAAAAATCGACAGATAATCATGAAACAACTAGCTAAATATGATCAATAGATGATAAATCTGTAGCTAGTAAACCAATGAATCACATAAAGAATATAGCAAACTAATCAGGTGTGATAAATGGAATCATATGCAAAATATCAATTTTGAAACAATATAACCTGCATATAAACCAGTCAGTCCAAAAAGCTTCCAGCAGTACCAAAAACATATACTACAATAACGAGGGTGTTGCACACAACGATGAAGCAAAAAATTACAGACTGTCGTTCGAACGAGCCAGGGACGTCGTTCGAACGAGTCAGGGACGTCGCTCAAATGAGATGAGGACGTCGCTCGAACGATACTTCTCGCAACATGGTAATGTCGCTCGAACGACTTCTCGCGACAGGCCAAACTTTCCCAGTTTCCTAGAAATATCATATATTTTTGCCCAATGAAAAAATTTCCAGAAAAACACACTGGAAGGGCCTGACAGCAGAAAAACAGTGCTAAAATAGTAAGCTTTTAACACAAAATGCAAAAACGCATAAAAACTAACAATGTGATTTACATGCAAACATAGTACTGTTGTGCTCAAACATGGACATGGAATGTATGGGCGTGAAACTACAACAAATGAGTCACAATTCCAACACATCGAAAAGATCAAGAAGCTCTAATTGATAGCGATACATCATCAAACTTTATCATAGCCATATGACAATTAAAGTGTAATCTTAATTAACTAAACATACTACATGCACACAAATCCAGAATTTTGACGATTCTACAAACAATAGGGTTAAATTGCAATGTTTCAACCTTACGATTAGTTGTGCAAATCAGTTTCAATTTTCTCCAACCAAACTCCCTCATAAACATACTTTTTTAAGTTCTTTTGAGGTTTCTAGCATTCTCAACTTATAGAAAATATTATTGGCCCTTTTTCTTAGCATGTTGCTTTTTCTTTTGGGCTCTTTAAACGGTGGCTTTCACAACGATTTAATTTTGAACTCTCACAGCCCTTTCCCGTGAATCACTCATCATTTTTTCTATTAGGTACCAATTCAAATCCTCACGGTAAAAGATTCTTACATGCACACTTCTCCTTAAGTCTACTTACGCATAGATGACAAGATTGAGATAAGAACGCCTCACTAAATTCAAATATTCAAGAGAAGTCAAACATCCATAGAAACTTGTACATGTGTGCAATGTTGGCATATATACAAAGTCGAATCAAAATTCATATCAAATTCGAAACAACCCCATATAAACAATGGTTAAGATCATTCTAAGCATCGATAATAATGACCAAATGTCCTAGCCATATGGATAATGAAACGATGGGGGGGTCAAGCGCACCAATATGCCACATCAAACATGTAAACTCAAAAACAAAAATCGAAAATCCTTTTGGCTTTTCAAACATATTTTGACTCAAATAAAAGCAAAATCTTTTTGGTTTTTCAAAAGTTTTCTCAAAAACAAAATCTTTTTGTATTTTTTCAATAGGACTCAAACAAATGAAAAACTATAATACAAAATGATACACAAGTCATTATACTAGCAATGAATATATCATGAATCAAACTAGCATATGAAAAACATGGTAACACTATCATCGTTTAGATTTAGCATGGGAAGAATCAAGTGCACCCAAACGAGAATCATGAAGTTTTATTCCTAAAACCACTAAATCCGATTTCCTAACCCAAGTAAGTGTAAAATAATGCATGGGGGTTTGGGGAACCGGGGAAACTTTATTCCTAAACTTCCTAGGATCTTATCTAAGGTCGTAACAATAACCCCTTAGGTGACCTTTCCAACCACAAAATGTGCAAGTGTAACGATGGTGGGAATGATTACCTATATGTGGACCTTTTCTAACCTTCCTAGTGTTTCTCACACGTGCGGGCCCTATCTCCCTTAATTTGGATGGTGCCTAAGATCTTATCTAACTTCTCCGATCTAGCCTTCAAATCAAACTTAACTCTAGACGAATCTCTCAATCTCTCTTCGAACTCATGAATCCTAGACTCCTCAAATGCCTAGACTCCTCAAACTCTAAAATCTCCTTTTACAAAGACTCCATCAAACCACGGAGATTATCTCTCTCACCCTCGACATACTCTAATTTCTCCCTAAGAGTCTTCTCTCGTGCCCTAAGATCCTCAATCAAACTATCATTATTTTCTATGGAACGCTCATTCAACTTAGCTTGCAATTTTGCATTTTCCTTTTTCACCTTAACCGTCTCGACATACAACTCATTAAATTAAACTTGCAATTCTTTCACATCTACCTCCTCCTAGTCATTCTCTTCTCCCTCACTAACATGGGATTCACTCAAAACCTCCTCGAAAGTGTCATTCACATGTGAATCATCGCCGCTCACATGACATGCCATAAACGCAACAAAGTTACGATCAATGGGGGAACTCTCTCCCTCTTTCGGAGCACTATCACTTAAGGTGGCACTATATACAATGGGTTGCTTGCCCTCTTTCTTAAGTCTAGTGGGACACTCCTTAACTTTGTGGCCGTACCCCTCACACCCAAAACACTTATCCGACTAATATCTCTTAGGCTTCTCAAACTTATCCTTAGAGGTGGGATTAACTTTGTTGTTCTTGAATTTTTCAAATTTCTTGGCATCTTTCGATTGCTTTTGAAACTTAAAAAAATTTTAAATTTATTTGCCAACGAAGCAACATCCTCAAAATCGGAATCGGAATTCAAAACTTTAATTTCCTCCTTTCGGGTTTTCAAAGCAATACCCTTTTCTTTCTTAGGCACTTGCTTGGAGGTAATCGTGTCAATTTCATAGGTTTGTAAGTCACCTACAATCTCTTCTAGTTTTGCCGACTCTAACTAACCCAAGGAGTTTAAAATAGTCACTTTCGCATCAAACCTACTAGGAAATGACCTAAGGATTTTCTTAATGGCACGGTTGTCAGGAATTTTCTCATCTAGGTCAAACGATGAGTTGATAATATTATACAACCTAGCATAAAACTCATCAAAAGTCTCACTTTCTAACATCCTAATGGTCTCAAACTGTGTAGTAATATTTTGAAGTTTCGACACCCTAACCATGCTAGTGCCCTCGTGAGTGAGTGATAAAATATCCCAAGCCTCTTTTGAAGTTTCACAAGTCATAATTATATTATATTCTTTCGGTGTGACATGTGAAGAAATAACGTGCAAACCCTTAGAATTATATTATGAAAGTCTATGTTCAATTTCGGTCCACAACTCGACAGGCTTTAAATTAGTGACCTCAACTAAAATAGTGTCAGGGGGTGTCCAACCTTTCTCAACTTCTAGCCACAGAAGCTCATCAATAGATTTTAATGCACTTTTCATTCTCATCTTCCAATAGGTGTAATTAGTGCCATAAAAAATAGGAGTTCGAAAAAGTTCATTATTTCCAAAATTCATCTTTTAAAACACCCGGGATCATAAAACAAATAAATTATGTTTTCTAGCTCTGATACCAATTTGAAAGAGTGGTCCTTATGCGTGTGTTTCAAATCAAACCAATTTTCACAAAAAATTATCCAACTTTTAATTAGCACCAAACCAAGTTATGAAAAACCAATTTTTACTTTAAACCAATTTTATCTTGATTAATCCTAAACATTCATCTAGTGATTAAAGCAAGTAAAGTAAAGTAGAGTAAAGAATACTCACAACTCCGAATTTATGAGAAAAAATTCAAGACGGGAAAAAATCTCGGACGACCCTAGCCAGACAATCACTATGAATGTGGAATTACAACGAACAGATAAAAGACTCACTCAATGACTCGATCCCCACGGGTCTTGACTCTCTTCTGATCTTCAACCACTCCTCTCATAGTGCCCTCACAGAAAGTCCTTCTTACACGATACATGTCCATAACACACGCATCCATGTATGTCTCAGTGTCCACCGAATGGCTTTGATACGTCTACAATGTCGAATAAGAAGTCCTTCTCTTTTCTTCACCGCAAAATCCAGATGTTCAAGTATAGAACAAAACTTCTTGGTGCAGCAAGATCATATAAACATATAGTAATGATAACTCGGATCTTTGCAAACTCTAAGGATGTGTTTAAGCTTTGAAACCTTAGAAAAACATGTGCAAAACTCGTACTGGATTGAAAACTGTTTTCCAGATTGTACCTCACGTTAATTCTGACGAAACCATGCTTTAAATAGGAAAACTTTGACCGCCTCGAAAATAGTGTAGCTCGAACGAGATTGGCCAGTCGTTCGCGCGATATGGTTATCTCACTCGAAAGAGCAGAGATGTCATTTGAACGACGCGCATGTCAGTTTGACTTTTTCTTTAAAAAGTTTCATCAAAAAGAGATCCAATTAAGTCAAACTCTATTTCGAGCTTATCAGAATAAAACGTAGTTTAAAACATTTAAAACACTCTTAAAATATTTAAAATATTTTCCCTTATAAAATTCATCCTTATCCTTTTATAAAAATTATTCCGAGCACCATTAATTATATGCATTCATACCTGTGTGATCTCGGAATGCAATTAACTTGAAGACGAATAAACTTGCACCAATTAAACTTCGGCATGATTAATTCTTTCGAAGCTTTGCCACAACGTCTTCAATTTCTTTAATACGTCATAGACCAAGTGGAATCGTGATAAAATAAAATCTCCTTATGACATATTACAAACACAGTTTTGTTCACGGAATTAAGTCAAAACAATACAGGGACTCAATTGGAAATTTATGTCCTTACAAATTCAATGAAGGTTGTACTGATTAATCTTGGTTTGTAATTGATTTGATCAAATCCTATTGTTTAGTAGTCATATAATTGGTCTGTAATGAAATTAAATGAAGGTTCTACAGAGTAGTCGTGTTTGTTAAAATGGATTTTCATTTTTTTCCTTTTGAACTTCTTATTTGTTAAAAATGAATTGGATATTAGATTGTGTTGATATTGTTCCTCCCACCCTCATGATATTGTGTTTGATGTGTCTTTGTGGTAGAAGTTTATATATATATTACCCCTAAAATGTAAACAATTTATATAGAAGCAGGGTTTGATGTTTTGCGTGAAGGATTGAATGTGAAATCATATTAAATAAATTTTGCGGGCATCTGATTATGGTTGATATTTTCCCTTTAAATTTCATTAGGTTTTTTGTTATGTCTTTGAATTATTCCAATTCCCAAAGTATCCTTTTCAATAATTTATTTGCATGTATTTAATACTTTTCTCCTTTTTTTTTAATCATGAATGAGGTTGATATACAAACCCCAGGTACATGTAGCAGAGCTTAAAAGACAAGGTACAATTGATAGGTTGAGATTTTATGGGAGATTTATTTCAATCATTCCATGTTAATTTTATTTTAGTTTTATTCTTCTTATGATTTATAGTACTTGTTGCTCATTAATGGAAACATACATTAATTGCTCGTTTAGTTTTTATTCTAGTTTTTACTTTTTCTGACGTCTAAATCGCCAGCGATCCCTAGTTCCTAACTCTTTGTTAGGTTATAATATTATTTTTGGTTAGACAATTTGCCATATATATGGTTTTGGTTATGAGGTTTTGATTGTATTAAGATTTTATTGAAATTTTGCAATTTAATTACGCTCAATCTTAATAATTTTAGGGTTTATATTAATGGGACATAGTTTCGGGTGGAGGCTGGAGAATGGAGATTATAGCTGCCTTATTAATGAGGTCTAAGTTTTTCCTTTAGCATCGTGCATGAATACAAATAATATTTCATTATATTTCTTTATTTCTTTGTTAAGCAATAAACAATGATAGAAAAGTTCTTGTGATTTACCCAAAAACTCCTTCTAATTTTTTCTTAATTAAGATTTATATACTACTTGTTTGTTTTGTTTATTGATGTTATTTGGTTGCATTGTGATGTATCATAAGTAGGTTGTTGAATGGAGACCGAGTTCTTATGATCGTGACATTTGAAAATTTTGTTTCAGATCCATACCTGCTATAATGGAAGCATCTATGCACTGGAATTGCTTTCCTAAGAGTTCATCCGGAGAGTCCTCGATCTAAAGTGGGAAATTTTGTTAAAATAAATAACGTTGGCAAGTATTATCAGCAACGTTCTGTAATAGCAGATTTTATGTGATTTGTTTTCAAATAAATATTACATTAGATTATTAAAGGGATAATTTTTCTTTGGTTGGGTTGATTATGTTAAAGCATGGGTGGTCGAATGATTTAGTTGTTATGAGAGTTCCTCGTGATTCCTAATTCTGGTATTAGCATGGGGTTGACAGCCTATTCGTTCATATAACCAAAGATG
The DNA here is from genome assembly GCA_949130495.1 of Sambucus nigra. Lineage (NCBI taxonomy): Eukaryota > Viridiplantae > Streptophyta > Magnoliopsida > Dipsacales > Adoxaceae > Sambucus > Sambucus nigra. The sequence continues at coordinate 198,293,796 of OX422221.1, read as the reverse complement.
ATTTTATCCTAATCCAGACGATGGAGTCTGTGATAAAATGACTGTCGAGATGGAGCACCGAAGATGAAATAACTATTTGTACTTTTTGTATCTTAATTTTTGTATTCTCCGATCTGGAAGCTTATAATTGACTGATTATTAATGAAATTAGTTAGTCAATTCTATGTCTTACATTTTCCCATTTTTATGTCGAGCATGTTTTATTAGTTCCTTTACATTTTAGGATAAGTGTTATCATACCACCTTAGGCTTAGGACCAAATATGGAAAAAATGAACCTAGTCACAGGGCAATCCACTCATTCAGGATTTTAGACGACCAAAGTCAGGACATTTAGCGCTAGGGATCCCCCATAGGTATTTTTCTTGCATGGAAAATTCTTGATGTTTTCATGGTTGTTAGTGATGAAAACACATGACCTTAATATATGATTAAGTGTAATCTTACTAAGGCATTTAAACTGGTGATCAGGGCTTGATCAGACAACTTTGAACAAATTTGTAATTATAGGTTAGCCATAATGATAATATATGATTAACGAAGTTGGCTTGCCATTTGAAATAATAAGAAATCTAATTGCATTAATTGAATTTTGAATCATTTAAGAAATTGGAATAACAAAAAATTAAAACTTGAACAAAATTAAAAAGTTTCAGAAATAAAAATTATCTTAGGTTGGCCGCATTCCAAGCCCTAGGTATCTCCCTGCCCCCCATTTTTCCAGATGATAATCTCCTTGGAGGTCATCTCTAGTGAATTTGAATGGTTTATCCTTGTTGGGATCCAATTTTCCATCTGATGGTTTCCTCGCAGTGCTGATAGCCTTTCTTAGTACATAATCTCGAACTTTGAACTTTCTCCGATTGATTCCTTTGTTATAATCCGGTTGATGTTGGTAAGAAGACAGTTTAATCAAGTATTGTTCTCTCCATTCGCCACCCAAAGGTTCAGCCTATATCCATTTTATGAAGTAATCTATGTCGACTCGAAGATACTTCTGATTTCCTGGCACTGTAGATAGGGGACCCAAAATGTTTAGTCCCCATTGAGCCAAAGGTCCTTGACTAGTTGGTGACTTAAGGTCTCTCACTGGTTGGTAAATAATGGGAGAGTATTCTTGACACTTATCACACTTCTTGACATATGAGACTGCATATTTTTGCATGTAAGGCCACCAGTAACCTTCTTTGATTTCCATGAATGCCAAGGACCCTCCCCTGACATAGCTTCCACATATTCCATCGTGTAACTCATATAGGACTTGGTCGATATCGCCTGGATGAACACATTGAAGGTATGAACCTATAAAATATTAACTGTAGAGATGTCCCTTAGGTGATATAGAGAACTAAATAGTTTTTACCTTGGTCTGATGGGCATGCTTCTCATCAATATGAAAATTATCCTCTCGTAGGTTTACTATGATTAGGTCCATCTAGTTAGGATATTTTTGGATGGAGAGGAATTATTCAGAGGTATTTATCTTTGGGGTGCTTAGTTGCGCAAGGTATACCAACTTAATTATTCTTTTCAGATGGGAGTCAATGATTGAACCAAAAGTGGCCAGAGCATCTACATAACTGTTATTTCCTTAGGAAAATTATTGTATATCAACTCTCTTGAACTGGGTGATCAGGTCCTGGGCGATCAATAGTTATGCTAATATACGTTCATCTCTAGCATTATAGTCTCATGATAATTGATTAGATACCATCCTATAGTCCCAACGGACATCAAGGTGATTTTTGCCAAGGGATAGGGAATTCTTCAATTCGGTGATAAGGGCTTCGTTTATGGCCTCATTATTGGATGCCTCAAAGCCAAGTACGATCCCTTCCTCAAGCATGGTTTGTTTTGGATTTATAAGGAAAATTCACATTAGTTACCCTTTCAAGTTATAGGCAGTACATAGAGCGACCAGTTATTAAGTTGGTCAACTCATCAACGTTGAGTTGATCAACGTGTTTCCCTTTATCGGGCTCCAGACGTCTAGTGAAATCAGTGACGAAATTTGCTAAAAGATTCCCTTAAACTTCACTTCTCAGTTGAAAATGGATACTAAACCTACCAAGTTCTACCGACCATTTGGCATCAATCTAGAGAGGTCGACTTTTCTTAGGATTATCTTAAGTGAAAGTTGGTGATAACTATGAGTTAATGAGCTTCAAAATAGTGCTTCAACTTCCATGAAGGGATTACTAAAGAATAATCTATCTTTTTCAGAGGAACGTTGCATCTCTCAGCATTTGATACCATGTTAATAACAAAATAGATCGGTGATTAGTTTTCCTTCTTCTCTCATATTAAGGTCGAGTTAATTATATGGTCTGACACAATAAGATATAGATAAATTGGATCTCCTAAATTTGGGACCATGAGAAACAGTGGTCGGCTTAAATAAAGGTTGATTTCTTCAAGTGACAACATTCTTCATTTAAGTCCAGGCCCTTCTCTTTCTTTAATAGTTAAAAGAACGGTCAGAATTTCTCAAAGGATATAGAGATGAAGATGTTAAGCGTTACTAACATTCCGGTTAACTTTTGAACATCTCTAACTATTTTTAGTGGCTGAAAACTATTGATCACCTTAATCTTGTTGGACTGGTCCTAGATTCCCCTTTAACTGACTAGATAGCCCAAGAACTTTCCAAACTGTACTCCGAAAGAACATTTGTTTGCATTGAGCTTCATCCTGTAGTATCTTATGACCTCGAACGTCTTCACTGTGTCCAGTAAATGACCTCCTTTTATGCTTTCTTTTGACAAGAATATAGTCTATGTATATTTCCATAGTGACTCCCAGTTAATATTTAATCATCTTGGTGACTAACACTTGGTAGGTTGCTCTCTGGGTCTTAAGCCCAAATGGCATGACTGTGTAGCAGTACAAGCCGAGGGTGGCAATGAATGAGGTTTTCTCCTGGTCAGGGCTCGAACAAAGGGATTTAATGATACTTTGAGTATGCATAAATGAAGCTCATCCATTCATGGCAGTTTGTTGCATCGAACATCTCATTGATCTTTAGCAGAGAAAAGTTATCCTTATTGTTGATACCAAAATTAATATGCTGATATAGACGAATCATAAGAAGACACGTGTCGATCTACGTGGCACAATAACAACGAGGAGGTTTACTTCCCCGACCAAGTCTCACTCGCTCCGAGGAACTCCAGCGCTCCGAGGAACTCCAATACTCCGATCAACTAAGGCGGTCCGAGCTGCATCTCGACCACAGCATTGATTGCCAAAGCTGCATCTCGGCCACAGCATTGATTGCCAGATAATCAACAGTTCAACTATTCATTGAATGCTTATCATACAGACGTATACTCTTAAAGGGCATTAATTGTTTACCCTTTCACATGTACAGCCTAAAGGCTATAAATACTTTGTATCACCCTCATTCTAGGGGACCGGACTTTCTTGATAGTACTTATAATTGAGAATTCCCAAACACTCAGCAATAACATAACAGTGGATGTAGGTCATTCATATAAGGCTGAACCACTTTAAAATATTTTGTCTCATTTGTTTATCTGTGATTGAATAATTAGAGTAATCTAATTTTTTACATCAACAGATTTGGCGCCGTCGGTGGGAAACGACTCTTGTTATCGTTTTTCAACAGAAATCATTCATCATCAATGCCAGATAATCTAGAATCCAGCAATCGAAATGCTGGAAATGCTGGAAATCCTCCAAATCACTCTGCACCTCCAGATCTGGCCGGAATTATGACGAATCTGGCTCAAGGACAAACCGCCATGCAAGAAACAATGCGGCAACTCATACAAACCCTTCATGGCGGTGCACCTGCACATTCTGGACAGCGAAGTGGTCAGAGGCAAACCTATTTACTTTCTTCACGATCCAGGCGTACTGAGTCATATCGTAATGAGGAATCTGATGATTTCTCTTATCAACCTAGGCGAACTTCGTCAATACAGACTACAGATACTGATCAACGTATCACTCTCTCTCTAGAGAGACCCAGTGCCTTGGAAAGATTGAGCAGGGTGTCTCCATTCAGTCGATTAGGCCCTAGGAGGAATAGGAGTCCACCTAAAACCATGTCGAGGAGTTTCCGACAACCATCAGATCTAAGAGAAGGATCAGCACAATCACGACCTGTTGCTCGTCAAGATAGATCTCAAGAGGCCACTTCAAAACAATCAATTGCTCGAACTAATAAGCCCGAGGAAGGAAATGATGCATGGAAAGGGTCCATTCAGCGGTTGGAAGATAGATTGGGAGAAATGGCTAAAGCGAAGAATCCCCTACAACGAACTTTTGTTCAAGGGACACCTTCTGTCAAGGCTATTGTGGATTTTCCTACACCGTCAAAGTTTAAAGCACCTGTGGTGACCCCCAAATACGATGGAAAGACATATCCTGTTCTTCACATAGAGCAATATCAAGCTGCTGCCGACATCTATGCTGTCCCCGACGAGATGAGATGCAGAGCATTCTCAGGAACTCTTACTGGATCTGCCCAGATATGGTACAACAATCTTCCTCGGGGTAATATTTCAACTCTCTTTCAACTGGCCGAGTTGTTCATCGGTAATTTCTGTTTTGGAGCAAAGCCAGTAAAACGAGTATCACACTTGTTAAGTGTTAGACAAAAATCTGGTGAGAGTACTAGAGATTACATCACTCGTTTCAATAACGAGAAGCTGGAAGTCATAGATTATGAAGAAAAGACAGCAATCACCGCCTTGATGAGTGGGTTGTTGCCCAACAAATTGTATTACACTTTGGCGAAAGATCCACCTACAACTATGTCAGAGTTGATGGCAAAAGCGGCCAAAATCATGAATGCCGAGGAAGCTATGGCTGCGAAGAAGAATATGGATAAAGAAACCAAGGTGGAAGTCGACAAATCTAAGAAAAAAGAGCACAAGGGCAATGGTAGTGACAAGCATTCCAAGAATAGTAGGTCGTCATGGGAAGTCCTGAAAAAATTCGATAATTATACTCCTTTGAAAATGGGTATTAATCATGTCTTGGAAGAAATCAAGAATAGCGAGGAGGTAAAGTGGCCGAAGAAACTGAGGTCAGATCCTGATACGAGGAATAGGGAGAAATATTGCGAGTTCCATAAGGATCATGGTCATATGACCAAAATTGCATAGCTCTTCAAAACGAGATTGAAACACTCATCCGAAGAGGAAAGCTAGCAAAATATGTTGATCGGGGAGGTGAAAGACGAAATAATGACCGAACTAGAGAGAGGTCTAGATCTCCTCGTCGAGCAGAGGAGAAAAAGAAGAGAAACCATTTAGATGATCCAGATGATGACCCCGATCTTCCCAAGAAACCAAGGCAGCCAGAACGAGAGGTATTTTCCATATGTTTTGGGTCATTTGATTGTAATGTCATTACAGGAGGAGATGCAGGAGGAGGAGACCTTACTGCAGAAAGAAAGGCTTACCTTGGAGAGGCTCAAGCTTGTTCATATATTCAGCGAATAAATTTGGCTGAGGAGGATCGCTCGAGGAAGATAAACAAAGAGAAGCTGGTCATTGGCTTTTCAAAAAACGACCTGGCAGGTGTTCTTTACCCTCACGACGACCCTTTGGTGATCAAAATGAGGATGAAAGAAGTAGTGATTTCAAGGGTTTTGGTAGATAATGGTAGTTAGGCGGACATCATGTACTACTCATGCTTTGACAGTTTAAATTTGAAATTATGTCAATTGGAACCTTATCACAGACCTCTCCTGGGTTTTGCTGGCGAGAAAGTTTTTCCACTTGGGACGATCAAGTTGGATATATTCATTGGAACTTGGCCTGCTTGTCGAACAGAGAGAATACGCTTCTTTGTGATGGATAAGAATGTACAGTCAGCTTACAACATCATCATAGGAAGAGTTGGTTTGAAGAAGTTCAAAGCAGTCCCATCTACAGTACATCAGTGCTTAAAATTCCCAACAAATTTCGGAGTAGGAGTTGTGAAAGGTGATCAAAAAGTAGCTCGGGAATGCTATTATTCATCTGCTGAGCAAGAGGAGCTTGAAGAGTCAAGGAAAAAGACTACTACCTACCAGGTGGAGAAAGGTACAGAAATTGAAACACTTGATCCCAGAGATGAATCTCAACTTGTAAAAGGACAGGTGGTGGAATCTACAGAAAATGTTATTCTGGACGACGAGCACCCTGAACAAGTAACCCAGATAGGTTCGTCGTTGGATGTTTCAATAAAACAGGAGTTGATAACTTTCTTGAGAAACAGGAAGAAAACTTTTGCATGGAGTCATGAGGACATGCCAGGAATAGATCCAAACTTCTTATGTCATGAGCTCAATGTAAATAAGGAGATCAAACCTGTAAAATAGAGAAGAAGAGTATTTAGTCCCGAGAAGAATCAAGCTATACAAGAGGAGGTCGACAAGCTCCAGAAAGCCCAATTCATTGAAGATGTGAAATATCCAGACTGGTTAGCAAACGTGGTGATGGTAAAGAAGAAAAACAATAAATGGAGAATGTGTGTTGATTTCACCGATCTCAACAAGGCATGCCCAAAGGATCACTTTCCATTGCCCAGAATTGATCAACTAGTGGACGCCACCTCGGGACACGATCTTCTCAGCTTCATGGATGCTTACTCTGGCTACAACCTGATCAAAATGAAACCTGAAGACAGGAAAAGTACTTCTTTTATTACCCCTAGGGGAACTTATTGCTATAATGTTATGCCTTTTGGTTTGAAAAATGCAGGAGCGACATACCAGCGGCTGATGAACAAGGTTTTTGCCGAACAAATCAGTTGCAATATGGAAGTTTATGTCGATGATATGCTAACAAAGAGCAAGAAAGTTGTTGATCATCTAGTTGACTTAGGTCAGACCTTTGATCAACTGGATAAATACCAAATGAAGCTCAACCCGACGAAGTGCACATTTGGAGTACGAGAAGGAATGTTCCTCGGGTACATCGTCAACCAACGAGATATTGAGGCGAATCCAGAAAAGATCAAAGCTCTTTTAGGGTTGTGATCTCCAACGACGAAGAAAGAGGTGCAGAGTCTTACAGGACGAGTTGCAGCGCTCAACAGATTTGTATCCCGAGCAACTGATAGATGCCTCCCATTCTTCAAAACACTTCAAAAAACTTTCGAGTGGAATGATGAATGTGAAAAAGCCTTTCAAGACTTGAAGAAATATTTGGGAGCACCTCCACTGTTGTCCAGGCCAGTAACGGGAGAAAAGTTGTACTTGTATCTGGCAGTATCCGAGAATGCAGTCAGCTCGGCATTAATAAGAATGGAGAATAGAATCCAGAAGCCAATTTATTACACAAGTAAGGCTTTCCGAGGTGCAGAGATCAGGTACCCAAAGCTGGAAAAATTGGCATTGGCATTGGCATTGATAGAAGCAAGTAGAAGAATGAGGCCATATTTCCAGGCTCATACCATCGTCGTGTATACCGACATGCCATTGAGACAAGCCCTTCATAAGCCAGAAAAATCAGGGAGACTGATGTACTGGGCAATAGAGCTCGGTGAATATGATATTTTGTATGAACCCAGATCATCACTAAAAGGGCAAGCTGTAGCAGACTTTATAGCAGAGTTTACATATCCTGATACCCCCGAGGAACAAAAGTTGCTCGCTGATCAACCTGTGGATGTTACAGGATCATCAAACACAAGCCCAGACCAACTCCGGTTGGTAAAAGGTCTTGTGGATGTTGAAGGATCATCAAATTCGAGCTCAGACCAACTACGGTTGGTAAAAGGGCGAGAAGAGATGATCGACGAGGAGCGAAAAATATCAGGGGAGGATGAAAGAAAACAACAAATATTTCACCGAGGAACCTTGTCAGAAAAGAAATTTGAAGACGAGTTACCTACATGGAGATTATATGTAGATGGGTCATCTTGCACAACAGGTTGTGGAGCAGGGATCGTTTTGAACACCCCAGATGAGATTGACATGGAATACGCCTTACAATTCCAATTCAAAGCTTCCAATAATGAAGCTGAGTATGAAGCCATGATAGCAGGACTTAATTTAGCAAAGATTATGGAAGCGCAACAAGTGATGGTATTCAGTGATTCTCAATTAATTGTGAATCAGATGATGGGAACATATGCAGTTAAAGGAGAATTAATGGTCAAGTATCATGCAAAGGCGATAGAGTTGTTGGCAGAATTTGATGCCATTCAGTTGATCAGAATACCAAGAATGGAGAATGCACGAGCAGACGCACTGGCCCGACTAGCATCAGCTACTCGTACCGGGCTGCGAAGAACGATACCAATTGAAGTGTTAGAAAGTCGGAGCATAGACGAAGACCTGACGATGAATGTTATTACCCTTGATTTAGGACCATCTTGGATGGATCCCATCAGGGCATATATCGAGGAGGGAGAATTGCCGGAGGATAAGCTCGCTGCCAAGAAATTGAAGTTTAAAGCTGCTCGGTATGTACTAACCAATGGTGTTTTATATAGACAAGGAATTATGGCAGGTTTGCAAAGATGCGTACATCCCTCCGAGGTGAAAGAATTGATTGAAGAGATCCATGAAGGGTCCTGTGGAGCCCATGTAGCAGGTCGGACACTTTTGCAAAGGATGATGACGCAAGGGTACTACTGGCCGACGATGAGAGCTGATTGTATAGCCTATGCTAAGAGATGTGATAAATGCCAACGTTTTTCCTCCATCCGACGAACTCCACAAGCATTGTTGACACCCATAACTTCCCCTTGGCCATTTGCCATGTGGGGAATTGATTTGGTTGGACCACTACCAACGACCCGAGGAAGATTCAAGTACCTCGTCGTCGCAGTGGATTATTTTACTAAGTGGGTAGAAGTTGAACCACTTATTGATATGACATACGAGAAGGTGTACCAGTTCGTTTGGAAGAACATCATCTGCCGATATGGTCTCCCTCATGCCTTCATCACAGACCATGGAACACAATTTGATAACGAGAAGTTTGCAGCTCATTGTCATCAATCAAACATTATGAAGGTTCATTCAGCACCAGGCCATCCTCAAAGCAATGGACAGACCGAAGTGACGAACAGAACATTACTAAATGGTTTGAAGAAGAGGCTAAGTGAGGCTAAAGCTAATTGGATTAATAAGCTACAGTCAGTATTGTGGGCTTACCGAACAACTCCCCGAGCAGCAACTGGAGAATCACCATATATGCTGGCATTTGGAAGTGAGGCTGTAATACCTGCCGAGTTGGGTCTTCCAACACACAGAGTGCTGAATTTCAATTCCCCAGTCAGCGACTTAATGAGAAGATTGGATTTGAATATGCTCGAGGAGGTTAGAGAAGAGGCAGCCATTAGGAATGCTGCTTACCAACAACGAACAGCTCTGTTCTACAACAAGAGGGTGAAGAAATGCGACTTAAAATAAGGAGATTACGTGCTAAAGAAGGTCATTCAGAAGCACAATAAGTTGAAAGCAAATTAGCATGGACCTTACCGAGTTACAGAAGTTGTTCGACCAGGAACTTACCGAATAGCAACTCTAGAAGGAGAGGAATTTAAGAATGCATGGAATGCTGAACACCTACGCAAGTATTATCACTGATGTAAAATGTAAAGCAGTTCCATCAATATGAATAAAACGATGATATTTCGCCATCTTCTTTCTTTTATTGAAAGTTTTTCGGGGAATACTAGTGTGCAACACTACGCTGTTCAGCAATAAAAGCAACACCGATAGTTCAAACCCAGACCAACTCCGGTTGATAAAAGGGCGAGAACAAACTATACTCCTTTGGTTCAGAGGCGTACACTAGCTCAGACCAACTCCGGTTGGTAAAAGAGTTAGTGGACATGATAGTTCGAACTCAGACCAATTCCAGTTGGTAAAAGAGCGAGAACACGATAGTTCGAACCCAGACCAACTCCGGTTGGTAAAAGGGCGAGAACACCCCATACTCCTTTGGTTAGGAGGCGTACATTAGCTCAGACCAACTCCGGTTGGTAAAAGAGTTAGTGGACATGATAGTTAGAACTCAGACCAACTCCGGTTGGTAAAAGAGCGAGAACACGATAGTTCGAACTCAGACCAACTCCGGTTGGTAAAAGAGCGAGAACACGAGACTCCTAAAAAGGCCAATCTCGGTTGGTTAGGAAACAAGATATGCTCTCAAATGCCAACTTATGTTGGTCGGAAGTAAGATTATCACAGAAAATACAAAAGTTCCTCGAAGAATAAAATATTCCAAACTGAACCAAGTATGGTTGGTCGGGGATAAAAACCCACTAACTGTAGTTGGTCGACGAGGAAAATTCATCGACCTTGGTTGGTCGAGCACATTTTATGAAAAAGATAAAAAGTTACCAAGTATGGTTAGTCGGGGATAAAATCTCACTAACTATAATTGGTCGACAAGCTTATTTTTACAACCTTGGTTGGTTGGAATAATTTTCAACATTTTTATACTCATTACTTTATTATTAAGTGATCGAGCAACATTTCTGATACTTGTAACTTTTTATTACTAAGTTGGTCGATGAACCACACAATATTGTTATGCAAGCACAAATATAAGTGTTTGACAAATACAAGATAATAGCAATACATATTTGCAAATAAAAATGAAAGTCTTTCATTAAAATTCAAAATAAATTACAAGTTACATTGATAATTATATGGATATGTATACTAACTGTTACATAAGAATTTCCTATTCTACTGATTTTTTCCCCTTAGCCTTCGATACAGGTTCCTCGCCAGCAGGCGGATCATTTAAAGACTGAGGAGAATTAATGAAGTTCAAGTCCTTCAGCATCCTAACGTTCATCACAGAAGGTCGATCTAGGAGATGCTCAGGACGAGATACCTCAAACTGAAAATGCAAATTGTAGTCACCAAGATACTTCGCAATTAAGCTCCGAGGAATGGCACGAGATGGGATCCATTCCATGTCCAAATTAAATGGTGGCACAGGCAAGTCGAGCAATCCGGGCTCATAGTAGTCCCACAAATAATGTCCCTGCTCGAGTTTCAACACACATAAGGCATTCAGCCAGCCTTGTTTGTAGCCCTTATTATTGGCATTCTGGATGCGAGCATCTAAATGGAATAGTGCCTCGTTGTATCCAGCCATCCAAAATTCCCTGGGTTGTTTATGGAATTGAAATGTTAACCTCTCAAGCTTCTCATGAAGACTCTGGATGAAAAGTTCCTTAGTCTCCAACGCTGATTCCTTTGCAGATATTTGTGGTTCCAATTCTCTAACTTTCTTGGACAGTTCAGACAAGGCTTCATTTTTTGCCATCAATTGGCATGCTTGGTTTTCCAATGTTGACTGAGTACGAGCTTCTTCAAAAGTATGACGAAGAGTTCTTGATCGACCCCGAGTAGGTGGAGTACTTTGTTCCTCGACAACATCCTGAGCAACTCTTCCTCGTCCACGAGAACCTCTTCCTCGTCCCCGAGTAGCAGTAGAAGTACCCGACCTTCTTAAAGCCTCTAACTCTTGCCTCAATTTGGCATTCTCAACCTCTAAAAATGAGAATCCTTCATCGGTGACCGGTACCAAGGCAGTAGAAGATGAAGCTGCAGACTTATATTGTGCCAGCTCTTTCTGCAAATTGTTATTCTCTTGCTCCAGCAGCTCTGCAATTTGTCTACATGCTTCAAATTCACCCTTTAGAGTTCTCTCCCTAACATCGTACCCAGCAAGGAGCTTTTTGTGGCCCTCCTCGGCAGAAAGTTGCTGATACTTCTTCTCATACCCCTCATGCAACAGAGCAGTTGATTCTTTATATTGCTGCTAAAGTTCATCGAGAGTACATTACAGGTCTTAAATCATTTCGTAATATGCCACATTGTTGGCCACAGCTCGGTCAAGTAAGACTTTCAGGTACTGATAAGCTTCAACTGCCTGCTCTGAAGCATCATGACCAAGGAAGTCGATAACTTCTGATGCACTTAATTCAGTATGACCAGCCTTATAATATTCATGGCATTGTTGCATCAGCTTAGTATCATTAGCAGATATCATATTCATCCTGGCCAGAAACTAGCAGAGAAATAAAAAGTAATCATCAAAAAGAAGATCAAGACAGAGTACAGAAGAGAAAAGAGGCAATCATATGGAAGAAAAGAACTCAAATTTTATTATATCATAGTGCAGAGTTACAAAGATCTTGGTTACACTTGAAAAAGAAGAAAAATAGAAAGAGAATACCAAACAACGTCACACCTTTTCCTTGTCTCCCAAGACTTTCTCGGGAGGCTGGGATGAGGAGCTCGGTTGCTCGGTGGGAACAACGAGTTGGTCGGCTGGAGCTGGAACTTGTTCTGGAGGAGCAAGCAGAGATGAAAGCTCCTCGTCAGCAGGCTGGGTAAGGATGAGATCACCCACTACCATTGAAGATTCTTCGGAGGCAGCTTCGTCCTCTTCTTCATCTTCGATGGCTGGGGGAGGACCAAGGAGATGTTGTTGAAACAGTTCTGAGTCCTCATTAAGTTTCAATTCTTGCAAAGCAGCAACCCAGCCATCTCGGAAGTATTTCAAACTCCCATACTGCACCTGAGTCATCATGGCTGCTACCCCCTTGTTCCACCCTTTGTCCCAACCTGTGTTGAAGGACTTCTTTATTGCCATTTTTCTTTTAATTTTCTCCGAGGAGAGCTTCTCGGATAGAAGATCCTCGGTGGCCTTCAACTTAGCATCCACCTCCTCCTTCTGGCGATTTACTTCTCGCATAAGGGTTAGCTCTTCCTCAGCCGATTTCAACTTATTTTCAAGCTCCCCAAAGCTTGTGAGCTTCTCGGCATATTTTGTATTCTCTCTCTCCAAGTCTTTCACCTTATTTCCCAACTGCACCTTCTCTGCCTCAGATGCAGCCAACTTCTTCTCCCACTCACCCCTATCCTCATCATACTTTTGATGAGAATCCTTCAAAGATTGGGCCAAGCCCTGAAAAGCATCCTCTACTCCAGACGAGGAGCTAGAAGCCTTGATCGCTTCATCTTTCTTCACTATGGTGTTAAAGCAACTCACCAGCTGGAAAAAGAAGAAAATAATGATAAGTCATTGCAGAGATACTTGTATTGATGGAAAGAAAGAAAAATTCAGGATAAGAGAAACTTACTGAAGCAATGTGACGAGTAGCTAGGGATGTCAGCATATCCCTAGACATGTTTTCCTCAATTCCTTGGACTTCAGGAATGGTCCAAGTCTTTACCGAGCTCATTGCAGAACTCGGGGGAATGATAGTTGGAACACCAGCTCCACTAACTTATAGCTGGGAAAGGTTTTCAGCCAAATTGACCGAGGAGGATTTCTTCAGTCTCCTCGGTGGCATTTCAGCAGTTTCAACCAAAGAACTTTTGGTGGGGGAGATGGTGACCACTTCCACAGAAGCACTTCTCTTGCTCGGAGCCACTGGGGGCTTCTCGGCAGCCTTCTGAGGAGCAACAGAAGGGGCAGCATCTACTTTCTTTATCCCCTTTGGGACGTCAGCCTTGTTCCTTTTTCTATCTCCAGCAGAGGTAGTCTCCTCAAAGAGAGAAGGAACTCTTATTTTGCCCATCTTCTGACTTAGAGGAATGTGAGATTCTGGAGAAGAGTCCTCAGGAATTGATGCTGGTTCATTGGTGCTGACCACAGGACGAGCAGTAAAGGATGTTCTATAACTCCTATACTGCAACAAGTATGAAGCAGACCTGATGTGCTCGTCTGCAACTTTCTTATGCAAACTCCAGATATGTTTCAAATGCTTGATATTAACTTCAGCTTCTTTCGGAGTCTTTCTCTTACTGTCAACTGTAAACAAATACATAGTGAAATATCAGTCATACATTTTATCAAACATAATGAAATCATGATTTCAGAAATAACATAAGATGAAAATAACCTTATCCCATTGCCATATGGAGGGCATCTGGGACCTTGATATACTTCATCTCCAGTCAAAGGGGCATGTTGCCAATTTTTGATAATTACCCCATGTTCAAAATAATCCCTATTGGCATCGGGGAGGTTAACTACTAAGGCCCTATTCAAAAATTTAGTTTTTAAATAAAAAATATTGTCTAAAACAGCCCATCTGTAACAATACATAATCTCAGGAATTCCTATACGAGTTCCATGAGTTTGATTTAACCTATACACCCCATTAACTATTCTTCATGTGTTGGGGGCTATTTTTGCAGGGACGACATCGAAATACTAACAGAACTCTAAGCACAAAGGTTTTGGTGGAAACGAAAATCCACATTTAGCAATAAAAAGACTGAGGAACCAGTGTCCCTCAGCCAAACGAAAATAATTTAAAGGCTCAGAAAGATTCTCCAAAGTTACCCAAGATGGAATAGAAAAGTCAGAACGGAATTTCTCAAGAGATTCGATAACATAAACCATGGTGAATAAAAAGAAATGAAGAAGAAGGAAGAAAATCTTACAGGAAAAAGGAGATTTGTTGACAAACAAACGAAGAAAGGGATGAACGCACAAGAGAGAGAAAGGCTATAGAAAACTCGAAAGCAGAAATTGGAAAAGGTTGAAGATGATGGGATTGCCAATGAAGCTTAAATACTTTGCCTTGGGAAACGGCGAAAGAAATGATTACAAAAAGAAACTATTACGCTACCGGCGGCTAAAAGGACAAAAAGTGCACGAAGATTGAAGCGCTTATAAAAATTCAAAAAAAGGCGGATTCGGCGAATTTGGAAAACATCCGAACACAGAAAAAATGCTCCTAAACAACAGGAAGGTCATTTAATATTGCCATATACCGAGAAAGAATGTTCCATATTCCTCAAAGTTCGAAAAATGAAACATTGGGGGCTTCTGTTGATACCAAAATTAATATGCTGATATAGACGAATCATAAGAAGACACGTGTCGATCTACGTGGCACAATAACAACGAGGAGGTTTACTTCCCCGACCAAGTCTCACTCGCTCCGAGGAACTCCAGCGCTCCGAGGAACTCCAATACTCCGATCAACTAAGGCGGTCCGAGCTGCATCTCGACCACAGCATTGATTGCCAAAGTTGCATCTCGGACACAGCATTGATTGCCATATAATCAACAGTTCAACTATTCATTGAATGCTTATCATACAGACGTATACTCTTAAAGGGCATTAATTGTTTACCCTTTCACATATACAGCCTAAAGGCTATAAATACTTTGTATCACCCTCATTCTAGGGGACCGGAATTTCTTGATAGTACTTGTAATCGAGAATTCCCAAACACTCGGCAATAACATAACAGTGGATGTAGGTCATTCATATAAGGCTGAACCACTTTAAAATATTTTGTCTCATTTGTTTATCTGTGATTGAATAATTAGAGTAATCTAATTTTTTACGTCAACACTTATTATAGGCTTTGTTCAGTTGGTGAAGTTGATTAAGATTATCCACTTTTGTTACTCTTTTTTATGACAACTGTGTTAAAGATACACTTGGGGAGTTAAACTTCCTTAATTAAACTTATTTTAACACGTTTCCCCACTTTCTTTTCCATAAATTTTGCTTTTTCAGGGGTTGTTTAATGCGCCTTTTATTTTATCGACGCGAATTATGGGTCCACGTGAAGTCGATGGCATGTGAATTTGGGATCAACCCCAGACAGATCGTAAAGGTGCCAAGTAAGAGAAATCAATTCCTCCTTTTGTGATTGGTAAGTGAGATGCCGATTATAAATTTCTTCTTCGAGTGTGAGTTGTTGAACATTACTTCCTGGAATGGTTCCATAACTTTATCTATGGGGGCCATCATTATTTTTTCCACCCTCAATCTTCCATACTTTATTTTTTACTTGGACAGAGTAGCCCCATCCTTGGTCGCCTCATCAATGACCATTTTCTCCATATTCTTTTATTACTTAGGTCTGATGTAAATGATAAAGCATTATCGAACAATGACCTGGTTTCCCCTTATCTTCATTATCCCCCGATTAGTAATGCATTTAAGTTTTTAGTGATAAGTGTAGGGGACGACATTTATGGCATGAAACCATCCTCATCCCAGGATAGCGTTGTAGGGGAACACAATGTCCACAACTAGAAACTTGATAAGCTTTGAGATATTTTTAGTTTGTACTGGTAGTGCCACCTTTCCTAGTGGCATGGGCATTTTCCCCATAAATCCGAACAAAATTATGGCCACTTCATTTAGATCTTCCATCTTTATGCTAAGCTTATTGAATAGGTTGAGCAACATGACCTCTGAAGAGCTTCCATGGTTAACTATTAGTTTATCCACATCCTGGTTGGAAATCCTGAGTGTGTTTACAAGTGCACCATGAGGTGGAGTTCAGACTCTGACCGATTCTTCTTAATAAAGATTATATGTTTTTCATTCTCAATGTCTTCTGGTCAACGGCATTTTCCCACTGAGGACTTGGAAGGGTCAACTGAAAAAGCCTCCATGACTGTAATAACCTTCTTTAATTCCATCTGAACAGTGTCACCTTGAATTTGGTTTAGACTTGATGCACCGTGGATGACTATAAACATGTTCCCCATCTCATCATCATCTAGGAGGTTGTCAAGTTTTCAGCCGTTCTCAACGATGGCGTTTGCACCTTTATTTTCCACATACTCATCTAGATGGTCTGCCTGGGCTAACTCTTCCAGGTACAATTTAAGTGCTTTACAGTTCTTTATATTGTCCCCATACTCCTTATGATAGGAGCATCTCAAGGAAGTGTTTTTATTCGACAGATCTCCTATCATCTTCCTCTACCACTTGAAATATTAATGATCTTTAATCCTATTTAATATTTTTTAGGCCATCTCTTTGAAAATAATATTGATATTCTGGTGGGCCTTGGTGGGGTATACCTCGTCATTACCTTTGGATCCACCATGTTGTTTTTTTCTCCCTTATTGGGAGTGTTCCTTTTGTCTTCATTCTTGGATGTTTTTGGCTGACCATTATCATGTTGAGAGACACCTACCACATCTTTTATTTTCGTGTACATCTCAATCTTAGACATAAGGTCATTGATGGTGCTAGCCTCCTTCTTCTTTAAGGACTAATGAAACATAGAGTTGTTCGGTAAGTAAATCTTGAATGAGTCTACAACAACCTCCTCGGAGTAATCACCTAGTTCATTATAGGTTTCTCAGTTCGTTGAGCATACTCCCACAATATTTCCTGGGATTTATTTCTCATGGTGAGGAGTGTGTCCATCCTTTTTGGATGGGAACTGCTGGTGATTAATCTCATGATTAAATCCTTCACTAGCTGCCTGAAACTATTGACCAAATTGTGAGGTAACGTTTTTAACCACTTTTGTGTGATATCCCCTAGACTAGAAGGTAATATCCAGCACATAAGGGCTTCGTTGTTTCTTCTGAGAGTAACTATTTGTCAGTACAGGTGAACATGGTCGATGGGGTAGATCTTACCATCATATATCTTGAATTTGCGATGGGAACACTTCTTAAGAGGTTCTGGTTCTTCGACCAATATTGAGAAAGGAGACTTCATCTAACTGATAAGGGCCCTTCAGGCTAATTCCTTAGTGGACCTAGCCCCTAGATGAGTAGGATGCTCATCCATCTCTCGTTAGATAAGGTTGTGGAGATCCTTTTTATGATGATCCCTTTCAAGTCTTTTTTCTCTTGAGGGAAACTATTCCTGGAGCGCCCCTCATCATGGTGTGAACTCCTTCCTCCAATGCTAGTTTTAGTCACCTCAGGGTTAGGGACTCGGGCACGCCACTTTCCCTTATCTTCGTGGAGATCCTGCTCCATTATTTATGATGAGGTAAATTTATCATTGCTATCAACATTGATAAATCTAATGCTTATCACTGCAGTGAGTAGTGACTCATTTTATGCTTGTCACTGATGATAGTAGTGACAAATTCAATATTTGTTACTATTGTCGGTAGTGAAAAAATGAGCGGGGGAATTTTCAATAAAAAATTAAGGACCCCCCCCCCCCCCGGATACACTACTCCTTGACAATGTTGATCGTCAAGGTCCATTGCGTCATCGGTACCCCACACATAACTACGAAAACATATGAGGAGCAATAATCTCTAATCACATAAATAAGATAATGCTCCGAACCTTTTAGGGTTTATAACATTACTCTAGTTACAAAGCACAATCATTCAATCCCAATAAGTAAGTACACATAACACGCTTAGCGTACATTTAGATATCCAAAATCCAATCACTTATGGATATACAAAATACTTCACAATGCTATCATCTTCCAGGATTTACTCACTTTATCCCGGGTTACCATATATTGGATTATTATCACACCGCCATGATAATAAAACAAATCACATCGTAAGGAAACGGTCATAGTTCCGAAACTGAAAGTGAGAACGACTCATACCCAATACTTCTCACCCATAATAAAATCACACAATAAATAAAGGACGACTATGACCTGGAGACTATATGCACCCTGCTCCTCAAGCCAGGGGCCTCATCCACATCGCGCAACTTCCCATGATAGCACCGGAGGGTATGCTTGCACAATATATATATATATATATATATATATATATATATATATATATATATATATATATATATATATATATATATATATATATATGCAATCATATCATATAAGTGAAAACCACGACACAAGGTATTTACATCACGCCATATAGGTATACATACTCTTTTACGTCCGTAAGTATGAAAGAAGTAAATTCATTTATAAGAATATAACTCTCGTTACTAACCGTTGCTAACTCGCACACCTTCCCATTATTTCGTACTCCGACCCCTCACTAGAAACTTACTCATCCCTCACACCTATGAGTATGAAAAGTCTCCCGATTCAATCAACATTAAGAATACTATATATATTCGAATGCACACCGATCAACAATAATTATCCCCAATCTAGATTATGGTTCAATTGATCATACGAACCATTAACGTTATCACATTTGTGATTCAATTCAAAAGTCCAACATTGCTAAACGCGTCCTGCCTCTTTCTTATAGACCCATAATTATCTCCAAATAGAAATCTCGATGATAGTTGGATTTCCCACTAGTCAATGCGATAATCATCAATCGGTATTCTCCCGAAATAACTCGATATGCCCCCCAATATTTCATCATAGGTAAAACTCCCTAAAAATCTCCAAAACATACTTCTCATAACATATATAAAGGTTCCAAATCGATAAACCCAAACGAAATGGAGTGAAACTCACTCTAGAAAAACATCGCAAAAATAGCCATGTTTCCGAATCGATTCGGCCCAGCGAATCGATTCGCCTCTAATGTGAATCGATCCGGTCCAAAGGACCTAGGAGTCTGTCTTAGGCCGAATCGATTCGGCTTTGGGTCCGAATCGATTCGGTCACTCAGACCTGTAAACCTGCAACATTCCGAATCGTTTCTGAAAGGGGCGGAATCGATTCGGCCTGTTCAGCAAGCTACGAAATGGTTTATTTCTCTTAAAAACCCAAATTTCCAAAAATCCCATTTTCGATTTTCCGATTTCCAATTTTTTCGGAAAAAAAAATCTAATCGAAAATAATTCCTAAATTTTCGATTTTTTCAAAACTAGGCCAATCTTATTTTTTTTAGTTTTTCCCCATTTTTTTTAAACTTCCCATATTCCACATCTCGGTTGGGAGAGGATGAGGGTTCCAAAGTAATTCTCTATAAAAGGAGATTATTCTCCTAATCTCTACACAAATGAAAAAAAATGGGTCAAATCTTCATGTATTTACATATTGGGTTAAACATTTTTCTTTGTTTCTTTAAAATGAGAATTTTAAGTAATCAAAAATCGTAAATTTATTTTTTTGAAATTTTGGAATTTCGGGATTTTTAATATATTTTGGGAATTTTTTTATTTTTGCTGATTTTTCGACTTTTCCGAATTCGAAATTTTTTAATTTTTCGAAAAAATCAGAATAATTATTTTATTTTTGAAAAAATTGATTTTTTTTCGAAAAGGCCTATTTCAATCCGATCCTGCCGAAACACAGGCTTACTCTAAATAAATTCTAGAAAGTAATCAACTAATATAAAGAGTAATAATAAGCATAGAATTAAAGAAGCTAGCAGAATAAGTGAGGTGACTAATACCCTCCCCATTCATAACTCGATCCCAAACCCACACGATAAGAACCTTTGGACCAATCGAAGATTTAAAACATACCTTAGGATTCATCCATAAGGGCTAGCCCGAATCTTTTGTTTATTTTTTTGTATAAAATAAACTGACGACTCTAGACAAGCCAATCAAACCCCTTATCGCACAAAATACACTCAGGCCTAGGCCCGAGATTCAGGGGTGTATGACTCAACCTGGACACGACATCAAACATCTTCCAAGGGAAAGTCACTGAGTTTAACCTCGTATTGATAACCCGACGTCGAGGGAAGGAGATGGGCCGAGATATAAGCACCCACGCGCCCATCGTCAAACCAAAACTCGCCTCTTAACCACGATTCCCGTAGCTTGCAATGACACACACACCGATTTGATTCTCATGTCCCTACATTGGCCTATATCCGCCCTCCTAGTTCTTCAGATGAGGAGGAAGCTTTTTGGGCAAAGACGTCATATCCAAGCATTCCAAACATGAGTAACAAGTACTTCCTCTCTGGTTCCTCTCCAACCATCTCAGTAGGAGTCCACCTTTATTACTTAGTTTACCACAATCCGGCTAGAGATGGCTTAGTCATTACTTTAGCACCAGAAGACAACATAGTTATAGGCCAAGCTTATTGCATTATTGGAGAGAGGTCACCTTAAAGCATCATGTGAGAATGCATAATACTGGTTGGTTACAAGAACAACATGACGGAGAGAAGAGAGGTGGAGTTGGTTCTTCCCATGCTCCAGATTATGATAAAGGAGATTGAGACACTTGACCTATATGTGTAGGAGATTGTACCTTTTATATTTGTAGGATATATTTTAGAGAGTGATATTTATTTTTACTAGTACTAGTACCCCGATGATTCATATTTTGTGTGGACATGAGTTGTATTTGAATATTTATTCAATTATGCCACAGTTGTGGGTTAATACATTCATATTTTACATTGTTATCTCTTTATCACTAGCACATTTGAGTTATCATGCTTATAATGTTGGGTTTTGATAGTTTAGAGGATTTTGATGATGTAATCGATCATGTTAAGATATAAATATTTTGATTTATTGATATAAGCTTGTGATATTCATATTTTTATGTTTTTATGTCAGTTATCTTGTTGAGTACAAGTAATCATTATGTGATTCCGTATTTGCTTGATTTTGATTGATTCGTGATGTATTGGTGGATTCTTTCCTTTGTCAAAAGGGGAGAAAATTTAAATGGGGGATTTATTTAGTGCATGCACTGTATTTTTCAATTGCAGTTTATTTTTATTACTCTCTTGTATAATTTATTGAGTGTTTAAGTTATACAAGGTCTACAAGGTTGATTTTTCATGAATCGAAAAACCATACATCATTATCGAGTCTGTCTCGTGGAGATTAGGAATGCATAAATTGATGTATAGGTATTTAATCCGGTATTTTTTGGATCTTTTTTATTTTTGGTGTTGTCGCGAAATAGCCAAAGATGGATATTTGCAAGGACATGTTTTACTTTCCCTAGGTTTATTTACATTTGCTCAATTCTGAAACAAACATTTTGTATCATAGTGACTTTTATCAAGTCTATTGAGTTGTAATTACACTTCATTGAAGACAAAGAGACAACACGATGGCAAAGATTATCATATTGGACCAAACTTTTCAGACGAAAGACGATTGGAGGTTTGGTAAGGATTATCAGGTTTTTGTATTTTCTTAGTTTATCTTTTAAGTAAGGAATTAATAAGACAAAACTTGATTTTCATAAAAGTCGAAAAGGGTTTTTTTTATTTTTATTTTTTATTTTATAAGAATCTTGAAAAAATAATTACCTCATTCAAACGAAATTCCCTGAATCGAAAGGAGTTTTGATCGAGGTCATTTTTTCTTACGAACAACGAACCTCGTAAGATAAACGGCTTCAAACGAGAGGACGTCGAGAGAAGAAACTTTCAAATGCGAACCCTAATTTTCATCGGGGGGCCTTCGCAAGATAAATCTTTTTTTCGAGAGTACCTCGATCGAAAGGGACCTCATTCAAACAAGGGATCCCTAGTTCGAATGAGGGTCGTGTTTTTCGAAAAACGTGTTTTAGTCACATTCTTTACTGAAAAGTACAAGTACTTAGTAAACGCTCTTTCAAAGTACGACGCACAGTTTTTACAAAATCATTTTCTTGCTTTGGAGAAAGTCATCTACAGTGAGATCCTATCATATTTCATGCATTCAAGGTAAACTTCAAGTTTACAATCCCCTCCGAATCTTCTACATTGATTGAAAAATTACACTAAAAATCGTGTAGGTGATTAGCACATTGGACTACGTTTGGGAAGAACATCATTAACCGAAATCAGTGAATATCAAGGCCTTGGAGGATGTGTAGTTCGTAGTACGGGCATAAACAAAAGAGTATAATGCAAGGGAGGGAGAACATGAGAGGAAACATCATCATATCTATATAATAAAGGAGGAGGGATTTTTTGTCTCCCCCAACTAACGGCTGAGATTACATCTTATAGGGTTTGATCTTTATCAACTAACGGTTCAAATCGATTGAGATTGGATGTGAGGGTATGAATCTAAAGGTGAAATTGAGTGCCACGTGGTCTCGAGTTTGGGAACACTTGGTCTACCTCGAGAGTTTCTCAGTGTACTTTATCTCGAGCCTCTCAATCTCACCTGCTCCACTAGCTGAAAACATCCTTCTCTCTTTGCTTCCTCAAGAGTCTCTCTCTATCACAAACGCCCTCATTTATTTCTTTACCTTTGGTAGGAATATATTGAGAGAACCTGTCTACCGTTTTGGAACTTGGAATCTGCCTTGAGGGCCTCTCTCTCTCAAATGCTCTCATCACGACTAAGAAGCTCCATGAAAAGCTTCATCACGGCGAATAAGGTTTATGCCTCCAACCGCCTCTCCGGTGTCAGCAACGATATATATATACACACACAAATAACCTTTTTTTATGATAATCTCATTTATTCTTTTACCTTTGGCAGAAATATATTGAGAGTCCTTTGTCTACTGTTTTGGCAGAAATGTATTTGAGATCTCATTTTTTTGCCTTTTTTCAACTTTTGGGGGCTTTGTTCCTCGATTTGGGTCTGATTATTTTGTCGCCGTAAGCTGAGTATTGAGCAAGATGAAATTTATGAAGATTGGATCTAAGGCTGGTACGTTTCAGACTGATGGGAACCATATCATGTAAGATTTAAAATTGTTTAAGTAATTTGGTTGTATTTTTTTCAAAGGCTAGATCTAAGGCTGGATCTAAGGAGGGTTCGTTTCAGACTGGGTTTAAAAACGGTTTGAATTTTTTTACTATAGAGAAATGTTTTATGGGTTTTCAAACGTTTTTAATTTTTTGGGCATTTTCATGTCTCTTTTTTGTTTTTTTGTTCTTGGTGTTTGTTTAGTTTTTATGTTTTTTTTTTATTTTTAACATCTACTGCAATACAGTTGTGAAGCACTGATGTCTATTGTCCAGCAGGTCTCATTAGAGAACATATGGGAAGATTCATAATGACTTCCGTACTTTTTGGTTTAAAATCATTTAGTTATGGAAATCTAAGGATCTCGAGGCAAGTGTTGGACATTCCGACTCTCAACCTTCAAAGCGTGTGAAATTGAATGAATAACCCTATCTCTTAGAACTGACACGATAATATTAATGTGTGGAGTATCTAGATCTTTATGTTGAGCAGATAGAGCTGAACGATTAGGGACAATTGTGACTCTCATGTCATGTCATCTTCTTAGTTAAATTCTCGTGGGCAAGGGCTTCTACTACCAGCTCTTCAACTTAGTTAATAAGCAAACTTTTGAATTTTGATTTATGGTATCTGTAGACTCCCCTGATAAGGATGAACACGGGAATTTTAATGGAAACATGAAACAACATTTTTCAAAAAAAAAAGTATAGAAATCAAGGTTTGAAACCTATAGTTTTGTAAGGCCATGTGCTGGTGTCTATTTTGTTTCTTCTTTTCTTTCATTCTACAAGTATTTTTGGGGGGATGTTATTTAGTTTATTTACTGATTTTTTCTTGTAATTAGGTTTGTATTGATTTTGGTCTTGATTGTTTTTATTTGGATGTAATCTACAATGGAGGCAACTCTCCTATTGTAGGTGATCAAGCTGTGATGTGAGATGTTAGTTTTTTTTTTTACTGATGTAGCTTTTTTTGAAGTCTTATTTTTATTTGATCAGCAAGGTTCGTCGCAAGGTAACAGGCGCAGATATGTATTTTTACAAAGAATTAAGATTGAGATCACGCAAGTGGCAAAAAGGATTAAATTTTTTAGTTTAGCTATCTAATAATTTTTTTTTTCAAGTTGTAGCTTAATTGTTAAGTAACTTCCAAAGATTTATTTGTATTCGAAAGCACTGTGTCATATTCTAAAGAGTTTTTTTTTCAAGTGGAATCTTTAATTTAAATTAATGTAAATATGTGTTGAAAGCTAAAATTTGTGTGAATGAGACTGTGTCGTATTCCAAATACGTGTTGATCTCATTATTTATTTCAACCCACAAAGCTTTAATTTATGTCTTATAAAATGTGGGGTTTTGTAGATTAGCAAAGAGACCTTTGTATACATGCCTTTTTAATTTTAATTTTTTATCTAAGGTGGGATAAAATTTGGACACCTCATGTGTCATATTAATGTTATTTTATGCCATTAATAAGTACGATAACAAACGCATGATAACAAATGTCATTTTATGTTATCGGGTCGTATCAGTTCGCATAATATTATTCGGAACGTTTATCTTATAAGTTTGTCATCACAACAAACGCGGGACCTAAGGAATATCCAAAATAACCCAATGTTCGAGACATGTTGATAGAATCAAAACTCATGCATACACATTTTTAATTAATTTTTCAGAATATTACATTTTAAAAAATTACGTTTTTGAATTTTTCTAACTGTAAATATTTTATATTACTAATATTACTCGGTGTTTTTATTTATTCCCAATATTACATTTTTAAAAAATAAATTTATATTCTCAATATTACTATTTCATATTCCTAATATTAGTATTTCAAAATCGCTAAATATTTTTCTTTTCATATTTTTAATGATATTTTTAGAGTTTGAATGTAATAATGTACAAATATTTGTAATTTCCCAATTTAGAAGTAGTTTTAAGTATTATTCATATCAGATGTATGAGTGTAAGGTTACAAAGAAGCAATATGGGAAAAGTCTCAAAAATAAATAAAAGACTACAGATTTGAGACCTATAGCTAACAAGTACTAGCCTACAACTATTATCTAATAGGTCTAGCTATTTAAAAAGGCTTGCTTATGAGGATAGAAAAAAGAAAATGTGATCGTACATCAATGGAGGACAACCACTGTGTGGTGAAAGAAAATCAAAGATATGAGGTACATGATTCCTGGACAAAATCGTTGGCTTCCAATCCCATTTGTGAGATACAAATCAATCTTATGGCTAATTACATTCCCATAGAAAGTAACCCACATGATTCTGAAGAAAAGGACAACTCTTTTGTCCTTTCGGCAGATGATGCAACTACCTGTTGCAGACCTATCCTCAACGCACATTTTAGGGGATTTGAACAGGTCTGCAAATTCGGCTTAATGGGTTTTCTCATCACGAATTTGACGAGACATTCTTCAGTTCTACATTGAAACGGCACTGATTATTGGCAATCCTCATAATCTTCTAACACTCTATTTTTATTTTAAATATCAATCATGCCCTTACATTTATTCTCTCACTTCATTTTTATTTTAAATATCAATCATACCCTTATGTTTATAAAATTTAATTTTTCACCTTTTTACCTTCAAATAAAATAAGTATATTTGAAAAATAACTAAAAAATATATATTTTTAGAAAAAAACGTTTTTTTATGAAAAACTACTTTTAATAAGAATCATTTTTATTTTTTTTACTTTTAACAACTATTTTATAAAAAAAAATTCAGTTGTTTAAAAAAATTGTTATCTATATTTTTTATTGAAAACTGTTCATAAAAGATTATTTATATAAAATATAAAAACTACTTTTTAAAAAATAAATCGTTTTTATGAATCATTTATTGTTTAAGTAACATGATCACGACACAAATAAAATGCGACGTGATCAATTGTGGATTGCGTTATTACCTATTGTATTCAATTGTTATAATATAAACTTTTTTTGTTATAAGTGGTTTTTATATATGATTGTGTCATTTCAATTGTTTAAACTTTTAATCAATCTCCCTTAGACTCATGTGTATTTGAAATATCATATTAGCATCCCTTAAATTTTAATGAGAATAAAATTATATGGTTCTAATGTGGTGGACTCTGGACGGAATTAAGATAGTGCCATTGATGCGGAATATGAATTGTTGGCAACACGAGAACAGATTTAGCATAACCAATTTATCACGGGAGCAAATTTATCTCCGTGCCATCGGCACGGGTACACCCTAATATATATATATATATATATATAAAATGTGTTTCTATTGTTATTAAATCCTATAAACATTATTCATTATAGGTGGACTTGATTATGGATTGGGGTAATAATATTTTTTTCCCATGAGAATTTCCGATCTAAAATCCTTGTATATAATTTGGATTGATTAATTTTATCTGATACAATAAAATTTGGTTGAAAAATAATAGAATTTTAATTTGTTTGTCTATGTATAATTAATTAAGTAATTCAGTAATTGCACATTGACAATTAAGCACATACCTATTTCATAGGGCAAAAATTACGAAAAACTAGAAATGCAAACTTCAAAAAAAACAAAATAAGACTTGTCATCCAAGCTCTTGTAATCACAATGTGCTAAAGGTGATCCATGTACTTTCATAATTTATTATTTGTTGTACTTGTACCCTTTTTACCTTCCTTGATAAAATTTAGATCATATTTATTAGGCAAATTTTATCAGATATTTTACACACTGTAGTTGAGATGCACCGCCATACTCCCCTTTAAATACTTGGCAAACGTAACCACCAAAAAACGAACATAATGGTCATTTCGGTTATTTTGTTGCCATTACAAAAATATATCCGAGATGCTTCTTTCATGCATCATTCTTGCACACAATAACACCACACTCCCAAGTAAAACAAATAAAGCTATATAGTTAATGACAAAATAACAAACCTAGATTGACAGTCAACCATCATAACTTATGCTTCAACAGCTAACTCAGGGGTCAAACTGAGTCAATACCCGAACCACCACCCTTGCATTGTGTTGAGAACACCATGTCTCCACATTTGTTCTTACCACCTGGCAAGGGTTTAACCCCTGCGCGGTTCGTTCTTGACTCACTCCCCCCCAACCATTACTCAGTTTTTAGTCCACAAGCACAACCCTTTTACTCCTCACACGAACCCCCTACTTCATATGGGTAAATAAAATATTAATTTATCTATCATCAACTTTCACATTGTAGAGCGGCTTTGATTTTCTGAACCGTGCATGAGATGAGATTATTGACTGTCTCCACCGACTCTACAGTGAGCTTGGCAGTAGGGAGACTATTCACTAGGATCTGAAAGGCTACTGTCAACAGGGACCCACCTACTCCATTTGCTGGCCCTCCGTTGCTACTGGGCCCGTTTGCTCTGGGAGACCCACGAGAACCTGGGCCATCTGGTACTATGGCAAACCCTGAGGGTAACAGTGCCACGTAGGCAGAATCTCCACCGTTCATCACAACGTGCATTGCTGGGATGTCAACGGGTGCGTAAACCACAAGCGACCCAGCTGCGTCTATGCACGTCTCCTGCAGTATCAGCATGCTGCTCTGATTGGAGTTCATGGCCTGCTAATAAACAAAACAAAATCAAATCAAACCAATTCAGGGCTCAGAGTATGGACATATTCACGTAAAATGCCATTGCCATTCAGGTCATGATTCACGAGACACTGTCGTTAAGCGGAGTAGCCGAGTCAACCACTGCCAGAGCAGTTTTTAATCGAAACAAAGCTCCTTCGTTTTGACTTTTGAGATCTTACTGAAATACGGTAATAGGTTAAATTGGAGTTCATGAGATGGACCGTCCTTCTGGATACTTCCAATTTCCAATTTTGTCCTTCACATTTCATCTTTTAATATGTACCGAGGAAAGAAAATTTACCTAATCACATGAAACGTCCCAAAGGACAACCCTCTTATTTTGGTTGGGGGAACCCTATGTCAAACTCTACTTCAAAAAATAAAAATAAAAGACAACCATCGTATTTATCATAGACTCGAATTATATTTCAACACGTTCAGTAATTCATTTTCAAATGAATCTTATAAAAACTAATTTAAAAACCTTATTACTTCACTACTATTTATCATTTAAATTTGATAAGATATGCACCAATGCTGATTCCATTAGGCATCCCACAATTATTTTTTTCCCAGCAATCATCTTTCACACTGTAGGCAAACTGCATTATATGTAGATCTTGTTCCAAAAACAATTGTTGTTGGTTATTTACCCTTTTAACCCCAATTGTTTTGCCTTATTTCGTTTGAAGTATTGTCACATTAAGTATTATTTTGCCACACATTTGCAAAAAGGAAAAAGGATTTTAGTAAAATTTATTAAACGTGTTGCGAAAATTAAAAAATGAACCCCAAAGTGTACAAATGTTTCACCATTGGCAAGCATGTAATCAGGGACACATCATGTGACATAAATATATATAGTGCCATTGGCACATACATATACTATAATATATATATATATATATTCACACACACACACACACAATAAGGCTCCTATGCAGTCTTTCCGCATAGCAGTAAGATATGAACCTTTGTTTTGCTGCAAAAACAATATAATTTAGTCAACTTCCATGAATTTCGCTTCAGTAAATCTTTGGCTAAACGCCATCAATTTCACTCATATGATTGTTCCCTTGATATGGGGGGCATTGGTAACCGGTTCATCTTTTTCTTCATTGGTCTTTTAAACAGATTTTGGTGATATATATGACCAACTGATTGAGTCCGGATACAACTCTTGTGCGGGAAGACCACAAAGGAGCCTTTTTGTGTGTGTGTGTATATATATATATATATAGAGAGAGAGAGAGAGAGAGAGATTACACTAGCCCGGAGGAGGGAGACACAGTTGCCATGATCTTGACCCTTGGCAATGTGAGCCATTTCTTGCATGGGACCACCATTGGATAAAATGTCCCACTCGCTTCTGAGCCGTTCGTTACGCAGAAAATCGAAGAGCCTCTGGGGAGACACAGGTAACCAAACTGAAGTTGCAGCGCTCAAAACAATGCCCGGTGGCTCACCAGGATCATCAACGCTTTTCCGGGTCATTACTCGAACATCTTCATCCACATTGCCAGCACAGAGCTTGTTCCATTTGTGCACCGTAGAAGCACACACACCAGCACAAAAGTTATCGGTCATACGCTGAGCTAGCTTCAGCATGCTTCTCCGCCCACTCGCGGTAATAGCTGCATGCAAATTTTTGGTGATCACGCCTTGAGTATACTATGATCCCATTTGGGATTAGATTTTTCTCAATCGACCTATTTATTATATATGGACTGGCAGTGACATTTTTATATTACGATGATTTATAATGAACTTTAAATGTATAGTTAACATTGCTGACGTGGTTAAATCAATTTAATATGATTTATAATGATATTGTACTCGATCGACATTGAAATTTTTCAAGGGAAACTACTAATTTTATTGATTTTTCCATTTCGTGGTACCTCACTGCAAATATATTCTATGAAACAGTTTAATATGACATGTGCTAGTCTCACCAATATACTAGGCTCTTATTATACCGTCTTTCTAAGAGCATGTGCAATGTTGGACTCTCTAGATAAGTAAATTTTTTTTTGATAAGTTAAATATCACTAGA
This sequence comes from Sambucus nigra, assembly GCA_949130495.1. NCBI lineage: Eukaryota > Viridiplantae > Streptophyta > Magnoliopsida > Dipsacales > Adoxaceae > Sambucus > Sambucus nigra. Next base: position 198,263,868 of record OX422221.1, on the reverse strand, counting down.
AACAACCCACCTAAGCGGCGGAACCCGAATACTAACTAGTATATCAGGACCCAAAAAGTCCACAAATAAAAAAAATAAAAAAAAAATCACACTATCAAAGCTTATGTAACTCCTCAGGAAAGTCCAGGAAGAACGGAAGCATAGATGAAGGGTCCTTGTGCCAAACGAGCAAGAAACTTGGAAAAACATACTCAATCAGATTAATAAATTTAAAGAACCATTATTTGTCTTTGGCTTTCGTGGTATTTAATCTATACAATGATGAAAGGCAGATTGTTCAAGTTAAATTGTGTCTGGGAGTTCATACGCATGATTTCCAACTAACGATATTAGTTTGTATGAACTCAAAAAAAATATTAATTTGAAGTTGATACAAACTTTATTTGTACCTATCAATTGGTATGAACAAATGAAGTTCGGCAAGCATTCTCCAAATTTGGAGAACTGATACCCATTTTGCAAACTAACAACACCCCTGTCATTTAGCATCACCATTGGACATGCTCTAACTACTTGTTAAAATGATCAATTTTCAATCTTTCCACAATTTTATAACCAAACGCACCTTAAAAGCGAATTTGTTTATGCTATCGAATGATGAATTACCCGTGTGATCTCTGGTGGGGTTGGAGGATGACATTAGGATAGCGAGGCATTCGCATTGTCGTTGGAGGGTGGCTACCCATCTTTGGGCACCGAAGCCCATGCCAGCACTGATCAAGGGCCTGTAGAGCTGGTGAACCGCACTTTCATCATATTCGGCATGCTCTACCCAAGTAACCTGCAAATGCGTTTTTTTATCAGTCCATAACATCATGTAATTATCCATTATTATTTCTCATCAAAAATTAAGTATTTTTTTTTCCTTCCCTCATTGGCCAAATATATGAATGTGTATTGGATGACACTGGCGAGGGAGTGACAACTTTTTATTTTATTTTGGTAACAACCTAATTTATAATATGAAGCAACCCCAATAAGGATCAATTATTTACTTGATTTTGCTCCATATACAAAGTATATATTTTCTGGAATTCAAAATGAGAAATTTTATTAAATTCTTTATTGATGTGGAATAAAATGACTCGTATTTAGGCCCAATATTGGAAGTCATAACTGCATGCAACCAAAAAAAAACACCCATAATTTTAGCAGATATAGGAAAATGGGTACACAAGTCTAGCAAGATTTGAAGGAAAAAGGTCACTCTAGAGGGTGACATAGAGATGTGTACTGTTGCCTACCTACAGCTTAGATGCTCACGTGACAACAAAATAAGCAGTCCCGGTGTTTGACCACAAGGTCTTGATTAGTAGAAAAACAAACACATCACACGGCTGGAACCAGGTAATGCCACAGTTTGCACATTAAATATGGGCAGAGAGCATCAAAGATCGGAATAGAAACATCATATAAATAATTTATTCAACCAAGGTTGAAGATTACCATGCATTTTTTTTCTAAATGATATGGAAATTAATGTGTCCCAAGGTGCAGAAATAAGAGTCAATAGAGGGTTCTGTTAATATTATAGTCCGGATAACCTCGATTTGCGGTTGAAGTGTATTAAAATTATTTGTATAAAATAATCTTAAGCTCATTTTAAGCAGCAAACCCAGTTCCCAAAGATTTACTTTTATAATATAATTGCATTCCTCAAGAAGCATCTAAGCCAATAAAATAATGTTTAAGAAGGTTCAGTTGGACAAGGGAAAATTTAGTATATTTGATTGGGACAGCTCCATCACCAAGAGTGTAGTGATTTTGTTAGTAATCACTAGACAAACAAAATTCTTAGATGCATGAGCATCAACGGCTTGGGAATGATAGTGCCCATTCATCTTGAATATCTTTGATTTTCAATTTAATGTTCTCAACTAAATTCCAAGGATACAGTTACTTCAACAAACTCATTTAAGACCAAAGAGCTAGAACACCCACCTCCAAGAAATTCCATAAATGTGAGAAAACTAACTTTGGAGCTGTGTAATTAAGTAACCGTAACAACACAAAATTCTTACGTTGAGGAAGTTACCTTAGAGTAACCATTAGGCATATCCTGCACTACACAGCCAGAAGGAAGCCTTCGGCAAGTGAGAAACGGCGGTGCGCCCGATGTTTCGCGGATGGCATCAACAGAGACGTCCACTACGGCCCACACTCCCTCAGCGTGCTGTTTGCAGAAGCGAATGAAATTGATCTCACGAACGGGAACCAATGGAGAAAGGACTTGAAGCTCCGCGTGCATCTGTTAGTATTTAGCAGAAAATAGATTAGGCTTTTCCTAGGCATATATTTTCAGTGCTTTAGGAGAAGTTTTTGTAAAAAACATCAGCTCAAAATGAAATATTTTACTATTTTTAAAAAACTTCTCAAACATATGTCAGTTTTAAAGAGCTTTAAAAACTGACATATGTTTGACCGATTTTTTAAAAATAGTAAAACAATTCATTTAGAGCAGATTTTTTTTATAGGGGTGCCCTGGAATGTTTAAATACACAAAAAAAAAATCAAGTCGAAAAAAGTTTTTTTTGCTATTTTTAAAAAATACGAAAAAATTCATCCGCAAGTAATGTCCGCATTAGAGTCAGCCTGTATATATATATATATATATGTATATTCATCCTGGCCTAAAGTAGGTGTCCTACTTACATTTTTGTAAAGACAAATTGATAGTGCACTTTCAAAATAAGTGTACAAATTTCATTATATTCAATAAAGTTTTAATTTTGACAGTTTATTTCATTGAAATTAGTAAATGATTGCATTTAAATATTAAAGTTAATATTCCATTATAACAATCATTCTAGGTTGACTCGAAAATTCGACAAAGAGTGATGCAACACATTAACGTGTCACATCTGCATGGGCTAGTGTCCACTAATCTTGGACCGGTCACCTGAACACGAGCCAATTCAAGTGTGACACGTCAGATTGTCGCACCAAATGTATCGCGTTTGTGAGTCGGCATGGAAAGACTGTTTATTATAAATTGTAACTTGGTTTGTCGCGTTGGTAAGTCGGCATGGAAAGACTCTTTATTATAAAATGTAACTTCCAAACCAAGGCTCTAAATTTAAAAACAAATGGAGTATAAACAAATTGGTGAAAAATAGAAAAACAGAAGAAGTTGAACTAAATGAGCACTGAGACCAGTTAATCTAGTATTTTAACCAATAGAAGGGGCCATTAACATTACCAACTGAAGTGCACCATTCCTGGTTCCTCCCATACCACTGGATATCACATCTGTAGTGGAGGTTCTAGCAATTACACAAGGAAACATCTCCGCCCATTTATTCTATCAAAGCATGATGTAAACAAAATTAATCAAAAGTAGATAAAAATCAAACAAATTAAAACATTGCAGCAATATAAGGAATAGCAAGAGAAGTAACAATTAACATCTTCATCCTAAATCAACAAAAAAAAGGGATAAAAGAAATCTGTAAGACTTAAAAAACAATATTAATTACTCACCGAGTCCATTAAGGTCTCAACAAGAGCCAAGCTGTTGATGATGACAATACCAGTCTCCCTCGAGGCCTCGGTGGCGAAACCATTAGGCTTTAGGCCAATGCAAGGATTGAAAGTTGTCAAATATTCCTCCAAATTCAGTATCTCCCTTCCCCCTTCAAAGTTGCTCCTTAGCCATAGAGGTTCATCAGCCTGTGCTAATTTAACTAGTTCATCCATGGCAGCCAAAGCTAGCTCCAAATACACAGATCTCTCCAAGGATCTCTCGATCCCCGTAGTTCCTCCTCTACTCGCAGGCACAATCGCCAAAGGACTTGAAATCCCAACACCAAAATCAACAGGCCCTAGAGGTAATGTTGTGGGTACATTGCTCATACCTCCAAAACCACCATTGCCAACTCCAAGCTCCAAACTCGAGTTGGGCATGCCAGACGCTATAGAATTACCCAATGAAGAAATGGGACGGCCTAAGAATTTTCCTGCGAGAGCACAAACACGGTCCAATTCGTCCTTCAGCCTCGCGTTTTCAATCCTCATATGTTGCTCTTCTAGTGAGATATCCCCAATTATTGCCGGACCACCACAATTGGTGCAAATTGGGTTTCTCATAGCCTCTCTAATGGACATGTTTTCTGCTCTAAGCTTATCGTTTTCTTGCCTCAGTATTGAGTTCTCGTGACGCTCGAGTTGGGTCTATAAAATACCGAGTAATCAAACACCGAGAAAAAAAGGAAGAAAAGAAAACAAATAAATTTCCATTTTCTAGTGCGAAATATTGTACCTTCATTTGTGTTCGACGATTTTGAAACCAAAACTTAACTTGTCTAGTTTCCAAACTAAGCCTTCTGCTGAGCTCTAACCTTTGTTTCTCATCAGGATGAGGACACTCCTTGAAGAGCCTGAAAACCCAAACATAAACAATAATAAAATCTTTTCGAAGTATCAAAATGAAATATATTTCATTCTCGAGAATAGAAATAGATATATCATACGCTTCAAGTTCTTGGATTTGTTGAGGGGTGTGTCGGTGGTATCTTTTCTTTCTCGGTGGTTTGTCATCCGCATCCTGATCATCCCCAGAGGCACCATCCATATTATCACTTCCAGATCTGCTATCATGCTCTTCATCACGGCTTCTTCTACCCACATTAGATTCATAATTTTCAGGCACTCGGGTCATCTCACCTTGACCCTCCATACTCGTTTGCTGCCCCAAAATCATCACCCTATGGATTAGTTGACAGTTATCAAAAACAAATGAAAAAGGAAAGAGAGAAAGAGATGAAAAATACAAGAGCTAGAGAAAGTCCAGGAGAATTGAACATCGACTTTGTAAGTGACTGAGTAACAAGGCGTGGCTGAGCAATTGCGCCAGTGGGCATGTTGCTAGTAAAAGGTATATCCGCAACACCGCCACCAGAACTGCTATCTAGAAACCCCCCAAAACTCATGAAATACTTCACTTGATTATAAGTTTATTCTCACTCACTTTTACAATATATAGGATCAGCCTATACACACACGCACAAATAAAAAGAATAGAAGAAGAAAGAGAGGTAGAGGAGACAGAAGGACAAATTTCCAAATGTCTCCAGCTTCCTCTCTTGGAAAATCTGAGAGAACGAAAGAGAAAGAAGGAAAGGAAATAAAACCCTTTTGTTTGCTTGTTTAGCCCTTCCTTCTCTAACCCTCTCTCCTTTAAAATCTTTCTTGCTGGGTCTAAATCTCTATGTGCAGTTACAAGAATGACATGAGAAAGAAAGAAAGAACCCTAGTGTTGGGGTTGTGCAGTTGAATGAGATCTCCTTATCTGCATGCTTCACTAATAAAAAGCTGTCTTCGAGACCTACCAATGCAGAAAAGGAGAGAAAAGGCCTCAAAAAGTTTGATTACACAGAGAGGAGGAAAAGGTGAAGATAATACGCAACATGTGGACTCTTCGAAGCCTTACATATACATACAACCAAAAAACACACAAAAGCCTTGGTTGACTCTCGCACTCTCTCTACAAATGTTCACTACAGGACAAGCAGTGAAAAAAATGTGAACTTTTGAAACCCCTTTGAAAAAAATAATAAACTGTAATAAGAAAAGATATTACAGAGAGGAGGAGGACGAGAAAACGACACTGTTTTGGATCAGATAATCCGTGGATTTTTCTCAATTTGCGGTCTCTCTCTCTCTCTCTCTGTGGACTTTGGGATCTGTAATTACACGAAGATTATGAGAATTAGATTACAAAAATAACACATAGATCCAAAGTTTGTATACGGAAGCTAGGGTTTAGAAGAACAGTGCTTTGCTATCTCACACACCAAACGCGCATAGTCAAACGTTGTCGGTTAACGCTAAAATGCTAAAATGCCTCGCTGGTTTACCGGCTGGCTAAATAACTTTATTACCGAATACTCCTGGATCATTGTTACTTGTCCAAGTTTATCACCAACATTATTAAAATTTCTATAATTGAAATGTAAAATCCAAAATGATTTCCTCAATTAAGATTTCAACTAATTTCCTTATATGGATTAAGGTATTAAAATTTGGAATTATATGCAATTAAAACTCTTCACGTTTTTCATTCCAACTAAACCATAACAGCTTTATTTCCTAATTGGTCCCTAAAAACTAAATATTTACACTAAAGAAATAGTGCTACATTTGTAGCTGTGACAAAAGCGTTAAACAAAAATAAAAAATATAGACGAAATTTACAAAAAAAAATTATTATGTGTCCTCATAGCATAAACCACTAATATTTTAAAGTCATATTTCTTCAATATATATATATATATATATATATATATATATATATATAGAGAGAGAGAGAGAGAGGTTCTCATGAATACCTCAGTTTGTATACCGCTGACGAATACCATTTTTGATAAAATAGTAAAAAAAAAAAATTGAACTAATTTTTTTTTTATGATTTTTAAACATTTCAGTAGGGCATAAAAAAATTAAACTCAAAATGAATTTTTTTACTATTTTAAAAAAATCGGTCAAACTTTATCTGTTTTAAACAACTTAAAAACTCACAAAATTTGATCGTTTTTTAAAATAGCAAAACAATTCATTTTGAGTTGATTTTTTTTTTATGATCCTACTGAAATGTTTAAAAATCATAAAAAAAATCAACCCAAAATTTTTATTTCAGGGGGCACTGAGTGGCCCTGAGGGTAGGCCACATATGCTCGATACTTATGTGGCTCTTTGGACGAGAAGGGAAGGATAAGGAGGTGTCCCCGAGCGTCGCGGTACAAAATCTCTTTTCCAGCTAAATAGTTTGTAGATTTGAGATAATTGATGGTGATGTTGTTTCTTCCTAAATAGTTTCTATTTTGAATGTATATTTGCGTTATCTCTAGTTTATTTGGATATATGATATTTGAATAGGTACAACGTTGATATAACAGTTACAAATATACTGCTGGGCAGTGGTACTGGCCATACTGCCCAGCAGACTTTTTTTCAATTCTGCCCAGAATTGTCACGGTCATTGACGGTGACAATTTTTTTTTAAATGGACAATAATTCGTCACGGTTATTAACCGTAACTAAACGTGTCACGGTCCAAGACCGTGACACGATCGTGATAATTCTTATTAGCTTGTCACGGTCTATGACCGTGACACGTCCGTGACAAAAAAAATTATCTCTCCTCGAATTATCACAGTCATTGATCTTGACAAGTTGGACTTGTCAAGGTCAATGACCGTGACAATAGTGCAGATTTGGTGTAATGTATATAAGACTACAATGCTTGTTAGATTTTTTTAAAATAATCTAGATACTTTAAAATTAAAGTATGCATAATGCTATAGAAAGAGACTATGCTAAATAGAGCATTTAGACTCCAAATAAATATACTCGGGTGACTATACCAAGTTCAACATTACTTATAGGAGAGGTTTCGCTTTTATTCAATCTTGATCTTATAATCTCCAATGTTCCCAAAAACCTTTTATGTTAATTATTATTATGGACAACACCAATAATACATGAAAGTAGTATTTGTATTAGTATGATATTAGATGAGAGGAGATAAGTTATTAGTTTTCAATGTTTTTAGTCAAGAAGTGATTCTAATTAATTAGCTAAAAAAAATCTTGACGGTCTAAAAGCCCAGTGACCCGACAAAAACCCACCTCGCAAACTCGATTTATCAATTTTTGTTTTTCACAAATCAAGATTCGTGTTAATGTTAATCCAATGCTTTAGCATGTCAAGAAAATATAAAACCCATAAACCCTAAAGTATGTTGATCCAAAAGAAAGTAATTTTCAGGTGAACACTTCAATCAACAATCAAATAGTCTAACCTGTAATAACTAATTCTTGATTGTAACTCGCGAAAACATGAAGAAAAGAAGAGGGTTCATCTGAAATAGAGGAAAATGAGAAATGGGGAAATATAATAATGGGGTGACTGTGACTGTGGCTGATATTAATTCATCTCATTAACCAAAAACTTCACTGTTTCTTTATTTGGTTTGGGGGGACTCCATTTTTTTACATCGTTATTTTCGTTGCCAAGAGTTCCCAAGTGTGTGATTTTAGTCCTATATTGTTTCTCTTGATGATCATGATTTTCTTGAAAATGATGATGAGATCAATGACGATGCGAAGCTTCACGTAACAGTGAGAAAATCTAATGTGTCGAGAAGATCTCTGGGGTTGGGTACATTGACGCCTCGACTGTCGAACCGTACCGGAGCTGAGATATACAGTTAGAGCTCTTCCAAAAACCGAACTCCCAGGTCAAATTTTAACCACTCTGATTTATACTTGACATTGTCAAGTATAGAGCAATCCTTCCGCCTGAACAGAGCATCCTTTAGCACCGCCGAAACGCTCCTGTATTCTAGTTCTGATCTATCTATATTTGTAGGAGACTTGGCTTCGGATGTTACTAATGTAATATTGCACGAAACGTTTGCTATGAGAAAGAGGGATATATATGAACATATTTGATTATCATGAAGGAGAAATGAAAGGACATAGGGTAACTGAAGGGGAAATGGTGAACGGACAGAGGGTGAACGAACAGATTGTTTATACAGAGGATAAATGAATTTTATTGTAAATGAATTTTGACAATAATTATAAGGCTTTAGCAAACAGCGCTTGATTATAAGCCAAATTTGTGTTATAGAGCTTTATAAAGATGAAGTGCATTTATTCCTTTTAAAACCTATAATCTATCGTTTTAGAGGTATGTAAACATTACTATCCTTCCATCCTTTTAACTTTCTTTTCCTAAGTTAACTTTGAAAATAAATAAATAAAAAATTACAACTAACTTTGATTTAAAAAAAATACAACCAACTAATTACATCTAATTTTGATTAAAAAAAAGCAGCTAACTTTCATTATAAAAAAAAGGTACATCTAACAATGATTAAAAAAACTGCAATTAACTTTGATAAAAAAAACAAATACAACCAATTAATTATAACTAACTTTGATAAAAAATAAAAAATAAATAAATAAACTTTAGAGTTAACTTTGATAAAATAAAAGAAAAAGTTGCAACTAACTTTGATTAAAAAAAATTGCAATTAGCTATGATAAAAAAAATTACAACTAAATTTAATTAAAAAAAATTACAACGAACCAATTACAACAAGCTTTGATGAATAAAAAAAAGATAACAGGTAACTTTAATTAAAAAAACTTTGATAAAAAAAAAATTACCACTAACTTTAAAAAAAACTACTGCAAACTTTGAAAATAACAATTACAGCCAACTAAAATAAATAGAAATTATCATGTGTTTTAAAAAAAAAAGGAACATCTAACTTTGATTAAAAAAACTGCAATTAACTTTGATAAAAAAAAAAGATAGAACCAACTTTGATAAAAAAAAAATACAACCAACTAATTATAGCTAACTTTGATTAAAAAAAAAGTTAAGAGTTAACTTTGATAATATAAAAGAAAAAGCTGCAACTAACTTTGATAAAAAAAAATGCAATGAACTTTGATAAAAAAAAAATGCTAGGACGAGCTTTGATAATATTATCACGGGTTTAAAAAAAAAATTACAGTTGACTAACATTTTAGTATGAATTCCATTAAACAAATTAAATATGTATATTAGTATTTTAGTATGAATTCCATTCCTTGAGGTCTATTATTTTTAATCTTTTAGTTGTTATTTTTTTTAAGCACGTAATAAATATTTTTTTTTAGTTAGCTATAATTCTTTATTTCAAAGTTAGCTGTAGTTTTTTTTTTTTTAAAGTTGGTTGTAATTTTTTTTATCAAAGTTTTTATTAATTAAAGTTACCTGTTATCTTTTTTTAATCATCAAAGCTATTTGTTTGTAAATTTTTTTTAACAAAATTTAGTTGTAGTTTTTTTTATCAAAGTTAATTACAGTTTTTTTTTAATCAAAGTTAGTTACAACTTTTTCAAAAATTTTATCAAAGTTAACTCTAAAGTTTTTTTTTTTAATAAAAGTTAGCTATAATTAGATGGTTGTATTTTTTTTATCAAAGTTAATTACAGTTTTAATACATTACTAATTCTTGATTTTATATTAAAATATAATTTTAATTAAAAATTAGACTTTGTTCAAAATCATTAATAAAAATAATTAAATGTAACTGACACGTGATATGTTATATTAAAACTAAGGGTGTTTGCGATACGGTCCGATTCTGTTTTGAGTTTTTTTTTTTTACCGGACCGACTTAGTCAATCCTCTAAAAAAGTGGACCAGGATCGGACCGATAATGTCGGTTAACCTCGCTATTCGGTTCGGTTTTTTATAAAGTCAGTACGGTCTAACCCGTCGGTCCCCACATTAATGAATTACATAATTTATAATAATGAAGATATACCCGTCTCTATTTTTTCCAAACATTAAAAACTAAAAAATATCAAAATTTGCAATTAAAACAAACCTAGTATTGATCAAACTGTAATTTAAACTAATCAAATATTGAAATATGCATTTTCACTATTTATTTAGGGAAAGGTTAATGGCGCTCCTCAAAGTCTGGAAACACTCCAAATTTTTATCAATTGACAACATTAACCTTTACCCTTCACAAGCCACATTTCACTTCTCTTTTCTTCCACCGTTCACCACCCTTTTAATAATTAAATACAATTTAAGCAAAAAAAAATTTGGATCATTAATTTTTTTGGATCACCAATATTTGGCCTATTATAACCCCATTTATTAATTAAATAAAATTTAAGAAAAAAATAACTTTAAATAACAATTATTAACAATTTAAGCATATGTGGCCCTGAGGGTAGGCCACATATGCTCAATACTTATGTGGCTCTTCGGACGAGAAGGGACAAATAAGGAGGTGTCCCCGAGCGTCGCGGTACAAAATCTCTTTTCCAGCTAAATAGTTTGTAGATTTGAGATAACTGATGGCGATGTTGTCTCTTCTTAAATAGTTTCTATTTTGAATGTATATTTGCGTTATCTCTTGTAAGGACACAAATTTCCAATTGAGTCCATATATAGTTTTGGCTCAATTCCGGACAAAAACATTTATTCATAGGATTTTATTTAATTGTAATATTCAAGACCTATGAAGTGTTTGTTGAAGACGTAGCGGCAAAGAGTATAAAGCATCATCAACATGCCATAGTTTATGTGCCTCGTTTGTACGTCATCAACTTAGGTTCCATGCTCCCAAGGTATGAATGTATTTATATGTATATAGGAGCTTGGAACAATTTGTATTGGGTGTTAGGAGAAATAAAAACTGCATTTTATTTTCAGAAAGAATCAAATTGAAACTTTAAATTAAGTATATAAAAGTTTATAAAAGTTTCTGGGCCAAAATCGAATTCTACAAACTTTCTGGTCGTTCGTTAGAAGTTTCGTTCGAACGAGTTTTTTCGTTCGAACCAAGTTCGTTCGAACGAGTTTTGTCGTTCGAACCAAGTTCGTTCGAACGAGTTTGCCAACGACTTGGTCATTCGTTCGATATGTCGTTCGAACGAGTTTTTCGTTCTAACGAGGTATCTAACGAGATTCTAACGAGCCCAGGCTGGTCGCTCGTTAGAAGTCTCGTTCGAACGAGAGTCAAGTTCGTTCGAACGAGACGCCAGGGCGGGAACAGTTTTGAGCAGTTTTCTCCCACTTTCCCCACTTGGTTTTTAACCAACTTTTACATACTTTATTATGTGCGGGAAACACATTTTCCAAGATAACTTTTCCTAACTTTTCCATCCTAATACATCTCTTAGAGAGAGTTTGAGAGATCATTCCAAAAAGGAAAATGTTCATGTTTTAAGTGTTCTTCAACTTAAAGAAAAAAATCTTTAAACACTTAGTTTACACCCATTGTTGTTTATTCCAAATTCCATATATAGATATCAATTGTTTGGAGTTATTTGGCACCGGTTTTCTCTACCGCATTCAAGAGACGTTTCGGGTTTGCTTCTACACCCCATTACAAAGAAGACTTTTGTTGAGATTCTACCCACAAGGAGAAAGGCTCCATGTTTGGGTGACGGTGTGCCTAACTGTCCCATCGGTGTATTCCGAGACCACGGTGGAGCTCCGTTGGTTATCCGCTATTTGGAGGTTGATACAAGAAGGAGCATCACGGCTTGAGAGGGATCGAGTTTAGGAAGTAAGTCTTTTGTCTTGTATTTGTAATACCGTTTTTAGTGGATTTGAGGCTAGGGCCGTCCCGAGGTTTTTTCCCGTTAGTGGGTTTTTCCTCGTATATCGCGGTGTAGTGTGACATTGTTTATTTTATCTTGCACAATAATTTAGAACGCATGCTTAGAATAATTTCAAGATAAAGTTTGGTTTAATTATCACACTCATTTAATTTGGGACTTAAATTAAATATTGGGTACATTGGTTTATTCAAGTCACTTGCATTAATTTGGTTTCGCCTAACTTTGGATATAATTTGGTAATTATGACTTAGGCAAATTCTAGGACTTGAATTATGTTGCTTTAATTTGTTTTGAGATTAATTAAAACTTGTTGTTTTGTTTGAAAGTTGAACCATCATAACGCTTCCGCATCGATTTACATAAAAGGAAATTGTTATTTTAATTTGAGATTATTATTTCAAACCCGGGGAATTTCCACCCGTCTACAAATTGGTATCAGAGCGAAAAACGATAAATTATTTCGTTAAAGATCCTTTAATTTTTTGCTAAAATGGATTTTTCCCCATTTTCAAAATTTCCTATTTTTGATGGTTCAAACTACGCGTATTGGAAAGCGCGAATGAGATCGGCACTAAAATCTATCGACGAGAGAGTTTGGATGTCTGTTGTTAACGGGTATTCCCCACCAACTCATTTAATTGAAAATGAACGTATTCCCAAACCCGTCGATAGATGGACCGAAAATGAGTTTAAGCTAGCAAATTTTAATTCCCGTGGTTTAAATGCTTTATTTAGCGCTGTCACACCGGATGAATTCCGACGCATTATGACGTGTGAGACCGCTAAAGAAGCTTGGGATATTTTACAATTAACTCATGAAGGAACGAGTGTCGTTAAAGCTTCAAAACTCCAAAACCTCACCACTCAATTTGAAACTATCAAAATGGATGAAAAAGAAACTTTTGATCAATTTTATGCTAGACTTTCTGATATTGTTAATTCATCCTTTAACTTGGGAGAGAAAATACCTGATGACCGTGTTGTAAAGAAAATTTTAAGGTCCCTACCCGATAGATTTATTCCTAAAGTGACCGTTTTAAATTCTTTACCCACTTTAGCCTCTACGAAATTAGAAGAGCTTGTAGGTGATTTACAAACCTATGAACTAGATATGTTTCCCTCTAAAACTGAAAAGAAAATTGAAAAGGGCGTTGCTTTAAAAGCCCGCAAAGAGGTTAAACAAGTAGTAGAGAGCGATAGTGATAGTGACTCGGAAGATATGGCTTTGTTTGCTCGTAAATTTAGAAAATTTCTTAAATTTAACAAAGATAAAGTTAAAAATGATTTTAAGAAATTTGAATCTTCTAAACATGATAAAAATGAGAAGATTTCTAAAGCCGATAAGATCCCTAAACCCAGTAATGAAAATATTGATAGGGACGAGTCTAATAAATGTTTTGGTTGTGAAGGTTATGGCCATAGGGCTTTTGAGTGCCCCACTAAACTAAGGAAAGAGGGTAAACGACCCATTTCATATAATGCGACCCTTAGTGACAGTGATAAGGAAGAGAAGCCCGAATCCCCCACTAAGAAAAATTTTGTGGCTTTTATGGCACATGTGAGTGATAATGAGAACTCATCGGATGATGAAATTATAGCACATGCCACTTCCAAGGTCATTGTACATGATTCTCTTATTTTTGATGATAGTGAGGGTGAAAAAGAAGAAGAGAGTGAAAATGAAGATGAGGTTGATATGAGTGAACTTCAAAATGCTTTTCATGAATTATATAAAGAATCTATTAAATTGAAAAGAGCTAATTTGAAGTTAGAAGCGAGTTTAAGAGAGAGTGTCAAGGTCATTGATGAAAGTGCCTTAATAGAAGACCTTAGGACACATGTGAGGACTCTTCAAGAGAAGCTTGAATATGTAGAAGGCGAGAGAGATAGCCTTAGGAGTTTAATGGAATCCTTGAAAAAGGAGCTTCTTGCTTTTGAAGAGCGTAATTCTTTACTAGAATCTAATATTGTTGAATTGGAAAATAAATTAAAAGATTCTAGTAATGTCAAATTTGATTTGGAATGTCGTTCGGAAAAACTTGATAAAATGTTAGGAACGGTCCAAATTAAAAATGACACTTTTGGTTTAGGCTTCAATTCTTGTAATGATTTTAACCCTAAAGTCAAAACCAAGGTTTTAGGAGAATCTTCTAGGAATGCATTTAATGATCACTCCTTAGATAAATCTTTTCGACATGATCTCACTTGTACACATTGTGGTCGACAAGGTCATCTTAGGAAATTTTGTTTAGATCTTAAACGAATTCCTAGAAAATCCCATAGTAAAGTAACCACGATAGCTAACGTTCCTACACCCCAAGATAGTAATTCTTCATTAATTTGGGTTAGGAAATCCGACTTGGTTGCCTTACAAAATAGGGATTTTGATTCTCATTTACTTACACATGCTTCCTCCCTTGCTAAATCTAAAGGATGAATGTGTTAGTGTTTGCATACTTTAGCTTTTGTACTTCATGCTATATTCACATGCTAAATGTATGCTTGTTTAGTCATTTTCTAGTCATTGCCTTATTTCATATCACATGCTAGAAATTATGACTTGTTTATCTTTTTGTATTATATTTTGTGTTTGAATCGACTGCATAATATAAAAAGATTTTTGTTTCTCATTTGTGTTTTATTTATTTCATTTAAGCTTAATGAAAAATACAAATGATTTTTGTTTGTCCTTTTGAGTAAATATTTATTTTTGTTTAAAAATGTTAAAAACTCAAAAAGATTTTGTTTTGTGTGTATTTTTGTTTGACACACTTTATGTGGCATATATTTGTGTTTGAATCCTATCGTTTACGCTTCCATGTGGCTAGAACTTTTGGTTTAGATTTTCAATCCTTAAAATGTTCTTTACCATGTTTTATATGGAGTAGTTGGATTTTGTATTATTTAAATGGATTCTATTTCTATATGCCTCTATTCACACATGCACGAGCTCTTTTGAAATCTTAATGTCACATGTTATATTTGAGCTTTTTGAGGTGTTCTCCTATCAATCTAGTCATCTACATATCCATGACCTAGGAGGACTAGTGCATGTCAAAATCCGTTGCATGTGAGATTTGTGTGAAAAAATGAAAACATGATAAATTAATATATGCACGGGGAAGGGCTCCGAAAGGATGAATTAAATCCTTTGCGATAGTAAGCCACCGTTGATTGGATCTAAAAGAAATACGTGATCCAAAGGCCTAAAAATAGAATATTTGGCATTAAACAAAAAGCAATTGCCAAGGCCTATGTTTGTTTGATATATTCATTCAAAAAACAAAAGAATATATACGCTCATTGAGGGAGAATTGGATGGTATATCAACGGTTTGCACAATGTCCGTTTATCCTAGTTGTCTTTAATGTCATGACTCTATTTGGTTTGTAGAATCATCATCATGCTAGGCTTGTATGCATTGTGTATGTTTGTTCATTGAGTTCAATCTTTATATTGTCACATGAGGTTATATCTAACTGTGATGAAGTTTACAATCAAATGAGAACTCCGTGAACGTTTCTTAAGTGTCTGGGTCTTAATTTAATTGTTGCTTGTTCACACCCCTACACTTCCGTTTCCATATGACACATTTTTGCCATACGAGTGTGCAAACTTATTGTATTTTGTGTCATGTGTGTGTTTATATCTATATATATATGCAAGTGGTTCATTGATATATTTCTAGTATATATATATATATATATGATATTTGTTTGTCTTTGCCTTGCTTTTAATTGCCCATATGCTTTCATGTCTTAACACTTTAAGCTTTCACATACGGTTTATTAGTTCTTTATCCTTTGCTTATTCCCGAACAAAAAGGGGGAGAATGATGATAGGGGGAGAAATGGTATCTAATCCTATTATTAGCGTATCTTCTTTTGGGAGAGATTTATCTTAGGGGGAGACGTCTTTCTAAGTAGGTCACGTGTTTAAAGGGAGAATTAATTTAAGGGGAGTAATTAATTAATTGCATTTAATCTTCTGATATTCCCTATGCATTTGATGAGTTTGCTTAAGTGTGCAGGAATTATTATTCTAAAGCGGCATCTTTCCATGGCAAAGAGTTTAATCCTTGGGTTGAGTCAAGATTGGGCGGGTTATGTTTTGAGTCTAGTAGAGCTTGACGGCCCTTTAGGATTTTTGTTTGTTTTTTGTCCCGGAATAGCCAAAGGGGGAGATTTGTAAGGACACAAATTTCCAATTGAGTCCATATATAGTTTTGGCTCAATTCCGGACAAAAACATTTATTCATAGGATTTTATTTAATTGTAATATTCAAGACCTATGAAGTGTTTGTTGAAGACGTAGCGGCAAAGAGTATAAAGCATCATCAACATGCCATAGTTTATGTGCCTCGTTTGTACGTCATCAACTTAGGTTCCATGCTCCCAAGGTATGAATGTATTTATATGTATATAGGAGCTTGGAAAAATTTGTATTGGGTGTTAGGAGAAATAAAAACTGCATTTTATTTTCAGAAAGAATCAAATTGAAACTTTAAATTAAGTATATAAAAGTTTATAAAAGTTTCTGGGCCAAAATCGAATTCTACAAACTTTCTGGTCGTTCGTTAGAAGTTTCGTTCGAACGAGTTTTTTCGTTCGAACCAAGTTCGTTCGAACGAGTTTTGTCGTTCGAACCAAGTTCGTTCGAACGAGTTTGCCAACGACTTGGTCATTCGTTCGATATGTCGTTCGAACGAGTTTTTCGTTCTAACGAGGTATCTAACGAGATTCTAACGAGCCCAGGCTGGTCGCTCGTTAGAAGTCTCGTTCGAACGAGAGTCAAGTTCGTTCGAACGAGACGCCAGGGCGGGAACAGTTTTGAGCAGTTTTCTCCCACTTTCCCCACTTGGTTTTTAACCAACTTTTACATACTTTATTATGTGCGGGAAACACATTTTCCAAGATAACTTTTCCTAACTTTTCCATCCTAATACATCTCTTAGAGAGAGTTTGAGAGATCATTCCAAAAAGGAAAATGTTCATGTTTTAAGTGTTCTTCAACTTAAAGAAAAAAATCTTTAAACACTTAGTTTACACCCATTGTTGTTTATTCCAAATTCCATATATAGATATCAATTGTTTGGAGTTATTTGGCACCGGTTTTCTCTACCGCATTCAAGAGACGTTTCGGGTTTGCTTCTAAACCCCATCACAAAGAAGTCTTTTGTTGAGATTCTACCCACAAGGAGAAAGGCTCCATGTTTGGGTGACGGTGTGCCTAACTGTCCCATCGGTGTATTCCGAGACCACGGTGGAGCTCCGTTGGTTATCCGCTATTTGGAGGTTGATACAAGAAGGAGCATCACGGCTTGAGAGGGATCGAGTTTAGGAAGTAAGTCTTTTGTCTTGTATTTGTAATACCGTTTTTAGTGGATTTGAGGCTAGGGCCGTCCCGAGGTTTTTTCCCGTTAGTGGGTTTTTCCTCGTATATCGCGGTGTAGTGTGACATTGTTTATTTTATCTTGCACAATAATTTAGAACGCATGCTTAGGATAATTTCAAGATAAAGTTTGGTTTAATTATCACACTCATTTAATTTGGGACTTAAATTAAATATTGGGTAAAATTGGTTTATTCAAGTCACTTGCATTAATTTGGTTTCGCCTAACTTTGGATATAATTTGGTAATTATGACTTAGGCAAATTCTAGGACTTGAATTATGTTGCTTTAATTTGTTTTGAGATTAATTAAAACTTGTTGTTTTGTTTGAAAGTTGAACCATCATAACGCTTCTGCATCGATTTACATAAAAGGAAATTGTTATTTTAATTTGAGATTATTATTTCAAACCCGGGGAATTTCCACCCGTCTACATCTCTAGTTTATTTGGATATATGATATTTGAATAGGTACAACGTTGATATAACAGCTACAAATATACTGCTGGGCAGTGGTACTGGCCATACTGCCCAGCAGACATTTTTTCAATTCTGCCCAGAATTGTCACGGTCATTGACCGTGATAATTTTTTTTAAAAAAAGGACAATAATTCGTCACGGTTATTAACCGTGACTAAACGTGTCACGGTCCAGGAACGTGACACGATCGTGACAATTCTTACGAGGTTGTCACGGTCTATGATCGTGACACGTCCATGACAAAAAAAGTTATCTCGCCCCGAATTGTCACGGTCATTGATCTTGACAAGTTGGACTTGTCAAGGTCAATGACCGTGACAATAGTGCAGATTTGGTGTAGTGTATATAAGACTACAATGCTTTTTAGATTTTTTTAAAATAATCTAGATACTTTCAAATTAAAGTATGCATAATGCTATAGAAAGAGACTATGCTAAATAGAGCATTTAAACTCCAAATAAATATACTGGGGTGACTATACCAAGTTCAAAATTACTTATAGGAGAGGTTTCGCTTTTATTCAATCTTGATCTTATAATCTCCAAAGTTCCCAAAAACCTTTTATGTTAATTATTCTTATGGACAACACCAATAATACATGAAAGTAGTATTTGTATTAGTATGATATTAGATGAGAGGAGATAAGTTATTAGTTTTCAATGTTTTTAGTCAAGAAGTGATTCTAATTAATTAGCTAAAAAAAATCTTGACGGTCTAAAAGCCCAGTGACCCGACAAAAACCCACCTCGCAAACCCGATTTATCAATTTTTGTTTTTCACAAATCAAGATTCATGTTAATGTTAATCCAATGCTTTAGCATGTTAAGAAAATATAAAACCCATAAACCCTAAAGTATGTTGATCCAAAAGAAAGTAATTTTCAGGTGAACACTTCAATCAACAATCAAATAGTCTAACCTGTAATAACTAATTCTTGATTGTAACCCGCGGAAACATGAAGAAAAGCAGAGGGTTCATCTGAAATAGAGGAAAATGAGAAATGGGGAAATATAATAATGGGGTGACTGTGACTGTGGCTGATATTAATTCATCTCATCAACCAAAAACTTCACCGTTTCTTTATTTGGTTTGGGGGGACTCCATTTTTTTACATCGTTATTTTCGTTGCCAAGAGTTCCCAAGTGTGTGATTTTAGTCCTATATTGTTTCTCTTGATGATCATGATTGTTGATGTAAAAAATTATATTATCTCTAATTATTTAATCACAGATAAAAATAAATATGAGACAAGAGATTTTAAAGTGGTTCAGCCTTAAAAGAATGGTCTACGTCCACTGTTTTGTTATTGCTGAGTGTTTAGGAATTCTCGAAGTAGAATTATCCTCCCAGAAATTTCGGTCCTCTTACAATGAGGATGATACAATGTATTTATAGCCCTCAGGATGTACATGTGAAAGGGTAATACATAAATCTCCCTTAGGCGTATACATCTGTATGATAATAATAAGCATTTAATGCGCAGTCAATCTATTGGTTATCCTGTTATTAATGCTTTGTTC
Organism: Sambucus nigra; assembly: GCA_949130495.1. Lineage (NCBI taxonomy): Eukaryota > Viridiplantae > Streptophyta > Magnoliopsida > Dipsacales > Adoxaceae > Sambucus > Sambucus nigra. The sequence continues at coordinate 198,244,335 of OX422221.1, read as the reverse complement.
GAGGTGCAGCTCGGACCGCCTAAGTAGCTCGGTACTCATAAGTTGCTCGATGCAGTAAAGTTCCTCGGAGAACTCTTGTTGGTCGGAGCGTCTGAGTTGATCGGGGAGGCAGAGTTCCTCGTTACTAATGTCGGTACGTGCCACGTAGATAGACACGCGTCTTCTTATGATTAATCCACATCAGCAGGTTAAATTTGGTATCAATAGAAGCCCCCAATGTTTCGCAGTTCAAGATTTGAGGAGTGTGGAACATTCTTTCTCGAAATATGGCAATTTTAAATGATCATCCCGAAATTTAGGAGTACTTTCTTTTGTATTTATTTCTCCTTCCAAATTCGTAGAATCAAACTTTTTGAATTTTTTTGACCGCTTCGGTTCTCGCGCCCTTTTTGTCTTTTTAGCCGCCGGTAGCGTAACCGTCTCTTTTTGTAATCATTATCATTACCCTTTCCCAAGGCAAGGTATTTAAGCGCTGCAAAAAATCTCGCCGTCTTCTACTTTTTCAAATTTGTATCTTTGAGTTTTCCATTGTCTCTCTCTCTTGTGCGTTCATCCCTTCCATCATTCGTTGTCAACAGACTCATCCTTTTCCTATAAGATCTCCTTCTTTCTCTTTGATTTCCTTTATTCATCATGGTTTACCCTGTAGAGTCACTTGATAAGTTTCGTTCTGATTTCTCTATTCCTTCATGGGTTGTTCTGGAGGAACTTTCTGAGCCTTCAAATTACTTCCGTTTGGCTGAAGGACATTGGTCCCCCAGTCTATTTGTGGCTGAATGTGGTTTCTCTTTTCCCTCAAGCCCTTTGTGTCTGGAATTCTGTCAATATTTTGACGTGGTTCCTGCAAGAATAGCCCCCAATACGTGGAGGATAGTTAACGGGGTTCATAGATTAAATCAAATTCATGGAACTTGTATAGGAATTCTATAAATTATGTTCTGTTATAGACGGGCTGTTGGTGACAACACTTTTTATTTAAAAACTAGGTTTTTAAATAGAGCTTTAGTGGTCAATCTCCAGATGCCAATAGGGACTACTTCGAGCACGGGGTTGTTATGAAAAATTGGCAACACCCTCCACTAACTGGAGATGATGTTTACCAGGGTCCTAGATGTCCTTCCTATGGCAATGGGATAGGTTGTTTTTATTTTATTTTTGAAACCATGCTTCCTTTGTGTTTGATAAAATATGTCACTGATATTTTCATGTTTATTTATTTGCAGTTGACAGCAAAAGAAGGTCTCCAAAAGAGACAAAAGTGAACTTAAAGCATTTAAAACTTATCTAGGGTTTGCATCAGACTGTTGCCGACGAGCATATTAGATCAGCTTCATATCTGCTGCAGTATAAAAGTTATACCTCGTCTTTTACTGCTCGTCCGGTGATAAGCGACGCAGAACCCATACCATCTTCTACAAGTTCTTCACATGAGTCACATATTCCTTTGAGTGAAAGGATGAAAAAAAGAAGACCTCCGACCCTTTTCGAGAAATCTGCCTCTGCTGCTGGAGAGGCCAAGAGAATTAAACATAATGTCCCAGAAGAAGGGATAAAGAAAATTGATGCACCCCCTCCGGCTGCTACTGTGAAAGTTGTCGAGAAGCCCCCAGTGACTCCGAGCAAGGCTGATGCTCCAAGTGAGGTGATTGTCATCTCTCCGACTAAACCTACATCTTTAGTCGACGCTGTTGATTCTCCTCTGAGGAGGCTGAAGAAAAGCTCCTCGGTCAATTTGGATGAATCCATCTCTCAACCCCCGAGTACTGGAAGTGGTGTTCCCACTTTTGTTCCCCCGAGCTCTGCCATGAGCTCGGTGAAGACTTGGATCATTCTCGAGATCCAAGGTATTGAAGAACATCTTTCTCGGGATATGGTCACCACATTAGCTGCTCGTCACATTGCTTCTGTAAGTTTTATTGACTTAGCTTTCATTTTTCCCTTGTTACATCTGTGCCCTGACTTGATATTATTTTCTTTTACCAGTTGGTGACCTGTTTTAATACAATTTTGAAGAAAGATGAAGCTATTAAAGCTTCAAGCTCCTCGTCTGGTGTAGAGGAAGCTTTGGTGGGCCTGATCCAGTCTCTGAAGGACTCTCGTCAGAAATATGCTGATCATAAGACCACTTGGGAGAAAAAGCTCACTTCGATCGAGGAAGAGAAAGCTCAGGTTGTTGAAGTCTCCAAGGGGTTGGAGAAGAAAATAAAGGATTTGGAAGAGAAGAATAAAGAGCTCGACGAGAAGCTCAAAAATGTTGGGGAGCTTGAAAGTAAGCTCAAAACTGTTGAATAAGAGTTGGGCCGACTTCGTGAAGTAGGTCGTCAAAAGGAAGAAGTGGAGAATAAGCTGAAGGCTGCCGAGGATCTTCTTTTCGAGAATCTTTCCTCGGAGAAGGCAAAAAGGAAATTGGCTATAAAGAAGTCTTTCAGCGCTGACTGGGATAAGGGGTGGAATAAAGGTCTGGCTGCCATGATGTCCCAAGTGGAATATGGTAGCCTCAAGTATTTTAGGGATGGTTGGGTCGCTGCTCTGTAAGAGATGAAGGTCGATGAAAATTCTGACCTATTTCAGCGGCACATCCCTGGCCCCCCTCCAACTCCTGAAGAAGAAGAAGAAGAAGAAGAGGACGAAGCTGCCTCTAAGGAGTCTTCCATGTTAATGGGAGATCAAATTACTCCTCCCCCAGTTATCCAGTCCACTGGAGAGCAACTTCAACTACCCCCTACATCATCCGAGCAGCTCTCAGCACCCCCCGAGCAACTCTCTGTACCATCCGAGCAACCTACCTCCTCGTCCCAACCTCCCGAGAAAGTTTTGGGGGACAAAAAAGGTGTAGAGTTGTTCGGATTTTTCTCTATGTTTATTTTTCTTTATCAAATGTAACCCTGAACTTTGTACTTCTCCCTTATGATGAAATAAAATTTGAAGTTTTGATTATACATACTATTGATTTTTTTTCTTCATACTCTGTTTGCACTCTTATTGATTCTTGCTTTCTCTTCCTTTACTAGTTTATGGCCAGGATGGAGTTATTGTCTGCTCATGATACAAAGTTGTTGAGGTAATGTAATGAGTACTTCACAGCTGGTCATACGGATATGAGTGCAGCATAAATTATCGACATCCTCGGTCAAGGTACTTCAGAGCAAGCAATTGAAGCCTACCAGTATTTGAAGTGCCTGCTCGACCGTGCAGTAGAAAACAATGTAGCATATTACGAAATGATTGAAAATCTCCAAGGAACTCTTGAAGAGCTTCAATAACAATATAAGGAATCTACAGCTCTTTTGCACGAGGGATACGAGAAGAAGTATCAGCAACTAAGTGCTGATAAGGGGCATGACAAGTTGTTCGCTGCTTATAATATGAGGGAAAGAACTTTGAAGACTGAGGTCGAAGAGCACGGACAAATAGCAGAGTTGCTGGAGCAAGAAAATAATAACCTGCAAAGAGAGATAGCTCAGTTGAAGTCTGTTGCCTCTACCTCGAATGCTTTGGTCCCTGTGAATGATGAGGGATTCTCTTTTTTGGAGGTCGAAAACGCCAATCTTCGAGACGAATTGGAGACCTTGAAAAGAGCTGGCCCTTCTACATCTACTCGGGGACGAGCAAGAGCTGCTCAGATTACTATCGAGGAACAAAGAACTCAATCAGCTCTAGAGAATCAAGCCTTCCAGCTGATGGCAAAGAATCAGGCATTAGCTGAGATGTCCGAGAAGATCATGAATCTCGAGGAGCAACTTTCTGCACAAAAGTCTGCTTTGGAGAATAAAGAGATTTTTGCAAAAAGTCTTCACGAGCAGTTGGAGAGATTGACTTATCAATTCCACAAGCAACCCAGAGAATTCTGGATGGCTAGATACAATGAGGCTCTCTATCATTTGGATGATCGGATCCAAAATGCGAATAATGAGGGTTACAAACAAGGCTGGTTGAATGCTTTGGGTGTACTGTAACTGGAACAGGGTCACTACCTGTGGGATTACCATAATCCTGGGCTGCTCGACCTACCAGTGCCACCATTCAAGCTTGACATGAGCTGAATCCCTGCTTGGGCCATCCCTCGGTGTTTGATTTCCAAATACCTCGGCGATTACAATCTCCATTCTAATGCTGAGATATCTCGCCCCGAGCACCTGCTCGATAGACCATCTGTGATGAACATCAGGATGCTTAAAGATCTTAACTTCATAAATTCCCCTTATGCTTTGGATGATCCACCTACTGGCGAGGAACCCGTTTCAAAACCAGAGGGGAAGAAACTAATAGAATAGGAATCTTGATGTAATAATAAATTTGTATTTCATTCTTGATGTATTTTGTTCTACATTTAATGAAATAATTTTCTTTGCAAATATTGATTGCCATTGTCTTGTGGTTGTAAAATGCTTTGCATCTGTGCATGTATATCTGTTAAAAAGATAACAATATTGTATTATTGGTCGATCAACTAGCATTGGTAAAAACTTATTGTCGACTATCTTGAATTTGTGGTAATCATTTGACGATTAATCAAAATTGATGATATTTTGTTTCTCGACAACCTTATTGGTAATTTAAAATGTTACGAGCATCAAAATTTCTGTCTGATCACTTTCACATAATCATACTTTGTTTAAAAATGCTTCCGACCAACTGTAGTTAACTTGAGTTGGTGGATTTTTTATTTCCCGACCAACCTTAGTTGGCATTTTCAGGAATAGATTTACTTCCCGACCAACCTTAGTTGGTATTTTCAGGAATAGATTTACTTCCTAACCAACCTTAATAACCTTAGTTGGTATTTTTAGGAATAGATTTACTTCCTAACCAACCTTAGTTGGCATTTTTAGGAATAGATTTACTTCCCGACCAGCCTTAGTTGGTATTTTCAGGAATAGATTTACTTCCTAACCAACCTTAGTTGGCATTTTTAGGAATAGATTTACTCCTAACCAACTTTAGTTGGCATTTTTAGGAATAGATTTAAGTAGTACTTTTGCTGAGTGTGTAGCACCAGTATTTCGCGAAAAATTTTCAATAAAAAGGAGAGAATTGGGCAGAATGTCGTCACTTTATTCATACTGATGAAATTGCATTACATGCGAGTTTACATCACTGATAATACTTGCGCAGGTGTTCTGCATTCCATGCATTCTTAAACTCCTCTCCCTCTAAAGTTTCTATTATGTATGTCCCTGGTCGAATAACTTCCTTAACTCGGTAGGGTCCATGCCAGTTTGCTTCCAATTTGTTGTGCTTTTGAATCACCTTCTTTAGCACATAGTCTCCTTCTTTCAGGTCGCACCTCTTCACTCTCTTGTTGTAGAACATAGCTGTTCGTTGCTGGTAAGCAGCATTTCTAATGGCTGCTTCTTCCCTAACCTCCTCGAGCATGTCCAAATCTAACCTTCTCATTAAATCGCTGACAGGGGAATTGAAATTCAGTGCTCTTTGTGTCGGGAGACCCAACTCGGCAGGGATAACAGCTTCACTTCCAAATGCTAGCATGTATGGACATTCCCCTGTTGCTGCTCGGGGAGTAGTTCGATAAGCCCACAGTACAAAGTGCAGCTCGTTGATCCAATTTGCTTTCGTGTCATTCAGTCTTTTCTTTAAGCCATTTAGCAGTGTTCTGTTTGTCACTTCAGTTTGTCCGTTGCTTTGGGGATGGCCTAGAGCTAGGGGTGACAATTTTAGAAACGACACGAAAAAACGACACGGAACGACACGAAATTGACACGATGTTTCGTGTTCGTGTCGTGTTCGTGTCTTAATTATGAGTCATGTCGTGTCGTGTTATCGTGTTTTTTAGACCTGAAATTTAATAAATTATGGTTGTCGTGTCGTGTCGTGTTCTTTTTTATTCGGGTCGTGTTCGTGTCAACTAAAAAAAACACGAATTCGTGTCCGAAAAAACCTTGTCGTGTCGTGTCGTGTCGGGCCAAAACACGACCCGTTGACCCGAATTGCCACCCCTACTTGGAGCTGAGTGAATCTTCAAGATATTTGACTGATGACAGTAGGTCGTGAACTCCTCGTTGTCGAACTGAGTTCCATGATCTGTGATGAAGGCATGAGGAAGACTATATCGACAAATAATGTTCTTCCAAATAAATTGGTATACCTTGTAGTACGTCATTCAATGAGAGGGTCAGCCTCAACCCATTTAGTAAAGTAATCGACAGCGACCACGAGATACTTAAATCTTTCCCGAGTTGTTGGCAGTGGCCCAACCAAGTCTATTCCCCATATGGCAAATGGCCAAGTGGAAGTAATGGGTGTCAATAATGCTTGGGGAGTTCTTTGGATGGAGGAGAAGCGCTGACACTTGTCACATTTCTTGGCATAGGCTATACAATCAGCCCTCATCGTCGGCCAGTAGTATCCTTGAGTCATCATTCTTTGCAAAAGTGTCCGACGTGCTATATGGGCTCCACAGGACCCTTCATGGACCTCTTCAATCAAATCTTTCACCTCGGTGGGATGCACACATCTTTGTAAACCCGTTATAATTCCCCGTCTGTATAGAATACCATTAGTCAGTACATAACGAGCAACTTTAAACTTCAATTTCTTGGCTGCAAGTTTGTCAGTTGGTAATTTCCCTTTCTCAATATATGCTCTGATGGGATCCATCCATGACGATCCTAAATCAAGGGTAATAAAGTTCATTGTTAGATTTTCATCTATACTCCGACCAGCTAAAACTTCAATTGGGATTGTTCTTCGTAGCTCGGTACGAGTAGCTGATGTTAATCGAGCTAAGGCGTTTGCCCTCGCATTTTCCATTCTTGGTATTCTGACCAGCTGAATAACAGTAAATTCTTACACCAATTCTTTTGCCTTTGCATGATATCTGATCATTAATTCTCCTTTGGCTGCGTATACTCCCATCATTTGATTTATGATCAATTGCGAGTCACTGAAGACAATAACCTGCTCTGCCCCCATGGTTTTTGCCAAACTAAGGCCTGCAATCATGGCTTCATATTCAGCCTCATTATTCGAAGCTTTGAATTGGAAGTGTAGGGCGTATTCCACGTCGACCTCGTCTGGACTGTTCAAAACAATCCCTGATCCACAGCCTGTTGCGCAAGATGAGCCATCAACATATAAACGTCATATAGGTAACTCGTCTTCAAATTTCTGATCCGACAGAGTTCCTCGGTGGAAAATTTGTTGCTTCCTTTCACCTTCTCCTGATATTTCTTGCTGTTCGCCGATCATCTTTTCTTGCCCTTTTACCAACCTAAGTTGGTCTGGGCTTGAGTTTAATGATCCTATAACATCTACTTGCCCTTTTACCAACCTAAGTTGGTCTGGGCTTGGGTTTGATGATCCTGTAACATCCATAGGTTGACTAGCGAGCAACTTTTGCTCCTCGGGGGTATCAGGATAGGTGAACTCTGCTATAAAATCTGCTACTGCTTGCCCTTTAAGTGATGATCTGGGTTCATAAACTATATCATATTCACCAAGTTCTATTGCCCAGTACATCAATCTCCCTGATTTTTCTGGTTTATGAAGGGCTTGCCTCAACGGCATATAAGTATATACTACTATAGTATGAGCCTGGAAGTATGACTTCATTCTTCGACTTGCCTCGATCAATGCTAGTGCCAATTTTTCCAGCTTTGGATATCTGATCTCTGCTCCTCGGAAGGCCTTACTCGTGTAATAGATTAGTTTTTGCACTCCATTCTCCATTCTTATCAATGCCGAACTAACTCCATTCTCCAACACTACAAGATACAAGTATAATTTTTCTCCCATCACTGGCCTAGACAACAATGGAGGTGCTCCCAGATATTTCTTCAAGTCTTAAAAAGCCTTCTCACATTCATCATTCCACTCAAAAGTCTTTCGGAGTGTTTTGAAGAATGGGAGACATCTATCAGTTACTCGCGATACAAATCTGTTGGGTGCTGCTACTCGTCATGTAAGACTTTGCACTTCTTTCTTCGTCGTTGGAGATCGCAGCCCTAATAGAGCTTTGATCTTTTCAGGGTTTGCTTCAATGCCACGTTGATTGACGATGTACCCGAGAAACATGCCTTCTCGTACTCCAAATATGCACTTGGTCGGATTCAACTTCACTTGATATTTATCCAATTGATCAAAGGTCTGGCCTAAGTCAACTAGATGATCGACGACTTTCTTGCTCTTTGTCAGCATATCGTCAACATAGACTTCCATATTGCAACTGATTTGTTCTGCAAACACTTTGTTCATCAGCCGCTGATATGTTGCACCTGCATTTTTCAAACCAAAAGGCATAACATTATAACAATAAGTTCCCCTAGGGATAATAAAAGAGGTACTCTCCCTGTCTTCAGGTTTCATCTTAATCTGGTTATATCCAGAATAAGCATCCATGAAGCTCAGCAACTCGTGTCCCAAGGTAGCATCCACTAGTTGATTAATTTGGGGTAACGGAAAATGATCCTTTGGGCATGCTTTGTTGAGGTCGGTGAAGTCTACACACATCCTCCATTTGTTCTTCTTCTTCTTCACCATCACCACATTTGCTAACCAGTCTGGATACTTAACATCTTTGATAAAGCAAGCTTTATGGAGCTTCTCGACTTCCTCCTGTATGGATTGATTCTTCTCGAGACTGAATACTCTTCTTCTCTGTTTCACAGGCTTGATCTCCTTATTCACGTTGAGCTCATGACATAAGAAATTTGGGTCTATCCCGGGCATATCCTCATGACTCCATGCAAAAGTTTGCTTTCTTCTTCTTAGGAAAGTTACTAATTCCTGTTTTAGTGAGGCCTCCAATGACGAACCTATTTGAGTTGTTCGTTCAGGGTGCTCGTCGTCCAGGATGATGTTTTCAGTATCTTCCACTACTTGACCCTTCACGAGTTGTGACTCATCTCTAGGATCCAATGTTTCAATTTCTTCATCTTCATCCACTTGATAGGTAATAGTCTTTTTCCTTGATTCCTCCAGTTCCTCTTGCTCGACAGATGAATAGTAGCATTCCCGAGCTACTTTTTGATCACCCTTCATAACTCCTACTCTAAAATTTGTTATAAATTTTAGGCATTGATGTACCGTAGATCGTACTGCTTCGAACTTCTTCAATCCTACTCTTCCTATGATGATATTGTAGGCTGATTGAACATTCTTATCCATCACGAAGAAACGTATCCTTTCTGTCCGACAAGCAGGCCATGTACCAATGAATATATCCAACTTGATCATCCCAAGTGGAAAAACTTTCTCGCCAGTAAAACCGAGGAGGGGTATGTGATAAGGCTCCAGTTGAGACAGCTTTAGATTTAAACTGTTAAAGCACGAGTAGAACATGATGTCTGCCGAGCTACCATTATCTACCAGTACTCTTGAAATCATTACTTCCTCCATCCTCATTTTGATCACCAAAGGATCACCATGAGGATATAAAACACATGCGAGGTCGTTCTTTGAGAAACCAATGACCAATTTCTCTTTGTTTACCTTTCTCGGGCGATCCTCCTCAGCTAGATTTATTCGTTGAATGTGTGAGCAAGATTGAGCTTCACAGAGGTAAGCTTTTCTCTCTGCAGTAAGGTCTCCTCCTGCATCTCCACCTGTAATAACATTACAATCAAATATTCTAAAATGTATTGAAAATACCTCACGTTCTGGCTGCTTTGGTCTTTTGGGAAGGTCGGGGTCGTCTTCTGGATCATCTTCGTGATCCCTTTTCTTGTTCTCCTCTACCCGACGAGGAGATCTAGACCTATCTCTTGCTCGGTCGTTATTTCTTCTTTCAGTTCTACGATCAACATACTTTGTCAGTTTTCCTCGTCTGATGAGTGTTTCGATCTCATTCTGAAGAGCTATGCAATTTTTGGTCATATGACCATGATCTTTGTGAAACTCGTAATATTTTGCCTTATTCCTCCTGTCAGGATTTGTCTTCATTTTCTCTGGCCAGCTTAACTCCTCGCTGTTCTTAATTTCTTCTAGAACGTGGTTGATGTCTTTCTTCAAAGGAGTATAATTATCAAATTTCTTCAATACCTCCCATGACGACTTTGTTCTTGATTGTTTGTCACCACCCTTGTTCTTATGCTCTTTCTTCTTAGCTTTATAACCCTCCACCTTGGTTTCTTTGGCATCCATATTCTTCTTCGCAGCCATAGCCTCCTCGGCATTCATGATCTTGGCCGCTTTCCCCATCAGTTCTGACATGGTTCTGGATGAATCTTTGGACAAAGTGTAGTACAACTTGTTGGGCAGCAGCCCACTCATCAAGGCGGTAATCGCTGTCTTTTCTTCATAATCAATGACTTCAAGTTTCTCGTTATTAAAACGAGTTATATAATCTCTAGTACTCTCACCAGATTTTTGTCTAACACTTAACAAATGCGCTACTCGTTTAACTGGCTTTGCCCCAAAACAGAAATTCCCAATGAATAACTCGGCCAGTTGAAAGAAAGTTGAGATCTTACCCCGAGAAAGATTATTGTACCATATTTGAGCAGATCCGGTAAGAGTTCCCGAGAATGCTCTACATCTCATCTCATCTGGAACAGCATAGATGTCGGCTGGAGCTTGGTATTTTTCTATATGAAGGACAGGGTCGGTCTTTCCATCATATTTGGGGGTCACAACAGGTGCTTTAAATTTTGACGGTGTAGAAAAATCCACAATGGCCTGGACAAAGGGTGTCCCTTGAACAAAAGTTCGTTGTAAAGGGTTCTTGTCTTTAGCCATTTCCCCTAATCTATCCTCCAGCCTCTGGATAGAGCCTTTCCACGCATCGTTTCCTTCCTCGGGCCTGTTGGTTCGAGCAACTGATCGCGTTGATGTGGATTCTTGGGATTTATCTTGACGAGCAGCTGGTCGCGACTGAGCAGATCCTTCCCTTAAGTCTGTTGGTCGTCGAAAGCTCTTCGTTATGGCCTTAGGAGGACTTTTGTTCCTCCTAGGGCCCAATCGATCAAAAGGAGAAACCCTACTTAATCTCTTTAATGCACTGGTCCTTTCTGGAGAGAGAGCGACCTTTTATTCAGTATCTGTGGCTCGTACCGACGAAGTTCTTCCTGGTTGATAAGCAAAATCATCAGATTCCTCAGTACGATATGAATCGGTATGCCTAGTACGCGAAGAAGGTAAACGGGTATTTCTTTGAACACTCCTCTGTCCTGGATGGGTCGGTGCACCGCCATGAAGGGTTTGTATGAGTTGTCGCATAGTTTCTTGCATGGTTGTCTGGCCTTGGGCCAGATTTGTCATTATTCCAGCCAGATCTGGAACGTTTGGCGGAGCAGATGGATTTGGGGGGTTTTCAGCGTTTCGATTGCTGGGTTCTGGATTATCAGCCATTTGTGATGTATTGTTTTTTATGAAAAATGAAAGTTACAGTCGTTTCCCACAGACGGCGCCAACCCGTTGATGTAAAAAATTAGATTATCTCTAATTATTTAATCACAGATAAAAATAAATATGAGACAAGAGATTTTAAAGTGGTTCAGCCTTAAAAGAATGGCCTACGTCCACTGTTTTGTTATTGCCGAGTGTTTAGGAATTCTCAAAGTAGAATTATCCTCCCAAAAATTTCGGTCCTCTTACAATGAGGATGATACAATGTATTTATAGCCCTAAGGCTGTACATGTGAAAGGTTAATATATAAATGTCCCTTAGGCGTATACATCTGTATGATAATAATAAGCATTTAATGCGCAGTCAATCTGTTGATTATCCTGTTATTAATGCTTTGTTCGAGGAGCAGCTCGGACCGCCTAAGCTGCTCGGACCGCCTAAGTAGCTCGGTACTCATAAGTTGCTCGATGCAGTAAAGTTCCTCGGAGAACTCTTGTTGGTCGGAGCGTCTGAGTTGATCGGGGAGGCAGAGTTTCTCGTTGCTAATGCCGGTACATGCCACGTAGATTGACACGCGTCTTCTTATAATTAGTCCACATCAGCAGGTTAAATTTGGTATCAACAATGATTTTCTTGAAAATGATGTTGAGATCAGTGACGATGGGAAGCTTCACGTAACAGTGAGAAAATCTAATGTGTCGAGAAGATCTCTTGAGTTGGGTACATTGACGCCTTGACTGTCGAACCTTACCGGAGCTGAGATATACAGTTAGAGCTCTTCCAAAAACCGAACTCCCAGGTCAAATTTTAACCACTCCGATTTATACTTTACATTGTCAAGTATAGAGCAATCCTTCCGCCTGAACAGAGCATCCTTTAGCACCGCTGAAAGGCTCCTATATTCTAGTTCTGATCTATCTGTATTTGTAGGAGACTTGGCTTCGGATGTTACTGATATAATATTGCACGAAACGTTTGCTATGAGAAAGAGGGATATATATGAACATATTTGATTATCAAGAGGGAGAAATGAAAGGCCAGAGGGTAATTGAAGGGGAAATGGTGAACGAACAAATTGTTTATACAGAGGATAAATGAATTTTGACAATAATTATAAGGCTTTAGCAAACAACGTTTGATTAAAAGCCAAATTAGTGTTATAGAGCTTTATAAAGATGAAGTGCATTTATTCCTTTTAAAACCTCTAATCTATCGTTTTAGAGGTATGTAAACATTACTATCCTTCCATCCTTTTAACATTCTTTTCCTAAGTTAACTTTGAAAATAAATAAATAAAAATTACAACTAACTTTGATTTAAAAAAAATACAACCAACTAATTACATCTAATTTTGATTAAAAAAAGCAGCTAACTTTCATTATAAAAAAAAGGTACATCTAATTATGATTAAAAAAAACTGCAATTAACTTTGATAAAAAAATAAATACAACCAATTAATTATAACTAACTTTGATAAAAAATAAAAAATAAATAAATAAATAAACTTTAGAGTTAACTTTGATAAAATAAAAGAAAAAGTTGCAACTAACTTTGATTAAAAAAAAATTGCAATTAGCTATGATAAAAAAAAATTACAACTAAATTTAATTAAAAAAAATTACAACGAACTAATTACAACAAGCTTTGATGAATAAAAAAAAGATAACAGGTAACTTTAATTAAAAAAAAATTTGATAAAAAAAAATTACCACTAACTTTAAAAAGAAAACTACTGCGAACTTTGAAAATAACAATTACAGCCAACTAAAATAAAATAAAAAATTATCATGTGTTTTTAAAAAAAAAGGAACATCTAACTTTGATTAAAAAAACACCAATTAACTTTGATAAAAAAAAGATACAACCAACTTTGATAAAAAAAATACAACCAACTAATTATAGCTAACTTTGATTAAAAAAAAAAGTTTAGAGTTAACTTTGATAAAATAAAAGAAAAAGCTGCAACTAACTTTGATAAAAAAAAATATAATGAACTTTGATAAAAAAAAATGCTAGGACGAGCTTTGATAATATTATCACGGGTTTAAAAAAAATTACAGTTGACTGACATTTTAGTATGAATTCCATTAAACAAATTAAATATGTATATTAGTATTTTAGTATGAATTCCATTCCTTGAGGTCTATTATTTTTAATCTTTTAGTTGTTATTTTTTTTTAAGCACGTGATAATTTTTTTTTTAGTTAGCTATTATTGTTTATTTCAAAGTTAGCTGTAGTTTTTTTTTTAAAGTTGGTTGTAATATTTTTTATCAAAGTTTTTATTAATTAAAGTTACCTGTTATCTTTTTTTAATCATCAAAGCTAGTTGTAATTAGTTGGTTGTAAATTTTTTTTAACTAAATTTAGTTGTAGTTTTTTTTATCAAAGTTAATTACAGTTTTTTTAATCAAAGTTAGTTACAACTTTTTCATTTATTTTATCAAATTTAACTCTAAAGTTTTTTTTTTTTAATAAAAGTTAGCTATAATTAGATGGCTGTATTTTTTTTTATCAAAGTTAATTACAGTTTTAACACATTACTAATTCTTGATTTTATATTAAAATATAATTTTAATTGAAAATTAGACTTTGTTCAAAATCATTAATAAAAATAATTAAATGTAACTTACACGTGATATGTTATATTAAAACTAGGGGTGTTCGGGAAACGGTCCGATTCTGTTTTGAGGTTTTTTTTTTACCGGACCGACTTTGTCAATCCTCTAAAAAAGTGGACCAGGACCGGACCGATAATGTCGATAAACCTCGCTATTCGGTTCGATTTTTTATAAAGTCAGTACGGTCTAACCCGTCGGTCCCCACATTAATGAATTACATAATTTATAATAATGAAGATATACCCGTCTCTATTTTTTCCAAACATTAAAAACTAAAAAATATCAAAATTTGCAATTAAAACAAACCTAATATTGATCAAAATGTAATTTAAACTAATCAAATATTGAAATATATATTTCGACTATTTATTTAGGGAAAGGTTAATGGCGCTCCTCAAAGTCTCGAAACATTCCAATTTTTTATCAATTGACAACATTAACCTTTACCCTTCACAAGCCTCATTTCACTTCTCTTTTCTTCCACGGTTCACCACCCTTTTAATAATTAAATACAATTTAAGCAAAAAAAAAATTTGGATCATTAATTTTTTTGGATCACCAATATTTGGCCTATTATAACCCCATTTATTAATTAAATAAAATTTAAGAAAAAAAATAACTTTAAATAACAATTATTAACAACTTAATCATAAATTGATTTATACTTTAGTGCTTACATATTTTTTTTACCGAATATGAACACGATCCAGTGACACGACACGAAATGACACGACTCGAATAAAAGTGACACGATACAAAATCTTATTTTTTTATAACACGAAATATTTTTTTAACCTAACATGAACACAATCCAAGTAAAAGAGGTAAGAAATATTACTTTCATTTATTTACAAAAATTTAAATACGACCGAATAAAAAGGCGATACAATACGAAATCTTTTTTTTACGGAACACAAATATGACAAAGTAAAAACGTTACAATATGATTTTTTTTCCAAACAAAAATAACAGACACAAACACGATCCGATGTGGTGTTTATGTTTTACTTTGATCGTGTTTGTGTTGAGTAAAAAAAAATTGTGTTTGTACTTGGTAAACAAATTATTATTTGTGTTTGGAAAAAATAAATCTTGTTGTATCGCTTTTACTTGGTCATATTTGTGTTTCGTAAAAAAAAGATTTCGTATTGTATCGCATTTTTATTCGGTCGTATTTCTATTTTTGTAAATAAATGAAAATAATATTTCGTGTCTCTTTTACTTGAATTGTGTTCCTGTTAGGGTAAAAAAATATTTCGTGTTCGTGTTAGATAAAAAAATAAGATTTTGTGTCGTATCACTGGATCGTACTCATATTTGGTAAAAAAATAAGTACGTACTAAAGTATAAACCAATTTATGATTAAGTTGTTAGTAATTGTTATTTAAAGTTAATTTATGATTAAGTTGTTAATAAGTACGTACTAAACTATTTCCACTATTATAAAAAATTAACTGTTATTTTTAATAGCGGTAAGAGTTTTTTTTTTTTTTTTTACTTTTTAAAATGGTTATATAAAGTTAAAAATAACTTATACACATTATTTTAAAAAAAATTAATTTTCTAAAATAAATATTTTTATAATCAAAACAGTTTATTTATTTTAGACACATTTTTATGATTGGTATAATATTGGAGCTTTATTTATTTTATTAAAAAAAATGTACAAAACCAAAGAGTTTTAAAAATATTTATGTTATGTATGATTTCGTGTCATATCGTATTTTAAGATTTCATGGTGTACCAGGTCATGTGGTGAAGCTTGTTATTGAGTCCAGAAATTTTGTTTACCAAATATGAATACAACATGATACAAAATCTTATTTTTATTGAGTCCGCGAAACGATACAAAATCTTATGTTTACCAAATAATAAGCTTTTTGTTGAGTCCAAAAATTTTAAATGAGTCCACAACATGATAAAAAATCTTATTCTTTTTACCAAATATGAACACAATCCAATTAAAAATCAACACGACATGGAATGACATAAAATCACAATTTTTTACCTAATACAAACACGATTCAAATAAAAGTGCCTGGACACAATTTTTGTTTTAACAAAACACGAATATAATCCAATTAAAACATGACACCACTCAACTAACTAATACCATAACTGTTGGGTGCCCGGTCAATATTTTGTTAACTTCTCTTAGAGAGTTGCGATGCCGGATTAAAATTGCGCACCTAACTAATACCATAATTTATGAAAGTCTTTTTTTTACTATTAAAAAAAATGGTCCGCGCCAACGGTATCTATAGGTGGTCCGACCACCTACACATACCGCTGACGTGGACCATTTTTCCTAATATGTTGGTCCACTGGCGCGGAGCATTATGCGACATGACATTGAGTCGTATTTTTTAACTAACACGATCACGATCCAAATAAAATACGACGTGACATGGAGTCATATTTTTTTTCATACCACTGGCACAGACCATTTTTTACTATTTTAAAAATATTTTTTTTACTATTTAAAAAAAAATGGTATGCGAGAGGGATATGTATAGACGATCCGACCAATTATATATATATATATATATATATATATATATATATATATATATATATATATATATATATATATATATATATATTTTACTATTAGATAAAATGGTCCGCATCAGTCGGACCCCCTATACACATGATTTTATGCGTGTTGCGTTTTAATTAAGAAAAAAAAAAATCTTTCATTCTAAACCTGAAATAAAAAAATCTTAAATAAACCTAAACCCGAAAAGAAAAAAAAAACTTAAAACCTTAATTCTAAAATATTTTCCCAAAAAAATGCAACAAAAATAAACAAGTGACTTTTAAAAACATAAAAAAAAATAAAATTGGGTAGACTATTCCTAGAAAAAGTGTCAAAAACTCAAATTCAAAAAACAAACTAAAAATAACTTCCATTTATAATTAACTCTAAACAAAAGGTCAATCCATTTAAGTGAAAAAAAAACTAAAATATTAAAGGAAGAAGTGAAATGGTGAACGGCAGAAGAAAAGGAAGAAATGAAATGGGCTAGCATGAGATAAAGGGGTAATGTTATCATTTGATAAAAAATTGGAGTGTTTTCAGAATTCGAGGAGTGCGTTTAGCAGCACACTTTATTTATCTTATATATATATATATATATATATATATATATATATATATGTGTGTGTGTGTAAATATATTATTTTATATAGAGTCGGTCCGGATCGATCCTAACAGGATTTTTAAAACTATAATCCGTGGATCGAACCGACTAGATCGGTCCTTCAAAAAAATAAATCGAGATCGGACCGATTAAGAAAAAAGATCGGAAAAAAGAGTCCGCTCGGCTCGGTTCGTCGATCCAGTCGATTTTTTAAACACCCCTAATTAAAACTAATTTAAAAACTTCAAAAAAACAAAAAAAGAATAAAAATAAATATAAAAAATATACAAAAATAAAAGGAAAATGTTAGACACACCGAGTGTTAGTACCGGCTTAGTAATGTTCTACTTTATTTATTTATACTATGATGTGAATTCGCCGGATAATATTGTAGGTCCCATTAATGTAACCGATACTTGACCGGGTAATAGTATGATTACTCAATCAAAACAAAAACCCTTTCAACTTTCCCTGCTTTTCTCCCGCTCCGGATTCTCCTCCTCCGTAAACCACCCCCATCCTCAGAGCACACCAAAGTCCTCTCTCTCTCTCTCTCTCTCTCGCTCTCACCCCTGTAAACCACTCCCCCCTCACTCTTTCTCTTCCACCCCCACCCGTCAAACCACCAGCCAAGCCATCGACCACCACCAACTAAGCCAACGCTTTCACCAGCAAAACCCATCACCTCACCTGCAAATTGAATAAATAGTTGGTGTATTATGATTTTGGACCAAAATCGGTTTTACATTTGGTTGGATTTGTTGCTTTTTGCAATTTAAATCCAACATCTGGTTTGATTCTGATGTGGAGATGAAGGGATGTGCGTGGAGGCGACAGAGGTTGGGGTTTACCGGGGATGTGGTTTGTTGTCGATGGGTGGTTTTTGTGTGGGGGCCTATTACAAATAATGCAGGGGAGTGGCGGTGCGTGTGGGCTGGTTGTCTGCTAAACAGACTTTTTTTTTTTGAGTTTTTAATGTATTTTTCAATTGTTTTTAAATTCATATGTATTTTCTTTTTCGATCATCATTATTTAATTATTTGTAGTTTTTTTTTTTATTATTTGCATTAAAAAGTCCAGGTGTCAGTTATAATTATTGGATTTATTAACGATTTTGGACAAAGTTTAATTTCTAAACAAAATTGTATTCAAGTAAAAAGAAAACTCAATGGTGTATGGTTTTAAGATACTAATAAGATTATCGATTGGATCGATCATATATAAATTGACTTTAAAAGGATTTTTTACTTAATGTCCTGTGGAAACAAAAAATTGATTTAATTGCAATATAAAAATTAAAATCTGTTTAAAAATTGTTGCTGAAGAAAAAAGTAAGGAATTTTTATTAAAAAATGTTTTAGCTCTATTAAAAATTTCTTTTTTAATAAAAAAAATGTTTTTTTATTAGAAACAATTTTTAAAAACAAATTTTTGTTTTAAAAAAAATGTTTTAGAATTTTAAAAATTGCATAATTATTTTCCGGTTTTTTTATTTATAGAAAAAGTTAACTTTTTCATAAATATAAATAATGTTCAATTTTTAAAATAAAAATAATTTATAATACGTACAGTCTTTAAAATAGTTTAAAATAAAGAAAAAAAAATTATTTATCAAAAATATTTAAAAACTATTTTGTAATTAACGTACGACTTTTGTATACAAAGAAGATAAAAAAGGTGCATTTTTTAATTAAGCAATTAAAATATATATATATATATATAGTTCTTGAATAACATGTAGTTTTTTTTAATAAATACAATTTTTAAATAGCGTACAATTTTCTTATTAAAAAGGTGTTGGGACCAAACAATAAAGGCTCAATTTCTAGCCGCCTGAGCAGACCCAAAACGTTGTCCGAGTCAAATTCAGTGTCACGTGAATAATTACAAAGGGTTATCACGTGGATAATTACGGGTTCAACTGTGTAACATCCCGTATTTTTTATGATTTAAATAATTATGGGATTAATTATTATTATTGGATTAATTAAATTAAAATGTGAGAAATTTATTTATTAATTAATTCGGATTACAATAATTATTAACTAGCGTGTCAAGGGTTAATACTTATTGATGGAAAATTAATGAATATCCCTGTGTGGATATGTAATATGGAATTATGAAATTTTATAAATTGTCGAGAGTAAGAAATACGGTTGTTTGGTATATTAAGTCGGGACGCTCGTGTGAATCGTGTCGGAACTAATTTAATGGATTAAAGAAGTAAATTATTTTTAAGTAACTCGTATGGTCTTTTCAAGCGCGCAATTGAGTCTGAAAGGATCGAGATAGTCAGAAAACTCTACCCGGGTATTTTATTTGGACTTCGGAATATTTTTAGGACTAACCGACACCCGTAGGGGTATTTTTGTCTTTTGAATTTTTGAGGAAATATTATCGACGAAAATTAGATAATTAAAGGGAGTGTACGTGGGTGAGAAGAAGTCTGTCAGTTTCTAAACCTACGAGAGAGGGAAAGGGAACCACAGAGGAAGATAGCGAGAGAGTTCATAGGTGTTATTGGTGCAAAACTCAAGAACTCACACCACAAATCCTACCAAAGCGTAAATCGAAAGATGAGGAACGAGTCTTACCAATTTCATCAACGGATCAGAACACCAATTTTAGGCAAGTGTTTACTACTTGCTTTCCTTAGCAATATTTTATTCATGTTAGTCTAGGTAATTTCTCTATTGCTATGAAAGTTGAATTTGGTGAAAAATTTGGGAGAATTAGTCATAAATAGGACTGATTTGAATAAAGTTTGATTCCCTCATGTAGATAGGATTATGTCCATGAATTTATGATAATTTTATGATATAATCTGGGTTTAATTTTGAGTTTTGCATATAAATTGGAGAACTAGGGTTCTTGATATTTAAATTTGGGGATTTCGAATTTATTGATGATTAGTAATGATTTAATGATGATATATTGTTGGAAATCATATATAGATGTTAGGTAGTTGATTGGAATTGAATGGTTGGTGTTTGGGCTGATTATTTTAGAGGTTTTAGGCTTAAAAATGGTGGGAAACGAAACTGTTAAGGGTGTAGAACGTAACATGCCTGGTGGGGAAGAATACTGTTCAATCTCGTTTGAACGAGATTGAGCTTCATTCGAACGAGAAAGAATCTCACGAGATGTAATTCAAACGACATCTGACCTGGTTCAAACGACAGGTCCAATACTTGGAAAATTGGAATTTTTGCCCTATTAGGTTTACACAGTTGTTTTGAGATATGGAACTGTCATTTGGTGATTGTAGTATAGTGCAGAATTGCTAGGGAATATTCGTAGTGTAGTACCTTAAATATTTGGAAAGGTGAATTAACTTTGGAAATTTCGAAAGAGGGAATAACGGAATTAACTATATTATATGTAGTAATGAGAGGATACTACGTATGGAAAATACATGTAAGGATTGGGTGAATACCTTGAATTTTGATGGAATGTGGGAATGCCTATTATATTATTATTATTATTATTATTATTATTATTATTATTATTATTATTATTATTATTATTATTATTATTATTATTATTATTATTATTATTATTATTATTATTATTATTATTGTGTGTATATCATACCTACGCTACTTGCTATCGGGAGGAGGTTTTTGCGCAGTGGACAATTTTATCCTGGGTGAACCAATGGGGAGATATTTGACTTGTACCCAGAGTATATTAACTTGGTTACGTGCTATCTGAGATGTAGGATAGTTTCGATGGCTGAAAGGGAGTGTACGTATGTGCGTGACCCATTTGACTGGGGAATATACTCGCTTCCAATATTTGTGATTTGATTTTTATGGTTTGAGAGAGATTGAACCAACAGTCCTTCATGCAGTGAGCGATGCACTGGGACATGATAGTAGAGTATGCATTGCGCCAAGTGGTCTTAATCAAGGGGTGCAGGATTAGTATATATATGTATAGGGATGATGCGACTATATATATGCTTATGAATATGTATACTGTGTGTAACTAGTAGATATCGTAATAATGATAATTGCTTTGCACCAAGTGGTATTAACCGAGGGGTGCAAGTGAAGTATATATATATAGGGATGCTGTGACTATATATATGAATAAACTTGGGAAAATTCTACTGTGTGAAATTAGAAAATATAGTAATAATGACAAATAAAATAATCTTAGTAGGTAAAAGATTAACCAGTCGAACAGTGAAGAATGATATTTAGTTATATGGTATTAACTATTTCAATAACGTATTGTATGGACGATACGGGTATACTACTAGTGACGTAGATGGTGGTAGGGTGACTTCGAACTAGTTAGGTTGGGTAACATAACTAATATGGGGTGGATGTACATTAGGCGTGCACAATAGATGAGAGGTGAGAATCTCATGTGAGACTCCGACAAGCTAACATGCACATAGTGCTTGCTTTATTGCAAATTTTAAATACTTGCTAAAACAAATATTTTTACAACTCGGGCTCTGACCCGTCTCTTGCTATTCTTCTCCCTTTTGCTATATATATATATATATATATATATATATATATATATATATATATATATATATATATATATATATATATATATATATATATATTATATCAGGTGCCCAACCACAGGGTTACCATGCTTAAACGCGTGGATCATTTAGCGAGCTGCAACGGTTGTGGGAGTTACAAGTCATTGCATTAGATGCCTCAATCATTTCCTTCAGTTCTATTCAGACATTTCTCTTGGGGCATGTTTCTCCCATTCTCAGTCGTTTCATTAGAGATTGTACTCAATTTACTTTAGTAATTTATTTCTGTTGCACTTGCGAATTTTATGGTTTGTTGGTTCGAGACTTTGAACTAGAATGTTTTATCTAATCTGATTTATTTCAGTAGTTGATTCATGCCCAGTATTTATTATATTTATGTGGAATATAAATGGCTTATATATTAAATAATGGAAATTTATTAGTGGATTCTTTGAGTATAATTAAAATGAAATGTTTTGACACTTAGCTTAATTATTTATTAGGTGATAAATAAAGAAAAATTATTTCTCGACAGTGATGCTAAGAATGAATCCACCGAGCATTCTATTTTAAATTTAATAAAGGACTGATCACCCGGTATTTAATTAGGGGGCGTCACAGGTGGTATCAAAGCATCATTTTCTAGTGTCCTTAGGATCTGTGTGGCTTTTCACGTTCCAGCGCAGCGTTCTTTGATGTAGAGCCTTACTATATGATTGTTGTATTCCCTTACGTATGCGACTTACGTTCTCATGCTATGAATTATAATGGATGTGACTCATTATAAGAAATCGTGTGTGTTTCGAGCAATGAACATTATAGGACGACCAACGAGGGTCGTAAGAAAGACTGCAGGAGAAGAAGGCCGGCAGAAGACATAGAATAATCTGGGATTGGCGATCGTGACAAAAGTCACCGTGAGTAATATTTAAGCAAGTGATAATAGAATTATCACTGGGGAACAGTGGGATCCCCAGGCACAGTCATAGGTAACGGTGGAGCGATTTCAGGATCATCTAACATAGTCGACGAGGGGGAAATCAGAGAGACTCTTCTGAAAAGTCATCGGTGAAGATGCGGAGAAGAAAGAAAGTGTAATAGGCCAATAGAAGTAGAAAATTCGAAGGCAATTGTCTATAGTGGAGTGTAGCGACACTCAGAATTAAAATTGGAGTTAAATTTGTAAGTCCTAGGAGCGACATAAAGTGATTAGAGTCAATCATCACATATAAAGAAGTATGTTTAAAATTTAAAGAGAAATTTGGGTATGGATTAACCATAAGGTCTTCCATTCGATGTTGTAACAGATTTGCAAGTAAAATTTTGAAATTTATCACAGTGGGTAAGTTAAAGACCAATCGTGAGAGAAAGGTTGAATTGCATAGTGAACTTCGTACCTGGAAAAGGGGCATAGTATATAAAATAGGTCTATAGTTGACAAAGGGCAGTGTGTAGAATACGAGGATAAATGATAAATCCAGCTAGGATAACTAATTTTGATGGTGTCAAGGTTATACGTTTGCAAGTTATTTCAGCGCTTCTAGAAGAAGTGAGCCAGGAGGGTCAAAGAATTTGACCGAAAGGCAAAACTGAACTCAACGGTGTTAATGAAACACCACATGAGAGTATGCCCAATAGGGAACTCATTAATAATTTTGATTGATTAACTTCCTACAAAGTGATGCGGAAGTCAATCAAGGTTGTAGAGGCCAATAATAGTTTCGAAAGGCCCGCATAGCCAAAGGGACAATTGGAGGATAATTGGGAGCTAAGACTACCCGGTCCGAGAGAAGAACATTCCAAAATGGTCAGGGGGACCAATGACGGGAAATTGCTCGGGAAGTTTCCCTATGTGTAGAGAATGGGACTAACAGGATTGAATGTGTCCATATTGAGAAGTGAGACCGATAGGATTAGAAATGGAAAACCATGCCAGTTAGGCATAATAACTGGAGGGGTGAGATTTTCAGAGGAGGAAATGGGTCAAGAGAATTGATCCAAAAAGTTACAACCCGAGAATAGTGGGTTTAGGCAGGACCAGTGGAGTCATCGGTAACAATAGCATATTAATCCTCAGGTTCATCGGGGCCCAAGAAGAAATATGATGGCCAGTAAAGACATAAGTGAGGCCTAGAGATATTAGACCAACGTTTCAGTGATGGGTGCATAAGCCACATAATAAAATAATTTGTTCATAACGAGGAGGGGGAAACTATTGGATAAAATCCTAGATGTATAACGAGTGCAAGTGATCACAGGTTGTTTTGGGCTGAGAGAAATGCACATAAGAACCATACGATTAGGCGAAATTGGTGAAGTTTTGCTTCATCCTTATGAGTAAAGGATTAATCCAAGTGACATGGTGTGTCACAATTTATATGTAAGTCGTAAACCGTAAAATTTGCGTGCAAGTTAAGTTTAGTGGGAATGTTAGTTTTAACAATCTTGTTACAAACATATTTCTCGTTAATAGCGGGGGGTTTCGATGCCGCCTTTGAGTGAACCGAGTAGGCCTTAAGAGCATAGATTTTATTACAAGTTACATACTTATAGTAGAGTTTATTATGGTAATGTGGAGTGATTAATTACCAAATGCTCGAACGGTAGTAAATTGAGTGATAAGACTATCGTGTTGAATATTCCGGGGGGGGGGGGGGGGAGTAATAATAATAATAATTTTGTGTGGCACCACCTGAAATAGGGTTGGGCCCATATATATATATATATATATGAAAATTTCATGGTATCATAGACCTCAACGAGTATGTGTCTAGTTATACGTGATCCCAGTGTGTAGGGATTTATTTACTAATGTGACTCAGGATGCATTGTGTTCTTTATCACGCAGCGAGATATAGCTTGTTATATATATATATAGCGCCGAAACTTGGGATAGTGAGTGCGCCATGTTTCATGTTATTTTTAAGGACATACGTAGATTAATATGCCAACATACGGAAATTGCGGAAAGGTACATATTATGGACTGAGGACCTTACGGACCTCGATGACCGACAATGTTAGGTAGTAATGTATCGGGAGGGTTCCTTATTTGGATTTCGCTTCGCGAGATATCCCAGGCATGAAACTGGAGAACGTCGAGAGTTGGAGATAAATTTGGTCGATAGTACATGGGTTTCGTACCTTGGTTATTGTAAATATATGAGATATAATGGAGAATTGATAATTCTATTATGACTTAAGGCCGGTTGAGCCGCCTAGTACATATATCATTATGAATAGAATAATGACGCCACTAAAAGAGTGATTAAGTTATGACTAGTGGGGTAGTTGAGTACATCCCTACCTTATAAGCATGTCGAGTGCGCAAAAATTGATTTAAGCGTAATATATTTCATTTGTGCAATAATGTGCAAGATATAGGGTGCATGGGCACCCTAGGAAATTGAAAATATTGTATCGGGCAGTAGATTATCATTGTCATGTGAATTCAACAACAATTAGCTGGGGAAATCGAAGCTTATTCCATAAGATCTGGCGAAGGCCTACGTTTTCGAGAAACTGATTTTTGAGCGGGGAAAGGACCTGTGACATGCGGTGCGGCAAAGTCACATGGATCATGGTTAGAGGTACATTTGAGAGAATATAAGATGTATCATGTTATAAATGACACTGGTAATGGGATTTAATGAAGAAAATATTGCTAAATCCATTTTGCAATGGTCAGCTGTCCATTGGAAAAAGGATGGACCACCTGAAACCAGTAGGGTTTCTTCAACCGTTAGGGATTTTGAAGTAGTAATGGGAGAGTATTACCAAGGATTTTATCATGAAGGTAACTACTTTCTAGAATGGTTACGACCCTATTTGGGTGATAGTGGATCAGTTGACCAAAGTAACTGGTGTTATGGCAGTTAGGACTGATCATACTTTGGGAGAGTATGCGCAGATCTTTATAATTGAGATGGTGAGGTTACATAGGGTACCGATTAATATGGTGTCCGTTTGGAACAAGATCTCTATCTTTTAATTTTGGAAGAGTGTTAATGAGGCCATAGATACCGAGTTGTGATTGTTTACAGCCTATTATCCGCAGACGAATGGGTAGAATAAGCGGACAAATCAGATGTTGGTGAATAAATTATATGTGCACCCTTGGATCTTAGGGGAGGATGAGAGCAGTCCCTTCCACAAGTTGAGTTGGTGTACAATAACTCATACAAGTTCACTTTTGACATGTTACTAGTTGAGGTATGGCACGGTAAATCTTATCGTTCTCATGATCTTTAGTTAAAGGTGGGGGAAACAGATCCTATTACGAAATCAGAGATGAGTTGATATCTATAGTATATAATGTGTTTAAAGTATATACTGCGCTAATAACTGACTTGTGTGCAATCGTCGCGAGACGAGATCGTATGTATCTAAAGAACGATTAATCTACTAAGATGCGAATAGTAGAAGGATAGATAGCGAATATCTAAAACAAAGTTTAAGTAGTGAAACTTAAAAGGTAAGACTTGGGCAAAAACCTACATGGCAGGTTAACCTGGAGTTTAGAACAAACATATGTGGAGTGTTCATTATTAAGGGTATTCGATAGCGTACTATATGGGTGGTACGGAGTAGTTACTTGGGAGCGCAATGATGCGATGCGCAACATTTATACAACATTATTTGTACCTGATATACTTTTTTGAATTTTGGGATGAAATTCCGTTGTAAGGGGGGAAGTATGTAACACCCCATATTTTTTATGATTTAAATAATTATGGGATTAATTATTATTGTTGGATTAATTAAATTAAAATGTGAGAAATTTATTTGTTAATTAATTCGGATTACAATTGTTGATGTAAAAAATTAGATTATCTCTAATTATTTAATCACAGATAAAAATAAACATGAGATAAGAGATTTTAAAGTGGTTCAGCCTTAAAAGAATGGCCTACGTCCACTGTTTTGTTATTGCTGAGTGTTTAGGAATTCTTGAAGTATAATTATCCTCCCAAAAATTCCGGTCCCCCTACAATGAGGAGGATACAATGTATTTATAGCCCTCAGGATGTACATGTGAAAGGGCAATACATAAATGTCCCTTAGGAGTATACATCTGTATGATAATAATAAGCATTCAATGCGCAGTCAATCTGTTGGTTATCCTGCTTTTAATGCTTCATTCGAGGTGCAGCTCGGACCGCCTAAGCTGCTCGGTACTCATAAGTTGCTCGGTGCAGTAAAGTTCCTCGGAGAGCTCTTATTGGCCGGATCGCCTGAGTTGGTCGGGGAGGCAGAGTTCCTCGTTGTTAATATGATTGTAAAAATGCCAGTACGTGCCACGTAGATTGACACGCGTCTTCTTATGATTAATCCAAGTCAGCAGGTTAAATTTGGTATCAACAGAAGCCCCCAATGTTTCACAGTTCGAGATTTGGGGAGTGTGGAACATTCTTTCTCTAAATATGGCGGTATTAAATGATCATCCCGAAATTTAGGAGTACTTTCTTTTGTATTTATTTCTCCTTCCAAATTCGTAGAATCAGACTTTTTGAATTTTTATGACCGCTTCGATTCCCGTGCCTTTTTTGTCTTTTTAGCCACCGGTAGCGTAACCGTCTCTTTTTGCAATCATTATCTTTACCCCTTCCCGAGGCAAGGTATTTAAGCGCTGCAGAAAATCCCATCGTCTTCTACTTTTTTTAAATTTGTATCTTTGAGTTTTCCATTGTTTCTCTCTCTTATGCGTTCGTCCCTTCCATCGTTCGTTGTCAACAGACTCATCCTTTTCCTATAAGATCTCCTTCTTTCTCTTTGATTTCCTTTATTCATCATGGTTTACCCTGTAGAGTCACTTGATAAGTTTCGTTCTGATTTCTCTATTCCTTCATGGGTTGTTCTGGAGGAACTTTCTGAGCCTTCAGATTACTTCCGTTTGGCCGAGGGACATTGATTTCCCAGTCTATTTGTGGCTGAATGCGATTTCTCTTTTCCCCCAAACCCTTTGTGTCTGGAATTCTGTCAATGTTTTGACGTGGTTCCTGCAAGAATAGCCCCCAATACGTGGAGGATAGTTAACGGGGTTCATAGATTAAATCAAATTCATGGAACTCGTATAGGAATTCCAAAAATTATGTTTTGTTATAGATGGGCTGTTGGTGACAACACTTTTTATTTAAAAACTAAGTTTTTAAATAGAGCTTTAGTGGTCAATCTCCCAGATGCCAATAGGGACTACTTCGAGCACGGGGTTGTTATGAAAAATTGGCAACACCCTCCACTAACTGGAGATGATGTTTACCAGGGTCCTAGATGTCCTCCCTATGGCAATGGGATAGTTTATTTTCATTTTATTTTTGAAATCATGCTTCATTGGTGCTTGATAAAATGTATCACTGATATTTTTATGTTTATTTATTTGCAGTTGACAGCAAAAGAAGGTCTCCAAAAGAGAGACAAGTGAACTTAAAGCATTTAAAACTTATCTGGGGTTTGCATCAGACTGTTGCCGACGAGCATATTAGACCATCTTCATATCTGCTGTAGTATAAAAGTTATACCTCGTCTTTTACTGCTCGTCCGGCGATAAGCGACGCAGAATCCATACCAGCTTCTACAAGTTCTTCACCCGAGTCACATATTCCTTTGAGTGAAAGGATGAAGAAAAAAAGACCTCCGACCCTTTTCGAGAAATCTTCCTCTGCTGCTGGAGAGGCCAAGAGAATTAAACATAATGTCCCAGAAGAAGGGACAAAGAAAATTGATGCACCCCCTCCGGCTGCTACTGTGAAAGTTACCGAGAAGCCCCCAACGACTCTGAGCAAGGCTGATGCTCCAAGTGAGGTGATTGTTATCTCTCCGACTAAACCTATATCTTTAGTCGAGGTTGTTGATGCTCCTCTGAGGAGGCTGAAGAAAAGCTCTTCGGTCAATTTGGCTGAATCCATCTCTCAGCCCCCGAGTACTGGAAGTGGTGTTCCCACTTTTGTTGCCCCGAGCTCTGCCATGAGCTCGGTGAAGACTTGGATCATTCCCTAGATCCAAGGTACTGAAGAAAATCTTTCTCGAGACATGGTTACCACCTTAGCAGCTCGTCATATTGCTTCTGTAAGTCCTATAGTCTTAAATTTTTCTTCTTTCTTTTTTATATCTATGCACTGACTTGCTATTATTTTCTTTTCACAGTTGGTAATCTGCTTCAATATAATTTTAAACAAAGATGAAGCTATCAAAGCTTCAATCTCCTCGTCAGGTGTAGAGGAAGCTCTGGTAGGTCTGACGCAATCCCTGAATGATTCTCGTCAGAAGTATGCTGATGATAAGGCTACTTGGGAGAAGAAACTTAATTCCCTTGAGCTGGAGAAGGATCAAGTTGTCGAGGTCTCTAAGGGGTTGGAGAAAAGAATAAAGGACTTGGAGGAGAAGAATAAAGAGCTTGACGAGAAGCTCAAAAATGCCGGGGAGCTTGAAAACAAGCTCAAAACTGCTGAAGAAGAGTTGGGCCGACTTTGTGAAGTAGGTCGTCAAAAGGAAGAAGTGGAGAATAAGCTGAAGGCTGTTGAGGATCTTCTTTTTGAAAAGCTTTCCTCGGAGAAGGCAAAAAGGAAATTGGCTATAAAGAAGTCTTTCAGTGCTGGATGGGATAAGGGGTGGAATAAAGGTTTGGCTGCCATGATGTCGCAGGTGGAATATGGTAGCCACAAATACTTTAGGGATGGCTGGGTCGCTGCTCTGTAAGAGATGAAAGTCGACGAAAATTCCGACTTGTTTCAGCGACACATCTCGGGCCCCCCTCCAATTCCTGAAGAAGAAGAAGAAGACGAAGCCGCCTCTGAAGAATCCTCCATGGTGATGGGAGATCAAATTCCTCATCCCCCAGTTATCCAATCCAGCCGCGATCAACTTCAGCCATCTCTTATTTCAAACGAGCAACCTCCTGCACTCTCCGAGCAACTATCTGCTCCCCCCGAGCAACCTACCTCCTCGTCCCAGCCTCCCGAGAAAGTTTTGGGAGATAAGGAAAAGGTGTAGAGTTGTTCGGATTTTTTCTTTGTGTTTGCTTTTCTTTATCAAATGTAACTCTGACTTTGTACTTCTTCTTTATGATATAATAAAATTTGAATTTTTGATTATACATACTATGGATTCTCTTCTTCATGCTCTGTTTGCATTCTTATTGATTCTTGCTTTTTCCTCCTTTACAAGTTTATGGCCAGGATGGAGTTATTGTCTGCTCATGATACAAAACTGTTAAGGCAGTGCAATGAGTATTTCACAGCTGATCATACAGACATGAGTGCAGCACAAATCATTGACATCCTCGGTCAAGGTGCTTCGGAGCAAGCAATTGAAGCCTATCAGTATTTGAAGTGCCTGCTCGATCATGCAGTAGCAAACAATGTAGCATATTACAAAATGATTGAAGATCTCCAAGGAACTCTTGAAGAGCTTCAACAACAGTATAAGAAATCTACAGTTCTTTTGCACGAGGGATACGAGAAGAAGTATCAGCAACTTAGTGCTGATAAGGGGCATGACAAGTTGTTTGCCGCTTATAATATGAGGGAAAGAACTTTGAAGACTGAGGTCGAAGAGCACAGACAAATAGCAGAGTTGCTGGAGCAAGAAAATAATAACCTGCAAAGAGAGATAGCTCAGTTGAAGTCTACTGCCTCTACCTCAAATGCTTTGGTCCCTGTAAACGATGAGGGATTCTCTTTTTTGGAGGTCAAAAATGCCAATCTTTGAGATGAATTCGAGACCTTGAAAAGAGCTGGCCCTTCTTCATCTACTCGGGGACGAGCAAGAGCTGCTCGAATTACTGTCGAGGAACAAAGAACTCAATCAACTCTAGAGAATCAAGCCTTCCAGCTGATGGCAAAGAACCAGGCATTGGCTGAGATGTCAATGTAGATCATGAATCTCGAGGAACAGCTTTCTGCACAAAAGTCTGCTTTGGAGAATAAAGAGATTTTTACAAAAAGTCTTCATGAGCAGTTGGAGAGATTGACTTATCAATTCCACAAGCAACCCAGAGAATTCTGGATGGCTGGATACAATGAGGCTCTCTATCATTTGGATGATCGGATCCAAAATGCGAATAATGAGGGTTACAAATAAGGTTGGTTGAATGCTTTGGGCGTACTGCAACTGGAATAGGGTCACTACCTGTGGAATTACCATAATCCTGGGCTGCTCGACCTACCAGTGCCACCATTCAAGCTTGATATGAGCTGGATCCCTGCTCGGGCCATCCGTCGGTGTTTGATTTCCAAATACCTCAGCGATTACAATCTCTATTCTAATGCTGAGATATCTCGCCCCGAGCACCTGCTCGATAGACCATCTGTGATGAACATCAGGATGCTTAAAGATCTTAACTTCATAAATTCCCCTTATGCTTTGGATGATCCACCTGCTGGCGAGGAACTCGTTTCAAAAGCAGAGGGGAAGAAACCAATAGAATAGGAATCTTGATGTAATAATTTGTATTTCATTCTTGATGTATTTTGTTCTACATTTAATGAAATAATTTTCTTCGCAAATGTTTATTGCCATTGTCTTGTGGTTGTAAAATGCTTTGCATATGTGCATGTATATCTGTTAAAAAGAAAACAATATTGTATTATTTGTCGATCAACTAGAATTGGTAAAAACTTATTGTCGACTATCTTGAATTTGTGGTAATCATTTGACGATTAATAAAAAATTGATGATATTTTGTTTCTCGAAAACCTTATTGGTAATTTAAAATGTTACGAGCATCAAAATCTCTGTCTGATCACTTTCACATAATCATACTTTGTTTAAAATTCTTTCGACCAACTATAGTTAACTTGAGTTGGTAAATTTTTTTACTTCCCGACCAACCTTATTTGGTATTTTCAGGAATAGATTTACTTCCCGACCAACCTTAGTTGGTATTTCAGGAATAGATTTACTTCCCGACCAACCTTAGTTGGCATTTTCAAGAATAGATTTACTTCCTAACCAACCTTAGTTGGCATTTTTAGGAATAGATTTACTTCCTAACCAACCTTAGTTGGCATTTTTAGGAATAGGTTTACTTCCTAACCAACCTTAGTTGGCATTTTTAGGAATAGATTTACTTCCTAACCAACCTTAGTTGGCATTTTTAGGAATAGATTTACTTCCTAACCATCCTTAGTTGGCATTTTTAGGAATAGATTTACTTCCTAACCAACCTTAGTTGGCATTTTTAGGAATAGATTTACTTCCTAACCAACCTTAGTTGGCATTTTAGGAATAGTTTGAGTAGTACTTTTGCTGAGTGTGTAGCACTAGTATTCCGCGAAAAATTTTCAATAAAAAGGAGAGAATTGGGCAGAATGTCGTCACTTTATTCATACTGATGAAATTGCATTACATGAGAGTTTACATCACTGATAATACTTGCGCAGGTGTTCTGCATTCCATGCATTCTTAAACTCCTCCCCCTCTAAAGTTTCTATTCTATATGTCCCTGGTCGAACAACTTCCTTAACTCGGTAGGGTCCATGCCAGTTTGCTTCCAGTTTGTTGTGCTTTTGAATCACCTTCTTTAGCACATAGTTTCCTTCTTTCAGGTTGCACCTCTTTACTCTCTTGTTGTAGAACAAAGCTGTTCGTTGTTGGTAAACAGCATTCCAGATAGCTGCATCTTCTTTAACTTCCTTGAGCATGTCCAAATCCAATCTTCTCATCAAATCTCTGACAGGGAAATTGAAATTCAATACCCTGTGTGTTGGGAGGCCCAACTCGGCAGGTATAACAGCTTCGCTTCCAAATGCTAACATATATGTGGATTCTCCAGTTGCTGCTGGAGGAATAGTACGATAAGCCCATAGTACTGACTGTAGCTCGTTGATCCAGTTTACTTTTACGTCATTCTGTCTTTTCTTTAATCCATTTAGCAGGGTTCTGTTTGTCACTTCAGTTTGTCCATTGCTTTGGGGATGGCCTAGAGCTGAGTGAATCTTCAAGATATTTGACTGATGACAGTAGGTCGTGAACTCCTCGTTGTCGAACTGAGTTCCGTGATCTGTGATGAAGGCATGGGGAAGACCATACCGACAAATGATGTTCTTCCAAATAAATTGGTATACCTTATCGTACGTCATTTCAATGAGAGGCTCAACTTCAACCCATTTAGTAAAGTAGTCGACGGCGACCACGAGATACTTAAATCTTCCCCGGGTCGTTGGCAGTGGCCCGACCAAGTCTATTCCCCATATGGCAAATGGCCAAGGAGAAGTAATGGGTGTCAATAATGCTTGGGGAGTTCTTCGAATGGAGGAGAAACGCTGACACTTGTCACATTTCTTGGTATAGGCTATACAATCAGCCCTCATCGTCGGCCAGTAGTATCCTTGAGTCATTATTCTTTACAAAAGTGTTCGACCTGCTATATGGGCTCCACAGGACCCTTCATGTACCTCTTCAATCAAATCTTTCACCTCAGTGGGATGCACACATCTTTGCAAACCTGCTATAATTCCTCGTCTGTATAGAATACCATTAGTCAGTACATAACGAGCAGCTTTAAACTTCAATTTCTTGGCTACAAGTTTGTCAGTTGGTAATTCCCCTTTCTCAATATATGCCCTGATGGGATCCATCCATGATGATCCTAAGTCATGGGTAATAAAGTTCATCGTCAGACCCTCATTTATACTTCGACCAACTAAAACTTCAATTGGGATTGTTCTTCGTAGCTTGGTACGAGTAGCTGATGCTAATCGAGCTAAGGCGTCTGCTCTCGCATTCTCCATTCTTGGTATTCTGACCAGCTGAATAGCAACAAATTCCGATACCAGTTCTTTTGCCTTTGCATGATATCTGATTATTAATTCCCCTTTGGCTGCATATGCTCCCATCATTTGATTTATAATCAATTGCGAGTCACTGAAAATAATAACCTGCTCTGCCCCCATAGTTTTTGCCAAACTAAGACCTGCAATCATGGCTTCATATTCAGCCTCATTATTCGAAGCTTTGAATTGGAAACGTAGGGCGTATTCCACGTCGACCTCGTCCGGACTGTTCAAAACAATCCCTGCTCCACAGCCTATTGCGTAAGATGAGCCATCAACATATAAACGCCATATAGGTATCTCGTCTTTAAATTTCTGATCTGACAGAGTTCCTCGGTGGAAAATTTGTTTCTTCCTTTCACCCTCTCCTGATATTTCTTACCGTTCGTCGATCATCTTTTCTTGCCCTTTTACCAACCTAAGTTGGTCTGAGCTTGAGTTTGATGATCCTGTAACATCTAGTTGCCCTTTTACCAACCTAAGTTGGTCTGGGCTTGGGTTTGATGATCCTGTAACATCCACAGGTTGATCAGCGAGCCACTTTTGCTCCTCGGGGGTATCAGGATAGGTGAACTCTGTTATAAAATTTGCTACTGCTTTCCCTTTAAGCGATGATCTGGGTTCATAAACTATATCATATTCACCAAGTTCTATTGCCCAGTACATCAATCTCCCTGATTTTTCTGGTTTATGAAGGGCTTGTCTTAACGGCATATCAGTATATACTACTATAGTATGAGCCTGGAAGTATGGCTTCATTCTTCGACTTGCCTCGATCAATGCTAGTGCCAATTTTTCCAGCTTTGGATATCTGATATCTGCTCCTCGAAAGGCCTTACTCGTGTAATAGATTGGTTTTTGCACTCCATTCTCCATTCTTATCAATGCCGAACTAACTGCATTCTCCGATACTGCAAGATACAAGTATAATTTTTCTCCCATCACTGGCCTGGACAACAATGGAGGTGCTCCCAGATATTTCTTCAAGTCTTGAAAAGCCTTCTCACATTCATCATTCCACTCAAAAGTCTTTCGGAGTGTTTTGAAGAATGGGAGACATCTATCAGTTGCTCGCGATACAAATCTGTTGAGTGCTGCTACTCGTCCTGTAAGACTTTGCACTTCTTTCTTCGTCGTTGGAGATCGCAACCCTAACAGAGCTTTGATCTTTTTAGGGTTTCCTTCAATGCCACATTAATTGACGATGTACCCAAGAAACATGCCTTCTCGTACTCCAAATATGCACTTGGTCGGATTCAACTTCATTTGATATTTATCCAATTGATCAAAGGTCTGGCCTAAGTCAACTAGATGATCGATAACTTTCTTGCTCTTTGTCAGCATATCGTCAACATAGACTTCCATATTGCAACTGATTTGTTCTGCAAACACTTTGTTCATCAGCCGCTGATATGTTGCACCTGCATTTTTCAAACCAAAAGGCATAATATTATAACAATAAGTTCCCCTAGGGGTAATAAAAGAGGTACTCTCCCTGTATTCAGGTTCCATCTTAATCTGGTTATATCCAGAATAAGCATCCATGAAGCTCAGCAGCTCGTGTACCGAGGTAGCATCCACTAGTTGATCGATTCGGGGGAACGGAAAATGATCATTTGGGCATGCTTTGTTGAGGTCGGTGAAGTCTACACACATCCTCCATTTGTTGTTTTTCTTCTTCACCATCACCACATTTGCTAACCAGTCTGGATACTTAACATCTTCGATAAAGCAAGCTTTCTGGAGCTTCTCGACTTCCTCCTGTATGGCTTGATTCTTCTCGGGACTGAATACTCTTCTTCTCTATTTCACAGGCTTGATCTCCTTATTCACGTTGAGCTCATGACATAAGAAATTTGGGTATATCCCGGGCATATCCTCATGACTCCATGCAAAAGTTTTCTTTCTGCTTCTTAGGAAAGTTACCAATTCTCGTTTTAGTGAGGCCTCCAATAACGAACCTATTTGAGTTGTTCGTTCAGGGTGTTCGTCGTCCAGGATGATGTTTTCAGTAGCTTCCACCACTTGACCCTTCACGAGTTATGACTCATCTCTAGGATCCAATGTTTCAATTTTTGCGCCTTCATCCACTTGATAGGCAGTAGTCTTTTTCCTTGATTCCTCCAGTTCCTCTTGCTCGGCGGAGGATACAATGTATTTATAGCCCTCAGGTTGTACATGTGAAAGGGAAATACATAAATGTCCCTTAGGAGTATACATCTGTTTGATAATAATAAGCATTCAATGTGCAGTCAATCTGTTGGTTATCCTGCTTTTAATGCTTCGTTCGAGGTGTAGCTCGGATCGCCTAAGCTGCTCGGACCGCCTAAGTAGCTCGATACTCATAAGTTGCTCGGTGCAGTAAAGTTCCTCGGAGAGCTCTTGTTGGTCGGATCGCATGAGTTGGTCGGAGAGGCAGAGTTCCTCGTTGTTAATATGATTGTAAAAATGCCAGTACGTGCCACGTAGATTGACACGCGTCTTCTTATGATTAATCCAAGTCAGCAGGTTAAATTTGGTATCAACAACAATAAATATTAATTAGTGTGCCAAGGGTTAATACTTATTGATGGAAAATTATTGAATATCACTGTGTGGATATGTAATATGGAATTATTGAATTTTATAAATTGTCGAGAGTAAGAAATATGACAGTTTGGTATATTAAGTCGGGATGCGTGTGTGAATCGTGTCGGGACTAATTTAAAGGATTAAAGAAGTAAATTATTTTTAAGTAACTCGTATGGTCTTTTGAAGTGCGCCATTGAATTCGGAAGGATTGAGATAGTCAGAAAACTCTACCCGGGTATTTTATTTGGACTCCAAAATATTTTTAAACCTAATTGGCACCCCGTACGGGTATTTTTGTCTTTTGGATTTTTGGGGAAATATTATGGACGAAAATTAGATAATTAAAGGGTGTGCACTTGGGTGAGAGGAAGTCTATCAGTTTCTAAACCTAAGAGAGAGGGAGAGAGAACCATAGAGGAAGATAGCGAGAGAGTCCATAGGTGTTATTGGTGCAAAACTCAAGAACTCACACCACAAATCCCACCAAAGCGTAAATCGGAAGACGAGGAACGAGTCTTACCAATTTCATCAACGGATCAGAACATCGATTTGAGGCAAGTGTTTATTACTTGCTTTCCTTAGCAATATTTGTGTTCATGTTAGTCTAGGTAATTTCTCCATTGCTATGAAAGTTGAATTAGGTAAAAACTTTGGGAGAATTAGTCATAAATTAGGACCGATTTGAATAAAGTTTGATTCCCTCATGTAGATAGGATTATGTCCACGAATTTATGATAATTTTTTATTTAATCTGGATTTAATTTAGAGTTTTGCATATAAATTGGAGAACTAGGGTTATTGATATTTAAATTTGGGGATTTCGAATTTATTTATGATTAATAATGATTTAATGATGATATATTATTGGAAATCATATATAGATGTTAGGTAGTTGATTAGAATTGAATGATTGGTGTTTGGGCTGACTATTTTAGAGATTTTAGGCTTAAAAATGGTGGAAAACGAAACTGTTAAGGGTGTAGAGCATAACAGGTCTGGTGGGGAAGAATACTGTTCAATCTCGTTCGAAAGAGATTGAGCTTCGTTCGAACGAGAAAGGATCTCGCGAGATGTTGTTCAAAAGACATCTGACATGGTTTGAACGACGGGTCCAAAACTTGGAAAATTTGAATTTTTACCCTATTAGGTTTACGCAGTTATTTTGAGATAGGGAACTGTCATTTGGTGATTGTATCATAGTGTAGAATTGCTAGGGAATATTCGTAGAGTAGTACCTTAAATATTTGGTAAAGTTAATTAACCTTGGAAATTTCGAGAGAGGGAATAACAGAATTAACTATATTACAAGTAGTAATGAGAGGAAACTACGTATAGAAAATATATGTAAGGATCGGGTGAATACCTTGAATTTTAATGGAATGTGGGAATGCTTGTTATATGATTATTATTATTGTGTGTATATCATACCTACGCTGCTTGCTATCGGGAGGAGGTTTTCGCGCATTGGACACTCTTATCCCGGGTGACCCAATGGGGGGATATTTGACTTGTACCCAGAGTATATTAACTTGGTTACGTGCTATCTAAGATGTAGGATAGTTTCGACAGCTGAAAGGGAGCATAGGTATGTGCGTGACCCATTTAGCTGGGGAATATACTCGCCTCCAATATTTGTGATTTGATTTTTATGGTTCGAGAGAGATTGAACCAACAGTCCTTCATGTAGTGAGAGTTGAACCGGGACATGATAGCAGAGTATGCATTGCGCCAAGTGGTCTTAACCAAGGGGTGAAGGATTAGTATATATATGTATAGGGATGATGCAACTATATATATATATATATATATATATATATATATATATATATATATATATATATATATATATATATATATATATATAGGGATGATGTGCTATATATATGAATAAACTTGGGGAAATTTTACTGTGTGAAATTAGCAGATATAGTAATAATGAGAAATAAAATAATCTTAGTGGGTAAAAGATTAACTAGTCGAACATTGAAGAATGATATTTAGTTATGTGGGATTAACTATTTCAATAACGTATTGTATGGGCAATACGGGTATACTACTAGTGACGTAGATGGTGGTCGGGTGAATTCAAACTAGTTAGGTTGGGTAAATAACTAATATGGGGTGGATGTACATTAGGCGTGCACAATAGATGAGAGGTGAGAATCTCATGTGAGAGTCCGACAAGCTAACATGCACATAGTGCTTGCTTTATTGAAAATTTTAAATACTTGCTAAAACAAATATTTTTACAACTCGGGCTCTGACCCGTCTCTTGCTATTCTTCTCTCTTTTGCTATATATATGTGTGTTATATCAGGTGCCCAGCCACAGGGTTACCAGGCTTAAACGCGTGGATCATTTAACCAGATGCAGCAGTTGTGGGAGTTGTAGGTCCTTGCATTAGACGCCTCCATCATTTCCTTCAGTTCTATTCAAACATTTCTCTTGGGGCATGTTTCGCCCATTCTCAGTCGTTTCATTAGTGATTTTACTCAGTTTACTTTAGTAGTTTATTTCTGTTTCACTTGCAGATTTTATGGTTTGTTGGTTCGAGACTTTGAACTAGAATGTTTTATCCAGTCTGATTTATTTCAGTAGTTGATTCATGTCCAGTGTTTATTATATTCATGTGGAATGTAAATGGCTTCTATCTTAAAGAATGGAAATTTATTAATGGATTATTTTAGTATAGTTAAAATTAAATGTTTTTACACTTAGCTTAATTATTTATTAGGTGATAAATAAAGAAAAAATATTTTCCGACAGTGATGCTAAGAATGAATCCACCGAACATTCTATTTTAAATTTAATAAAGGACTGATCACCCGGTATTTAATTAGGCGGGGTTTCACAAACTGGTTACCTCTATTCTTGAACGAGATAAACAGGAATAAAAAAAGGGCCAATAAAGAGCTAGGAGAGTTCATTATACAACTCAATCGGTTTTCACTTTTATAAATACAACCCTCACTTCGGGGCAAAGGGGTGTATTATTTCGAATTTTTGAGAAATTAATAAATAACTAAGAACCTTCTCTGTGAACGTAGGCAATTGTCGAACCACATAAATCATTGTGTTGTGATCATTTACTTTATTCTTTTATTACCTCTGCTTTTTAGAAATATTTAATTGTGAAGTCCTGTACTTACAATTGGCGCCATCCGTGGGAAACGATTTTCTTTTCTACGAAAGAAACTCAGAACAAAAGTATAAACACAATGTCTCATCACCCAAATAGTGCACACTTAGCTGGCGATGTGCGAGCTGACGTAGCCCCCCTCGGGATTAGATCGGAGGTTCGCCAAGACAGGAATCTAGATTTTTTTCAGAAGAACAGCTCTCCGAGGAAAGAAATGAGCAACCTAGATTAACACAAATCTCATGGCTAGTCGATGCTTATGAAGCATGAATCCAATTACAAGAGGAGAGAACTCGCCTTCAAATGGAGGGGAATGCACGCCTCCAGCAACGATTAGAGGCAATGGAGAATGAACTCCATCCGGAGAATCGAAAATGCCGTGGTCGAACTCCTAGCCCTCAGGCGAGAAAAACTCGCAGTCAAGGAAGGAGAACTAGATGCGACTAGGATCATTCGGAGTTTGGAAGTCACCTAGCGAAACAAAATTGGGATGAAGAACGCCACAGGTATGATATAAGGAGTTTAGTCCGTAAAGAGATGGACCAATACCCAGCACATCGAGGAGTCATATCCACAAAATAGATGGTAAGAAGGGACCTCATCAAATAGATGAAGTCCCCTTTTTCCAGGGCAATTAAAGAGGAGGAACCCCTGATGAAATTCACTGCCCCAAGATTTAAAATATACGATGTAACGACAAACCCCATTGGTCACGTTTGCCAATATAGGCAAGTGATTACTTTGTGGAATCATAAAGATGCTCTTAGGTGTCGTATATTCCTATCCAAATTAGGAGATGTCATTCATAAGTGGTTTGGGAGGCTTCCCCATAGGTTGGTTAAGAGCTTAAAGTCTCTTGTTGAGGCTTTCACAACTCGCTTCATAACTAGCCGCTCACATCTAAAGATGATGGATTCTACACTCACGATGAGAAAAAAATCCACAAGAGACCTTACAGGAGTATGCCAAGAGATATTGGAAAACTTTCAATGAAGTGGAAGATTGCTCAGAGTAAGTAGCCTTAGCTTCATTCAAGATCTATTTGCCCCTACCTCTATGCTGCACCAATCTTTCATTAAAAAGGAAGCGACCACCATTGACGACCTCATTTCATGTATTGAAAAGTACGCTAAGGTGGAAGACGTGGTCAACACCAACCAAGTAGAAGTTGGTCGCGCTAAGGCAAACAAAGGCGGCCTCAAAAAGAACATCCCTAAAAAAGGGAACAAGAAACATAATGGAGGAACCAAGAATGGGAGAAGTAAAGATTAATCCAAAGCATTAAAAGACAT
Organism: Sambucus nigra; assembly: GCA_949130495.1. Lineage (NCBI taxonomy): Eukaryota > Viridiplantae > Streptophyta > Magnoliopsida > Dipsacales > Adoxaceae > Sambucus > Sambucus nigra. The sequence goes on along the minus strand of OX422221.1, from coordinate 198,203,988 downwards.
TAATACGGTCTTTAGGGAACCAATTTTACAAAATCCTGGGAAAGATCAAGGACCAACAGTGTTTCATGTGGCCGAAAAAGATGGGAGGAGATCCGATTAAGAAGAACAACATACTCACATATGCCTTCCACGAGGAAAACAAACACAAGATAAAAAATTGCAGTTATACACGTGGATGATGAAGATAATAATGTGCTGGACGATGAAGCAGGACACAAGTTTGCAGTTATACACGTGGGGTCCGATCTCAAAAAGATCTAGGGCAACACAGTTTGCATGGAACTCAATAAGTTCACTGCAGTGATAGATCCCGCCAAAAGCCAAGCTGGCAAATGTAGGTGACCAACAGATGTGGATTAAAATAAACAAATAATGTTTATAGATGATGATTTGGCCAGGGTAAGAATCCCACCCCATAATTCACTAGTAATCACTCTCAGGATTGTAAACTGGGATGTGTACAAGCTGCTAGCGAATCAAAAAGTTCTTCGAAAGTGATGTACCTGGAAACTTTTCACATGCTCGAACTAAAGATGTCGGATTTAAAGGAAACGACAGTCCCACTGGTTGGCTTCATGGGAAAAATGACCATACTACTGGGGAAGGTAGTCGTGCTAATTTGGGCAGGGAATATTTCTAAGCTCATTGAGTTTTTGGTGGTCGATATTGACTCACATTACCATGCGATTCTCGGGAAAGGGTACCTACACGCCATGAGGGCAGTGACCTCAACCTACCATAAAAAACTCAAGTGCATCACAAATTGAGTCATAATGGAGATTAGAGGAGATCAGGTTATTGCTCGAAAATGCTACATCACTACCATCAGGCCCAAATAAGAGAAGAAGAAAGAAAATGAAGCCATTCATAAAACATCCCAGAATTGAGCCACTACCTCCAAGTAGTAACTAAAGCATGGACGACTAGGGGTGGAAGAGATGAGAATCCACCCCGCAGACAGAGTTGTGGAGAAATTAGAGGAAGTCATTTTTTATGAGAGCAGACCAGAGAGGAAGTTTCTTATCGGCACCACTTTATCCAACCAAGAAAGGAAGGAGTTAATCACTTTTTTGAAATAGAGTCTATACATTTTCGCATGGGAGCCATACGACGCGTAAGGGATTGACCTTAGAATCACTTGCCATTGCCTTCACATGGACCCAAAATTTCATCCAATCATACAGAAGACTCGCCATACTGCCCTAGAGAATGCAAAAGAAGTGGAAAATAAGGTAAGGAAACTTCTGAAGGCAAGGTTTATTAGAAAAGTTCAATTCTTGAAGTGTATCTCAAACTCGGTGGTAGTCCGAAAGAGATACGATGGGTAGAGAGCTTGTGTGGACTTCATCGATCTCAACGAAGCTTACCCCAAAGATAGCTTCCCTCTGCCAAAGATTTACTAACTGGTAGATGCCATGGTAGCCCACGAATGCATGTGTTTCCTAAAAGTTTTACTAACTGGCCGACGCCATGGTAGCCCACGAATGAATAAGTTTCCTAAAAGTTTACTCGAGACACTGCCAGATCCCCCTATTTGGTCCCGACCAAGACAAAACCTCATTTATCATCCCGTTGGTCCTGTATTGTTAGAAGGATATGGCTTTTGGCCTTAAAAATGTTGTAGCCATATGCTAGAGATTGGTCACGAAGATGTTCAAGCAATAAATGGGAGAGACAATGGAAGTGTACATTGATGATATGCTCATTAAAAGAAAGCGCAAGGATGACCAACTCAAGGACTTAGCATAAACCTTTGAAATCCTCAGGCATTACCGGATGAAGCTGAATGCGAGCAAATGCTCATTCAAAGTCCAGTCAGGAAAGTTCCTCTGCTACCTGGTCAACAAGAGAGGGATCGAAGAAAACTCTGACCAGATTATTGCAATTAATAATCTTCAGCCACCAAAGACGTTGCGAAAGATTCAAAAACTAACTCGGATGCTCGTATCCCTAAATCGTTTTATCTTTTAATTGTTCGAGAATTATAGACCATTTTTTCAGCTGCCTCAATAAGGAAACGGGCCTCATTTATACCGATGAATGCTCAAAAGCACTTGAAGAAATCAAATCTTATTTGATTAAACCTCCACTGTTAGTAATTCCAGACCCAAGGGATCCTCTCTACCTCTACCTTACAGTTTCAAGCCACGTAGTTTATTCAACATTAGTATGTGAGAAAGAAGGCAGACAGTTCTCCATTTACTATATCAGTAAGACGCTCCTGAAACTCGAGCATCATTGCCTTCTACTGGAGAAGTTGGCTTACTCGTTGGTCATTGTGTCATGAAAATTAAAGCTTTACTTTGAGGCCCATTCCATCACAGTCATCATATCCTTCCCTCTTAAAGTTGTTTATCGTAAAGATGATCTCTTTGGACACATATTCAAATAGTCAATCGAACTCGAGAGATTTGATATACACTATGAGCCAAGAACATAAATTAACGGTAAGGTGTTGGCTGATTTTATATTTGAATTTGTTGAAGAAGAGGCCCCTACCAATCAGCAGGTCTCTGACCAGTTGAAAGATCACATGATTAATCTATCAAGGAATTGGATATTGTATGTGGATGTTGCCTCCAACTCTAAAGGTATAGGGGTAGGAATTATTCTCATAACACTAGAGAATGCCATGATTGAGCAAGTAGTCAGGTTGGGCTTTGAAGCCTCTAACAATGAAATCGAGTACGAAGCTCTCATAGATGGACTGCATAAGTCTCACTTACTAGGGGAAAACCACCTTAAAGTGTATTATGATTCAATTATGGTATCTAACTAGGTTAGTGGTTACTTTAACACTAAAGATGAAAGGATGGCAGCAAACCTACAAGTGGTTTGCGGTTTGATATCAAAGTTTAAGGAATTCCATATTCAACAGTTCCCCCGGAGCACAATAGTCATGTCGATGCTTTAGCAGCTCTAATTTCATCAGTGGATTCCAAATTGAGGAGAACATTTGAAGTGGAGTGATGATGCTGTAAATAGCACCACCAGGTAAGGTGTTATCAAGCTCAAGCTAGTGATAACAATGGCAACACAAGAGTGAATATATCGTAGAATGAGGTGAGGAAAAGGGGATGAACACTAGTATATAAGTAGTTCAGCTAATCTGGCCTACGTCCACTGTGAGGGTGTGAATAATATCACTAGATGAAGGCACTAATGGCCACATATATAATCTCTCAAGATTTCTCTCTCTACTATGTAAACCAACAGAGTTTTAGCTAGGGTTGCAATTATGGATACCTTTATAAGGTAGAGGATGGCCTCTATATATAGTGTTTGGGGGGTGTAATGTACCCCCCGAGCATGCAATGATCATGTGTATGAGGATCGAACCAGTATAAGGATGACACCTGGCAGATCTTATATAGATAATGATGACCTCAATATTCCCTCACATAAGGGGAATGATTCGGTTATAACTGATTTGTCCACGTGTTCCAAACCTTATATGTTCTTGTAAATGCTCGGCCCTGTGTCCTTAACTGGTGTAACCTCAGCCTGGATGAGTACGAGGTTAGTGAAGTCCGACAGTTGCTTTGTCTTGTCAATATCTATGATGACCTCGATTAGGAGGGCTGGTCGAGGTTAGATTTGAGGGCTGTAACGTCGAATTAGGCCGACGATGATGTTGGAAGTTACATGAGCCCATGAGGCTCTGCTGGTCTCGGCTAACGTCCAGCCGAGGTTGGTGTATGAGGGACCGACCTTATAAAAGATGACATTACTGATGGTTTTCATAAGCTTCTTATCACCTCGGTTGTGAGACTGGTCGAGGTTAGTTACTCTGAGTAAGTGGGTGCACTTTGGGCATATCAATCACCCCTAGCCCTTAGTCTTTTATGTAAATAAATGATTGAGGGGTATGTGTGTTAGGCCTAGGCTGAGTCTCTTTGGGTGTCAATATTTTATTGACACATGTCACTTACTAAAGTGAAACATATTCCCCAAGGTGAGGTGATTCTGTCTTGTCTTTTGGGTTCCCTAGGGCAATGACGAGGCATTGGGAATCCCACCCCATCATTGAGTAGGCTTAAGAACACCTTCTCTTTCCTCATTCTCTTTTTCTTTCTCCCGCCCAAGCTTTTCTGCCATTGCACCTCTCTTCAAACTTACCATAGATTGCTGTGATTCAGAGTTTCCTTCGCTTCCAAACCTCTTCTTCTCTCTCTCACGACTAGCCAGGTATTATTTTCCACCTCTCTTTTCCATTTTTAGTCACTGTTTTGCATTTCTGAATTTTCGACGAAGTTTTCCTTTTTTTGGCTAAGCTTTTCACCATTGCCAAATGGTTATTAAGTTAGGCTTGTAGCGATTCGGTGGCTTTGGGATTGTTGTAGGCTGCTCTGAGGTTGTTTCAACCACAAAACACCCCTTTTTAGGTCTACTGGTGATCTTCCGATTGTCTTCTCCGGTAACCAACCCTTGAGTGTTCTTGGTGAAAACCTTTCTGATTCCTAGTTTAATCTTTAGTTTAGATTGAATAAGTTGTTTGCCTGTTTGCAGTTTTGAGTCAAGTGTAGTGTCATCTCACTTATGCTCAGACCCTTGTACCAACTCATAGAAGAGTTCCCATCTCTTCGTGAGAAGACCTTTGAGAAAATTAGGCAAATAGATCTAGCCCAAGAGGAATCTTGTAGGGCTAAGGCCTTTCCTCTCAGACCCATCTTTCCTCTACCCCTGAAGGCTATATACCGTGAGCCAGCCTGCACCAATGTCTGAGTCTGAGTCATCTTCCTCAGACCCCATGTCAACCTCTGAAGTAGGATAATCTATGGACTCTTTTCAAGAGGCTATGTATTCTCCTAGACATGGTGAGATTTCTAGGGAAGCTGAGGTTACAAGCCATGCCTCGTATCACCAAGGTGCTAGCACTTCACATAGGTCTTATGATGTTGAAATCTTAGGTCCAAGTGTGGAACTTCCACCTCCCATTGATGCTATTCCCCTGTCGGCTGCCACTGGAGTCGAATTTGCTCTGAGGTTTCCTGATGGTGCTCCAACACCTGCCCGAGCCGATGTTGCTGTGGATGGTGATGATGGTGAGGAGAGTGATCTCGATACATCTGAGGCGGTCGAGTATGAGAGAACCATTAGCGAGTACGACCTTCTTACTATCAGGCACCTCTATTCCATAAATTCTTCCATCATCCTTAGGAAACCTCTGAGGGATGAGAGGGCCTTTGATGTTCCAGATGGAGAGATCTGTGTTTATGAGCAGATGTTGAAGTTGGGATTTCGTCTTCCTATCCATCCATCCATCCATCCATCCATTCATCAACGCTATACTCTCCCATATAAATCTTGCCCCTTCCCAACTATCCCCCAATGCCTGGAGGGTTATTATTGGGGCCATCATCCTTTGGAGGGCTGTCCACCACTGACGCGACTAAGAATGTGTCTCAGAAGTGCGTACTCTCTAGGCTCAAGTGTAAGCCTGTCGCTCAAGTAATAATTCGATAAGTCGGGTATCGATCCTCAGGGAAATAGGAAAATAGAGTTGCGACAGTGTTGGACAGACGAAGGAACCCTAACTCTGACTTTAAAGAAAAGGAAACGATGATTTGAATGGTGAAATGACTACAATTAGATGCAATTTTTAAAATGGTTAACTAATGAACTAAGGTATGTATGGAATGTAACTATTCTAAATTACCTAAAATACTAGTGATGATTGACTTAAAACTTGAACTATATGATTAGGAAAACATGACGGGAATACAATCCCGCAACCCTAGTGTATTGATGGCATAAAACTAATCGTAAATTCAAGTGATTAATTAGACCCCAAATTTAGTACTCCCAAGCATTACATATATGAGGTTCAAGCCCGCACCATACATAATCAGAGGACGAGTAAATCGGTATTGCGATAGTTACACTTCGAATTGCATTCTGAAGCATCCCGATTACCCTAAAGCAAACGAGATCCAAAGATCTACAATGGTTGTGTTTCTACGCCATACGATCGTAATAAATCATTAAATTTAGAGGATTAATTTTATACACATGCAACTACCACATCAGGTTGAGTTCATGCATCCCACCCAAAAAAAATCTAGCCGTACATGTTAAACCTAGCTATGCATGAATTAACTACGTTGCATCTTGAAACATGCAAAGAAGTGTTATGAACCTATAAATTGTTTGAATCATGCAAGAAGAATAACATGCAAGAATAATAATAAGAAGAATGAAATTTGGATTAAACTTGAAAACAAACCCGGAATAAATCAATCTTGAAGAAATAATTCAAACTATGTTTCTAGGTGTTCTTCTATTTTTTTCTCTACCAAAAACTGAGCAAAACTATCAAAAACTACGTTTTCTAATGCTACACAATGATAGAAATATGTTTTAGAAGGAGTTGTTATAATAGAGGACTCTTTGGACCAATCAGAATTAAGGAGAAAATTCGCACATCAGGACCCCGAACCGGTTCGCATGTACCCCAAACCAATTCGCCCCAAAACCAGTTCGCAGTGTGGTTCAAGAATTCCTGCTGGTTTTGGGGTCTCATTTCTTCAATTCAACACTTAGAATTTTTTCTTCTTCTCTTCTTGGATTTTTCCTCAACTTCAAATGAACATAACTCCTTTACCGTAACTCGGATTTGGGTGCCGTTTCTTCCAGTGCTCTCGTTGTTCCAAACTCTTCAAATTTCTAGTTGGCCCCACCTCTGGTATTAGGCTACAGAATTACGAAAGTATCCTTGAACTTGCCTTCCTAGACTTTCTTTCATTGTTTTAATTTCTCTTTTGGGCCGCTTGCATAATTAACCTGTAAAACACATAAGAGAAACACAAAACACAAAATACTTGCCAACGAAGGTTAGTAGCATAAATGTGAGTTAAATCCATATCATTTGCTTTACTCGGGTTCACAAATGTAATGAAATTAGGGGGATAAATATATAATATTTATGCCCTATCAAACCTCCCTAACTTAGAACTTTGCGTGTCCCGAGCAATGTAAAAGAAAAATATCACAACTGTTCTAAACACTTTATTGGGATAGAATATTTTTTTCGCGGGCAAGCAATTGCATTTAGCGTATGCAACAAGCCGTTAAACCCCTAGGCTACCCTAGTAGGACGAATGTTGTCTCGTGCGGGTTTGCAGTGAATATACCCACAAAATTCGACTCAAAGAAAGTTAAAAATACGCAAAAATTGTATAACTCAAACTTTTCCCAAAAATAGTCATCATTAATTCATGTTCAAGAGTCTCAAATCATCTTGCGTGTGTGCGAAGCCAGAAATTTAACCACGAATTTCCACCGATTGACCATTACGTTACTTATCCGAAAATTCGTTTTGATTTCAAAATCTCACGGGATGCTCTCACAAATGAATCATCCGGATTGTGGCTATTCTCTCGGTATGCGTGATTTATAAGATTAAATATATTGAAAACAAGTTCACGCACACAAATAGAAAGACGAAAATTTTATGGTAATCGGATCTTATCAAAGAATTACGGATATAAGAAACGCGAACATTGCCTCTAATTCACATTTTTGATCTCTTTTATTGTCTTTTCGTGTTTTAGCTCTCCACGCAGTAACCAATTTTGCAATTTTGGACACGGTTAGGACTTTTACGGGTTGAAGGAGTATTGGGTAAAATTAGAAAAGGTTAAGAATTTCGAAATTGGAAAATTTAGCTTATGATGTCCGTTAGTGCTTTTCTGGGCTTTGGCTTATTTTATTCTTCTTTTTCTATTTTCACGCTTTTCTTTTCTTGCTATTTTTGTTGAGCATAGTTATTATTTTTTTGCCCCTTTTTGTTGCACTTTTTGGACTTAAATTCTGACTTTTTCCATTTTTCACAATTCCGGGCTTTTTGGGTTGCCAAACGAAAAGGAAAATTTTTATTCGGCTCAATTGGGTTAACAAAAGGATAATTTTTCACATCTTTTTATGTCTAATGTTTTTGGGTAACAAACGATGGCCTACTTCATTGTCAGAATTACTTATTAATTTACCATATGCGTCTCGAGATTAATTTAATTTAGAGATTTGTAGCGCGCTTTTTAAGGCAATATCACACATATTTCTAAAAACCGATCAAAGTGAAAGACTTGAGATCCTCGACGACTTATTAGACCGCTGAAAAGAACTTTGAGTTAATAATTAACTTGGATTGATTTATAAATTTCACAAAAATGAAAGGCTCGAATCTCACCGGGGTTGTTAATCTCCACACTTATTCGTTAAGTCATCAATTTTCGCACAATTTCCATCTTTGGTCAATTTCGGCTTTGTGTATTATGTTTTTACAATTTTAGACTTTAAACCAACTTTTAATGATTTTTTTGAAAAAATTGAATTCCAATTTTTATTTATTTTGAAGAAAAATATTTTTGGATTTTTCCAAATTTTATGATTTTTTTGAGATTTTTGGGCATTTTTGAAAATTTGTGAAGTTTTAGAAAAACGCACTTGTGACCCCCCCTAATTTAGACTTTTTCATTGTCCTCAAGCAAAAATGACTAAAATCTAACTCAAAGCGAATTAAAAGTGCGAAAAAGTAAAACGAACAAATTAAAATAGAAATGCAGAATTTTATTATAGCAACGGAGAATCATGTGTTACAATGGAGAGGGTAGAGAGAGTAACTAAAACAATATAAATAACCACCATTACACACAAACATCAAACAAAGGGCAAGGGCTTCACTGGGGAGGCAGATTTGAGGGCCCAGGTGCGTTGGTATCACATGGATCATAGAAGAAAGGCGGAGGGGATCCACCCAAGTTGAGCTCGTAAAGGTGGGCTTGGAGATGATGCATCATGCTTGTGTCCATCCGGTAAGCCGCTTGATCCCTTTGATAGGCTTATTGATCTTGATTATATTGGGTGATGAACCCGTCAAGGCGGGATTCCACCACCGAAAGGCGCCTAGCAAAATTTTCACCTGGGGGCTCAAAGTCAGAATCGTCCTCTTCTTCCTCATACTCCTCTTCTTCCTCCCCTACATCCGTCATTGGGTCATCATGTGCTTCCTCCCCCGCATCCTCGTTGAGAATGGGACGGTCGGGATGAGCCACTCGCATTTGGCGTTCACTCCGAGTGGTGGAGGTGCTTTTAATGGGGAGAGGGAGCTGAATTTGCTGCCTCGGGTCTTCCACCCCAGCATCCATCAAAAGTTTCGTAATGAGACGAGCATAGGGGAGCGCGACTTTGCCCCACTCTTCGTAGGCGGTATTGATGATGTCTGCGTAGAAGAGTTGGGCTAGATTTATCGTGCTTTCGGGGTCAAGGAAATGGTAAAGGAAGTTGGCATGACGTAGCCGGACCACCGAGTCATTGGTGGTTTAGTGGATTGCTTCACATGCAATTAGGTGCGTGAATCGCACTATATCCGAGAGACTTCCTATGGGAAGAGAATCCCGCACTCATACCTCCTCGGGTGCCATTCGAGTAATGCATTATTCTTTGGTGCGGGGGGCACCATTTGTGGAATATCGAAATGGTACGGGGAGGACAACCCCTTTGGCACGCATTTTGCGCGCGATGATGGCGGCGGAGAACGGAATTTGGATACCGTCAAGATAGGCCTCATGAAGCGTGGATGATTTGTGAATGAGTGTCGCGTAGAATCGGCGAATTATAGCTTCAAACACGTTGTTGCTCGTTGGATAGAGAAATGAGCACCACCCCCGGCGGTTAAAAAGGGCGGTGACGTCACTGAGAAGTTGCTCCCAATTAACAAAGCGTTCGATGTGGATTGGGCATGTGGCCGAGAAATAGCACTCTACCCAATGGTGTTCTTGGATGCATCATAACACCCCCTTACCCTCGTCATCAAGGACGGTGGTGTCGTCATATTTGCGAGGGCGAAAATTGGCTTGGCGGGGACGCGGAATGGTGAGAGAGAGCGATAGATTTTATGGTGTAGAAGAGAGGAAGAGTGAAATGGAGTGTGGGAAATGGAGAGGGGTGAGTGTTAATTTATAGGTGTGGAGGATTGGATTTTGGTGGCAAATTATAATGGGATGCGAGGGAATGGAAGGGGGGAAAGAATTTGGAAAAGGAAATGAAGGGAGGGGAGTTTGAGGGGGTGAAATTTCGTAGGGGGATGTATGGAGGGAAGGGGGAAAAGGGGGGGAGATGAATCTGTCAGGTACCGCGAACCGATTTGCCCTGGGGTTCAGGGAAGGCTGCTGGCCTGGAAGTTAAATTTCTCTATTCTCTAAAAAACGAAGTGTTTTCTCATGCCTCCTCTCACGCGTATGGCCCCTAAAGATGTCCTAAACCCTCGGGTTCCCTAAAAACTCCTCTACCATGCCCTCGAAAAGTGTGCTAACTCGCTCCCTCTCGTGAACTGTGCTTTGGAATCCTAACTAACCTAACTCACACACTACTAATGTACACAAGAATTCACTCCATACGTGTTGGGGGTGTGACGACCTCTCATTTTCAGCTCACTCGACCCTGTCAACGGGGTCCAATAACTAAATGGTGTCGACTTCTTCCACACACGCCTCTAGATATGGCTTTAGGCATTTTCCATTAACCTTGAATGTATTTCCCCCTTTTAAATCGTCTAATTCCACCGCTCCATGAGGGAATACATTCTTCACAACGAACGGGCCAGACCATCGTGACCGCAACTTACCCGAAAATAGATGAAGCCGAGAGTTATAGAGAAGCACTTTTTATCCGGGAAGAAACTCTTTGCATCGAATAATGTTATCGTGAGCGAGTTTCATCCTTTCTTTGGAAATTTTTACATTCTCATACGCATCATAATTCAAATCCTTAATTTCCCAATATGCTTTGTGACCGGGCGGGAAAAGTGTGTTCGTGTGAGGAAACAATCGTTGTGTGTTTCTCCGCCGCGATACAAAAACCTAAGCTACTACTACACTTGACAAGCAAGCACAGCGGTAAGTCGGGTATCGTAAATCCACAGGGAGTGATTGAATTTTAGATGTTAATTGCTTTAAAACTTCAGGAATAAAAATGGTGTAAAAGAAATAAGAAAAGGTGATGGGTGGTTATGGTGACTAAAGAAAAGATAAAGTTACTCTACACGAAAGGAAAGCGAGGATTGGGATCGCATTCCACCACACGGGCTAAACAACTACTAATTAGAGTTTCGGTTCGAAAACATTTAATCGATCATTTTCAATTAAGCATAAACATCACGCAATAAGGAATTTAACCCAAAGTTGCGAGATTAAACATTTAACGGAAAATGGTCACACGCGGATTAAATTCGGATAATCGCTATAAACACTAACATTGCATGACAAAGAAAGTTAAACGCATAATAATCCGACTTTAATACGCGCGGTTTCAATTAAATGCAATTTTACACAAAACCTAATTTTCGGAGCTCGGGACCCGAAAATGGCGGAACACAATCCCGAACCTATTTATCTAAGGGACATACATGGAAATAAACTAATTTACACTAATTAAACTAAGAAATCAAGAAATAAACACAATAAACTAATTATGAAAGCATGAAAATTATCTAGAAAGCAAGAATAAATGGAAAGAAAGCTATATTAATGGAGAGGGAAGATGAAAGTACCAATTACAACCCCTAAAGGGTGTCAAAGCAAGAGAGGAGGAAGAAAAAGCTCTCAAATCCCCAAACCCTAACTAAAACTAACCTAAAATCGTGCCTCTACTGATATATGGTCTTATTACAACAAAATTGGCTTATATAGTAAGTTGGAATAAAAATAAAGAAGAAAGAAAAGAAGGCAAAATATCTGCAGAAAACAGAGCATCGATCGATCGACCCCTTTGGTCGATCGATCGACCTAGGCAAAACTTCGGCAAATCAGAATGGTCGATCGATCGACCAGAAGCGTCGATCGATCGATCAAGCAGGGCAGATTGCAGCAGCTCACTGCATTCCTCTTTTCTTCTTCTCATTCTCCTCTTTTGCATCCTTGTTTTTCCTCCGCTGAAATCGCCGTAACTTCTTCGTTATGAATCGGAATCGCGCACCGTTCACGGCCACGCGAAGCTAGCGAGGAGGGATACAACTTCCGTGAGATGTCGGGCCAGGTACCCAAGCTGTGAAAAGACTAAAATGCCCTTGCGCGTGCGATTGTGTACGGAACTTCACCGGAATGCATCCGAACTTCATACTAAGCATCCAAATACCTACAAAAGCTCAATTAACCTCTGAAAAACATGTTAACATAGAAATCCGAGGTTGTCTGGTTAACGAGCATAAATATAGGGATTAAGATACCCGAGGGGGCTAATAACGCGTAGGTTAACGGGTGAAATACGCAATATTTACGTCGTATCACCCCCCTAACTTACACATTGCTAGTCCCTAGCAATGAAATAGGAAACAACAAGAACTACAAGCAAACCAAAAGCAGGAGAAAGTACAAAAGTATGGTATAAAAGCAATAAAAAGATAAGGCCACTTTCGCGGGCGAACGATTGCATTTAGCATATGCAATAAGCCGTTAAACCCCTAGGTTACCCTAGTGGATGAGTGTCGTCTCGTGAGGGTTTTCAGGGATGAAACCCACAAACATCATATGGTTTCCTCAAAATATGCCCAACCCAACATGCGATAAACTCAACAACAACAAAAAAGATTTCAAACATGTTATTAGCATATTGAACGCATTCAAGCTAAAGTCCGTTGTTATTAACAGGTTGAATGCACCTCATAGAATTGAAACTTTAAAAGTGGGAGGGGGGAAAGCACATGCATAGTGTGATTTGGTGAAAAACTTATATAAACCGGATACTAATCAAAGCAAGCATACATTCAATCCTCACGGGCATTACGCTCAACAAATGAATTCACTATGAAAAGGGAGGTAATACACGGGACATGTGGGCATAAAGAGTAAATGTAAATGGAAACTAGACCGCTCACATGTCACAAATGAAGAACGCTTTATATAAAATGAAAAACTGTAATCTCAATGAAAGGATACCGCACACTAAAAGAGGCGAAATGCATTTTCACAGATTATCAAAACTATTATGACTTTTAAATTAAATGCACCCTAAGATCACATAGGACTTGTAATAGGGTTGTAATGTAGGTATGGCTAAGGTACGAAACGAAGGAATGTATGTACGGATTCAAAGTGTTCGGGATGAAAACTCGTGATAATGGGAGAATGCGTGCAATAACAAAATTGGAAAAATAAGTTCCAAAACGGCATTAGATATATCATCGGGGAGAGTAATCAAAGCTTATTGAACACTATACACAACATTTACAACTTTCTCTTTCTTTTCTTTTCTTCTTTTTCTCATTTTTCTCTTTTGTTTTCTATTGCTTTTTGCTTTCTCTTTTTCTTCACTTTTTTTACTACTTTCTTTTCTTTACTTATCAAACTCTCATATGCCTAAATTGCAACCGACATCATAAAAATATCATTCAATCCCAAGTAACATTCCAAACAAAGGTATGGAAAGTGTATGTATGGTTTATAACTCCAATTTAGAGTTGGTTATGGGAATGGGGTTATGAAACGAAATGCTATATTTAGGCTCAAAGGGGTTGACTAGGGAAACATGTATGGTGAGGTCAAGGCTAATATGGATGATATAACAAAGATTACCTATGATCATTTCACAAAGTTTACGCAATTCTCAAGTCAAAACAATATATGAAAATCATGATCAAGTAACACATTTCAAGTATGAACTCAATTAATGAACGGTCAAATGAAAGAATAGTGAGATTACCAACGAATTCAATGTTTTCAAAGAGAAAAGAATAGTGTATAACACTCACAAACGACGAAAGGTACAAAGCTTACTCGGTGTAAGTATATACAATGCAACAAAAGATTCCCTAGTTATAAAAATCTTAAACCAAATCAATAGAACAAGGAAAGTGCATATGCTCATGGGATAAAGTTTAATTCATGAAGTTATTCACAATATCAATGATTTGAGGACTAAAGTCCAATAACTTTTAAAATCGAGAACATGCATCATTGAGTTGTCTATTGGATCGGGCAATTATTAAAATTTATCATTGGAAACAAGGCAAAATGCCCAACAAAGGGGAAAAAAGAAAGAAAATATTTTTGAAATTTTTCACAAAAAGGCATACTCAGTAACTAAATGTGAGAAAATCCATGGACTACACATGAAATGGATAGAATATCCTACACCCCCTAACTTAAATGTTGCATTGTCCTCAATGCGTATTAAGAACACAACACAAAGAGAGGAAAAGAACGATATTACCCAAAATTGGAGCGATCTCCATAAGCGCGAGTCCAAAGGAATCTACAAAACAAGTTAGTACCGAGCATAGCAAAAAAAAATAACAAAAAGTTAACTAATTACACTAGACTAAATTAAAAAGGAAAGAAAAAATAGGAAAGAAAGAAAATTAAAAAGCTAATTATTTACAACCTACTATTTAGGCTTCACACTAACTATACACTAGAAGTCTAAATAGTTGAGGGTCCACCCAAAAAGGGATTTGACTTTGAAAGATCAACGGTGGAACCTCCAAAGTGAACATGCCTCCCGGAAGATAAGAATTCCGTTTGAACAACGGAAGGCATGTGGGTGGTGAAAAAAGTGAACCATCGCCAATTTGAAATTTTGGGCGGACGATGGGGGATTTGGATAACAAGGGGGACAAGACTACAGTAGTCTCAGAAAAATAAAAATCACATCCCCAAGATTCTTCAATTGGAAGGGGAGGTGGGGCAAGTGCAAGTGAAAAGCCCATGAGATGAAGCATCTCAAAATAACATTCTCGTTCAAGAATCGGGTCAAAGTCCTCAAAACTTTCAACCGATTCTTGTGATAAATTTAATTATTCGGGAATAGTAGGGAGTAAAGGAAAGGAAGGACCAATAACCTCAATAGAATTGGAAGTATTTAAAAGAGATTGGAAATCGAGAGTGCTTGGATCACTCTCAATTATTTCATCCTCAAAAATGGGTGGAAGTGAAAAGCAAGTTTCAACCTCAACCCGACTTTGTGAAGAAGAAATAATCTCATCGAGTTGGACATTTTTTTTATTTGTCCAAGTGTCATAAATCTCAACTTCATCATTCCATTCCTTATTCCCACCACGCAAAGTTTCCTCCAAAGGCAATGGGGGATTACTTGCAAATTCTTGACTTTCACGTGCAAGACGCTCATACTCAAGAATTTGTAGGCATTCACGCATAGTCTTGGGAGTATAACCTTGAGAACTATTAGCATAACAATTAAAATTATCTAGAGAGTTATGGTGAGACATTTCAAAAATAAGCTATTCAACAAAAGCAACAAGCACCGAGATTTTAATTTCTCGAAACAATCTAGCACAAGTAAAAAAGAAAGGGGAAAATAAAGAATACAAATATGAATGAAAGAAATATTACGAAACAATAAAATAATTACAATCTAAAACACACTCCCCGGCAACGGCGCCATTTTGTGATCGGGCGGAAAAAGTGTGTTCGTGTGAGGACACAATCGTTGTGTGTTTCGCCGCCGCGATACAAAAACCTAAGCTACTACTACACTTGACAAGCAAGCACAGCGGTAAGTCGGGTATCGTAAATCCACAGGGAGTGATTGAATTTTAGATGTTAATTGCTTTAAAACTTCAGGAATAAAAATGGTGTAAAAGAAATAAGAAAAGGTGATGGGTGGTTATGGTGACTAAAGAAAAGAGAAAGTTACTCTACACGAAAGGAAAGCGAGGATCGGGATCGCATTCCACCACACGGGCTAAACAACTACTAATTAGAGTTTCGGTTCGAAAACATTTAATCGATCATTTTCAATTAAGCATAAACATCACGCAATAAGGAATTTAACCCAAAGTTGCGAGATTAAACATTTAACGAAAAATGGTCACACGCGGATTAAATTCGGATGATCGCTATAAACACTAACGTTGCATGACAAAGAAAGTTAAACGCATAATAATCCGACTTTAATACGCGCGGTTTCAATTAAATGCAATTTTACACAAAACCTAATTTTCGGAGCTCTGGACCCGAAAATGGCGGAACACAATCCCGAACCTATTTATCTAAGGGAAATACATGGAAATAAACTAATTTACACTAATTAAACTAAGAAAGCAAGAAATAAACACAATAAACTAATTATGAAAGCATGAAAATTATCTAGAAAGCAAGAATAAATGGAAAGCAAGCTATATTAATGGAGAGGGAAGATGAAAGTACCAATTACAACCCCTAAAGGGTGTCAAACCAAGAGAGGAGGAAGAAGAAGCTTTCAAATCCCCAAACCCTAACTAAAACTAACCTAAAATCGTGCCTCTACTGATATATGTTCTTATTACAACAAAATTGGCTTATATAGTAAGTTGGAATAAAAATAAAGAAGAAAGAAAAGAAGGCAAAATATCTGCAGAAAACAAAGCATCGATCGATCGACCCCTTTGGTCGATCGATCGACCTAGTCAAAACTTCGGCAAATTAGAATGGTCGATCGATTGACCAGAAGCGTCGATCGATCGATCAAGCAGGGCAGATTGCAGCAGCTCACTGCATTCCTCTTTTATTCTTCTCCTTCTCCTCTTTTGCTTCCTTGTTTTTCCTCCGCTGAAATCGCCGTAACTTCTTCGTTATGAATCGGAATCGAGCACCGTTCGCGGCCACGCGAAGCTAGCGAGGAGGGCTACAACTTACGTGAGATGTCGGTCCAGGTACCCAAGCTATGAAAAGACTAAAATGCCCTTGCGCGTGCGATTGTGTACGGAACTTCACCGGAATGCATCCGAACTTCATACTAAGCATCCAAATACCTACAAAAGCTCAATTAACCCCTGCAAAACATGTTAACATAGAAATCCGAGGTTGTCTGGTTAACGAGCATAAATATAGGGATTAAGATACCCGAGGGGGCTAATAACGCGTAGGTTAACGGGTGAAATACGCAATATTTGCGTCGTATCACTTTGTGCTCTAATTCAACGGGAAGATGGAAAGGTTTGCCATACACAAAGTGGAAAGGGGATATCCCGAGTGGATTTTTATATGCGGTACGATAGGCCCATAGTGAATCGTTCAATCGAAGTGACCAATCTTTCCGAGTGGGATTGCCGTTCTTCTCGAGAATGTTCTTGATTTCTCGATTTGCTAATTCGGCCTGCCTATTTGTTTGTGGGCGATAGGTCATTACAACATTGTGAACAACGCCATACTTTCTCATGAGCTTCGCGAATGGCTTGTTGCAAAAGTGCGTACCATTATCACTAATTATCGCATTCGGAGCACCGAAGCGGGAAAGTATGTGTTCCTGTAGGAACCTAATGACCACTTTTCTATCATTTGTCTTCGTAGCTATAGCTTCCACCCATTTAGAAATGTGATATACCCCGAAAAGGATGTATAGGAAACCAAAAGATGGGGGGAAAGGGCCCATGAAGTCAATACCCCAGCAGTTAAAGATCTCAATAATGAATATCGGGGTTAATGGCATTATGTCTCGTCGGGTAATCGCCCCCATCCCCTGACACCTATCGCAAGATTTTCAACAATTTTTCACATCCCAGAAAATTGTCGGCCAATAGAAGCCGCATTGAAGAATCTTAGCGGCCATCTTTTTCGTCGAAAAGTGACCTCCACAAGCTTCCGAATGACAAAATTGGATGACTTTCGAGATCTTGTCATTCGGTACACATCGTCGGATGATTTGGTCGGTGTAATATTTAAAAAGGAAAGGATTGTCATAGAAAAACATGTACGACCAAGTGATAAACCTCTTCTTGTCTTGCGGTGTTCAATCGGGAGGGACGGCTCCCGCGGCAAGATAGTTCACTATATCCGCAAACCAGGGCAAATAAGAGGTAGCAAAGAGTTGCTCATCCGGAAAATATTTGTCTATGGGTATCGAATCACTAAGTACGTCGAACGAAAGCCGTGATAAGTGGTCGTCAACGACGTTTTCTACTCCTTTTTTGTCTTTAATGGAGAGATTAAACTCTTGTAGGAGTAGGATCCACCTTATGAGGCGTGGCTTTGCGTCTTTTTTCACAAGTAGGTATTTCAATGTCGTGTGGTCGGTGAAGCAAGTGATGGGAGAACCGATAAGGTAGGACCAAAATTTATTAAAAGAGCAAAAACTACCGTTAGCAACTCCTTTTCTGTGGTGGAGTAATTGAGTTATGGACCGGTAAGAGTTCAGCTAGCGTAGTAGATGACATGAGCCTATTTATCTTTTCTTTGGACAAAAATAGCCCCTATCGCATAATCGCTAGCATCACACATAAGTTCGAATGATAAGGACCAATCCAGAATTTACATGATGGGAGCGGACATAAGCATGGTTTTCAGTTTTTTAAAAATGCTCTGGCATGCTTCTGCCCACTCAAATGGGGTGTCCTTCATAAGAAGGTTGCTTAAGGGTCTAGCGATGGCGCTAAAGTCCTTAATTAACCGTCGATAAAACCTCGCGTGGCCCAAGAAGGAGCGTACGTCTTTGAGCAATTTTGGTGGGGGTAGATCAGCTATGCCATCTATCTTATCTCTATCAACTTCAATCCCCTTGGATGAAACTATGTGGCCAAGAACTATTCCCTCAGTGACCATAAAATGACATTTCTCCCAATTTAGCACTAAGTTCTTCTCCACACACTGGGCAAGTACTTTTTCCAGCTTTTCCAGACAAAGATCGAAAGAGGTGCCAAAAATGCTAAAGTCGTCCATGAACACTTCAAGTTCTCTCTCAACCATGTTGCTAAATAAACTCAACATGCACCTTTGAAACGTCGTGGGTGCATTACATAAGCTGAATGACATACGTTTGTAAGAAAACGTACCAAAAGGGCATGTGAAGGTCATTTTCTCCTGGTCAAGTACATCTACCTCAATTTGGTTATATTCGGAATAACCATTAAGGAAGTAATAGTAAGGGTGGGTCGCTACTCTCTCAAGCATCTGTTCAATAAATGGTAAGGGGAAATGGTCTTTCCTTGTTCCCGCATTGGGTTTTCGGTAATCAATGTAAACGCGCCACCCGGTGGTGGTACGTTGGGGAACTAGCTCTCCCTTAGCATTTTCAATCACTATCATGCCCTACTTCTTCGGGACAACTTGAATAGGGCTCACCCACTTGCTATTCAAGATTTGGTAGATAATCCCGTCGTCCAATAACTTAATGATTTCGATCCTCACCACTTCTTTCATATTGGGGTTTAGCCTTCTTTGCATTTCTCTCGAGGGCTTGACATCCTCCTCGAGGTGGATCTTGTGGGTGAAAATCAAAGGACTTATCCCCTTCAAATTAGCAATACACCAATTGAAAGCACCTTGGTGCTTCCTCAGAATCTTTAACAGTTTACCCTCCTGCTCTTCATCTAGGCTAGATGAGACAACAACATGAAATGTCTCGTCCTCTCCTAGGTATGGATATTTAATATGGGAGGGTAGTTTCTTCAATTCGAGGGTCAGAAATTTATCGCTGGAGGGAACCATGCGTACCTCCCGTGGCGGTAACTCCTCGAATCGAGAAACCCAACTTATATCTCTCGTGTCCTCGTCCGACGCTCACTCATCAAGTAACTCTCTCAACTCCTCAACTTCCCTCTCGAATTTTGTATACGTCCCCTCACTCTCGTAGCTCGACACTAAATATGACCCTAGGGAATCTCCATAATAATTTTCCTAAAAGTACTCCTCTACGATCTCGTCGATGAAGCTCACCACGTGGAGATCATCTTCTCCCCCCGTATGTTGGGCTATATGGAAGATGTTAGTCTCTAAGGTCATGTTCCCAAAGGTGAGTTGCATCTGCCCATTTTAAAGATTGATAATTACGTTAGCCGTAGCTAAGAATGGGGACCCAAGAATGATGGGAACATGATTGCTGGAGGCGAAGGAGGGTTCCGTGTCTCAAATGATAAAATCTACCGGAAAGTAGAAAGTGTCAACTTGAACGATCACATCCTCAACTATACCTATTGGGATCTTCACAGTTCGATCCGCTAACTGGAGAGTGATCTTTGTGGGCTTAAGGTCGCCCATATCAAGTTGCCTATAGATGGCGTAAGGGAGGATATTGACACTTGCTCCCAAGTCAAGTAAGGCTTTTTCAATTTTATTTTCTCCAATGATGCAGGAAATGGTGGGTGCACCGAGATCTTTGAATTTTGGACGGAGATCATTAAGTAGAATGGAGCTCACGGTCTGTGCTAGAAATAGATTTTTCTTTACCTTCATCTTTCTCTTTACCGTTAGCAAGTCTTTGATGACTTTTGCATAAGCTGGAATCTACTTAATGGCATCGAGGAAAGGTAAATTTAGCTTTACTTGCTTTAGCACGTCTAGCACGTCATCACGGGGGTTCCCTTTGTGGAAAGGAACCAACCTTTGAGGAAACAGTGCCTCGGTGGGTGGTTTCACTACTACCTTAGGCTCACTAGTGTCTTCTTTATCACTCTCTTTCAAGGGGACATCTTCGGCCTCTTTCGTGCCGGGAAAAATCTCCTTATCTTTGGTTGTGTCGTGTGGGTGAGGTGATACATCAGTGACTCTCCCACTACGAAGAGTGGTTATAGCTTGGCATTTCTCCTGATGTTCTGTCGAGGTGGAGCTACCACTAGTTTGACCTTGGGGTGGTATTTGGCCCTGGGTAGGAAACTTTCCCTTCTCTTGGATACTCAACGATGATTGCATCTTTGAAATATTTGCATTTATGTCGCTGATTATGCGATCATATCTAGCATTGGTTGCATTCTGGGTATTGATAAATTGGTTCATCGTATCCTCGAGATTTCTCCGCGGTGGAGTAATAAATGCCCCTTGCTTGCACATGTCCTTGCATGTGTGGAGCTTGTTGAAAGTACGATGGTGGAGGAGGGGCAACATGTGAATTAGGATTCATCGCAGCATGTTGTTGCCCATAGCTAAAACCAGGATGGTTTTTCCATGAAGGGTTGTAAGAATTCTCATGCGGTGCACCGAAATTACCCTTAAATCCTCCTACACCACTTAGTTGCTCTTGAAGCATAACTTTGTAGGAAGATATTATCGAACATTCCTCGGTTGAATAACCCGACTCACAAATCGCACACACCTTCTCGACAGGGTTTGGGATGGATCCAGTTGATCCTCTTCCACATACCTCAAGTATTTCTCGCATTCCTTTCTCAAGTAGATCGAGTCGGTTGTCCATCATAACATTCTTTTCCATGTGAAGTAGGCTGGACGCCGATGGAGTGGTGGTCACTTGACGAGTTTGATTTTAAGCACTAGGGTCAGATGTATCCCAGGATTGGGTATTCTCGACGACATACCTCAGGTGAATCTCAGCATCGTTGGCATCTAAGTCGATAAAGGGACCATCACACATAGTCTCAACTAATTGTTTGGATTTCATGTTTATCCCATTATGGAAGAAGGAAATGATTTGCAGTTTATCAAGTCCATAATGAGGGCACGAAGTGACTAAGTCATTAAAACGTTCGTAGCATCGATCGAATGACTCATTTTCTAGTTGTCGAATTGAGCCTTGATGGAGTTCGTTCGATGTGTAGGAAAGAATTTCTTGAGAAATTTAGATTGTAACTCGTTCCATGATGAAATCGAGTTTAGAGGTAAAGACCATATCCAGGTCTTAGCCTTGTCTTTTAGCGAGAATGGGAAGAGTTTGAGGCGGATCACATATTTTGTGCAAGTTTGATCGCTAAGGGTCTCGCACGCCTCCTCAAATTCCATGACGTGGAGATATGGATTTTTTGAATCCATTCCATGGTAGGTGGGAAGTATTTAGATTATCCCATTCTTAAAGCGAAATTGCCCTGCATTATACGGGGGTAAAATGCATCCCGGAGTGACAATGTGCTCGGGATATAAGAGTTCTCTCAAAGGGCGGTATGGGGCCTCTTCCTCACCGGCTGCTGCACTACCGTGTTATGACATGTATCTCTCACTCAAAGAATTTGTGTCCTCGCTTGGTATACTCGGAGCATGCTCTGAAGTGTGTCCTAAGAGGGATGTCAGGGTGTGTGTAAGAGTGAGAGATGGAACCCATAATTGTGGAACGTTTGGAGTGTGAGGGCTATCGAAGTCGTACTCAACTATCGAGTTTTCGTGAATGTGGGTTGGAGTATTATGGGGAGTTGGAGTGAGTTCAGAATTTTGCATTAACAGGCTTATGAGAGATGATGAGGAATATTTTTGTGCTTTTAATTTTTTTTTATGTTTTTGGATTTTTGGAAATTTTTGGTCAAAGTTTTAGATTGACTTGATCTAATCCTAAGTTTACCTAAATCCCCGTCAACGGCACCAAAAACTTGACGCGACTAAAAATGTGTCTCAGAAGTGCGTACTCTCTAGGCTCAATTGTAAGCCTTTCGCTCAAGTAATAATCCGATAAGTCGGGTATCGATCCTCAGGGAAATAGGACAACAGAGTTGTGATGATGTTGGACAGACGAAGGAACCCTAAATCTGACTTTAAAGAAAAGGAAAAGATGATTTGAATGGTGAAATGACTACAATTAGATGCAATTTTTAAAATGGTTAACTAATGAGCTAAGGTATGAATGGAATGTAACGATTCTAAATTACCTAAAATACTGGTGATGATTGACTTAAAACTTGAACTATATGATGAGGAAAATAGGAAGGGAATACAATCCCTCAACCCAAGTGTATTGATGGCATGAAACTAATCGTAAATTCAAGTGATTAATTAGACCCCGAATTTAGTACTCCTAAGCATTACATATATGAGGTTTAAGCCTGCACGATACATAATCAGAGGATGAGTAAATCGGTATTGCGATAGTTACACTCGAATTGCATTCTGAAGCATCCCGATTATCCTGAAGAAAATGAGATCCAAGGATCTAAAATGGTTGTGTTTCTACGTAATACAGTCGTAATAAATGATTAAATTTAGAGGATTAATATTATACACATGCAACTACCACATCAGGTGGAGTTCATGCCTCCTTACCCTAAAAAAACCACCCGAACATGTTAATCCAAGCTATGTATGAATTAACTACGTTACATCTTGAAACATGCATAGAAGTGTTATTATTCGGTTACCCCTAACTCTCCTTAGGTCCTTAGTACCTCATTTCATTACCGTAAACCCAGGTCATGTCCCGAGTACTGACTTGGAGGCCATCGGGCACTCCCCGGCTCAGTTTGACCTAAAAGTCAAACTCTTCATCTTGATCGAGACTAAAGGAATATTCAAAGGGCACTAAATACCCTTTCCAACGGTCTGCCCCGTGCGCGATTCTTACTTACCATGCGGACGAACGATCCGTTTGCGTCCGAAACTGGACCTAGAGGCCATCGGGCGCTCTCGGGCTCTATTTGACCTATGTAAGCTCTTCAGCTCAACCGAGGCTGAATGAATCTTCAAAGGACACTGAATACCCTTTCCAACGGTCTGCCCCGTGCGCGATTCCGACTTTCCATGCGGACGAACGATCCGTTTGACTCCAAGAGGTCACCGAATGCTTCCCGGGACCGTTGACCAAAGTCAACTCTCCAAACCGGTTCAAACTCTATGGAATGTCTAACTACATCTCCTAACCTTTCCAATGGTCCACCCCGTGTGCGATTCGGACTTACCATGCGGACGAACGATCCATTTGCGTCCGAGCAATTCCCCGTCCAATGGACCGACAAATGCTTCCGAGCCATATTTGACCCAAAGTCAACTCCCGAACCCGAGAGCGGTCTAAAGGACTTTCAAAGGTCTCTGAATTACCTTTCCAATGGTATGCCCCGTGTGCGATTCTGACCAATGGTTTGCCCTTGGTGGCCGATTTTCCGAAAAATCCTGAAGCGCACTGCCAAATGGCAGGTTCCAGACCCTGCCTATCGGCACTTGCCGATAGGAAGGAACAGGTCTATGCCGATCGGCACTCACCTGGGCCTATAAAAGGAGGACTTCACCTCATTTGCAAAGGGGAGCCCATATCTGATAAAAATCTCTCTGAACGAATCCCAGAAACCTCCCTCGAAGGCAGCGTGATTTCAACATCCAAATCCCCTTTTTACTTCCACTTTTCATCATCCTTTTCATCAAACTTGGTGAAATAGCCACTCTCCATCATCATCCAAGTGCAAGGTCTGCTCTCCAACATTCAAGATCAAGCTAAAGATCTTCAAGAAGGTCCAACTTTCTCAAATTCTCTCTTAAATTCTCTTAAATTATCAATAACTTGTCTTCTTATTTAGCACTTTTATTATCTCATCTCATACATCCTAATATACTTTTTATTTAGTGTTATTGCACATCTCCTATGTTCATATAAATAAAACCCAAAAAAATAAGAAAAAGAGGGTTTGCTCATAAATTCCAAGTAGGGATTCTCACACTTTTTCCACACTTTTCTCACAATCTAAAACCCTTTTTCTACACACACACACACTCACAAATAAGAGATTCCCCATTTGGATTTATGGGATAAACCCCACCCCTCATTTTGTATGCGAACTACGTGGACTTTGATGCCTTTATAGGCTACATAGGCGTCTCGGGATAAAACCCGAGACTCGAGTCCTTTTTCCCACTTTTTCTCTCATCTTTCTATCTACTCTAATCTTCTTATATCCTATATACTTGCCCTTAGTGACATATTACCCCACATGCATTATCGTTCCATTATAACGATCAACGTAGGGTAATCGCGTAAATCTTATTTTTCTAATATTATTCTTATATCTTCCTACGGATGACTCGCTTTATCTCTTCCATGATACAAGTCGAGGATTCCTACCTCCATTCTATACATACACATGCACACATATCACGGGGGGAAACAAAGGAAAATAACAAATGTTCATGAGAGACCGAAAGGGCGGAATGGGTGCCTAACACCTTCCCATTTCGTAACTAAGCCTCCGAACCCTTCTCGAATCGTCTTGGTTTCGCACGCACCAGTATGTCTTTGTATGCCATCCTTCGGGGTGGCTTCCCCTTTTTTCTTTTGTCTGTTTTGAGTAAAATAGAGTGGCGACTCTGAATCTCTCTACATTTCTACATTTCCACACCACAAACGATGCCGGCCTAAGCGCTCCCGAGAGGGATGCACGGGACCCGAAGGATCTTTTCCTCCACGCTACCCGCCCGTGCGGCGAGGATCGGGGATGGCCACAGTGGCGACTCCGCTGGGGACCTGTGTTTTTGTTTGAGGGCTTGACTCTATTTACATGAATGCTATATTTGCTTATGTTTCCCCCATATTTGCATGTTCCCCTTTCTCATATGTATCCCATGCTTATGCTTATGTTCACACACTTGTAGAAATTTCTCCATGCACACTTCACACCACGTGCACCTAGGATAACATGTATATCCCCATGTTGCACGCACCACCCATCCATACATGGTGTACCTTTTGGGGTACTTGTACTTTGATCCCTGTTTGGCATAATCAAGAAAGGCATTCTCATCATAACATACCAATAAGAGAATCATGCATGATTCACACGGCATCACCAAAGAGCATTAATATTGACCAAATTTTACCCAGTACCTGGAGGGTCACTTCGTGATGGGCGCTGGTCCGACAGGTCACAGTTAGCCTAAGCGATATGACTCTCACCTTCCATTGGCCAAGTACCTTCGACGTATATCGAACGGTTCCCCCGCATCGTACCGCTTGATCGAAGTCATGACGGGAGGTATATCGCAGGGAATTCATTCACATACGTCGAGTATATCGAATTTGCTCTCACACGTACCGTTCCCACGAGGTATATGGTGAGGCAATTCACGTACACTCAGGTATATCAAATGGCTTATCCACACTTACCCATTGCCCGCAAGAGCAAGACGTATATCATGGAAGTCACACCAAAGGGGGGAACCCATGCCGATTTACCCAACCACCTGCATACCCGCATATAGGTGTTAAACCTAGGACACGCACTTTAGATTGTCGGTTTCAACCCGAAACTTTGCCAAAATTTTGGGTCGGCCTGCCACCCAATTTTCGCGCATTTTTAAAACGGGACCCTGTCCGTGAGCCTGGTTACAAGTCCAAACCGTATCTTTGCATATATTAAAAACCCCACTTTTCCAGGCTCGAGTCCTGTCTGGCATTATATTTAGGAGAATTAAATACAAGTGAAAACATAATAATCATAATAATCATGCTGAGTTCCGTTTCCAAAAATATTTCTTCCCTCTTTATCAAAAATCCTAAAACATTTCTTACCTTCTTTATCAAAAATCCAAAAAAACTTTTGCCTTCTTTATTGAAAATCCAAAAATAATTCTTCCTTTTTTAAAAAAATCTCATCCTACGCCTTCTCAGGTCGATCGCAAGCCCTTGGCCTGGCTCCCTATTGGCTTCGATCTTCAGTCAAATCACCCCGGAGTTTCATCCGTTCTTCTACTACTTCTTCCGAGTCCGGATTCCATCCATCTTCCATGGAGAATACAGATCAAGCACCATTCATATAGTCAGATGTGACAACAGTCCTAGCTCAGCTCGTGTCCAAGATTGACAACCTCCAAACTGAGGTCCGAGAGATGCAACGAAACCAAGTTCCTATTCCTCAAGAGCCCGAGGACCTATTCCCTCATGCTATGGGTCCACCCGAGCCTATCTAGGTTTCGAAAGAATATCAGCACGCTCCACGTGCCTCTCCTGCCAATGGGCCGCCGCCTGCCCAGCTTCCAATGCCAAATATTGCCCAACCTATGGCTAACCTGCATGTGGTCGCTGATCCAAAGGAAGAGGAGTTGAATAAAGTCAAAGAGGACCTCAAGATGCTCACCAAGAATTTTGACCAAGTTAGGATCTCTGGGAATTACATGGACTACACCCACATGTCTCCTTATCCTAAAGCGAGGTTACCCGGGAAGTTCAAGATGCCAAATATGGAGAAGTTCAAAGGGAGTGGACCCCTAATTATTCAACTTCGCATTTATCATCGTTCCATGACTCTATTAGGGGCTTCTTAAGAAGTGATGGCCCAATTGTTTCAGTAAACTTTGAAGGATAGTGCCCTCCGATGGTTTTTATCTCTTGAGGAATCCAAAATCCATAGCTGGGAAGATGTAGCCTGAGAATTCATATCGCAGTACAAATATAACGAAGAGCTTGAGGTCACCCATCGTGATTTAGTGATGCTCAAATAGAATCCAGGAGAATCAGTCAGTAACTTCATAACTCGGTGGAGATAGCGAGCAGCTACCATGACCAGTCGGCCATCTGAAGAAGAACAGGTCAACATAGTGAAGAAAAACTTCTTGCCCCATGTACGAGCGATGATGGGAGGATAATACTATCCCCACTTCCGAGCTCTCAGAGAGGCTGAAGTGGAAATCGAGGAGAGCCTCGTTAAAACAGAAGTTGAACTAAAGAAGGTGTCCGGACAGTTCACCCCTAGAAAGTATAACAAGCCTGCCAGTGCTACTGTTTCAACCATCAATAACATCTCTCAACCAACCACGTAATGGGCACCAAAAATCCGCCCTGCCCCCATCCGAAAGGAATACACTGAGCTCCATGCTCCCCTCTCTAAAGTTTACCAAGCCTTGTTAAGATGAAACCTCATCAAACCCTTGGATCCCCGTCCATTGCCAAATCCACTCCCAAGAAACTTCAAGGCCGATGCTCATTGCACCTTTCACCAAATTGCCGGCCATACTACCGACCAATGCTTCCACCTTCAGAACATAATCCAAGATCTCATTGATTGGGTACCATCCCCCCACCATCCAATCCTAAGACAAACACTACTCACAACCCACTTCCGAATCACACCAATGCCATCTTCTTGGAAGAAAACCCAGATTTCGATCCCTCAACTCAAATCACACCCATATACTCTCCTAAACCTCTTCAAATTTGCTCATATTTCCTCCTACACCCTACTAGCCTCGCAGATCAGGCACTGTCACTCCTTACCGGAGCATGCATCGTTGTCCGTACCCGTTCTGAAAATGGAAGTATGGAATTGTCAGAGGTGTTAAACCAACTTCTAGAGTTCGTGCTGAAATTGCCCTCACAGATGGTCATCGATTGCCAGAAGTTCAGCACACTATTCTTGGAGGCACGAAAGTGGGCTTGAGATTCAGATAAGTGGGTAGTACCAACCGACGAAGTCAACCTAGATGATGTTGTCCAGACTATGGCAGAATTATTCGAGAAAACCAATAACATTTGCAGTATCACCAGGTTACTTGACACTTTAAAGCTACAAGGGCACTTAATCCATTCAATCACACATATCCCCACAGAATGGGAGAACTTGTATGAAGAAGCCGTTGAAGTTGTGGAATGCATCGACTTTACATGGAAAGACCGAGTTGCTATCACCGGATGGGGGGAAGAATTCAAAGATTCGAGTGAAGAGCAAGTTCCTGAAAGAGCTGGCCCAGTAGCCGACATATGTGGGATGATATCATTTAAATAACTCCTCGGAGAAATAAATAGGATGGTAGCACAACCTGAGATTGACGAGGAAATGGTATTCATGTTCTTTCCTTCTTCAGTAAATTACATGACCAAATCAGGGAGACATTACCAGGCTCCAAGCTCACTACCAGCAAATGACAAAGGGAAGGGCATTGAAAACCTTCCTATGCCAGAGACAACCATCAAGGAGAGCAAGATCCTCGATCAACTGAAGAAAACCCAAGCTAACATCACTCTATTGGGGCTTTTCATGTCTTCCCAGCTGTACAGAAATGCTTTAATCAAATTACCAAGGTTCTAAAAAACGCGGGGCGTGATCGAGGCGTGGAGACCAAGCCTTAAGCCTTAGAAGCCTAGGCGGGCCTTGGCGTAAAAAGGCGTGAAAAGGCGTTTAGGTCTTTTTAATATATTTTAATATTTTTTAACCATAACAAGGCTATTAAAATACTAAAATTGTCCATATCATGAAAATATGTCTGGATATTTACAAATAAAAATACTATTTGATTATTTTGGATGAGATAATGGTCCAGTTTGTAAAAAAATTTTTAAAAGGCGATATCATTTCACTAAAGCATTGTTGTTTTTAGAGAAAAAGTATGCTTTAAGGGTTTTACCAAGCATAAGGCGTCAAAATCTTAAGGCGGGGCGTTTCTCCCAAGCCTAAAGCCTAGGCGTGCCTAGGCGGAGCCTAGGCGGGTTTTTTAGAACAATGCAAATTACTCACTAGACCCATTGTTCCTCCCTCTTCCATACCAAAAGAAGCGGTAAATCTGGTCGGATCCTTAACCTCTACCCAAATGCTATCATTCTCTGAAGAAGAAATCCTTAAAATTGGGCCGAATCACAATCATGCACTCAACATCTCCGTCGAAATTGCGGGAAAGGGCCGTGCCACTCTCTCTTGTCGATAACGGATCCTCCTTGAACGTTTGCCCTCTGAGAACTTTCAAGTGTTTAGGCCTGAAAGAAAGCGACCTCGCTCCAACCTCCGCCGCTGTGCGTGACTACGATAATACCCGTCGTGAGGTGATGGGGTCCATAAAACTTACAATAGGGGTTGGCCCTATGAAGCCCGTCGTTGAATTCCAAGTCATAGACATCCCTGCCTATTTCAACCTGTTACTGGGGACGCCCCTGGCTCCACAGTATCAAGGGTGTGTCTTCCTCACTCCATCAAAAATTAAATTTCTTCGCCAACGGGCGAGTCATCACCATTTTGGGCGACAACGAAAATGCCGAGGGGGAAAGTACCAGCAGTCCAATTCTTGAGATACATCACGAATCAAATGATATGCTCCTATCAGGATTCCGAGTCGAGTCACTCCTACTCCCGACAGGGGATGGTTTCAAAGAAAGGGTTTGTCCAGAATATGAACCTCATGGTAATGTCAATGTGATTCAGATGTTCAAAAATATGCATTTCATGCCCGGACTGGGGCTAGGGCAAAGGCAATACGGGATACTTGAGCCCATCGTTTCCTCCTTGCGACTTAGGGTATCAACCATCAGAATAAGATCTCAGAATGATCCGCCAATCTCGACCAAAGAGAAGATTAGACTGTATCCGAACTATCTCAGGAGACTCCTTAAATGGACGATTCATTAAAGAAGGCGAGGACTTCCCATTTTGCAGTTTTCTAGAACCATGGTATGACCACACAGACAAGAAAATGAGGCCGAGAATGGATATCTTTTTCCAAGATAGCTACCCATGGGCTGAAAGTTTCCAACACCGTGTACAACCGCTCATCAAAGATGCCAAAGAGACTGAGGAAAGTGATTCCGAAGATTCCTTCAACTTACAGACTCTGCGGCTGGCACTCTGCATGGTTCATTTAGGCATTGAATCAATGGACCCATCCCATTTGATTAAAGCTGCTGATACACCTCTCCTCAACTGGCATGCTGCGCCAGTTCTACCTCGTGAAATCTCCCCTGACCCCAATGTTTACCTTATTTCTTCTTCTGTTTTCTATCCTTGCTCAAATGTAATCGAGACCTCTTTTGATGAGGTTCTCAATGCTGTTTTTCCTATTAATGAAATAAATGAACATTTTGAGTATCTTGCTATGCCTTATATTAACTGCTTGAATTCTAATCAAACTTTTAATGATGATGATTTTGCAAATGAACAATTCTTAACTGAACTAAATAAGGTTAATAATAAAAAACATAACCGCGTTCAAGTTAATGAAGAAGAGACTGTTGTTATTAATCTCGGTTCTAGTAGCCAACTGCGCGAGATTAGGATAGGGGCCACCCTTGACGAGCATGAGCGTGCACAACTCGAAGAATTACTGAAGGAGTTCGTAGATGTCTTCGCATGGTCATATGATGATATGCCCGACAATGATTCTGAAATAGCTCAACACGAGATCCCCACTCTCCCAGATTACAAGCCGATTAAACAAAAATTGAGAAAGCTCCGCACCGAATGGTCGTTCAAGGTCAAAGAAGAGGTGGTCAAACAGTTAAACGTGGGTTTCATTCGGGTGATCGAATATCCCACATGGATAGCCAACATTGTACCTGTACCGAAATCCAGAGGGAAGGTTCGAATGTGTGTAGATTACCGAGATTTAAACAAAGCTTCTCCAAAGGATGATTATCTGCTACCTAATATCGACGTGATCGTGGACAACACAACCAGTCATGCTCTCAAGTCTTTTGTCGACGGGTTTGCTGGATAAAACCAAATCAAGATGCACCCCGACCACCAAGAAAAAATTGCATTCATCACCCCATGGGGAACCTTTTGCTACACCATTATGCCATTCGGTCTCAAGAATGATGGGGCTACCTACCAAAGGGCTGCTACAACCATCCTGCATGATCTGATTCACAAAGAGGTCGAGGTCCATGTGGATGATATGATTATCAAGTCCAAAACTATAGAGGGTCATGTTCTTGCTCTCCGGAAGTTCTTCGAACGACTGCGACGTTATCAGATGCGACTTAATCCACAGAAGTGTGTCTTCGATGCTACAAAGGGAAAACTCTTGGGATTCATGGTCAGCGAAAAGGGGATAGAAGCATATCTTGCAAAGCTGAAGGCCATACTTGAGATGCCACCACCCCAAAACAGAGAAAGATGTCCGAGGTTTTCTTGGGAAATTACAATATATCAGCCGGCTCATCAGCCAGCTAACCTCCATCTGCGAACCGATCTTCAAGATCCCCCGAAAGGATTCAACCAAGGTTTGGAATGAGGTTTGCTAAGAATCTTTTGACCGAATCAAACAATACCTTACCCAACCTCCAGTGCTCATGCCACCATAGTCTGGTCTCCCTTTACTCCTATACCTAACCATAACCGACACTGCAGCCGGGGCTTTGCTAGCCCAATACCTTGAGGACTCCCGTAAAGAAAGAGCCATCTATTATGCCAGTCACAAATTGGATAGGTACGAGGTCAACTACACAGCTTTAGAAAAAGCATGTGTAGCACTTGTCTAGGTCACCCAAAAGTTGTGACACTACATGCTCTCCTTCCCCATCAAAATTGTATCCCGGATGGATCCCATCAAATACCTGCTTAAGAAACCTGCCTTATCCAGTCGAATGGACCGATGGTTGACGCTCCTAACCGAGTTCGATATCGTATACGTCACACAGAAAGATGTTAAAGGAAGAGCCATCTCTGACTACCTCGCCGATTACCCCATAGAAGAAGCGGAGGTTCGGATTTTCGAATTCCCAGATGAAAATATCCTCTGCACCACTCAAGACCACCTTTAATGGAAAATGTTCTTTGACGGTGCTACCAATAAAAAGGGATATGGCATTGGGATACTCCTGATCTCCCCAGATGACTCCCACACTCCCATCGCCATAAAATTGGATTTCCCTTGCACCAACAACATGACGAAATACAAGGCATGCACAGTGGGCCTCAAGGTTGCTCTCCAGAAAGGTATTCAATACCTTGATGTCTATGGGGATTCTGCCCTTATCATCGGTCAAGTTCTCAGAAAGTGGAAAGTCAAGGACGAAAAGCTCCAACCCTTTCATGCCCAATTAGAAGAGTTAGCCTCCTAATTTCGAGATATCACCTTCCATTACCTACCCCGTGTAAATAATAACCTAGCCGATGCTCTCACCACCTTGTCCTCCATTGTCGACATGCCCGAAGGAATAAAAATGACCCCCTTCTTGGTTCAAAAGCAAGACAAACCGACCCATTACTACCATATTGAGCTTGTCTCCACTAAAGATCCCAAACTAGCTGATTGCTGGTACTATGATATCTAGTGCCTCCTCAAACATGGTAGGTATCCCGAGGGCTCCAATAAGAAAGATCGAATAACCCTTCGAAGACTGGCCGCCCAGTACATCATCTGTCATAAAGCTCTACTCAAGAGGAATTTCGATGGAACTCATCTACACTGCATCGCAGGGGCTGAGATTGAGAAAATAATGCAGAAAATCCACATCGGGGAATGCGGACCCCACATGAATGGTCACATGCTCGCCAAAGAGATCGTCCGACAGGGCCACTACTGGACCACCATGATCCAGGATTGCACCGCCTATGTCCGGAGGTGTCTCAAATGCCAATAATTCTCCAATCTTCAACACTTGCCTCTGCGAGAATTATACAACATGACCTCTCCCTGGCCATTCTCCACCTGGGGTATCGATATCATAGGGAATATTACACCAAAGGACTCAAACGAACATGAGTTCATCCTGGTTGCCATCGATTATTTCACCAAATGGGTCGAGGCTGAGTCATACGCAACATTGAATGCCAAGAAAGTGGCCAAATTACTCAAGAAAAATATCATCTGTCGATATGGGGTCCCGCACGAGCTGGTATCAGATAACGGGTTGCATTTCGAAGCAGAAGTCACAGAAGTAGTCAACGAGTATAGGATTCAGAGACACAAATCTTCTCCCTACCGACCTCAGACCAATGGTGCAGCTGAAGCCGCCAACAAAAACCTCAAAGCCATCATCAGCAAGATGACCGAAAGTTGTAAGGATTGGGCCGACCGGATTCTGTATGCCCTCTGGGGCTATCGAACCTCAATTCGAACCTCTACTGGGGCTACCCCTTACTCCCCGGTCCACGACATGGAAGCAGTCCTACCTGTAGAGCTGGAAATACCCTCGCTACGCATCATGCTCGAAGGCAAGGTTAGTGAAGAAGACTGGTGCCAAAGACGTCTTGATGACCTAGCCCTCTTAGATGAAAGAAGATTAAAAGCTCTTTACCCCATACAGGGGTACCATCACCGAATAGCGCGATCATTCAACAAAAAATTCAAGGACCGCGGTGTCCGGGAGGGGGATTTAGCCCTCAAGGAGATAGTAGAACCCATCTGGGATCCCAGAGGGAAATTCAAGCCTAATTGGAGCGGCCCCTACATTGTGAAGAAAATCTTATCCGGCGGTGCCGCCATGCTCACTGACATAGATGGGGAGGAGATGGCTCGTCCAGTCAATCTGGACCGTCTCAAAAAATTCTACCCCTAGTTCGAAATCTCGACGCGCTACGACTCTTCTCATCCCCTTCTATTCTTAAAAAAAAAAACTCTTCACTTCCCTCTACCCAGAACTACGTGGGCCTGATCCTCTACAAAAACTATTTAAAAACTTTTCAAAAAACCTCAGAGGCACGTAGGCAGCTCATGCACCTCACATGAGTGCGACCCCTTTCTTTTTCACATAATACTATTCTTTTCTTACCTCCGAGAATGGCGGTTCATTATAAAATTATTTGAACAAAAGGATTATATATGCCTTAGCGATCAGTATAGATAATTCAAAATACAAAATTCATCAAAAGGCACAACTGGATGATCAGAAACTTATTTATTTCATTAATAAGAAATTACAGTACGGATTACATAAGAAAAAAGAACGGATAACTCCCTTACCCACTACCATAAAAAATCCAAATAAAATCCCCACATGCATTCCCTATTACATAAATAAACCCTCCAAGAGTCCTACCCACAGCTACCAGAGGAGCCTTCACCCTCATCATCTACATCCTGAGGCCCCCAAGTTTCCCCCGTCTGAATAGAGTGCCGTAAACATTCCATGGATCTGTGAGCCTTAACCATCTTCGAAAAGATCACAACGCCTCCTTCCATGGAGTCAGATAAAATAAACCATCTTTGTCCAGTCTCCACTGCTAACATCTTGCTGACTACTTTCGTTCACAACCACTTCATATAATCTTTGGGGACATGGCAAACCTTCTCGACAGACTTAGAGGGATGGGTTGACGGACGCCGATTTTCCCACAGAGACTCAAACAATAGACGCAGGCGCTCAGTCAAGTCCTCTACCGAAAAGAAATTTGAGATCCGAGGTGGCACGACCTGTGCCCAGCTGAATTGGTGCAGAAGCCACCAAGGGAAATAAAAATAGGTCTATCTGAGACCAACCAGCCACACATATGAATACTCTCCTAGCTCCAGAACAGGCTGCAACTGTCCCCACCAAGGCACTGACCAATACAGACCACAAGCCCTATGCTCCACAAGCCAATTCTCCCTGTTCTCAACATGCAGGCCAACGCGAATGAAGTAGCGCGAAAAAAAGTTGGGTATGAACGATAAGGGATATTCTGGAGGAGTCGACAAGCAGAATCTTTCAGACAACCTCATGAACAGCATCACAGGGCTACCCCTCAAAAAGTCAGAACGGCCTTCTCTCCAATCATCCAGGCCATTCAGAGTCTTCATCAATATCATCGCCGCGGGATTGCGACAATATGACATCCATGAAGTAATGGCTGTAAGTTATGGGTCCACCTGTAATTACCCAGTCAACAACAATAATTTTGAAACCAGACCAAGAAAACGGCTCCAGCGTAGCCAGCATCACCTACTTCCCGCAAATGCACGGAATGTAGCATCGCCAAGAGGGAGATCATTCCTCCAACTACCAATGATCTAGCCGTCGAAGGCGAAATATGAAGAAGCCCGACCAACAAATCCCTTGGAGAACGGGAAAACTCAGGCAAAGCCGCAGCAACACTGGGATTTACACCCAGTATGGCAGAAAATTCCTCGTAGGTAGGACAAACTTCTTCCAACCCAAAGCGGAATACATGGTCTTTGGGGTACCAGAATTATACCGCCGCCATCAGCATATTCCACTCAATAGGCCGATTGCGCCACAAGGAGACTTGACGCATGTTGAAAGCATCGTAGTCAACATTATAAGAGCACATAACTTCCAAGGCTTCGAGGTAGTTGGCAAACTCGGTGCTACCAAGGAGAGCCATCTTGCAAGGCTAAGAGATGGTGGGCAAGTAGGTAAGAATGCAAAGGTGTGATGACAGCACTCCACCCTTACCCCTTTTTATACTTGAAGATCCTCATAAGAGACACAATCCCTGCAAAAATCGGATGGAACCCTACCCCACAAGGTACCAAAGGCTAAAAAGGGTACCATTCAAAGCTTTGAATTGATGGGACTGGACTGAACTGCCGATAGGCAGGTCAGGGTGCTTGCCGATCGGCAATCCCCCCATTTTTGGAAATTTCCCTCTTTTCCTCTTTTGTCAAATCAGAAAACTCAATAAAAATAAATTGATATTCTCAACAGAAGTTCAAAATCCCTTTAATTTTCCCTTTTTAATCAAAAAACTTTACTTCAAAAAATTCCAAAAATATTTCCTTTTTACGGTCTCAGCAGCAAAGTAAAAAACGCATATGCATACATTCATCATTAAATAAAATAAAAATAAAAAAACTCCATTACATTGCATATATCTGTTTTTTGTGTTACATCATCTTTGCAGGAAATAGAAAGAAAAGGCAAAAACAACGGGACTCAGCCCGAACCCACATTCTTTCTCTATCTCTCTCAAGAGCTTCCACCCATGCGGCGTGCTCTCTTCCCACTACAGCTAGACAATGCGCCACCACTACCCGAGCCCGAGTCCTCTCTGGACGAAGCAGACGACACCAAGTAAGAAGGAACGGGACCTGTATACCGAATATGGGCAGTCGTCGAAGATATCCAGTCTCTGATGTCCCTCAGCCAAGTGGTCGACACCCGGACTTGCCGAAAGAAAAGGTGAAATCAGTATCAAAGCAGAAATGACCAAAATAGAAAAGAAAGTAATCGAAGAACATAAAGGTATACAATAGGTCGAAGAACCTCCTCTGTCAAACCCAACTCCTCCGGATCCATCGCATGAGGACGGTGTAACATAGGCACCATCCCTCCATCAGCCCGCCGAATATTGTACGAAGGGGTAAGCAGTCGTACAAAAGGGACCTCCGAGGTCTTCGCCGCCGCAGATGCCGACGGACCACCACCACTGTGGGAAAATCCCACCGCCTGACTCGAACCCACCGGAGGGAAGGGCAACGCATCATATATGCTGGGCGCTATCAACCATCTCATCACAAAATCTATATAGTCATACGGCGCATCCATATCGGTGTATAGTAAGTAGGACTCGCCGATCATCAGCGCGATTCTCTCATCCTCCAACATCAGTCGCTCCCGCCTCATAGACGTAGGAGGCTGCGCAGGTGGCACCACCACCACCTCCTCCTCGAAAATCTGACAAACTACCCTCTCCCCGAGGTACCAGGAATGGCCGAACTCATGCGCCATCAAACGCCTCATCCGCGCATTCACCTTGGTCGCCCCCACATCCTGAGTGGATGTCCCCTAAGGATAAAAGGTCACCTGG
Source organism: Sambucus nigra (assembly GCA_949130495.1). Taxonomy (NCBI): domain Eukaryota; kingdom Viridiplantae; phylum Streptophyta; class Magnoliopsida; order Dipsacales; family Adoxaceae; genus Sambucus; species Sambucus nigra. The sequence continues at coordinate 198,166,976 of OX422221.1, read as the reverse complement.
AAATCTCCAAGCGAGCATAAATTAATACAAGATCGGAAGGAACAAAAACCAAGATTGAAATGGAAAGAGTCTTACCCTACGACTGGTCAGGTCATTCAAGACCTGACGCACCGCCTCCAGGGAGAGAGATCCCTTCGACTGCCGATTGGCCTTACGCCATCGATACAATCGACAGAAGTCCCCAACAGTGTCATCCTTCAAAGCAATCAGTGGAGTATTGCACCGAATCATCTCATAGAACCACGTCCGAATTCATAAGCAAAAAGAGACGTATAAGGAAAATGCGAATGCATGAAAATAAAATGCGAGTGCGTGAAAGGAAAATGGGAATGCATGAAAAGAAATGCACAAACTGAAGAATACCTCAAGAAGGTACGTGGCCCCAATAAAAGTCTGGCAGCAGCATCGGCTGAATGCATCCAGAGAAAAGTAAAGGGTCGCCAAGGTCAGACCCCCCCAATCATAGAAGGGGATGTTCGAAAACATCCTCAAGTATGGCAGAAACCATAAATGAACGACGTCGTCGCTCGACACCACCATAAAACCTCCCAAAACCAGCAGAGTGAATAACCGGGCCATCTGCCTCACTTAAAGCCCGTCCTCCACATCGACCTCCCTACCCAGCAGAACATCCTTCAGCAGGGAAAGCTGGATAGAATCCCCAGAGACTATCCTCCCTACATCACCAAGTGCCGCACGCACTGCCTCCGGTCTCACCCATAAAGAGAGACCCACCTCTATCTGCTCTCCATCACAATCTAGCCCCAGCAGCTGCTACACGTCTATGGGGGTCACCGTCATCTCCCCGAATCCAAAATGAAAGGTGTGGGTAGTGTCCCACCACCTCTCTCCCAAAGCGCACAGGACCTCTATCGAACGAGGCGTCTCATCCAGCGCCGATGCCAACCGCCCAAAAACCACTGATGATACCACCCATCACACCACAGGTGGGAGATGCTCACAGACATCCTTGAGCCCTGTTGTCCCGCGAGCGCATATGTTCTTCAAAGAAATATCAGACTGGAAAAAATAAAAGTCTCATTAAAAGTCAAGAAAGAAAAAAATCACCAGAAAGAGAAGAATGCCAAAGGTCGGGTTACTTACATAACCACCGGGGATCACTCTCGAAGAGCGATGATGCGATGGCTCCCTCAACAAGGTCCGCTCATCCGTAACAGGCTCAAACGCATCAAAGGAGTTCTCACTCCCCAAAGTAAGAGGCGCCCTAACCCTCCACTCCACATTCGCTCAATCATCAACGGTCAACCACTCCCGATGGACTGCAGTGCTCACGAAAGCGGCCATTTCTTGAAGATAGGAATGATAGAATGATTTGCAGAAGAATCACAGAGAGAGAGAAGGCAAACGAAGCTGTGAAAAAATGAGGAGGCCCCCTTTATATAGGACGCCAAGCGCCATGCCGATAGGCACCTCCCCCTACCATACCGATCGTCACTGACCCCTTGCCTTCCCGAGGTAGCCCAAAAGTCCGTGCCACTGCCGAATGGCACCCTTCATACTATGCCGACCGACACCCCCCTTAAATTTCGTACAAAAATTCCCAGAAAATACCAGAAAACCTCAAAAAATCCCCGAAAAATTCCCAAAAGTCCCAGGAGGGATTTAAAGCCTCTTTGCCAAGAAAATTTTGCATTCCCCCAAGAAGAACCCCTCTTCCCCAGCGTAATCCTCTAAAACCAAGTGAAAACTCCTCCCGACAAAGCTCCGGAGGATCCCTAAGGATCACTTGATCACTTCCCCATCGAAATTCTCTTACAGCACCCAAAATAGGTTATTTCCCCCCTGAGAGGTCTCCTAAAAGCTTCCCCAGCTATCATCTCCCCAGCTTAGATCAAAATCACAAAGCTCTTTCTCCAGCAAATCAAAATCCAATCTTTATCCACTCTTGGGTGAGAATTGGCCCCGATCTTGGATCGTCACCTGAGTTAGGTTAGAATTGACCTCGATCCTCGGTCGTCACCACTCTTGGGTCAGAATTATCCCCGGTCTTGGATCGTCACCTGAGTTAGGTCAGAATTGACCTCGGTCCTCGGTCGTCACCACTCTTGGGTCAGAATTGGCCCCGATCTTGGATCGTCACCCGAGTTAGGTCAAAATTGACCCCGATCTTGGATCTTCACCTTAGTTAGGTCAGAATTGACCTCGGTCCTCGGTCGTCACTAATCTTTGGATCAGAATTGGCCCCGGTGTTGGATCGTCACCTGAGTTAGGTCAAAATTAACCTCGGTCCTCGGTCGTCACCACTCTTGGGTCAGAATTGCCCTCGGTCTTGGATCGTCACGTTAGTTAGGTCAGAATTGACCTCGGTCCTCGGTCATCACCACTCTTGGGTCAGAATTGGCCCCGGTCTTGGATCGTCACCCGAGTTAGGTCAAAATTGACCTCGGTCCTCGGTCATCACCACTCTTGGGTCAGAATTGGCCTCGGTCTTGGATCGTCACCTGAGTTAGGTCAGAACTGACCTCGGTCCTCGGTTATCACCACTCTTGGGTCAGAATTGGACCCTGTCTTGGATCGTCAACTAAGTTAGGTTAGAATTGACCTCAGTCCTTGATTGCCACCATTCTTGGGTCAGAATTGACTCCGGTCTTGGATCGTCACCCGAGTTAGGTCAGAATTGACCTCGGTCCTCGGTCGTCACCACTCCTAGGTCAGAATTAGTCCCGGTCTTGGATCGTCACCTAAGTTAGGTCAGAATTGACCTCAGTCCTCGGTCGTCACCACTCTTGGGTCAGAATTGGTCCCGGTCTTGGATCATCACTTGAGTTAGGTCAGAATTGACCTCGGTCCTCGGTCATCACCACTCTTGGGTCAGAATTGGCCCCGATCTTGGATCGTCACCTAAGTTAGGTCAGAATTGACCTCGGTCCTCGGTCGTCACCACTCTTGGGTCAGAATTGGCCTCGGTCTTAGATCGTCACCTGAGTTAGGTCAGAATTGACCTCGGTCCTCGGTCGTCACCACTCTTGGGTCAGAATTGGCCCCGATCTTGGATTGTCACCTGAGTTAGGTCAGAATTGACCTCAGTCCTCTATCGTCACCACTCTTAGGTCAGAATTAACCTCGGTTATTATATCTTCACCCTAAGCCCGAAGAATTGACTTTGACCCGCATAATTGGTCACCCCCCAACACCACTTCAGGTCCTCAAAATCTACCTAAACCTCCTATTGTCATTCATCCCCAACACACTCCTTAGGTCCGCAGAATCGGCCTCATCCCTCTGAATCGGTCATACTCCCTCAAAAGCATCAGGTGGTGTCTATTCGACGGTCATCATTTGTTCTAAACTCCTCCATCGAGGGGCTCTGTAGACCCCCCATTTTTTTACCCCCTAACTCTCCTTAGGTCCTTAGTACCTCCCTTCATCACCGTAAACCCAGGTCATGTCTCGAGTACTGACTTGGAGGCCATCGGGCACTCCCCGGCTCAGTTTGACCCAAAAGTCAAACTCTTCGTATCGACCGAGACTGAATGAATCATCAAAGGGCACTGAATACCCTTTCCAACGGTCTGCCCCATGCGCGATTCCGACTTACCATGCGGACGAACGATCCATTTGCGTCCGAAACTTGACCCAGAGGCCACCGGGCGCTCCCGGGCTCTGTTTGAACTATGTTAACTCTTCAGCTCAACCACGACTGAATTAATATTCAAAGGGAACTGAATACCCTTTCCAACGGTCCGCCTCGAGCACGATTCCGACTTTCCATGCGGACGAACGATCCGTTTGACTCCGGGAGGTCACCAAATGCTTCCCGAGCCCGGTTGACCAAAGTCAACTCTCCAAACTGGGTCAAACTCTTTGGAATGTCAAAGTACATCTCCTAACCTTTCCAACAGTCCACCTCGTGTGCGATTCAAACTTACCATGCGGACGAACGATCCATTTGCGTCCGAGCAATTCCCCGTCCAATGGACCGACAAATGATTCCGAGCCATATTTAACCCAAAGTCAACTCCTAAACCCAAGAGCGGACCAAAGGACTTTCGAAGGTATCTGAATTACCTTTCCAACGGTATGCCCCGTGCACAATTCTGACCAACAGTTTGCCCTCGGCGGCCGATTTTCCAAAAAAGCCTGAAGCGCACTGCCAAATGGAAGGTTCCAGACCCTGCCTATCGGCACCTGCCGATAGGCAGGAATAGGTCTATGCCGATCGGCACTCACCTTGGCCTATAAAAGGAGGCCTTCACCTCATTTGAAAAGGGGAGCCCAGATCTGATAAAAATCTCTCCGAACGAATCCTAAAAACCTCTCTCGAAGGCAGCATAATTTCAACATCCAAATCCCCTTTTTACTTCCACTTTTAGTCATCCTTTTCATCAAACTTGGTGAAATATCCACTCTCCATCATCATCCAAGTGCAAGGGATGCTCTCCAACATTCAAGATCAAGCTCAAGATCTTCAAGAAGGTCCAAGTTTCTCAAATTCTCTTAAATTCTCAATAACTTGTCTTCTTATTTAGCGCTTTTATTATCTCATATCACACATCCTAATATACTTTTTATTTAGTGTTATTGCACATATCCTATGTTCATATAAATAAAACCTAAAAAAATAAGAAAAATAGGGTTTGCTCATAAATTTCAAGTAGGGATTCTCACAATTTTTCCACACTTTTCTCACAATCTAAAACCCTTTTTCTACACACACACACACACACACACTCACAAATAAGAGATTCCCCATTTGGATTTATGGGATAAACCCAACCCCTCATTTTCTGCGAACTACGTGGACTTTGATGCCTTTATAGGCTACGTAGGCGTCTCGGGGTAAAACCCGAGACTCGAGTCCTTTTTCCCACTTTTTCTCTCATCTTTCTATCTACTCTAATCTTCTTATATCCTATATACTTGCCCTTAGTGACGTATTACCCCACATGCATTATCGTTCCATTATAACGATCAACATAGGGGTAATCGCGTAAATCTTATTTTTCTAATATTATTCTTATATCTTCCTACGGATGACTCGCTTTATCTTTTCCATGATACAAGTCGAGGATTCCTACCTCCATTCTATACATACACATGCACACATATCACGGGGGGAAACAAAAGGAAAATAGCAAATATTCATGAGAGACCGAAAGGGCGGAATGGGTGCCTAACACCTTCCCTTTTCGTAATTAAGCCTCCGAACCCTTCTCGAATCGTCTTGGTTTCGCACGCACCAGTATGTCTTTGTATGCCATCCTTCGGGGTGGCTTCCCCTTTTTTCTTTTGTCTGTTTTGAGTAAAATAGACTGGAGACTCTGAATCTCTCTACATTTCTACATTTCCACACCACAAACGACGCCGACCGAAGTGCTCCCGAGAGGGATGCGCGGGACCTGAAGGATCCTTACCTCCACGCTACCCGCCCGTGCGGTGAGGATCGGGAATGGCCACAGTTATGAACCCATAAATTGTTTGAATCATACAAGAAGAATAACATGCAAGAATAATAATAAGAAGAATGAAATTTGGATTAAACTTGAAAACAAACCTGGAATGAATCAATCTTAAGAAATAATTCAAACTATGTTCCTAGGTGTTATTTTATTTTTTTCTCTACCAAAAGCTGAGCAAAACTATCAAAAACTACGTTTTCTAATGCTACACAGTGATAGAAATCCGTTTTAGAAGGAGTTGTTACAATATAGGACTCTTTGGACCAATCAGAATTAAAGAGAAAATTTGCGCATCAGGACCCTCGAACCGGTTCGCATGTACCCCGAACCGGTTCACAGTGTGGTTCAAGAATTCCTGTTGGTTCTGGGGTCTTATTTCTTCAATTCAACACTAAGAATTTTTTCTTCTTTTCCTCTTGGATTTTTACTCAACTTCAAATGAACATAACTCCTTCACCGTAACTCGAATTTGGGTGCCGTTTCTTCCAGTGTTCTCGTTGTTCCGAACTCTTCAACTTTCTAGTTGGACCCAGCTCTGGATCAGGCTACAAAATTACGAAAGTTCCCTTAAACTCGCCTTCCTAGCCTTTCTTTCATTGTTTCGATTTCTCTTTTGCACCGCTTGCATAATTAACCTGTAAAACACCTAAGAGAAACACGAAACCCGAAATACTTGCCAACGAAGGTTAGTAGCATAAATGTGAGTTAAATCCATATCAATTGTATTACTCGAGTTCACAAAGGTACTAAAATTAGGGGGATAAATATATAATATTTATGCCCTATCAACCACTCAGACCTTCTAGTTAGAATTTTCACTGGTTGTTATGTTCCCTCCTCTGCCAAAAACCACCCTAGCTATTACCACTTCTTAGACAGGAAATCAGAGAAGAAAATGCTCTTGGTTACCCAAACTTTGAATCATAATTGGAAACCTCGGTATTTCTTTATTTCCGGGGCACGAGAGTTTGGTTCAAATGAGGCCTCTGGAAGGTCAGTTCCAAGGACCCCTCTGAGATGGGGGAAGTTCTCCTTTATTGCCAAAGCCGACCCTGGACTTATCCAGGATTATTATAAAGACATTCAAGACCTTTGCAGTCAGGGTGAGAAGGGTCGGCTTGTTAAATATGAACATCTGATGACCCTTTACTATCTATCTCAGACTGGTTTAGGGGGTGGTCCCTTAGAAGAGCTTCATAAGTCTTAATTTTTCTTACACAAGTTATACCTCTTATGTTTCATATCTCTGACTGACTAACTCAGAGACGTGTCCTTTGCAGAGCATCCAACATGCATATCAGACGACTTTTGGGAAATGTCTGCTCCTGGTCTTGCAAAGCTAATGGAGAAAAGGGGTGGCAAAAATGTACCCCCACCTACCACCAAGAAGAACGTTGACACCTCCAAGGTCGATGATAATAAAAAGAGGAAGTCCACGGCCGACCCAGAGCATACGAGGCAGAGTACGACTCAGACCAAGGATCGTGCTATCCCCATCTCTATAGACGATGCCTTAGCTGCTCGTCTTTCTCAGCTTAAAATCAGTGATAGCTTAAAAGGCCATAGTTTGAAGTCCGTCGATGCTATCGGCATAATAATGACTGAAGAGGACAAGCATTTTTTACGCGCATTGGACGTCCCGTTGTTGGCCAAGTTTTCTCTCCATAAGTCAATTCAGGTACTAGTTTTTGCTAAAGAGTAACCTTGGATTTTTTGAAATTATAGCTCAAATATTCTTACATCTGAACTTCTTCTGCAGGGTGTCTTGTCTTTCCATAGCTTTATTGATTGGACTCTAAAGAAGATTCCCCTTATAGAGAAGGGTCAAGAAGCTGAGAAGGTTCAAGACTCTTTGAATGCAGAGGTTGAAAGGCTTAACGGAGGTGTCAAGTAGAGGGAAAATGATATATCTAAGCTAAATAAGGACCATGGCGTTGCTCTGAAGGCCAAGGATGTTGCTCTTCAGTCTAAGGTTAATGCTGCAGTAAGGGTTGCTTTAGAAGATGCTGCTGAGAAGACCGTTGAGGACTACAAGGTCTTTGATAAATTTGTTAGCTTTAGTTTTGCATACCTAGAGAGGGGTATCAAAGCAACTGGCAAATGGGCAGCCACTAAGGAGAAAGAGTAAGGGAGTTTGACTGCTTCAGACTTTGTGGGTCTCGACTATGGAGATACTCAATTTGCTCAGGACTTGTAAGAAGTTGAGGAGGCTGATACTGCTCCAGCCGAGACTGCTCCTCTCGAAGTCACTGAAACTGTAGACGCTAGATGATGGGGCTGAAATGATAAACGTTGGCCATGACCCGATGATTACAGCTGCAGAGACATATGACATTTTCTTATGAAGCTTTTAAAAGTTATAATTTTAATTTCCCTTTTATCTGTACCTCTTGAATTTTGTGAACTTATAATGGCCTCTTAATGCTTCTGACTTGTAACTCTGATTTTTTTTAATGATAATCATTAGTCCAATCATCTTCAGATCCTATTGCGTCATACGATGTTATGCTTGCAATGTCTTACCTTTTAAATTTTCACCAAACTAATGATGTTTAAGGTCTGAGGTCACGAAATTATGATGTTTACCCTCATAAATTTTCACTAAACTAATGATGTTTAAGGCTCGAGGTCACCAAATTATGATATTTACCCTCACAAATTTTCACCAAACTAATAATGTTTAAAGTCCGAGGTCACCAAACTAATGTTCTTTAAGGTCCGAGGTCACCAAATTATGATGTTTCACCTCAAAGTTTTCACCAAACTAATATGATGTTTAAGGCCCGAGGTCACCAAATTATGATGTTTCACCTCAAGGTTTTCACCAAACTAATGATTTTTAAGGTTTGAGGTCACCAAACTATGATGTTTCACCTCAAAATTTTCACCAAACTAATGATGTTTTAGGCTTGAGGTCACCAAATTATGATGTTTCACTTCAAATTTTCACCAAACTAATGATGTTTAAGGTCTGAGGTCACCAAATTATGATGTTTCACCTCAAAATTTTTACCAAACTAATGATGTTTAAGGTCTGAGGTCACCAAACTATGATGTTTCACCTTAAAATTTTCACCAAACTAATGATGTTTAAGGTCTTAGGTCACCAAATTATGATGTTTACCCTCATAAATTTTCACCAAACTAAGGATGTTTTAAGGTATGAGGTCACCAAACTATGATGTTTCACCTTAAAGTTTTCACCAAACTGATGATGTTTAAGGTCTGAGGTCACCAAACTATGATGTTTCACCTCACATTTTCACCAAACTAATGATGTTTAAGGTCAGAGGTCACCAAATTATGATGTTTCACCTCAAAGTTTTCACCAAACTAATGATGTTTAAGGTCTGAGGTCACAAAACTATGATGTTTCACCTTAAAATTTTCACCAAACTAATGATGTTTAAGGTTCGAGGTCACCTAATTATGATGTTTACCCTCATAAATTTTCACCAAACTAATGATATTTTAAGGCTCGAGGTCACCAAACTATGATGTTTCACCTCAAATTTTAACCAAACTAATGATGTTTAAGATCCGAGGTCACCAATTTATGATGTTTCACCTCAAAGTTTTCACCCAACTAATGATGTTTAAGGTGTGAGGTCACTAAAATAAGATGTTTCACCACAAAATTTTCACCAAACTAATGATGTTTAAGGTCTGAGGTCACCAAATTATAATGTTTATCCTCATAAATTTTCACCAAACTAATGATGTTTTAAGGTCTGAGGTCACCAAACTATGATGTTTACCTCAATTTTTTACCAAATAATGATGTTTAAACACAATGCAACAATATTAGCACAACATTGCTATCTTTTCATTGACATCCTTCGTATAAACTGGTACATGCATTACAAAAAGAGAGAACTGCAACATCATAAGTAATATTTCTTTAAGTGATCGACATTCCAAGGGTTGGAGAAGTGTTCTCCTTCAAGATTTTCTAGTCGGTAGGTACCAAGCACAACCTCATCAACTACCCTATAGGGGCCATGCCAATTTGGATGGAGTTTATTGGCCTTTTGCCACGCCTTCTTTAGGACTAGGTCTCCCACCGCTATAGGCCTTGATTTCACCTTTTGATTGTAGAATTTTGTAGTTCTCTACTGGTATGCTTCCTGTCTTATCTCTATATCCTCTCTTCTTTCTTTGATCAAATCAAGATCAAGTCTTTTCTCTTCCACATTCATCTGAGGCTCATAGGTCTGAACTCTATGAGTGGGAAGTCCTACCTCTGTTGGGATAACGGCTTCTGAGCCATGGGCTAGCATAAATGGAGTTTCTCATGTTGGCATCCTTAATGTCATCATGTAGGTCCATAACACAACATATACCTCCTCTATCCATCTTCCTTTGGCCTCTTCCATCCTATTTTTTATCATATCAAAGATTATTTGATTTGTGACCTCGATCTGCCCATTTGCCTGGGGTCGTCCAGGAGAAGAGAAGAACTGCTTGATCCCTACTCTTTCGTAGTATTTTTCTAAGGAAACATTCTTGAACTGGGTTCCATTGTCTGAGATGAGGGTGTTTGGAAGACCATACCTGCATATGATGTTCTTCCAGATGAACTGAAAGGTCTTCTGCTGAGTGATTATGATCATTGGATCAACCTCTACCCATTTGGAGAAATAATCAATTGTCACGCTCAAGAATCGATAATTATTTACAGCTCTTGTTAGGGGTCCTACCAAATCAATGCCCCATACTGCAAATGGACAAGGGGAGATAATTGAAGTCATAGGTTGATGAGGTTGATGAGGGATGGTGGGGAACCTTTGACACTTATCACACATCTTCACATAAGCAGCTGCATCTTTGGTCAAGGTCAGTCACCAGTACCCCTGAGTGATTATCCTCTTAGCTAATGGCCTTCCCCCTATGTGACTAGAATAAGAGCCCTCATGCATATCTTGCAAGATGTGTGGAACCTCTAAAGGGTGGACACATCTGAGGAGAGGGAGTAGGAACCCCTTTTTATACAAGAGATCTCCTATAACTGAGAGTTTAGCAGCTCTGAACCTCAGCTTTCTCCTTTCTGACTTTGACTCTGGTAGGTCTCCCTCTCTAATGTATCTGATAACAGGATCCATCCATGAGGCTCCTATATTCAAATTGAGGCAAGGTCTGGCAACCTCTTCTTCTTCATGGTGGATGTGAGCTGAATCTCAACGGGTATTATTCTTCTTATGTCCATCCTTGTTACTGAGGACAACCTCACGAGTGCATCGACTCGACTGTTATCTTACCGAGGTATCCTCTTAATCTTTACTTCCTTGAAGCTTTATAGCATCATCTCACCCTCTTTAGGTATTTGGCCATCCTTTTATCTTTGTCCTCATACACTCCTAGAATTTGGTTGACGAGTCACTATGGACTAGGAGTTGGCCGACACTAAGGGCTTTTGACAAAAAAAGACCTGCTATTAATGCCTCATACTCTGACTCATTATTTGAAGCTTTAAATTTGAATGTCAACGCATATTCAATATCGATACCATCTGCTGCTGACATTATTAGCGTCGCTCCACTTTTAGTTTCACAAGATGACCCATCAATGAAGAGGTTCCAAACAACTTCATTTGATGATAAGTTTCCCTCTGATAGGGTCCCTTGATTGAAGAGTTACCTTTTCTCCTTATTCTCAACTATTCTTTTTCTGGCTTTGCTTGACTCAACCTCGTTCGGATCTTGGAAGACGTTTCTATTTGATTCATTTGCAGCCTTTTGACTAATCTCAACCTCGGCCTCTTCCCAGGTATACTCGACTACAAAGTCTGTAAGTACCTGCCCCTTGATGGTAGCCTTGGGTTGATAAACAATGTCATATTCCCCCAACTCGATGGCCCAGGTCATTAGCCTGCCTAACTTCTCGGGCTTATGGAGGACCTGTCTAAATGGGGAATTAGTGAGGACGACAATAGAGTGGGCTTGGAAGTATGGCTTTATTTTTCTAGAAGCACGTATCAAAGCATAGGCCAATTTTTCAATCCGAGGGTATTTCTGTTCAGACCTTTAAAGGGCTTTACTATTGAAGTACACTGGCCTCTGCACTCCATCATCTTCTCTTACTATTGTAGAACTAATTGCTGACTCAGGGACAGCTAGATATACATACAGCTTCTCACCTAGAATTGGCCGAGACAGGAGTAGAGGGGATCCGAGGTAGGACTTGAGCTCTTTAAAATCTGGGTCACATTCCTCATCCTATTCTCATTCTTCAGCCCAAAGGGCATGCCCTTGTAGCAATAGGTACCCTTGTCTGTGATGAATGATGTCTTCTCTGAGTCTTTCGTATTCATGAAGATCTGATTATACCCAAAATATGCATCCACTAAGCTCATGAGCTCATGTCCTGCTGTGGCATCCACCATATGATCAATACGAGGTAAGGGGAAACTGTATTTTGGGCAAGACTTGTTTAAGTCGATGAAATCTACGTACATCCTCCATTTCCCATTAGCTTTTGGCACAATGACAACGTTAGATAACCACTTAGGGTATATGACCTCTCTGATGAACCTGGCCTCTTCAAGCTTTTCGACCTCTTTTTTGATGACATCATACTTCTCTCTTGAGTATACTCTTCTTCTCTGATTGATGGGCTTGGCATCTTTTATAACATTGAGTTTATGGCATATAACCCCAGGATCAATACCTGGCATGTCATAGCTCCAGGCAAAACCACTTTGTCTATTCCTTAGAAGCTTCATTAGTTCCTCCTTGATCTCAGGTCTTAGGGTTTTGCCGATTTGGATGGTTTTTTTCTGCTCATCCTCATTGAGGACGATAGATTCTACCTCTTTCATGGCCTCTCCATTCTTGAGCTTTGTTTCATCTCTAGGATCAAGTGTATCGATGTTATACGTGGTTATTGCCCTCTTATGAGCCTCTCTCTCTTCTATAGAGTTAAAGTATCATTCTCATGCCGATGTTTGGTCACCTTACACTTCTCCTGAACGAACTCAAATTCCTTGAGGGCAACTCTTCCTATGATGAGGTTGTAGGCTGAGAAGATGTTTTCATCCATCACAAAGAAATTAATTTTTTTGGTCAACCTCTTAGGCCACTCATCTCCCATCCTTACATCCATTTTATACATGCCCAATGGATGAAGCTTTTCACCGCTGAAGCCAATCAAGGTATGATGATAAAGGACATGCCTAGCTTTGCTGAGGCCTAGGCTCTTAAAACAGGGCCGAAACATAACATCTACTAAACTACCCCCATCAAGGAGGATCCTCTGAACTTCACACCCATGCACCCTTGTGGTGATTACCAGAGGGTCATTGTGAGGAGATAAGATACCTTTGAAATCAAGTCATGAGAATCCAACTATGAGGCTGTTCATATCTACCTTCTTTCTCTTCTCATGTTTAACCTCTGCAGAGGCCAAGTTCACAACCTCGGCCTTAGTAACTGCTTTGGCCTCTGCCACATAGGCCTTGCGATCAACTACCTTTGAGAGTCCCCCTACTAATCCTCCATAGATGGTGTTCACATAAAAAAAATCATACCAACCTTCTTCACTAGGATATTGTCGTCTTTTGGTAGGAGGTCAGGGTCATCGTCATCATCATCTGAGTCCTCAGTTCTTCTGGTAGGGGCTTCTTCCTGACATCTGTAATTTATCTTCCTTTTAGGGTCTTCTTTCCCCCCCTTAGGATCTCTACCATCTATGTACTTTCTAAGCTTTACACACTTTAACATTTTCTCAATCTCGTCCTTCAGGGCGAAGCAGTTGTCACTGAGATGGCCGTGATCTTGGTGGAACTCACACCATAGATTCTTATTCCTCTTATGTGGAGGAGCTTTCATCTTCTCCGTCCATCTCAGGGACCAGTCATTCTTTATTTTGTTGAGGATGTCTTCGCATCTCACAGTTAGAGGAGTGTAGTGTGCAAACTTATCGTCTGCAGCCCTCTTCTTTCCATCCTTCTTCCTTTGAAATTTCCCACTGCTACTTCCATTCTCATCCTCATACTTTGCAGCCATTGCTTCTTCTGCATTAATGACCTTTCGAACTGTTGCTAAAAACTCGACCATAGACTTATAAGGGTATTCAGTAAGATTCCAGAGCAGCTTTCCCTTATGAAGTCCTCTAATGAGGGCTGTCATCGTTATATTCTCTTCAAAATCTTCAACCTCTAACTTTTTTTTGTTGAATTTCGCAATGTATTATCTGAGGCTTTCATTCTTGCCTTGCTTTACATAGAGTAGATGGGTTGTCTTCTTCTGATGTCCTACCCTAAAACAGAAGTTGTGTATAAACCGCTCGGCCAAGCCCTTCAAGTTCTCAATATAATTTATGGGAAGAGACGTGAACCAAATATGTGAAGCTCCCGTTAAAGTGCTTGAGAAAACTCGGCACCTCATCTCACCAGGGATTGAATAAATGTCTATTGCAGACTGATACATCTCAATATGATGCATTGGGTTGGTACTTCCATCGTACTTGGGAGACACCATTGGCGGTTTAAATTTAGCAAGAGTTAGGAAGTTGACAATCCTTGCCACAAATGGGGAGCCCTCTAAAACCCCTCCCTCTATAATGGGTCTCGACTTTTTAAGAGGCTCCCTATCTTCTCCTCAAGCCTTTGGATGGAATCATTCCATGGTCTGTCAATGTTGGCCTGGCCTAGGTTGTCCCCAGCCACCTCTAAAGGGTGAACCGAGGGTTCCCCAATAGCAGCGCAACATCGGCTGTTGACCTCCCCCTAACCACAGTCTCGACCATGTGGGAGTCGGCCATGATGAGGCCGATGATCATCACCTCCCCTTCGTGATCCAGCTATACTTCTTGACCTGGATAGCCTCTGCCTCAGATCATTAACTGGGTTGAGCCTTTCAAAGGTCGACCCTCTACTTAAGCGATCAAAAGCTAACCCTCTTTGTTGTGCATGACCATCTCGTCTTTCACACTGACCTCGGCTCTGCTGTATTGGACGTACAGTGTTGTTTGAGACCTCATAGGGCTCTCAACAGTCTGCTGGAGTATCCTCTGCCTCAATGTCATCATATCTATCCTCAGGGAAAGGGTTTCCTTGCCTCCCCAGGCATAAACGCCTAGGGTCAACAATATCCCTCCTCTGTTGAGGAGTAAGTTAGTCTTTTCGCAGTGCCTGGGGTGGTCCCCTGGCCTCAGGATGTGGTTGAACAGCTGCCGGAGTAATCATCTCCAGTGAGACCACAGGTGGTCTTATTATATTCTGGCATAGTTAGGCAAATTTCTCCTGCATCGCTTGCTGTATTGCAGCTAAGGACTTCAAGGTTTCTGCCACCTCAGCCATCTCGGACTGGGGTGGTACCTAGCTAGAACTAGGTCCTCCAAAACCAGTAGTGGAGGAGGTGGTGGTAACTCTGGTGCCATATGATTAGACTAGGTTGCTTGCAATGAAAATATTAGAGAGCTTGATACCTTAAAGGACCTCTTTCAATGGTGACACAGCTTCACACGAAGGGTGAGGCCTGGTTCACCACCAGAGTCTCCGGTGAGGTTAAGCTGCAAAAAGGAAGAGATGAATCTTCTCATTACCACAGACGACGCCAAAATGATGATGTTATAAATATCACCACCGGGTAAGGTGTTATCAAGCTCAAGCTAGTGATAATAATGGCAGCACAAGAGTGAATATATAGTAGAATGAGGTGATGAGAAGAGGAGGAACACTAGTATATAAGTGGTTCAGCCAATCTGGCCTATGTCCACTGTGAGATATCACTAGATGAAGGCACTAATGGCCGCATATACAATATCTTAAGCTTTCTCTCTCTACTATGTAAACCAACAGAGTTTCAGCTAGGGTTGCAATTATGGTTCCCTTTACAAGGTAGAGGATGACCTCTATATATAGTGTTTAGAGGGTGTAATGTACCCCCCAAGCATGCAATGAGCATGTGCATGAGGATCGAACCAGTATGAGGATGACACCTGACTGATTTTATATAGATAATTATGACCTCAATATTCCCTCACATTAGGGGAATGATTCAGTTATAACTGATTTGTCCACGTGTTCCAAACCTTACATGTGCTTGTAAATGCTCGGGGCTGTGTCCTTGACTGGTATAACCTCGGCCTGGATGAGTACGAGGTTAGTAAAGTTCGGTAGTTGCTTTGTCTTGTCAATATCCATGATGACCTTGACTAGGAGGGCTGATCGAGGTTAGGTATGAGGTAGTTTTAACGTAGGCTAAGGCAGACGATGATGTTGGCAGTTACTTGAGCCCATGAGGCTCTGCTGGTCTCCACTAACGGCCAAACGAGGTTGGTGTATGAGGGGATGACCTTATAAAAGATGACCTTACTGATGTTGTCATAAACTTCTTGTCACCTCGGTTGTGAGACTGGCTGAGGTTAGTTACTCTGAGAAAGTGGGTATACTTTGGGCATATCATGGAGTTCCTTGACAAGCCTAAAATTACAAAAATAGTGGCACCCGAGCACGTTCTCTCCATAGAATAGGGTCCTAGCTGGATGGATCCGATAATAGCTTACTTGCAGAATGATACCTTGTCGACCGATAAAAAAGCAAGCTCATCAAGTCAGGGTAAAAGTTGCACGGTTCTACCTTGGACTTAAGGAAAAACTCTATTGAAGATTTTCAACAGGCCTCTACCTTCAATGCGTGCATCCAAAAGATATCGACCAAGTTCTCTAAGATCTACACAATGAGATTTGTAAGAGCCATGCAGAAGGAAGGTCCCTGGCTTTTTGAGCAATCAAAGAAGTCTACTAGTGGCCATATATGCAAAGAGACACAAATACTTATACCTAGAAGTGTGAAAAGTACTAAAAGTTCTCCCCCATGCTTCATCAACTAGCCAGCAACCTGGAGTCTTTAACTAATCCATGGCCATTCGCACAGTGGAGGTTGGATATTGTGGGGCCACTCCCAACTACACTAGGAAATTACAAGTACTTGTTGGTCGGTACAAACTATTTCATAAAATGAATTGAGGCGGAGCCATTAACGAACATCAGAGACATTGATATGATCAATTTCATCTAGAGGAAAATCATAACTTACTTTGGCGTACCCAGGACAATTATAACGGATAACGGTGCAAAATTTGAAAATGGGCCTTTCTAAGGTTTCTGCGATGACCATGGAATTAAATACCATTTAGTTTTGTGGCCTACCCCCAAAGCAATGGCCAAGCAGAGGCTTCCAATAGAGCGATGCTCGACGACTTAAAAAAGTGGTTAGGAAGTGCAAAATGTGATTGGGTGGATTATCTTCCTCATGTTCTCTGGGCATATCTCACTATGCCGAGGAGACCCACCGGGGAAACACCATTCGCTCTAACTTATGGAATGGAAGTCATAATTCCCATGGAAGTTAGTCTACCAACCACAAGGACTACCATTTTTGAGTAAGGTTTTAACGATGAAGCTATGAGTGCTAAACTTGACCTAGCAGAAGAACGGAGGGAACAGGCCATGATAAAACTAGCCTGCTACCAACAACAGTTAGCCAAGCAGTACAACAAGGGAGTCTTTTTGAGGAAATTCCATGTCGAGGATTATGCTCTAAAAAAAGTCCTCGATAGCACCAAAAAACCTTCGGATGATAAATTAGGGCCTAACTGGGAGGGACCATTAAAAGTAGTCAAAGATGATCTATAAGGATCCTATCACTTGGAAACAATGGAGGGTAGAAAGATACCTAGAGCCTGGAATGCGGCTAATCTCAAAAAATTTTACTTTTGATTTTATTTCCAGCATACTTAGTTTTTATAATTTTTTTATTTGAAGACTTATGATGCTCGCAGTTTGATTCAAAGTCATTAATAGAGATCTAAGTTGTTCAATAAATTACTTAGCATTTTAATTACGTTGCATTATTCCAAAATAATAGACTCACATTTTGCACTAACGATTCAATTTCGATCTAGTTACATTAGCTTAATTATAGTTACAAATTTGTTAATTATAGTTAAACCTAAGGTCTTCAGGTATTCATCATAAAAACACAAAGACCTCATAGATTGCTTAGGAAAGCAAAATCCCTATGAGGGATCCCTAGGCCCTGAATGAACCCGACTTGATCGGATAAAAGCCTGAACGGGTGGATTGCCCTTAAACCAGGTGCATTTTTGTCATAGTCTATTCTAGGCCTAAGGTAGTGCGACAATATTACTTAAAAGGTAAGATAAGATAATAAAACACATGCTCGGTATAAAGGAAAGAAAAAATGTGCAAGATTGATATTAAATAACTAACTTGTTACAACACGAGTTACAGGTTACAAAAATATCATCTACAATAGTAAAAACATAAAAAGGTGAACATGCTATGATCGATGGAAAGAAAATTAGCAATTTCTCTTCATCGGATATCATTAAGGTGTGGTTGGAACTCGTCGTCACTATCATGAGAGGTCAAATAACTCTCAATCAGCTGAAGAGGAACAACGTCTAGAGGGACCCACCTCTCTTTAATGCCAAAAAGTGGATGCATGTAATCCAGACAATAAATTTGGTACCTGTACCAAAGTTGAGAGTCCTTGAAAACTTTTAAAATCCCCATGGAATTTAGCCAACCATGCTTGTAAGTGACACTCTTTTCCTCCTCCAATCTGATAAGAGTCTTTGCCCAACCTTCATTATAACCCGTCGACCATGCTGCCCGGGGACCCATTCTAAATAAATACCGAAGCTTGAAAACATCATGGTTGAGTACCATAACCATGACATGAGTTCTTCGACTACTGTCCTCTGCATTAGTAAGCTTCTTTTTTAGATCATCATTCTCGAATTGAAGAAGGGCTCCAACGTCTCTGATGTCCTTTGCCCGAGTGAGCTGGGCCTTCAAATTATTCACCTCCTCTTGCGTAAGGGTACCTATATCCCCCAAGTACTTCACCTTGTCCTTTAACTTAGCCACCAAGGCTGACTGGTTCTTATAGGGACTAGTCATCTTCTTAAGGGACTTACTAGCAGACACAAATGCTCGGAGAGCCTGAGCAATGGCATCTCAACCAAGAAGGACATCTAAGTTGGCGATAAAAGAAGGAACGTCCTCGAGAATAGACTACAAGAAGCAAAAAATAAATAAAAAGATTCACCAAAGTGTCTAGACAATATTGCAATCAATAAAAATGATGCTTTTTCATTGATAACATCAAAATGGGCAAAACCCTTACAAACAAAGATTAAGAGAAAGATACAAGAACATAAAGGAATAATTAGTCCTATACTAAGTTCCTTTATTATCCACCTACTTCTCACTCTCTGGGGCCTTGCCCTTAGATGCAGCATCCTCACTTTGATTAGATGGGGAACTAGTGGTGGCCTCCTCCTTAACTCTTAGTGAAGAGCGTGGCTTGTGCTCGCCAAAGAGTTCTGATTCAGTTGGGACATTTATCCTCACCAAGGCAGCATATCTACCTTTCTTGAAGTTTAACTTCCTGATGTAGGACAACTGGCATTTGGCATCCTTAAAGGCTTTATTATAACCTTTATCATAGCTAGCCTCTTTAGCTGAGGAGAAGTCTTCAGATTTTTTTATTGACTGATTGCATTTGGCCTTTTAATACTTATTATCAACCTTCAGCTCGTCGCACTCGGTCTTCAGTGCACTCGTGGCATCACTGGTGGACTTATTAACATCATCTTAGGCCTTCTTGACAAAGGCCAGGGCTTATTTTAACTTTTAAAGAGACCCACTGAGCTCATCATTGACTTTGGACTGTCCAGGTGACCATCCAAAATAGAAACTAAATCTACCATAAACTGCAAATAAAAAAACAAAAAGATATTAGTAACATCCATCTCAAAGCAGAACAAAAATATAAGAAGGAATTCTTGACTTACCAATGAGTGCTTGAGTAACATGAGATGTAAGCTTCTCATATTACAAATGCTTGACCTGTTTGTGATGAGTAAAAAGCACAACTCCCTTCAATAAACTATAGGCTAAGGAGGGGTTCTTGGTCACAGACATCATTTATAAATACCTCATAGGTGGAGGAATATCATTTTTAAAGGGTTGAGGGGACATGGGGGCCTTGTCTTTCTTGTTATTCTCTCAGACGACCAAGTCTAAGTTAGTGGCCTTAGGCCCTTTTTGTTCAGTCCTCTTTAAGGACTTGGTCTGAGGAGAGGAGGAACCATCTTCAACATCATCATCATCGATCAATAAAATCTTCTTCCTATGAGCCATTGAGTCCTCTTCTTCAGCAAGGTGGGCCCAACGTCTAGGGATTCAAAAAAGGAGGAGATAGAAGCTTCCTCATTTAAAAGATTAGGGATGTTGTCTACTAGACGAGATGTGAATATGCCAGTAAAATTTTTGTACTCAAGCTTAAATGAGGTTAAGCGAGGATGATCACCACCTGGAATTAGGGGTTCCCTCAACTTCCAAACCTTTAATAACTTTACTCTGTTGATGTAGTTAAGGGAGGGCTCTTTCTTCTTTGATCGAGTTATTTAAACAAAGAAAAGAAAAATCATAACCAATACAATTCAAAAGGAAACTCATAAAAGTACATAACAATAAAAGTATTAACCTATATCACTCCCCCATTCTGGGAATAGAAACCCAGTATGCTATTATCACTCTGAGAAAGGTGGATGTTACTAATTACGAGCAATAAAATTATGATCCCAATATCCTTTATTGGAATCAGAAAGGTATACTATAAGAACCCTGCTGGGCTTCCTTTCCTTTACATATAAAACTCGATCTGTGGTGTGAGACCAGGAATAAATATATTTGATTTCTAGGATGCCCAGGCTGCCCCTATACAATTTGTTAATCATATGAACCCCATTGACATTGCGCCATGTATTGGGGTACATTGGGTTTAGGACGACCTCAAAGTATTCACAAAATTCTAAGAAAAGTTAGTTTGGTGAAAAAATTAATCCCCATGAACCACAAAAAGCTTGTGGATCCAGTGGCCACCATCAACTACAATGGGGATTCTGGGCATGGGGACGCACTCGATGGTGATCCAAACAGGGAGAAAATAAGTCTTCCTGAAGTCATCCAAGTTCTTTTCGTGGAGAATGTGAACTATTTTCACAAAATAAAGGAATAACAAAAGAATATACACCAAAAAGGAACTACGAAGATAGAGAATCAAGAAGAGACAAAGAGAACTAACAGAGCAAGTAAAGAAAACATGAGCTTCAAAAGTGTTTTTTTGCAGAAATGGAGGGCAAAATGATGAGTACAGAGTTTGAAGCTAAGTGATGTTTGAACTGTGTGCAAATCAATCATAAGGAACGATGTTCAAGAAGGATTTTGAAGGTTCAACTTTTACAATGACCAACGTACCCCTGTTGGTTCTAAGAAATCAAAAACATGCCCGAGCATGAAATCTCAAGGCTTTCGGGTTCAACAGTGGACCTGTAAAGGAATTAAAATTCTTTGGCCCAACTTTGGCAAAGAATTTTAGGGGAAATTGTGGGGATTAAACCATAAAGGCTCAATTTATAGTGGTCCGAGCAGGCCCAATACGCTGCCCCATTCAAATTCAGTGCCACATAGATAATTACAAAGGCTTATGACACGGATAATTATGGGCTCAACTGGTTACCTATATTCTCGAACGAGATAAACATGAATCACCAACGGGCCAATAAGGAGCTAAGAGAATTCCTTGTACAACGCAACTGCTTTTCAGTGTTATAAATACAGCCCTCACTTCGAGGTAAAGGGGCATGTAATTTCGAACTTTTGAGAAATTAATAAAGAACTAAAAACCTTCTTCGTGGACGTAGGTAATTGTCGAACCACGTAAATTCTTGTGTTGTGATCATTTACTTTCTTTTATTACATCTGCTTTCTAAAAATATTTAATTGTGAAATGTGAATTCCTGTACGCACAAAAGGTTAAGAAGTAACATTAAATTTCTCTTTTTTCTATAAAAATATTTTTTAAGGTGAAAAAAAATTATAACAATAAAACATTTTTTAAGTCAAATTTTTATTTTAAAATAGTTATTTTTTTAAAAAATAGTTAAAACATGTTTTTTTAATTTTGAAACAATTTTTTATTAAACATATTCTTAAATTTTAAACAATTAAAATAGTTCATCTTGTTCTTGATTCAAAAAAATTCAAAAGGAGAGAGGTATTGTAATGTAGCATGGAAATCCATCATTTTGGCTACACAATAGTGTATTCCATATCTTCTCTTTCGTGGAAAGTAGTAACTACCTGATTAAGAGAATATGATTTTTTACCAATAGCTACATAAACGCATATTGCATTTTGGCCTTGTTGATTGAGAATCGTATTCATTGCTACTCTTGTTTTTACTGGTTTGTTTGCCCCCAATAATTAATTCTCGTTGACCACGTCACGTAGTGATCATCAAATCCATAATAATAAGCCCATTTGAAGAGGCTTGTAATTAATTTTTTGTTTGCACCATTAGTCAAATAAAATGGATCATTCCTCTAAGAAGAACCAATGAGGGAATTTTTTAATACAAATAAAAATATTTTTTAGTTTTAAAAAGTTCCTATTTAAAAAAATATATATTTGTTATAAAAAATTTAAATAATATAAAACAATTTTGTAATAAATAGTAATGTATATTGATATATAAATACATATGAATATTTAAAAATAAATATACATATTAATTTATTTATAAAGCATGATGTTTATATAGAATGTAAAAACGTATAATTTATAAATATATATTAATATAAATGGGGAAAAATTATCTTTTGAGTTAAAAATGGGTCAAGTTGCAGTTTCCATTACTTTTGTACCACAGCTAACTTATATAGAAACTAGTGGACCTATGTGTGGTTACGATAAATTTTTACCATAGCGCACCTTTTTGGTCCGAAAATTATGATTTTGATTTAATACTTTCATCACCGCAAATCGAAATTATAAAAAAATTGGTGATTGGTTTTGGTTTACACATTTAAAAAATTGATTTTCGAAAAATACCGTATCAAAATTAGTAACCGAAAATACGGTCCACAACACCAATTTAATATGCATAAGATAAAAATTTCATATTATATTTTTAAATTTATATCATTAATTGGACTCATTTATCACGAAAGTTAATTTTAAAAGTGGGTGGTATTTTTATTTTTCAAGGTATATACTTTTCAAGTTAAGATCACGTGTTTATTAATTTGTTTTGTCTAATAGACTCTTTTTAGTTCTTATGTGAGTAATCCGGACCTTCACTTAGGTTATTAGATATTTTATGTGTATGACAAATAACACATATTTAGTTTATGTGTTAGTTTATGTATAGTGCGTTTGAAATATGAAAATATTAATAAAAATCATAAGAAATGAGTAAAAAACTAAGTATACTAAAAATACAAAAACGAAAAAATGAAATTAGTGATAGCAAGAATTAGCAAAAATGCCGACAAAACCAAAATACCAAACGATTTGGTATTCGTAAGGGTTTTTGAAAAATCGAAACTACCGAAATCGAATGTACCCCAAAAAAATTGGTACAATATTGGTATACGCCAAATATTGACCAAATCATTCGATAATGATCCCTAAGTGGACCCTAACCACCATATAAAGAGAACTATTAGACGTCAAATAATGAATGTCCAAATTTGATTTCTATTAAATTACTAAACCTTATATGCGAATTTTATTTAAAATCTTATAACAATTAATATAAAAAATAATTATTTTGTGATTATAGATTCATTCGTATGAAAATAGTTTTTTCATCTAGGATTCTGGATATAAAAATATTATGTATGTAAAAAAATACTGCAAACCCTACACTTATAAGTAATTTTCAATTATTACCTCAATATTTCAATTGGGCATGGTAAAGCCGAATGTATATCAGCACTTACAACCTTGACGCTAACACTATTATTCCAACTTAACGGAATGGTTACGTGTTAGCTGATTGGGCGAAAGACATGGAACAAGCTCACAACAAACCCAATTAAATTAGGACATTTGGATAATTACATTATTAAAAATTGCGTAAGACAAGTAAAAATGTTTTAAAAAAAACTCAAACAAATCTAAAATTCTATAAAAGCTATTTTATTACTTATTCAAGAAAATTATTTAAAAATAAAAAGGCCAAAAAACTCAAAAAACAATTGAAAATATCAGTAAATTTATTTAAAAAATGATCACCCCACCGTGGGGTGGGCGGGGGGAACTCACGGTGGGGTTAAGAAGCGTAGGGTTAGGTGAGATGAGAGAGTTGATGCTTTCATTTTCTTTCTTTTTTAATTTTATCTTTCAAATATTTATATTTATATATATATTTTTCATTTTTCGAGTTTTGTTTCTTGTTTCCCCATTTTATGTTTTTCCTAATATTTTCCTAATTTTTAAATAGCTTTTCTTTTTAATATTTCATATTATTTATATTGTTTTTCTCTCATATTTTAATTTATTAAATTTTTTGAATGAGTTTTTTATTTGTTTTTTTTTCTAATTTTAAATAAATTTATAATTTTTTTTCATATTTAATTTTTATTTTTAATGTGTATTATTTCTTATTTTTTCTTTTTTATCATAATATTTTAATCTATTTTTTTATTTTTATTTTTTGTATTTTCGTATTATTTATTTTAGTTTATGGGGCATTCTCATTTAGATCATAATAGACTTTTTTTAGACATTCTAGTCCCACCATGTTTTTCTCTTACATATAAGTCCTACTCCTAATTTTTTGAAACTTTTTTTTTCACAATTTTACCCTTTTAAAATCAACCATCCGTAACTTCCTTGAGGAAGTTACATAAGTGGTTGAATTATTATTTTTAATCTTCAAATGATCATAACTTTTAATTGATCGTTTTTCGCAAAATTATTATTTTTGAAATCTGCTCGACGAGATCTATCAAACAAGATCCATGAAGCCTATATAATTTCAAAGAAAAAAATTACACAGACAGTAAACTTTACTGTATGCACAAAAAAGAGAAATAGGTTTATATCTGTAACATTTTCAAAAATAGTAATATTTACTGTATTAATATTACACAGTATACACACACACACACACACACACACAGAGCGGATCCAGACCATTTTTTTCGAAATTATCTTATTTTTATAGGTCCACGCTATCCAACAACCTTCATCAGAGCATCGATTTGGGGTGGGTAGGATTGACATTGAGTTAGGTTTATATCTGTAACATTTAATGTGTCAACATAGTATATATACGGTGGATCCAAACCTCATTTTTTTTCATATTATCTTATTCTCAACGGTCCATACTAGCGGCATCCATTCCCTACCACCATCCACTCCTATTGTCGGAGCTACAACAACGTTCATTAGAGCTCTGATTTGGGGTGACATGGGGTGCCGCTGGTGCGGACCTTAGGAAATAAGAGAATTTTGGATAAATGGGGTTTGGATCCACCGGATCTCCGATTTGGGGTGAGTAGGATTGTCATTGGTTTATGTTTATATCTGTAATATTTTCACAATTAGTAACATTTACTGTGTTATAACATAGTATATATATATATATATATATACACGGTTGATCCAAACTTTTTTTTCCTGATATTGTCTTATTTTTAACGGTCCGCGCTAGCGGTATCCAATCCTCACCACCACCCGCTCTGATTTGGGGTGACATGAGGTGCCGCTGGCGCAGGGCTTAGAAAATAAGATATTATTGGATAAATGGGGTTTGGATCCACCAGAGCTCCAATTTGTGGTGAGTAGGGTTGGCATTGTGTTAGGTTTATATCTGTAACATTTTCACAAATAGTAACATTTACTGTGTTATATATATACAAATAGTAACATTTTCACAAATAAACTTCTTTTTTCTGATATTGTCTTATTTTTAATGGTCCGCGCTAGCGGCATCCAATCCCCACCCCTACCCACCCCATTGTCGGAGCTCCAATAATCTTCATCAGAGCTCCGATTTAGGATGACATGGGGTACCGCTGGCGCGGACCTTAGAAAATAAGAGAATATTGGATAAATGGGGTTTGGATCCACCGGAGCTCCGGGTTGGGGTGAGTAGGGGTAGCATTGGGTTAAGTTTATATCTGTAATATTTTTAAAAATAATAAATGTTACTGTTTGTGAAAATGTTACATCGACATCCCATGTCACCTCAAATCACAGCTCTGATGATGGTTGTTGGAGCTTTGACAATGGGGGTGGGTGGTGGGTGGTGGTGGGGATTGGATGCCGCTAGCGCGGACCATTAAAAATAAGATAATATCAGAAAAAAGTGGTTTGGATCCACTGTATTTATATATATATATATATATATATATATATATATATATATATATATATATATATATATATATATAGTGTTATATAAACACGGTAAATGTTAATGTTTGTGAAAATATTACAGATATAAACATAACCCAATGCCACCCCTACTCACCCCAAACCGGAGTTCCGGTGGATCTAAACCCCATTTATCTAATATTCTCTTAATTTCAGAGGTCCGCGCCAGCGGTACCCTATGCCACTACTACCCACCCCAAATCATAGCCCTGATGAAGGTCGTTGAAGCTCCGACAATGGGGGTGGGTAGTGGTGGGGATTGAATGTCGCTAGCGCAAATCTTTAAAAATATGATAATTTCGAAAAAAAAGAGGTTTGGATCTACCGTATATATATTGGATCTACCGTGTATATATATATATATATATATATATGTTGTGTAATATTAACTCAATAAATGTTACTGTTTGTGAAAATATTATATATATAAAACTATTTCATAAATATATTAACAGAGTAGGTGTTATTATTTGTGAAAATGTCACAGATATTAAACATATTTATGAAATAGTTTAATATCGGTGACATTTTCACAAACAATAACATTTACTGTGGTATCACATTACACATCATATATAAATATATATATATATCCAATACCATATAATAAACGAAATGTGTGAGGGAACATTTTTGGCCTTCTTGAAGTCTGCACGAAATATCTCGTTGTTTGTCCTCATATACCCAGTCATGACTAATCTAATGTTTAGACCACATATTGGGGTAATAAGAGGCCAGGATCCAAGAGTGGGTTATGCACATGGATATTTTTAAGTTAGGAGGGGACGGAGGAAGGACAATAATATGAAGTTTAGGAAAGAGAGCTAAGACCCTCCACCACTGCCTTGAATAGTTGAGGAGGCCATTAGTTATTGTAACGCCATGGGGAAATATATGCACCCAAGGATTATCCCCAAAATGAACCAAGAGCAGATATTCAAGTTGATCCTAAATTTTTTCATGTGCATTGGCGTGTTTTCCACCCAACCAACTCATGATTTACGCTGAGGAAAATTATCAACAAGTATTTATTTGCTGGAAAGCTGTAAATACCTTAAAGAGATGTCAACAACAATCCATTTCTAGCTTATGGGAAAAAATGGTTGTAGCTTATGATGATGAGGTTGGAGACCGTGCAAAGGATATGATAAGAGAAAGAGAGGATTTTCAAGTTGCATTAGAAGATTTGCACGATGGGAATAGGAAACGAGTTATTACCTATGACTATTTGAGTGCTAGGGACATTGAGGAAGTGTACAATATGGAAGGCTATGTGGTGGAATCTAGTTTGGAGTATCAAGCTGTGTTGCAGTCCTCAAATTTATATGGTTCTTCGATTAAGTGGGGATGCTCAGGAAAGGAGGTTATAGATTACCCAGGCGATATTTGATATCGCGTAGAGAAATTTAGTTCCTTTGCTAGGATGGAGGGGCCTATGGCCAGAGTGGTTAGGAAGTTTACGTTTGAAATAACTTTATCTAATGCTGATAGCATAGTGAGATTCCCACACAATCGGCCATTGTATGTCACAATAAATGTAAACGGGGTAAGGTTTTCTAAAGCTTTGATGGAAGGGGGTGCCCCTATTAATATCATGCCTATTAGCTCGTTCTATACAGCTAATATATCAGAGGCAAGGTTAATACCAATGACATTAGTAATTATTGATTATGATAACCAAACTTCAAAGATCATTAGATACGTGAATGTCAAGATTGTGATGGGTAATCTCACATCACACATTAAGTTCCATATGATAGAGAGTGCCACTTCATACCATCTTTCGATAGGAAGGTGTGGATGTATAACCTTGTCTTAGTTCCTTCAATGTATCAACAATGCGCCAAATATAATGTGAAGGGAAAGGAGATAGTGATTCGAGAAACTAAGAAGCCGTTTGCACAGGAGGAGGCACATTCGATAGATTTTTCATTTTACACTGAGCTGGAAGATGATGCGTGCATTCTAACATGACGTATAAAGGGAGTCAAAGTTCCCTCGATTAAAAAGAGGCTGGGGTCGATGAAAAACCACAATAAAGCAGGGGAAAATTCTGAGCGGAGGGTAAGGGAGGCACACACCATAATTTTTAAGCCCCAAGCTCTCTCCAAATAGTTAAGAGATAGAAAGAGGCTAAGGATTGATCCGATAGAACATGAGGTTAGGTGGTAGAGTGTCCTGAGTAGATTTTCTAGGATAAGGTTGTAGGAAGCCAAAAGAGATAGAAAGAGGAAGACAATTGCATTGCCCAAATGCAAGAAAGTACAACTAGAAGGTGTGTATGAGCACTCGAAGAAGATAAAGATGAAACTGACCCGTAATATGAGTGTTTCCTGGTGGATAATCAAGCAATGTCTTGTCATTGGTAATTCCAATATTCATGAATTTATTAAGGAGGTTGAAGAAGAATCAAAATGTTTGACCAATCGCTCAAAGCCACAAGTACAAGAGTTGGAGAAGATTAACTTGGCTGCGGGTGAAGAAGATCAAAGGTCAATCTTAATTTTGAAAGACCTAGATGCTGAGAAGAAACATGGGCTAATTGATCTGATTCAGGAGTACAAAGATGTATTTACTCATAAGTACACATTAATAGTGGTGTTTGATCAAGAGGTGAGTTACCATAGATTAAACATTATGCCTTAAGTCATACCAGTGAAGCAAGCAACGCGAACATACAAGATAGAGATAGATCTCAATAACAAAGATAAGGTGAAAGGGTTATTAAAAACTGGATTAATTAAGCTAATTCAACGTCCAATTTGTCTTTCCATTATTACTACATTGGAAAGAAGGATAAAAACTAAATATGTATTTGTATTGACTTCAGAGACCTCAACAGAGCTTGCCGAAAAAATAAGTTCCCTATTCCATCCATTTATAGTTATATAGATTCAATGACAGACCATAAAATGTATAACTACATGGATGATATATAGGATACATCCAGATCAAGATGGATCCAACTGACGCAGAGAAAATGGCCTTTAGGACTTCATTAGGTAATTTTATGTACACTGTCATGACTTTTAGGTTGAAGAATGCTAAGAAACTTATCAAAGAATGATGATGGCTATATTTAATGACTTATTTATTAAAATTTTGGAGTTCTATGTGGATGATCTGGTTCTCAAGTCAAGAAAGGAGAGATCCCACTTGATTGATATGAGAAGAGTTTTTATAGTTATAAGATATACAAACCGAATATGAACCCACTCAAATACGCCTTTGGTGTAATTGGTGCAAAATTCTTGGGCTTTGTGATTGGTCGCTAAGAAGTTCAAATGGACCAAGACAACCAGAAGACCATCCTCGACATACCTTGTCTAAGAATAGTGAAGGAGCTTGAAAGATTCCTCGGGAAGGTTTATTGTTTAAGAAGATTTATGCCAGGGTTGACTCGAATTATTCATCCTTTAATGTATTTGCTATGCAAGATCGTGAAGTTTAAGTAGGAGAAATCTCATCAAGAAGATTTTGGAAAGCTTAAGAAGTTACTCATTTCCTCGTAGACTATGATTCCTCCATGAGCTGGAGTACCGTTGTAACTTTACCTTATTTCCATGATGAGATCTATCAGTGCTTTGTTATCACATAATATTGATGGACAAGAATGTCCTAGATACTATCTGACTAGGATCATTCATGACCCAGAGGCAAGGTACATTAGTGTTGAAAGGCATTGTTCGGCCTTAGTGTTTGTTACTAAAAAACTTAGACAATCTATGCCATTTTTAACTATTCATATTATGACAAGATGTGATCCCATTAAGTTTTTAATGGCATGACCAATTTTTATTGGGAGGAAAGTAAGGTGGTTTCTTATCCTACCAGAGTATGACTTGAAGTGTGTGGTTCCTCGCACATTCAAGAGTCAAGCTTATGCAGATTTATGGGCAATTTTCCCCTCTGGGATATTTGAGACACCACATGAAACATTCCAGGTGATGATTTGTAAGCCAATTTCTTGGAGGCCAACCTTGAAGAGTGGACCATAGAGCTCAATGGCTCACCAACTCAAAGAAAATAGGGAGCGTGAGTCATATTTTAAGAGGAAAAAAGGAAATTCATCTGTCTTTTAATTTGGATTTCTCTTGCTCTAATAGTGAGGCAGAATATGAGGCTTTAGTGTTTGGATTTCTAGAGGCTCTTCAAAGAGGCATCTGTTTTCTTTGAGTCAAAGGAGTTTCTAACCTAGTGGTTAAGCAAGTGAATGGAGAATACACGTTGAATCATCTAGACTTGAAACCTTATAGGAAAATCAACTAAAGGTTGATCGATCGGTTTCATCAAGTTAAAGTAGGAAGCAACCTAGAACGATGAACAATGTAATGCCTCAACCCGGACTTATGGGTTATTTGTGGTCAACTTAGTATGATCTGAATGTTAGGTGTGAAGTGCGATTACTAGTCCAGTTATATTTAATTAATATTTCACTTATTTAACATGAGATTCCAATTTAAAGAAGACTGCGCGAAGGACCCGTGGGAAATGTCCACAAATTCTAAGTATACAGAGCTACTAACATGAAGTAAAAAGAATGCTTACCTATGCAATGCTCTCAAAATACGGAACCGTATATAACGTGCCATAACAAGGAAGAGGGACTGAGCCGAATGCCCAGTAGGAAATATAACAATACAATATAAAATCGAACGGCAGAAAAGAGACCCTAACACGTTATACATACGTGCACTTGCAATTGCCTCATATGTATACATATATGTACATTAATGCATGAGACTATATTTATTCTAAAAATGATACTTGTTCCAATTAGGTCACATTAATCCTACGAAGAAACCCTTTTTGCTCAACTTACCAAAATTTTGAATTTAACGCATCCTGATTAATTCTTAAACAATATACCATTTGTCTAGGGGAAATACTTATTTTTTTATCGAAATCCCCTATTTACCCACACCAAATTTATCTGGCACTTCCCTTGAAAATAATCTTTCAACACACACACGCTTTGTGTTAGAAAATACTTGTTTTCCGTTGAAAACCTTTCATAAACACACACTTATGTTATTTACGGCTTATAACCTTCTTAGATTGCTTTATTACCCATTTAATCACTTCACTTTACCATTCCTTTCACTTTACATGAACATTAGCCAATTTCTCATATTACTTCTCCACATTATCTTTTAACCGAAACATTTATCAGTTTCATTCAAGCTAGGTTTTTTTTTTTACATCCATCGCAAAACCAATTTCTTAACATGCTCCATTTTTCTCATTATGTTTGTTTGGAATCCTCCAAATAACTGCGTACTTTAATCGGCTCCACACCGCCATCTACGCTATCATATGCTCCAACCAGTGTTTTGAGTCTTTCACCCTAGGGCTTCAACCCTTCTTAATTCTTTGTCGGTCTCATTCGAGTCCATATTAATGTGTTTTAACCCTTTTTAAATGTACACATTATTCCAATTTAACCGGCTGAAGCCAAAACTCGGGGTTTTCACCCCACCTTGCGTTACACTTTGAAAATTCGCATTTCTTGTCCTTTACACACTTGCGTTGGTTTTATCCTAAAACCACTTATATTTAGGATGCTTTTGTGTAACACATTTTCCAGTATTTTTATTTCATAAAAATGTGCCACTTTTCGTAAAAATACCATTTTACCCATTTGTTTCCAAACTTGTATTTTCCTCCATTCTCACAAGTGTTATTTTTTTTACAACATTATTAAGTTACGCATATTTAACTTTTAATTTTTTTTAACTCTTTAACACTTATTTACCACTTCGGAGTAATACACTTTTCAAATTGAAAATCTCTTTATTTCTGTACACACCCCATCCTAGGACCCCCCTAAGCACCTCTTTAGTTCCCTAGCACTCACTCGATCACCGTAAACCCTAGGTCATACTTCAAGTACCGATCTAGACGCCACTAGGCAAACCCGAGCCCCGTTTGACTCTAGTCAACTTACTCGCTTGAACATAAGCTCAATGAATCTTTGAATGGCTCTGAATCCCCTTTTTAACGGTCTATCCTGTGCATGAATTGGCCTTATGATACGGACGAACGATCAATTTTACATCGAAAACTAATCTGGAGGCCATCGGGTGAACCTGGCCCCATTTCACTCCGATCAACTCTCCATCTTGAGAAAATTCCAATGAATCTTTAAAGGGTCCTGAATCCCCTTTCCAATGATCTGCCCCGTGCACAAATTAATCGGTACGGACGAACGACTCCGAAAGGTCACTGGGTGCTTTCAAGCCCCGTTTAACCTCGGTCAACTTTTCGAACCGAACGAAGCTGAATGAAATCTTAAAGGGCTTTGAATAACCGTTCCAAGGTTCGTCATGGTCACGAATCAACCTTACGGTATGGATGAACGTCCGTTTTCCTCCAAAAATTTTGTGTTTAGTGACCAATGGGCACTTTCGAGCCCCGTTTAACCTAAGTCAACTCCCGAATTGGGGAGTGGCTCTATGTATTCTTAAAGGGCTCTGAATACCTTTTCGAATGGTCCCCCTGTGAGCAATTCTGACTTACGAATTGCATTTTATGACCATTTTTTGAAAAACATTTCCTAGACAACCGAATGGCACCCTCAAGATCCTACCTATCGGTAGTGTGCCTGAGGAGCTATGCCGATAGGCAATTTTAGGATCATACCGATCGACCCCCCTTGGATCTATAAATAATGAAAATGACCTCACTTTGAAAATCACCCCTGAACATCCCTCTTAACAATTCAGAGAACATTATCTCGAATTCAGAGTTGTTCCCTTTCTAAAAAGCCCATTCCCCACATTCCATTCCATCATTTTCTTACTTAGTTTATTAAATTACCCCCATCTCTTCATACTACTTTCATCCCATTGCAAGACCAACATATCTACACTTAAGATCAATATCAAGCATCCATAAGGAGGTCAAATTCTCAATCCTATTCTTTAATTCTCTTAGTTTAAGTATTAGTCGTTTTATTTCTACTTTGACACTTTATTTCATTACATCACATACATTAATATCAAACCTTTATTAGTAGTAGTTGCACATATTCTATATTTATAAAATCCAAAAACAAGAAAAAAGGGGTTTATCTGTAATTTCCAAAAGAGGGATTCTCATCTCACATTCTCACGTTCAAAACATATTTTCTCTACACACATGCATAAGAGAAATCCCCCGTTTAGATTTATGGATTAAACCCCACCCTATGTTATCTTCAAACTATGTGGACTTTGATTCATTTTGGGCTACATAGGAATCTTGGGTTAATCCCGAGATTCGAGTCCTCCCTTATGCATGTTTATAGTATTTTTGTCATATCATATACATATATTTTTAATGAATGTCATATTCTTGCATACTTGTGTTTCGTCCGATGTATACATTCGTTCTTCTATAATGACTTGTGATTCGGCAAACACTCATATTATATTTTGAATTATTATTTATGGTAACACTCTTAAGGATAAATTCACTCCATACATTTTCATGATGTCAGTTGAATGCTTTCGGGTTCCATTAAAAACTTCTCCACGCCTTCAAGCTATCCGTTAGTTTATTCCCTATCATTTGCTAATGATATTATTTTATTCCAGAATGGTCATGTGGGCTCTATCAAGAATTTTATGAAGTTTTTTTTTGCATATCAGGAGGATTCGAGGTAGCACTGTAATGCAGATAAGAGTTGCGTCATAACAGGTGCGACTTTCTCTCGTTCACAGCGCATACATATCCTGTCTATCACTGGTTTCGGGGCCAAATCTTTCCCGACTAATTATTTGGGTGTCCCACTTCATAAAGGTCGAAAAAAAACATTATTTTTTCTCCCATTATTGACAAATCAGTGGATCACATAAAAAATTGGCAGTCCGGTTTTTTAACCATGGCAGGTAGACTTGTTCTAATACAGTATGTTCTCATGATGTTGGTTTCTCATGTTTTTTCAGTGATTTTTCCTACTAAATCTTTTATTCAAGCTTTCAATCATATTTGCGCGATTTTTTTTTGGGGAGCTCGGAGGACGTATTTAAACATCATTGGGTTTCTTGTGATAAGATTTGTAGACCTAAGAATGAGGTTGGTTTGGGTATTCGTAGATTGTTTGATGTTAGCATGCCTTCTTCTTCCAAACTTTGGTTTCGATTTCTTCAAAACAATTCTTTATGGGCTAATTTCATGAATTCAATATACAAAAATTAGTTCACTTGAATTTTAGAGGTACTCCTTCATTTTTGAGTGGTCCTTGGAAAAGGATGCAAGCGGTTTATGAGATTGTTGAAGAAAATGTTTTTAAAGCTCCTAATCGAGCTTGGCTCACAGATGGTTTTTCATTCAAACACGCTTGGGATTTGGTGAGACTTAAATATGGTATTCAATTTTCTTTTACTATGATTTGGGATCCTAGACTCCCTCCCAAAGTGTCTATGTTTATGTGGCGTGCTCTTCACAATGCTATTTTTCTTGATGATAATTTACGAAAGATTAACATTCCTCTTGTTTCGAGATGCTGGTGTTGCTTTCATCCTAGTATGGAGAATTTCCAACATTTATTTTGTTCAAGTGATTTGGCTTCTATAGTTTGGGATCATTCTGAAAATCTTATGGGTCTCAATTTTCATAATTCGAGATTTAGATCCTGTATTTTGCTTTGGTGGTTGAATTCGAATGGGAAGAATATTCAGGTTGTTTTGTGTAAAAATCTCCCCAATACCATTTGTTGGCATATTTGGTGTGCTCGGAATAAAGCTTCTTTTGAGGGTGTTGAAATGAATGCTAAGTCAATTATTAATGCTATCCATGTGAAAATTTGTCTATCTTTTAAATCTAGGCCATATAAAGGTCCCTTGTCTAGATTTTTAATGTTTTGCATTTCAGATTTTTCTATATCTCGTACTTTGTTGTAAGCCCCCGGAGAAAGGCTATTTTTCTCTGGTTTATGTTATTTGGGGTTTAATCCTCTTAAAAAAAAAGAAAAAAAGCACACACTACACGGAGTACAGCAGGAGAAGATTAACACATGCTCATGAGAGACCAATGGGTAGGATGGGTGCTTAACACCATCCCATTCCATAACTTAGTCCTCGGACCTTTGAACTACTTCGTTTCGCAAGCATCGGTATTGTCTATGATGCCATTCTCTCGAAGCAGCGACATTTCTTTTGCCTATTTTGGGAAAAATAGTTTAACGACTCTATCTTTACACATTATACCACACTGATGACTATTGAGTGTCCTAGGAAAGGGCACAATCCCGCGCATGCACCGATGGGAACCCACATAAAAGAAAAGGGGTAAGACTCCAGATGACCACAATGGCGATTCTGCTGGGGACGACTTTTAAGAGAAGTAGACTCTATTTTTGCATGTGTGCATATGTGAATATGCACCCACCTGTATGTTCTCTTTTCTCCTCTATCGACTTTTTGTATATCTACCTCATGTATGTATCACTTTTCTCTCACTTATACGCTTCACACACTTGTATATATTCTCCATGTTCACTTCACACACTTACGCTTGTACATAGTTTCACTTCTATTCATATGTTCCACACACCATTTAGAATATCCGTGCTTAGGCTTCACTATCACACACCCACACTTCTCACACTTGTATATATCCGTGCTCACATACACATATCACACACCATTTGTAGTTGATCCATGTAGAGGCTCACAACCACACACACTCACTTTTATATGATCAGATGTCACTCACTCACTCACACACACACACGCAAACACACAGACACACAGACACACACACACATACACACACACACACACATATATATATATATATATATATATATATATATATATATATATATATATATATATATATCCCCATGCTTTCTTATCACCATGCTTGATATAATCTTAAAGCTCCATGCAAGATTAACTTTTCAAGATACTTGTATATACTCTCCCATTAATGTAGTACTACCCTTACTCATCATGCAAATAAATACTCTCTCTCCCCCCCTCTCTCTCTCTCCATAATATGCTAATTAAGACTCATACATTTTTGCACACTATATCATCAAGAGCATGCCAATATTGACCAAAATTTTGTCCTGTACTACGGGGTCACTTTGTGATGGGTGATGGTCCTGCAGGGCACAATTATCCTAAGAGATATGACTCTCACTTCCATTGGCCTCATACGTTCGATGTATATCGAATGGTTCACCCCGCACCATACCGCTTGACCGAACTCACGATGGAAGGTATATAGCAGGGAACTCGTTCACGTACGTCGAGTATAACGAATTTGCTCTCATACGTACCATCCCCACGAGGTATATCGTGAGGCAATTCATGTACAATCAGGTATATCAGATGTCTTATCCACACGTATAATGAATAATTGCCCTTATAGGCAAAAGGTATATCATGGAAGTCATGCCAAGGGGGCGGGGAACCCTTCCGCTAGACCAACAAGTGCATAAACCTTATATAAGCGCCAAATCTAGGGCACTAATATTTAGTTTGTCGATTACCATGCGAAACTTTGTCAAAATTCTGGGTCGGCATACCGCTCGAATTTCCGCGCTATTTCGCCTTTTTAAATTAGGACCCTATGTGTTATCCTGGAAACAAGTCAAATCTTATCTTACATATTTCCAAACCTTATTTTCCCAGGCTCGGGTCCTGTTCGGCATTTTTCTTGAATTTAGGCAAACCTAATACAAGTGAAAACCTAATAATAATAATAACAATAATAATCATCATCATCATCATCATCATCATCATCATCATGCTGAGATTCCTCTCATTTTTCCTCTCTTTTCAAAACCAAAATACCAAAAATATCCCCCCTTCATTTTTAAAAAATACCAAAAAATTTCTCTCTTATTCTTGTAAAAAAAAATTCAAACGGTTTCCCTCTCAGGTTGATCGCATACTCAATTTTGTCCGGACTCCCTATTGGGTTCGGTCTTTCGTTAAAACTCCTCGAAACTCGACCACTTCTTCTGCAACTTCGTTCGAGTTTGGGATCTACCTTCACGAGCTCTTCATTGAAAACACTAACAAAGCACCAAATGTTCAGCCAGACCTGATGGTCATCCTAGCCTAACTCGATGCCAAGATTGACAACCTTCAAATCGAGGTCCATGAAATAAAGTGATAGCGGGCTCAGGTTCTCGAAGAACCCGAGGTTCTCTTCCCTCGTTCTATGGGTCCACCCTCTCCCGAGCCTATTTGGGTCCCAGAAGAGTACCAGCATATTCTGCGTGCCCCACTTGCCATTGGTCCTCCACCAGCTCAACTCCCGATTCTAAACCCTGCCCGATCGAGGGCTAATCTAATAGTACCCGTGGATCCCAAAGAGGAGGAACTAAAAAAGGCCAAGGAAGACCTCAAGCTGCTTTCGAAGAAGTTCGACCTAGTCAATATATTCGGGAACTACATGAACTACACCCATATGTCTCCTTATCCCAATGCTATACTAACAGAGAAGTTCTAGATGCTAGACATCGAGAAGTTAGGGGGAAGCGGACCCTCAATTGTTCTTCTTCAAAGCTATCACCAAGCTATCACCCTCTTTGATTCCTCTGTAGAGATAATGGCCCAGATGTTTCAGTAGACCTTAAAATAAAGGGACATCTGGTGGTTTATGTCCCTTAGAGAATCTAGGATCCTTAGCTGGGAGGATGTCTCCCGAGAATTTGTGTCTCAGTGCAAGTATAATGAGGAGCTAGAGGTTATGCACCAATATCTAGAGCTTATTAAGTAAAACCCTGGGGAAAGAGTCTTTAGCTTCATAGGAAGGTGGAGAGAGAAAGCTACCACCAAGACCAACAGGCCCTCCGAGGAGGAACAAGTCAGTATTGTGAAGAAAAACTTCTTGCCTCATATCCAAGATTTCATGGGAGGGTAGTATTGTCCACACTTTTGAGCCCTTCGAGAGGCTGGTTTAGAAATTTAGGAAGGTATCACCAAAGTGGAGTCTGAACCAAAGAAAGTGACCAGATAGTTCACTCCTTGAAAGTATGAGAAGCCTACTAGTGTTACAATCTTAACCGTCAATAACATTTCACAACCTACTACCTCTTGGGCACCAAAAAGTCACCCTAATCTTACCAAGAAAGAATACATCGAGCTCTATGCTCCTCTGTCCAAAGTCTACAAGGCCTTATTAAGCCGAAATTTCATCAAACCCTTGGACCCCTATCCATTACCAAATCCACTCCCCAAAAACTTTAAACCCGATCCCCTTTGTGATTTCCACTAATCCACAGGTTATACCACCGCCAATGCTTCCACCTTAGAAATTTGTTCCAAGTCCTAATTGACCGGAGTATTATCACCCCACCAACTAATCCTAAACCCAATACCACTCATAACTCACTTCCAATACGTACAAATGCTATCTTCCTAAAAAACAATCCAGAGTTTAAACCATTGACTCAAATTATGCCCAGTAAAACACCCATTATCCCTATGGTCTCACCCAAACTGCTCAAGGTTTGCCCATCCTTTCTCCTACTCCCTACCTATTTCTTCGATCAAGCCGTGTCACATTTTACAAGGTCCTGCATCACCATCCACTCTCGATTTGAGGCAGAGGCATGGAGTTACTTGTTATGTTAGAATAACTCTTGGAATTTGGGTTGGAATTGGCTTTCTAGATGTTCGTTGATTATCAGAAATTTTGTAGCTTATTTATGGAAGTTCGAAAGTGGGCTCAGGAATAAGACGAACGACTAGTTCCTATTGAAAAAGTCAGTCTACATGTTGTTGTACAGACCATGGATGATATGTTTCAACAGACAAATGAAATCTGCAGAAACTCTAAGTTGCTCAGCACTTTGAAGATTCAGGGATGGTTGGTCTCTTTACTCGTGCATTTTCCCATTGGGTGGGAAGATTTATACGATAAAGCAATTGAGGTTATCGAGTGCGTTGATTACTCTTGGTAAAAATACATAGTCTCCACCGGATGGGGGGATGATTTTGACAGCTCAGATGATGAACCAAGTCAGAAAGAAGCCAAACCAGTTGCAGGTCCGTGTGAAACGATCTCCGTTGAGGATTGGTACGACTATATTGATAAGAAAATGAAACCGGGGCTAGAAATATTTTTTCAAGATATTAACCCTTGGGTGGAAGACTGAAAATATAAAGTGAAACCTTTCACCAAGAAAATAATGCCAATTACAAGAGACTCTGAGCAAAGTGCTTACGAAGAATCCTTCGAGGTGCAGATACTGGGACTAAGGCTCTACATGATCCACTCAGATACCGCATTGTCCGTCTGCTAAGATCAAGACTAATGACATGCCTCTCCTCAACTGGAATGCCGTACCAATCCAACCTGCTCAAATTCAACCCTACCATGATATTTACCCTATTAAAGGCTCTTCACATGTTCATATTTTTCCTTTTCTTGATATGAATATAATCGAGAACTATTTTTACGGGGTTCTCAATGTTGTTTTTCTCGAAAATGAAATAAATAAGGATTATGAGTATCTTACTGTGCTTTACATTAATTGTTTTGTAACTCGTCAAACTCTTGATGATGATGATTTTGTAAATGAACAATTCTTAACTAATCTTAATAAGGAAAATAACAAATAATATAACCTTATTCAAACTAATGATGATGAGACTGTGATTATTAATCTCGATTCTAGTAGCCATCAGCACGAGATTAGGATACGGTCCACCCTTAATGAGCATGAGAGTGTGCAATTTTAATAATTACTGAAAGAATTCATAGATGTCTTCGTATGGTCCTATAATGACATGATCGCCCCAAAATAGCTCAGAACGAGATCCCGATATTCCCAGAATGCAAGAAAGTCAAGTAGAAGTTAAGGAAACTCCGTAACGAATGGTTACTCAAGGTCAAAGAGGAAGTGGTCAAACAGTTGAACATGGGTTTCATTCACATGGGAGAATAACCAACACAGCTTGATAACATCGTCCCCATGCCAAAGTCAAGAGGAAAAGTTCGCATGTGCATCTACTATCAGGATTTGAATAAAACATTCCTAAAGGATGATTACCCTCTACCCAACATCGACATGATTGTGGACAACACATCCGCGTCCTCAAGCCATTTGTTGATGGATTCGACGGATATAACCAGATCAAGATGCACCTTGACTATCAAGAGAAAACCGCATTTATCACCCCATGAGGAACTTTTTGTTATATTGTAATGCCATTGGGACTTAAGAATGCTGAGGCTACCTACTAAAGGGATGCCACAACCATTCTTCATGGCCTTAATCATAAGGAGGTTAAAGTCTATGTAGATGACATGATCATTAAGTCTAAGACTCTATAAAGTCATATTCTAGCTCTACAAAATTTCTTCTAGCAACTGCGATAATATCAGATGCGTCTAAATCCACAGAAGTGTGTTTTGGCATCACGAAAGGAAAACTCTTGGAATTCATAATCACTGAGAAGGGAATCAAAGTAGAACCTGCCAAGTTAAAATCAATACTTGAGATGCCACTACCATGGATGGAAAAGGAAGTCCGAGGATTCCTTAGTAAATTGCAGTACATTAGTCGATTCATCAACCAACTGACTTCTAGTTGTGAACTAATTTTCAAACTTCTCTGGAAGGATTAAACTAATGTCTGGAATAAGGCTTACTTATAAGACTTTGACCAAATCAAGCGATACTTCACTCGACCTCTGGTCCTCGTGCCTCGTCAGCTAGGTCTCCCTCTCCTCTTATACTTGCCCATCACTGATAAGCAGATGGGGCTTTATTAGCCTAATATATTAAAGAATTCCATAAAGAAAGTGCCATATACTACGCTAGTTGAAAGCTGGCTGGATTCGAAGTTAACTACACTGCCTTGGAGAAATCACGTGTCACCCTGGTCTGGGTCACGTAGAAGTTATGGCACTATATGATTGCCTTTCCCATCAGACTAGTATCCTGAATGAATCCCATCAAAAACCTTTTAGAGAATCCCTCTTCGTCCAGTCGAATGGCCCGTTGGTTGATGTTGCTAGACGAGTTCGATATTATGTACGTCACACAGAAAGTTAGTAAAGGGAGAGCCATCTCCGGTTACCTTACTGATTGTCCCATGGAAGGAATCCATGTTTGGGTCTCTGAATTCCCAGATGAAGACATCCTCTTCATCTCTTAGGAGGACTTTAAATGGCAGATGTTTTTTGATGGGGCTTCCAACAAGAATGGATATATCATCGAGATACTCCTGATCGCCCCTGATGACTCTCACACCCCCATTGCCATCAAATTAGACTTCCCATGCACCAATAATATGACTGAGTACGAGGCATGCACCATAGTCTTTAAAATCATCCTCAAGAAAGGTATTAATTACTTAGACGTCTACGGGGACTCCTCCCTCATCGTCGGCCAAATTCTCAAAAATGGAAAGTTAAAGGCGAGAATCTTCTACCCTTTCACACCTAGCTAGAAGAGCTAGCCTCCCAGTTCAAAGATGTTACCTTTCACTACCTGCCTCGTATAAAGAATAGTCTAGCTGACACCCTTATAACACTGGCCTCCATGGTCGATATGCCTGAGGGAATAACAAAGGCCCCTCTCTTAATTTAGAAACAAGTGATGCCCACTCACTGCTATCACATCGAGCTCGTCATGAGGAAGCTTTCAATATGGGAAGTTATGATACTATGAAATTTTATTCCTCCTCTAACATGGTAGATTTCCCTAAGACGCATATAAGAAAGACCATGCGATTTTTATAAATTGGCTATCCAGTATATCATCTGCGATATAGTGCTTTTCAAGAGAAACTTCGATAGAAACCATTTGCTCTGCACAGCAGGCGTTGATATTAAACAAATGATGCAAAAAATCCACATTAGGAAATACGGGCCCCATATGAGCAGTCGCACGCTCGCCAAGAAGATCATATATCTAGGGTATTATAGGACCACCATGGTTCTAGATTGCACTACCAATGTTAAAAAATGCCTCAAATGCCACCAGTTTGCCAATCTCCAACAATTGTCTCCTCGAGAACTATACAACATGACCTTTCTCCGGCCCTTCTCCACCTGGGGCATTGATAACACATTGAAGGTCACTCCCAAAGCTTCAAACGGTCATGATTTCATCTTGGTCGCCATTGAATACTTCACCTAATGGGTTGAAGTCAAGTCATACATAGTGCTGAATACCAAGAAAGTGGCGAAGTTCATTAGATAGAACATCATCTGTCGATACGAGGTTCCTTACAAGTTACTATCAGATAATAGACTCCGCTTTGAAGCTGAGGTGACAGAATTGGTCGACGAGTGTGGGATTCAGAGAAACAAATCTTCTCTCTATCGACCCCAAACTAATGGTGCCATCGATACAGCCAAAAAAAGCCTCAAAACTATCATTAGTAAGATGACCGAGAGTTGCTGAGATTGGGCCAATTGAATCCCATACACCCTCTATGGATACCGCACTTTAATCAGAATACCTACTAAGGCTACCCCTTATTCTCTACTGTACGGTACGGAAGCAATCCTACCCATTGGGCTAGAAATATTGTCCATTCGTGTCATGATCGAAAGTAGGGTCAACAAAGAAGACTGACATAAAAGCTTCTTTGATGAACTATCATTTTTTGATATAAAGAGACTTAAGTATCTATACTATATACAGGGGTATCATCGCCAGATAGCGTGATCATTCAACCTAAGAGTTAAGGACTGCGATGTCTAGGAAGGACACCTTGTTCTTAAGGGATCATAGAACCCATCTGGGACCCCAGAGGGAAATTCATACCAAATTGGAGCAGCACCTACCTTATGAAGAAAATTCTATCAGGTGACGCCACTATGCTCATAGACCTTGATGGAGAAGAAATGGCCTGTCGAGTCAACCAGGACCGTCTCAAGAAATTTTACCCTTGGTTCAAAATCTCGGCATGCTACTACTCTTCTCATCTCCCTTTTATTCTAAAAAAACTCTCTTCATTTCCCCTGCATAGAACTATGTGGGGCCTGATCCTCTAAAAAACACTTCTTTTCAAAATGAAACCCAGGATAATTTTCAAAACCCCCCAGAGGCACATGGGCAACCCATATGCCATACATGGGCACGATCCCCCTTTTTTTTCATCATAAAATGATATTCTTTTCTAACCTCCAAGAATGGCAGTCTATCTTATCATTTACATGAACAAAAAGATTATGTATGCCTTAGTGATCGGTATATATAGTTAAAAATAAAAAACTCATCAAGAGGCACAACAAAATATGATAAAAATCAATGTTATTTCTAATAAGGGAATATATTACCGCTACATGGAATATTAGTGAAGGGAATCAAATAAACCACCTGACAAAAATGTCTTAAATAAACCTACTTAATCCCTATGTTCTTCACAAAAATTATCCCTAACCCCATAAAAAAACACAAAACCCCAAATTCCAACATACATATTGACCCAACTCTACAAAATGTTACCCCAGATTCACTTACGATGTCTTGAACTTCCAGATGGACCCACTTAGTCATCATTCCTTGCCCTGGAGGTCCTCAAGTCTCCCATGCCTGGTTAACTCTCCGTATGTGCTCCATGGAGTGATACTCCTTGACAAGCTTGGACGAAACCACAATACCTTACTGTATGGTGTTGAAGGCAACAAGCCACCTTTGACAAGTCTCTTCCACCATAAACTTCTCCAATACCCTCTTCCATAACCACTTCAGGTAGTCCCTAGACATATGCCAGACCCCTTCTTAGGATTGTGACGAACATTTAAACTGCCGACGGTGCTGCCATAAGGAACCCAACATCATTCGCAGTGATTCACTCATGTCCTTCAGTAGGAAGAAGTTAGTTATGTGAGGGG
This sequence comes from Sambucus nigra, assembly GCA_949130495.1. Taxonomy (NCBI): domain Eukaryota; kingdom Viridiplantae; phylum Streptophyta; class Magnoliopsida; order Dipsacales; family Adoxaceae; genus Sambucus; species Sambucus nigra. The sequence continues at coordinate 198,123,490 of OX422221.1, read as the reverse complement.
GAGAAATTTATTCCCATCCGACTTAGTGCAGAAGCCGCGAAGGGAAATAAAAATAAGGCTTGCAAAGGCTAACCAATCGCACATACCGATACTCTCCTAACTTTGAAACAGGTTATAAATCTCCCCACCATGGTACTAACCAATGAAGACATCGAGCCCCGTGCTCCACAAACTAATTAACCAAATTTCTTAACGGTGGGCTGAAACTGAAGAAAGGTTGGGCAAAGAAATTAGGCACACCCGACAAAGGATACTTAGGAGGGGCAGCGAGATGAAACCTCTCGGTATGACATAAGGACAACATCACCGGGATCCCTTTTAAAAAATTAGAATGACCCTCCTTTCAGTCATCAAGACCATTCAGTGTCTCCGCCACAGGATTACGGTGGTAAGACATCTATGTCGCTATCATAGCCACTTAGGGATCAATCATAAATTTCCTTGTCATTAGTAAAAGCCTCACAGTAAGGCACAAAGAAACAGCTACGTTAAAGCCATCATTATTAAATATCCTCTGGCGCTTTGAATACATAACCACATGAAGAGAAATTATCCCCTCATTAACCAATGGACGAGCCGTCAAAGGAGAAATATGGAGCAACTCCACAAAAAGTGCTCAAGTAGAATGGGAATAATCAGGCATAGCCATCGCAACATTGGGCTATCCCCCAACATCATTGTGAATTCCTCGTTGGTAGGACATACCACCTCCAGGACAAAATGGCAGACATGGTCCTTGGGGTACCTGAATTGTACCGTCGCTGCTAGTAAGTTCCTGTATATGTCTCGATTACGCCATAGAGAAACCCGACACAAGCTGAAAGTATCATAATCAACATTATAAAGTCACATGGACTCTAAAAGTTCAAGATAATAAGAGAATTTTTTGTATGTAGGCAGAGCCATTTGGAGAATAGAGAAAGAAATAGGAAAAAAACAAATGTTGTTGTTAGTGAAGAAAACTCACCCCATACCCCTCATTTTATACCCGAAATCCTTGGCAATTTTTTCCCCTGAAAACCCGTTTAGTTCTCAGCTCTATAGAAGTAAACAATTATGCAAGAAAGTGCAATCAAAGCTTAAGAGTGATTTGACTTGACCCATATGACGATAGGCAAGTCAAGGGGTATGCCGATCAATAACCCCCTATTTTGGAAAATTCTTTTTTTCCTCTTTTGCCCAAAATCAATTTTCATATCCATATTTTGAAAAGTTGCTCCCTGGATCATTTCTTTTTATTTTCTACATATTTTTCTCAATATAATTTTCATTATAAAGATAAATTCTTTTCCTTTTTTGTTCAAAACTAAAAAAATTCTTACTTTGAAAAGAAATATTAACCACTGAGTTAATTACTTTTACTCTCCTTTTTTATGATTTCCACATTTATATCTATCTATGCATAAAATAACCAATCTTAGCAGAAAATTAAAAGTGCATATAGGTAGGTCACTAGAAATATCAAAAAATAAAATCCATTCTATTTCATATATATTGTTACATGATTACATTTTTTGTCGAAAAAATGAGAAAAATAAAATAAAAAAAATAGAAAACGAGACTTGACCAGACCCTCAACCTTCCCCTCAAACACTGAACCTCCACGGTGAACATGCTTTCGCTGGTGACGAGTGCTGGATCCTCTCCATTCCCAGATACCGAATCCTTATCTAAAGTGGAAGGTGTCATAAAACAGGAAGGAGTCGACTTCTTGATATACTCAGACATGGAGGACATCCAATCCTTGATATCCCGTAACCAGTTGGTCAGCACACGAACATACTGCAAGCAAAGAGCAATAAAAAAAGAGACAAATTAGTCAGTATATAGCAAATAAAGATTAAATGAAAATGGAAAAGAGAAAGAATAGGAATATACCTCAGGCCAGAAGGTCTTATTCGTAAGCCCCATCAACCCAGAAACCACTGCATAAGGAGTGACTCCCCATTATCTAACTAAAACTTATAAGAAGGGGGAGTCACCTGAATAATCATAGCATCCTCTGCCGTCGCAGCCTCCGATATTCCACCACTAGTGCTATTTGCCGATCTGGTAAACTGGACCCCTACCTGAAGTCGTGGCGGGTGAAGGAATGTTCTCCATGTCATAGATACATGGGGGCATCCACTAGCTCATCATGAAGCCCAAATAATCATAACTCACCATTGTATCCATGTAGTGCGTATAGGGCTCGCCTATCATCATTGTTACCCTGGCATCATCAGATATTTTCCTCACCCGCCTTACAGATATAGGGTTACCGACCATGGGACCACCACATCTTCCTCCTCTATTTGCCTCATCACCCTCTCTCCCACGTACCAGATGTACCCAAACTTGTTCGCTATCAATCTTCGTATCTGCGCATGCATAATAGTAACACCCGTACCCCAGGAGACACCCCCAGGGGTAGAAAGTCACCTGCATCCCCAACAAAGAATCAATATACACTCAGGAAATAAATATTCCAAAAAGAACTCAAAAAATACGAATGATAACCTGGTTGCTCGTCAGGGCATTCAGGACCCGCCACATGTCCGCCAAAGATAAGGACTGATTCGACCGCTAGTTGGACTTTCGCCACTCGAACATCCGATAAAATTCCCCCATATCCTCATCCTTGAGGGCCACCAACCCCGTATTATGCCATATCACCTCATAAAACCACATATGTAAAAAATAGGAATCAATAAAAAGAATAAAAGAAGAATGTAAAAAAATAGAAAGTAAATCCAAAATTACCTCTAGAAGATATGTGGCTCCCGTAAAAGTCTGCTGACAACATTTGCTGAAAGAGGCCAAAGAAGAATATAGGGATGCCAAAGTCAGGATCCCCCAATCATATAACTGGACGTTAGAAATTTTCCTCAAATATGGCAAGGATCAAAGATGAATAACGTCGCCGCTCGTCGCCAGTAAGAAACCACCAAGAAAAAGAAAAATAAACAGATGGGCCTCCTACCTCACCTGCCTCCCATCCATCACATCCACCCTACTCCTTAAAAATGTCTCGTCAAAGAAGGAATTTGGATAGGATACCCTGACACGATTCTACCCACATCTCCCAAAGCTTCCTACACCGCCTCGGGCGTAACCTTCAAAGTGAGATCCACCACTATCTCGAACCCCTCGCAATCCACCTCCAACAACTTCTGGAAATCAGTGGGAGTAATAATGATCTCCCCAAATCCAAGATGGAATGTGTGGGTAGTGTCCCATCTCCTCTCCCTAAGATCACATAACACCGTAGTGGCACCCGGTGTCTCATCCAGCTCCTTTGCGAGTGGGCCAAAATCGGTGTACAATACCATCCAGAGCACAACAACAGGGTGCTTATCCCAAACCTCCTTCAACCCAGTCATCCCTATGGATCGAATGCTCGAAGAAGCTATGTCAGCCTGTAAGAAAACATAAGAAAAACCCTTCATTAAGAACAAGGAACAAAGAGAAAAATAAATTCAAAGACCAAAAGTCACCATACTTACATAGTCACTAGGGTTCTTCACCCTAGACGAACGATGATATGCAGACTCACATAGCAAGGTAAACTCATCAACAATAGGCTTAAGCAAATCGAAAGCATTTTTATTGCCCAATATAAGGGGCACCCAACATCAATGTGGTGTCAATCATTTGTTATTGTACACCTCGCTTAAAGAGCTAACCATTTGAAGTCTTAAAGAAGAAAGGGCTTAAGAATGGTTTTTAGAGAGAGAAAGAAGAAGATTAATACACTTGAAGCTGTGAAAAATGGGGAGGAAGGTTAAAGGGCCTGATGATCGGCAACCTTCAGCCCATATCGATCAGCAATCGCCTTTTCATTTTATCAAGGAATCCTAGGAGTTCGTGCCATTGCCAATTAGCACCCTGCCTATCGGCAGTACCCTAAGATTTTGTACAAGAAAATAGCAAAAAAATTTAGAAATTGCCCGAAAAATTTCCCAAAGTTCTAAAACGCTATTTTTTTTCAAGAAAATCATTTTTGGAGCACTAAGTCCCTAATACACTCTCAAAATCCCCAATTAGATTAATCTTACACTCTTATCCCCAACATACACCACATGAGAACCAATGATGTACCTGAATCCAAGTCTACTATAATTCCCCCGCTAGAATTTCAAAAATAAACATTCCCCAATGGATTTTCAAGACAACACAATCCCCAGCGAAACCACAAGTGCACATGCACCCCAAATAATTTAAATTCCCTTAGGAGGACTATGCCACATGTCACAACTTTAAGTCCTCAGAATTGACCTCAATCTGTAGAATCGGTCGCCTCAACTCAAGGTCCGCATAATTGACCTCGGCTCACATAATTAGTCGTCACAACTTTAAGTCCTCAGAATTGACCTCGGCCTCTCAAAATTGGTTGTCATAAATTTAGGTCCTAAAAATTTATCTCGGCCCTCAGAATTGGTGGTCACCACTATAGGTCCTCAGAATTGACTTCGACACTCAAAATTGGTCATCATAACTCAAGGTCGTTAGAATTGACCTCATCCCTCAGAAGCGGTCGTCACAATTTAAGGTCCTCAGAATTGACCCCGACCCTCAAAAGTGGTTGTCACAACTTAAGGTCCACAGAATTAACCTCGACCCATTGAATCGACCATTATCAAATTAAACTCAACCCATTGAATCGATCATCATCGTCTCCTTAGATCCTCAAAATTAACCTCGACCCACTGAATTGGTCACCATAGCCCCTCAGAATCAACCTTAACAACTCCTCGACCCACAAAATCGATTATCCATGTCCTCTTAGGTCTGCAAAATTGACTTCAAATCGCTAATTCGCTAATCCTCATCTCCCTAGGTCCTCAAAATTGATCTCGACCCTCTAAATCGGTCAACCACTAACTCTAGGTCCACAAAATTGACCTAAAATACTGTTCCCCAACATCAATGTGGTGTCAATCATTTGACGACCTTCACTTGTTCCAAGCTCGACCATCGAGGGGAACTCTTTAGACACCCCATCCTAGGACCCCCCTAAGCACCTCCTTAGGACCCTAGCACTCACTCAATCACCTTAAACCCTAGGTCATACTTCGAGTACCGATCTAGAGGCCACCGAGTGCTCCAGAGCCCCGTCTAACTCAGATCAACTTTCTCGCTTGAGAGAAAGCTTAATGAATTTTTAAAGGGCTCTAAATACCCTTTTCAACAGTCTATCCCATGCACAGATTGTCCTTATGGTACGGACAAATGATTTATATTACCTTAAAAAACTGTTTTGGGGGCCAATGGGTGATTTAAAGCCCTATTTGACTCAGGTAAACTCTTTAGCTTAAGAGAATCTCAACGAATCTTCAAAGGGCTACGAATTCCCTTTCCAATGATCCGCCTCATGCCTGAATTATCCTTACGCTACGAACGAACAACCCATTTTACTCCAAAACATCATCGGGTGCTTTTGATCCCCGTTTGACCCCGGTAAACTCTCCAAACCTAATGAAGCTAAATGAAATCTTGAAGGTCTCTGAATACTCTTTCTAACGGTCCGTCCTGTACATGAATTTACCTCACGGTACGGACGAACGATCCGTTTTCCCCTGAAAACTTCGTGTCTAGTGACCAATGGGCACTTTCTGAACCCATTTGATCTCGATTAACTCCCAAAATCGGGAGTGGCTCAATGTATTTTTAAAGGGCTCTGAATACCCTTTTCAACGGTCCACTCCGTTTGTGATTTTGACTCACGAATTGCATTTTACGACAGTTTTCTTAAAAAACCCATCCTAGACTACCGAATGGCACCCTTAGGACCCTGCCTATCGGTAGTGTGCCTGATGAGCTATACCTATAGGCAGGTTTAGGAACATGCTGATCGACACCCCCTTGGACCTATAAATAGTGGCCATGACCTCACTTTGAAAAGAACCCCTGAACATCCCTCTCAACAATTCAGAGAATAGTCTCTCTAATTCAGAGTTGTTCCCTTTCTAAAGAGCCCATTCCCCACATTCCATTCCATCATTTTCTTACTTCGTTTAGTAAATTGCCCCCATCTCTTCATACCACTTTCATCCCATTATGAGACCAACATATGTACACTTAGGATCAATATCAAGCATCCATAAGGAGGTCCAATTTTCAATCCTTTTCTCTAATTCTCTTATTTTTAGTATTTGTTGTTTTATTTCTACTTTAGCAATTTATTTCAATACATCACATATATTAATCTCAAACTTTTATGTCACACCCCGCAAAATTCGACAGACGGGGTGGCCAGCCATCGCCGTCGAAGTATGCCGGGCATAAACTAAATAAAATACCATTCTTAGCATGAGACAGCTATGAGACATAAATAATCAGTCCATAAGATAAATAATTGAATCAATCTCAAATAATCACAAATAACTAAGCGATAAAAGATCCATCACATGCTAACTCCAAAAATCCAATCTCCAATAATTATTAAATAAAACCTGAATAATAAAGATCTGAATAATCCAATATAAATCCTTTAAACAACTTTGGAACCGAATGGCCCAATAAAACTCCAATGAAGTCTCATAATAAAATACGACTGTAAAAGAAAGTTTAAACTAAAACAAAACGATTAAGTAAATCAGCTGCAGCTGCACCTTCAAATGATAACTCCGATAAACTTATGCAGCTTCTCTAATTCTAATGCTGAAAAAGATTAGTCAACGCATGGGTCAGAGCCAAAGCCCCGAGCAAGAATACACACTACTCTCCTCAAATAGGATCCTTGAATCCAGACAGTAGCATTATACGCAATAAATACCAAAATAGAATATTTTAAATTAAACGGGATTATTAAACGCTATAATTATAATCTACTAACTACCCTCAAAAATCCCCATTTGTAAAGGCACACCAATATGATTTTAAATTCCCAAGTCCCACGATGTTAATTTAATTAAATTAACCAACTTTTATTATCGTTCTCACTTTTTATTAAAGTGTCACACTTCCCCTTTTCAATCGTCCTCTGACCCGTTTACTGTCGGCCCCGACACATGACAAGGTTCCCCCTTATCAATCGTCCTCTGACCCGTTTACTATCGGCCCCGACACATGACAAGGTTCCACACACGACACGACATAAATCATCCTCTGACCCGTTTAAACTGTCGGCCCCGACACATTATGTCGCCACAAATTTTAATACCCGTTTTTAGCTTAGGCATTAATTCTCAAGTTCTCAATTTATAATCACCCCACCCTTTTAATCGATGTGAGATCCTCAAAAATACCCCTTAGTCCCATAACTAAGGGTCCCAAGTTATCAATACGTCCTATCCTATGTATAGGAGGATTTTCTAACATAAATCTCAACTTAGTCTCGTACTTAGACTACCGTAACGACGATAAAGTAATAAAAATCAGCCTACCCTCAAGATGATAAAAACGCGATAATCTACCCTCACTAGTCCCATACCTAGAAGGCGTAAATCATCAAAAGGCATACCCACTAGTCCCATTCCTAGAGGCATTCTAAAATATAGGGAGAGCAATAATACCCAACAACCCGTAGTCACAAAGGCAACATCATAATACCAACAAGTCACCCAAACAAGCAATAATTAATCAATATATAAAACTACACATGCTATTCCAATTCAATTAATTCTTTAATTTAGTTATCACCTCCTCAACAATACCCAATTAAACTCATTTAATTATTTTAAATTAAATATACCAGGTTTTCATCATGTATATATCAAAAACCAAATTTTATTATCTCTACATGTATTACATGAGTTATACGCACCCAAAAATTATTTATTTTAAAACTAGGGTTTTTTTCTACATGCAACCTACACCAATAAAACCCAAAATCACTCATGAATCCTACGTACCCAAAGGGTTATGACTATTATTCAGATTTAATTTTTTTTATAAAAACAGCCCCATAATTAGTATCCATTTTTCTAATAAGTTACTAATTATTTTTAAGAAAACATGTAATTAAGGGTTTAGGCGACACTTAAAACGCATAATACTAAAGGAAAAGAATAGAGTATTCATGCCTGTGAAGATCGTGTTGAAAATATGATTAGAAATCTGGATTCCTTGCGAAAAATTAGCAAAAGGGTGCTCTTGAACAAACTTGATTAAACCCCAATTAAGCCTTCAAAACTTGTGCCAAAAACTTGATTTTGTTGAAGGTTGATGATTATGAGTGAGAGGAAAAATATTTGGAAGTGTTCTCTGGTGAAAAACTGGAGAAAAAGTGATTATGAGAAGTCCCCCTATGGATTAACAAGGTTATATAGTGATTAGGAGTCCTAATCCTACACAAACTCTTAAAAAAAATAGCTTCTGGGAGGGTCAATCAATCTACCCTGGGGTCGATTGATCGATCACCCCGAAAAACTGACAGTTCGCCTAAAAAATGCCTATAAGGCAAAATATTGTAAAATTAATATAAAATCCGTTTTAACTCCGATTTTAATTCCGCTTGAAGTTTTATTCTTCTAAAATAATAACCAACATATTTAGCCAATAAAAATTATTAAATTCAAAAATTTATTTTTCTCGAAAATTCCAATTAATTAATTAAATAATAAATAAAAACACGGGGTGTTACATACTTCCCCACTAGCAAAGAATTTTTTCCTCGAAATTAGACGAAGCATACTCATCAATGCGTAAATCTCGTAAAAGAAAATAAGGCTCATATATGCCTACCCGTAGAATGCCATAATTGGGTGCCCATACACCCAATTCTACGCGTACCTACCCCACGAGCAACAAAATAATATATAGTACCTATATACATACGCATAACTATGAAAATAACGGCGCACCACACGCTCCCACAAATCCTCACTCGATCCTATATCCGAAAGTCATTAAAATGCTAACATCCTCAAATTAAATCTCAACATCAAAAATCGATGCATACGATACCTAACATCTGTACTAAAATCTCCAAAAATAATTATCGTCTCCAAAATCCATTCGAAGGATCCCCACATCAAGCTTACTAATTCGAGACTCAATGCCTACAACGTCCTTAACTCAAAACTTCACATCTCCAAGAAACACATCTAACACGTATGCTAGACCCTCTACTTTAAGAAGTACGAATCAACAAAAGGAATCCAAGATCGACAACGCGAAAGCTAAACGGACTCATAACCTACGAGACCTAAGACCATGCTCTGATACCATCTGTCACACCCCGCAAAATTCGACAGGCGGGGTGGCCAGCCACCGCCGCCGTACTATGCCGGGCATGAACTAAATAAATTCCATTCTTAGCATGAGACAGCTATGAGACATAAATAATCAGTCCATAAGATAAATAATTGAATCAATCTCAAATAATCACAAATAACTAAGCGATAAAAGATCCATCACATGCTAACTCCAAAAATCCAATCTCCAATAATGATTAAATAAAACCTGAATAATAAAGATCTGAATAATCCAATATAAATCCTTTAAACAACTTTGGAACCGAATGGCCCAATAAAACTCCAATGAAGTCTCATAATAAAATACGACTAGAAAAGAAAGTCTAAACTAAAACAAAACGATAAAGTAAATCAGCTCCAGCTGCACCTTCAAATGATAACTCCGATAAACTTATGCAGCTTATCAAATTCTAATCCTGAAAAAGATTAGTCAACGCATGGGTCAGAGCCAAAGCCCCAAGCAAGAATACACACTACTCTCCTCAAATAGGATCCTTGAATCCAGACAGTAGCATTATACGCAATAAATATCATAATAGAATATTTTAAATTAAACGGGATAATTAAACGCGATAATTATAATTTAGTAACTACCCGCAAAAATCCCCATTTATAAAGGCACACCAATATGATTTTAAATTCCCAAGTCCCACGATGTTCCTTTAATTAAATTAATCAACTTTTCAATCGTTCTCACTTTTTATTAAAGTGTCACACTTCCCCTTGTCAATCGTCCTCTGACCCGTATACTGTCGGCCCCGACACATGACAAGGTTCCCCCTTATCAATCGTCCTCTGACCCATTTACTGTCGGCCCCGACACATGACAAGTTTCCACACATGACACGACATAAATCGTCCTCTGACCCATTTAAATTGTCGGCCCCGACACATTATGTCGCCACAAATTTTAATACCCGTTTTTAGCTTAGGTATTAATTCTCAAGTTCTCAATTTATAATCACCCCACCCTTTTAATCGATGTGAGATCCTCAAAAATACCCCTTAGTCCCATAACTAAGGGTCCCCAAGTTATCAATACGTCCTATCCTATGTATAGGAGGATTTTCTAACATAAATCTCAACTTAGTCTCGTACTTAGACTACCGTAACGACGATAAAGTAATAAAAATCAGCCCACCCTCAAGATGATAAAAATGCGATAATCTACCCTCACTAATCCCATACCTAGAAGGCGTAAATCATCAAAAGGCATACCCACTAGTACCATACCTAGAGGCATTCTAAAATATAGGGAGAGAAATAATACCCAACAACCCGTCATCACAAAGGCAACATCATAATACCAACAAGTCACACAAACAAGCAATAATTAATCAATATATAAAACTACACATGATATTCCAATTCAATTAATTCTTTAATTTAATTATCACCTCCTCAACAATACCCAATTAAACTCATTTAATTATTTTAAATTAAATATACCAAGTTTTCATCATGTATATATCAAAAACCAAAATGTATTATCTCTACATGTATTACATGAGTTATACGCACCCAAAAATTATTTATTTTAAAACTAGGGTTTTTATCTACATGCAACCTACACCAATAAAACCCAAAATCACTCATGAATCCTACGTACCCAAAGGGTTATGAATATTATTCAGATTTAAATTTTTTTATAAAAATAGCCCCATAATTAGTATCCACTTTTTCTAATAAGCTACTAATTATTTTTAAGAAAACATGTAATTAAGGGTTTAGGCAACACTTAAAACGCATAATACTAAAGGAAAAGAATAGAGTATTCATGCCTGTGAAGATCGTGTTGAAAATCTGATTAGAAATCTGGATTCCTTGCGAAAAATTAGCAAAAGAGTGCTCTTGAACAAACTTGATTAAACCCCAATTAAGCCTTCAAAACTTGTGATTAAAACTTGATTTTGTTGAAGGTTGATGATTATGAGTGAGAGGAAAAATATTTGGAAGTGTTCTCTGGTGAAAAACTGGAGAAAAAGTGATTATGAGAAGTCCCCCTACGGATTAACAAGGTTATATAGTGATTAGGAGTCCTAATCCTACACAAACTCTTAAAACAAACATCTTCTGGGAGGGTCGATCGATCTACCTCGGGGTCGATCGATCGATCACCCCGAAAAACTGACAGTTCGCCTAAAAAATGCCTATAAGGAAAAATATTGTAAAATCAATATAAAATCCGTTTTTACTCCGTTTTAATTCCGCTTGAAGTTTTATTCTTCTAAAATCATAACCAACATATTTAGCCAATAAAAATTATTAAATTCAAAAATTTATTTTTCTCAAAAATTCCAATTAATTAATTAAATAATAAATAAAAACACGGGGTGTTACATTTTATTAGTAATAGTTGCACATACTTCCAAAAACAAGAAAAAGGGGCTCTATCTATAAATTACAAAAGAGGGATTCTCATCTCACTTTCTCATTTTCAAAACATATTTTCTCTACACACACATGCATAAGATAAATCTCCCATTTGGATTTATGAATTAAACCCCACCCTATGTTATCTTCGAACTATGTGGACTTTGATGCCCTTTAGGTTACGTATGCGTCTTGGTTTAATCCCGAGATTTGAATCCTCACTTATGCGTGTTTATAATATTTCTTTCATATCTTATACATATATTCTTAATGGATGTCATATTCTTAGATGATTGTGTTTCATCCGATATATACATTCGTTCTTCCATAACAACCCATGACCGACAAACACTCATATTATATATTGAATATTTTTTTTGAAAACACTCCTAAGGATGAATGCACTCCATCCTTTTCCATGATGCGAGTTGAATGATTCCATTGTTCATCTATATTATGCACATAATCACATACTTCACGAAGTCTAACATGAGAAGATTAACAGATGCCCATGAGAGTCCGAAAGGACGGGATAGGTGCCTAACACCTTCCCATTCCATAACTTAGTTCGAGGACCTTTGAACTGCATGGAATGGCATAGTTTTCAAGTAATGAAGTCATTTGGCATTTTTAAGACTACTTTACAAGGAAATTACCATTTCCCCTTATCCTCACATATGGTCTTGAACACATACACTTATCACATTTTGCACACTTATTAATACACTTTAAGGGCTGAAATTTCTATTTTCTTGATTTCATTTTAAGACTCTTTAAAGCCTTCAGTAAATTGTTTATATGCTCATCATCAAAACACTACAAGTTTATACACATGGAAACAGAGGTTTTAAGTTAAAAAATCCAAAATAATGAGCGTAACACATGATTTAATCAAGAAGTTTCACAATACTTACAAAAACATGCCCTTTCAAGACGAAAGGCATTTTTGTTTCTTTAAAACTTGAATAAATGTCAATCTTTATAAAAATTCGATTTTTTACAAGAAAACTTTAAGACATTTGTTTATAAAACATCTTAAAAAAATTAATATTATTTCAAACATTTTATTCCTTAAAATGTTTAAATACCAAGCTTTCTTTAAATATATCATTTTACACAAAACTCTTAAAAATCATTTGTAAACTATTCCACACAAACCCATAAAAAACAACCCTATTAAATCATATATCTATTCTACTATTACAAATTATGACTAGAAGACCAATACTATGGAAAATAGAGTTTTTAAGCTAAAGAGTAGAGTTTCCCACCTCAAAGAAGCTCCAACAATGGTAGGATGAATGTAGAAGAATATGGAAACCTCCCACCTCCTAAGGTGGCCTTAAAGAGGTTGCCTAGCTCCACTAAGCTTACTCCTTGAAAGCTCCATTAAGATCCCCCTTTTAGCTCCTTTAGTCTTCTCCAAAAAACCCCAACAACATCTCCATGAAATCACATGTTGCCCAAACGTGTGGTGTTTATGGGTTTTATAAGCATAAATATAGTGGAAGAGGGTTAGACTATGGTGATTTTAGGTGGAGGGATGGTGGTGCTAGGGTGGTGGATGGTGGTTGGTGAAGGATAAGCTTCAAGAGATAGAGAGAGGGATGAAAAATATGATTGGGGATGTCCCAAAAGATCCAAAACCCCATTTATATACTCCTTAAACCCTAAGGGTTAAATCCCAAAAATTCCCCTAAAATAAACCCTTTAATCCATTGGTCCATCAAGCCTTTAACCTTTTTTTTTATCTGAGCTATTGAGACCTCGACACGTCATCCAATCTAACGATCCACGTCGTGATAACATATTAAAATGTGCAAAATTTTCAAAATCTGTTCCACTTGTTCAAACAACTTGGACCTCGTTCGAACGAGATCCCCTCTCATTCAAATGAGAGTTCTAACGAGGTACAAATGAGGGAAAATCTTAGGTTTTAAAAGGTTGAAGGAATCCACGTCATTGGAACGAGAAACTACCCATCATTCGAATGAAGATTCACCTCGTTCGAATGATTGCATTCAAATGAGATTCGAGAGGAAAACGAAAATCGTTCAGATCTTGGTCTTTAGAAGGTCGTTCAAACGTCGTTCAAACAACATGCCTTTTCTTGTTCAAACGATAATGACCTTCGTTTGAATGACGACCAAAAATTCCGATATCACTTGAAGTCCGACAAATAGGGTTTAATCGAACTAGGGCCATAATATTACCAAAATTTTACCCAAGATCCATATTACCAAGTCTAAATCCGAAATAGGTCATACCAAGTCACCAAATCTAATGGGTACGATTAAAATCGCGGGGCTGGTGTTACATTCTTTCCTCTTTAGGGAATTTCATCCTCAAAATTTTTAATCCATAAATTTCTCAAATACCTAGAGTTATCAAACCTTACTATAAGTCATAGGTATCCGTTAAGGCTGGGTTATTAGAAATTTAAACCACTAGGAGATCGTCATACTTCCTTTCACAAGGACAGTCACCAAAAATCTCAACATTCACCATGTCCTAATGCTCACCATAAGGCTAGCCACTATAGTTACATAACAATCCTCAAGTCTTTACTTACTCTATGATTACATCCAATCAAATCCTAAGTATTCTTTGCTAACATCTAAGGAATATTAACAATCTACCGGAGTAACACTCCTAAGTGATTGACACTCTCCTAAGTACAAAATAAAACACAACTAACATCCTATCCATCATAATAAATTATTTCAATTATTAGGACTACACATTCCAAGCCTCCTCAAATTTTTGGGTCATCCTGACACCACAAATTCACTTAAACCCTCATACTAACCTTGCATTGCTAGTCACTCACCCCGAGGAGCGACACACCAACCAGGTCACAAATCATGCGTCCGAATAACACTATCTATAAGATCCTTTTATGAACTTAGGATCACTCTAGGCATCCAACTATGGAACACTCACACTACAATCAGACCAATCCACTCGCAGTGTCAACATAACACTACATGCTATGCTTCCTCGAGTTTTAGCACTTTACTATATCCCCAAATTAGAATCCTGTTCTTTATAACTAGATCCGTTAATCGCTATTTTGGCAAATCCATAAGATCATTAATGATAAGGAAAATGGATACTACGAGTAAATCGTGCGACAGAACACTCAGCCACACATGCACATAACTTTTGAAAATTAAAAAGATACTTCAAAATGGGGCGCACCCAGTTCCTGAGCATCACTGACCATGCCAGGTCCAACTGCACACTCAGTGTACCAAATTTCCCCATAACAATAACACGATACCATCCCAAGCTACCATAAATGAGGGTGTAAGGACACAAATTTCCAATTGAGTCCATATATAGTTTTGGCTCAATTCCGGACAAAAACATTTATTCATAGGATTTTATTTAAATTGTAATATTCAAGACCTATGAAGTGTTTGTTGAAGACGTAGCGGCAAAGAGTATAAAGCATCATCAACATGCCGTAGTTTATGTGCCTCGTTTGTACGTCATCAACTTAGGTTCCATGCTCCCAAGGTATGAATGTATTTATATGTATATGGGATCTTGGAACAATTTGTATTGGGTGTTAGGTGAATTAAAACTGCATTTTATTTTTCAGAAAGTATCAATTAGAATCTTAAAAATAAGTATATAAAAGTTTATAAAAGTTTCTGGGCCAAAATCGAATTTTACAAACTTTCTGGAAGTTCGTTAGAAATGTCGTTCGAACGAGTTTTTTTCGTTCGAACCAGATTTCGTTCGAACGAGTTTTGTCGTTCGAACCAGGTTCGTTCGAACGAGTTTGCCAATGACCCTTATCTGGTCAGTCGTTCGATATGTCGTTCGATATGTCGTTCGAACGAGTTTTCGTTCTAACGAGATTCTAACGAGCCCAGGCTGGTCGCTCGTTAGAAGTCTCGTTCGAACGAGAGTCAAGTTCGTTCGAACGAGACGTCAGGCGGGAACAGTTTTCAGCAGTTTTTGACAGTTTTTTCCCCACTCTTCCACTTGGTTTTTCAACCAACTTTTTCATGCTTAATTATGTGCGGTAAACACATTTTCCAAAATAAATTTTCCATTCCATATCCAACTCTTAGAGAGAGTTTGAGAGAAAATTTAATTAGGGAAAATGTTCAAGTTTTTGAGTGTTAATTTTTAATGGAAAATTCATACACACTCTAGTTTACACCCATTGTTGTTTATTCCAAGTTCTATATATACATATCCTTACTTGGAGTTTTTGGCACCGGTTTTCTCTACCGAATTCAAGAGACGTTTCGGGTTTGCTTCTACACCCCATCACAAAGAAGACCTTTGTTGAGATTCTACCCATTTGGAGAAAGGCTCCATGTTCGGGTGACGGTGACCGTTTAAAGTCCTATCGGTGTATTCCGAGACCATGGTGGAGGTCCGTTGGTTATTCGCTAATTGGAGGTTGATACAAGAAGGAGCATCACGGCTTAAGAGGGTTCGAGTTTAGGAAGTAAGTCTTTTGTCTTGTATTTTGTAATACCGTTTTTAGTGGATTTGAGGCTAGGGCCGTCCCGAGGTTTTTTTCCCGTTAGTGGGTTTTTCCTCGTATATCGCGGTGTAGTGTGTTTGTTTATTTTTATCTTGCACATCATTTAGAACGCATGCTTTAGGTTTAATTCAAGATAAAATTCGGCTTAATTATCATACTAATTTAATTTGGAACTTAAATTAAATATTGAACAAAATTTGGTTTATTCTAGTCACTTGCATTAATATGGTTTCGCCTAACTTTGAATAATTGTTAATGATGACTTAGGCAAATTCTAGGACTTGAATTTTGTTTTAATTTGTTTTGTAAGATATTAAAACCCGGAATTGTTATTTTGTTGAACCATCACTTATATCTCAACGCTTCCGCATTTGTTCAAAAAGGAAATTAAACCTTTTTAATTGTGTTAATTATCAAATCACCGGGGATCCAACACTTTGGTCTTTTCAAATTGGTATCATAGCCAAAAACGATAAATTATTTCGTTAAAGATCCTTTACTTTTTGGCTAAATATGGATTTTTCCCCATTCTCAAAATTTCCTATTTTTGATGGTTCTAACTACGCGTATTGGAAAGCGCGAATGAGATCGGCACTAAAATCTATCGACGAGAGAGTTTGGATGTCTGTTGTTACCGGATACTCCCCACCAACTTATTTAGTTGAAAATGAACGAGTCATCAAACCCGCCGATAGATGGACTGAAAATGAGTTTAAACTTGCTAACTTTAATTCCCGTGGTTTAAATGCATTATTTAGCGATGTCGCACCGGATGAATTCTGACGTATTATGACGTGTGAAACCGCTAAAGAAGCTTGGGATATTTTACAATTAACTCATGAAGGAACTAGTGTCGTTAAAGCTTCAAAACTCCAAAACCTCACCACTCAATTTGAAACTATCAAAATGGATGAAAAAGAAACTTTTGATAAATTTTATGCTAGACTTTCTGATATTGTTATTTCATCCTTTAACTTGGGAGAGAAAATACCTGACGACCGTGTTGTAAAGAAAATTTTGAGGTCACTACCCGATAGATTTATTCCAAAGGTGACCGGTTTAAATTCTTTACCCACTTTAGCCTCTACGAAATTAGAAGAGCTTGTAGGTGATTTACAAACCTATGAACTAGATATGTTTCCCTCTAAAACTGAAAAGAAAATTGAAAAGGGCGTTGCTTTAAAAGCCCGCAAAGAGGTTAAACAAGTAGTAGAGAGCGATAGTGATAGTGACTCGGAAGATATGGCTTTGTTTGCTCGTAAATTTAGAAAATTTCTTAAATTTAACAAAGATAAAGTTAAAAATGATTTTAAGAAATTTGAATCTTCTAAACATGATAAAAACGAGAAGATTTCTAAAGCCGATAAGATCCCTAAACCAAGTAATGAAAATATTGATAGGGACGAGTCTAATAAATGTTTTGGTTGTGAAGGTTATGGCCATAGGGCTTTTGAGTGCCCCACTAAACTAAGGAAAGAGGGTAAACGACCCATTTCATATAATGCGACCCTTAGTGATAGTGATAAAGAAGGGAAGCCCGAATCCCCCACTAAGAAAAATTTAGTGGCTTTTATGGCACATGTGAGTGATAATGAGAACTCATCGGATGATGAAATTATAGCACATGCCACTTCCAAGGTTATTGTACATGATTCTCTTATTTTTGATGATAGTAAGAATGAAAAAGAAGAAGAGAGTGAAAATGAAGATGAGGTTGATATGAGTGAACTTCAAAATGCTTTTCATGAATTATATAAAGAATCTATTAAATTGAAAAGAGCTAATTTGAAGTTAGAAGCGAGTTTAAGAGAGAGTGTCAAGGTCATTGATGAAGGTGCCTTAATAGAAGACCTTATGACACATGAGAGAACTCTTCAAGAGAAGCTTAATTATGTAGAAGGCGAGAGAGATAGCCTTAGGGGTTTAATGGAATCCTTGAAAAAGGAGCTTCTTGGTTTTGAAGAGCGAAATGTTTTACTAGAATCTAAAATTTTAGAATTGCAAAATAAATTAAAAGATTCTAGTAATGTCAAATTTGATTTGGAGTGTCGTTCGGAAAAACTAGATAAAATGTTAGGAACGGTCCAAATTAAAAATGACACTTTTGGTCTAGGCTTCAATTCTTGTAATGATTTTAACCCTAAAGTCAAAACCAATGTTTTAGGAGAATCTTCTAGGAATGCATTTAATGATCACTCCTTAGATAAATCTTTTCGACATGCTCTTACTTGTACACATTGTGGTCGACAAGGTCATCTTAGGAAATTTTGTTTAGATCTTAAACGAATTCCTAGAAAATCCCATAGTAAAGTAACCACGATAGCTAATGTTTCTACACCCCAAGATAGTAATTCTTCATTGATTTGGGTTAGGAAATCCGACTTGGTTGCCTTGCAAAATAGGGATTTTGATTCTCATTTACTTACACATGCCTCCTCCCTTGCTAAATCTAAAGGATAATTGTGTTAGTGTTTGCATACTTTAGCGTTTGTACTTCATGCTATATTCATATGCTAAATGTATGCTTGTTTAGTCATTTTCTAGTCATTGCCTTACTTCATATCACATGCTAGAAACTATGACTTGTTTATCTTTTTGTATTATATTTTGTGTTTAAATTGACTGCATAATATAAAAAGATTTTTGTTTATCATTTGTGTTTTACTTATTTCATTTAAGCTTAATGAAAAATACAAATGATTTTTGTTTAGTCTTTTGAGTATATATCTTTATTTTTGATTAAAATGTTAAAAACTCAAAAATATTTTGTTTTGTGTGTATTTTTGTTTGACACACTTTATGTGGCATATATTTGTGTTTGAATCCTATCGTTTACACTCCCATGTGGCCAGAACTTTTGGTTTAGATTTTCAATCCTTAAAATGTTCTTTACCATGTTTGATATGGAGTAGTTGGATTTTGTATTGTTCAAATGGATTCTATTTCTATATGCCTCTATTCACACATGCACGAGCTCTTTTGAAATCTTAATGTCACATGTTATATTTGAGCTTTTTGAGGTGTTCTCCTATCAATCTAGTCATCTACATATCTATGACCTAGGAGGACTAGTGCATGTCAAAATCCGTTGCATGTGAGATTTGTGCGAAAAATGAAAACATGATAAATAAGTATATGCACGGGGAAGGGCTCCGAAAGGATGAATTAAATCCTTTGCGATTGTAAGCCACCGTTGATTGGATCTAAAAGAAATACGTGATCCAAAGGCCTAAAAACAGAATATTTGGCATTCAAAGAAAGCAATTGCCAAGGCCTACGTTTGTTTGATATATTCATTCAAAAACAAAAGAATATATATATGCTTATTGAGGTAGAATTGGATGGTATATCAACGATTTGCACAATGTCCGTTTATCCTAGTTGTCTTTAATGTCATGACTCTATTTGGTTTGTAGAATCATCATCATGCTAGGCTTGTATGCATTGTGTATGTTTGTTCGATGAGTTCAATCTTTATATTGTCACATGAGGTTATATTTAACTGTGATGAAGTTTGCAATCATATGAGAACTCCGTGAACGTTTCTTAAGTGTTTGGGTCTAAATTTAATTGTTGCTAGTTCACACCCCTACACTTCCGTTTCCATATGACACATTTTTGCCATACGAGTGTGCAAACTTATTGTATTTTGTGTCATGTGTGTGTTTATATCTATATATATATATATATATGCAAGTGCTCTATTGGTATATTTAAAGTATATATATATGATATTTTTTTGTCTTTGCCTTGTTTTTATTGCCCATATGCTGTTTATTAGTTCTTTATCCTTTGCCTATTCCCGAACAAAAAGGGGGAGAATAATGATAGGGGGAGAAATGGTATCTAATCCTATTAGTATCGTATCTTCGTTTGGGGTAGATTCATCTTAGGGGGAGACGTCTTTCTAAGTAGGTCATGTGTTTAAAGGGAGAATTAATTTAGGGGGAGTAATTAATTAATTGCATTTAATACTTTGATATTCCCTATGCATTTGATGAGTTTGCTTAAGTGTGCAGGAATTATACTAAAGCGGCATCTTTCTATGGCAAAGAGTTTAATCCTTGGGTTGAGTCAAGATTGGGCGGGTTATGTTTTGAGTCTAGTAGAGCTTGACGGCCCTTTAGGATTTTTGTTTGGTTTTTGTCCCGGAATAGCCAAAGGGGGAGATTTGTAAGGACACAAATTTCCAATTGAGTCCATATATAGTTTTGGCTCAATTCCGGACAAAAACATTTATTCATAGGATTTTATTTAAATTGTAATATTCAAGACCTATGAAGTGTTTGTTGAAGACGTAGCGGCAAAGAGTATAAAGCATCATCAACATGTCGTAGTTTATGTGCCTCGTTTGTACGTCATCAACTTAGGTTCCATGCTCCCAAGGTATGAATGTATTTATATGTATATAGGAGCTTGGAACAATTTGTATTGGGTGTTAGGTGAATTAAAACTGCATTTTATTTTTCAGAAAGTATCAATTAGAATCTTAAAAATAAGTATATAAAAGTTTCTGGGCCAAAATCGAATTTTACAAACTTTCTGGAAGTTCGTTAGAAATGTCGTTCGAACGAGTTTTTTTCGTTCGAACCAGATTTCGTTCGAACGAGTTTTGTCGTTCGAACCAGGTTCGTTCGAACGAGTTTGCCAATGACCCTTATCTGGTCAGTCGTTCGATATGTCGTTCGAACGAGTTTTCGTTCTAACGAGATATCTAACGAGATTCTAACGAGCCCAGGCTGGTCGCTCGTTAGAAGTCTCGTTCGAACGAGAGTCAAGTTCGTTCGAACGAGACGTCAGGCGGGAACGGTTTTCAGCAGTTTTTGACAGTTTTTTCCCCACTCTTCCACTTGGTTTTCAACCAACTTTTTCATGCTTAATTATGTGCGGGAAACACATTTTCCAGAATAACTTTTCCATTCCATATCCAACTCTTAGAGAGAGTTTGAGAGCAAATTTAATTAGGGAAAATGTTCAAGTTTTTGAGTGTTAATTTTTAATGGAAAATTCATACACACTCTAGTTTACACCCATTGTTGTTTATTCCAAGTTCTATATATAAATATCCTTACTTGGAGTTTTTGGCACCGGTTTTCTCTACCGAATTCAAGAGACGTTTCGGGTTTGCTTCTACACCCCATCACAAAGAAGACCTTTGTTGAGATTCTACCCGTTTGGAGAAAGGATCCATGTTCGGGTGACGGTGACCGTTTAAAGTCCTATCGGTGTATTCCGAGACCACGGTGGAGGTCCGTTGGTTATTCGCTAATTGGAGGTTGATACAAGAAGGAGCATCACGGCTTGAGAGGGTTCGAGTTTAGGAAGTAAGTCTTTTGTCTTGTATTTTGTAATACCATTTTTAGTGGATTTGAGGCTAGGGCCGTCCCGAGGTTTTTTTCCCGTTAGTGGATTTTTCCTCGTATATCGCGGTGTAGTGTGTTTGTTTATTTTTATCTTACACATCATTTAGAACGCATGCTTTAGGTTTAATTCAAGATAAAATTCGGCTTAATTATCACACTAATTTAATTTGGGACTTAAATTAAATATTGGACAAAATTTGGTTTATTCAAGTCACTTGCATTCATATGGTTTCGCCTAACTTTGAATAATTGTTAATGATGACTTAGGCAAATTCTAGGACTTGAATTTTGTTTTAATTTGTTTTGTAAGATATTAAAACCCGACCTTGTTTTTTTGTTGAACCACCACTTATATCTCAACGCTTCCGCATTTGTTCAAAAAGGAAATTAAACCTTTTTAATTGTGTTAATTATCAAATCACCGGGGATCCAACACTTTGGTCTTTTCAGAGGGAACACAATCCTTGACTATTGGGATTGAAGGAACATAATGAATTAGAATGAGTGAACAATCCTTTCGAGGGAATCCCATCCGCATGCAACGGGCAATGGTTTATGATAGGCGAACCTATGCAATACGCTTTGAAGTCTACTACTCTTCCTAGATGTTCTCGTCAAATTTTATCCTAGCCACACACCCTGGTCTGGGTCACGAACCGTGGTGAATCGAATTAAGAACCGTTCATCTCAATGAGATAAAAGTAGCATACGAACCTATTGTCCTTTGGGAAGTGGACATTGAGCTTCCCTCCTTAGGAGTAATACTTCCTCCTTCCATCTTTGAAAAACACGAATCATTCTGGTCAATGAATGCCAAACTCCTTTGTTAACACCGACCTTGTCCATTTCTCTAGTCAAAGTGACGCCGTGACCAACCTAACACACGTAGATTACTATCTACTTTATTATACAATGATTGTATCCTAAACGTATCCTTAAGCAATGCCAGTCTAGGCAAAACACTCACCTTACTATTACCTCCAATGACACCAGGTCGTGACTGAGCATATCTCTAATTTCTACGCAAATTACATGGCGGCCGCACCGATCGCCATTAGCGTTATAAGGTTAACAAGTACTACTCGAATCTACACCTCCTAATCCTTACAAGTCTAGAAAGACATGACAAAAGCTAATCATTCCTTTACTAGAGTTATTCTAACTTAGCTTATTGACACACATCGATGCCCTGATCATACTTTGATATCCCATCTGGGGTGCTATTCTCAAGTCCTTAAGATTCCACCATCATTTTAAGTCTGAAACGCATTTCTCACTACTCATCAAAATCAAGTAAGGGACTTTCTATACTAATTATCTTATGACAATGAGCTTTATGTCCAATCATGACACAGACCATTAATTACCCATAGCAGTCTACCTCACCTATTCGTACCAAATGTGATGACAACACTAAGTACTACACGGTTCAACCCCTTTGGACTTGACCTGTAATGTGACATCTTCACCTGAACCTCAATACAACACTCACTAGAACATTAGAACTTCATAATACCAAACTTAACTGTCTCCTTAAGGACACCAAGCATACCCCAATATAATTTGTCACCACGGGCCTGACAAGATTTCAACAGCTATGACCCTATTATAATAGGTACATTCTACCGATTTCCTAATATCCATCCCACGGCTATTAGGTACTCATAAGGACTCTACACATGGTGAATTACATTCATTGAACACCTCAAGGTGCCACAACAAGATGATTCATATTCCCAAGGACTCCATATGCAATAAGTTTCACGGATGATCCAAGGAATTCCTTTTAAATAACTAATGCCACATATTATTTATTAACAACAAGTTGTCACTACTAAGGATTCTTGCAGGAAATAAGACTTCATGGACAACCCAAAAACTTCTAATTTCACACTACCAACGTTGCAAGAGATCCTATTGCTCGAATGTTGCATCATATTTTCTAAAACCACATCATAGAAGACTACCTAGGGTTCACTCCTTTGTCACTTAAACTCCTCATCGTCACGCGTAATAGGCTTACCACCAATGAACCGTAACTGTCATCATAGCTCAAAAGATACAGGATCCACTGAATAATTACCAAGGCAATCACCTATAACGATAACATCCTATCAACTAATGCCCGACTACACATACTCAAGTAACAACCAACATGGGTCTACATGCCTAACGAGTAATCAGATCCTTACGACATAACGCTATCCAAGGATCAAGTTCTCCTAATCACATAATTATTATTAACTATCAGTAAGTACCTAACCAAGGAATCTAATGCGTCCTTATCACAAAATCAATACCGCTTAGACATAGCACCCTAGTTGCCTAAGCTCCACATGATTTACCATTATAAACATCTTAATTGACCTCTTTCATCTTCACAAGTTGACACAAAGGCACCTTACACTAGAGAATGCAGTGCCGCCACTTATGGCTTATGTGAACACTTACAGTTTACTAACACGTCCACATCAAAAGCACCGCGAACTATTATTGGCACTATCTTGGCCACCTTCTACTTAATAATAAATTGCCCATCGTGATAATCTCCCTGACTCTAGCGTCAAAAACACGAACTGAACTCGTCACCTGTTTGGCATGACCGACCCTAAACTAACACCGACATCGAAAGATCCACTACCGAACTCACCACGTCACTCTCTAAAGGAAGCTTGAACCCATTGCTCTGATACCAATTGTAATTCCATGGCCCAGGCTTATGGGTTACCCGAGGTCAACCTAATTCGACCTGAATGTTAGGTGTGAAGTGCGATGAGACAACCTAAATAATGTTGCTAGTCCAATTTTATTTAATTAACATTTCACTTGTTTAGCATGCAATTCTGATTTAAATCAAAATAGGCGAGGGACCCGTGGTAAGTGTCCCGGAGTCCATGTATATAGAGCTACTAACGTGAAGTAAAAAGAATGCTTACTTGTGCAACGATCTCAAAATAGATAACCGTATATAACCTACCGTAATAAGGAAGAGGGAATAAGCCGAATGCCCAATGGGAAATACAACAATGCAATATAGAATGAACGGCATAAAAGAGAATTTAACACGTTATATCTACGTGCACATGCAATTACCACATATGTATACATATACGTATGTTAATGCATGATATCATTTTTATTCCTAAAACATTACTTGTTCCGATTAAGTCACATTAATCCTACGAAGAGACCCTTTTTGATTAACTTGACAAATTTTCCAATTTAATGTACCCTGTTAAATTCTTAAACAAAAGGGCGAATACTTATTTTATCGAAATCTCCCATTTACCCACACCGAATTTACCTTGGAATTTTCTTGAAAATAACCTTTAAACACACGCACGCTTCGTGTTAAAAAATACTAATTTTCCATTGAAAACCTTTCGCAAATGCACAGTTGTGTTATTTATAGGTTAAAACCTTCTTACATTGATTTATTACCCATTTAATCAATTTGTTTTACCATGCCTTTCATTTTACATGGACATTACCTTTCCACATTATCTTTCAACAGAAACATTTGTCAATTTAATTAAGGTTAGGTTGTTTTTTCTTACATTCACCACACAATCCATTTATTAATATGTTCAACTTTTTTCATTATATTTTCTCAAAATCCTCTAAATAACCACATACTTTAACAGGCTCCACACTGCCGGCTACGCTACCATATGCTCTGGTCAATATTTTGAGTCTTACACTCTAGACTTCGGTCCCTTCTTAATTCTTCCCCCATCTTATCCACGTCATAATTAATGTATTTTAATATTTTTCAAATGTCTACATTATTCCACTTTACTGGCCGAAGCCAAAACCCATGAATTTTACCCCACCTTACGTCACACTTTGAAAATCACCATTTCTTGTCCTTTACACACTTGCATTGGTTTTATCCGCCAAAAGACATATATTTAGGACCATTTTGTGTAACACCTTTTCAAACATTTTTATTTCATAAAAATGTTCCACTGTACACAAAATTACCATTTTACCTATTTGTTTCCAAGCTTGTCTTTTCCTTTATTTTCAAAAGTGTTATTTTCCAAAAACATTATTAAGTTACGCACACTAACTTCTTAATGTTTTCAACTTGTTAACACTTATTTAACACTTTAAAGTAACATAATTTTCTAGTTGAAAATCCCTTTATTTCATTAAAATCTTTCTTAACAAAATCATCTTGTGTTTTTATGACTACTTTTTAAGGAGATCACCATTTTCGCTTATCATCACATATGGTCTTGAAAACATACACTTATCACATTTTTCACACTTATTAACACACTTTAAAGGATGAAATTTCTATTTTCTTTATTTCATGTTAAAAATCATTAAAACCTTCACTAAAATTGTTTGTATGCTCATCATCAAAATGCTATAAGTTCATACACCTGGAAAGAGAGGTTTTAAGTCCAAAAATCCAAAATAATGAGATTAACGCATGATTTATTCAAGAAATTTCATAATAATTAAAAATACATGCCCTTTCAAGTTCAAAGACATTTTTATTTCTTCAAAACTTGAATAATTGTTAATCTTTATGAAACCCCCAATTTTTACAAGAAAACTTTAAGACATTTATTTATAAAATATCTTCAATAAGTTAAATATTATTTCAAACATTTTATTTCATAAAATATTTAAATGCCAAGCTTTCTTGAAATATACCATTTTACTCAAAACTCTTGAAAATCATTTGTAAACCATTTTACACAAAGCCATAAGATATAGCGCTCTTAAATCATATATGAATTATACTCTTACAAATTTTAACTACAAGACCAATACTATGGAAAATAGATTTTTTAAGCTAAAGAGTAGAGTTTGCTACATTAAAGAAGCTCCAAAAATAGTCAAATGAATTTAGAAGAATATGGAAACCTCCCACCTCCTAAGGTGGCCTTATATGGGTTGCCTATCTCCACTAATTTGGTCCTTGAAAGCTCCATGAACCCCCATTCTATCTCCCTTATTCTTCTTTTTCTTCTTCTAAAAAAATCCCTAATAAAATCTCCATGAAGTCCAATGTTACCTAAATATGTGGTGTTTATGAGTTTTATAAGCTTAAATATGGTGGAAAAGGTTTATATTATGGTGGTTTTAGGTGGAGGGATGGTGGTGATAGGGTGGTGTATAGTGGTTAGTGAAGGAGAAGCTCTAAGAGCGAGAGAGAGACAAAATCTGATTAGGGATGCCCAAAATGGCCTAAACCCCGTTTACATACTCCTTAAACCCTCAGGGTTAAATCCAAAAACTACCCCTAAACTCAACCCTTTAATCCATTGGTCCATACAGCCGTTCACTCATATTTTGATCAGAGCTGCTGAGAGGTCAACACGTCATCCAATCCGATGATCCATGTCATGACAACACATTAAGTTTTGCAGAATTTTTAAAATTGGTTCTGGTCGTTTGAATGACTCTTGTTCAAAAGAGAGTTCTAACGAGGTACAACTGAGGGAAAATAATATGTTTTAAAGGGAGAAGGAATACACCTCATTCGAATGGTAAACAACCCGTCGTTCGAATGAAGATGCACCTCGTTTAAACGATGGCGTTCCAATGAGATTCCAAAGGATGATAGAAATCGTTTAGGTATTAGTTATTAGAAGGTCATTTTAACTTCATTCGAACGATTGTCCCCTTGAATTTAATTTATAATAATGCATTTGGTTAAATGACGGCCAATTTTTTTTTTATGTCATTTAAACCCCTAAATGTAGTTTAATCGTACCAAAGCTATAATATGACCCAAATTTAACACAGGATCCATCTTACCAAGTCTAAAGCCCAAATAGGTCATACTAAGTAACCAAATCACACGGGTACGGACAAAATAACGAGTCAGGTGTTACAAACAAACACGTTGATACCTATGTTATAATACCCTCTCCCAATATCTTAATATTTTCTGGCATAAGTTGTAATAATATGAAAACCTTAGGATATGGATCATTATGACTGGGTTTATTTTTGTATTTGACTGATTTTGGAGTCCCCACAGCGTACCTGAACAAACTCATTAGAAGGTCGTTCGAAGGATAGTTCGAATGAGAAGCCATTCTGGTTCGAAGGAGAGACCATTCTTGTTCGTACGAGCATAGTAGAAAATTTTAAATCAGGTTACCCTTGTGTGTTGTCACATTTTGGACCATTGGATTAATGACGTGTCGATTTTTGGTGAATCCAGACTGGGAAAAATCTGGATTTTGGTGCTAGGTGTAGTTTTATAAGGCTTATTTGGGTTTATTTACAGGACTTAGAGTTTGAAGAAGAGAGAGATTGGGGGGTGGGTATTCCCCTATCATTTTCAGCATTCTGTTGTAAAGATGTTGGAAGTGTGATAAGTGTAAGGTTGCAAGATTACATATGTTAATAAAGGGAAAGTGGCCTTTTTTTTATAAAGTACTCTTCAGATGTAATTGGGTTTCTTTAATAAAGAAAATAAAGAAATTCCGAACTTGAAAAATGGTTAGAGAAGGTGTTAAATAAGTGTTAATGGGTTAAAACATTGAGAATATGGTGTGCATAACTTAATAATTTTTTGGGATCTTAACACTCATGAAATTGAAAAAAAGGATAAGTTTGGAAATAAATCGATAAAACGGTAATTTTACGTAAAGTGAAAAATTTTGATGGAATAAAAATGTTGGAAAGGGTGTGACACAAAAAGGTCCTAAATGAACATGATTTTGGGATAAAATCAATGTTGAGTGAAAAGGACAAGAAATGATAATTTTTAAAAGTGTGACACGAATTGGGGTGAAATCTCGGGTATTGACTTCGGTCGGGAAAAGGAAAAAGTCGAATAATGAGGACATTTGTTAAATGTTAAAACACATTAATAAGAACATGGATGGCATCGGAATAATTAAGGAGGTCCTGGATCCCTGGGGTAAAAGACACAAAATCGTTGACCAGAGCATATGGTAGTATAGCCGACAGTGTGGAGCCCGTTAGAGTATGCAAATATTGGAAGATTTCGACAAAATGATAATGGAAATGAAACATGTCAAGAAATGGGTTTTGTGAGGGAATATATGAAAATACAACCAACTTGAATGGATTAATAAATGTTCCGATAAAGGATAAATGGACAAGTAATGTGAAAATTGATTACTGCCCATAAAGTAAAGGAATGGTAAAGTTGAGTGATTAAATGGGTGGCCAAGCAACCAAAAGAGATTTAACCCATAATTAACACAAGGGTGTGTCTATGAAAGGTTTTCAAAGGAAAAAAAGTATTTTCTAACACGATATTTGCGTGTGTTGAAAGGGTGATTTTCAAAGAAAATACTAACGTGAATTGGCATAAATAAAGGGGCAATTAGGGAAAAGATATAATTTATCTTAAATAAAGTGTGTTTGTTTTAAATATTTAGCCGTGCGTGTTAAATCAAGGAATAAATGTCAAGTCAAGCAAAAGGGATTTCTTTAACAAGATTAAGGTAAATTAATCAGGGTAAACAACATTTTGGAGTAAAACGATTTCATATATATATATATATATATATATATATATATATATATATATATATATATATATATATTTGGTAGTTACATGTGCACGTAAATATAACATGTTAGAGTCTCCTTTGTGTCGTTCGATTATATATTGCATTATTGTATATTTCCATTGGGAATTCAACTAATTCCCTCGTCTAGGTTATAACAGGTGGGGTGAAATTTCTTATTTTGAGGGAGTTTTATATAGGTAAGTATTCCCTTTTATTTTACGTTAGTAGCTCTGTATGCTTGGATTCCGGGGATGCTTCCAACGAATCCCTCACGTTGATTGATTTGAAATGGAAATCACATGATAAACAAGTGAAATGTTAATTATAATAATAATGGACTGGCAAAATTATGTAGGATCTTACATTGCACTTCACACCCAATGCTCTGGTCGGACTGGGTTAACCACGGGTTTCCCATAAATTCGGGTGAGCGTTACAAATAGTGTCAAAGCTCTACGTTAAAGGTTCCTTTCGGGAGTGACGTGTTGAGGTCGGTATGGGATCTTTCAACACCGGTGTTGCTTTTGGACCGGTCAAGCTAGATTGGTGATGGTTTTAGTACACATTCTCGACGATAAAGTCATGAAGAGGTGCGCGACCGGTAATTCTTTGCCAAGTGGCGTGTGACCAAGTAATTGTGGTTTATCACTTCTACGCTTTTAATGAAGATGTGTTAGTAATATGAGGGTGTCTGTGTGAGCCAATGGTGGTGACACAAAGGTTTTTAGTGTGGGGTGCTAGTGTGTAAACCCTTGATGATAAGTGAGGTCCGTTGAGGTGTTGATAGAGATTAACGATGCTCGTTGAATTAGAAACATGAATTTTGTAGTGCCAATAGTGTAGATTAGGTGAATAGAGTGTCATGATTAGGTAGTGTCCGTTGTGATAAGAATGCATTGAGTTTTGGGGTGATGTACTTTCAGATGGATAATAATGATGATGTAATCAGTGAATTTAATCCTTGGGGTAGTATCATGTTGTATGACAGTTGGTGATTCGATAGACATGAGGAACCGTGTTGGTCAGCACTTGGACTCAGTTTAGTCGGTAAGATATTATTGTAAGAAGGTGTTTTAGGGATTCTTGATTAAAAGTTGTACCTTGCAGGGTATGATGAGAGTTACGCTGAATTGCGGTAAGTGTGTTATGTATGCAATGATAATGGTTGAGGAGTCTTAGGAGTGAGCTCTAGACAGTCTTCTATGTTATGGTTTTTAAAAAAATATGATGCAATTTAGAGTAATAGGATCTTTAATAATGTCGGTGATGCAAACCTAGAGGTTTTAAGGTTGTAGACGACGTCCTGTATCTTGCTAAAACCCTTAATAATGTTATTTGTGGTTTGGTTCGTGACTCATGGTCATAGCCATTTGGAAAGAAGATAAGATTATTACCCAAGTGTAAGGGTCATTTTAGTGACATAATTAAGGACTAGATGCATGGTAATCCTAGTGTGAGTGTAGTTTACGGGCATCTTAGAGTGTCCGTAGGACTAATTGTGTGTGGCATCATTGGGGAATGAAAATTGAATTCTTGTGACATCTTAAGGTATCCAATGGTTAAGTTGCACCATATGTAGAAGCTCGTAGAATAGTGCGATTCTCAAGTGAGTACGCCAAGTGAGACACCTAGAGTAATACTATGGTCATCAGAATGACGCAACGAAAGGTGTCAGCCGAGTGTGCGAGGATGTTTTGTCGATTTGTTGCTCCATGGAGTGAGTAACTTACGAGATGAGGTTATATGGTCATAATGACCCATGGATTTAAGAAAACTCAAAATATGTAGTCCTTATGGTGATTGTTGGTCAATTGAGGATGGGTTGTATTATGTCCCGCTCTTGGGTGAGTGTCTATCACTAGCGAGGGTTTCCCAGTGGGGGCACCAGTATGCCTTAGGTATTAAGAAAAATAGCCCTAGGCATCGTCTGGGCATGATCACCAAGTGAGTGGAGGCTAGAGGGTAGTTATGTGAATTGGAATGCATAATGGTGATGGTTAGTGTATGTTGCATGATGAAACTTTTGGTGAAGAACACCGTGAAAGAGATTATAATTTTATCTTAGCATTTGAGGACTTTAATGTTGTAGTCTTGGAGGATCCTTATGATTTAGAGTATAAATTGGTGAACCCCAGAAGCTTTGGATTTGATGGGTCGATAATTTCAGGGAGGATATTTCCTAAGGAGGGAAGAATGTAACACCCGCCCCTAATATTTTATTATTTTCCCATATAAGTCGTAATATTATAAAAACCTTGGGATTAGGACCATTACGATTGGGTATATATCTGTATTTGACTAATTTGGAGTCCTGATGATAATATTGGAAGTTTTGGGTAAAACAGTGGGAAATTTGGAGGAATTAAGGAAATGGTCTTTCAAATCAATTCAGGGTCGTTCGAATGAGAATCCTAAGTCGTTCGAAGTAGGGATAGAACGAGATCCCACTGTTTATCTGAAAAAACTCATTATAAGGTCGTTCGAATGCTAGTTCGAATGAGAAGCCATTCTCGTTCGAATGAGCGCAGTAAATTTTTTTAAATTGGGTTGTGCTTGTGTGCTGTCGCTTTTTTGATCGTTGGATTGATGACGTGTCGATTTTTAGTGAATCCAGATTGGAAAAAATTGGGATTTTAGTGTTTGGGGTAGTTTTATAAGGCTTATTTAGATTTATTTAGAGGACTTAAAGTTTGAAGAAGAGAGAGATTAGGGGGTGGGTCTTCCCCTACCATTTTCAGCATTCTGTTGTAAAGATGTTGGAAGTGTGATAAGTGTAAGATTGTAAGACTACATGTATTAATAAAGGAAAAATGGCAATTTTTTATAAAGTACTCTTTAAATGTAATTGGGTTTTGTTGATAAAGAAAGTGAAGAAATGTCCAAATTGGAAAATGGTTAGAAAATGTGTTAAATAAATTCTAGTGTGTTAAAACATTGATAATTTGGTGTGCATAACTTAATAATGTTTTTGGTAGATTAACACTTATTAAATTGAAAAAAAGGACAAGTTTGGAAACAAATCGATAAAATGGTAATTTTAAGTTAAGTGAAACATTTTTGTGGGAATAAAATATTTGGAAAGGGTGCTACATAGAAAGGTCCTAAATGAACATTATTTTGGGATAAAATAATTGTTAGAGTAAAAAGGAAAAGAAATGATAATTTTTAAAAGTTAACACAAATTGGGATGAAATCCCAAGTTCTGGCTTCGGTGGAAAAAAAGGAAAAAATGGACTAATGTGGACATTTGTTAAATGTTAAAACACATTAGTAAGAACACAGATGACACCGGTATAATTAAGAAAGACTCGGAGCCCTAGGGTGAAAGACCCAAAACCACTGGCCAGAGCATATGGTGGCATAGTAGACGGTGTGGAGCCTGCCAAATTATGTAGATATTGGAAGATTTTGAGAAAAAGATAATGAAAATGAAACATGTCAAGAAATGCGTTGTGTGGGGAATATATGAAAATACAACCTAACTTAAATGTATTAATAAATGGTCCAATAACAAATAAATGGACAAGTAATGTGAAAATTGATTAATGCCCATAAAGTAAAGGAATGGTAAAGTGGAATGATTAAATGGGTCGCTAAGCAACCTAAAGTGGTTTAACCCATAATTAATACAAGGGTGTGTCTATGAAAGGTTTTCAAAGAAAAATAAGTATTTTCTAACACTATGGTTAAGTGTGTTGGAAGGGTGATTTTCAAAGAAAATAATAACGTAAATTGGTATAAATAAAGGGATAATTAGGGAAAAAAATAATTTTCCTTAAACAAAGTGTATTTGTTTTAAGTATTTAACCGGGCATGTTAAATCAAGGAATAAATGTCAAGTCAAGTAAAAAGGATTTCTTTTACAGGATTAACGCAAATTAATCAAGGTAAACAACATTTTGGAATAAAAACGGTTTCATTTATTAATTCATATATATATATATGTATGGTAGTTGCATGTGCACACAGATATAAGGTGTTAGAGTCTCCTTTCTGTCGTTCGATTCTATATTGAATTATTGTACATTTCCCACTGGGCCTTCGACTCATCCCCTCGTCTATGTTACGGCAGGTGGGGTGCAGTTTGAAGAGTGGTCCTAATATGTGTGTTTTGAACAAAACCAATTTCTCAAAAAAATTATCCAACTTTTAATTATGCACCAAACCAAGGCTTGAAAAACCCAATTCTTACTTTAAACCAATTTTATCTTGATTAATCCTAAGCATGCATCTAGTGATTAAAGAAAGTAAAATAAAGTAAAGAATACTCATAACGCCGGATGTACGAGGAAAAAACCCAAATCGGGAAAACAACCTTGGACGACCCAAGCCAGACAATCACTATGACCAATGGTTTTACAAAGACAGATTAGACTTACACTAAGACTCGATCCCCACAGGTCTTGACACTCCTTATGATCTTCTACCGTTCTTCAATAATGCCCACGCAGAAATTCCGTCTTCCACGATACCTATCCAAAACACACACGTCCAAGGATGTCTTGGTGTCCACCGAATGGCTTTGATTCATCTACGATGTCGAACAAGAAGTCCTTCTCCTTTCTTCACCGCAAAACCCTTTGATGTTCAATGTGTAGAACAAATAACTTTGGTGCCGCAAGATCACATAAGCATATAAGAAGGATAACTCGGATCTTTGCAAACTCTAAGGATGTGTTTATGCTTTGTAAACCTTAGAAAACAAGTGCAAACAAGTTTCTAGTTCGTATACTATTTTCCAAATGCACACTTATGTAATTCTGATAGAAGCACACTTTAAATAACAAATTAGCACCGCCTCAAAATGCGTATCATTCGAACGACTTAAGGCTCTCGTTCGACCGATATAGATATCTCGTTCGCACAAGATCTAATGTCGTTCGAGCGAGAAGTTTGACTTTTTGACTTTTTAATTAAAATGTTTCTTTAAAGAGACCCATTAAAGTCAAACTCCTTTTTCGAGCTTATCAGAATAAAAATGAAGTGTAAACACTTAAAACACTTTTAAAAATATTTAAAAATATTTTTCTTTATAAAAATACATCCTTATCTTTTATAAAAACAATTCCGATCACCATTAATTATACGCATTCATACCTGAGTGATCTCAGAATGCAATTACCTTTGAAGATGATTAAACTTGCACCAATTAAATATCGGCATGATTAAACCTTTGAAGCTTTGCTGTAATGTCTTCAATTTTCTTCAATACGTCATAGACCAAGTGGGATCGTGACAAAATAAACATCTCCCTATGACATATTACAAACATAGTTTTGTTCACGAAAATAAGTCAAAACAAAGCAGGGACTCAATTGAAAATTTATGTCCTTACAAATCTCCCCCTTTGACTATTTCGGGACAGAACTAAACTAGTGAAATGCCTAACCGGGCCGTCAAGCCGTATGAGGCCTAATTCCCATCCCATAAACCCAAAATTAAAAATATAGGACACGGACTAGTATATGTAGCATCGACAAGCATGAACTGCTGAATGTGATGTAGTCTTAAAATCTCGAATCGCCGAGGCATACCTACACATATGAAACAGACAGACAAATACCCAGTGAAGTATGGAGGAACAAATGATACCAATTTATATTTCTAATTAGAACAAATTATTTGAAACATGTGAGAAATTATTTGATACCAATTTGAACGAAATATAATCAAACAATATGTAAATCCAGATATCAATAGAAATGCTCCACAAATCTCCCCCTACATCACATACATCTCTCCCCCTTTTTGTCTCGAATAGACAATCCGGTGAAAAGATAAACCAAACCAAGTATCTAGCATGAGAATATACCAATTTAAATCATCTGGATACCAATTTGAGAAATTGGAAACGCTAGATAACCGTGCAACAACAAGCTAAATATGATCAAGAGACAACAAATCCGTAGCTTATAAACCAAGGAATCACACAAAGAATATAGTAACTAATCAGGTGTGATAAACGGACTATATGCAAAAAATCCAATTTTGAACCAATTAAAACCTGCATATAAACCAGTCAGCCCAGAAAAATTTCCTGCACTACCAAAAATATACCAAATTAATCCTGAGGACCGCAAACCAATCAGAAGTCAACACATCAGCCTGTCGTTCGAACGAGCCAGGGACATTGCTCAAACGAGTTGAGGATATCGCTCAAACGAAGTATAACTCTCATTCACGCGAGATAGAGAAGTCGTTTGAATGACTTCGTGCGATATGTCAGAATTTCCCAGATTCAGAGAAAAATGATATAATATTGCCCAGTGAAAAATTTTCCACAAAAAAATTCCATGAAGGGCTTGACAACAGCAAAACAGTGTTAAAACAATAGGGATTTAACAAAAAATGCAAAAACTCATAAAAACTGAAAATGCGAGTTACATCCAAACATAGTACTGGTGTGCTCAAACATGGATATGGAATGAATAGACGTGAAACTACAACAAATGAGTCACAGTGCCAACACATCGAAATGATCAAGAAGCTCTAATTGATAGTGATAAATCATCAAACTTTATGATAGCCATATGACAATAAAAGTGTGAGCTTAATGAACTAAACATACTGCATGCACACAAATCCAGAGTTTTGACGATTCTACAAATAATGGCATCAAATTGCAATGTTTCAACATTAGGATTAGTTGTGCAAACCCGTTAAATTTTTTAATCCATCCAAACTCCCTAAATAATATCATATTTTCTTTGCAATGAACTAAACAAATTTGGCCCTTTTCTTAGAATATTGCATTTTCTTTTGTGCTCTTTTAAACGGTGGCTTTCACGACGAGTTAATTTTGAACTCTCGCAGTCCTTTCCCGTGAATCACTCATTATTTTTCACCAATTTAAATCCTCATGGTAAACGGTTTTTACATTCACACTTCTCCTTAAATCTACTTACGCATAGATGATAAGATTGAGATGAGAACGCCTCACCAAATTCAAATATGCAAGAGAAGTCAAACATCCATATAAACTCGTGCATGTGTGCAATGTTGGCATATATACGAAGTCGAATCAAAATGCATATTAACTTCGAAACAACCCCATATAAACAATGGTTAAGATCATTCTAAGCATCGATAATAATGACCAAATGTCCTATCCACATGGATAATGAAACGATGGGGGGGGGGGGGGGGTCTAAGCACACCAATATGCCACATCAAACATGTAAACTCAAAAACAAAAACCTAAAATATTTTTGGCTTTTCAAAAGTTTTCTCAAAAAAAAAAAATATTTTTGTATCTTTCAAATAAGACTCAAATAAGTGAAAAATAAAATACAAAGAGATAAACATGTCATAACGCTAGCAAATTATAAACGTGATGTAAGGGCTAGCGTATGACAAAATATGCAAGCTACTATCCATAAGAAATAGCAAGAGATGAATCATGTGCATGCATGTGAGAATAAACTAACGAAGCATTTAGCATATCCAAAACAGATTTCCTAACCCAAACAATAGTATACCTAACAAAACGGGTTTTGGGAACCAAAGGGACACTACGTTTAATCTTCCTAGTGTCTTTTCTAAGATCAAAACAAGAACTCCTAAGGTGAACTTTCCTACCACGATGCGAACATGTGAAAACACGACGAGGAACGTGACCTTTGGGTTGACCTTTTCTAATACCCTCAGATGTGATTGAAGCTCTAAAATAAACTATGGTTTTGGCTTTTACAATCGAACCACTAGAACAAGATAAGCCGCCACCATCACTACTCGAGTCATTTAAATCATTTTTAACTTCAAAACTTTCGACTCAAGCAAACGATTAGACTCCTCAAACATTTCGGACTCCTTCTTTAAATTTTCAATTACCCCTAGAAGGTTATCTCGCTCCCCCTCAATATGAGAAAACTTATCCCTAAGAGCCTTTTCTTGTGCCACAAAATCATTAATCGAATTATTTTCCTCAACGACACAAACTTTAGAATTTTTAAAATCCTCTAACTCTTTTTCTAAAACGAGGACTCTATAATCACTCTTTTTGCCCAATTTTAATATATTAAAATTTTTAAACAAGGAACTAAAGTGATCACGACAAATATCTCTTTGAATTTGAAACGTTTGCAAATATTCAATCCTATTTTTGAAACCGTAATTTTCTTTCTCTAAAACTTCAATACGTTTTGCAAACTTTAAATTCAAACGATGTAAATCGTCAAATCTTAGAGAATCCATCGAGAGAAAACAAACACATGAGAGATAAACAAACTCATGGGATTGTAAAACAAATAAAATATATGTTTTCTATCTCTGATACCAATTTGAGAACATGAGTAGTCAAAATGTATCAGATAAA
Organism: Sambucus nigra; assembly: GCA_949130495.1. Taxonomy (NCBI): domain Eukaryota; kingdom Viridiplantae; phylum Streptophyta; class Magnoliopsida; order Dipsacales; family Adoxaceae; genus Sambucus; species Sambucus nigra. Next base: position 198,086,234 of record OX422221.1, on the reverse strand, counting down.
CAAAAATCAGGATCACACGATACATTAGCGTAACCCGCTCTGATACCAATTTGAAGAGTGGTCCTAATATGTATGTTTTAAACAAAACTAATTTCTCACCAAAAATTATCCAACTTTTAATTATGCACCAAACCAAGTTGTGAAAAACCGAATTCTTACTTTAAACCAATTTTATCTTGATTAATCCTAAGCATGCATCTAGTGATTAAAGCAAGTAAAATAAAGTAAAGAATACTCACAACGCCGGATGTGCGAGGAAAAAATCCAAATCGGGAAAACAACCTCGGACGGCCCAAGCGAGACAATCACTATAAACAATGGTTTTACAAAGACATATTAGCCTTACACTAAGACTCTATCCCCACGGGTCTTGATGCTCCTTCTGATATTCTACCATTCTTCAATAGTGCCCATGCATAAATTCTCTCTTCCACGATACCTGTCCACAACACACGTGTCCACGTATGTCTTGGTGTCCACCAAATTACTTTGATTCATCTTCGATGTTGAACAAGAAGTCCTTCTCTTTTCTTCACTGCAAAACCCTTTGATATTCAATGTGTAGAAGAAATAACTTTGGTGCCGCAAGATCACCTAAGCATATAAGAATGATAACTCGGATCTTTGCAAACTCTAAGGATGTGTTTATGCTTTGTAAACCTTAGAAAACATGTGCAAACAAGTTTCTAGTTCGTATACTGTTCTCCAGAATGCACACTTACGTAATTCTTATAGAAACACACTTTAAATAACAAATTAGCGCCGCCTCGAAATGCGTGTCATTCAAACGACTTAAGGCTCTCGTTCAAGCGACATAGATATCTCGTTCGCGTGAGATCTAATGTCGTTCGAGCGAGAAGTTTGACATTTTAATTAAAACGTTTCTTTAAAGAAACCTATTAAAGTCAAACTCCTTTTTCGAGCTTATCAGAATAAAAACGAAGTGTAAACACTTAAAGAACTTTTAAAAATATTTCCCTTTATAAAAATACATCCTTAACTTTTATAAAAACAATTCCGATCACCATTAATTATATGCATTCATACCTGAGTGATCTCGGAATGCAATTACCTTTGAAGACGATTAAAGTTGCACCAATTAAACATTGGCATGATTTAATCTTTGAAGCTTTGCCGCAACGTCTTCAATTTTATTCAATATGTCATAGACCAAGTGGGATCGTGACGAAATAAACATCTCCCTATGACATATTACAAACACAGTTTTGTTCATGGAATGCAGTCAAAACAATACAGGGACTCAATTGGAAATTTATGTCCTTATATAGTTTCGTATTTTGAGGGTGTTATACAGATAATTATTCCCTTTTATTTTACTTTTGTTGATCTGTATTCTTGGATTCAGGGGATGCTTCACACGAATCCCTCACGTAGCTTGATTTGAAATGGAAATTGCATGCTAAACAAGTAAAATTTAATTAAATAATACTGGACTAGCAACATTATGTAGGCCGTTTCAATACACTTCACACCCAATGCTCGGGTCGGACTGGGTTTACCACGGGTATCCCATAAATTCGAGTGAGAGCGTTATAAATGGTATCAAATCTCTATGTTCAAGGTTCCTTTCGGGAGTGACATGGTGAGGTCGGTGTTGGATCTTTTGACACCGGTGTTGGTTTTTGGGTCAGTCAAGCTAGGTTGGTGACGATTTCAGTTCGTATTCTCGACGGAAAAGTCATGGAAAGGTGCACGATGCGTAATTCTTTGCCAAGTGGCGTGTGACCAAGTAACTGTCTTTAATCACTTTTGCGCATTTGATGAAGATGTGTTAGTAATATGCGGGTGTCTATTTGACCCAGTGGGGGAGACACCACGGTTTTTAGTGTGGGGGCTTGTGTGTCTGCCCTTGATGATAGTAGAGGTTTTTTGAGGAGTTGATAGATCTTAATGATGTTCGTTGAATTATAAACATGAAGTTTATAGTGCCAACAGTGGATATTAGGCGACTAGAGTGTCATGCTTAGGCAGTGTCAGTTGTGATAAGAATATATTGAGTTTCGGGGTGAGGTACTTTCGGTTGGATAATTATGATGATGTAATAGGCAAATTTGATCCTTGGAGTAGTATGGTGTTGTATGACAGTTGGTGATTTGATAGACACGAGGAACCATGTTGGTTAACACTTTGTGATGTGTACTCAGTTGAGTCGATAAGATATTGTTGTAAGAAAGTGTCATGGGGATTCTTGATTGAAAGTTGTACCTCGTAGGGTATGATGAGAATTACGAGCGAATTGCGGTAAGTGTGTTGTGTATGAAACGATACTGGTTGAGTAGTCTTAAGAGTGAACTCTATATAGTCTCCTACATTGGGTTTTTAGAAAATATGATGACACTTCGAGGAATAGGATCTTTAGTGATGCCGGTGATGCAGACCTAGAGCTTTATAGGTTATAGATGACATCCTATATCCTACCAAGACCCTTAGTAGTGTTACTTGTGGTTTGGTTTGTGGCTCATGGTCACATCCATTTGGAAGGAAGATAAGATTATTATCTGAGTGTAAGGGTCATTTTAGTGACATAATTAAGGACTAGATGGAAGGTAATCTTACTCTTTGTGAAGTTTAAGGGAATCTTAGAGTGTCTGTAGGACTAATTGTGTGTGGCATCATTGGGGAATAAAAATTGACTTCTTGTCACATCTTAAGGAATCCAATGGTTAAGGTGAGACATATGAAGAAGCTCATAGAATAGTGTCTTTGTGAGCACCTAGTAATCACGATGTGGGTATTGAGAAGTTTATAGAGCGTACTTACGATGAGAAAAGTATTGGATGATGAAATCTTGTCGAGTTGATGACTATTATGTGGAGTATTTATAGTGTCCCTAGGAAACTAGTTAAGTTCGGTATGAAGAGGAACTAGTGTACCGATTATGATCCCCGTAAGGGTTAGGTAATGACCTCAGATTGCTGGTCAAGGCTTAAAAGAGTCGAATAGTATACATACCGGGTGTTGTCATCCGAATTGGCATGGATGGGTGGTGTAACCTTCTAAGAAAAATTGGACTTTTGTGTCGTGAATGGTCATAATGGCTTGGATTCATGGAATGGATAGTGTAAAGGGTGTGACACTTGATTTTGAGGAGGACTAGGAAACATATTCGAAACTTGGATCGATGGCACCATGTGGAGACTTGAAAGTGGCACCCCAAGGGTGGGGGGTTGGGGGGGAGGGAGAAGGGGAATATCTGAGTATAATTAGAGTATTGGCATGTGTCAACATCATAAGTTAGAATGTCCCTATCAAGGTAGGGGTTAGTTCTTGGAAAGCCATCCCAAGTCGGTATGGGTTAGACGATGTATCCTTATATGGTATTCAATACCCTTGGTACGCAAATGACAATTAGTGTGTCCGTCACGCAAGTTCAGTTTGGCTAGAACTCAAAGATGATATCAGTTACAACCTGGTGTTGTTGAAGGTTAATTATAAGATGAATGATTCGCTTAATGGGGTTATTCCTAATGAGATATTGGGATGCGATCACAGTATGATAATGACCTAGGTTTGTTAGGTTGGTCACGATGTGATTATAAATGTAGATAGGGACGGATTTTGCAGAGGAGTTAGGTATTCGCCAACCAGATTGGTTCATGCATGTCAAGGATGTAAAGGGGATGACCTTGCTCCTAAGGAGGTAAGTGTAGCATTTTAATTTCTGGAGAAGTACATTCACATATATTGATTTCGTCTGATAGATATGAATGGTTGTGATTCGATTCGTCACAGTTGGTGATTAAAGCCAGGCTGCATGGCTAAGTTAGTACTCAGTGATAATGTCTAGGAGAAGTTATGAGACTTCAGGAATATAGCATATGTTCGCTTTCGTAAATCGTAGTTTGATGCGTAGGGATGGAATTTTCTCAGAACGGTTGTTTGTCCCTTGATTCTTGTATGTGTGTTCTTTTTAGTTCTGGTAATCGAGGATTGGTATTCCCACAATTGTGGTAGCCCGGATTGTACCATGTCATGGTACGGCTTGGTTAGGCCTAGTAGAGTGCGGGTAGACTTGGCATTATCAATGCAGTTCGGTAAGTGGGTGCACCCCTAACTGAGGTGTCCTTGCTATTGCACAAAGTTGTGTGTATAGGTGGTTGAACTTTTGGTCACACAATTTTCTCATATTATTTTCTTTCCTTAGGATTAGTGACCCTAGGACTGGCCGACATGACAGTCAGGGTCTCTGGTAGTACAAAATAAGATGGTGACTTGAGTACATTGTATAGTGTTGGACCTCGAGGAAACATAGCACACATTCTTACTTTTCCACGATGAGTGGATCCGTGCGATTCTTAAGTGAGTACGCCAAGTGAGACACCTAGAGTAATACCATGGTCATGAGAATGACGCAACGAAAGGTGTTAGCTGACTGTGCGATGATGATTTGGTCGGTGTGTTTCTCCATGGAGTGAGTGACTTATGAGATGCGATTATGTGGTCATGATGATACATGTATTTAAGGAAACTCGAAATTTGTAGTCCATAGATTCGAGTTGGTTCTTAATGATGAGTTGAGGATGGGGTGTATTACGACCCGCTCTTGGGTGAGTGTCTATCACTAGAGAGGGTTTCCTAGTGAGGGCACCACTATGCCTTGGATATTAGAAAAGGTCGCCCTAGGAATCGTCTACGCATGATCACCAAGTGAGTGGAGGTTCGAGGGTATTTATGTGACATCATTGGTTAGCGTAACAGTGATCATTAGTGTATGTTGCATGATGAAAATTTTGGTGAAGAACCCCGTGAAAGAGAATACGATGTTATCTTAGCATTCAAGGAGTTTTATGATCTAGTCTTGGAGAATTCCTATGATTTAGAGTAGAAATTGGTGAATCCCATAAGCTTTGGATTTGATGGGTTGATAATTTCGGGGAGGAAATTTCCTAAGGAGGGAAGAATGTAATACTCCCCCCTGAATATTTTATTATTTTCCTGTATAAATTGTAATAATATAAAAACCTTTGGATTTGGATCATTACGATTGGGTTTATATTTGAATTTGACTAATTTGGAGTCCTGATGATAGTATTGGAAGTTTTGGGTAAAAAAAATGGGAAATTTGAAGGAATTAAGGAAATGGTCATTCAAACCAATTTAGGGTCATTCGAATGAAAAACCCAAGTCATTCGAAGTGGGGGTCGAATGAGGATTAAACGAGACCCCACTTCTTACCTGAACATAATCGTTAGAAGGTCATTCAAAGGATTTTTCAAACGAGAATCCATTCTCGTTAGAACAAGAGGCCATTCTCATTCGAACGAGCACAATAATTTTTTTGAATCGGGTTGCCCTTATATGCTGTCACGCTTTGGACCATTAGATTGATGATGTTACAAGTTTTGGTGAACCCATATTGGGAAAAATTGGACTTTTGATGATAGGTGTGGTTTTATATTGCTTGTTTGGGTTTATTTGGGGGATTTAGAGTTTGAAGAAAAGCGAGAATGGGGGGTGGGTCTTCCCCCACCATTTTCAGCATTCTTTGTCCCTCTCACCACCACAAACCACCTTGAACCACCATATGTTTCCCTTGTGCAACCATGTTTCACAAGTATTCCACCACATTCGAACCATATATACCCAATTTCGCCGTGGTTGGGCAAACCACAAATTTTGGAGCTGGTGTTGGTTTTTTTGGAAACAATGCGGAGAAGATTTTTTTTAATGGAGCTATCATGAAGACAAGCTTGGTGGAGCTATTAACATTCTTATATCACAATGCATCCTACCATTCTTGGTGCTTCATTTGAGGTGGGATAACTCTACCCTTAGTTGGAGACTCTATTTTATATCAGTAGTGTTGTAGCTCGAATTAAAGAGTAGGATGCATTGTGATATAAGAATGATATTTCTTACAAGTTGTAGAAATGGATTCTAATGGTTTTGAGTAAATTTGTATATTTTAAGAAAACTTGTTATTAAACTTTTTTATGGAATAAAAATGTTGAGAATAAACATTTCAATGTTTTCTTGGAAAAGTTTTGATTTTTGTGTAAATGATGAAATTTCAAGAAGTATGGTGTCAAACATTTTATGGAATAAATTATTTTGGAAATGATGTCCTAAAGTTTCTTGCAAAAATGAAGATTTCATAAAAGTTGGACATATGTTTGAGTTTTGAAGAAATAAAACATCCTTTATGTCTTGAAAGATATATTTTGAAGTGTTATGAATTTCTAGGATAAATTATGTGTTCTACTCATTTAATAGGATTTTTGGAATCAAAATCCATCTTCTTATGCATGTAAACTTGTAGTATTTTGATAATGAACACATAAAAAAGTTTAATCAAGGTTTGAGTGGGTGTAAACACGAAATAATGAGAACAAAATTTCTAGTTCTTAAAATGTGTGATAAAGAAGTTGGAAGTGTGATAAGTGTAAAGTTGTAAGACTACATGTATTAATAAAGGAAAAATGACATTTTCTTATAAAGTAGTCTTCAAATGTAATTGCGTTTCTTTGATAAAGAAAGTGAATAAATGTTCAACTTGAAAAATGGTTAGAAAATGTGTTAAATAAGTGTTAACGGGTTAAAACATTGGGAATTTGGTGTGCATAAGTTAATAATATTTTTGGTAGATTAACACTTATGAAATTGGAAGAAAATAACAAGTTTGCAAACAAATGGGTAAAATGGTAATTTTATATAAAGTGGAAAATTTTTATGGAATAAAATGTTGAAAAGGGTGTTACACAAAAAACACCTAAACGAACATGATTTTGGGTTAAAATAAATATTAGGGTAAAAAGGACAAGATATGATAATTTTTAAAAGTGTAACACGAATTGGGGTAAAACCCCGGGTTTTGGCTTCGGTCAGAAAAAGGAAAAAGTGGAATAATGTGGACATCCGCTAAATGTTATAAAATGTTAATAAGAACTATGATGACACCAGAATAATTAAGAAAGGCTCGGAGCCCTAGGGTGAAAGATTCAAAACCAGTAGTCAGAGCATATGATAGAATAGTCGACGGTGTGGAGCCCGTTAAAGTATGCGGATATTGGAGGATTTTGAGAAAATGATAATAAAAATGGAACATGTAAATAAATTGATTGTGTGGAGAATATATGAAAATAAAACCTAACTTGAGTAGATTAATAAATGTTCCGGTAAAGGATGAATGGATAAATAATGTGAAAATTGATCAATGTCCATAAAGTACAGGAATGGTAAAGTCGAGAGTGATTAAATAGGTGGCTAAGCAACCTAAAGAGGTACCCATAATTAACCCAAGGGTGTGTCCATAAATGGTTTTAAAAGGAAAATAAGAATTTTCTAACACGGTCATTACCTGTGTTGAAAGGGTGATTTTCAAAGAAAATACTAGTGTGAATTGGTATAAATAAAATGAGTTTTAACGGAAAAGAAATGATGTTCCTTAAACAAAGTATATTTGTTTTAAGTATCTAACCGGTTGCATTAAATCAAGGAATAAATGTCAAGTCAAGTAAAAGGGAATTCTTTTACAAGATTAAGGTAAATTCATCGAGGTAAATAATGTTTTGGAATAAAAATGGTTTCATATATAAATGAATATATATGTAGATATATATATGGTAGTTTCATGTACACGTAGATATAACATGTTAGAGTATCCATTCTACCGTTCGATTATATATTGCATTATTGTATATTTTTCTCTGGGCATTTAACTCATTCCATAATCTTTGTTACGGAAGGTGGGGTGCGATTTTGTATTTTAAGGGATTATAGAGGTAAGTATTACCTTTTATTTTATGTTAGTAGCTCTGTATGCTTGGATTTCGGGGATGCTTACCTCACTTATCTTGATTTGAAATGGAAGCTGAATGCTAGACAAGAGAATTGCTAATTGAATGAAACAGGACTAGTAACATTATTTAGGCCATTTCATTGCATTTCACACCCAACACTCGGGTTGGGCCGAGTTTACCACGAGTAACCCATAAATTCGGGTCGGGGCATTACATATGCCACTATTGTACAAAAAGTAGCCATGATTGGTGGGTCAATAACTATGGTGATCAAACAAAGAATGGCTCTATCCTAGGACCCCCACAAGTACCTCCTTAGGTCCTTATCCCTCACCCATTCATCGTAAACCCTACTTCATACTTCGAGTATTGATCTAGAGGCCACGGGTGTTCCCGAGAACCGTTTTACTCCACTCAACTCCTCAGCTTGAGCGAAGCTCATTGAATCTTTCAAGGGCTTTGAATCCCATTTCCAAAGGTCCGTCCCATGTGCGAATCTTCTTGATAGTTCGGATGAACGATTCATTTTACTCCAAGCACTGCTCTAAAAGCCACTAGGCACTCTCGGTCCCTGTTTAACTCTGGTCAAATCTCCTGTTTGATCAAAGCGTAGTGAATCTTTGATGGGATCTAAATTTCCTTTCTAACGATCCATCCCATGCCCGAATCGGCCTTGTAATTCAGGAAAAATGATCCGTTTTACTCCAAAGGGTCATCTGGCACATTTGGGCCCCGTTTGACCATAATGAACCCTCCAAACTGAGCGAAGCTCATGAAATATTAAAGGTAACTGAATTCCCTTTCAATATTCTATCCCATGGATGAATTAGCCTTGCGATTCGAACTAACGATTTGTTTTCATCTGAAAATCTCCGGTGTAGAAACCATCGGGCACTTCTGGGCCCCGTTTGACTTCGATCACCTCCCAGACTTGGGATTGGCTCAATATATTATTAAAGGGCTCTGAACTCCCTCAAGTCGGAGTAAGGTTTGCTTTTTTTGCCTATTTTTTTTGAAAAAACCATTTCGGACTGCCTATAGTCACCTCAGGAAGCCTACCTATCGGCATGGTGTTTTTTCCTTGCCCAGTAAGGAAGACCATATGTCGATAGGCAGGACAGGGGACATGATAATCGACACACCCTTACACTATAAGAAGGGGCCATGAACTCACCTTGAGGGATACTCAAGGGACCCACCTCAAAAAGTCTGAAAAACATTCTCTTCATATTTAGAGACTTTTCCTTTCCTAAATAACCCATTTTAAGACATTATCTTGCCTCATTACCTCATCTCACTTGGTTTTTCGCCCCACTTCGTCACACTACCTCCATACCACTTCAAATTTAGCACATTTGCATTCCAAAGTCAGCAACAAGAATTTATAAGATAGTTTATTTCTCCATCCCTTTCTCTAATTTTTCCGTTTTAGTGTTATTCACCTTATTTCTATTTTTGTGATTTTGTTTGGTTATCTCACATCCACTAATATCTACTCTTTATTAGTAATATTACACATACTCTATTTGCATAAAAACTCTAAAAAGAAGAAAAAGAGGGTTTATCCATAAATTCTAAAAGTGTGATTTCTGTTTCACATTTTTACTCTTACAACACATTTTTTTCTACACACACATAAGAGAAGTCCCACATTTGGATTTATGGGTTGAACCTTGCCCCTATGTCATTTTCTAACTATGTGGACTTTGATGCCCCTTTGGCTACATAGGTGTCTTGGGCCAATCCCAAGATTTGAGTCCTTCCTTTTCATGTTTATATGCTTCTTGTACATCTTATTTTATATATATATATATATATATATATATTGTGAGTTTGACACTCCTACATACTTGTGTCTCGTTCGACGTGCACATTCGCTCTTTTACAGCGACCTATGATTCTACGAACACTTACATCATACTTTTTATCATTATTTTTGGGAACAATCCTACGGATGAATTCACTCAGCCCCTTCCATGACGTGAGTTGAGTGATTCCATTCTCCCACCATTTATAGTATACGCATGTACACACACATTACGTAGTCTAAAAGGAGAAGATTAACATTAGCACATTTATATTCCATTCTCCCATCATTTGGATCTTGATGCCGTTATCTCAAGGCGAAAACATTCTTTTGCCTATTTTGAGCAAAATTGGCTGGCGACTCTATCTCTTCACGTCATCCCCCACTTGACGAGGGCTGACCAACATATTTCGCGTGCTTGGGAGGGGATTCGAACCTGAATGGCCATAGTGGCAACTCCACTGGGGAACTTTTTTAAGAGTACTAGACTCTATTTCTACATGTGTGTTATTATTTGCCCTCCTACTTTTCTACATATGATATATGCTCCTACTTGCATATTCCCTTTACTCCTTTACTTATTTTATTTGTATGACTACCTCATGCTTATTTCTACCATGCTCTCTCCTCATGCATATATCACTTTTCACTCACTTGTACATGCTCACTTCACACTTGTATATATTCTCCATGCTCACTCTACACACTTACACTTGTCTCCACACACCACTTGTAGATTATCTATGCTTAGCTTCACTAGCACACACCCACACTTCTCTCGCTGGTATATATCTCCATGCTTACTTACACATCTCACACACCACTTGTAAATGTTCTATGACAAGGATCACTAACACACGCATTCACTTGTATATGTTCACATGATCACTCACACTACTCCCATGTCATTCTATTACCTTACACAACTCACCCACTTATTTACATGCTTACCTATCACCATGCTTAGTATAGTCTTCATGTGCATGCTAGATTTACTTTATATTCTCCCTCATAGTAGTAGTACTACCTTACTTAGCATGTAAATAAAAAATCTATCCATAAGATACTAATTAATACTCATGCATTTTTACACACTACATCCTAAAGCATGGCAATATTGACCAAAATTTTGTCCCGCTCTTCGGTCACTTTATGATGGTTGCCGGCTTCACTGGGGCGTGATTAACCTAAGCGATATGATTCTCACCTCTCATTGGCCTCGTACCTTTGACGTATATATAACGTTTCCCCCTGTGTCGTACCTCTTGATCAAACTTATGACAGGAGGTATATAGCAGGGAACTCGTTCACGCATGTCGAGTATATTGAAATCGCTCTCACACGTACTGTCCCCAAGAGGTATATCATGAGGTAATTCACGTACTCTCTGGTATGTCAAATGGCTTATCCATACGTATCGATATATTATTTCCCTTATAAGAAAGAAGTATATCGTGGAAGTCATGCTAAAGAGGAACCCTTTTATTAATCCAAAGGTGCATAAACCTCATGTAGGTGTCAATCTTAGGGTACTCATATTAGTTTGCCGATTACCATGCGAAACTTTGTCGGAATTCTGAGCTAGCATATTGCCTGAATTTTTGTACTATTTTGGCTTTTTTAAAACATGACCCTGTTCCTAAGCCTGGAAACAAGCAAACCGTGTCTTATATTTTTGAACCCTATTTTTCCCAGGCTCGGGTCCTGTCCGACATATTTTCTCGCAATTAGGCTAACATAATACAAGTGAAAACCTAATGATAATAATCATGTTGAGTTTCCTCTCATTTTTCCATCCTTTTCAAAAACTAAAAATGCCAAAAATATTTTTCCTCCTTTTCAAAAATACAAAAATTGCCTCCCCTTTTAAAAAAATAAACCCAAATAATTTTTCCTCTCATGTCGATCACATACTTGACTTTGGCATATCTCCCTATTGGCTTCGGTCTTTCGTTAAATCGCCACGAAGCTCCACTGCTTCTTTTTCTACTTCAATGAAATTTGGGATCTACATCTGCAAGATATCCATGGAGAATGTCGATTAAGCACTGAATGCCCAGCCATATCTGATAGCCATCTTAAACCAACTTAGCATCAAGATTAACAACCTTCAAACTGATGTTTAAGAGATGCAGTGACATCGATCCCAGACTCTTGAAGCTTATGAAATTGAGGTCCTTTTTCCTCATGTTAGGGTTCACCTTCCCCCGATCCTGTTTAGGTCCCAGAGGAATACCCACAGGTATTGCGCGCCCCACCTAAAATGGGCCGCCACCTGCTTAACACCTAATTTCAAACCTTGCCCATCTTGGGGCTAATTTTCTAGTGCCCGTGGACCCTAAATAAGAACTGAACAAAGTTAAGGATGACCTTAAGCTACTGTCGAAGAAGTTTAACCAAGTCAAAATCTCTGGATACTATAAGGACTACACCCGCATGTCTCCTTAACCCAAGGCTAGACTGCTAGAGAAGTTCAAAATGCCAAACTTCGAGAAGTTTGGGGGCAACGGGCCCCCAATTTTGCACCTTTGCAGTTATCATCGAGCCATTACCCTTATTTGTGCCTCAAAAGAGACAATGACCTAAATGTTTTAGCAGACCTTGAAAGAAAGTGATCACGGATGGTTATTGTCTCTCGAAGAATCCACGCTCTGTAGTTAGGAAGATGTAGCCCGAGAATTCATGTCTCAGTACAAGTACAACGAAGAGTTAGAGGTCACATGCAGAGACTTAGAGCTGCTAAATCAAAACCCCAGGGAATCAATCAATAACTTCATTAGAAGGCGGAGAAAGAAATCCGCCACTATGACCAACAGGCCCTCAGAGGAGGAATAAGTGAGCATTGTGAAGAAAAAATTCCTACACCATATTCGAGCATCCATGGTTGGACAGTACTACCCACACTTATAATCCCTTCAAGAAGATGGAGTGGAAATCAAGAAGGTATCATTAAAGTGGAGTCTGAACTAAAGAAGACGACTGTGCAGTTTGCACCAAAAAGTATGAGAAGCCCATTAATGCCTCGGTCTCAATAATCAATAACATATTATATTATGATTTCCTTTTGGCACCTGAAAGTCACCCCAATCTCACCCGAAAAGAGTACACTGAGCTTCATGCTCCCCTATCAAAAGCTTATCAAGCATTGATAGTCCGAAATCTCATCATACCATTAGAAACTCGACCATTACAAGACCCACTCCCTAAAACCTTAAAGCCCGATGCCCACAATGACTTTCACCAAGTTACAGGCCATACCATTGACCAATTTTTTCACCTCAAAAATATGATCCAAGACCTGATAGACCGAGATATCATTGCCCCACGAGCTAATCCCAAGCCCAAAACCACTCATAACCCCCTTCTGTTACATGGAACCGAAATGAATGCCATTTTCTTGGAAAGCAACCTTGAATTTGACCCTTCAAACCAGATTTTGCCTATTAAAGCACCCATCATCCCCTCTTAAGGGGTGCCCGTCCTTTCTCCTTCATCTCACAAGATTTTTTTATCAAGATATATCACTTCGTATGAGAACCTGTATTCCCATTTACACCGGATCAAATGGGGGATGCATGGAATTACCTGCTGTGTTAGACCAACTCCAATGGTTTGGGATGAATTTGCCCGTCGAAATGTCCATCGTCTACAAGAAGTTCAGTGGCCTGTTCATGGAAGCCCAAAATTGGGCCCGAGAATCAGAGGAGTGGGTGGTACCCATTGAGTAAATCAGTTTAGATGACATTATACAAATCATAGCTGAGGAGTTTCACGACATGGGGAAAATATGTGGCATTTTCGAATTGATCACAACTTTGAAACTTCAGGCACGCTTGGTCCCTTCACTCCTACACTTCCCTGCTGAATGGGAATACTATATTATGAGGCCATAGAGGTTATTAAATACATTGATTACTCTTGGAAGAAGGACATTGTTATCACCTAATGGAAGGATGATTTTGATAGCTCAAATGATTAACCGAATCACGAAGAAGCCAATTCAGTTGCCAGTTTGTGTGGAATGATCTCCTTCAAAGATTTGTCGGGAGAAATCAAAAAATTAGCCATTAAACTCGAAGTGGATGAAGCCATGGAGTTCTTATTCTTCCTCTCTTTTGTAAATTAAATAACAAGATCAAGGCGGTACTTCAAAGAGTTGATTCCCTATTCAATCGGAGTAGACAAAGGATAGGGGTTTGTCGAAGATATCCTAATGCCATAAATGACCGTTGAAGAAAAAAAAGTATTCGATCAACTCAAGAAAACCAAATCCAATATAACCTTATGGGGACTCTTCATGTCTTTCCAGCTTCACCGAAATGCCTTGATAAAGTTCCTCACTAGACCCATAGTTTCTCCTTCTACTACTCCCGACGAAGCCGTGAATATGGTTCCATCCTTAACATCTACCAAACTCCTCTATTTTTTTGAAGAAGAAATCCAAAAATTTAGCCTCGATCATAACTATTCTCTTAACATCTTCGTCAAAGTCTTGGGAAAGATGGTCCCACAATCACTTGTCAAAAATATATCTTCTCTCAATGTTTGTCCACTCTGAACCTTTAACTCCTTAGGATTAAAAGTCAGTGATCTCATTTATACATCTATTGCTGTGCACGCCTATGATAACACTCGTTGATAAGTAATGGGTTCCATTAAACTCATGCTAGGGAATGGATCTATCAATCCTCTGATAAAATTACAAGTCATCGACATACCTTCTTACTTCAACTTACTCCTTGGTCGCCCTTGGCTCCATAACATTCGAGGAGTATCCTTTTCTCTCCATCAGACACTAAAGTTCTTTGCAAGGCCAAGTTATCACCATTTTGGGGTACGATGACAGTTCAGACAGTGCCAATACTTATAATCCACTGTTAGAGATTTAGCATGGGACCAATGGCGTGCTCCTCTTTGATTTTTAAATTAATATGCTCCCTGTCCCAGTAGGGGACAACTTCAAAGACCGAGAGCACAACCCTCATGACAACGTCAATGTAATTCAGATGTTCAAAAATATGCACTTCATGCTTGGAATGGGGCTAGGGCGACGCCAATAAGGAATTATCGAACCAATAATCCTAAAATAAGTCTTTCCCCCATGTGGTTTGGGCCACCAACCTTCATCAGCCGAAGTTAAAGCACTTTGCTGACCTCGATCGGAAAGAACCCTAAAGAACGAAAAGACTATTTTTGGGGACTTTCTAAATGGAAAATTTGTCAAGGAGGGTGAAGACTTCCCCTTCAATGGATTCTATAAACCGTGGTATGACCACATTGATAAGAAGATGAAACTGGTGGTAGAGATATTTTTTCATGACAACAACACTTGTAGACTAAAAATATGAAGTCAAATCTCTAACCAAGAAAACTATGGCAATCACTAAGAACTCTGAGGGTAGCAATTTCGAAGAATCTTTTAACCAACAGACATTGAAATTGCTTCTCCGCATGATCTGCTTAAATTCTACGTCATCGGAGCTAGATCACAACTGCTGATGTACCTCTCCTAAACTGGCATGATATCCCACGTCAGCTTACTGAAGCTCAGCTTAACCCTACCGTTTATCCTATTCATATCTCTGCACTCATTTTTATTTCTCCTTTTCCTGATGTAAATATAATTGAGACCTCTTTTGACATGGTTCTCAAGGCTGTTTTCCCTAACAATGAAATAAATGAGGATTTTGAGTATCTTGCTATGCGTTACATTAATTGGATTGATTCTAATAAACGTCTTGAGGACGATGATTTTGCAAATGAACAATTCTTAATCGATATTAATAAGAAAAATTATAAACAACTTAATCGCATTCAAATGAATGAAGATGTGATTTTTGTTATTAATCTCGGTTCTAGTTGTCACCAATGCAAAATTAGGATAGGTTCCACCCTTAAAGAGCACGAGCGTGTGCAATTTAAAGAGCTGCTGAAAGAATTCAAAGACTTTTTTGTGTGGTTCTATGATGACATGCCAAGCATTGACCCAAAACTAGCTCAATACGAGATCTCGACATTCTCGGAATGCAAACTAGTCAAGCAGAAGTTGATAAAACTCTAAACGGAATGGCTTCTCAAAGTAAAAGAGGAGGTAATCAGATAGCTGAACGTGGGTTTTATTCACATAGTTGAATCCCCTATATAGCTTGCCAATATCATCCCCATGTTGAAATCGGGAGTAAAAGTCTACATGTGCATCAACTATCGGGATTTAAACAAAGTATCCCCGAAAGATGACAACGCATTACCAAACATCGACATGGTCGTGGACAATATGGCCAACCATGCCCTCAAATCATTTGTCGATGGATTTTTCGGTTACAACCATATCAAGATACACCCTGATCATCAAGAGAAAACTGCCTTTATTACCCCTTGGGGAACCTTTTTATACATCGTCATGCTATTCGGGATAAAAAACACATGGGCTACCTACCAAAGGCTGCCACAAGCATCCTGCAAGACCTTATTCACAAAGAAGTGAAGGTTTATGTTGACGATATTATCATCAAGACCAAGATTTAGGAAGGTCACATTCCCACCCTTCAGAAGATCTTTGAGCGACTACGATAATACCACATGTGGCTTAACCCACAAACGTATGTTTTAGGTGTCACTGAAGGGAAACTCTTAAGGTTTATGGTCAGCAAGAAAGGAATTGAAGTGAAACCCGCCAGACTGAAAGCCATACTCGAGATTCCACCACCTCAAATGAGGAAAGAAGTACGAGGATTCCTGGGTAAGTTACAATACATTAGTCGATTCATCAGCTCACCAACGTCGGTCTGCGATCCCACTTTAAAATTTCTCCCTGCCAAGAAGCCTTTGACTAAATCAAACAAAACCTTACTCGACCTAGGATACTCATGCCTCAGTAACCAGGTCGCCCCTCCTCGTGTTCTTGACTGTTACTGATACTATAGTAGGTGATTTCCTTGCCCAATACATTGAAGAATTTGATAAGGAAAGATCCATCTACCATGCTAGTCGAAAACTGGCTGGTTACGAAGTCAATTACACTGCTTTGGAGCAAGCGTGTGTCACCTTAGTCTAGGTCACATAGAAATTATAGCACTATATGATTGTCGTTCCCATCATACTATTATCTTGATTAGATCCCATCAAATAGCTGCTAGAGAAACCCGCTCTATCAAGCCGAATGGCCCGCTGGTTGATGTTGCTAGCTAAGTTCGACATTGTGTATGTCACGTAAAACGTGAGGGAGAGGAGGGCCATATCCTACTACCTTAATGATTATCCTATGTAAGGAACCGATGTTTGGGTCTCTGAATTCCTAGATGAAGACATTCTCTACACCTCTCATGAGGATCTCAGATGGAAGATGTTCTTTGATGGAGTTCCCAAAAAGAAAGGGTTGCCATTAGAACACTATTGACTGGCCCTGACAACGCCCACACCTCCATTGCCATTAAGCTATAATTCCCTTGCACTAACCACATAACTGAGTTTAAGGCGTGCACTGTAAGACTCACGATCGCCCTCGGGAAAGGTATCAAACACATAGACATCTATGGGTATTTTGCCCTCATTTTTGGAAAAATCCTCAGAAAATGGATAGGTAAAGATGATAAGCTCCTACACTTCCACACCCACCCAGAAGAGCTCGCCTCCCAGTTCAATAATGTTACCTTCCATTACCTTCCTCGATCAAAGAATAGTCTAGTTGATGCCCTTGCAACCTTAGCCTCCATGGTCGATATGCTCGAAGGAATAATAATGGCCCATTTCCTTCATCAAAAGCAAGTTGGGCCCATCGATTACTACCACATTGAGCTCATCACTGAAGAAGACTTTGACATGGCCGGATTATGGTAATATAATATTTGGCACCTCCTCAAGCATGGTAGGTATCCCTGAGATGCAAATAAGAAAGACCGTGCGAACCTTCGCAAATTGGCTGCCCAGTACATCATCTATGACAAAACACTTTTCAAGAGAAACTTTGAGGGAACCCATTTGCATTACATAACAAGGGTTGATATTAAAGAAATGTTGAAGAAGATCAAGAGTAGGGAGTGAGGGCCCCACGTGAATAGTCACAAGCTTACCAAGAAGATCATCCGTTCAGGGTACTATTGGACTACCATGGATCAAGACTCCACTGCTTATGTTCGAAGATGCCTCAAATGACAACAGTTTTCCAACCTCCAACACTTGCCTCCTTGGGAATTGCACAATATGAACTCTTTCTGGCCCTTCTCCACCTGGGAATATACATCATATGGAAGGTCACTCCCAAAGCTTCTAACGGGCACGAGTTCATCCAGGTTTCCATCGACTACTTCAAAAAATTGGTTGAAGTCAATGCATACATAGTGCTGAATGCAAAAAAGTTGTGACGTTTATAAAAAAGAACATCATTTATCGATACGGGGTTCCTCATGAGTTATTATCTGATAATGGACTCCACTTCGAAGTTGAGGTCACAGACTGGTTGACGAGTATTGAATTCAGAGGCACATGTCTCTCCTTACCGACCCCAAACCGATAGCACCGTTGAAGCTGCCAACAAAAGCCTTAAAACCATCATTAACAAGATGATCGAAAGATGTAGAGACTGGGATGAACAAATCCTTTACACCCTATGGGGCTATCATAACTCTATCACAACTTCCACTAGGGATACCCCTTATTCTCTAGTATACGAAATGGAAAATGTTCTCCCCTTTGACCTAGAAGTGCCTTTTCTGCGTGTCATGTATGAAAACAGGGTCAATGAAGAAGATTGGCATCAGAGCCACTATCACGAACTCTCACTCTTGGATGAAAAGAGACTTAAGGATCTATACTACATACAGGGGTACCATCGCCGGATAAAATGATCATTCAACAGTAAAGTTGAGGATCATGGTGTCCAATAAGGAGACCTTGCCCTTAAAGAAATTGTAAAACTTGTTTGGGACGCGATAGGGAAGTTCAAGCCTAATTGGTGTGACCCATACATCGTGAATAAAATTTTATCATGCAGTGCCTCTATGCTCACAGATCTCGACGAAGAAGAAATGACTCGTCTAGTCAATCTAGACCGTCTCAAGAAATTCTACCATCAATTCGAATTCTCAATGCGCTACGATCCTTCCCATCCCCATTTTATTCTAAAAATAAAATAAAATAAAATAAAATAATTTTTTTTTTCATTTCCCCTATCTAGAACTATGTGGGGCATGATCTTCTCAAAATAAATCTTTTCATGAATAAAATTAGTGGAATTTTCAAAACCTTCAGAGGTACGTAAACAGTCTATACGATCCTTGGACATGGTCCTTTATTTTACACAAAGGCGATTCTTTTCTGAACCCCGAGAATGACGATCGATATCATCATTCACATGAACAAAAAGATTATGTATGCCTTAACGATTCGTATAGAAAGTTCAAATGAAAAATTCATCAACACAACAAAATATGATCAAAACCACTTTTATTTATAATCAAGGAATCGAACCATTACATGAAATATCGGTCGAGGGAGTCAAACATACCCTCCTTTTCTAACCTAAAAGCAACATACCCAATCCCTTATAGATAACCAAATTCATAGAAAAATCCTAAAAGATTGCCATATACTAACATAAAACTCCCAAAACAAAATTCGACAGCTTAAAAAATACTACCACCAGCTTTACAATATACTAGATGGCACTGCCTCATCATCATTGCCCTCTCCTGGAGGTCCCCAGGTCTCCCACTTCTGATTAGTGCTTAGTATGCTCTCCATGCAGTGGTATGCCTTGACAAGATTTGCGAAAACCACAATGCCTTCCTCCATGGTGTCGAAGGCAATAAGCCACCTATGACCAGTCTTTGCTTCAAAAATCTTCCCAATTGACTGCTTCCACAACCATTTTAGGTAATCCCCGGACACATGCTAGGCCCCTCCAACAGATTGTGGTGGACGGGTAGATAGCTGACGATGCTTCCACAAAGGTCCCACTATCATTGGTAAAGATTCAGTCAAATCCTCTATCAGGAAAAAGTTATTGAAATAAGGTGGTACTATTTTCTCTCACCTCACTTGGAACAGAAACCGCCAGGGAAAATATATGGAAGTTTGTCGAAGGCCAACCAACCACACATACCAGTACTCTCCTAAGTAACAAATGAGCTGTAGGTCCCCCCACCGTGACCAGACCAGCAAAGACACCGGGCCCATGCTCCACGAACTAATTAATCCATTTCTCTATTGAAGGGCCAAAACTAAAGAACTGTCGAATAACGAAGTTAGGAACACCCGGTAAGGGATAATCAGGAGGGGACTCCAATATAAACCTCTTGGAAAGCCATATGAACAAAATCACCAGACTCCCTCACAGAAAATAAGATCGAACCCTCCTTCTAAGCATCAAGACCATTCAAGGTCTTTTCCATCACTACCGCTGTAGGACTATAGCGGTAAGACATCCACTCCACTATCGTGGCCACCTGAGGATCTTCCGTTAAGTCGACCATAACCAGTAATAGCCTAGAAGTGAGTTCTAAGGTAACAAATCTGACAAAGACAATATCAAAGACGTGTCCTTTAGGACACCAATTTCATAACCACTGGGAGAGCGATATATCCGCCATGGACTAATGGTCGAGCCACCGAGGGAGCGATATGAAGTAACTCAGTCAAAGGCACCTAGGGAGAACATGACAAGTTGGGCATAAATGCCTCCACACTAGGACTGATCCTCAACATCCCTAAAAACTCCTTATAAGCATAGCAGGCCAAACCTAGGCCAAACCCGAAAACATAATCATCGGGGTACCAGAATTGTATCGCCGCCTCCAACAAATTCCCATCTATAGCCTGATTGCGCCAGAAAGAGACCCATCACAAGCTAAAGGTATCATAGTCGATGTTATAGAGGCAAATGGACTATAAACCCTCAAGGTAAGAAGAGAAGTATTCAGACATTGGGAGAGACATTTACGAAAGAGAAAAATGGAACAAAAGAAAAGATAAAGATGGTGGGGAAAATGCCTTCCCTAAACCCCCTTTTTATACCCAAAAGTCTTCACCAAGGATAAATTACCCGAAACGTCATCAATCCCTCTGCCCCACAAGTAATCCAAATATGAAGAAAGTATAATCAAGGCTAAAAAAGTGATTTAACTTGACCCTTATGTTGATATACATGACAACGGGCATTCCAATCGGTAACCACCCCTTTTTTAAAAAATTCCCTTTTTTCTCTTTTGTCCAAAATCAATTTCCAAAAGTTATTTCTTTGAAAAAAGTTATTGCCTGAGTATTACTTTTTTCTACTCCTCTTTTGATAAAATAAAAATATTTGTTCAATTTTTTTTTATACTTATCTCTATCTTTGCAAATAAATAAGGAACCTCAACTAAAAATTAAAGTGCATATAGAATAAGTCACTAAATCAAGAAAAATATAAAAAAGAAATACGTATTTTTCATATATAATCCTTGTTCGACATTATTACATTCATTTTAGGAACAAAAATAAAAGAAAAATACAACGAGACCCTGCCCTAACCCTTCAAAATCCCCCTCGAATCCTCAACCCCTGCGAAGCACACGCTTCCCTCTGCGATGGGCGGTAGAACCTCCACTCCTAGAGCCAGAGACCTCATCAGAAGTGGCTGGTGGCACTATACAGGAGCTGGACGAATTCTTCACATAAGTATACATAAAGGCCATCAAATCCTTGATATCTCGTAGTGAGTCAACACCTGCACAAACTGCAAGGAGAAAATAAAAAACAACAAAAATAGATAAAGTCAGTAAAGAACAAAGAAAAATAAAACGAGGAACAAGGAAGAAAGAAAGTGGAAAAGTATACCTCAGGATAGAGCGCCTCATCAGTAAGGCCTATCAACTCAGCTACCGATGATTATCAAATATGCTAAAAACTATCAAATATGCCAAAAACTAGAGATAGACAACGTCCCTGCTCGTCGCCACCACAAACCCTCCCAATAAAATCAAAAGAAACAGACGAGCTATTTGTCTCACCTCTCATCCACGATCTCGTCAATCCACCTCTTCAGTAATGCATCCCCGACATAGAAATTTGGATAGAATCCCTTGACACGATTCTACCCACATCCCCCAAAGTAGCCTGCACCGCCTCAGGTATGACCCATAGAGTACGATCCACCATGATATAATGCCCCTCATAGTCCAACCTGGTCAGTTGTAGGGCATTAATGGGAGTGACGATCATCTATTCCAATCCTAAATGGAACTTATGGATCGCATCCCACCATCTCTCTTGAAGAGCACACAACACCATAAAAGAGCATAATGTGTTATCCAATGCATCCAATAACGGGCCAAACCAGACAAATGGCGCCATCCAATGTACCACTACAGGCAGCTTATCCCGAACATCCTTCAACCCTGTTGTCCCCCAAGACTGAATGCTCGAAAAAGCTATATTAGTCTCCAAAATAATTTTTTTTGAAACCCTTCATTAGACCAAGAAGAAAAGAAAAAGAAGATTTGGAAGAACCAAAGGTCAGATACTCACATAACCATTAGGGTTCTTCACACTTGTCGAATAATGGCATATAGGTTCACGTAATAAAACCCTCTCCTCAGTAACCAACTTAAAGGAGTCATGGGCATTTTCATTGCCCAATACAATTTGCACCACAAACCGCCACTCCAAGTCTGTCCAATCATCAACGGATAACCACTCATTGTTAGTTTCACTAGAAATGCCTACCATTTGAAGTTTTAAAGAAAGAATGGCTTAGGAATAACTCTTAGAGAGATAAAGAAAGAGATTCAATCAATTGAACATATGAAAAATGGGGAGGGACCGCCCCATTTTATAAAAGCTTAAGAAGCAGGCCGATCCACATCCCCCTAACCATGCCGGTCGGTAGAGTTTTTTCCCCTTCCCAAGAAGCCCTGGAGTCTATGCCCTATGACGATAGGCACCTCCCTAGACCTTCTTGTCAGTAGTCCCCTCCAAATTTTATCTCGAAAATGCTGAAAAAATAAAAAATTGATCAAAAATTCCTAGAAAAATGTAAAACATTAGTTTTGGAGTGCTAAGCCCCTTACCAGCTCTAAAAATCCCCATTTGAATCTATGAAATGATTTTATCATCAACATATTCCCCAGCGAGACCACTGATGCGCTCGCATTCAAGCTTTTTACATTTCCCCAATAGAAACCATAAATCTACACATTCCTCAGCGAAGCCATTCCCCACAAAGCATAACTTTACGTCCTCACTCAGAAGTAACCTCGACTAGTTGAGTTAGTCATTACAACACATGGTCCTCAGAATTATCCTCGACCCACTGAATTGGTCATCATAAATTTTGGTCCTCAAAACTGACCTCAGCTTGCAGAATTCGTCGTCACAAATTAAGGTCCTCAGAATTGACTTTGGCTCCCAGAATTGGTCATCCCAACTCAAGGTCCTCAAAATTGACTTCGGCACGCATAATTGGCTGTCCCAACTCAAGGTCCTCAAAATTCACCTTGGCCCGCAGAATTGGTCGTCACAACTTTAGGCCCTCAAAATTGACATTGGCCCGCACAATTGGTCTCCACAAACTCAATGTTAGTAGAATCAACCTCGACCCACTGAATCGATCACTATAACTTAATGTCCTCAAAATCAACCTCGACCAGCAGAATTGGTTGTCATAACTTTAGGTCCTAGAATTGACCTCGACCCGCTGAATTGGTCACTACAACTCAAGGTCCTCAAAATTGACCTCGGCCCAATGAATTAGTTATCATAACTTTAAGCCTTTCATTATTGACCTCGACTCGTAGAATTTATCGTCAAAATTTAAGGTCCTCAGAATTGACCTCGACCCGTAAAATTAGTTGTCACAACTTTAGGTGCTCATAATCAAACTCGACTCGCTAAATCGATCACTATAATTGAAGGTCCCCAGATTTAACCGAGGCTCACTGAACTGGTCATCATAACTTTTGGTCCTCATAATTGACCTCAGCTCGCAGAATTGGTCATCATAAATTATGGTCCTCATACTTCAACCGGTAAAATTAGTTGCTCCCCACTCTCCCAGATTACAAGCCGGTTAAACAAAAATTGAGAAAGCTCCGCACTGAATGGTCGCTCAAGGTCAAAGAAGAGGTGGTCAAACAGTTGAACGTGGGCTTCATTCGTGTGATCGAGTATCCCACATAGTACCTGTGCCGAAATCAGGAGGGATGGTTCCAATGTGTTTAGACTACTGAGATTTAAACAACGCTTCTCCAAAGGATGATTATCCACTACCCAATATCGACATGATCGTAGATAATACAGCCGGTCATGATCTCAAGTCATTCATCGACGGCTTTCCCGGATATAATAAAATCAAGATGCACCCAGACCACCAAGAAAAAATCGCATTCATCACCCCATGGGGAACCTTTTGCTACACCGTTATGCCATTCGGTATTAAGAATGCTGGGGCTACCTACCAATGGGATGCCACAACCATCCTGCACGATCGGATTCACAAAGAGGTCGAGGTTTATGTGGATGATATGATTATAAAGTCCGAAACCAGAGAAGGCCATGTTTTCACTCTCCGAAAGTTCTTCGAATGACTGCGACGGTATCAATTGAGGCTCAATGCATAGAAGTGTGTCTTCGGCGTTACAAAGGGAAAACTCTTGGGATTCATGGTCAGTGAGAAGGGGATATAGGCAGAGCTCGTAAAGCTGAAGGCCATACTTGAGATGCCACCTCCCCGAACAGAGAAAGAAGTCCGAGGTTTTTTTAGGAAATTATAATATATCAGTCGGTTCATCATCCAGCTAACCTCCATCTTTGAACCGATCTTCAAGCTCCTTCGAAAGGATTCAACCAAGGTTTGGAACGAGTCCTGCCAAGAAGCTTTTGACCGAATCAAACAATATCTGACCCAACCTCCAGTGCTTATGCCACCACAGCCTGGTCTCCCTTTGCTCCTATACCTAACCATAACCGACATTACAGCTGGGGCTTTGCTAGCCCAATACCTTGAAGACTCCTACAAAGAAAGATCCATCTATTACGTCAGTCACAAATTGATCGGGTATGGGGTTAACTACACTACTTTGGAAAAGGCGTGTACCGCACTTGTCTGGGTCACCCAAAAGTTGCTACACTACATGCTCGCCTTCCCCATCAAACTTGTATCCCGAATGGATCCCATCAAATACCTTCTTGAGAAACCCCCCTTATTCAGTCGAATGGCCCGATGGTTGATACTCCTAACCGAGTTCGATATCGGGTACATCACGCAGAAAGCCATTAAAGGAAGTGCCATCTCTGACTACCTCACAGATTACCCCGTAGAAGAAGCAGATGTCTGGATCTACGAATTTCCAGATGAAAATATCCTTTGCATCACTCATGACCACCTTCGATGGAAAATATTCTTTGACGGCGCTGCTAACAAAAAGGGATATGGCATTGGGACACTTCTGATCACCCCAGATGACTCCCACACTCCCATCGCCATCAAATTGGATTTCCCTTGCACTAACAACATGACGGAATACGAGGCATGCGCAGTAGGCCTCAAAGTTGCTCTCAAGAAAGGTATTAAATACCTTGATGTCTACGGGGATTCTGCCCTCATCATCGATCAAGTGCTCAGAAAGTGGAATGTCAAGGACGAAAATCTCCAACCCTTCCATGCCCACTAAGAAGAGTTAGCCTCCCGATTTAGAGATATCACCTTCCATTACCTACCTCTAGCAAAGAATAACCTAGACGATGCTCTCGCTACCTTGGCCTCCATGGTCGACATGCCCGAAGGAATAATAATGACCCCCTTCCTAGTTCAAAAGCAAGACAAACCAACCCACTCCTATCATATTGAGTTCGTATCTACCGAAGACCCTAAACTAGTCGATTGCTGGTACTATGATATCTGATGCCTCCTCAAACATGGTAGGTATCCCGAGGGTTCCAACAAGAAAGACCGAACGACCCTCCAAAGACTGGCCGCCCAGTATATTATCTGTCATAAAGCTCTACTCAAGAGGAACTTCGATGGAACTCCTCTACACTGTATCACAGGGGCAGAGATTGAGAAAATAATGCAGAAGATCCACAACGGGTAATACGGGCCCCACATGAATGATAATATGCTTGCCAAGAAGATCATCTGACAGGGATACTACTGGACCACCATGGCCCAAGATTGCATAGCCTATGTCCGGAGATGCCTCAAATGCCAACAGTTCTGCAATCCTCAACACCTGCCTCCACGAGAATTTTGTAACATGACCTCTCCCTAGCCGTTCTCCACCTGAGGTGTCGACATCATAGGGAAGGTTACACCAAAGGATTCAAATGACCATGAGTTCATCCTAGTTGCCATTGATTACTTCACCAAATGGGTCGAAGTCGAGTCATACGCAGTATTAAACGCCAAGAAAGTGGCCAAATTCCTTAAGAAAAATATCATCTGCCGATATGGGATCCCGCACGAGTTTGTGTCAGATAACCGGTTGCATTTCGAAGCAGAAGTCACAGAGGTAGTCAACGAGTACGAGATTCAGAGACACAAATCTTCTCCCTACTGACCTCAGACCAATGGTACAGTTGAAGCCGCCAACAAGAACCTCAAAGACATCATCAGCAAGATGATCGCAAGCTGTATGGATTGGGCCGATCGGATCCCGTATGCCCTCTGGGGCTATCGAACCTCAATCCGAACCTCTACTGGGGCTACCCCTTATTCTCTGGTCTACGGTATGGAAGCAGTCCTACCTGTGGAGCTGGAAGTACCTTTGATACGCATCATGCTCGAAAGCAAAGTTAATGAAGAGGACTGGTGCCAAGGCCATCTCGATGAGATGACCCTCCTAGATGAAAGGAGATTGAAAGCTATTTACCACATACATGGGTACCATCGCCGAATAGCGAGATTATTCAATAAGAGAGTCAAGGACCGCGGTGTCCGGGAAGGGGATTTAGCCCTCAAGGAGATAATAGAACCCATCTGGGACCCTAGAGGGAAATTCAAGCCCAATTGGAGCGGCCCCTACATTGTGAAGAAAATATTATCCGGCGGTTCCGCCATACTCACTTACCTATATGGGGAGGAGATGGCTTGCCCAGTTAACCTGGACCGTCTCAAGAAATTCTACCCCTAGTCTGAAATCTCGGCGCACTACGACTCTTCTCATCTCCCTTCTACTCTTAAAAAAAAACTCTCTTCATTTCCCTATAAGCAGAACTACGTGGGCCTGATCCTCTGCAAAAAAAAAAAACCATTTTTCAAGAAAAATAATTTTTTTTTTAAAATCCCCAGAGGTACGCAGGCAGCTCATACATCTTACAGGAGCACAAACCTTTCTTTTTCACAAAATACTATTCTTTTCTTATCTCCGAGAACGACAGTTCATTCTAACAAATACATGAAAAAAATGATTATGTATGCCTTAGCGATCGGTATAGATAATTCAAAAATAAAAAATTCATCGAATGACTCAGCTGGATGATCAGAAACTTGCTTATTTCATTAATAAGAAATTACAGCACGGATTACATAAGAAATGTAACGGATAACTCCCTTCCCCTTACTATCATAAAAAGCCAAATAAAATCCCCACATCTATTCCCTATTACACAAATAAACTCTCCAAGAGTCCTACCCACAGCTACGAGAGGAGCCTGCACCCTCATCATCAGCATCCCGGGGCCCCAAATTTCCCCTGCCTAAATAGAATGCCGTAAACACTCCATGGACTGATAAGCTCGAACCAACTTTGAAAAAACCACAACACCCGCTTCCATGGTGTTAAATAAAACAAACCACCTTTGTCCAGTCTCCACTTCCAACATCTTGCGGACTACTCTACTCTATAACCACTTCATATAATCCCCAGAGACATGCCAAACTCTCTCGATAGACTGAGAGGGATGGGTCGACGGACGTCGATTCTCCCACTAAGATCCAAGCAACAGACGCAGGCGCTCGGTCAAAAAGTCTGCCGGAAAGAAGTTTAGTGTTCGAGGTGGCACGGCCTGCGCCCAGCCAAATTGGCAAAGAAGCCGCCAAGGGAAATAAAAAGAGGTCTGTCTAAGACCAACCAGCCGCACATTTGATTACTATCCTAGCTCCAGAATAGGCAGCAACTGACCCTACCAAGGCACTAACCAATACATATTCCGAGCCCCATTCTCCACAAACTAGTTCTCTCAATTCTCAATATCCAAGCCAATGCTGAAGAAGTTACGCAAAAAGAAATTAGGTACAACTGATAAGGGATACTCTGGAGGGGCCACCAAGCGGAGTCTTTCAAACAACCACATGAACAACATCACGGGGCTACCCCTCAGTAAATCAGAATGACCTTCTCTCCAGGTATCCAGACCATTCACCGTCTTCTCCAGTATCACCGCCACGAGATTGCAACGGTAAGACATCCATGAAGTAATGGCTACAAGTTGTGTGTCCACCAGCACTTCCCCAGTCACCAGCAGTAATTTTGAAACCAGGCCCAAAGAAACGGCTCTAGCATAGCCATCATAACCTAATTCCCGCAAATGCACAGACTGCAGCACCGCCGGGAGGGAGATCATTCCTCCAGTAACCAATGATCGGGCGATCGAAGGCGAAATATGAAGAAGCTCAGCCAAAAAATCCCTAGGAGAACGGGAAAATTCGAGCAAAGCCACAGAAACACTGGGATTTACACCCAGCATGGTAGAAAATTCCTCGTAGGTAGGACAAACTTTTTCCAACCCAAAGCGGAATACATGGTCTTCGGGGTACCAGAATTGTACCGCCGCCATCAACATGTTCCACTCAATAGGACGATTAAGCCACAAGGAGACTCGACGCATGTTGAAAGCATCATAGTCGACATTATAAGAGAACATTGCTTCCAAGGCTTCGAGGTAGTTAGCAAACTCAATGCTACTAGATAGAGCCATCTTACAAAGCTAAGAGATAGTGGGCAAGTAAGTAAGAATACGAAGGTATGATGAAAACACTCCACCCTTACCCCTTTTTATACTTGAGAACCCTCACAAGAGACATAATCCCTGTAGAAATCGAAGGTAGCCCTACCCCATAAAATACAAAAGGTAGAAGAGGGTACCAATCAAAGCTTTAAATTCATGGGACTGGACTGAATTACCGATAGGCAGGACAGGGTTCTTGCCGATCGGCAACCCCCCATTTTTAGAAATTTCCTTTTTTCCTCTTTTGTCAAATCAGAAAACTCAATAAAAATAAATTGATATTCTCAAAGGAATTTCAAAATCCCTTTTCCTCCTTATATAATTTCCCCTTTTAATTAAAAACTTTCCTTCAAAAATTCCAAAAATACTTCTTTTTACGGTCTCAGCAGTAAAGTAAAAAGTGCATATGCATGCATTCATTCATCATTAATAAAAAACTCCATTGCATTGCATCTGTTTGTTTCTGTGTTACATCAAATTTTGCAGGAAATAAAAAGAAAAACCAAAAACAGCGGGACTCAGCCTGAACCCACATTCTCTCTCTCTCTCTCTCTCTCTCTCTCTCTCACTAAGAGCTTCCGCCCCTGTGACGTGCTCTCTCCCCCTATGGCGAGACGATGCACCACCATTACCCGAGCCAGAGTCCTCTCCGGACGAAGCAGATGGCACCAAGTAAGAAGGAACAGGAATCGCATCCCGAATATGGGCAGTCGCCGAAGATATCCAATCTCTGATGTCTCTTAGCCAAGTGGTTGACATTCGGACTTGCTACAAGAAAAAGGCAAAATCAGTATCAAATTGGAGAGGACCAAAAAAAAAAAAAGAGAAGAACATAAAGGTATACCACAGGTTGGAGGACCTCCTCTGTCAAACCCAACTCCTCCGGATCCATCGCATGAGGACGATGCAGCATAGGCACCATCCCTCCATCAGCCCGCCGGATGTTATATGAAGGAGTGTGCAACTGCATAAAAGGAACCTCTGAAGTCGTCGTCGCTGCAGATGCCGTTGGACCATCGCCAATGTGGGAAGATCCCATCGCCCGACTCGAATCCGCAGGAGGGAAAGGTAGGGCATCGTATATGTTGGGCGCCATCAACCAGCTCGTCACAAAGTCCATATAGTCATACGGCGCAGCCGTATCAGTGTACAATAAGTAGGACTCACCAATCATCATCGCGATCCTCGCATTCTTCGACAACAGTCGCTCCCACCTCATAGACGTAAGAGGCTGCGCAGGTGGAACCACCACCTCCTCCTCAATAATCTGGCGAACCACCCTCTCCCCGAGATACCAGGAATGGTCAAACTCATGCGCCAGCAAATGCCTCATCTGCGTGTTCACCCCCGTCGTCCCCGCATCCTGAATGGTTGTCCCCTAGGGACAAAAGGTCACTTGAAAATCTCCAAGTAGTCATAAATCAATACAAGATCAGAGGGCGTAAAAACCAAGATTGAAGATTGAAAGGGTCTTACCCTACCATTGGTCAGGTCATTCGAGACCGGACGCACCGCCTCCAGAGAGAGAGATCCCTTCGACTGCCGATTGACCTTACACCATCGATACAATTGACAGAAGTCCCCAACGGTGTTGTCCTTCAGAGCGATTAGCGGGGTATTGAACCCAATCACCTCATAAAACCACGTCTATCAAAGATAAGAATTCATATACAAAAAGTGTCGCATAAGGAAAATGCGAATGCATGAAAGGAAAATGCAAATGCATGAAAAGAAATGCGTAAAATGAAGAATACCTCAAGAAGGTACGTAGCTCCGGTAAAGGTTTGTCGATAGCACCGACTGAATGCATCCAGAGAAGAGTAAAGGGTCACCAAAGTCAGACTCCCCCAATCATAGAAAGGGATGTTCAAAAACATCCTCAAGTACGGAAAGAACCACAAATGGACGACGTCGCTGCTCGACACCACCATGAAACCTCCTAACACTTGCAAAATAAATAACCAGGCACATGACCGCACTGCCTCCGGTCTCACCCGCAAAGAGCGATCCACCTCTATCTGCTCTCCATCACAATCCAGCCCCAACAGCTGCTGCATGTCTATGGGAGTCACATTCATCTCCCCGAAGCCAAAATATAAGGTGTGGCTAGTCTCCCATCACCTCTCCCCCAAAGCGCACATGACAGCTATCGAACGAGGCATCTTATCCACCGTAGATGCCAACCTCCCATAACCCACTGATGATACCACCCAACGCACCACAGGTGGGAGATTATCCCAGACATCCCTGAGCCCCATCGTCCCGCGAGCGCGCATATTCTTCACAGAAATATCGGACTGGCAAAAAGAAAAAAAATCTCATCAGAAGTCAAGAAAGAAAGAAAAATCACCAAAAAGAAAGGAATGTCAAAGGTCAGGTCACCTACATAACCTATAGGATTCACTTTCGAAGAGAAATGATGCGATGGCTCCCGCAGTAAAGTCCGCTCATCCGCAACAGGCTCAAACGCATCAAAGGAGTTCTCACTCCCCAAAGCAAGAGGCGCCCTGGCCCTCCACTCCACATTCGCCCAGTCATCAATGGTCAACCACTCCCTGTGGACTGCAGTGCTCATAAAAGAGACCATTTCTTGAAGATCGGAATGCTAGAATGATTTGCAGAGAAATCGCAGAAAGAGAGAAAGCAAAGAAACTGTGAAAAATGAAGGGATTCGCCCCCTTTATATAGGATGCCAAACTCCATGCCGATCGAAACTGACCCCCACCATACCAATCGGCACTGACTCCTAACCTTCCCAAGGTAGTGCAAAAGTCTGTGCCACTGCCGAATGTCACCCCTCATACCATGCCGACTGGCACCCCCCAAATTTCGTATAGAAATTCCCAAAAAATAGAAAGGCCCGAAAACACCTCAAAAAATTTCTAAAAATCCCAAGAAGGATTTAGAACATTTTCACCAAGAAAATTTTGCATTCCCTCAAGCGGAACTGCTCTTTCCTAGAGAAATCCTTAAAAACCAAGTGAATCTCCTCCCGAAAAATCCTGGAAGGATCTCTAAGGATCGCCTGATCACTTCCCCAACGGAGTTTTTACAGCACCAAAATTGGTTGTTCCCCCTGCGAGGCCTCCTAAAAGAATAAAAGTTCCCCCAGCTATCATCTCCCCAACTTAGATCAAAATCACAAAGCACTTTCTCCAGCGGAATCAAAATCCAATCTTTATCCACTCTTAGGTCAGAATTGACCTCGGTCTTGGATCGTCACTTGAGTTAGGTCAGAATTGACCTCGGTCCTCGATCGTCACCACTCTTAGGTCATAACTGACCTCGGTCTTGGATCATCACCTGAGTTAGGTCAGAATTGACCTTGGTCCTTGGTCATCACCACTCTTAGGTTAGAATTGACCTTGGTCTTGGATCGTCACCTGAGTTAGGTCAGAATTGACGTCGGTCCTCATTCGTCACCACTCTTAGGTCAAAATTGACATCAGTCTTGGATCGTCACTTGAGTTAGGTCAGAATTGACCTCGGTCATCGGTTTTCACCACTCTTAGGTCAGAATTGACCTCGGTCTTGGATCGTTACCTGAATTAGGTCAGAATTGAGCTCAGTCCTCGGTCGTCACCACTCTTAGGTCAGAATTGACCTCAGTCTTGGATCGTCACCTGAGTTAGGTCAGAATTGACCTCGGTCCTCGGTCGTCACCACTCCTAGGTTAGAATTGACCTCGATCTTGGATCATCACCTGAGTTAGGTCAGAATTGACCTCGGTCCTCGGTCATCACCACTCTTAGGTTAGAAGTGACCTCGATCTTGGATCATCACCTGAGTTAGGTCAGAATTGACCTCGGTCCTCGGTCATCACCACTCGTAGGTCAGAATCGACCTCGGTCTTGGATCGTCAATTGAGTTAGGTCAGAATTGACCTCGGTCCTCTATCATCTCCACTCTTAGGTCAGAATTGACCTCGGTCTTGGATCGTCACCTGAGTTAGGTCAGAATTGATGTCGGTCCTCGATCGTCACCACTCTTAGGTCAGAATTAACCTCGGTCTTGGATCATCACCTGAGTTAGGTCAGAATTGACCTCGGTCCTCGATCGTCACCATTCTTAGGTCAGAATTGACCTCGGTCTTAGATTGTCACTTGAGTTAGGTCAGTCAGAATTGACCTCGATCTTCGGTCGTCACCACTCTTAGGTCAGAATTGACCTTGGTCTTGGATCGTCACCTGAGTTAGGTCAGAATTGACCTCGGTCCTTGGCCATCACCACTCTTATGTCATAATTGACCTCGGTCTTGGATCGTTACTTGAGTTAGGCCAGAATTGACCTCAGTCCTCGGTCGTCACCACACTTAAGTCAGAATTGACCTCGGTCTTGGATCGTCACTTGAGTTAGGTCAAAATTGACCTCGGTCCTCGGTCGTCACCACTCTTAGGTTAGAATTGACCTCGGTCTTGGATCATCACCTGAGTTAGGTCAGAATTGACCTCGGTCCTTGGTTTTCACCTGAGTTAGGTCAGAAATAACCTCGGTCCTCGGTCGTCACCACTCTTAGGTCAGAATTGACCTCGGTTATTACATCTTCACCCTAAGCCCACAGAATTGGCTTTGACCCGCAGAATCGGTCACCCTCATCACTTAAGCCCACAGATTTGGCTTTGAACCACAAAATTTATCATCCCCAACACACCCCTCAGGTCCTTAGAATCGGCCTCGACCCTCTGAATCGATCATACTCCCTCAAAAGAATCATGCGGTGTCTATTCGACGGTTATTATTTATTCCAAACTCACCCATGGAGGGGCTCTATAGACACCCCATTCTATTACCCCCTAAATCTCCTTAGGTCCCTAGTACCTCCCTTCATCACTACAAACATAGGTCATACCCCGAGTACTGACCTAGAAGCCATCGGGCACTCCCAGGCTCCGTTTGACCAAAAAGTCAAACTCTTTAGCAAGACTGAGGTTGAATGAATCTTTAAAGGGCATTGAAATACCTTTCCAACGGTCCATCCTGTGCATGATTTTGACTTGCCAGGCAGACGAGCAATCCGTTTCTATCCAAAACTTGATCTAGAGGCCACTAGGCGCTCCCGAGCTTTGTTTGAACTAAGTCAACTCTTCAGCTCGATTGAGGCTAAATGAATCTTTGAAGCTCACTAAAACCCCTTTATAATGGTCCACTCCATGCGCCATTCGACTTACCATGCGGACGAACGATCCGTTTGACTCCAAGAGGTCACCGAATGCTTCCAGGGCCCGGTTGACCAAAGTCAACTCCCCAAACTAGGTCAAAATCTTTGGAATGTCAAAGTACATCTCCTAACCCTTCCAACGGTCTACCCGATGCATGATTCAGACATACCATGTGGACAAATGATCCGTTTGCACCCGAAAGATTCCCCGTCCAATGGACCGACAAATGCTTTCGAGCCATATTTGACCCAAAGTCAACTCCCAAACCCGAGAGCAGTCCAAGGACTTTCAAAGGTCTCTAAATTACCTTTCCAACTGTCTACCCCGTACACAATTCTGACCAATGATTTACCATCGGCAGCCAATTTTTCGAAAAGGCCTGAAACACACTGCCAAATGGTAGGTTCCAGACTCTGCCTATCGGCAGGTGCCGATAGGCAGGACTAGGTCTATGTTGATCGGTAGTGACCTGGTCCTATAAAAGGAGGCCTTCACCTCATTTTCAAAGGGAGCCCATATTTGATAGAAATCACCCTCAGCGAATCCCCAAAACCTCTCTCGAAGACAACGCGATTTCAACATCCAAATCCCTTTCTAACTTCCACTTTTCATGATCCTTTTCATCAAACTTAGTGAATTAGCCACCCTCCATCATCATCCAAGTGCAAGCGCTGCTCTCCAACATTCAAGATCAAGTTCAAGATCTTCAAAAAGGTCCAACTTTCTCAACTTTCTCTCCAAATTATTTTAAATTCGCAATAACTTATTTTATTACTTAGCAATTTTATTATCTCATCTCACACATCCTAATATACTTTTTATTTAAGTATTATTGCACAACTCTTATTTTCATATAAATATAACCCAAAAAACAAGAAAAAGAGGGTTTGCTCATAAATTCCAAATAGGGATTCTCATAATTTTCTCACAACTAAAACACTTTTTCTATACACACACACACACTCACAAATAAGAGATCCCCCCATTTGGATTTATGGGATAAACCCCACCCCTCGTTTTGTATGCGAACTACGTGGACTTTGATGCCTTTATAGGCTACGTAGGCATCTCGGGGTAAAACCCAAGACTCGAGTCCTATTCTCACTTTCTCCCTCATTTTCTATCTTCTCTAAATCCAATTTTCTTATATTCTATATACTTTCTCTTAGTGACGTATTACTCCATATGCGTTATTGTTCCATTATAATGATCAACGTAAGGGTAATCGTGTAAATCTTATTTTATAATATTATTTTTATACCTTCCTACGGATGACTCTCTTTATCTCTTCCATGATACAAGTCGAGGATTCCTATCTCCACTATATGTATACACATGCACACATCTCACGGGAAAAATAAAAAAAGGAAAATAGTGAACATTCATGAGAGACTGAAAGGGCGGAATGGGTGCCTAACACCTTCCCATTTCGTAACTTAGCCTTCGAACCCTTCTCGAATCATTTTAGTTTCGTATGCACCAGTATGTCTTTGGATGCCGTCCTTCGGGATGGATTCCCTTTTTTCTTTTGTTTGTTTTGAGTAAAATAGACTAGCGACTCTAAATCTCTCTACATTATTACACCTCATCTCAAACGACGCCGATCGAAGCGCTCCCGAAAGGGACGCACGGGACCCGAGGATCCTCCCTTCCCACGACGAGGTTCGGGGATGGCCACATAGAGGTTACGCCTTAGTTTGTATTCAATAACCCCAACATTAAGAGAACTTCTCTCTTACACTCAGCTTTACCAATATGATGTCAACTCCTTATCTAGGTTGTGAACTGTCCAATTGAACTTGAACTGAAATTCTGGTCTTTCATGATTACGTCGACCCCAACTCACTATAATCCCTACTGAGTTCAATTGACTGATATATATATATATATATATATTTATAATAATAATAATAATAATAATAATAATAATAATAATAATAATAATAATAATAATAATAATAATAAATTTTATACAAATGTAAGTCCTTCCCATAACCATTATTCTTATTTCAAAAGGACCCAACACACTTTTTATTGAAAAATAAACTTCATACATGGTTATGAGAATAAAAACACAATAATTATTTCCTCAACTAGTCGTATTTAGGATCACGAGTTCATATTAAGGGAATTTCCATGCTATTCATTCATATTTTATAAATATATTCGTTATTATCTTAGAAGATCTCATCATAATGATTTTTGATATGACTTGTTCTGTATACTACACCCAAAGCCAAGTGCAAAAAGAATCATCTTATCACTTGTAGCTTGATTTACTTTTAATTGTATCGTTACTCTATGTAAATAGTGGTCGAGTAAAAGATGGATTTTATAACATAGTATTCATGGTGTTTTGATCACTGTTTATAGTGTAAAATAGTTCTCATCGATAGTGGCTGTGAGCCTAAGGGTTCTCCCACTTATATAGGTGTGTTTGATCTCTTTTCTTATTTTTTTCTCTATAATTAATGTTCATACTACCTAAATTTTCATATAAACACTGAGTTCTTGTTCTTTATTTGAGTTGATCCTAGTTTTGGCATCGTCAGATTGACACTGTCTATGGAAAATTAGTAAACCCAGTTATTCCTACTAAGTAAACTCGTTCGAATCATGGTTAAAGATACATATTTGAGTTTATCTAGATTTGGAATTACAGTTTGAATGGTAAAAATTAATGACTTATTCAATATTCATCATTAGACCATTCTTATATCTCCATTTACTATTCTATCTACACGATATTCTAGGTAGCATGTTACTCTTTAGCCTTAGATTTTTTTAAATCTAATCAATGATCCGAATATAGATTTTTTAATATATGTTTGACCCATTCATCTTCGATTTTTTAGAAAATTTTATTAATTGAATTTATAAATTCACAGAACACCCTCTTGAATTAGGAATTTTTGCATAGATTTTCACCCCATATTAATTAAATCACTATTCATCCTCTTAAATTGTGATTTTTGAGGTTGATTATAACTCTAGATCAACAAATTCACTATTTACAATATTATGAAATCCACCTCATATTAACTTGAACGCCTTCATCAATGCTTCATCATCGAATATGGTGACCTCGTTAGTGTTTTAAGGTCGATGATGGACAGCTAATAAAAATGCAATCCAAGATGACGACTCTTGCCCAAACACTAGTGCAAAGAGAACTTTGGGTATGATTGTCAGCCCTAAAAACTTCATCCATAAGAGGCAGTCGAAACCCCCCTAAGGAGGTTTTTTATTCCCCATAAAGGTCGGTCCATAAGAAATGAGGCGGAGAAATACCATTGGATCATTTCAAGTTGGAAATAGGGTATAAGGCTTTAGAGTGATCCTAACAACATAATGTGAGATGGAGGTGGCATCTCAACCTGAAGCTCCTCTTTTTTACGAGGCACATGGATGGATCATCCCTCAAATCATAGGTCGAGTGACTTTACACGCTTTAGTAAGACCTCAAATTTAGATAGTCTCAACCCCCAAAAATAGTGCCTCATTAGAGTCATTTCATCATGAGACAACATGTTAAGTAACATAGTAAAAATTCAACCCTAAAGGGTTCGATGTAATACCATTGATTTTCCACGTATACGGTGGATATCCTTAGACGTTGAGAATATGAAGCGTTAAATAATTTACATCATTCGAAGAATTAAAGAATAACTGATATGACCATAATATCCATATAAGAGATAATACAATTAGGCAATAAGATAAAATTTAATGCATCTGATTAAATAAGTATAACCAACTCCAAGATATAAAGTCCCAAATAAAAATTTCAACAATAAGGAACTCGAAACCCCCCATGGGCCTATAAACTCAATAGCTAGAATGTACAATGATTAACTACAAATAAAAGTATTAAAATGGATAAGTCTCAAACTCTCCTACTCTGATATCTAGATATGTTTACTCTGGAATCAATCCGCTTAATCCTACACCTTCAACTTCTTGACACCCGAGAAGGGGTTTTAAAAAAAATAACAGGCAAACCCCACATATGAAAAACATATCTAACTCATCTTAAAACATTATTTAAGTGAAACTTACTTATTTTACATATGGTCCTCATCGACACTCACTCCAAGGTAATCCTAGGCATATGTTCTAATCCTACACTAGGCATAACTGATAATGCAAGTACTCAAGTCCTAAGACTATCATGTATCTTATGTAACTCCTATCTCATACTACAATATAATATCACCATCGATAACTATATACTAAAGCTAATACTTACTCATAGAATCCCTATGCCACACAATATCTAAATAGGTAAGGTCCCTCAAAAAAGATTAGCTATAATCCTATACATTAATATCTACTCATGACTTGGCTAACTACGATACTACCCGATACCCCGATAAATCCTACCCATCACTAGCTTAGTTGTTATACTATACAATATTTGTATAACCTAGCCCCTCACTGTCCTCGTTACTATAAAATTTAATCTCTAAGTAGGTTATGACTTTCACTATCCTAGCTACCATATTAATCAATATTTAATTTAGTTTTGTCCATCATTACTTTAGCTAGTGTACTTGTAAGATCTCAAGTATGCTTAAGTGCCTTCGACTTTAGGATTGTCTTATTCTATTACCAAAACACTTAGTCTTAATCTAGGTTGTTCTGAAAAGTTCCATATTTAAAATTATAAGACTCATCTGAGTGTTACCTCATGCCATTAACAATGATAATGTCTCTTTAGGATAAATGTAAAGGACTTTGACGACTTAGATAACCCAAAGCTAACATTGCTACATTTGGAATTTCTTAAATTGGAAAATGTGCTGATTTGCATGTATTCGTATGACTTATATATATATATATATATATATATATATATATATATATATATATATATATATATATATCAAAGTTTAGAAACCACTTCATAAGTATATTATATATATCAAAGTTTAGAGATCACTTCATAAGTATATCATATGGTGGTTACAGAAAAGTTGAAACGAACATATCTTTTTTAGCTCATTATAAAATTGGGACTTTCGTTGATCTTTTACCACAGCGAAGTAGGACTTCACTGCAGTGAAGTCCTGAGTTCGTTGATCGTGATCTAGGCCAGGGTTTTAACTCTAGATTTAATTTTCTTTATGACCTTCCCTCACTATCTATCACCTCAATGGAGTAGATCTTTGCTGCAGCAGGACAGTTTTTCATTGCAGTGAACACATCTAGATGACAAGATATTTTGCAAAATAATTTGCTATCTTTCTAAGGACTCGTGAAAGATTTTTTTAGCATCCATATCTTCTCTTCTCTAGAAATTCTATGGCTAGTATTTGCCCATGAGGTCACCCTCCTCATTGTTTCTAGAAAATGCAGATCAACTTAGTTAAATGAGAATAAGTCTGATCTCAATTAAGGATTAAGAACATAATCATCTAGGTATGCATTTGAATAGTAAAATTAGAGAGATAAGATATTTATACACATAAATTTAAGTGGCTCATCCACTTGGGCCTACATCCACTGCGAAAAATCTAATTTTTCAGTTGCAACAATGGTAAATCACCATGTTTTAGTGTAATACAAGCTTTAATGAAGTACACACACACACACACACACACACACACATATATATATATATATATATAATTCATAGTATTAATATGGTTTCTGTTAGTAGAACTAACTTCAAGTAAAAGTGAATGAGTAATGAGTTTATGTATGGGTTTTGAGGTGTAATGTGTACCCGAAGTCATATGGTGCATGCGGCTTGCTAAAAGCCTCAAAAAATATGACTTATGTCCTTATAGGTGTGAGAGAATATTTGATTATTCCTCTATGTGCATTGTTGATCTTTTCTCACATTGGCTTAAGTGAAAAATATTTAAAATGCTATTTTCTGGTGAAATTTATACAATAGTGTTTATCTGTCATGAAATGGTCGGCCCCCTTATGGCCGGCCCGATTATGGTAGATCTTGCTACGGCCGACCTAAGAGGCTGAGGATCTATGGCCGAGGTTCATTTCAACTCCTTTTTAAATATTATGTGTAATATCTAAATTCAAACCTATAAAGGTGGGGATAATAGGTTTCTAGGCAAACTAATCCTGATTTGAATTAAATTAGAAACTAGTAACTTAGATTCAATCCATTTTCTAAGTTCAAATTAAGATATAGATAAATTATGTGATAATCAAGTTAAATTAATGAAATCAAACTAACAAAGAAATAACAAATATAAATTTATGAGGAAAGTCCTATCCTAGGGGTGAAAAAACCTCGGTGTATCCTAGTCTCTCATTCAATTTGAAATGGATTTTTGCATAATGCGAGAAGATAACATTTGACTATTCACCTAAAAAAAGTTATCCATGACATTGGAACTTTACTTCATTTTGAACAAGTGATCCACTCAATGCTTTATGAAACGAATATGGAAGTCATGTTATCCATCCTTGGATAGCTCCATGGATCAATTGATCAAAATCTAATCCACCTCCTTTTAGATGTAGAGTTTAGATCATTGAAAAGTTTATGCGAATAAAATATAAACATTGTCTAAGTGGATTTTGAAATAAAAAATCACTCAATTCCTAAAAGATATTGGTCTATACTTCTCCAAATCCGAATGGAACCCGTGAAATTTAAAAAGAGAACCAGTAAATATTCTTTTAAACTTGAAAATACACTATAAGTGTATGCAATTGAAATGAGGGAAGTGATGTACATGAGGGAAAATAATATTATTTATTGAATTTTTGAAAAATCTTATCACGTAGTAGGCACGGTTAAAATTTGCACCATGCGCACGATTTTTGACAGAATATTTCACAGTGAAAAATGTGCTTCCGTGCGCACGAATAAGAATCCTAAACATGGACGCTGAAATAGGCTAAAAGTTTTTCATGTTTAAAATGTGACATCCATGTGAACGGAAATAAATCACAAACGTGTGCATGATTTTAGACAAAAATTTCCTATGCCTAAAACCATGCAGTCGTGCGTACAGTTGTAAAATTCTACCATGCGAATGACTAGAGGCAGTGAGATTTTATTTTAATAAAATTCTTATGAACTAGACCTTTTCATTTAAAAACACACATAACACTCTTTTCAAATACAAGTTTTACTTGTTCCATTTTGAAAAGGATTTATCAAAGTACAAAACATATGATTATGTGCATAGATAAAGAAAAACAAATGAGTCAATTGAAAAAGGATACATTTAGGTTGAGCTGCAATGGAATACTCTAACGTAGAGAATGTGGATGATCTTTGTTATACCCAAAATATGTCAACTAATGGACAAGAGACACATGGCATGGAAAACCATGCAAACACATGAACATATACTTAAGGACTAGTAAAAGGCCTCGTCCTATAAAGAAGGCCAAGGCCTGGTACGTAACCTGGCCATGACTTTTACTCCATTTGTCATTTAAACAGGAAAAATCATGATCTATCATCTCAAAGGTGGAGGACCCTAAACACATACTACCTTAGTAGGCCACACCAGGTGCCTCATAGTTTATGAGCCGTGAACATCAGCATGACTCCAGAAGAATAGTTCGTGGACCCTTTTACGTCAGTAATGGACTAGTGTTTTTCCACCTTCTAGAATGAGTCCTTCGCATCAACCTCTACAAGTCATATGCACAGTGTGTTTGAGGTCCTAAACTGACTAATATAACTATAGTTACATGCCCCTTCCTTTGAAAAGAAACAATTGGGTAGTGAAGCTCTGCCCAACTTTCTCTAGTTTACCTTTACACCAGAGTTCATACTCTTGCCACTTACTCCAATAACCCAGAAAAACATAGCCGCAACCTCTTACTAGTGTACACAATAAGGCCACAATATGTACAACATAAAATATGTATGTTTGTACAACTATAGCATTTCTATACTCTTGTATGCCTAATAAGCTCCCGATCTTGTACTAAATATATAAATGTAATGATAATAATTCTCTATGGTAGATGTAGCCTCATTTTTATGGACGAACCACTATAAATATCATCTTTATCTCTTTTTATCTATCTTTCACTTTTGACCATTGTGTATAGTTTTAATGGCACGATTTACTGTAGTAGATCCATTTTCTCGTAATAACAGTTTGGAGTCATTGGTGGGAAATGAGGTGTTCTACTGAGTTTCTCACAAATCGGGTCGATTATACCTTATTTCAGCTATAAGGTCTCCGAATCTACATCTTATGGGTGAAAATTTGGTGGTAGACTCATATTTTCATATAAACCCAGTTTGGGTATCCTTATCTTTTTAGATATGTTTTCTAAGGCATATTGAAATAACCATGACCCTATAAGGAATGGGAACTAAGGATGAGCATATTTATTATTTTCTTTATGTTTTATGGTGATTTTTCCATGTTGTGACCTATATAGTAGGAATTTTCTTCTAAGCCTATGTTTATTTGAAAATAAGGACTTATTATGCCATGGATTGATACCTCAAAAGCTTTTTAGTCTAATTCTTTGGGGTTGGTAAATCATATTTGGGAAATTTTTTGACTAGAATCTGCATTCTACCCCCATAGGTCCGTGGCCTTACATTCTGTTATGTTACAAGTCGCATCCTCCAAGTGACAACTTAGAGCAAAACATATATTTGTGGCATGTTTAGCAGTTTAATATTAAAAGAATTGTTGTCTCTTAGACCGAAGATGCCACAAAATGTCATAGGATTGAAAATCGATGATTTTGTGGGTAGAATCTAATGGGGTTTTCACTTTGAGGATTATTAAACCGCCCAAGATAGGTTAAGATGTTTACTAACTTTTTAGTGGTCACATTATCGTCCCATCCAAGGGCATGCATCGATAAATTATTCGTCATACGAAATCACCCTGGGAGAAAATCGTGTCCGATCATATTAATTGCGGTGGAAAAAATCCTTATAAAGGACAATAACCATGACTGAAAAAACCGAATAGGTTCAGTGTGATAATTGATTTAAATTAAATTTCGCAAGTTTCCAAGTAACCTTTATTTAATTAGAGTCTACTTTTAAACCCAAAAAAAATCATCCCTTAAACATGCATCTAAATCAACCCATCAAATATAAAGCATGCGCCACAAGGTTAAGGAAAAATCCCCGCAGGGCAAAACCTTTTATTTCTAGAACTTTGAATAATTGACAAGACCATTGACTTACATACAACCTGATAATCACCCACAAGTGTAACCCACAGTGTCTTCGGCAAACCTTCAAAGCAATGGCTAGAAATACAGTGTGACACAAAAATACCCGCAGGTGTCGGTTCCTATGTCGTCGGCTGGAACTTTCCCTTTCTAGGAGGGCAGCAATGAAGAAGAGAACGGCTTGTCCACAAGGGTTGAACAAACTCAAAGTAGTGTTCTTGGGTTGCAAAAGGATTCACAAAGAATTGGCAGAATTGTGTGAATCAAAACATGAGTCTTGGGACTCAAAAAGGTGAAGACTTGACATATTTGGACTCTCAAATTCGTCTTTCAAAGTCTTATAAAATAGCTCCCCCGAAGTTGGTATTTATAGGGAAATACATGAAGAGTTCCACCAATTTAAAACACTGAAATTCTATCCAGCGTACCGGGACCCCGAACCGATTTGGGTACCCTGCGAATCTGTTCGGGATGGGTTCGGGGAAACTCGCTGGGAACAGGGGCTAAACACTTAGAAAAATTCCCAGTATTTTCAATGTAAATATCTCCATTTTCAACGGGCCGTAACTTCTTCACCGTAGCTCGGATTAAGGTTCCGTTTCTTCCAGTATCTTTGTTGTGGCAAGCTCTTCAACTTTCCAGTTGACCGATCCTCGGGACGGTGGCTGTAAAATTACCAAATTGCCTTTGAACTTCCTTATTAATCCTTGTTGCACTATTTTGACTTCTCTTGCGTACCACTTGCATTATGAGCCTAAAATCATGGCACGTGAAGTCATTAAGGCAGATGAGGGACACATGATGGAGATAATAAATGCTTGATTCCTGAAATTCGGATAGAGGCAGTCATGTGAGATCGTGAGGTGATGTGCCAAATGTAGCGGCGTCCGACATACATAAATGTAACATGTTGGACATGAGAAAAATGTCCTTACAAATCTCCGCCTATGTATATGCCGGTACATACATAAAAATATCCGAATTATCAAATAACAAATTGCGTGTACAAATCTACCCTTCCATGAACCCAAAACTGGAAAGATAAAAATGAATAAGACTACATCGTTTAATCTTTAAATCTTCAGGAATCTCAAATCTTTTCTCACCAGGGCTTGCAATTCAGTGATCATCAATGTAGTACCTACACACATGAGATAAAGAAAAAATACCAAGTGACGTATCGAGTTTGAAATGAGATAAACATAGATACCAATATATGATAAGCTTAAGTCAAATCTCAAAACTCCCCCAAAATTCAAACTCCCCCAAAATAAGATAATTCTTTCTCCCCCTTTATATGATGTCCCCAAATAGACAAATAAGAAGAATGAATCAAACAAGCAAAAATCGGGGTGTCACTGTATTAAAAAAAAATACACAAACTATTTTTTATTTTTCAATTTTTCATACAAAAAAATAGATACCATTTTAAAAAAATGTAAAACATGATACAAAAATCACACCATGGATTTAAACTCAAACAACCAAGTCATGGAAATGGAATGAATGGGTGTGAACACATTCGATAGGT
This sequence comes from Sambucus nigra, assembly GCA_949130495.1. Lineage (NCBI taxonomy): Eukaryota > Viridiplantae > Streptophyta > Magnoliopsida > Dipsacales > Adoxaceae > Sambucus > Sambucus nigra. Next base: position 198,041,915 of record OX422221.1, on the reverse strand, counting down.
AAATCAACTCAATCAATCATATGTGCACGATGCATATGTGTACCCCTAATGAATGAGTATCAAAAGTATCCTTAGGTGAAAAAATTTGTTAAATTTAGTTGGCATCGTCTTATGCAAATCAACAAATCAAAGTCAAAGTGATTTCCACACCAATAACGTCCAAAACTATTTAGCGCTTTTTCAAGAATTTCAAGGACGTGCAAACCCGTTTTAATTCTCCAACCAAACTCCCTCATATATATTTTCTTTTAGAGGTAATCTAAATTCTCAAACTTTGGAGAATTGGTGCAAAAACCTAAATGGCCCATAATTTGGCATGAATTTCTTTTTATTGCCTTTGAATTTTTTCGGGCTCTTTAAATCTCTTTGGACCCCGGATAATAAAATTACTCCATTTTTAGGTCCAATTTAATGGTGGCTTAGTATTCGCAAAGGATAAATGAACCTTTCGTAGCCCTTCCCCGTTTTCAAACAAAGCACACAAACTCACAAAACGGTTTTATATGCACAATTTCCTTATCAAAATTATCGCGCTTGGTTCGTTTTAAGGACAGGATTGAAGTGAAAACACCCAACCAACATGTGATAAGACAAGCACAATAATCAAACAAATCTGTGCATGTGTGCAATAATGGAAACATGAGTCAAACATGTAGGAAGTAACACTTAATTACATCTTAATGACTCCAAACATTATAAAGCACAAGGATGAATTGACCTATTGTCTCAAAATACTATCAAATAGTCACATGAAAAAAATGAAATGATGTTGTGACTCGGTCATCCAAAGTGTTCATCCTTAAACGGTGCAAACAAAATACAAAAAACATATTGGATTTTTTTAAAAATTTTATCAAAATAAAATCTTTTTGTATTTTTCAAAATTTTTCAAAAAATATACAAAAATGATACAAAAAGTACACGTCATAACACTAGCAAACAAGTATAAATCATGAAACCACAACTAGTGTATGACAAACATGCAAACAAAATCATCTATATGATGTGGCAAGTGAAGAATCATGTGCAAGCAAACGAGAATCAACTTGTCTAAAATCTAGTGTATCCAAAAGTGATTTCCTAACCCAAATAGATGTGAAACATCGTGCAGGGGATTTGGGAACCACGAGAACACTAGACATAGACTTCCTAGGACATTTTGCAAGATCAAAACAAAATCTCCTAAGGTGACCTTTCATACAACAATATGAACATGTGTAAACGGGTGGAACGACACCTAAAGTGTGATCTTTTCTAATGTCCTTGGGATTAATTGACCCTCTAAAATAAATAATGGTTTTGGCTTTAGCACTAGAAGCATGAGAACAAGATGAGCCATTTCCATCACAATCAAACCTACTTGAATCGTTTAAATCATTTTTCATCTTCAAAATATTTGATTCAAGCAACAAATTAGACTCTTCCCAAGACAGGGATTGCTTTTTCAAATTTTCAACAATTTCTAAAAGGGTATCCCTCTCCCCTTAAATTAAAGCAAACTTTTCCCTAAGAGTCTCTTCACGTGCCACAAATTCATTGATTAAAATATTTTTTTCATCTTTGGCACAAACAGAAACCATTGAATTTTTAAGGTCCTCCAAATCTTTTTCTAAAAATAGGACCCTTTCATCACTCTCCTTCTTGGACAATTTTAAAGCAACAAAGTCATGGTCCAAGGAAATAACTTTTTCACGATAAAAATCTAGTTGATTTTGAACCGTTTGCAAAAGATCCATTGCAGATTTAAAACGAGAATTTTCTTTTTCCAAAACTTTAAGTCTTTTGCAAAGTTTCAAATTCAAATTTTTAAATCGTCAAAATTTTGATTCGAGCCAACGGGTGGGGGCATCAAATTAGATAAGTGTTCCATCGAAAAAATTGCGATTTTTCAAAAAACTGATTTAAAAAAAATCAATATCACACAATTTTGTGGAAAAGGAATACGCAATAAATTAGCGCAACCTACTCTGATACCAATTTGTAGAACGAGAGTAGACAAATTGTATCAGAAAATAAATTCTTGAAAAATCAGGATCACGCGATAAATTGGCGTAACTCGCTCTGATACCAATTTGAAAAGTGCGACGGTGTGATAATTGATTTAAATTAAATTTTTCAAGTTTTGAAGTAACCCTTATTTAATTAGAGACTACTTTTAAACCAAAAAAAAAATCAGCCCTTAAACATGCATCTAAATCAACCCATCAAATATAAATCATGCGCCACAGGGTTAAGGAAAATCCCCACAGGGCAAAACCTTTTATTTCTAGAACTTTGAATAATTTACAAGACCATTGACTTACATACAACCTGATAATCGCCCACAAGTGTAACGCACGATGTCTTCGGCATACCTTCAAAGCAATGGCTAGAAATACAGTGTGACACAAAAATACCCGCAAGTGTCGGTTCCTATGTCGTCGGATGGAACTTTCCCTTTCCAGGAGGGCAACAATGAAGATGAGAACGGCTTCTCCACAGGGGTTGAACAAACTCAAAGTTGTGTTCTTGGGTTGCAAAAGGATTCACAAAGGATTGGAAGAATTGTGTGAATCAAAACATGAGTTTTGGGACTCAAAAAGGTGAAGACTTGAGGTACTTGGACTCTCAAATTCGTCTTTCAAAGTCTTATAAAACAGCTCCCCCGAAGTTGGTATTTATAGGGAAATACATGAAGAGTTCCACCAATTTAAAACACTGAAATTCTATCCAGCGTACAGGGACCCCGAACCGGTTCGGGTACCCTGCGAACCGGTTCGCCCCCCCGAACCGGTTCGGGGAAACTCGCTGGGAACAGGGGCTAAACACTTAGAAAAATTCCCAGTATTTTCAATGTAAATATCTCCATTTTCAACGGGCCATAACTTGTTCACCGTAGCTCGGATTGAGGTGTCGTTTCTTCTAGTATCTTTGCTGCGGCAAGATCTTCAACTTTCCAGTTGATCGGTTCTTCGGACGGTGGCTGTAAAATTACCAAATTGCCCTTGAACTTCCTTATCAATCCTTGTTGCACTATTTTTACTTCTCTTGCGTACCACTTGCATTACGAGCCTAAAATCATGGCACGTGAAGTCGTTGAGGCAGATGAGGGACACATAATGGAGATAATAAATGCTTAATTCTCAGAATTCGGATAGAGGCCGTCATGTGAGATCGTGAGGTGACGTGCCAAATGTAGCGGCGTACGACATACATAAATGTAACGTGTTGGACATGAGAAAAATGTCCTTATAATGACCTCATCCCTTTTTGGCTTGACAAGCTGCAAACTTAGTGTAACTGGCTTCATCCCATTATTACTATTTGCTCAATATGTGATTCTTCTTTCTCTATTACTTTTGGGTTTCTCTTCATGTAGTTCGTATCATAGATGGAAATATATTATAAAAAACTAACCATTTAAGGAGAATGCAACATGGAAGACAACTTATGATCAAGGTACATACAGACTAGAGACATGCCACACCTAATGAGGTGTATTAACCATCTCTACAAAGGTCAGACCTCACTCCAGGGGAAAATCGATCTTCTTAGACAAATAATCGAAATCCAGAGTTCACGGAATTTACCAACATTGATGGTTGAAGACATTAAAATGAAGAAAGAGGCCACAACCTCTAAAAGAAATTCTGCAGCATAAGTGGCAGAGGTAAAAAAAGATAAAGCATGAAGCTCATCTAGAGAGATCAGATGAGGAGTTTACTCCTCTCAACTTTGATTTGGAGACTATTTTGGCCAACATCAAAAAAGAAAATCTCCTCAAATGACTAAAGAAACTCAAAACTCCCATTTTGGCCATACCAGGGGTTCGGGGTCAGGGGGTCCTCTCGAGGTGCTTATGTGCATAGTATACATGGAGGATGGAATAGCTCAACTCGTGTTATGGATAAAGGCAGAGTGATGTCATGCTTAGGAGTGTTCCCAAAATTGTAATACAAAATATAGTGTAAGTGTTTACCGATTCATAAGTCCTTACAGAAGAGCTAATACGTATATCAGACAAGACATAAGAAAGCAAGCATATATGCATATATTAAGAATATATGATAAGAACAATGTAACAAACATATATGGTAGGAATTGAATCTTGCGATTTACCCAAGATTCCTACATATCCCGAGAGGGTATCAAAGTCAACGTAGTTCGAAGATAATACGAGATGGGGTTTAACCCATAAATTCAATCAGGGCCTTTGCTTATATTTATGTGTGTAGAAAAAAGGTGTTTGGGTGTGAGAAAATATGATGATAAATAAGGTATGTGATAATAATAATAATAAAAAGCTTGAAATTGAGATATGTGATGTAATGAAGTAAAACACTAAAGTGAAAATGAAGTAACTAATGTAAAAAGGAGAGAATTCATAGACAAGGGCATATAATTGGACCTCCTTATGAAGATTTGAAGTGGATCATGGTTGTAAATGCATTGATCTCATGATGAGATGATGGTGATATGAGGATATGGGTGATAATTTGCTCAAAAAAGTATAAAAATGATTAAAGGAATGTGGAAAATGGGTTTTAAAGGGGGAACAACTCTGAATTCGAGAGAACGTTCTTTGAATCGCAGAGAGGGATGTTCAAGGGTCCTTAGGTGTGTCTTTCAAAATGAGGTCAAGGACTCTATTTATAGGGCCAAGGTTGTACCGATTGGCATGGTCCTATACCTGCCTATCAGCATGGAACCCCAGACATATTGCTAATAGGCAGGGTCCTGGGGTTGCCATTCGGCAGTCTGAGGCAATTGTTTTAGAAAAAAATGGTTGTATAATGAAAAATGTAAGTCAGAATGGCTCATGGGTGGACAACTAAAAAGGGTATTCAGGGACCTTTTAAGAATCTATTAGGTCGCTCCCGGGTTTGGGAGTTGATCGAAATGAAATGGGGCCTAAAAGCACCTATTGGTCATTAGACATTAAATTTCTAAAGGAAAATGGATCGTTCATCTGAATCGTAAGGCTGATTCACACACATGATGGACTGTTGGAAATTTATTAAGATCCTTTCAAGATTTCATTCAGATTCATTCAATTCGGAGAGTTTACCTATGTCAAATGGGGTCCAGAAGCGCCTGATGACCCTTCAAAGTAAAATGGGCCATTCGTTCGTACCATAAGGCTGATTCATACCTGGGGTGAACCTTTGGAAAGGGTATTTATATCCCTTCATAGATTCATTTAGCTGCATTCAAGGTTAAGAGGTAATTGGTGTCAAACGGGGCCTGAGACCACCCGACGACCTCTAGATTAGTTTTCACAGTATAACGAAACATTCATCCGAACGGTAAGGATAATTTTTACATGGGGTGGACCGTTGGAAAAGGTATTCATATCCCTTCAAATATTCATTGAGATTTATCTCAGACGAGAGTGTTGATCGGAGTTAAAATAGGGCCCGAGAGATCTTGATGGCCTCCAGATCAGTTTTTAATAGTAAAATGGATCGGTCGTCTGAACCATAAGGTCGATTATTACACGGGATGGACTATTGGAAATTGTATTTATAGACCTTCAAAGATTCATTGAGATTTTTCTTAGGTAAAAAAGTTTATCAGAATCAAACGGGGCTCTAGCGCACCCTATGGCCTCTAGATTAGTACTCGAGGTATGACTAAGGGTTTGTAAATAATGAGTGAGTTTTAGGGACCCTAGTTAGTTCTTAGGTGGTCCTAGGATGGGGGGCCTATAGAGAGAACCTCGATGGGAGAGTTTGGATAAGTGAAGGTCATCGAATGATAAACACCAAATCGACATTAGGGAAGGGGATTTTAGGTCAGTTATGTGGACCTAGAGGATGGGGTTAATCGATTCAGAGGGTCGAGGTCAGTTATAAAGACCTAAGTAGATGAAGGTGATCAATTCAGCGGGTCGAGGTCAATTATGAGGACCTAAGAAGATAAGGATGACTGGTTCTGTGGGTCGAAGATGTGTTAAGATTGGTTCTAAGGGGCTAGGGATACTAATTTAGTGGGTCGAGGTCGATTTTGAGGACCTAAAGTGATGTTGGGGGTGATCGATTCAGTGGATCGAGGTCGATTCTGAGGATGTATAGGTTTAACGACTAATCCTTTGGGTCAAAGTTAATTCTGAGGACCTTAAGATATAGCAACCAACTTTGAAGGCCGAGGTTAATTCTAAGGACCTAAAGTTGTGACGACCAATTCTGAGGGCTGAGGTCAATTCTCAGGAACTTAAATTATAGTGATCAATTTTTTAGACTGATTTCAATTTTGAGGACCTAAAGTGGTGGCAACCAATTTTGCGGTTCAAGATCAATTTTGAGGACCTTAAGTTTTAATGACCAATTCTGAGGGTCGAGGTTAATTCTGATGACCTAAAGTTGTGACGACCAATTCTGAGAATCAAGGTCAGTTCTGAGAACCTTAAGTAGTAGCGACCAAATATGAGGGCCAAGGTAAGTTTTGAGGAACTTAAGTTTTCATAACCAATTCCGAGGGCCGAGATCAATTAAGCAGACCTAAAGTTATGACGATTAATTCTTAGGCTCAAGGTCAATTTTGAGGACCTAAGGTTATAGCGACAAATTCTTAGGGTTGAGGTCAATTATGAGGACCTAAAGTTATGATGACAAATTCTAAGGGCCGAGGTCAATTCTGAGGACCTAAAGTTGTAATGGCCAAATACGAGGATCGAGTTCAATTATGAGGATCTTGAGTTGTGAAGACCAATTTTGTGCGCCTTAAGTTGGGAAGACCAATTCTGAGGAACAACATCAATTTTGAGGACCTAAAGTTGGGGAGACCAATTGTGAGGGTCAAGGTGAATGCCAAGGACCTTAAGTTGTGATGACCAATTCTAAGGGTCATGGTCAATTCTAAGGACCTTAAGTTATTGCACGGGAGATTGCTCTCTTAAGGAATTTAAATTACCTTGGGGGTGCATGTGCATTTGTGGTTCTGCTTGGGATTGTGTTATTTTGAGACACTATTAGGGGGATGTTTAGGCTAGGGAATTATCGAGGATAGGGGTGGAAGATTAATCCTACTTGGGATAAGAGCGTAACATTAATCCAACTGGGGATTTTGAGAGTTTGTAAAGGGGTTAGTGCTCCAAAATAATTTTCTTGAGGAAATTGAGGTTCCATATTTTTCAAGGATTTTTGGGAAATTTCTAGGAAATTTTGGATTTTTCTCGCATTTTTTTATGCAATATTTGAAAAAAATAGGTGCCGATAGGAAGTCTTAGGAGGGTGTCAATCGATAATGGCATGGACTCCAAGGCTACCTTAGGAAGAAAAAAAAGGGTGGATGCCTATCAGTATGGTCAGGGGATTCAGAACTTTACTTCTGGGTGGATTGTTAAATATTTATTGGGGATGTAGGTGACATTACGTCCTTGGTGTTTTCCTTCGGGTGCCGTGGGAGCTATGGGTATGAAGGTGTATATAAGGAGGTTATTGGTGCATGTCTTGGTGTATAGGTTGACTCGGGTTACAGATGAGGTGACATCCATTTCTGGTTCTTTACTTTTAAGATTTTCTTGCAGATTCATCTTTGACTGGGGAAGCTTAGCATTGACCACGCCATATGCTCGATTTAGAGGCTTTGTACCGAAAAAGAGAGATTCAAGAAAGCAAAAAGAGATGCATCTTTTTTTTAATTATCTTGATTTATAAACTGACTCTACATGCACTTTAATGTGCTGTTGAGATTTTGAGTAGGAAAAGTCTGTATTTTTTTGGAATTTTTTGAGTAGAGGAAAACCTTGGAGTCTTGGTTGCAAAGAGAATTTCCCTTTGAAGGAGCTTATTTTGAGAAAAAAGTTTTTAGGAATTTTTTCGATATTGGAAGGCCTTGGAGTATTGATTATATATGGATGAGGAGATAAAAAGCTTGATGTAAAGTGGGGTTTATCGCCTTTGTTGCTTGTGCTGATTTTGGTGCATTGGAGAGACTGTAGTGGTGATGGATTTGCTAGAGATGTTGACTGGAATTTGCTAGCCACGGTAGTACAATTCTGGTACCTCCGAGGACCATGTTTTCAGGTTAGCCGGTATGAGGTATGTCTTACCTACGAGGAATTCTCTGTAATGTTGGTTGTTTGCCCCACTATTAAGGTGGCTAAGGCTAATTTTTTGATTTCTTCTCAAGTATTCTTGTTCGCGTTGCTTCACATTTCTCCCTTGGCGGTTCGACCGTTAGTTACTAGAGGGATTATTTCTCTTTCGGTGGTTATGAACTCAATGCGTTTGAGGGGTTTTGGGGATGATAGATTTTCTAGAGATATTGCCTTAGGCCTTTCTGCGAGGATATTTCTAGATACGGGGGACTTGATAGAAAATCCACAAGTGGCTGCGATAACAGCATGTATGTCTTACAACCATAATCCTGCAGTGGTAGTGCTGGTTGAGACCCTAAACGTTTTTGATACTTGGAAGGAGGGTTACTGTAACTTTCTGAAGGGAGACCGATAATGCTATTTATGTGGTTTGCAGAGAAGTTCCATCTGGTATCTCTTCCTGAGTATCCCTTGGCGGTTGTACGCAATTTCTTTGTTCGACCTTTCTTTATCTTTGGCCATCTATAAAATTTGGGTTAATTAGTTTATAGAGTACAAAACTCGATATCTTCGCTCGTCAGGGCCATGATGGGTAGACTTACTGCTTGTCTTGTAGCTTAGAGAGTGTTGGTATGTGCGGTTGGTGGGCCTTTGACAGAAGTCAGGTGGGAACAAATTGAGTTCCCTCACATAACAAACTTCTTTTCGGTAGAGGATTTGACTAAATCACTGAGGATGATGCTTTGTACTTTATGGCAGTGCCATCGACCATCTATTCGTCCGTCACCCCCTTTTTCCCCAATCCAATTCCTTCCCTCCCATTTCATCCCCCACCCTTCCCAACACCCTTTTCCCTTCCAAATACCTCCCCCTTTTCCTTCCAAAATCTACCCTACCCTACCCTACCCTATCCCCTCACCCCTTATATAACCACACCTTCCCTACCCCATGTCCCAAACTTCTACTCCCTCCTGCTACCATAGCCAACCAACAACTTTGCCAAAAATACGATTCCACCCAAATTCTCGGTGACGAAGCCGCCGGCTACCTCTCTCTTCAAGAGCAACAGTGGTGTGAAAATTTCTTCAGCCAACCTCCCAAGATCCAAGCAGAGCGTCAAGTCATTTGGAATAACATGCCAAACTCCGTCACTGCCCTTTTCATGGCCCGGGGTTGGTGTCGCTTCTTCAATGAACCTCATAACGTGGTGTGGACCAACGAAGTTCGCACCTTTTATGGCTCACTTGTCCGCACCGAGCACAACGTAGCTGAAGCATACATAGGCAACATCCGCATCCCATTCTCTTTGGAACTTCTATTCCAGAAGTTGGATGCCAAAGATGTACCAAGCCCACGCCCATTCACTTACCCAAACCCTCTTCCCCCACCTGACAAAGACATATGCATGTCCGGCATCGACCCCAATGCTAACTGGATCACTGAAATATACCCGGTGGTCCAGCTAAGCGAGAAAGCGAGCCACACTTTCAAAATTGCGTGCACAAACATTCTCCCAATGGACAATAACTCGGAAATGTGCCCGCGTCAAGCCACCCTCGTGTATCACCTCTTTAACCACATCATCAGCGTCAACCTGGCTCCCTGCATTTATAAGGACATATTCTTCACTGCCACAGATAAAAAGGACAAAACCCCTCTCCCCTATTCCCGTCTCATCACCTCCATGCTAGCGGACGCCAAAATTTCACCCCCACGGGATTTCCCGTGCCTCCCAACTCCTTTTGGGGAAACCACCCGGTCTAAACATGAAAGACAATAGCCATACATCCAAGCCTGATTAGCACATAAGGATAGTGATGATGAAGAGAAGGACAGTGATGATGAAGAGGAAGCGAGCGGTGATGAAGAGAGCAGTGGGGAAGACGAGGAGGATATCGTGATGGGCGAGGGTGACGCGGATTATGATAGTGATGCGAATTCTGATTTTTCGTCGGCAAATGCATAAATTAATCGGCGTCTTTCGGTGGTGGAATCAAGATTTGATGGGTTCCTCACGCAATACAATAGGGATCAAGTGGCCTATCAACGGGATCAAGCGGACTACTAAAGGGATACGAGCATGATGCATCGTCTCCAAACTCACATGTACGAACTCAACTTTGGTGGACCCCCTCCAAGCTTCTTCTATGACCCGTATGACCCTAGCGCACCTGGAAGCTACAATCCCCCGCCCCTGTGATGCTATTTCTAAAAATTGGTTGTGTAGTTGTTGGTTATTATGACATGGTTGTTTGTTTTCCTTTCCATTTGTTATGCATGTTGGTAAGTTTATATAAAATTCTGCATTTTCCATATTTGTTTCTTTTTATTTATTCGCACTTTTAATTCGCTTTGAGTTAGATTTTAGTCCTTTTTACTTAAGGACAATGCAAAAGTCTAAGTTAGGGGGGTCACAAGTGCGTCTTTCTAAACCTTCACAAATTTTCAAAAATGCCCAGAAATTTCAAAAAAATCAAAAAAGTTAGAAAAACCAAAAATATTTTTCTTCAAAATAAATAAATACTTGGAATTCAAAATTTTCAAAAATATCATTAAAATTTGGTTTAAAGTCTCAAATTGTAAAAAAAACATAGTAAACAAAGCCGAAATTGACCAAAGATGGAAATTGAGATAAAATTAACGACTTTATGAATAAATGTGGAGATTAACAAACCCGGTGAGGTTTCAAGCCTATCATTTTCATGAGTTTATAAATCAATCCGAGTTAATGGTTAACTCAAAGTTCTAATCCAGCGTCTAAAAAGTCATCGCGATCACAATTCTTTCACTTTGACCGGTTATGGGAAATGGAATGCTGTCTTCAAAAGCGTGCTAAATAGATCTCTAAATTTAATTAATCTTGAGACGCATATGGTAAAATGATTAGTGAGTCGGATAAATGAAGTTAGGCCCTCATTTGTCACCCAAAAATTTCGGCCAAAAAACATCATAATTTTTTTTACCCTTTTTGCAACCCAATTTGAGCCGAATAAGTTTTTCCTAATTGGCTCAAAATTGTGAAAGTTGATAATCCCTAAAATTTAAGTTCGAAAAGTGCAACAAAAAGGGGAAAAAGAATAGAAATGCTCAACAAAAATAGTAAGAAAAGAAAAAGCGTGAAAAACAGAAAAAATAGAAAAATAAGAAAAAAATGAGCAAAAGACCAGAAAAGCACTCATGAATATCTTAAGAATAGTTTCCAATTCCAAATTTCCCAAACGGAGTTGGAAGAAATGGCGTTCCAATCCGAGTTCTGGAACAGAAGTTGTGAAGACCCGAAGATGAGAGATAATCATGAGAATTTGAAGAGATAATGAAGAGAATTTGAGAAGAATATTTGGACCAATTCGGATGGTATCAAAAACGGATTGATCAGGGCACCAGAACTCAATGTATAAGGTTGCATTTACCCTACCGATTCGGTCCTCCTAAAAAAAGGATCGATTCGACCCCCAAAGTTTTCTGCATAAGTCCTATTTAGAAGACCAATCCGGTCCTCCTAAAAAAGGATCGATCCAGTTATCACCCACACCAATCCGAAATGTCCTGACCGGATTGATCCGGGGTTCGAGATTTGGAATTATCTTCTTCAAGCTAGAGTCTTGCATGACTCCAACTCTTGTATTTTTCATAGGGTATAATTTTCAAACTCCTCCCAAACATTAAGGGAGCTTATAATTCGTTTTTGAGAAGCCTTATATTTAGTTTTGAAGAAAGAACAACAAAAACCCTAGTTTTTCATTTAGCTATGATTCAAGTTCTGCAATTTAAGTAAATTTGTTCCAATTCTTGCTTTAATTATTGCTGTAGTTAATTTATTAGTTAATAATTTCGTTCTTCCTAATCTTAAGTTGTTAGTTAAGATGTCTTCTTTTATTAAAAGCATATTTTCTTCTTATTTTAATATGTCCAGCTAAGTTTTTAAGGGTTAGGGTGCGTGAACCCCACCCGATGTAATTCACGATAGTGGTAATAAACTTTTGAATTAAAATCATAGATGAATCGTGTTGTATAACTGGTGCAACCATCATAGGACTTTTGATCTTGTTTTCCCTATGTAGACGGGATGCTTAAGAGTGCAACGTGAGTATTGGTTAATGCGACACTGCTTTACTCGTCTCTTGCTTACATACTGTGAGTGCTACGATATACTTCGGAGTACTAAAGATCGGGTTCATTTACAGTTCTAATTTCGAAGCTAGCATCCTATGAAGTGAATTACTAGGGTGTGGGGGATTGTAACCCGAACTGTTGTTCTCAGTTTATAGTTAAACTTTTAGCCCAACTGTCATCAACTTTTCGTTGAAATTAGCATAGTTGCATTTCATTCACTCATAGTTTTGTTAGTTAATCATTTTAAAATTTGCATTTAGTTCTAGTTATTTCGTAATCCAAATCACCATTTTCTTATTTTTAGAGTCAAAGCTAGGTTACCCTTATCTTTTCGACGTCGTTACGACTTCGTTCGTCCTATTTCCCTGAGGATCGATACCCGACTTACCGGGATTATTACTTGAGAGACAGGCTTGCACTTGAGCCCACATGGCATGCCCACTAGACAAATTTGTGGTCACGTCACTTATTACCCAACTTTTCTTTTGAGTAGGATGTGGAGTGAATGTATTTCTAGCTCAACGGGTAGGACTGCTTTCGTTCCGTTTACTAGAAAATAGGGGGTAGCCCCAGTAGGTGTTCCGATTGAAGTGCGTTAGCCCCAGTGGGTGTAAGGGATCCGGTCAATCCAATCTCTATAACTCTCAGTCATCTTGCTGATTATGATTTTGAGACTTTTATTGGTGGCTTCGATGGCACCATTGGTTTGGGGTCGGTACGGAGAGTATTTGTGTCTCTGAATCCCGTACTCATCCACTAGTTTCATGACCTCAGCTTTCAAATGGAACCCATTATTTGATACTAACTCATGAGGAACTCTGTATCGGTAGATGATGTTCTTTCTGATAAACTTGACCACTTTCTTGTCATTCAGCATTACGTACGGCTCGAATTTGACCAATTTGGTGAAGTAATCAATAGGGCTGGGGATAAATTCGTGACCTGTGAAGCGTTGGGAGTAACCGTCCCTATGATATCAATTCCACAAGTAGAAAAGGGTCAGGGAAAGGTAATGTTGCAAAACCCTCGAGGTGGAAAGTGTTGGATATTAGAAAACTACTGGCATTTAAGGCATCTTCGGACATAGGCCATGCAATATTGAACCATGGTGGTCCAATAATATCCTTGACGGATGATATTTTTGGCAAGCATATGAGTGTTCATGTAGGGTTCGCATTCCCCACTGTGGATATTTTGCATCATTTCTTCAACATCAACCCCTGTTATGAAGTGTAAATGGGTTCCATCGAAGTTTCCCTTGAACAGTGCTTTATTACATGTGATATACTGGGCAACTAGTCTGCGAAGGGTAGGACGATCTTTCTTATCAGTGTTTTGGGTTTACATACCACATTTGAGGAGGCGCCAAATGTCATCGTACCATAACCCATCCACATTAGCATCTTCCTCAGGAGTGAGTTCAATATGGTAGAAGTGGGTGGGCTTGTCTTATTTTTGAACCAAGAAAGGGGCTATTATTATTCCCCTAGGCATGTCGACCATAGAGGCCAGGGTAGCAAGGATGTCAACTAGGTTATTCTTTGCATGAGGCGGGTAGTGGAAGGTGACATCTTTGAACTGGGAGCCTAGTTCTTCTAAGTGGGCATGGAAGGGTAGGAGTTCTCGTCTTTCACTTTCCATTTTTTGGGGACTTGGCTCATGATGAGGTCTGAGTATGTGATGATGTCTAGGTGTCAGATTCTTTTCTCGAGGGTGATGTTGATGCCTATTGTGAATGCCTCACACTCAATCATGTTGTTGGTGCATGGTAATTATAGTTTGATGGCAATGGGGGTATGAGAGGGGTGATTTGGAGTATCCCAATGTCGTATCCTTTCTTATAGGCGATTCCATCAGAGAACATCCTCCATCTAAGGTCCTCTTGAGAGGTGAAAAGAATATATTCGTTTGGGAATTCAGAGACCCAAACATCGGTTTCCATTATGGGTTAATCAGCAAGGTAATCGGAGATTGATCTCCATTTCATATCTTTCTGCATGACGTACACAATATCGAACTCGTTTAGAAAGATCAACCGACTGGCCATTCGGCTGGACAAAGAGGGCTTTTCTAGCAAGTACTTGATGGGATCCATACGAGATACTAGTCTGATGGGGAAGACGAGCCTCACTATACACTTTAGTGATTCTTGGCAGGCCTCACTAAAGACTTTAGTTGAATCCTTTTGAAAGTTTTTGAAAATGGGTTCGTAGATGGAGGTCAGTTGGCTGATGAATCGAGTGCTATACTATAGTTTACTCGAGAATCCTTGGACTTCGTTCTCTATTGGTGGTGGTGGAATCTCAAGTATGGCTTTAAACTTGGCGGGGTCTACTTTAATTCCCTTCTCACTAACCACGAATCCCAAGAGTTTTCCTTTTATGATGCAGAAAATGCAATTCTGTGGGTTTAACAGCATCTGGTATTGCCGTAGTCGCTCAAAGAACTTTTGGAGGGCGAGATTATAACCTTCCCGAGTTTTAAAATTGATGATCATATCATCTATATAGGCCTCATCTTCCTTGTAAATAATCTCCTGCATAAATCCCAAGAGTTTTCCTTTTGTGACGCAGAAAATGCAGTTTTTTCGGTTTAACGGGATCTGGTATTACCGTAGTCGCTGAAAGAACTTTTGGAGGGCGGGCATATAACCTTATCAAGTTTAACAATTGATAATCCTATCATCTATATAGACCTCAACCTCCTTGTAAATAAGCTCAAGTAGGATTTTCATGGCAGCCCTTTGGTAGGTAGCTCCGATGTTCTTAAGTCCAAGTGACAAGACAATATAGCAGAAGGTTCCTCGTGGGGTAATGAAAGCAATTTTGTCCTCATGGTTAGGGTGAATCTTGATCTGTATATGTCTGGAGAATCCATAGAAAAATGATTTGAGGTCGTGGCTGGATGTGTTGTCCACAATAATATTGATATTGGGCAAGGGTAATTATCTTTTGGGGATGCTTTATTCAAATCCCGATAGTCGACACATATGCATACCTTTCCTCCCGACTTCGACATGGGGACGATATTAGTGAGCCATGGAGGATATTTGACTATACGAATGAAACCCACGATCAATTATTTAACCACTTCCTTTTTGACCATGAGCAACTATTTGGTGCAGACCTTTCTTCGCTTCTGTTTGACCGTCTTGCATTCTGGGAATGTTTGGATCTTATGCTGAGTAATTTTTGGGTCAATACTGGGAAGTTCATCATAGGACCACGCGAAGACGTCCACAAATTCCTTTAGTAGTTCTTCATATTGTGCACGCTTATTTTGATTAAGGGTCGACCTTATCCTAATATCACATTGATGGATACTAGAGCTGAGATTAATAATAAAAGTCTCATCATCATTAATTTGAACACGATTATGTTGCTTGTTATTCTCCTTATTAGAATCAGTTAAGAGTTATTCATTTGCAAAATCATCATTATCAAAGGTTTGATTAGAATCAAGACAATTAATGTAAAGGGCAACAAGATACTCAAAGTCCTCCTTTATTTCATTTTTATGAAAAACAACATTAAGAAATGCGTCAAAAGAGATCTCATTTACATTGACATAAAAAAAACGACAACAATACCAGGTGAAGAGAATTGGATAGGGTAGGCAGTATAGTCAGGTTGAATCTGAGTATGTTGGACAGGTATGACATTTGAGTTGAGGAAAGTCATGTCAACAACTTTGATTATAATTGATAACTTCGACAACGCATTATCTGATCAGATCATCTACAAACTCAACCCCGTTTCTTTAAGTTGAATGAGTCCATAAAATAACTTTTTTCAAAATCCTCGATAATTTTCTCGGTGAGAGGTTCCACTTCATATTGTAAGTCTTTGGCCCAAGAGTTACTATTTTGAAATAAGATCTCTAGCCTTGGTATCATATTCTTGTCGACATATTTATACCATGGTTCAGGGAAACTGTAGAAAGGGAAGTCTTCAAGGGATAGAAACCAATGGAGGGTGATTTCTTTCATGGTCTGTTGGGACATCTGGGACATTATCTCTTCAAAGGAACTAAGGAGGGTAATGGATCGGTGATAGCTTCGAAGGTGAATAATTGGGGGTTCGCTTCCCCCTAACTTCTCAATGTCTTGGCATCTTAAACTTTTATGGTAGTCTAGCTTTGGGATAGGGGACATATGGGTGTTGTCCTTGTAGTTCCCAGATATCTTAACTTGGTCGAGCTTCTTTGATAGCAGCTTGAGGTCTTCTTTGACCTTGTTTAGTTCCTACTCCTAGGGATCCATGGGTACTAGTAGGTTAACCCTTGGTTGGGCAAGGTTCGAAATAGGTAATTGAGCTAGTGGCGATTCATTGGCCAGTGGGGAATGAAGAGCATGCTGATACTCTTTTGAGACCCAAACAGGATCAAAAATGGGTTGACCCATAGTAGGAGGAAATATAACCTCGGGTTCCTTAAGAATCTGGGCCCGATGATACTGCATATCATAGACCTCGGTTTGAAGGTTACCAATGTTGGCATTAAGCTGGGCTAAGACGGTCATCAGATCGAGCTGAACATTTGGTGCTTGGTCAGTCTTCTCTATGAAGAGCTCGTGATGGTAAATCCTAAACTCGAATGAAGTAATTAAAGAATCAACAAAGCTTCAGGGCAATTGGATGGAAGATAGAAGCCAATAGGGAGCCAGGCCAAATTTGGGTATGTGATCGACCTGAGAGTGAAAACGGTTCGAATTTATCTTTAAAAGAAGGAGTGATTTCTTTTGGAATATTCGAAAGGAGGAGAAAAAAGTCTTTCGGTATTTTTGGGAAAGGAGGGAAAATGAGAGGAGTCTCAGCATGATTATTATTAGGTTTCACTTATATTTGGTTTGAATAAATGCAAAAAAATTCTGAACAGGACTCGATCCTGGGAAAATAGGGTGAAAATATGTAAGAGAAGGTTGGGCTTTTTTTCAGGCTCACGGACGGGATCCTACTTTGAAAAAAGGGCAAAATCGCGTGAAAATTCGATCGGTTTGCCGACCTAAATTTTTCACTGAGTTTCGCATGGTAACCGTCAAACTGAATATAAGTGGCTTAGGTTTGATTCCTATATGAGTTTCATGCACTTGTTGGGTTAGTGGAAGGGTTCCCCCTGTTGGCATGACTTCCACGATATATCATTTGCCTATAAGGGCAATCATGCATCAATACGTGTGGACAAGCCATTTGATATACCTGAGTGTACATAAATTGCCTCACTATATACCTCATGGGGATAGTATATGTGAGAGATAATTCGATATACTCGACGTACGTGAACATGTTCCCTTTTATATACCTCGAGTCATGAGTTTGGTCAAGCGGTACAATGCGGGGGAACCATTCGATATATGTCGCAGGTACGAGGCCAATTGAAGGCAAGAGTCATATCGCTTAGGCTAACTGCAACCCACAGGACCAACACCCATCACAAATTGACCCCCAATAGGGGACAAAGTTTTTGTCAATTTTTCCATGCTCTTAGTGATGTAGTGTAAAAAAATTCATGAGTCTTAAGTAACATATTATGGAGAGAGAGTATTTTTTATCATTTTTTATTTGCATGATGAGTAAATGGAGTACTACACTAATGGGGAGTATATTGAGGTATTATGAAAAGTACATCTGGCATGGAGACTATACTATACATGGATACATGTGAGTGAGTAGGTGACATGGGAATATACAAGTGATTCTATGTGGTACAGAGCCTATACATGGATTAACTACAAGTGGTGCGTGATATTTGTAAGTGAGCATGGAGATATGTAAAAGTGTAAGAAGTGTGGGTGTGTACTAGTGAAGCCTAAGCATGGATATTCCAAATGGTTTGTGAAGCATGTGAGTATAAAGTGAAACTAAGTGTAAGTGTGTGAAGTGCACATGGGGAGTACATATAAGTGTGTGAAGTGTATAAGTGAGTGGAAAGTGATATATACACGAGAAAGATATATATAAAAAAGTAAATAGAGGAGAAAAGGGTACATACAGGTAGGTTCATATGCACACATGCAGAAAAGAGTAACACCCATGCAGAAGTAGAGTTTAGTCCTCTTAAAAAATCCCCAGCAGAGTCACTACTGTGGCCATCCTAGAGGTTCTACTGAGGTGGATCCCTCCTTCCTTCCCCTTTTAGCATGTGAATGAGATTGCATCCTTTCTCGAGGATCTCAACCGTCGTCGATGTCGGGTGATACGTAGAGATAGAGTCACCAGCTTATTTTGCACAAAAAATGCAAAAGAAATATTTCTGCCTCGATAGAACAACATCTAGGATAATATTGATGCTTGCAAAACCAAGTAGTTCAAGGGTACTGGAGCTATGTTATGGAATGGGAAGGTGTTAGGCACCCGTCCCGCCCTTTCGTTCTCTCATGGGAATGTGTTAATCTTGTCCTATTAAACTCCATGATGTGTGTTCTTATGTGCATTATATAAACGGAGGATGGAATCACTCGACTCGCGTCATGTATAAAGTTGGAGTGCGGTCATACTTAGTAGGGTTTCCAAAATATTAATTCAAATTAAAATGTAGTGTTTGCCGATTCACAAATTGTTACTGAAGAAAGGATGCGTATATCAGACAAGACACAAGCAAATAAGCATATATGTATATATTAGGAATATATTGATAAGAACAAAGTAACAAATGTATATGGGAGGACTCGAGTCTAGAGATTTATCCAAGACGCCTACATAGACCGAGAGGCCATCAAAGAGCACGTAGTTCGAAGATAATGCGAGGTGGGGTTTAACCCATAAATCCAACCAGGGACTTTGCTTATTTGTGTGTGTAGAAAAAGTTATCTTCGTGTTCGTGTGAGAAAATATGATGAGAAATCCCTGTTTGGAATTTACAAGTAAAACCTCTTTTTTTTGGGCTTTCTTATGAAAATAAGGTATGTGCAAATACTAATAATAAAAGTTTTGGAATTAATATATGTGATGTAATGAAGTAAAACACTAAAGTGAAAATGAAGTAACTAATGCAAAAATTAGAGAATTTGAAGACAAGGGTTTAGATTTGGATCTCCTTATGAAGACTTGTAGTGGATCTTGATTGTATATGCCCTGATCTCACGATGAAATGATAGTGGTATGAGGAGATGTGTGAGAATTTACACAAAAGGGTATGAAAAGGATGGAAGGAATATGGGAAATGGGTTTTAAGGGCGGAATAACTCTAAATTCGAGAGAATATTCACTAAATTTCCGAGAGGGACGTTCAGGGATCCTGAGGTGTCTTTTTAAAAGTGAGGTTATGGCCTCGTTTTATAGGGGGTGATGATCATCATGGTCCTAGACCTGCCTATTGGAGTAGAACCCCGGACACACTACCAATAGGCAGGGTACTAGGGGTGCCATTCGACAGTCTGAGGCAGGTTTTTCAGAAAAATGACCTAAAAATGTGAACCGTAACTTAGAATCTCACATGGGATGGAACATTGGAATGGGTATTCAGATCAATTTAATAATCCATTGGGCCCCTCATGGGTTTGGTAGCTGACCAAAGTCAAACGAGGCTTAAAACGCCTGTTGTCCACCGGACAGGAAATGCCAGGAGGAAAACGAACCATTCGTCTAAATCTCAAGGCCAATTTGTGCATGGAATGGAATGATTGAAAGGGTATTAAGAGAACTTAGATATTTCATTTAGCTTCGTTTGGTTTCAAGAGTTTACCAAGGTTAAATGGGGGCCAGAAGTTCTCGGTGACCCTTCAGAGTAAACTCGGTCATTCATCCATACCGTAAGGCTGATTCATATAGGGCAAACCATTGGAAAGGGTAGTCAGAGACCTTTGAAGATTCATCTTCATTCAGGATGAAGAGTTGATCGAGGTCAAATGGGGCCCGAGATCCCCCGGTGGCCTCCAAATCAATTTTGGGGGTAAAATGGACCGTTCTTCCGAACCATAAGGCCGATTAGTGCACGGGGTATTTAGAGTGCACGTGTGTTCAAACGAATTAATTATTTAATTAAATTCTAATTACAAGCCCAAGATTTTTTAAACTGTTGCAAATAATCATGATTGAAAAAATTAATCTAAGCATGCTAGACAGTTACAAATGAGGAAAAAATCCTGAAGGGCAAAACCATTTATTTCACTATAATTTTGTAACTAATAACTTACAAAGATTAAAATGAAATAATTTGACACACGAATACCCGCAGGCGTCGGCCGGCATCATTAGCAATGGAACAACCTCAACAGCTCCATAAGAACACTCAGTTCTATTTCAGCAAAGATCCATACTCAGCAGACCATAATATCCTCAGACTTTGATAAGTACCAGGATCGGCACCAAAATCAACAACATAAGATTTCAGGAAAATATGTCTTGGGTTCCACAAAATAATTCATAAAAAGTAGTTGGGATTATGAATTAAATGGAAAAAAGGTTTTGGACCCTTAAAAGTCAGAAGAAGACATACTTGAAAATATTGAACACAAAAATTTTCGTTTCAGAAAGTGTTCTGCAAACTTTTCTTCTCTATTTTGAAAACACTACGAGATGGCCTTTAAATAGAAGAGATTAGGTTAACGTTGATAACCATTGGCACAACAGTTGTTTTAAAATATGACGGAGGCGTAAGAAGTTTTTAAAAGACAAGAGCAGTGGCGTAAGATTTTTATTTTAGCACAGGTGCGTTGCAAAAAATATTTTCAAGGTTTTAAGAACTGTTACACAACTTTCTTTTGTTAAAAAACTTTTAAGAAGCCCATTGACACAAATAATAAAAACTGGCGCCCCACTTTTTCAACAGCTATGGCGCGTGGCTGCGGCCTTAGTCAAGGAGGCGTAGGCGAGTTCCCTTTAAAAAATAAGGAGTGACGTTGAGTTTAAAAAAAATCCTTGACCTTTTTGTATACCCATGCCAATCATTGACATAAGTAAAAGGACACGTCCAAAACATTTTTGGCCTGCTTTTAGCCGCTGTCTGATAGGCAAGAAAAAGTGAAATGCCTTTAAGGCTTTTTGGAATCCTTCTGTACGAAAACTGACCAAAGATTTAAAAAAAATATATAATTATGCCAATGATTGTTAAGAAACAAAACGTTGGCTCCTCTTATACGTCCAACAATGGCGCTGGCAAAATTTAAAAAAAGAGCTCAAGCCCCTTTCATTATTATCACGCAACGCCTAAGTAAATATATTAGAAAATATGTATTCTTTTAAATGCCAAGTTATTTTTTGATTTAAAAAAACTTTTGCTTCCATTTTTATTTTATTTTAAATAAAACTTTCTTTTATTCAAAAGAATTTTTATAAATAAAAGTTCTAACCTTTTTTTAAAAAAAATATCCCAACACTTTAAATATAAAATGCAAGTGGAACTTAAACTTATTTTTACCAAAATTATCTCGTTGGAGCTTGAATGTTGAAGTGCACTTGTAATTCGGATCCAGAGGTTGTAGATGTTAGCATCCTCAATTCTTTATTGACTTGTAGCGGTATGTGACATAATTAAATGTGACGGACAATGTCCTTACGATTCCCCCCTATGTCTATGTCGGTAAAAAAATAAAAAAATCCGAATTATTAATCACAAGAATGACCTATACAAATCTACCCTCCCAAGACAATCATGGAAAGATAAAATGACAAGTCTACAAACTTTCAAACTCCAACGTTTTCTCATCAGGGTGTGCAACAATTTGATTTTAAATCTTCGTACCTACACACATGAGATAAAGTAAAAATCCTCGTGACGTATTGAGTTTGAAAAGATATAAACATAATCAATGTTAGCACAATCAATCTCCCCCATAATATCATAATTTGTTCTCCCCCTTTTTATTTTTTCGAAATTGACAATGAAAAGGATAAATCACATAAAGCAAATCGGGGTGTCACGGAAAACAATACGAATCGAATATTGTTGATTTTTCAAATTTTTATATAAAAAATTATGTTACAAAAAATCACTCACCATAAATTTACACTAAGACGACAAAAGCATGGAAACGGAATGAATGGGTGTGAACAAATTCGATGGGAAAATCAACTCAATCATATCATATGTGCAAGATGCATAGGTGTACTCCTAACGAATGAACATCAGAAAGAGTCCTTTGGAGTAAAATTGTTGAATTTAGATGATATCTTCTTAAATAAAAATCAACAAATCAAAGTCAATTTAAGTTTCACACCAATAACGTCCAAAATGATTTAATGCTTTTTCAAGACTTTTTAAGGATGTGCAAAGCCATTTTAATTCTCCAACCAAACTCCCTCATATATATATTTTTTTCGAGGTGATCTAAATTCTCAAACATTGGAGAATTGGCGAACAAACCTAATGGCCCATTATTGGCATGTATTTCTTTTTATTGCCTTTCAATGTTTTCGATCTCTTTTAAACCTCTTTGGACCCCGAATAATTAAAATTCCTCAATTTTTTAGGTCCAATTGAAACGGAGGCTTAATCGTAAAGGATAGATGAGTACCTTTCGTAGCCCTTCACCGTTTATAAAACTCACACAAACTTATGGCAAAATGCTAAAACATGCACACCTTTTATTATCGAGTTTTATCACATTTGGTTTGTTTCAATAGACATAATTGAGATGAAAGCACGTAACCAACTTGTGATTTGTCAAGAACAGACATCAAACAAAGACTTCCAAGTGTGCAATAAAGGACAAAGTGAGTCAAACATGTTGGTAACAACACTATAGCAACACAAAGACTCCAAACTTTGTAAAGCACATGAATGACATAACATATTGTCTCAAATCACTATCAAACAGTCACATAGATATGGCATCAAGTTGTGACTTGGTCATCCTAAGTGTGCATTCATAAACGGTGCAAAACAAACTATAAAAATCTTTTTGAGTTTTTCTGGTTTTCTCAAATAAAAGAAAATCTTTTTCTATATTTCATTTTTTAAGAAATAAGAAAAGAACCAAATGTATATAAATAATAAAATGATACAAACTAGAAATAGGAGAAGAATTATGTGAGCACAAAAAAAAATGCATCCTTTCTACTAGACACGGACCATCCCCTCAGTCAACTATGAAAATCCCTAAAGACTTCCTAAGATTCTCAAATCTAAGGGCATCTAAAGGTTTCGTGAAAATTACGGCTAGCTGAAGGTTAGTAGGTAAGAAACTCGGGGATATGACTTTCTCCTCAATTAGCTGACGTATAAAGTGCTCGCGTATCCTGATGTGCTTTGTTTATGAATGTTGGACCGGATTACGATATATGTGTATCGCACTCGTGTTAACACAGGAAATGGTCATGGTGTCTTGCGAAATCCCATAATACTCCAACATTTTCTTCATCCACAAGAGTTGCGTGCAACAACTCCCAGCGGCGATGTACTCAGCCTCTGCAGTGGACAAAGAGATGGAGTTTTAATTCTTTCTCCACCAGGAGACAAGAGCAGAACCAAAGTAGAAACACCCACCATAAGTTCTCCTACAACCATCTACATCCCCGACCCAATCAACATCCGAATAGGCGAACAAACGGTCATCGGTATCAAAGGAATACCAAATATCATAGGAGAGAGTCCCACTCACGTATTTGATAATACATTTTAGAGAGAGTAAGTGTGACTCTTTCGGGGATGCCTGATATCGTGCACAGACTCCCACATTAAAGGCTATGTCGGGGTGACTGGTAGTCAGGTAGAAAAGACCACCTATCATACTCCGATATAAGGTTTGCTCTGCGTCCTTACCTGGAGTGTACTTACTAAGCTTGGTACAAGTACTCATAGGTGTACGTGCATTCTTATTGGAGTCTAAACCAAATTACTTTACTAGGTCTCTAGCGTACTTGGATTGGGAGATGAACATCTCATCCTCTAGATGATGAACCTGAAGACCAAGGAAGAAAGTATGCTCATCTACCATGCTCATCTCAAACTCACTTTTCATCTCCTCCGTAAAGTGGTGAGCATGTTGGGAGCATGTGGATCCAAAGACTATGTCATCCACATAGACCTGGGCAACCAAAATAGCAACGTTATCTCTCCTCACGAACAACGTCATATCAACTACCCCTCTCTTGAAGCCACGAGCTAAGAGATAGGAAGTAAGCCTCTCATACCAAGCACGGGGTGCTTAATTAAAACCATACAAGGCTTTCCTCAGATAGTAGATGTGATCCGGGTGCTTAGGGTCTTCAAATCCTTTTGATTGTTCCACGTAAATCTCATCATGTAGAATGCAATTTAGAAAGGCAGTCTTGACATCCATCTGATATAGCTTGAAGTGCAGATGACATGCGATAGCGAGTAGTAGGCGAACGGACTCAAGCCTCATAACAGGAGCAAATGACTCACCAAAGTCTACACCCTCTATCTGTGTGTAGCCTTCCGAGACCAACCTATCCTTGTTTCTGATTATGGTACCATTTTCATCCATTTTATTCTTTAAAATACACCTGGTACTTATTCGTCTCACTAGGTTGGGGGACAAGTTCCAGACTGTTCTTTTTAAATTGAAACAACTCATCCTGCATAGCAGATATCCGGTGTTCATCCTTGAGTGCTTCTTTGTGATTCTTGGGCTCGACTGTGGATGTGTAGAAAAAATAATTAATAACGTTCTCTAGCTGAGCACGAGTCTTGACCCCTAAGGTGGGATCACCTATAATGGTGGAAGTGTCATGACTTTTGCGAACCCAAGAAGGTGTGTCCCTTAACATAAGAGTAGGATCCACAGGGTGTGTATGAGGGACAAGTAAATCGCTACCAGAAAATTCCTCATCCTCACACTGAAGGCTAGGATCAATAAATGCCAGAGGTTCTTCATCTTACACGGTGACGTTTATTGACTCCATAACCTTAGAGCTACTCAGGTTGGAGACCCTGTATGCTCTACTGTTTGATGAATATCCAAGCAAAATTACCTCGTTTCTCTGGGAGTCAAACTTTCCTAATTGCTCTCTATCTCGTAGGATGTAGCATTTACTCCCAAAGACACGGAAATATGCAAGGTTGGGTTTCTTCCCAGTCTATAATTCATAAGGAATTTTAAGTGTGTGTGGACGCAGGTAAACCCTATTCACCTTATGGAATGCAGTAGACACCGCCTCTGCCCAAAATCTCCTAGCAACCTTACGACCCAAAAGCATAGATCTAGCCATTTCTTGAATCGTCCGATTCTTCCTTTTAATAATCCCATTTTGCTGAGGAGTCCTTACGACCAAAAATTTATGT
The DNA here is from genome assembly GCA_949130495.1 of Sambucus nigra. Lineage (NCBI taxonomy): Eukaryota > Viridiplantae > Streptophyta > Magnoliopsida > Dipsacales > Adoxaceae > Sambucus > Sambucus nigra. The sequence goes on along the minus strand of OX422221.1, from coordinate 198,016,600 downwards.
TTAATTCCAAGGCTATCACAGTAAAGATCTACCTTTGCTTTCGTAAATTTTGTGCCGTTGTCACTACGTATACTGTTAATAGTGACTCCGTGTTGGTTTTGCAGGATGCGACACTTGGTTGTTAAAAACTCTACAACTTAGGATTTCTCTCTCAGAAAACCTACAATCGAATATATGGACAAATTGTGCACCATTATGAGGATATACCTCTTACGAGCCAGACTCTTAATACGAGTAGGACCCATAAGATCCATGTGAATCAGCTCAAGCACACGAGAGGTGGAAATGGAATGCAACTTCCTATGGGGACTACGAACTTATTTACCCAACTAACAGGGTCCACAAACTAGGTATTTTTTAACAAGACGATCTAAATCTCTAAAGTTCACGTGACCTAGACGTTGATGCCATAGATCCATAGGATTGATCGTTGCGCTGTTGCAGATAAATGAGGACTTCGGTATAATCCCATAGCATTTATCTTCAGTCCTCACCCCTTGCAATAATAGTTTACCGGCTTGATCATAGACATTACGAGCATTCCGATCAAACTTTACTGTAAAGTCAACATCGCACAGGTGGCTAATGCTGAGTATATTAGCTTTCAAACCTTTCACGTACAGAACATTCTCTAGCTTAGGAAATCCAGGTATTTATACTGTACCTCATCCTATTATGCTAGATTTTCTCCCATCTCCAAATGTGAACTTGCCTTCCTTTAGATCCTCGAGGGAGGTAAAGAAGGATACATCACCAGTCATGTTCCTGGAGAAACCACTGTCAAAATACCATTGGGAGGTATTATGTGCTTTGAGAGCAACATGAACAACAAGGGCCTTTTCATCTTTATTAGATACCCAAGTAGTTGTAACCTTTTGTTTACCCTTCTTGTTGTTGGTTTTAGCCGAGATGCGAGAAGCTTTCACTGACGATAAATACATCCGTCGAAATTCCTCCATTAAACTCTATGATGTGGCAGATAAAAACTCAACAATCTCTCTCAGACTGTTAAAATCATCAGTACGGTGTGATGGATCATAAGTACGTGAAGTCCGACCTAAACTATAGTAATACTCTCTCAGGTGGCCTTTTCTTTTGCAGTACATACAAAAGAACATAGTTTTAGGAAAACCTTGGATTTCTTTTCTCGGTCGAACTCTTTTGTTGGGATTTGATGGGCGGCCATATGGAGTAGTCATAAATATAGGCACTAGTCCAGGTGCAATCTGAGAGGTGGAAGCACCATCAAAACTAATTCTCGGCCTTTCACCAAATCCCAAGGCAGGGGTGAGGAACGTCTTTCCCATCTTACCAGATCTATCCTTGATTTGAACCTTGACTTCTCATGCTCTCTTAAGATCTTGACTGAGGTGAGAAACAAGGGATTCTATAATCTTTCGAGACTCTTCGAATGCGCAGAGGACTCTCATTAGATTATCCACTTGATTAGTCAAGTCCCTCTTTTCTTTCTCAAAACTCTTCTTTCTCTCATCACAAACTAACTCTCTCTCTCTCACACGGCAGTGCTAAACGACGACTCTCTCTCTAGTCTCTCCTAATTCCTTTTCAGTGGTGATGATCCTAAGAACTAACGCTTTGTTATGCTTTTAAAAGATGCGATATATAAATCAGCATAGGAACGTCTAAGATCACTCTCGCTCTCAGTTCCAGCATCCTCTCCCTCAATCTCATTAGTATCAATATGTCCATGTGAGGTGGCATCATCATTGTCGTGAGATGCAACGGGAGAACCTCCATGACTAGCCATGAATGAGGTGAAGTTTCATTGATGCGGTGATTCATCTCTAGAATCCACTGACTCAACCTCGCTGTTGTCACTCAATGTGGCATTTAGGACAACTTTGACCTTTCCTTGACGCTTCAACCTAGTGGCACATTCAAAAGCCTTATGACCTCTACCGTGGAATTCATAGCATCTCTCTTCATCTCTCTTGGGGGTGTCCATTTTATCTTTTTCATCTTTCTTGCCGTATTTATTTTTTTCAAAATTCTTTTTATCTTTAAAATTGCCATTTTTTAATTTGAGATTTTTTTCGAAATTTTTGGCAAATAAAACCAAGTTTTCTAAATCAAATTCTCCCTCAGAATAAGATGTTTCTATCTCTCCCTATTTAGATGCTTCTTTCGTTTTAATGGACCCCTCACCCTTTCTAGCCTGGGCTTTAAGTGCAATTCCCTTATTTTTGGGTTTGGCAGACTTAGGAAACATGTCAATTTCAAAGGTTTGTAAGTCTCCAACCAATTCCTCTAATTTAAGCGTGTTTAAATTACCCATAGAATTTAACACAGTGACTTTAGGGATAAAATTCTTAGGTACTGATCTTAGAATCTTTTTAACAACTCTAGCATTAGGAATGTGTTCACCAAGATTAAAGCTAGTGTTTACAATATCAGATAATCTAGCATAAAATTCATCAAAACATTCAGACTCAAGCATGGTGATAGTTTCAAATTGAGTTATTTTTGCAGTGTTTTGATTCTTTCACAACATTAGTTCCTTCATGGGTAAGCTGTAAAACATCCCATGACTCTTTTGCGTGGTACACGTCATTATCATCCAGAACTAGTTAGGTGTGACGAATTCAGAAATAGCACTAAGACGCTTAGAGTTAAAAGATGACCATTTAAATTCTTCTTCAGTCCATGCAGTCATAAATTTAAAATTTGTCACGTTGTCAATAGTGATGGAGGGAGGTGTCAACCCTCTTTCAACCAAAATCCAAACTCTTTCATCAATGACTTTTAGAGCAGATTTCCTACGGGCTTTCCAGTAAGCATAATTAGTCCCGTCAAAAACTGGCATTTTGTTATATAATTTCTCCATTTTGAACACGCCCTTTTCCATAAATCAATTTTTTCAAAAATTAATATCTCAGAAAAAATTTGCGGAAAATTACACGGTATAATTGTGTAATTGGCTCTGATGACAATTTGAGAGTGCGTGTGCGTTCAAATGAATTAATTTTTTAATTAAATTCCAATTCCAGACCCAACAAATTTTTAACTGTTGCAAATAACCGTGATTGAAAAAATAAATCTAAGCATGCAAGGCGGTCACAAATGAGGAAAAAATCCCCGAAGGGCAAAACCATTTATTTCACTATAATTTTGTAACTCACAACTTACATGGATTACAATGAAATAATTTGACAGACGAGTACCCACATGCATCGATCGGCGTCGTCCGCAATGGAACAACCTCAGCAGCTCCACAAGAACACTCAGTTCTATTTCAGTAAAATCCATACTCAGTAGATCTTAAAATCCTCAGACTTCGATTAGTACCATGAACGGTACCAAAATCAGCAGCATAAGATTTCAGAAAAATATGTCTTGGGTTCCACAAAATAATTCATAAAAAGTAGTTGGGATTATGAATTAAATGGACAAAAGGTTGTGGACCTTTAAAAGTGAGAAGAAGATATGCTTTCAAATATTGAACACAAAAATTTTCATTTTAAAAAGTGTTCTGCAAACTTTTCTTCTTTATTTTGAAAATTGTACGAGATGGCCTTTAAATAGAAGAGATTAGTTAACGTTAATAACCATTGGCACAACAGTTGTTTTAAAAGATGATAGAGGCGTAAGAAGTTTTTAAAAGACAAGAGTAGTGGCGTAAGATTTTTATTTTAGCATAGGTGCGTGGCAAAAAATCTTTCCAAGGTTTTAAGAACTGTTATGCAGCGCCTAAGTCAATATATTAAAAAATATGTATTCTTTTAAATGCCAACTTATTTTTTATTAAAAAAACTTTTGTTTCCCTTTTTTTTTATTTTAAATAAAACTTTCTTTTATTAAAAAGAATTTTTATAAATAAAAGTTCTAACCTTTTTTTAAAAAAATATTCCAACACTTGAAATATAAAATGCAAGTGGAACTTAAAATTATTTTTACCAAATTTATCTCGTTGGAGCTTGAATGTTGAACTGCACTTGTAATTCGTATCTAGAGTTTGCAGATGTTAGCATCCTTGATTCTTGGTTAACTTGTAGCGGTATATGACATAATTAAATGTGATGGATAATATCCTTACAGGTATACCGTTTGAAAGGGAATTCAGAGCCCTTTAAAGATTTATTGAGCCTTTTCTCGTACAAGAGAGTTGATCGGAGTCAAAATGGGGCCTAGTAGCATCCTGTGGCCTCTAGCTCAGTTTTCGATTATAAAATGGACTACTCGTTCAAATCGTAAGGTCACTTCATGCACGGGACAGACCATTGGAAAGGGGATTCAGATCGCTTTAAAGATTTGACATTTTGAGAAAGTTGCTCGGAGTCAAATGGTACTCGGGAGAGCCAGTGGCTTCAAGATCGATACTCGAGTTATAACCTAGGGTTTGCGGTGAATAAGTGAGTGTTAGGGACCTAAGTCAGTTCCTAGGGGGTCCTAGGATGGGGTGTCTACACCCGCTAGTAGGAGAGATAAAAATAAGTGGCGTGAGTTCCATAATGACCATGGCCATATAACCAACAAGAGACACAACCTAAATCATGTGGTTTAAAAACTTGGCAAGTAGGGAATGCTATGAAGATTCACAAAGACCATGACCAACAACTGGTCAACAAGGTGGCCGCAGCCTGAAAGATATTTTGAGGGAATTTTTGCTAATTTTTTATTTTATTATTACTACTTGGCCATAGTTAGATCAAGAAAGCAAATTATGCATCCCCTTAAATTCATATTAATGAAAAGTAAATAGTTTGAGTTAATTTATTTGCAATATTTATCCAACATGCTTTGTGAAAAACCTAACAATCAAATATCAAAATAGATACAGAAGTTGCTGATCACAATATCATAAGAGAAGGCCACGACCATAAATGACGCATAGCCGTTAACGGATAAAGCGTCAGAGGTGCTCATAAACCTTGATGATGAGAGATGGAGGCAGATTAATCTCCATTAACAAAACCTAAGTCATTAAAATGAAGACTCTAGTAAAAAAAATTGGACATAGCCCATAAGAAACCTAAGCATAAGAAATGCAAACTTCATTTAGAGCTATCATACTTAGTCCGCACCGATATCCAAATTGAAAGAGCTTCGTGATAGTGGTTTTGGTCGGATCCTCTAAAATAGCAGTGCCCTAATTGGAGTGAGTCTAATTTATTATATTCGGGGTAAACTCCAGAATAGAACACTCTCACATATCAATAAGTGGGGCCGAGCATGGGACATACTTATACGTAATGAGCCTGAAGGGATACTTGAGCATGGGGGCTACTAAATATATCCTAGAATCCTGGGGAGGCTCTTAAATATACCACAACATATTTTGAATATTTTAAGAACTAGAATATTACAGGGATAATGGAAGACTGCATAACAGGAAGATGGAATATTAATGTTCTCATCCAAAAAAGGGAAACTAGCCATGAAGAAAGCCTTGGGTGGGCACTAGTACCCTAAAAGTTATGGAATATCATTCAAACCCATCGAGCATAACACATTACTAAGGCGACAACCATAGTTGAGTTTGATAATGAGATCATATTTGGAACAGATGACCTCTTTGACACTAGGTTGCGATGCTGAAACAGATATTCATCATAGAAGAAGCTAAAGCCGCAGATGTTGCAAGGCTAGACTTAGGGGTTTCTAGTACCCCACATGCCATGTAATGTAACTTAAAGCCTTTAGAAAACTAAGAAGGTTATAATCATAAGAAACTTTAGCTGTAAAACTAAGTGCAGAAGTTAACAATAAGTTGTGGCTATTAGAAATAAAGTTGTAATCCAAATAATACAACAAAAGAAAGACATTGAAGACCATAGATTCATTATAAAGTGATACATGAAGGAAAAAGGTAAAGTAAAAATATAAGGCTGGAGAGATAAAAGATAATTTCATTCATCAGAATATTATTCATTACAACTGTTCAAAAAATTGCAAGTTATGTAGAAACATATAGAAAAATCTGTGACGACTAAGACTAGGCTTTCATTTCTTCATCCTCCTCCTCTTCCTCCAGTATGTCGTAGTCTCCTTAACTCTTTGAGTAGAAATTACAGCCTCTTCCTTTTGTTTATCGACGAGCTCTTCGGCCTCTTTCAGCTCCACCTCATAGTGGGTGTGCTCGACATTAGTCAACCTCCCAGTAAAAAATGGACTCCTTGGCCTCATTCAATTTTTTGGCAACTTTGTGCCACATTTTTTTATAGAGTCGGATGTATGCCTTATTATGACCAAGTCAAAAGTCTATTGAAGTCTTCAAAGTCACCACATCATCTTTAGCAGCCTAATTCTGGGCAACAACGTGTTCATCTTCCATCTTTTTCATAGAAGAGACATTGTTTTGAGTTAGTGAAGAGACTTGGGACTCGATATTAATAATCTTCTTATCACTGGATCGTTCTATCTGGCATCCTCGAGGAATTTGGCCTCTTACCCTTTAAGAGCCTTCGCGACTTACTTAAAGTTATCTTCGGCCTCATTTATGGTCTTCTCAACATCCTCCACCTTAAAAGTTGCCTCAAGATTTGAAATCTAGAAAGAGACAATCGTGGACTTCTTCCCTGCCTTAAATGAGGAATACTTTATTTTTTCCTCCCATCATGTAAGGTAGCCTCAACGGCCTTATTTTAGGCATATAATTATTCACATTTTGCCCCCTGTCTCATTGCATCCTCAGCAACCTGGAAGAAAAAAAGAAAAAGAAGTTAGCAAAAAAAGGTAAACTTAAAATAAAAAATCGCGGTTGTATGTGATTACCCTAAGAAGGCAATGTAGGTGGTAATTTTCCATTTCCTCGATGTATTTCTCCAATAGATGCTTAATATTAGAAGAGTTGGCAACCTTTTTCGTTATTGAGACTGCGATGGCCTTGGTGTCCTGGGGGATTGTTTATCTGCTGGAGTAACATGCGGCCTTGGCCACGAAAGAACCACCCTAATAGTGGGGGTTGGGGGGGAGGGGGGGCATAATAGTGGCCTTAATGGGAGGAATAAGATGTAAAGGCATCTCCTCAACGTAATGTGTCAGAAAGATCTGGTCGCGACGGCGATAAGAACCTCAACCGCTGGAGAAGCTACTTGTCAATTTCCATGATTCTTTCGTCGTCTACGGATGTACATGCAAAATAAGAGAATATCATCATATAGATTTAACAAGTCCTTAATAAAAGACTTATTTGAAGACAAAATAGGCCATGACCCAAAAGTTTATTTCACCTCCTTCTGTTGGTCTAACGGGTGAAATATGTACAATATAATAACCAAGATTGTGTAAGGCTCTTAGTCTAACCACAGAAGGAAAGTCCTTTTTACAATCAAAAATAGGGATCGCGACCTCTACTCTATCCCTCTAATATTTTAGAGGAGTTAAGCCTACATGACCTCCAATAAAACAAAATTAAAATGCATGTTAGAAAAGTAAGGTCAATCATAAAGGATAAAAGTCGTGGCTATATTAAAAAGATGTTCAATCTTTTGGAAGGGATGACCCCAGGACCACGGAAGTTTATGGAACCTCTATCACTTAGAATCCGCAGCATTTAATTCCCAGTTTTCGCCGAAGATGAAAAAATACTTGCCTTTATAGTTTTTAATACTGTAAGGCTTCACAGTCACAAGGCATCTACTTTCATGCCGCGTAGCCATAGAGTAGTACCAATGGTTATTCAATATTTCTTTTGCGTATAAAAATCAAATAACTTCGTGGCCAATTTATCCATTTGATATTTTTTCTTCCAAACAACAAAAGACACTTGGATAGCCCTTTACCCATTTGGATATACTTGGTGTAACACCCCACCTAATTAAATACCGGGTGGCCAGTCCCATACCAAATTAAAACAAAATATACAGTTGGCTCATTCTTAGCATCACAGTCGAAAACATTTACCTCTCACCCAATACCCAATTAAGCTGGTGTTAAAAACTTTCCAAATTTTAATTCAACAAAAACCATTTATAGTTTAAGAATAACACAACACATTTTATTCTACAACACTGAAAACTAAACAGATAACACAAAAGAATTTAAGTGCAATTGGAATAAACATTCCCAAATAATATTAATCCATTACAGTAATCCCAACAATGTTAAATGTATTAAAATGACACGAATACCATAGTATTTGACCCCGATAGAAAAGAGATAACTGAATCCTTTGGGCGACATGCCCTAACTAAGAGAATACTGTGAATCAAATGAATATAAGCATCTAAGAAATACTCCATAGCTCCATATCTCGTCACAATCAACTAAGGTTGGTGTCCCTGTTGCTGGACACCTGATATAGAAGATACAATAGAAAAGAAAATATGCAAGGAAACGGGTCAGAGCCCGATTGTGAAAATGATTTTTAAAACAACAAGTATTTAACAAGTGCAATAAAGCATTTATTATGTACATGTTAGATCCAACTCTCACTTGCTATTCTCACCTCTCAACTAGAGTGCACACTTAACGTTTCCTATTAACCTCCTAGTTAATGGTTCCTCTTTAACAATTCCATAATATAATTCCATTCCCATATCATAACCCCGTATGTCCCATACCATACGTCATATAATCATTCTTATACATTTTTCATTTATGAATCTTTGCTCATTAACATGAATCATTTCTCATTAATATGAATTAAGCTCTTCAATAAATAGTCATTAACTTATTTCAATTCTTTTCTCAATTCACCGTTTTCTACAATTATCACACAGTAGATGATTTAACCACAATATAACCATTCGTATATTTAATTCATTATATATATATATATATATATATATATATATATATATATATATATATATATATATTCATATATAATACGGCACCCCGAGTCACAACTGCGGTGCAATGCATTACTCTTCTATCATGTCCCATTATCGCGGGTCGCCGAATAGGGGACTAAAGGTTCGGTAAGGATTCCTCGAACCACAAATGACAACACAATCATTGGAGGCGAACATAGTTCTCGTATCCATGGGTCACGCACATACCTACGTACCCACAGTCAACGGGCTTATCAACACCCCGATAAGTCTTTCATAGACCTATGTTCTCGAGCGACAAATCAAAGATCCCAAGGATTCATCAGGATATGACTGCCCTCACGCGCAAACCTCCCGTCGATAGAAAGTAATCTAGGTATGTCATACACATAATCATAAATCAATCAAATAGGCATTATCATACCTATAATATAATATCAAAAAGGTACTCACATTACCCTCAGATAATTCCCGTACGTAGCATTATATCTCTTTTAAATTCCACGTATTAAAATATCATATCTTTACTTCATAATTTAATTATCCTCGCATCCTATAACATCTCTCCACTCCCGGCGTCGTTAAGGTTCATGCGCGGAGCGTCTCACAAAGCGAAATCCAAACAAGGAACCCCACCAATACACTACTACTTAACTTTGTCGAACGTGGAGGTCCGTCAACTTCAAATACGCGATCGGGATAACCTCATACCCTCTTTCAACCAAATGTGTTCTAAACTCCCATCTCTATCCAGGAGCCATACCACTACGCTCTTGAACTACACCCAGTCCTTGCAAAATCAATAATGAGCTTAAACTCAGTCCTTGGTATTCAAATTGTAACCCTAAGGCTACCCTCACTTATATTAAATCTTCCCTACTGGACCTATCCTTAATCCTCATGCATGCCAATTAGAATCCAACACGTGAATCTAGCAACCGAAATATCTTTCAATTTAATTATCATCATTCTAATCAATTAAATGCCAATCACTTTAATTCAAATCTTATCAAGGGTCTACTGATATTTTCTAAGTCCCATAATATCCAATTAATAATCACCAAATATCTACAAAAGGTTTGGGATAAGAATCAAAATTTAAAAGAAACAACTTTAGGAATTCTGGGGAGGTCGATCGATCGAAGGCATGGGGTCGATCGATCTATCCCTCAGGTCACAGCCTGGTTTTTCTGCATTTCAGCAACTACGGGTTTCACCATTTTTATTCATTCTATCCTTCATATTAACCTCCAAAATGACTTATAATCCTTAATACATGATGTATCAACATATACAAATGATTTCTAATGATCTAAACATCCTAGAATCATCAAAAGATTGGATTAAAAAGCATGTTTATATCCTTATTTCCAGAAAATTATCTACATATCTTCTTCAAGAACACATCAATGGTTTTCATAATTTCTTCATCAGATTCATGACTATTTCGTGGATTATTATCAACCAACAACATGAGTTTAATTCCTATATCATTTCAGTTTCCAGAAATCCATTTAATAACTCCATCATTTCTTCCAAACATGAATAATCTTTTCTTTTCATAACTATTGTAACATGGACAATATACAAACTTAAATTGCCATTATCAAACACTTGCCTTTAATGAAGGTCTAATCCTTTTGTGTAGTATAACTCAGTTGGTTGTCCCTTCTCCGATCATCCTCCGGTGGTGGTTGGTGGTGGTGAACCTTGGTTCTTGTTCTTCTCCTTCCCAAGTAGGCTTTTCCCTTCCGAAGCACCCTTTCACTCTCTATAGGAAGGTGACTTCTCTAATTTGTGAAGAGGAGATGTATAACCGACGTACACTTAATCTACCAATACTTATAATAAGACAAAACCCGAAATCACTATTCATCCCCCTTGTAAAAATTACCAAAATGCCCTTTTGGGTTATCTTTTCATTTCCAAATGACCCGAGACTCAAAATTAACATCCAAATAGACTTTTCTGACTATTTCGAACCTTCCGGACGCAACGACGCAGTCGAAATGACTATAAGGTCGATAGAAAATAAATTTCCTTTTAAATTTAATAAATTAGTCCCGACGCGTCCCATACCGCGTCCGACTAAAAATCCAAATTACTGAATTTAATTCACACAGCCATATCAATAGCTTCACATTCATGTATTACCTAAATATCTTTAAGTAATATTCAGAATCATACATTTTAATATCCACAATTCGGATAAAACCCAAATGAATTAATTAATAATTAAAATCCAATTAATCCATTAATTTAAAATATAACCCATTTTAAAAGTCATAAAAATTACGGGGTATTACACTTGGGTTGGGGCTAGGCTCATCACTTTGAAAAATTTCCGAATTTGGTGGGGAATTTTGAGCCTTAATCCAAAGAGTAAAGCTTAAAGGGGAAAGTAAAATTCGTCATCAGGGGCTGCAGAATATGCTTTTTTGTCCATAAAAGGAATGGTGCTTAAGGCCCCTTCAGGAAATTTACAAACTTTATCCAGACGAACCAACCACTCCTCAGTCATGAACCAACCCTTTATGGTATAATGTTGTGGCCTGAATTCCCGACTTGAGCATTTATACCTTCAGTGGAAGCTTTAACTTCTCCACTATGATTCGCAACCTTCTCCCTAGTATTTTCATCCACTGGTGTATGATTGTTTGTTGAACCAGTGTCCTTATCTCTTTGCCTAGCCTCCATAGTATCCATAGTCTCCTTACAGTTTGAATCAATAGAATCAGAATAAACACATTTGCAGGTTGGGAAATCTAGTAATTTATGAGATCTAGAGGTCCTAAGAGGTTTGATGTTTAACACTGTTGTAGGAGGTTCCCCAAGGTACTTTATTAAAATAATTTCCAAATACTCCCAAGTATTCCAATTCATAAGGCCATGACAAGTATCTGTAAAATAAGAAAACAGTTCCCCTTTTAGAGGACCGTGACCATTATGAATAAAATACAGGGTAACTATTGTTTCAAAGACCACAACCTCAGGGAACAACAAGCCATGACAACAGACACAAATATGTATGATAAAACCAAGGGTATATATTTTGTAAAATCCATGACCAAACTCTATAGGACCGCGATATGACTCAAAAACATCTAAAAGCCACAGACTCTTATGTTTCAAGTCAGCCAACAAGCCACATACTCATATGATTTAGTCCACAACATACACGATCAACATGAGATAACTTGAAAAGATGGCTACCTAACATACAAGATTGTGTCCATATTTAATACCTAAAGAAGTTCTATGCGTGAAGATCTATATGTGTAAGTTCAATCTAATGATTACAAAAGTCCACGACACTAATTAAATAACGCAAATGAAAAGTATGCAAGTTTAATGTAATAAAGAGTCTGCGAATCAACATGTCAAAATAAAGGCCGTGGCCATTTATTCACATGGTACAATAATAAACCAAGAACTCAACCATAACAGACAAACACATGGACTCACTATTCAATGGTTTAGTAAGATCAAAGTGAGGAAAATCTTGGTTTTCGACTAAGAACACACAACGAGCAATAATTTGTATTCTTGGACCAAAACTGACCCTAAAATATTCAAAATCAACATCAAATATTAAATATCATTCCAAAACAATCGGAATCTAACCTGACTAGATCTTCTCCACATTAAACCAATAATTAATCAATGTGAAACCATCTCAAAACTCGATAATCCCCAAAATCATTAAGAAAACACACCTAGACACCCTAGTTCTACATTTAGATGATTTTAAAATAATTCGAGAGATTGTTTATACGAATAAAGCATGAAATGGAAGAAAGTATGAATACATACAAAATTTATGAAGAAATTTTAGGGGAAGGGTAGAAAACCAACCTAAATCGAAGAAAAAGATCGATAGATTTTGCTTTGGAGTTCTAACCAAAAATCGCCTAGCTCGCTAGAAATCGCATAATGAATTTTCTCTTGAGTGTTGAAAAGATAAATATGGCCATGACCGCAACTCATTTATATAAGAGGTCGCAAAAATTGAATTATTGCAACATTTAAAACATCTCAACCACAGGTCGTGGCATTATTATGACCTCAACCTCAAGAAGGCTTCAAACTTCAGTAAGGTCAAAGCCTCAACAAGGCCTTGACATCTACAAACCTTAAGTCTCCACAAGGACTCAACCTATATGCATATGTTTCATCAAGCCAAGGCCTCAAACCAAAAACTCTTTGTATTAGATGTCTTGGAAGGTAAAACATCCAAGAATTTGAAAATTTTATAGCCAAGTACTCGACTCTAAGGTAGTGCTCCGCATACATGAATAAAGACCCAGTGATAAATAACTTCCCTCTTAGAACCGAGGCTTTCGGGGCTTCTATTATAGATTTAATATGTCAATTAATGTACAAGAGACGTGATGGAAGCCTACGCAAATACATAAAGATATGCCCAAGGACAAGCAAAGGCCTCTACCTAATTCATAACCAGGTCGCTAATTATACCCCATTTATATTTCAAACAGATAATACCATGATCTATCATCTCAAAGGCCATGGAGACTAAACAAAAACTACCTTAGCAAGCCATGACTAGGTTCCTCGTAGTTGCGACCCCTAAACCTTAGCATGACTCTACAAGGATAGGCCTTAAACCATTACACGTAAGCAATGGGCTGCCAATTTTCCACCTTCTATAAATATTCCTTCACACCATCCTTATCCACATAGCACATTCATAATGCACATGAGGTCCTAAACTAACTTCTGTAAATAGAAGTGCATACCCCCTCATTTGGCAAGCAAAGACTGGGTAACAAAGATCTGCCCAATTATCTCTATCTTCCCTTTAAACCAAAGTTTATAATCTGATCACCTTCTCTACCAATCCTAGATAGACATAACCGTGGCCTCTTACCAGTTTGCACTACAAGGACATAACCTCTACAACACAATATATGTATGTTTATGTATTAAGCTTATTTCTCTAATCTTGTATGCCTAATAGGCCCCCATTATATTACTAAATATATCTAATAAGAATAAGGATCTACGGTGGATAGAGTCTCATTTTCATGGCCGAACCACTCTAAATCCGGTGTTTATATATTTTTATCTATTTTTTACTTTATTATATACTTTTGACTGTTGTGTATAACTTTGGTGACATGATTTACTCTAATAGATCCATTTTTCACACAATGACACAATTCTCAAATACAAGTTTTACTTGCTGCATTTTGAAAAATATTTTTAATATAGAAAACACACTACTGTGCATAGACAAAGAAAAGTAAATGAGTATATTGTAAAAGGATACACTTCGGTTGAGCTGCAATAGAATACTTTGATGTAGAGAAGCCACATGATCTTAAAGTTTCAATGTCCATATATTCTAATGAAAACACTCTCTTTATAAATGGAATCAAGTATCTTGGCTCGATTTATGGAAGGCTCAATTTCTTTGACAAGGAATTAATCCAACTATACTACAACAATAACTATTTATTTGTTTAATCTCACACTTTCGCTATTCCGTGGAAACAACCTAAAAACACTTGATTATGTCAATCAAGACTCAGTCTATATTATCCATATAATGAGACAAGATTTTTGCAATTTATAATGATTCCAATAGACCGACACAAATAATCAATATATAATCTCGATCTTCAACTATCAAGATAATACATACAAAACATAACACTAACCAATTTCACAAGTATGGCATGCACAAAGAGAAACCCCCCCTGCGCATGAATTATTTGAAGTAAGAAATATGAATGAAATGGTAAGAGAATAAGATATATTAATGTGGAACTCCACCTAAATCAATTATAAATAGAAACAAAAAAGGTAATCAACAAAATCATAGATCTCTCCACTAAATAATAATAAAAAGATATAATAAAAATCCTATTAACTCACTAATGATCTCCCTCCTTTTGTCATAAAAAATAATACTAAAACAAGGTGAGGAAATATATCCATGCGAATGGAATTGGGCAGAGATCTCGGTTCGAAAGAATTACCTAGCCATAAAAATGGTAATGAAATGGATCCGTTCGCATCGAATTTATTATAAATGCATAAATTTATTAAAAAACTAATCCATTAACTATGTTGCTACGGCCCAGATTGGAATGACGGGGAGCGGGGTCATAGATGCATTTGGACAACAAGCCTTATTGTGTGAGGCTCATTTTTATGCTCATGGTGATGCAGGAGTACTTGTCTCTTGATCCTCCATTTCTCCCCGAGGTCAGGTTATCGATTCGATGGTTCGATGATTTCCCCCTATAAGGTGTTAGACATTGTATCCAATTTTTGTCGCATTCCCATTATTTACGTCTGAGCCTAAGTGTTTTGTGCGAGGGGTTCTTAGTTCTTCAGAGTCGCTAGTTTATTTGATATAAAAATAAATAAAAAAGGTTCGGGTTAGTCCTTTCAAGCTAATCCTAAGGCAAGTTTAGTTCCTCTAATGGTTCAGAGATTATTGGTGTGGGGTTCAAGAACCGAGTTACGAGTGGGGAAGGTATTAGGCACACCACTTGTTCTTTATACTTATTTAATTATATGATTATTATCAATCTTTAAATTATGTGATTACTTTTTAGTTTATTTTAGAACATGTAGAGAGACCTTAGTTTTAGACTCCTTTAAAACACAGATAGGTGCTTTGGTATGAAAATGGCATTAGTAAGAGGTGTAGGAGCGTCAGCTAAACCAATTTGAGTTCATAAGAATGATTATGTGCAAGTCTATATTTGGATAATGAGTGGCCGTTAGTTTGAGTCCTTTTGTTTGTTAATACTAGGGATGGCCCTATTTGTAACTGTTTAGGGCTTTGAAGACTGACTAAGATTATGGTTATCATGTCATCCTCACTGGGCGACATACGTTTATTTTGAATTTGGTCAAGTCTTTGTAACTGTTTAAGTATTTTAGATCTACAGAGTCAGCATTATTAGGTGTGAGGTCTAATCCATTACTGGATTAACAGTCATCAGATGGAACACATGCAAGAAAATACTATAAATCACTATTTATTATGGCATCAATGGGAGGGAGGACAACATTGATAATAGAAGAAAATTCAACTTTATAGAGGGACCCAATGGGAGAGGGGATGATGGATGATTTTTTCTAACAAGACAGACTCAAAGCGTCTTCGAATGATGGGCGCCATGATACATTTAACATAATTACAATTATTAAGTACTGTATTTCCAGTGATGCTGATGATCAGGTGGGCCAAATTCTGCAAGAGACCTTCAGGGTGGTATTTGGGTGCTTTGGAACCCTAGCACATACTGCTGGATGGCCCAGGCAGTATTCTTTGAGATGGGCTATTTTTTCCTCAGTGTTTATAACATGATCCTCCATAGGGACTACCAAAAGGTAATTGTACTGGAGTGCCTTGGAGGGGTCTTGAAGCAATCACCATTATCTCTCTTCATTCCACTGGTATTTCCACGGGGGTTGCATGTCACTTTGATAGTTAAAATTTACAGTTTTAATAAAAATAAAAATATAAGTGGTTATAGATATCGAGTATACAATATACAACATTATAGTAATTAGCTTAATCCTTAATATAACATTTTCATTACAAGTTGAATTAATATATTTATAAATTAAAAATTTGTTATTCAACGGCCGACGGTTGACTAGTATTTACAAGAAAACACATATTAAACAGTTCCATTATTGAGACGGGTTATGTTCTCTTGGAGAAGAGGTGGGAGTAGTCCAATTTTAGACTTTGGTTTTAGTAAAGTTTTAGAATGACTTGGATTATTGAAATTTTCCTGAGAAGAGTTTTGAAAAGTATGTTTTTATGTTGTATTTAGCCATGGCATTGGATTAACATTTATTTGACATATGAGTATGTCATTTCATCTCAAGAAATAGAGGTGCTAGGTTAAAAACCCGTCTTTAAAATATAAACATTGTAAAGTGCATACCTGGTCCCTAAACAGGGGACAATGTTAATGAGATAAATAAATGTAGACAATTTATCACAATATATATTTTTAGGTATTCACTCGAGGATTCTGTAGAGTTTCTATACCTTATAGAGCGAGTTAATTTTTTTTATTGGGGAGTGTACCAACGAGCTGGCACCGTTCAGTCCGACAGATCTTCATTTGGAAGAGATGAATTTCACGGGGTGCGCGTAAAGGTTTGCCTTTATATCTCAGAGGATAAGACTTTCAAGAATTACGAACTTTCACTCGTAAGAATCGACTTTTCAGAAGTTGTAAGAGAAAGATTTTATAGTTTATTATAACTTATTTATTTTTATGTATCACGTTATGAATCGTTGTTATGAAATGAACACTACATCCGCATTTGCCTCCATGATCCTTTGAAGACGAGTTAGTGATCGAGCATCATTTTTGAGTTTCAAGCCGTTGGAATCGTCACAAACACTTTATGGAGGCATACAAACTTGTGGTTTTGATTTTACTCAATCAACTAATTTTTGGGATGATTTTTATTATCGATGCATGTTTTTTGTAAAAGTATTTTTGACAATAATTTTATTTTAATTTTAGTTCTATGGAACGAGAGTCCCATCTCCTTAGAAATATATCCTTTTATCATTCGAACGAGATCAAATCTTGGTGGAATGAAGTGTTGTTTCGTTAGAACGGACTCTTAATGACTTCAAATGAAAGGGGCTCTATTTAACATAATCACTTTTGTTCAAAGGTCATTGGAAGGATGATCGAATGAAATTGGCATCTCGTTCGAACAAGACCTCACCTCATTAGAACAAAACTTGCAGTTTCATTCGAAATGGATCTCATTTTTGTTTGAATGACTTTGCCACCTCAAAAAACATGTTTTTTTATAAAAGACCTATTTTGATAAGATTTTCTCAAGACTTTCAGCGAAAAAAAATTCTTATATATATTCCAAAAATGTTCATTGTTTTGTTTTCCAAATCGTTCATCCCCTAAAATGATTTGTCGAGTTTGAAACCCTAGTTACCCAATACTACATCAAACCCTTGTAGAGCTTAATCTACTACTGATTTGTGGAGTCGAGGCTTTACGATGAAAGGATTCAAATATCTTGAGGCTTATTAGTGGATACCGAGGGAAGAGCTACTTCCTGGTGGTGGTTCTTGATAGTGGCATATTCTTGTGTCCGTCAGACTCTTTATAGTGCTGAAATCTAGATTTTGGGCAAAAAGGTATTTTTCCTCAATCATCTTCTAAGTTGTTTAGTTGGTTTGATTGTGTGATTGGATGTTTAATTTGGACTTTATCTTTCATGCAAACCTTAATATAACCCAGATAAAATTTGGATTAAAAATTAAATCTTTGTGCGCATAACAAAATATACAAACTATCCATGTGAACTTCCTTTCTCAAATTGGTATTAGAGGAGGTGGCACTAAAATATTGCGTGATCATTTTTATGCAATTTTTTTGGATATTAATTTTTTCAAATTGGTAATATTTAAATTTGGGGTTAAAGGGATAATTTGTATATTAGACTACCTATTTTTGATGGGTCAAATTATGCTTATTGGAAAGCTCGAATGAGGTCGGCTTTGAAATCCATGGACGAGCGTGTTTGGCTTGATTGTGAAAGGGGTGGACACCACTCGATGTGACTAACAACAATTTCAAAAGTCTTCATACTATCACTTCCCAACCTGATGGTTAATTGAGAGTGCGCCAACAATCAATGATTAACTTGTTTAATTAAATTCCAATTTTTAATCTCAAAAACCCTAACTCTTGCAAACAAATTGTGATAGACTAATTAAATTAAAGCAAGCATGCAAAGTCAATCACAATATGAGGAAAAATGCCCAACGGGGAAAAACCATTTTTATTTCATTATAATTCGTAACAACTTACAATGACAGAGAAATACAGTGACACACGAATACCCGTAGGCATCGATTCCTTATCGTCAATGTTGTCAGCAAGAGCTCCAATTCAGTAACGGAGAACAACTTTCTTCTCAACCCGATTACTCTAAATGAGTAGAACAATTATATCTAGGGTTTATGATACTCACATATATGTTTGGGAATGATTTGGGAATCAAAAGAGTTGAAAAAACTTAAGAAACAAAGTCTGTAAATATGCAGCAGCTCTGCAAAAACGTGAGTGCCAAAGACTTGAAAATCGTGTAGAATGGGCACTGATTTAAATACGGAAATAGAGGCGGTGCGTCGCTTGAACGAAATAGAGGCATCGCTCGAATGAGATGACATGTCGCTTGAGAGACTTTGTGTGACATGCAGATGTTTCTTGAACGACCTTCCTCTGTCGCTCGAATGACGTCAGCGTTATATTTTTCTTCGCCTCCACACTTAGAAAAAATTATTGTTCCGAAGTAAAAATGTTCCAGACCCTTAAAAATATTTTTAAAAGTTTCCCAATTATATTTGTGAATAATAAACACTCCAAATAAATTATTTTAACATAATCACGAGTGGATTAGTGGGAACGGTTGAAGAACACGTTGCATGTTGGAGGATGCACGTATGAAGATGATGGATGTGAGGATTCGGATCAAGGCTGTCATGGATGATCATGTTGACATGCCGAATGTAGCGGTATCAGACATACTAACTTTGATCTAGGACACACAGAAAAATTCTGTGATTCTAACTCAGACATTTATAAAATCACGTCCTTACATTAATCTAAAAGGAGTAGTTTCAACTCACACGGTTTGAGTGTTATCTTATAATCCATCACCCTGATGAGTTTTACCGCATCATGACGTGCACCACGTTTTAAGAGGCGTGGGACATACTCTAACTCATCACGAGGGTACCAACACCATGAAACCTTATAAGCTTTGAAATATCACCCCATAATTTAAGACTATTACCATGAATGAGTCTCACAATTTTGATGAGTTTTATGAACGTTTATCGGATACAATAAATTCTATTTTAATGAGGGTGAGAAAATTCCTTAGATGAGAGTTGTTAAAAAGATTTTGAGATCAATTCCAGCTAGTTTTATCCATAAGGCCACTGTCCTAAATTCGTTGGGAATTTTATATATTCTTAGGTTAAAAGAAATCATATGAGGCCTTGAAACTTATGAAATCGACATGTTTCCCAAAGCTGTTAAGAAAAAGAAAATTGGGATTGCTTTAAAATCCCAGTCTAAAGAGACGAAAGAAAAAAGTTATTGAATCTGACTCTAAATTTTATTTTGAGATGGATGATTTGACCTTTTTGTGAAAAATTTCAAAAAATTTCTCAAATTTAACAAGGAAAATTCTTTCCAAGAAAATAAATGTTTTAAGAAATATAAAAATGAGAATAATGGAAATAATGTTTGTGAGGATGAGGTGAGATGCTTTGAATACGAGGGTAAGTGTCACAAAGCCCACGAGTATGCCACCTGGCTAAAAAGTCTGGGCAAGGGAAATGTTTCACACAAAGCCACTCTTAGCGATAGTGACATCGAGATGGTGGATTCCCGAGGTGAATCACTACCTGAACCTAATTTCTTTGCATTTATGGAAACTCACGTTACCAATTCTAGTTTGTCCCATGCCAATGAGAAAAATTCTAAACATGAGAGCCTCGATAGTGTTTCGAACCATTCTAGAGAGAGTGAGAGTGGTGAAGATAATTTCAGTGAGGGAGAAATAAGACTTAAAAAATCTTTTTGTGAAATTTACTCCGAGACTTTAAAAAAGAAAGGGAATAATAAAGATTTGTCTATTATGATGTTCAATTTGGAGAAGGAAGTGAATGTTTTGAGAGAGTGTGAGGCATCAGTGAGTTAACCTTGAGAAGTTAAAAGTTTCTTTATGCGAGCAATTAATTGTTGTTGGTTTATAGAAGATAGATTTGACTTTCAAGCTTCATTAAAGACTCGTGAAAAACTTGAAGACCGTGTCTCCCAACTCGAGATTGATCTCAAACGTGCCCGGGAGGTCAATATCACTTTAGAGGATATATCTTATAAGGTTGGAAAGGTGTTCATCGATCCCCCATTAGGTAATGTTAAGAGGCAAGTAATAGGTATGACGGTGCATCCACTTCAAATGTTACACCCGAACTAGTTCCTGAGTTAGTGATGGATCCTTATGGGCCTCGACCTAAACCACTTTGGAGACCTAACCAGCCAAGGAGTGCTCAACTTATACATGTTAACCAAGGTAGAATCAAGTATGTTTATGTTTGTTCCTATTACAGACAATATTGATAGTGGGTGTGGAAACTCCTTCTATAACAGAGGGATCTGGTATTCTTGCTGACGACATCAGGAAGGGGTTGGTCCTCCAATGACTTCCAGCATCACCTAGGTTTAGGGGTTTTCTTGAACTCTGCAAACAAAGTCATGAGCCCCATTATTTGCATTGGGACTATTCTTGGTGCCAAGATGGCCATCTCCTTCACACCCATAGCAGTTGAGCTAGGTTCTGCTGGTGCTACTCTCGCTCCTTTAGGCAAGATATTAAGATTTGCCTCCTCCTTATGCTGTATGGCATCAAAATCAATGGTCTTGGAAATGTTATCCTCTAGCATCTTATCAAAAGAGAATACCTCCCCAACAGAGTTTCCAAATATAAGATGTGGGTTATTGGAATATGATTAGTATCAAGAGAGGAGTAACCCCTTATCAAGACCGTGATCAATGCCCAAGACTATGTGTAATAATGACAATAAATGAGGGTAAGAGGGAATAATATTAAACACTTAAGCTGGTATTAAATGAGATATTTTACACCATAAATGAACAATGAACATAATAAATAAATGAAACAAACAGGTGACCTAGTCAAAGGGAGAAAGAGCAAGCACTTTTATCACAATAAAGGCAAGGCAGTACTTCAGGCCGAGTTAATATTCATTAATGGTGGTATTAATGGAAGAAAAAGGAATATTCAGACAGTCAATATTCTCACATAATCTCTCATGTATGGGAAGAATCCAACACCAATTCTAGGTTTTGAATTACCATCGTTGTAAAATATTTGGTTGATCTATTTGTATGAAGGCAAGGTCACTCGAGTGATCTTGCTAACATTAAATTTGATTGACTAGAATTAAATGCTACGATACTGTGTCATTAATGTCAAAGATATTTCCTTAAATGCATGAGAAGTTGTGCTTTTGGTGGAAAACCGCACAACCAATTATAAGCATAGTGGCTTTAATGGGGATATGACAAGGCGGCTCAAAGCTTTACCTTAGAACGACTATGAAATCAAACTAAATTAACTAGGCTTGCCATCCTAAGGATAAAACTCACTCGACTGATATTATTTTGAGTCCCTAAATGCCAGGTGTTATGACGTCATAAAGTAAGTGAATAGTGACCTCCACCAGACATGTGGGCACATCCAATAAAGGGGGTGGTGTATGAAGTTGAAGTTGCTCGATTGGAAGTAGCTCAAACATTAAGTGTGTTGTTTGTTGGCTAGGAATTATCTCCAGGCGATATATTTAAGGTTTGGGTCCCTCAAGGAGGCTCCCCCGAGTATGTACTGAATGAAGTGGCTCGAGCACCTATTTGCGTTAGATGAATTTTTGCCTAAGTGTGTCAAGAGGGTTAGCTATTGCTTTCCCAACATTTCCTTGCTCCAAATCCTCTAAACCAAATCCTTGTAAGGTTCCTAAGCGGAGGTCGTTCGATAGAGCATGTGATCTCTCCCATGCCCTGCCGGGCATGGTCCTTCGAGGGTACCAAACATCCTTGCCCATATTACAAAGCGATTATTTCAACAAATAAAATACAAGATCAAATGTATCGTGTTTTTTATTACAAATGTCATTACTTGAATAATCTTGGTCTTCGTAGGGAGTCCTTCGAGAAGTCTTGGTGAAGGTCCTTCGTGGGGAGGTCTTTCGAGGAATATTTGTCTTCATTCTTTTGTTAGTATTTTTTTAAGCACATAATCATCTCAGCTAATCAACCTTTGGTGAGGACTTCCCCTACAGTTTTAATTAGGAAGAGTTTTTCACACGTATGTTTCCACACATGCTCCACCACATGCTCCCGCACGAGTTCATGCACATGTTCCCTCAAGCACTCCCACACATGTTCATAAAGATATTAAGAATTTTTTAGATCAAGTAGAGTTTTTAGTCAAAAATTCTCAAAGTTTGATCGAGGAATTCCAAAGGATGTATTATCCTTTTGAGAACTCCTTTAGGACCAATGATTGAGGTTATGACTTGTTTATAAAATAGTGTGTTTATCATGTTCATATCGTATATCTCTATTGCTAGATTGTATTTCTATACATTTAATTGATTTTCTTTTTGATATATTTTGAAAACCAAAAAAAATCAAAAAAGATTTTATTTTTGATAAATTTTTTAAAAAAGTCAAAAAGATTTTTGTAATTTCATTTTTCACACTATATGGATGTGCCTTTAAGATATTCAGATCAACTTTACATTACATCCATTCATGTGACTCTTTGATGGTGTTTTGATACATTCTTTCATTTCTTTAATGTAGATAATAATGCGTGGCTAGCATTTCGTTGTTCATTAATGATTAATTTCTTCATGCTCGACTTTTTATCACCTTTGCTTCACACATGCAAGAACTTGATGAAAATTGTACTTAATTATCATGTGACGAATACGGTGTTCTGATCTCAATTGCATCTAATAAGGAATTAAATGTACTAGTTGTGCCTGTAAGAATCATTGCCCGAATTTCTTTTCACGAGAAATATGTTTTATGTTAAGCAATGGAAATGGGATATGAAAGAGTATTTTTCTCTTTGTGTTAAAAGGCACAATTTGCAAAAAGAGCCTCAAAGATTAATGACACAAAAAAATAAAAGTGCCAAGGCCTTTTTTTTGTCATTGATGCTTCGCTACACATGAGCATGATGATATCTTCAATATATATATATATATGAGATTTTGAGGGTGTTATAAAGTAAAAGATAAATGGGCGTGCACAACGGACTCTCTTGAAAAGCATTAAATAATTTGGAGTTATTGATTTGAAAAGCATTTATATTCATGGAGTGTTACATAAATCAAGTCAATTTTATTTAATTCAACATTTTTACACCTAAGGTTAAAATTGAGTTGTTTCTTTATAAGTATCTCATTGACTTCGTGTACCTATGTTATGAATGCCTATGGAAAGTGTTCACACAACTACATTTTGCTTTCATGATTCGATTATTTTAGTGTTATTCCATGGTTCTACATATCTTTGTACCTATATGTATCTTCATATACTTATAATATTATTATACTTGAAAAATTGATTTTTTTTAAAAAATAGCTGGTATGGCTTTTGGAATTTCATCGCATGCACTCTAATGATTATCTTTATGATGATTTCTTTGCTTCTTTGGGCGATGCTTATTATTAATGCTTAACTTCTTACCCTTTGTCTATAATGGACAAAAAGGGGGAGTTTTTTTAAAAATTTAAACTCATATGTGTCACGACATTATTTTGTTTCATATGTGTAGGTATCTTCTGCTTTAATGGTCATATCAAGGGCTACACAAGATGATGAATTTAAGTTAAAGAAAAAGTATTAAATGTCATTCCAATTTTGGGTTTGGGAGGACATTAGGATACATTATCATAAGGGTTTTATTGTAATTTGGTTTTCAATTTTTGTTTTGTACCGAAATAGCCAAAGGGGGACATTTGCAAGAGAAATATTTTATAATTGCTCATAGCTTATTAATTTTGGCATACACCGTGACAAACTGTTGCTACAAATCAATAACTACATACGCATTTGCCTCCATCATCATTTGAAGTTGTGTTGGTGATCGAGCATCGTTTTTGAGTTCCAATCTCTTGGAATCATCATGAACACTTTATGGAGGTATAAGAACATGTAATTTTGATTTTACTCTATCAAATATATTCTGGGACGGTTTTAATTCTCGAGGCATTATTTTTCTCAAAGGATGCTTGGAAATAATTTATTTTTAATTTTCATGCGTTGGAATGATATTTCTATCTTGTTAGAATGAGATTCTTTTCTCGTTCAAATGAGGTCAATTCTCGTTGGAATTGAGTGATGTTTCATTAGAACGAACTTCTAAAGAACTTTAAACAAAATGGGCTTTTTTTGACATAACCAGTCTTATTGGAAGGTCGTTAGAAGGGCGATCGAAAGAAATTGGTATCTCGATCGAATGAGACCTCATCTCATTAGAACGAAACATGTGTTTTCATTCGAACGAGATATTATTTTTGTTCGAACAACTTGTCGTTTTAAAAAAATGTGTTTTTCTATAAAAGAGTTATTTTGATAATATTTTCTTAAGACTTTTGGCAAAAACAAATTCTCTATATCTGTTCAAAAGTTTTCATCATTTTCTTTCCAAATCACTCATCCCCTAGATTGAGTTGTTGAGTTTGAAATCCTAGTTCCTAAATACTACATAAAATCCTTGTTGAGTTTACTATACTACTGATTTGTTGAGTCGAGGCTTTATGGTGTAAGAATAAGGTATTTCGATATCCTGAGGTTGATCGGTGGATGGAAGAGATGCTTATGTGGGTTGTGTGGGACTGTTCCACATTCTGTGGAAAATTTGAAGACCAACATATCATTATACTTAGTGGATCTCTAAGTAGTCTATAAGTTGTCTTATGTCTGTCAAACTCATTAAAGTGCTGAAATCTAGATTTTTCTCTAAAGGGATTGTTCCTCAATTTTCTTTTGTTTTGTTTGGTTGTTTGATTGTGTGATTGGGCATTTAATTTGGAATTTATATTTCATGCACACCTTAGTCTAATCAAAATAAAATTTGGATTAAAAATTGAATATTTATGTGCATAACCTAATATACGGATTATCTATATGAACCCGCTCACGTTTTTAGGAGGAAGTGACTTTTCTGAAGTAAAAATTCACTCAATAGTTTTTAGATGGAGCTCGAGTATCTCAGATGCTAGATGGAGAATAATAATATAAAACCGAATCAATGTTGGGTATTGGGGTGCTTTTGAATATTGGTGTGGACCTCCTTTTATAGGGGTCGATTGGGGTCTTTTACTAATTTGTCAAAGGCTTTGCCACATCAAAAGAATAAGAACCTTTTGAATAAAACGAGACGAACGTGATGTCACTATCCTTTTAATGACACACGTCTCATGAATTTTCTCAACTAAATTAAACTATTGGAGTTACGATATCAGATAATCATGCATAAATTTCATCGAAAGACTCAGAAGACTCTAGCATGGTAATAGTCTAAAAGTGTGTGGTGAGGTTTTGAAGCTTAGAAGCTTTCACAACATTGGTACCCTCGTGAGTGAGTTGGAGGATATCCCAAGCTTCCTTAGACATGATGCACGTCATAATGCAGTAGAACTCTTCAGGGGTGATGGCTCCAGAAATGGAACTTGAACTACATGAGTTAAAATTACTCCCTTTAAAATCCTCTTTTGTCCAAGTAGAGGCAGGTTTTGGACCTATGACATCGCCATTGGTCACTATGGGTGGTGTCCACCCTTTTTCACAAATAAGCCAGACTTTTTCATCAAAAGATTTTAAAGCATATCTTATCCCAGCTTTCTAGTATGCATAATATAACCCATCGAAAATAGGCATCCTATCATACAAATTATCCATAAAATCTAAATATTTAAAGGATCACACAAAAACTTAGTGTAACCTGCTCTGATATTAATTTAATAAAGTAATTTCTGTAGATTGAGTCGTATCTTTGGTCAAACACACAAAAATTCAAATTTTAGCAAGTTTTATCTTGAATTAATTTAGTATTCATGCAATGATGAAGTCCAAACAATATAAGCCAAACCATCTAAGTAACCCAAGTATGCAAAGAAGTAAGGAAAAATCACTTTCAAGAAAAACATTTATTTTTAGCACGGTATAAGAATTAACAGACACAAGATGACTTATAAAGTACTTAGCTCACTAAGTATAACAGATTGTTCTTAAAGAATTCTAAAACGGGCGGCACAGTCTAACATTCCCCATAGGAAGCATTCTTCCTTTTTTTTTTTGGAGAAACACCAGATTTATTTGTAAAATTGGTAGAAAAGCCCTACCAAGGCGGCCTTACAAGAGAAAATGAGGAAAAGAGAAGACAAAAACCAAAGAAATTAAAGAATCTTAATGAATAATTTTAAGAGAATGAACCCCTAAAAGATCCATCCTATATTGGCCTTTGATTGCTAAAGGGAGATCTTTAACCAGGTTGAAACAGATGTTGGCTTGAGTTTTCACCGCATGAGAGGCTAGAATATCTGCCACTGAATTGGATTCTCTCCAGGTATGGCAATATGAGATAGACATTTTTTGTTCCATGGATTTGATGACGTTGATATATGACAAAATGTTCCAAGGAGGAGCTTTAATATGACCTTTGAGGGTGTCAATGAGCATTTTAGAATCTGATTCTACTATAATTGATTGAAAGTTTAAAGATAAACAAATATGAAGACCCCTTAGAATGGCAAGACATTCATCTTTATTATTTGTGCAGATGCTTTCATAGAATGAAAAGGCTTGAATGAAGATACCAAGGTGATTTCTTAAAATCCCTCCTGATCGAGAAGGGCCTGGATTACCTTTGGAAGCACCATCTGTGTTTAATTTCGCCACCCCCTCTTTAGGTCTAATCCATTTTGTGATTTCAAAGGAGCAAGGCTTAGGGCTAAATGATTTTAGCTTCAAAATCTGAAACACATGCTCAAAATGGGACTGATTTGACTTGAACTTTTTATTCCTGCTGCAGGTCCTCATAAGATCAGTGATATGCTGAATAAGAGAATTTTTGTTCATATGGATTCCTTCATATCGAGCTTTATTTCTACATTTCCAAATTTCCCACACTATAGCACCAGGAATGATCAAGAATTAGTGTTAGAGAAAGTATTGATAAGGTTTTTTTAACCACCAAGACATCAAAACACTGTTGAAGGAGGAAAAGGATAACTTAAGACCAAACATATTTGAGAAATAATTCCATATATTTTGCGCTAAAGGGCCCGAAATGAATAGGTGATGAAAATCTTCCATATAATTTGAGCAGCAATGACAAATGGACACCAGTGGTATACCCATGGCTTTTATAGAATCATCTAGGGGAACAATTTGATTGCTAAGTGAGTTTGCAAATAAGGGAAGAGTTTTTGGATGTTCTGATAAGTTGCCAAGTAGATTTAGAAGAAAATTCCCCATCAGATCTTGGTTTCCAGTATCTTTTCCCATCAATAATGATTGAAACAGCTTTTTCTTGAGATTCTATCAGCTTAAAACTTTTATAAGTGGGGGATCCACTAACTTTCAGCCTGCTGTTTTACTTGTTCCAAAAAAACTTAGACCAAAGATTAGAATTAGTGGAGAGGTTCCACCAATTTTTGATGCTGAAAGCCTTTATCAAGTCTGGGAGAAATTTAAAGCCTAATCCACCTTCACAAACAGGATAGCACATTTCATGCCATTTCTTCCAATGATGTCTATGCCCATAATCTTTAGATGCTCCCCATAGAAAATTACTGAACATGTTGTGAACAATGTTAATGGTTTTAATGGGAGGATTCAGAGATGTTAGAGTATGAATAGGGATAGAAGACAACACATAATTGATCAAGGTTCTATGACCAGAGAAAGTAAGAAATTTAGTATGCCAAGATGAAATTTTCAGTTTAATCGTATGGATAAGGTCTTCAAAGTAAGTGTGTTTCTTTCTCCCATAGAATAAGGGGCAACCAAGATATATGATGGGCATTTTCTTAAAAGTTAACTCAGTAGTTTTAGAGATGGCTCTAATTCTATTCAACTGAGTGGAGTAGTGCATAGAGAAGCTACTTTTAGAAAAGTTGATCAACTGACTTGATGCTTTTTCAAATTTTTTCAGAAAAGAAATTAAATTGTTGAGACCGGGAAGGGATCCATTGCAAAAGATAATGGAGTCATCAGCAAAGCTTAGATTACTAATCAAAGGGCTATTTCTAAGGAGAGAGAAATATTTGACCAGTCATTTGACCATCAGGTTCTATATGCCTAAGTTGAGAGTTTCAGTAATAAGAATAACTAAGCCTGGAGAGAGGGGATCTCCTTGCTTTAAGCTTCTAGAAGATTTGAAAAATCCATCACTTTGACCATTAATATGGGTAGAGAACCAATTATTAGACATGCACCTCCAGATTCGATCAATCCAAACTTCAGAGAATCCAAACTTTCTTAGAGTTTTAACTAGGAAAAGCCAAGAAACTCTATCATATGCCTTAGACATGTCAAGTTTGATAATAACATTGGATCCATAAGCTTTATTTCCAATACTTTGCATGAGTTCCTAAGCTAATAGAATATTATCTGTGATCTTTCTACCTTTGATGAATCCAGCTTGAGAATATCCTTTGATTTGAGGGAGAACACATGCTAATCTTGAAGCAAGAATCTTGGTAATAATCTTGAAACAGAAGTTACAAAGATTAATTGGCTTGTAATCTGAACACTGCATAGGATTGTTGGACTTAGGGATGAGCATGATGTTGGTACTAGTCCAACTCTTAGGACGTTCTCCACCTACAAAAAAATAGCGAATAGCATTTATAATGTCAGTTTTTATAACATCCCAATTTTTTTTATAGAAAACTCCATGAAATCCGTCAGGGCCTGCACAACTATCTTCATTAAGATTTTGAATTGCTTACAAAATCTCAACTTCATCTGGGAAAGCATTCTTCCTTTGGTGTCCATCGATCAACCTTCTTCATTAGCAGTAGAGCCTCAACTCCACAAATCAGCTGTAAAGATGAACTCTATAAGATATTTTGAACAAGAAAGTGTTATTCTTTATTTGGTAAAGTGATCTATAAATTTTAAAGGGGTTTGGATGAATAACAGTACAGTTTGATCACAAAAAGAACTCTAAAATGTCTTGGAAAAGGTATCAAAATAGTTGTTTAAAACTCTAATCTCGCATCGTTATATATAAACAGGTTTTTATAGAAGGATCAGTATTACAGATTTGGATCTATTTTAATTAAAAAAAACTTGTGCACTCGTTCGATCGATCTGGTACCTCGTTCGAATGGCTTACCCATTTTCATTTGGATAGGTTTCTAATGGAACTTCAAACGACATTCCATGGTGCGTTGTTTTAGATCTCATTTGAAGGTGGTAAACCCGTGCTAATGATATACCCAATGTTCTTTGAACAACTTCCAACGATACTTCGAACAAGATTCTAGAACTGACCAAAAGGTGTTATCCCAGATTTTGTTTGAACAATATAAACTTTTTCTAATGACACTGTGTAACTAGTTCGAACGACATGCTAATTTTATTCTAACGAGTTAACGAGATTTTCAAATTTTTCTTTAAAAACCTTTAAACTCTTAAAATAAAAACCACGGGAAAGTTAAAATCTTTACCAAACTACCTCATAATTTTTCTCGAGTAATGTTGTGATGAACGATCTTCAATCTTGAAAATGTCACAAACTTCTTGTCTTCGAATACGTGGAAGTAGTCATGAAGTTGCAGTGGTCTGTAATGGGATAATCCAGATAAAAATAAATTGAGCAATTATTAAACTTGCTCTTATAAGGTAAGTATGACTGGATATTTCGAATTATAGGTCTCTACATGTGATTGGTTATAATAGTTAGAACATGGATAACACAAGAATGATTAATAGTCTTAGGTTAAGTGTGATCTAACGATGTAAAAGATGCAACACTTTGGTGGGTGTGAAGAAACACAAACTAGGTTAATAAGATGTTGACAAGTGGATAACATGAGTCACTCTCTCTCTCTCACACACACACATTCATAAGATGCTTAATATGATTGGAATTTTAAGTTTCCTTTTGAAAAGTTTTAAAATCAGTTTAAACAAATTTAATCAATAAAATAATAATTGATTTTAAATGCCAAAAAAATTTCAAATTTAAAAGATTTCTAAAAATCTGAAAAATCATTTTATACACATATAATGCATGTACTTGAATGTGTTTTATATTTCGTAACTTTTTAACTTTGGAGACTATGTTTGAAAAGTAAGGAACTTCTTGTGTTACTAGTTGAAATAGAAATGAATCTTAAACTTCGGAGTACCATTTGAGGAGCTATTGTCTAATAAAAACATTTTGTCTAAATATTCAAACTAAATGAGAAACCTATATGGTACAGACTCCTAATAAGTGAACCGTATAGGGTGTTTCAATCTCCCCCTCTGGATGTTGGAGATAAAATCCCTTTTAGTACATAAACATTACACATAGGTAGAAAAAAATTCCTAATTCTATGCAAAGTTCTAACTACCCATCTCTTATTAGAATTGAAAATAAGGGTAAGAAAAATTTAATTATGTAACTCGACTAATGTACAGACCAATATCCTAACATATGCGATGTAATGATTTCAAATGCATATAACAAAAATACTCAAGATATCATGTTAATCGAATTTATAAATTAAATTGTATAGACAGTCCCAGGATGGACTCAATCCTTCTCCCCTATTTTGTCTCAAATAGATAATGGATAAATTTTAAGAGAGAGTATATAACATAATAGGCTACCAATTAAGTCTTAGCAATGGGTCATATCAAGTGTCTCCTATGTAAAATAGATAAAGAAGGTGTCTTTTTTCATCTATCAAATGACCATGCCCTAGATACTCAAACATATTATCAACAAGATATAAACAAGAGGATATGACTAAGTTTGGTAGAAAATAAATCAAGAGTAATAATCCCTATGGTTTGTCTTAAAGATTCAAATATAATATTATCCAAGGGCATGGTAAATAAATCTTAAGCACCCTATATCTTTAACTCACTTGAGTCTACATTATATAAAAGCTTGTCTAGTTTGGAAATAGTGATAAAATTTGAGTCATATCCTAGTCTTCCGAAGAGCCTCAAACTCTACATATCAATTCCTCTAATAGTTTCAAAGGTAGAATACCAACACTATACCCAGGATTACATTTATATGTTGCATTCATATCAATTTAGGTGTGTGTATGTGTGTTAATTCCCCTCAAAATAATTTTTTAATAATTTTTGGGATATGTTAAATAATTTTTAGGAATTTATAAAACATTTCTAAACATTTATAAGTTGGTTTTAAAAATGTTGTAGGTTGATTTATAATTTCCTATTCTTCCTCAAAACCTTTCTTGTGTAGGATTCGAAAGCGACAGAGACTTCTGTGGTAGAAAATGATATTTTTTAAATGTTATAAACACGCGTTTGAGGTCTGATCGTTGCCTTACATGTTTTGGTCAGTGAGCGATTGTATTTGTGTTTGTTACCTCTCACCACCTTAAAATGTTTAGCCTGTCCATTGGATCATTAGTTATCGATGGCTTGTATGTCTTCATAACAATCCTTGTGTTATTTGAGAGAGCCAATCAGAGCAAGATTAACGACGGTCCATCCTCAGCCATAAGATTTACTTTGTGTTTCAATTAAAGCAATCTCAATCGTAGATTTCGTTCAACACTTCGAGATTCTATTGTGAGTATCACAAATAGAGACCAAGTGGGGGATGTTTTGAGACTTTGGCTCATTTGATAATTGATATAAAAAAGAGGAGAGAGAGAGAGAGAGAGAGAGAGAGAGAGAGAGAGAGAGAGAGAGAGAGAGAGAGAGAGAGAGAGAAAACTAAATCAAAATCCGAACATTTTTCTTCAAAGAAACCCTTTGTGAGTTTGAGTGAGTTCCTATTTGTTAAGATACATCCTCTCTAGTCTTTAATCTCTTGTGTAACCAAGTCACAAAGTTCGGATTTCATTTTTGTTTTCATAGAAAGTTGAGATTTGAAATTGTGTGATACATATCCCGTAAAACTTGCTTAGTTTGATCTCTTTTTTCTAGAAATCTTCATTTGTTGGTTATTTTTTACTCTTATATGTTGTTTTTAAAACCATAACCAAAAAATCCATTTATGTTTATAGTTTATGAGAAAATCCAGACTTAGATCTAGTTAAGATGTTGATTGGGGATTTACACTTTCGTGAATATTTCACAATTTGTGAAATAACTGTGTATGTCAAGTTAATGGGAAGTATTTAGGATCTTCGCTCTTATTAATTAAAAGATTCCCTCTTGATCTATGGATAAAAATACAGATCAGTAGTTCGGGATTTTCAAAAAAACTGAGATCAGAAATCTTTGCAATACTCAAAATGAAATTTTGTAATTTCTTAATCATGCTATCTGTATAAGTGTGTGTGGGTTGCATGCATGTGATTAGGCACTTCACCACTTACACTTGTCATAGTATAACACTAAATAAGTGTTGGTAGAGATATTCTTGGCTTTAGAGTTCTCGTAAAGCTAAAAGGAGAAGTGGCTACAAAGTTGGGAGAACAACCTCAACATCAGAACCTTCAGAGGAGTCAGAAATATCCAAAGGAGTTGGTAAAAATTCTGGACTTAGTTTAGGTTTGTTTGTCTTCTTGGTTGGTTATATAGTTTGTAATCTGTTAACTCTATTTTAGTGGAATTTGCTTTTGAGGTGTAGAGACCTCTACGGATGTTTCCCCAATTGGGTAGGATTTTACCACATTAAAATCTTGTGGTCTTTCATGCTTACTCTTCCTCTCATCACCTTCTTGAGACTGTACTGATTTAGAACCTATATAATTTTTGTTTTTCAAAACTGGTACACCTATACCTTAAATAACTCGTTTATGTAATCTTTTATACAAATCTTGTGTTAGCTGTTTGTTTTGAATAAAGAGTTTCTTGAAAAAACTGTTCGGAGCCATTCAAAAAACATCTTGTCTAGTTTGGAAATAGTGACCAAATTTGAGTCATATCCTAGTCTTCCAAAGATCCTCAGACTCTACATATCAATTCCTCTAATTGTCTCAAAGTTAGGATACCAACAATGCACCTAGGAATACATTTATATGTTGCATTCATATCAATTTAGGGGCGTGTGTGTTAATTCCCATAAAAATGATTTTTTAATAATTTTTGGGATATGTTAAATATTTTTTAGGAATTTATAAAATATTTCTAAACATTTATAAGTTGGTTTTAAAAAATGTTGTGTGTTGATTTATAATTTCCTATTCTTCCTAGAACTTTTCTTGGGTAGGATCCAAAAGCGGCAGAGACTTGTGTGGTGGAAAATGAGATTTTTTAAATCTTATAAACACGTATTTGGGGGATGATCGCTGCCTTACACGTGTTGGTCAGTGAGGGATTAGATTTGTGTTTGTCACCTCTCTCGACCTTACAAATTTATCCTGTCCATTGGATCATTAGTTATCTATGCCTTGTATGTGTTCATAACAATCCTTTTGTTATTTAAGAGAACAAATCAGAGCACGATTAACAATGGTCCATTCTAGGCCATAAGATATACTTTGTGTTTCAATTGAAGCAATCTCAACCGTAGATTTCATTCAACCCTTCCAGATCCTTCTATGAGTAGTATAAATAGAGACCAAGAGGGGAACGTTTTGAGACTGTGTCTCATTTGAGAATTGAGAGAAAAAAGATAAGAGAGAGAGATAGAGTAGATAGAGAGAGAAAGAAAAGCCTAAATCAAATTCCGACCATTTTGCTTCAGAAAAACCTTTGTGAGTTTGAGTGAGTTCGTATTTGTGAAGATCCATCCTCTCTAGTCTTTAATATCTTGTCCAACCAAGTCACGAAATTTTGATTTCATTTTTCTTTTCATAGAAAGTTGAGATCTGAAACTGTGTGATACATATCACGTAAAACTTGCTTAGTTTGATTTTTTTTTTCAAGAAATATTCATTTGTTGGTTTTTTTACTCTTATATGTTATTTTCAAAACCAGTACCAAAAAAATCCATTTCCGTTTATAGTTTATGAGAAAAACCATACTTAGATCTAGTTAATATCTTGATTGGGGATTTACACTTTCGTGAATATTTCACAATTTATGAAATGACTGTGTAAATCAAATAAAAAGGAAGTGTTTAGGATCTTGGATTTTTTAATAGCAAGATTCCCTCTTGATCCGTGGATATAAATAAAGATCAATAGTCTGAGATTTTCAAACAAACTGAGATCAGAAATCTTTTCTGCATTTAGAATGAAATTTTGTAATTTGTTAATCATTATGTCTGTATAAGTGTGAGTTGGTTGCATGCAGGTGATTAGGCACTTCACCACTTAAACTTGTCACACTACAACACTAAAGAAGTGATGGTAGAGAGATTCTTGACTTTAGAGTCGACGTAAAGCTAAAAGGCGAAGCAGTTACAAAGCTGGGAGAATAACCTTAACATCAGAACCTTCAGAGGAGTCAAAATAATCCAAAGGAGTTGGTAAAAATTATGGACTTAGTTTAGGTCAGTTTGTGTGTTTGGTTTGTTATATAGTTTGTAATCTGTTAAGTATATTTTAGTGGATTTTTCTTTTGAGGTGCAGAGACCTCTGTGGATGTTTCCCAATTGGGTAGGGTTTTACTACCTTAAAATATTCTATTCTTTCATGCTTACTCTTCCTCTCATCACCTTCTTGAGACTGTACTGATTTAGAACTTATATAAGTTTTGTTTTTCAAAACTGGTACACCTAGACACTTCTTGGGTTAGCTGTTTGTTTTGACTAAAGAGTTTCTTTAAAAAAATTGTTCGGAGCCATTTAAACAGTTTAATCTTGAATTAAACGACTTAAGTGGTACATTTTTTAATTCGTATCAGAGCAAGGCTTTACAAATTCCTTTTAGATGTCGAGTTTCTGAAATTATTTTTCAGAACAAACAATGGACGAGAAATTTGAGACATTAGGTAACCTATCGAGACCCCCACTTTTTAATGGAACCAACTTCCCTGACTGGAAAGTGAGGATGGTTGCATTCATCTAAGGGACATTGGAAGATGATGTCTGCAATGATATTGAAAATGGTTACACTTTCCCTACTAAACCAGCCGCAGAAGGAAGTACTGTGAGGATTATGAAGCTGCTAAGTTAATTCACCAAAGATGAAAAACAGACCTCCCTTAATAATAATAAAGGGGAAAATGCCATATTCTTGTCAATCAGTGAACATGAATTCAAGAGGATATATTTATGTACTACCTCTAAGGAAGAACGGGACACTCTAGTGACTGCACATGAAGGAGACATACATGTTAAAGCTATTAAAACCCAAATGTTAATCCAGCATTACAACACTTTAGTCGTGACTAAGAATGAGTCATTTGATGAATTCCACATTAGGTTGATAGACATGCATGCTAATGGTATAATTTAGGATACGAAAGAAATTGTCTCTAATATTCTAAGGCCACTTCAACAAAAAATTGACAATAAGCACTATGCAATTGAGGAGATGGATGATCAAAACCTTACCCCTGAACTCCTCAGTAGAAAGCAAAGGACTGTGGAAATGAAATTAGAGTTTAAGAAGCAATTAATATTGACCCATAAGAAACAATCTACCTCTAATCTTGTCTTTACCTCTAAGTTGACTAAACCTAAATGTAATTTTCTTAAAATTGACTTAGATACCGACGAGGACTGTAATTTAGAGAGTTTGGATAAAGCTTGCCTTAATGTCTAAAAAATTCAAGAAAATTATGAAATTTAGAAAGAAAATTGCAAATATACAAGGCAAACCTACCTATTCAAACCACTCTAATAATAGGCCTTATGAGAAAAGACTTGGCAAAAACTAGACTGAGTTTCACAACAAACCCAATAGAGAACTTAAGAACACTGAATGCTACAGATGTGAGAAGTTAGGACATATGGAAAATGACTGTAGAGTCAATTTGAATAAAAATAAAAATAATACGGCTAATTTGTGCAGGTCCTGGGATGACTCAAGTGAATCAGAAACTGATGAGCTTAAGTCATCTTATTCTTTTAACCCCTGTATGTCATGTTTTGCCAAAATCATTTATATTGATGAGCCTATGACTAGTATTGAACCTGATAGTAGTATCTCTAACCATGCTATGTTGAATGATATTATTCCTAATGGTTTATCTGCTTTGTTACTGGATAATACTTCTAGTAATTCTAATGTCGCGTGTGTGAGTCAAATGGAACGTTCTATTGACGATAAAAATGTGTGTGTGAGTCCTAAAAATGAATTGCTAGGGGACACTGCACACTGTACACTTAATGACTCCGATAATGAGGACCTCCTAAATATTCACATACTATACATGAAAACCCTCAAGAAAAGTACTAAACTTGAAAAAGTACGAAGGACCTTACCCATAAAATAGACACTCTTAGCCAAATGATCAAACTGAATGCGAAAGTCTACACCTCTCAATGTCTAGATCATGAGAAGGAGACTAAGGTTTTTGCTCAAAAAATAAAGGAACTGTTTGACTCGAATGAAATTATGGAAAATAAATATAAATGGATGTTGTTAGAATTGGAACAAAGTAAAGAAATGACATCAACAGTCTTTAAAAAAAATTGTGAAATTTGAAAATAACTCAAACTGTTCTGAAGATTTTCTTACTGATAGTAAAACCAATTCTTATGACAGAACTGGACTAGGATTTTTCCCCAGTACTAAATAACAAACGAAAAATATTGAAACTATCAAGTTTGTGCCCGGTGGTAAAAGCCCTATTGAAACCTGTCCAGATTTTCATGCCTTGAAAACTAACTTTTATTTGAAACAACAAAAGATAGATATTAGTGAGTCCAGTACCTCTAAGCTTAATGTTGAACATAAGGCTAAATACGTCTGCCCTCCTATTAGGAAAAGTGATTCATCTGTTCAACATGTACCGTCTAGGAATAAGGTTAGATTTCAATTTTTAGACAAACATTTGTCGACCAATTTTTCTAAAGCTAAACCCTCTACGAGCCATCTTTATTGCTCATACTGTGATGTCTTTGGACATTCTATTGAAGGATGTTTTTTTAAACATCTATATAAACCAATATATCACTCATTTGTTTACCATAACTTTAACTATTTTAGGAGAACCCGAAACAATTATGTCCTACTTAGACATCCGGACAAGAATTCTAACTATTGTAATAGGAAGAGAAGATCAAATACTAATAGATCATCAACAAGAAGGAATCCTAAATTCTTTTCTAAACCAAATGCTCAAACCTTTTATCATCCTCAAAAACTTGCGCAAGTTTTATCAAATACGAGCTAATAAGGGCAAATTGTAAACTAGAGCAGTTTTGGTTAGAAGAGACGTGCTACTATCCCAGATGAATTGCAACATTATGATCAGTTCATTCAAAGCTGAACACACAGTGTCTGGATGGTATTTAGACTCTGGATGTTCTAAACATATGACTAGGGATGAAACCAAACTTTCAAATAAAACTAACTTCTCAGGAGGTAAAGTCTTGTTTAGAGATGGTATATCAACCCAGATCATTAGTAAAGGAACACTCCATGAAGAAGGATTACCTATTCTTGAGGATGTTATTTTGGTAAAGGGTCTTAAAGAAAATTTACTAAGTATATCACAATTTTATGTCTCCAACCATACTGTCACCTTTTCAAAGAAAAATTACAAAATTTTAAATAAAAATGGTGATTGCATTATTACAGGACTCCGTACTCCAGATACCTATTATATAGTCAATCCATATAGAAAGGTTTGTAACATTTCCAGGATGGATGACAATGAGATATGGCATAATAGGTTGGGTCACAGTAATTATGACAGCCTGAGTAAATTGTGTTCTCCAGAGATAGTTAGAGGTCTTCCTAAAATCAAACTAATTTCAAACATAATTTATGTTCCTTGTCAAGAAGGAAAGATAGTTAAGGATCGCCACAAGAAAGTTAAAGAAGTTCTATCCACTAAACCTCTAGAACTCATCCATATGGACGTAAATGGGTCCTTCTCATACTATTAGTCTTTGTGGCAAAAGTTATATTCTAGTTATGGTTAATGATTTCACTCGATATACGTGGGTTGCCTTTTTAAAACATAAATCAGAAACAATTCATAAATTTTTGAAAATTCTAGTTCGTATTGAAAATGAAAAGGACTCCGAAGTAGATAGAATTCGTAGCGATAGAGGAGGTGAATTTATAGATTCAGGTGTCATCGAATACTGTGACTATAATGGTTACAAACATGAATTTAGTTCCCCTAAGACACCTCAATAAAATGGAATTACTCAACATAAAAATCGCACTCTTCAAAAAATAGCCCGCGTTATGATTCATGCGAAGAACTTACCTAAATATTTTTCTAGGTATAATCCATTCGTACAGCTTGTCATATAATCAATCGAGTAAACCTAAGGAAAACCCCTAAACTAACATCCTATGAACTTTGGTATGGGAAGAAACCTAACCTAAAAATAGTTTAGAAGATTTAGTAGTACCTGCTATCTATGCAAGGATAGGGAACATTTGTTTAAATTCGAAATCAGAGGAGGCAAAGCTATTTTTGTAGTTTATTCTCCACATAGTAGAGCCTACCATGTCCACAATCTGTGTAAAAAAACCTTATTGGAATCCGTAAATGTGGTTGTAAGTGACACTAATGTAGATATTAATATCAAATGACCAACTATAGTGGATGAATTGAAAAATACTTTAACTTGTGATTCTCCAAAGATAGATGATTAGTTACCAACTCAAACCCCTCAAGTGCCTAACTGAGTTTCCAAAGATCATCCTTTAGATAGTGTAGTTGGTAATCCTATTGATCTAGTTCGTACAAGATCCTAACTACGTACTCTTGCCAATTATGCATGCTTTGTTTCTCTTATAGAACCAACGAATGTTAATGAAGCACTGAATGACCCATTGTGGATAAGTGCTATGAAGGAGGAACTGCTTAAATTTATCATTCATGATGCAGGTATCTTATACCCCGGCTAAAAAATAAAAGGGGTATTGGCACTCGTTGGCATTTCAAAAATAAAGCAGATGAATCTGGGATGATTATTCGGAATAAAGCTAGTTTAGTTGCCCAGGGCTACTCAGATTGAAGGAATATATTTCACGGAAACTTTGGCACTCTTCACTCGCCATGAGTCTCTTCGCTTACTCTTTGCAATATAATGTTATTTGCATTTCACACTTTACCAAATAGATGTTAAATCTTATTTCCATAATGGTATCTTAACTGAAGAGACCTACGGAGAAGAACCTAAAGGGTTCATTGACCCTCATCATCCAAACCACGTCTAATATCTTAACAAAGATCTTTATGGTTTAAAACAAGCTCCTAGAGATTGGTATGAAAGTCTATCTACCTTCCTTGTAAATAACGGTTTTATGAGAGAAGTTAATGGCCAAACTCTTTTTGTCAAACACTTTGACAGAGATATTACTATAGCCCAAGTATACATAATTGATATCATTTTTGGACCTACCTCCCCAACGGACGTTAAAACATTTTCTAACATTATGCATAAAGAAGTCCACATGTCACTTATAGGGAAGT
The DNA here is from genome assembly GCA_949130495.1 of Sambucus nigra. Classification (NCBI taxonomy): domain Eukaryota; kingdom Viridiplantae; phylum Streptophyta; class Magnoliopsida; order Dipsacales; family Adoxaceae; genus Sambucus; species Sambucus nigra. Next base: position 197,976,567 of record OX422221.1, on the reverse strand, counting down.
TACAATTATTCTTAGGTCTTCAAGTCAAGCAAAATTCAAATGGTTTATTTGTATCGCAATCCAAATACAATTTAGAGATTATAAAAATGTTCAATCTAGAAACTTCTAAAGGTTCTACAACTCCCATGAGTACATCAGTTAAACTATCAAAAGATGAACATGGAAAATACATCAACTCATAAGAAGTCTTTTATACCTTACTGCCTCCCCGCCTGACATTATGTATGTTATTTGTGTGTGTGCCCGCTATCAAAAAAACCCTAAAGATAGTCATTTACTTTGTGTAAAAAGAATTACAAAATATGTTGAAGGAACTCTCAACTTAGGACTTTGGTACACAAATGACACATCTAGCATGATAATTGGCTACACCGATGCCGATTGGGCTGGGTGTTCCGATGATAGTAAAAGTACGTCAGGAGCATGTTATTACATAGGTAATAATTTTGTAGTGTGGAATAGTAAGAAACAAAAGTGCACTTCCTTATCCACAACCGAATCTGAATATATAGTCGTCGACAGCTGTTGTGCTCAATTACTTTGGCTAAAACCAATGTTAAGATATTATGGTATTATTGAAGAACAATTACATCTCTATTACGATAAGCAAAGAGCGATTAATATTTCTAAAAATCCTATTCAACACTATCGTACTAAACATATTAAAATATGACATCATTTCATATGCGAGTTGGTTAAATCAAAGGAATTGGAAATTAATTACGTGCCAATTGAATTGTAATTAGCTGATTTATTCACCAAACCCTGGGACAATATATGGTTTGAATCCTTACTGAAATCAATTGCGATGGTTATGGCAGAATTATAACGTCTCGTTGATGTTTATGCTTTGATATTTCTCTCTCTAATCTGTGTGTGTGTAGACCCTTTGTCCATTTGTGACAAAATGGGGGAGAAGCTTTGAGTCCACTTGGACAATATTTTTATTAGTTCAACTAAAGTGTGATTAATCTTAGTTATGTTATTTTCAGGATATCAGTACCTCGTGTTATCATAATGCTGTTAGGGTATTGGTTCGTATTTAGTTGAGTAATGTAATTTTTTTCTAGGATATGGGGTAGATAGAATTTTCTATAGGAATAGGATTTTCTTATATTTTATATCCCTACGAGTCCTTGATGACTCAAAGGATATTTTGTCACATATTTCCAAAGGGGGAGATTGAAGCACCCTATATCTTTGACTCACTTTAGCCTACATTATATAGGAGCTTGTCTAGGTTGGAAATAGTGACCAAATTTGAGTCATATCCTAGTCTTCCAAAGAGCCTCAGACTCTACATATCATTCCTCTAATAGTCTCAAAGTTAGGATACCTTCACTTCACCTTGGATTACAATTATATGTTGCATTCTTATCAATTTAGGGGCGTATGTGTTAATTCCCATAAAAATGATTTTTTAATCATTTTTGGGATATGTTAAATAATTTTTAGGAATTTATAAAACATTTCTAAACATTTCTAAGTTGGTTTTAAAAATGTTGTGGGTTGATTAATAATTCCCTATTCTTCCTAAAACATTGCTTGGGTAGGATCCGAAAGCGGTAGAGACTTCTATGGTGGAAAATGAATTTTTTAAATCATATAAGCATGCCTTTGAGGGATGATCGCTGCCTTATACGTGTTGGTCAGTGAGCGATTGGGTTTGTGTTTGTTACCTCTCACAGCCTTAAAACTTTATCCTGTCCCTTGTATCATTAGTTATCGATGGCTTATATGTTTTCATAAAAATCCTAGTGTTAGTTGAGAGAACTGTTCGTAATGATGACCCTAATTTTTAAATTTTCCAAAATGAAATTTCCTTTTAGATGCGGAATAGTGATGGTTCAACTAAACAATTACATAAATCAAATTTTAATTTCTTTAAAATTAAAGTTAAACTAAACTCAAAGTGACATTAAATTAAAAAATAAATAAATTTTTCATTTTAGCATATTAACTCAACCCAAGTCCTTGAAATTTTCCTAACAATAAATATTCATTATGCAATTCAGGCTAAACCAAATTTTATCTAATAAAATTAATGACTTGAATTAAATTAATTTTTACCCCAATTGAATTTGCACCAGATTAACAACACAAATTTTATCGTTTTACCTAAGCATGCATCTAATGTGATATAGAAAAAGATAAAATAATTAACCAACCACTACGCCGCAATGTACGTGGAAAAACCCACAACGAAAAAAACCTCGGACCGCCCTAGCCTCAAATCCACTAAGTACGGTTTTACAAGTACAAGATAAAAAGACTTACAACATCCGACTTGACTCTATCCAAGCCCCAACACTTCTTCTTGTACACACCTATGCCTAGAGAATAACCACGGAGGTCCACCGCAGTCTCAAAATCCATAGATCAGACTTTTTCTAGTCACCGCCACCCGAATAAGGAACCTTTCTCCAAGTGGGTATGTCACAACAAACAAACTTCTTCATTGTGGGATGTATAAGTAAACCCAAACTTCTCTTCTTTGAGGTGTATAGAAAAACCCGGTGCCAAACACTCCAAGCAATGATATATATTAAGGAACTTGGAATAAACAAACTATTTGGTGTGTATGTGTTTTTGTTGAATTTAATCCATAAAAATCAAACACAAAACATGGAAGTTTTTCTTAGAGGTTTTTTCTCTCTAAACACTCTTAGAATCTGAAAAGTTAGTTCCAAAAGGTTGGTTTCCGCACTTGATAATTCTGTCAAAAAGTAGTGGGGGAAAACATAGTGGGAACATGGAGAAAACTGCAAAAAACTGCCAAAAAACTGTTCCCGCCAAAGTCGTTCAAACAACATTCTCGTTTGAAAGACATTACTAACAATGTTCCAGAGCGAAAAAATGAATATCGTTATAAGTCGCATTCCAACAACCTTGGAATCTCATTCGAACGAGATTCCAGTCCGTTCAAACGAGATTTTAGTTCGTTCGAACGACTTACCAGGAAAAATAAAATTCTTTTTTAGCCCAAAACTTTTTATGAAAAGTTCTTAAAAAATATTTTATGAGTAAAATAAAGTCGTTAAAATTATTTATTATAAATTACAAATTACACCCAATAAATTTCCAAGCTCCTATATATATATATATATAATATTCATTCATATCTTAGGAGCATTGGAACAAATGATGTTGACGTAGAAACGAGGCACAATAAACCCGACATATGATGAATCTTAATACTCTTGGCCACTATGTCTTCAATTAACCTGTCATAGGCTTGGATGGATACACTTGAACAATATCCTATGACTCAAATATTTTTTTCCAGAATTGAGCCAAAAGTACATTAAGACTCAATTGGAGACTTGTGTCCTTACAAATCTCCCACTGTGGCTATTCCGGAAAAAAAACTAAACAAAAATCATAAAGAGCCGTCAAGCTCTACTCGACTTAAAAACAATATCCCAACAAAAATAAAATTACATAGCTTGACTCAAAAACCCAAGGATCAATATCTTTGCCGAAGAAAGTTGCCATTTAGAAGAATTCCTACACACTTAAGAAAACTATCAAACGCATAGGGAATAAGAATATGAAATGCGTATGAAATAAATACTTATAGAAAGCATATAAAATAAATACTTCCCCTAAATTAATTCTCCCCTTTATCAACTATTGAAGAGTGCGCGTGCATTCAAATAAGAAAATTATTTAATTAAATGTTAGTTTTTCAATTAAATCCTAAAACATGCATCTAGGTGTGATTGAAATTGATATGATCGTGCAAGAACAGTAAATCACAAATTAAAACACATAAATGAGGAAAAATCCCCCAAAGGGGCAAAACCTATTTATTTTCACTATAATTTGTAAAAATGGTTAGACGGATTACAATGAAAATAAGTGTGATAAAGAAATACCCCCGGTTGCCGGTTTCGATATCGTCGGCTGAAATCTCCCGCAGGAACTCCAGGTGGGCAGTAACGAAGAAGAGAATGAATTCTCCATAAATTACTCCAGATGAGTAAAAATGATCCTCTTGAAGGTTTAACAATTCACATACATAGATGGGAGTGTTTATGTGAATAAACAAGGTGTAAAACCTTAAAAAGTGAAGTCTATTTTGTGGACAGTTTTTTGCAGAAATCGTGTTGGTAAAAGACTTGGGAAAACGTGTAGAATGCATACTAGTATTTATACAAAAATCGAGGTGACAGTGTCGCTCGAATGAGATAGGCATATCGCTCGAACGAAGGACACGTGTTGCTCGAATGACATCGCGTGAGATGCTTATCTCGCTCGAATGACAGTGCTGACTCGTTTGAACGAGGTCATCGATCGAGGCACTCCGCTTCTACACTTAGAAAATTTTTTGCTTTTGATAAAAAATATTTCAGACTTCCAAAAATATTTTCTAAAAAAATTCCTAAATATTTATGCAAATATAAACAACTCCAATAAATCATTTTACCAATATTGCGTAGTGGAGTAGTGGGAACGGTTGAGCAGAACGTTGCATGAAGCATGATGCACGTGTGAAGATAGTGGATTCATGGATTCGGATAAAGGCCGTCGTGGATGATCGTGATGACGTGCCGAATGTTACGGTATCAGACATACAAACTGTGATCTAGGATAAATAGAAAATTCCTAGATTCTACCCCGGACATTTATAAAATTATGTCCTTATAACTATGATCAACCTAAGAAGGTCGCGACTCCCCCTAAGTTAAATCTCCCAAACTAAGATACGATTATAATAGGATTAGATACCATTTCTCCCCCTATCATTCTCCCTCTTTTTGTTCAGGAATAGACAAAGGATAAAATGAATTTAAACACGATGAAGCTTAGAGTGATAAGAACATGAAAGCATATGGGCAACAAAATCGAAACAATATGATACCAATGTGATATCATCAAAAATATGCAACCCGATAGATACCAATTATGAATTTGAAGCATAGATGGACTAAAAAGCAAGGCAAAGAAAAATACCATATATATGTAGACATAATGAATATCACTAACGCACACGCACACACACACACACACACACACACACACACACACACACACACACACATATATATATATATATATATATATTGACACCACACATGACACAAAATACAATAAGCTTTTCACACTCGTATGGCAAAAATGTGTCATATGAAAACGTAAGTGTAGGGGTGTGAACTCGTTACAATTAAATTTAGACCCAATGACGTAAAAGATGTTCACCGAGTTCTCATTTGATTGAAAACTTTATCACATTTGAATATAACCTCATGTGACAATATAGATTGAACTCAATGAACAAACATACACAATGCATACAAGCCTATAATTTTGATGATTCTACAAACCAATAGAGTAATGACATTGAAAGTACAACTAGGATAAATGGACATTGTGCAAACCGTTGATATACCATCCAAACTCCCTCAATTTAAGCATATTAATTTTTGAATGACTATATCAAACAAACAAATAGGCCTTGGAAAATATTTTCTTTTAATGCCATTATTCTTTTAGGCCTTTGGACCACGTATTTCTTTTAGGTCTAGGCAAATGGTGGCTTACTTGGAGCCCTTCCCTGTGCACAATATATATATATATGATGTTTTATCGATCAATTCTTGCGTGCAACGGATTTTAACATGCACTAGTCCTCCTAGGTCACATAACATGTAGATGACAAGACTGGTAGGAGAACAACTCACAAAGCTCAAATATACATGTGAAGTTATAATTTCAAGTGAGCTCTTGCATGTGTGAATTTAGGCATATAAAAATAGAATCCATTATATCAACACAAAATCCAACTACTACATCTAATCATGGTAAAGAACATTTTAAGGATTGACAATCTAAACCAAAAGTTCTAGCCACATGGGAGCGGAAAAGAAGGAATTCAAACAAAAGTACATGCCACATAGAGTGTGTAAAACTAAAATACACACAAAAAAATATTTTTGAGTTTTTGAATTTTTTTAATCAAACAAACAAATATATTTACTCAAAAGACAAACAAAAATCATATGAAATTTTCATTAAGTCTAAATTACTCGTAAGATAAAATTACAAATGATAAACAACAATCATAATTCTAGCATGTGATAAAGCATGAAATATAGACTAGAACAATGATAAAGAAGTATACAATTAGCATGATAATTTATCATGAAGTACAAAAGTAAAGTATGCAAACAAAACTAACACATTCAACCTTTATATTTAGCAACGAAGGAAGCATGTGAAAGTAAATGAGAATCAAAACCCCTATTTTATAAAGCTACCAAGTCGGATCTCCTAAGCTAAACTAATGATGAATGGTGATTTCGGGGTGTACGAGTCTTGGCTACCTAGGTTGCCTTACATAGGGATTTTCTAGGACCTCGTTTAAGATCAAAACAAAATTTCTTAAGATATCCTTTTTGACCACAATGTGAGAACCTAAAGACTAGGTAAAAAGTCTTTCCTAAGTAATGATCTATAACATCGTTTCTAGAGGATTCTCCTAAAAAATTGGTTTTGTCTTTAATAGTAGACTCTTTACAAGTATCGAAGCCTAAACCACACGTGTCATTTTTAATTTGCACCATTCCTAAGATTTTATCTAATTTCTCCGAACGACACTCCAAATCAAATTTGACTTTACTAGAGTCTTTTTGTTTATTTTCTAAATCTAAAATGTTAGACTCTAATAAAACATTGCGCTCTTCGAACGCGAGAAGATCCTTTTCAAGGATTCCATGAAACCTTTAAATATATCTCTCTCTCCTTCTACATATTCAAGCTTCTCACACAGAGTTGTCTCACATGTCTTAAGGTCTTCCACTAAAATACTCTCATTAATGACCTCGATACGCTCTTTCAAACTAGCTCTTAAATTTAAATTTGCTCTTTTTAATTTAATAAATTCTTCATATATTTCTTGAAACGCAATTTGAAGTTCCCTCACATCAACCTCAGTTTCACTTTCACTCCCTCTTTCTTCTCCACTCTCACTACCATCATCTTTTTGAGGTTTACAAACAAAGGCCTTGGAAGTTTCATGTTTTAAGGTGTCATCGTCGGACAATATCTCACACTCACTAACATGACTAGCCATGAATGTGATAAAGTTTCACTCAATGGGGGAAGCAGGTCCCTCTTCCTTATCACTATAACTAAGGGTAGCATTATATGAAATAGGTTGTTTACCCTCTTTTCTTAGTTTAGTGGTGCATTCAAAATCCCTATGGCCATAAACCTCATAACCATAACACCTATTTGAATCGTCCCTATTTAAATTTTCATTAAAAGTTCTAGGGATCTTTTCGGCATTGTCATGCTTAGAATTTTCAAATTTCTTAAAATCATTTTTAAATTTATCTTTGTTAAATTTAAGAAATTTTCCAAACTTCCTAGCAAACATAGCCATATCTTCCGAGTCACTCTCACTTTCACTCTCTACTACTTGTTTTTCCTCCTTTCGAGCTTTCAAAGCAACTCCCTGATCTATTTTATTTTCACTTTTAGAGGGAAACATGTCTAGTTCATAGGTTTTTAAATCACCAATGAGCTCTTCTAATTTCGTAGAGGCTAAAGTGGGTAAAGAATTTAATACGGTCACCTTAGGAATAAATCTATCGGGTAGGGACCTTAAAATTTTCTTTACTACTCGGTTGTCGGGTATTTTATCACCCAAATTAAAAGATGAATTAACTATATCAGAAAGTCTAGCATAAAATTCATCAAATGTTTCTTTTTCATTCATTTTGATGGTTTCAAATTGAGTGGCGAGGTTTTTAAGCTTAGAAGCTTTTACGACACTAGTTCCATCATGAGCGAGTTGTAAAATATCCCAAGATTCTTTAGAGGTTTCACACATCATAATGCGTCGAAATTCATTCGATGTGACCACGCTAAACAGGGCATTTAAACCTCGGGAATTAAAATTTACATGTTTAAATTCATTCTCACTCCATCTGCCGGTGGGTTTGGGAACACATTCATTTTCAACTAAATATGTAGATGGGGACCACCTGTTAACCATTGACAACCAAACCCTCTCATCTATAGACCTAAGTGTCGATTTCATGCGCGCTTTCCATACGCGTAGTTAGAACCATCGAAAATAGGAAATTTTGAAAATGGGAAAAATTCCATTCTAGTCAAAAGTATTTAAAAAGATCTTAAACGCAATAATTTAGCAATGCCGCTCTGATATCAACTGTTGGACATGATGACCCTAATTTTTGAATTTTACAAAAAGAAATTTCCTTTTAGATGCGGAATAGTGATGGTTCAACTAAACAATTACATTAAACAAATTTTAATTAAACAATAAACTAAATTCAAAGTGACATTAAATTAAACAAGAAATACATTTTTCACTTTAACATATTAACTCAACCCAAGTCCTAGAAATTTGCCTAACAATAAATATTCATTATGCAATTTAGGCCAAACCAAATTTTATCCAATAAAATTGATGACTTGAATTAAATTGATTTTTACCCAAATTGAATTTGCACCAAATTAACTGCACCAATTTTACTTTTTACCTAAGCATGCATCTAATGTGATATAACAAAAGATAAAATAAGTAAACAACCACTACACCGCGATGTTCAAGGAAAAACCCACAACGGGAAAAAATCTCGGACGACCCTAGCCTCAAATCCACTAAGTACGATTTTATAAGTACATGAGAAAAAGACTTACAACACCTGACTTGACTCGATCCAAGCCCCAGTGCTTCTTCTTGTACACACCTCTACCTAGAGAATAACCACGGAGGTCCACCGCAGTCTCAGAATCCACCGATCGGACTTTTTCTGGTCATCGCTACCCGAACAAGGAGCCCTTCTCCAAGTGGGTATGTCACAGCAAACAAACTTCTTCTTTGTGGGATGTAGAAGTAAACCCAAACTTCTCTTCTTTGAGGTGTAGAGAATAACCCGGTGCCAAACACTCGAAGAATGGATATATATTAAGGAACTTGGGATAAACAAACTGTTGGGTGTGTATGTGTTTTTGGTGAATTTAATCCATCAAAATCAGACACAAAACATGGAAATTTTTCTTACAAGTTTTTTTCTCTCTAAACACTCTTAGAATATAAAAAAGTTAGTTTCAAAAGGTTAGTTTCCGCACTTGATAGTTATGTCAAAAAGTAGTGGGGAAAATATAGTGGGAACATGGAGAAAACTGCAAAAAATTGCCAAAAAATCATTCCTGCCAAAGTCGTTCGAACGACATTCTCGTTCGAACGGCATTACTAAAGATGTTCCAGAGCGAAAAAAGGAATCTCGTTAGATGTCTCGTTCGAACGACTTAGCAGAAAAAATAAAATTATTTTTAAGCCCAAATTTTTTTATGAAAAGTTCTTAAAAAATATTTTCTCAGTAAAACAAAGTCGTTAAAATTATTTGTTATAAATTGAAAATTACACCCAATAAATTTCCAAGCTCCTATATATATATATAAAATGCATTCATACCTTAGGAGCATTGGAACCAATGTTGTTGACGTAGAAACAAGGTACAATAAACCCGGTATATGATGAAGCTTAATACTCTTGGCTGCTATGTGATCAACTAACCCGTCATCGGCGTGGATGGATACACTTGAACACTATCCTATGACTAAAATGTTTTTGTCCGGAATTGAGCCAAGATTACATTAAGACTCAATCGAAGACTTGTGTCCTTACAAGAACCAATCAGAGCACGATTAACAACGGTCCATCCTGAGCCATAAGATTTACATTGTGTTTCAATTGAAGCAATCTGAACCGTAGATTTCATTCAACACCTCTAGATCCTTCTGTGAGTAGTATAAATAGAGACCAAGTGGGGGACGTTTTGAGACTTTCTCTCATTTAAGAATTGAGATAAAAGGAGGGGGGGGGGGGGGGGGGGGGGGAGAGAAGATACATAGAGAAAGAAAACCCTAAATAAAAATCCGACCATTTTTTTTCAAAAACCCCTTTATGAGTTAGAGTAAGTTCCTATTTGTTAAGGGCCATCATCTCTAGTCTTTAATCTCTTGTGCAACCAAGTCACGAAGTTTGTATTTCATTTTTCTTTTCATAGAAAGTTGAGATTTGAAACTGTGTGATACATATCACGTAAAACTTGCTTAGTTTGATTTCTTTTTTCTAGAAATCTTCATTTGTTGGTTATTTTTTACTCTTATATGTTGTTTTCAAAACCAGAACCAATAAATCCATTTATGTTTATAGTTTATGAGAAAAGTCAGACATAGATCTAGCTAAGATCTTGATTGAGGATTTACACTTTCGTGAATATTTCATAATTTGTGAAATAACTGTGTACATCAAGTAAAAGGGAAGTGTTTATGATCATGGCACTTTTTAATAGAAAGATTCCCTCTTGATCTGTGGATATAAATAAAGATAAGTAGTATGAGATTTTCCAACAAACTGAGAACATAAATCTTTTCTATACTTAGAACGAAATTTTGTAATTTGTTAATCATTCTATCTATATAAGTGTGTGTGGGTTGCATGCATGTGATTAGGCACTTCACCACTTACACTTGTCACGGTATAACACTAAAGAAGTGTTGGAAAAGATATTCTTGACTTTAGATTCCATGTAAATCTAAAAGGAGAAGCGGCTACAAAGGTGGGAGAACAACCTAAACAACAGAACCTTCAGAGGAGTCAGAAATATCCAAAGGAGTTGGTAAAAATTGTGGACTTAGTTTAGGTCGGTTTGTCTGTTGGATTTGTTATATAGTTTGTAATCTATTAACTCTATTTTAGTGGATTTTGATTTTGAGGTGTAGAGACCTCTGTGGATGTTTCCCTAATTGGGTAGGGTTTTACCACATCAAAATCTTGTGTTCTTTCATGCTTACTCTTCCTCTCATCATCTTCTTGAGGCTGTAATGATTTAGAACCTATATAAGTTTTGTTTTTAAAACTGGTGCAACTATACCTTAAATAACTCATTCATGTAATCTTTTATACACATCTGGTGTTAGCAGTTTGTTTTAATTAAAGAGTTTCTTCAACAAACTGTTCGGAGACATTCAAAAAACATCTTGTCTAGTTTGGAAATAGTGACCAAATTTGAGTTATATCATAGTCTTCAGAAGAGCCACAAACTTTACATATCAATTCCTCTAATAGTCTCAAAGTTAGGATACCAACACTGCACCTAGGATTACATTTATATGTTGCATTCATATCAATTTAGGGGGGTGTGTGTTAATTCCCATAAAAATGATTTTTTAATAATTTTTGGGATATGTTAAATAATTTTTAGGAATTTATAAAACATTTCTAAACATTTCTACGTTGGTTTTAAAAATTTTGTCGGTTAATTTATAATTTCATATTCTTACTCAAAACCTTGCTTGTGTAGGATCCGAAAGAGGGATATACTTTTGTGTTGGAAAATGGGATTTTTTAAATCTTATAAACACGCGTTTTAGGGCTGATCACTGCCTTGCATGTCTTGGTCAGTGAGCGATTGGATTTGTGTTTGTTACCTCTCATAACCTTAAAACTTTATCATGTCCCTTGGATCATTGGTTATCTATGGCTTATATGTCTTCATAACAATCCTTGTGTTAGTTGAGAGAACCATTGAGAGCACGATTAATAACGGTCCATCCTCAGTTGTAAGATATATGTTGTGTTTCAATTGAAGCAATCTCAACCGTAGATTTCATTCAACCCTTCCATATCCTTCTATGAGTAGTATAAACAGAGACCAAGTGAGGAACATTTTGAGACTATGACTCATTTGATAATTGAGAGAAAAAAGATAAGAGAGAGAGAGAGAGAAGATAGAGAGACAAAGAAAACCCTAAATCAAACTCTGACTATTTTTCTTCAGAAAAACCTTTGTGAGTTTCAGTGAGTTCGTATTTGTCAAGATCCGTCCTCTCTAGTCTTTAATATCTTGTCGAACCAAGTCACGATGTTTTGAATTCATTTTTCTTTTCATAGAAAGTTGAGATCTGAAACTGTGTGATACATATCACGTAAAACATGCTTCATTTGATTTCTTTTTTCAAGAAATATTCATTGTTGGTTGCTTTTACTCTTATTTGTTATTTTCAAAACCAGGACCAACAAATCCATTTCGGTTTACAATTTTTGTGAAAAACCAGACATATATCTAGTTAATATCTTGATTGGGGGTTTACACTTTCGTGAATATTTCACAATTTGTGAAATGATAATGTATATCAAATAAAAAGGAAGTGTTTAGGATCTTGGCTCTTTTTAATATCAAGATTCCCTCTTGATCCGTGGATATAAATAAATATCAGTAGTCTGAGATTTTCAAACAAACTGAGATCAGAAATCTTTTCTGCATTTGGAATGAAATTTTATAATTTGTTAATCATTCTGTCTGTATAAGTGTGGGTGGGTTGCATGCAAGTGATTACGCACTTCAATACTTACACTTGTCTACAATACTAAAGAAGTCCTGCTAGAGAGATTCTTGACTTTAGAGTCGACGTAAAGCTAAAAGGAGAAGCGGTTACAAATCTAGGCGAACAACCTCAACATCAGAACCTTCTGAGGAGTTGAAATAATTGAAAGGAGTTGGTAAAAATTCTGGACTTAGTTTAGGTCAGTTTGTATGTTTGGTTTGTTATATAGTTTGTAATCTGTTAACTATATTTTAGTGGATTTTGCTTTTGAGGTGTAGAGACCTCTGTGGATGTTTGCACAATTGGTTGGGGTTTTACCACATTAAAATCTTGTGTTCTTGCATTATTACTATTCCCCTCATCACCTTCTTGAGGCTGTGCTAATTTAGAACCAATATAAGTTTTGTTTTTCAAAACTAGTACACCTATACACTTCTTGTGTTAGCTATTTGTTTTGATTAAAGAGTTTCTTAAAAAAAACTATTCAGAGCCATTTAAACTGTTTAATCTTGAATTAAATGACTTGAGTGGTACATTTTTCAATTGGTTTCAGAGCGAGGCTTTACAAATTCCTTTTAGATCCCTAGTTTTTGAAAAAAAAATTCAAAAAAAATAATTGTCGAGAAATTTGAAACATTAGGTAACCTATCCAGATCCCCACTCTTTAATGGAACCAACTTCCCTTATTGGAAAGTGTGTATGGTTTCATTCATCTAAGGGACATTGGGAGATGATATCTGGGATGCTATTGAAAATGGTTACACTTTCCCTACTAAACCAGCCGCAGAAGGAAGTACTGTGAGGATTGGGAAGCTGCTAAGTTAATTCACTAAAGAAGAAAAACAGACCTCCCTTAACAATAATAAAGGCAAAAATTCCATATTCCTGTCTATCAGTGAACTTGAATTCAAGAGGATAGCTTTCTGTACTACCTCTAAGGAAGCATGTGAAACTCTAGTGACTGCACATGATTGAGACACACGTGTAAAGCTGCTAAAACACCTTAGTCATGACTAAGATTTAGTCATTTAATGACTTCTACATTAGGTTGATAGACATGCATGCTAATGGTATAATTTATGATAGGAAGGAAATTATGTCAAAAATTCTAAGGTCACCTCCACAAAAATTTGACAATAAGCGCTATACAATTAAGGAGATGGATGGTCAAAACCTTACCCCTGAACTCCTCAGTAGCAAGCTAAGAACTGTGTAAATGGAATTAGAGTTTAAGAAGAAATTAATACAGACCCATAAGAAACAATCTACCTCTAAACTTGTCTTTACCTCTAAGTTGACTAAACCTGAATGTCATTTGCCTGAAATTGACTTAGATACCTATGAGGACTGTGATTTAGAGAGTTTGGATAAAGCTTGCCTTAATGTCTAAACAATTCAAGAAAATTATAAAATCTAGAAATAAAATTACAAATACACAAGGCAAACATACCTATTCAAGGCACTCTAATAATAGGCCTCATGAGAAAAAACTTGACAAAGACCAGACTGAGTATCACAACAATCCCAATAGAGACCTTAAGAACACTGAATGCTACAGATGTGGGAAGTTAGGACATACGGAAAATGACTGTAGAGTCAATTTGAATAAAAACAAAAATAATAGGGCCAATTTTTGCAAAACCTGTGATGACTCAAGTGAATAAAAAACTGATGATCCTGAGTCATCTAATTATTTTGACCCCTGTATGTCACATTTTGCCAAAATCATTTATACTGATGTGCCTACGACTAGTACTAAACCTAATAGTAGTATCTCTAATCCTGTTATGTTGAATGATATTGTTCCTAATGGCTTCTAGTAATTCTAATGTCGTATGTGTGAGTCAAAGGGAACATTTTATTAAGGATAAAAATATGTGTGTGTGTCCTAAAAATGAATTGCTAGGGGACACTTCACACTGTACACTCAGTGACTCCGACAATGAGGACCTCCCAAATATTCACATACTATACACGAAAACCCTCAAGAAAAGTACTAAACTTGAAAAAGTAGTTAGGACCTTACCCAGAAAGTAGACGCTCTTAGCCAAATGATCAAACTGAATGCTGAAGAGTACACCTCTCAATGTCTAGATCATGAGAATGAGACTAAGGTTTTTGCTCAAAAAATTAAGGAACTATCTGAATCGAATGAAATTATGGAAAATAAATATAAATGAATGTTGTTAGAATTGGAACAAACTAAAGAAAAGACATCAACAGTCTTAAAAAAATTCATAAAATTTGAAAATAACTCAAACTGTTTTAAAGATTTTATTACTGAAAGTAAAAACAATTCTCATGACATAACTGGAATATGATTTTTCCCCAGTACTAACAAACAAACGAAAAATATTAAAACTATCAACTTTGTGTCCGATGGAAAAAGACCTATTGAAACCTATCCAGATTTTCATGTCTTGAAAAATAACTTTGATTTGAAACAACAAAAGATAGACAATGGTGAGTCCAGTACCTCTAAGATTAATGTTGAACATAAGGCTTAATACGTCTGCCCTCCTATTAGGAAAAGTGATTCATCTTTTCAACATGTAATGTTTTGGAATAAGGTTAGATTTCAATTTTTAGACAAACCTTTGTCGAATAATTTTTCTAAAGCTAAACTCTCTACGATCCATCTTCATTGCTCATACTGTGATGTCTTTGGACTTCTATTAATGGATTTTTTTAAACGTCTATATAAACCAATCTATCACTCATTTGTTTACCATAACTTCAACTATTCTTGGAGAAGCCGAAACAATTATGTCCTACTTAGACAACCAGATAAGAATTCTAACCATCGTAATAGGAAGAGAAGATCAAATACTAATAGATCATCAACAAGAAGGAATCTGAGATTCGTTTCTAAACCAAATGCTCAAACCTTTTATCATCGTAAAAAACCTGTGCAAAAATCTTTTAGAGAAAAGGTTGAAGCTCGCAAGTTTTATCAAATACAAGCTAATAAGGGAAAATTGAAAACTAAAGCAGTTTGGGTTAGAAAAGATGAGCTACTACCCCAAATAAAATGCAACATTGTGATCAGTGCTTTCAAAGCTGAACACATAGTTTCTAGATGGTATTTAGACTCTAGATGTTCTAAACATATGACCGGGGATGATACCAAACTTTCAAATAAAACTAACTTCTCCGGAGGTAAAGTCTTGTTTGGAGATGGTATATCAACCCAGATTATTGGTAAAGGAACTCTCCATGAATAAGCATTACCTATTCTTGAGGATGTTCTTTTGGTAAAGGGTCTTAAAGAAAATTTACTTAGTATATCACAATTTTATGATTCCAACCATACTGTCACCTTTTCAAAGAACAATTGCAAAATTTTAAATGAAAATGGTGATTACATTATTACAGGACTCCGTACTCCTGATAACTGTTATACAGTCAATCCAAGTCACAGTAATTACGACAACCTTGGTAAATTGTGTTCTCAAGAGATAGTTAGAGGTCTTCCTAAAATCAAACTAATTTCAAACATCATTTATGGTCCTTTTTAAGAAGGAAAGATTATTAAGGATCCCCACAAGAAAGTTAAAGAAGTTCTATCCACTAAACCTTTAGAACTCATCCATATGGACCTAATGGGTCCTTCTCGTACTATTAGTATTTGTGGCAAGAGTTATATTCTAGTTATGGTTGATGATTTCACTCGATTTACCTGGGTTGCCTTTTTAAAACACAAATAAAAAACAATTCGTAAATTTTTGAAAATTCTAGTTCAAATTGAAATTGAAAAGGACTCCCAAGTAGATAGAATTTGTAGCGAGAGAGGAGGTGAATTTATAGATTCAGTTGTCATCGAATAATGTGACTGTAATGGTTACAAACATGAATTTAGTTCCCCTAAGACACCTCAACAAAATGGAATTGTTGAGCATAAAAATCGCACTCTTCAAAAAATGGGCCGCGTTATGATTCATGCGAAGAACTTACCTAAATATTTCAGGGTAGAATCCATTCGTACATCTTGTCATATAATCAATCGAGTAAACCTAAGGAAAACCCCTAAACTAACATCCTATGAACTTTGGTATGTGAAGAAACCTAACCTAAAAATACTTTAGAAAATTTAGTAGTACCTGTTATCTATGCAAGGATAGGGAACATCTATTTAAATTCAAAACCAGAGGAGACAAAGCTATTTTTCTCAGTTATTCTCCAAATAGTAGAGCCTACCGTGTCCCCAATCTTCATTCAAAAACCTTAGTGGAATCCAGTAATGTGGTTGTAAGTGACACTAATGTAGAGAGTAAGATCAAATGACCAACTATAGTGGATGAATCCGAAAAAACTTTAACTTATGATTCTCCAAAGATAGATGATTCGTTACCAACTGAGGCCCCTGAATTGCCTAACTGGGTTTCCTAGGATCATCCTTTAGATAGAGTAGTTGGTAATCCTACTGAGCTAGTTCGTACAAGATCCCAATAACGTACTCTTGCTCATTATGCATGCTTTATTTCTCTTATAGAACCAACGAATGTTAATGAAGAAATGACTGACCCATTGTGGATAATTTCTATGAAGGAGTAACTGTTTCAATTTCTCATTCATGATATTAAGTATCTTTTACCCCGGCCAAAAAATAAAATGGCTATTGTCACTCGTTGGCTTTTAAAAAAATAAAGCATATGAATCTTGGATGATTATTCAGAATAAACCTAGATTAGTTGCCCTAGGTTACTCAGATTGAAGGAATAGATTTTAAGGAGACTTTTGCACTGGTCACTAGCCTTGAGTCTGTTCGCTTACTCTTTGTAATAACATGTTATTCGCATTTCACACTTTATTAAATGGATGTTAAATTTGCTTTCCATAATGGTATCTTAACTAAAGAGACCTACGTAGAACAAACTAAAGGGTTCATTGACCCTCATAATCAAAACCACGTCTACCATCTTAACAAAGATCTTTGTGGGTTAAAACAAGCTCCTAGATCTTGGTATGAACGTCTATCTACTTCCTTCTAAATAACGGTTTAAAGAGAGGAGGGAATGACCAAACTCTTTTTGTCAAACACCTTGACAGAAATATTATATAGCCCAAGTATACGTAGATGATATCATTTTTGGATCTACCTCCCCAACGGACGTTAATACATTTTCTAACATTATGCATAAAGAAGTCCATATGTCACTTATGGGGGAGTTACAATTCTTCTTAGGTCTTCAAGTCAAGCAAAATTCAGACGGTTTATTTGTATCGCAATCCAAATACACTTTAGAGATTATAAAAATGTTTGTTCTAGAAACTTCCAAAGGTTCTATGACTCCCATGAGTACATCGGTTAAACTATCAAAAGATGAACATGGAAAATTCGTCGACTCAACCTTATACCGTAGTATGACAGGTCGTCTTTTATACCGTACTGCCTCCCATCCTGACATTATGTATGTTGTTTGTGTGTGTGCCCGCTATTAAAATAACCCAAAAGAGAGTCATTTACTTTGCATTAAAATAATTATAAAATATATTAAAAGAACTCTCAACTTAGGACTTTGGTACACAAATGACACATCTAGCACGATAATTGGCTACACTGATGCCGATTGGGCTGGGTGTTCTGATGATAGTAAAAGTACGTCAGGAGCATGTTATTACATAGGTAATAATTTGGTAGTCTGGAATAGTAAGAAACAAAATTGCACTTCCTTATCCACAACCGAATCTGAATATATTGCCGTCGACAACTGTTGTGCTCAATTACCTTAGCTAAAACAGATGTTAAGAGATTATGGTATTATTGAAGAACAATTACATCTCTATTACGACAAGCAAAGAGCGATTAATATTTCCAAAAATCCTATTCAACACTCTCATACTAAACATATTAAAATACGACATCATGTTATACGTGAGTTGGTCGAATTAAAGGAATTGGAAATTAATTACGTGCCAACTGAATTGTAATTAGCTGATTTATTCACCGAACCCTTGGAAAATATACGATTTGAATCCTTACTAAAATCAATTGGGATGGTTATGGCAGAATTGTAATGTATCATTGATGTTTATGCTTTGATATTTCTCTCTCTAATCTGTGTGTAGACCCTTTGTCCATTTGTGACAAAATGGGGGAGAAGCTTTGAGTCCACTTGGACAGTATTTTGATTAGTTCAACTAAAGTTCTTAATCTTAGTTATCTTATTTTCAGGATCTCAATACCTCGTGTTATCAGAATGCTGTCAGGGTATTGGTTCATATTTAGTTGAGTAATGTAATTTTTTTTAGGATACGGGGTAGATAAAATTTTGCTATAGGAATAGGATTTTCTTATATTTTGTATCCCTACGAGTCCTTGATGACTCAAAGGAGATTTTGTCACATATATCTAATGGGGGAGATTGAATCACCCTATATCTTTGGCTCACTTGAGCCTACATTATATAGGAGCTTGTCTAGTTTGGAAATAGTGACCAAATTTGAGTCATATCCTAGTTTTCCAAAGAGCCTCAGACTCTACATATCAATTCCTCTAATAGTCTCAAAGTTTGGATAACAACACTGCACCTAGGATTGCATTTATATGTTGCATTCATATCAATTTAGGGGCGTGTGTGTTAATTCCCATAAAAATGATTTTTAATAATTTTTGGCATATGTTAAATAATTTTTAGGAAATTATAAAACATTTCTAAACATTTATAAGTGTGTTTTAAAAATGTTGTGGGTTGATTTATAATTCCCTATTCTTCCTAAAACTTTGCTTGGGTAGGATCCAAAAGTGGCAGAGACTTCTATGGTGGAAAATGAGATTTTTTAAATCTTATAAACAGGTGTTTGAGGGCTGATCAATGCCTTACACGTGTTGGTCAGTGAGCGATTGGATTTGTGTTTGTTACCTCTCATAACGTTAAAAATTTATCCTGTCCCTTGGATCATTAGTTATCGATGGCTTGTATGTCTTCATAACAATCCTTGTTTTAGTTGAGTGAACCAATGAGTGCACGATTAACAATGCTCCATCATCAGCCACAAGATTTACTTTGTATTTCAATTGAAGCAATCTCAACCGTAGATTTCATTCAACACTTGCAAATCCTTCTATGAGTAGTATAAATAGAGACCAAGAGGGGGACATTTCCAGACTTTGGCTCATTTAAGAATTGAGATCAAAAAGAGGAGAGAGAGAAAGAAAACCCTAAATTTAAATTCGACCATTTTTCTTCAAAAACCCTTTGTGAGTTTGAGTGAGTTCCTATTTATGAAGATCCATCCTCTCTAGTCTTTACTCTCTTGTGCAACCAAGTCACGAAGTTTGGATTTCATTTTTGTTTTCATAGAATGTTGAGACCTTAAATTGTATGATACATATCACATAAAACTTGATCAGTTTGATTTCTTTTTTTGTAGAAATCTTCATTTGTTGGTTATTTTTTAATCTTATATGTTGTTTTCAAAACCAGAACCAACAAATCCATTTATGTTTAGAGTTTATGAGAAAAACCAGGCTTAGATCTAGTTAAGATCTTGATTGGGGATTTACACTTTCGTTAATATATCACAATTTGTGAAATAACTCTGTATATCAAGTAAAAGGGAAGTGTTTAGGATCTTAGCTCTTGTTAATAGAAAGATTTCCTCTTAATCTGTGGATATAAATAAAGATCAGTAGTCTGAGATTTTCAAACAAACTGAGATAAAAAATCTTTTCTATACTTAGAACAAAATTTTGTAATTTGGTAATCATTCTATCTGTATAAGTGTGTGTGGGTTGCATTCATGTGATTAGGCACTTCACCACTTAGACTTGTTACACCATAACCTTAAATAAGTGTTGGTAAAGATATTCTTGACTTTAGAGTCCACATAAAACTAAAAGGAGAAGCGGCTACAAAGATGGGAGAACAACCTCAACATCAGAACCTTCAGAGGAGTCAGAATAATCCAAAGGAGTTGGTCAAAATTTTGGACTTAGTTTAGGTCTGTTTGTCTGTTTAGTTTGTTATATAGTTTGTAATCTATTAAGTCTATTTTATTCGATTTTGCTTTTGAGTTGTAGAGACCTCTATGGATATTTGCCCAATTGGGTAGGGTTTTACCACATTAAAATCTTATTTTCTTGCATGCTTACTCTTCCTCTAATCGCCTTCTTGAGGCTGTTCTGATTTAGAACCTACATAAGTTTTATTTCTCAACACTGGTACACATATACCTTAAATAACTCATTCATGTAATCTTTTATACACATCTTGTGTTAGATGTTTGTTTTGATTAAAGAGTTTCTTCAAAAAACTGTTCGAAGCCGTTTAAACTGTTAAATCTTGAATTAAACAAGTTGAGGGGTACGTTTTTCAGAATCAATTAGTTGTTTTTTAGTTTGCCGATATTAAATTTTTAGTTCTTTAGATTTTATGAATTCATGAATAAAGTGACGTCTGATATTGATGTGCTTGGTTCAAGAGTACTGTACCTGATTCTTAGAGATATTGATAACCCTTTGATTATCACATAGTAAAGCTAATTATTTCTCATTAATGTTATATCACACAACATTTGTTTAATCCATAATAACTGAGGACAATCGCTACCAACAACCATATACTCTGATTCATCAGTTTTGTTTCTTGCTTCTCCAACTAACCAGGTTGTTTCCTATCTTATTATATATACGTATGTTGTTGGGAAGCCTCCAAAAGCTCAATCCTTTTTTCTCAGATTTTTGACTTTTTAAAATTATATGATAACACGTGTCCCCATATGGGACTCTTATTTGTAACCACCCACTACAAACCTTTACTTAAGAAACCACCCACTACAAACATATACTTAAAAACTACCTGATAACTACCCACCACATTTCCTCTCTACGCTCTCTACATCTCCTTCAACCCTTGACCACTCTTTTTATACATCAACTTTCTCACATATCTCATAATCTGTACTAAAAAAGGTTATATATTTAGAAGATACACAAACATATATACAAACACAACACCTTTATTTCCTCTCCATTGTTCTTTACACTCCCAAAAGAACACATCCATTACTTAGTTTTAGTATGGCAACATCGATATTAAAGTCTCATCCTCTACACAAGTTTTCTCTCTCATTACTAAAATGGGATCAAAAAATCATTTCTGCAGACTCTCAAGTTCACAGAGGAAATTAGAAAGTAAGGGTTCTGAGGAGGATGAGGAATCTTTAAAGTCGTGGAATTGTAGGCCTATGAAAGTTGGGTTGAGATTAAAAATGCGACTAAACCCATGAAATTGAGAGGTAATGTTGAGGGAGAAAAGAGGTAATGCTGAGGAAGACATTGAGGAAGATATTTATGCTTTGATAGGAGGGAAGCCATCAAGGAGGCCTAAGAAGAAACCCAAGACTCTACAAAAACAACTCTATCTATCAGATTCTTTCTATTTTTTTGGGTGTTTTTCGCGTATGTTTTGTATTTCTCTAATTTAGGTTTTTAAGAAATATTTGTTTTCATGGTTTATGACATCATCACCCCCTCTCAGTGATGATAAAGTTTTTATAGAGAATTGTTTGGTTTAGAGCTTCGATGATGGTACATATATTTTTGTCAAAGTGTATCACCTTTCCATGTTTGTTTTACAGACAACAATTGGTTATCATGTTGGACTAATTATCTGAAAAATTAAAGGGCACATGTTTGATAAAATGTCCATCTGAGCGATTTCGACACAAGATTTTTCAAACTAGAAGAATAATTGAGCGGTCAAGGTTTTGGTGCAACTATAAATAGGTTTTTATCCACACTTACATGTCCGTCGTCGTTTTCATTCAGTTTCACTTTTCCCCCATCGTCATTTGTGTGCAAATATCACTCTTGGGCAGTGCCAACCTGCCTATAACCTTTATATTCCTACTCTATATTTTTTATTTTTTCATCCTCTTAGATATTAGTTTCTAATTTATGTTTGGACGGAGTTTTACGGATGTGTGTTCAGGTGTGTTAGGGTAGGGGTGGACAAATTTCTAAAAGAAGATAAATTGGGATATCTTCTTTCTTGCCACACACGCAGTAGAAGAAGACTGTTGAAATTACTAATTATTGATCTTTATGAAATATTTTAAAAAATTAAAAAAAAAATCACACTTTGGTTATCATTTAATATCTCACATGTATCTGATCCTGTTGTGGTGTGTGTCTACTGTGTACGACTGTCATTTGTATCATGTTACAAAAGTGTGGTGATTTTTTTTTTGTTTTTTAAAGTAATTCGAAAAGATCAATAGTTGGTAATTTCAATCCCCGTCTTCTTCTACTGCATGTACTTTCGTTTGTGTCATGTTACAAAGGTCTCTATTTCTAAAGATGATACAAGCTAACGAGCAAAATCGAGTTTGTTTTCTTATTTGGCATCTCAAATTGATGAGATCATAAAATCCTTATAAATAAAAAACTTGCCCCCCACTTTTTTATAACTTTATGAGCAATTTATATGTCACTTAATTCTAACTAATTTAAGTCTGTCATGTTGTGTTTCAATGTTATGTTTCAGATGATAGGACAAATACAATGTATAATGTGATTTTTTTGGGTTTAGTATTATGTGATGTCAAGTATATAATTTATTTAGCTTTTGTAAAGGATATATAAATCCCTGCATCTTAATATACTTTATGATTGTACCATTGATAAGAATTCCCTTTTTTAATTTCATTTTCAATACCATACACTTTATGATCATACCATTGATACGAAGTTCTTTTCTAATTAAATTTTCAGTACCTACAACAAAATTTTCAAGTACATATGTATCGTCTATCAATACCGTAACTCTCTAAAAAGACTCATCCCACCCAAACCTCCTCCGATGATTTTTTTCTAGAAACCTCACATGTTTAAGTTCTCTATCTCGCTTATTTTTTAAAACTTTAATGTAGCATATATGCGCATACGAAGTTTTTACAGTGTATGGTTGAGTGACAGACATGTATAATAAAATTCATAAGAGAGAGATGGAGATGTTTATAATGGTGCATCCCAAAATATTACTGTATTTAACTATATTCAGTTTTTGAATTAGATGAAAGTAAATTATACAGTAAAACTAAACTAAAGTTAAATTACAAGTTATCATAATATTATAAATACAACAAACGTACTTTTACATACATATAATCTTAATAATGGTATAGATAACTGTTATACTAAAAGTATTAGAAAGGTAAGGCGTATGGTTCAAAATGTCATTATAAGAAAATTTACAGGTGATGAGGCATGTGTAATGGTTAGTTAGTTGGTAAAATTAAGTTTTAAGAGAATCATTTATTAAGCGGAGAGAAAGATCATAGATTAAGGCAGAGTTGTGATGTGGGAACGAGAAGCATTTGGTGAATGGGTTCCGGGTAATAGGGTAGTGTCAATACATGTATGCATAATTGATAATAGAAAATATTATTTAGGAAAAAACAAAGAATAATACAACATAGAAAAGAGAGAAAGGTATAGAGGTTTGTTGAGTTGCATTGATGACATTTTTAAAGGTATGGAAATGTAGGCCCTCTTAAAACACAAATATGACTTTTATGTTTAACATCAGATTAACTATGCTCAAAATTATATTTTTGACTAAATCATTTGCAGAATTTTCCTCATTAACCACCCATTTTTAATTTTTTCATGTGTTCACTTAATGTTTTTAGTCATAACAATTTACTTCAAATTTTTTAGTATGTATGTTCTTTTTATATGTAAAATGCTTGAAATCTATAATTTTATATCAATACATATTTTCTTTTTAATGTGTGTATTCGATTTTCTTATAATTATGCAATTCAATTAACTATTTTGGCATGTGGTAATTTTTTTTATTAATTGAATTTTCACTGTCTCTTATGAAAATAAATCGTCATAGATATTTTATGAGTTAACAACTATTACTGATTTTTTTTCAATTACTCATGCCGTTTCTTGATTAAATGTGGGTTTTTAAGTCATTTTTTCATTATTTAATACACATTAGAGTGGCCAGTGTCGTATTTGTTGAAAATTTTAACACAAACATGACACATACACGATACATTGCGTAAATTTTGGGTCTATTTTGCATCATATTATTTACCATAGGCACACATGTATGCTAGATTATGGGTGGTAATTAGTGTCTTGAGGTCGTGTTTTGACACAAACAAAACAAAAATTTGATTTCTAGGATTAAATTAGTTATAAGAACTTAACTTCAAACTTTAAATAATATTGTGTTTCCAGGCTTACGATTTGTTGTGATTGTAGCAATGGGTCTTATACTTTTACCGTTTTTTCATTTTTTTGGATACTAATCAAAATTATATATTAGATTACATATTAGAATAATGTATTTCAAAACGCGTTACACCCGACCATGCATCGCACGGGTCACCACTAGTGTAATAATAAGCACAAGCAGTGCTCTTACTATCATCAGAACACTCTGCCCAGTCAGCATCAATGTATCCAACTATAGAACTCTTGGTGTCCTTTGTGTACGAAATACCATATTCTAATGTTCCTTTAACATGTTTAATGAAATATTTTACACAGATTAATTGACATTCTTTAGGAGCACATTGGTATCATTCACAAACACAAACGACATACATAATATCTGGTCTAGATGCAGTGAGATATAATCAAATTCCTGTCATGATTCTATACAATGTTAGATAAACATTTTTCCCATTTTCATCTTTAGATATCTTAGTTGTAGTGCTCATGTGAGTGCGTGCAATTTTAGCATTTTCAAAAAAAAAATTCTTAGTTAATTCATTTGTGTATTTGGTTGAGAAATAAAGGGGCCATAAGATAATTGTTTAACTTCCAAACCTAAAAAGTTTTGTAACTCTAATATAAGTAACTTTTAGAATTCCTTGTGCATTATTTTTAAAAAAATCATTAAGTTTTGCCAGGGAAGTTGAACCAAAGACAACGCTATCTACGTAAATCTGTGTGATCAAAACAAGATTGTTTATTTTTTGGACAAACAATGTCTAGTCAGTTCACTACACTCATACCTTTATTGATTGAAAAGGACGATAGGCATTCGTACCTGGTCTAGGGGGCTTTCTTTAAGTAATATAAACCTTCTTCAATCGAAAGACATTTGTAGACACCCCATTCTGTTACCCCCTAAACTCTCCTTAGGTCCCTAGCACCTCTCCTCATCAATATAAACCCAGGTCATACCCCGAGTACTGACCTAGAAGCCATCGGGCACTCCAAAGCTCCGTTTGACCAAAATTCAAAGTCTTCAGCTCGACCAAGGCTAAATGAATCTTCAAAGGGCACTGAAACCCCTCTCTAACGGTCCGTCCCGTGCACGATTCCGACCTACCATGTGGACGAATGACCTATTTTCCCCAAAACTCAATCAGGAGCCCACCGGGCGCTCCCGAGCTCCTTTTGACCAAAGTCAACTCTTCCGCTCGACCGAGACTAAATGAATCTTCAAAGGGCACTGAAACCCCTTTTCAACACTCCACTCCGTGCGCGATTCCGACTTACGGTACGGACGAACGATCCATTTTACTCCGAAAGGTCATCGAATGCTTCCAGGGCCCGGTTGACCATAGTCAACTCCCCTAACTAGATCAAACTCTTTGGAATGTCTAAGTAAATCTCCTAACCTTTCCAAAGGTCCACCCCGTGCGCAATTCTGACATACCATGTGGATGAACGTTCCGTTTGCGTTCGACATTTTCCCGTCCAATGGATCGACGAATGCTTTCAAGCTATATTTGACCCAAAGTCAACTCCCAAACTCGGGTGCGGTCTAAATGACTTTCTAAGGTCTCTTACTTACCTTTCCAATGGTCCACCTCGTGCACAATTCTGATCAACGGTTTGCGTTCGGCAGCCGATTTTCCAAAAAGGCCTGAAAGACACTACTAAATGGCAGGTCCCAGACCTTGCCTATCGACAGTGTGCCTAAATGCACCTGTCGAATGGCAGGGATAGGACTATGACGATCGTCAATTCCATGGTCCTATAAAATGAGGCTTGAACTCCTTGGATGGGGGACCAAAAATCAAAAACTTATCACTCGTAGTAAATCCTGAAAACCTCTCTCGAAGTCAGCGCGATTTCCGCACCCAAATCCCTTTCCAGCTTTCACTTTTCATGATCCTTTTCATCAAACTTGGTGAATTCACTACCCTCCATCATCATCCAAGTCTAAGGGATTCTCTCCAACATTCGAGATCAAGCTCAAGATCTTCAAGAAGGTCCAATTTTCTCAACTTTCTCCTTAAATTCTCATAAATTTGCAATAACTTGTTTTATTACTTACTCCTTTTATTATCTCATCTCACACATCCTAATATATTTTTTTATTTTAGTATTATTTGACATCTCTTAATTCATATAAATAAAAACTTAAAAAACAAGAAAAAGAGGGTTTGCTCATAAATTCCAAGCGGGAATTCTCACACTTTTCTTACATTTTTTTCACAACTAAAACACTTTTTCTACACGCACACATACATACAAATAAGAGAGTCCCCGATTGGATTTATGGGATAAACCCCACTCCTCGTTTTTCATGCGAACTACATGGACTTTGATACCTCTATAGGCTACGTAGGCGTTTCGGGATAAAACCCGAGACTCGCGTCCTATTTTTACTTTTTCTCTCATTTTCTATTGTCTCTAAATTCCACTATCTTATATTATATATATACATACATTTGTTCTTAGGGGCGTATTATTCCATATGCGTTATCGTTCCCTCATAATGATTAATGTAAGGATAATCACCTAAATCCTATTTTCTAATACTTTTATACCGTGGTACAAGTCAATGATTCCTATCTCCACTATATATACACATGCACACACATCACGGGGAAAATAACAAAAATTCATGAATGATAGGAAGGGCGGAATGGGTGCCTAACACCTTCCCATATCGTAACTTAGCCTCTGCACCATTCTCGAATAATTTTGGTTTCGTATGCACCAATATGTCTTTGGATGCTGTCCTTCAGGATGGCTTTCCCTTTTCTTTTATTTGTTTTGAGTAAAATAGACTAGAGACTCTATTCTCTCTACATATTTCACATCACCTCAAATGACGTCGGACTAAGCGCTCCCGAGAGGGACGTGCGGGACCTATGGATCCTCACCCTCATGCTCCGCCCCCCCCCCCCCCCCCCGACAGTGAGGATCGGGGATGGCCACAGTGGCGAATCTGCTGGGGATTTTTTTTAGGGCTAGACTCTATTTACATGGATATTATGTTTGCTTATATTTTCCCCCATTTTGCATGATCCCCTTTTACATGTGTATCCTATGCTTCGGCTTCTATTCACACACTTGTAGAAAATTCTCCATGTACACTTCGCACCACGTGCACCTAGGGTTACATATATCCACATGTTGCATGCATCACCCATCCATACTTGGTGTACCATTGGTACTTTCACTTTGCTCCCTGTTTGGAATAATCAAAAATACATTCTCATAAGATACTAATAAGAGGATCATGCATGATTCACATGACATCACCAAAGAGCATTGCTATTGACCAAATTTTACCCTCTAACTGGAGGGTCACTTAGTGATGGGTGCTGGTCCAGCAGGGTGCAGTTAGCCTAAGCGATATGACTCTCACCTTCCATTGGCAAAGTACCTTTGACGTATATCGAACGGTTCCCCCACATCGTACCACTTGACCGAAGTCATGATGAGAGGTATATCGTAGGGAACTCGTTCACGTACACTAAGTATGTCGAATTTGCTCTCACACGTACCATCCCCATGAGGTATATGGTGAGGAAATTCACATACACTCAGGTATATCAAATGGCTTGTCCAAACGTACCGATTGCTCGCAAGAGCAAGACGTATATCGTGGAAGTCACGCCAAGGGGGGAACCCTTTTCGTTTCACCCAACCAACTACATACCCGCATATAGGTGTCAAGCCTAGGGCACACATGTTAGATTTCCGGTTTCAACCCGAAACTCTACCGAAATTACGGGTGGGCCTATTGCCCTAATTTTTGTGCATTATTAAAATGGGACCCTACCCGTGAGCCTGGTCACAAGTCCAGCCATAGCTTTGCATATATTATAAACCCAATTTTTCTAGGCTCGGGTCCCGTCCGACATTTCATTTTGCATTTAGGAGAATTAATACAGGTGAAAACATAATAATAATAATAATAATAATAATAATAATAATAATAATAATAATAATAATAATAATAATAATGCTGAGACCGTCTCCAAAAAGAAAATCTCCTTTTTCTTTATAAAAAAATCCAAAATCCAAAAACACTTTTTCCTTTCCTTATCAAAAATCCAAAAATATTTTGTCTTTCCATCTCAAAAAGTAAAAAAACACTTAATCCTTTTTTCTCAAAAATAAATCCCATTTTACGCCTTCTCAGGTCGATCGCAAACCCTTGGCCTAGCTCCTTATTGGCTTCGGTCTTCAGTCAAGTCACCCCCGAGTTCCATCCGTTCCCCTATTACTCATTTCGAGTCCAAAATCCATCCGCTTTCCATGGAGAACACAGATCAAGTACCCGTTGTGCAGCCAAATCTGACGACAGTCCTAGCTCAACTTGTGTCCAAGATTGATAACCTCCAAACCGAGGTCCGAGAAATGGAACGAAACCAGGTTCCTGTTCCTCAAGAACTCGAGGCCCTATTCCCTCGTGCTATGGAACCACCTGAGCCCATTTGGGTTCCCGAAGAATATCAGCACGCTCCACGTGTCCCTCCTGCTACTGGGCCATCACCTGCCCAACTTCCCGTGTCGAATCTTGCCCAACATGGGGCTAACTTGCCTATGATCATTGATCCGAAGGAAGAAGAGATGAATAAAGTCAAAGAGGACCTCAAGATGCTCACTAAGAAGTTTGACCAAGTCAGAATCTTAGGAAATTACATGGACTACACCCACATGTCTCCTTATCCTAAAGCGATGTTGCCCGAGAAGTTCAAGATGCAAAATATCAAGAAATTCGTAGGAAGTGGACCCCCGATTGTTCATCTCTGAAGAAGTGATGGACCAATTATTTCAACAAACTCTTAAGGACAGCGCCCTCCGATGGTTTTTATCTCTCAAAGAGTCCAGAATTCATAGCTGGGAGGATGAGGCCCGGGAATTCATGTCACAGTACGAATATAATGAAGATCTTGAGGTTACCTGTTGTGATTTAGTGCTACTCAAATAGAACCCTGGAGAATCAGTCAATAACTTCATAGCCCGATAGGGGGAAAAATCACCAACCATGACTAATCGTCTTTCCAAGGAAGAACAAGTCAACATAGTGAAGAAGAACTTCTTACCTTATGTCTGAGCAATGATGGGAGGACAATAATACCCCCCCACTTCTGAGCTCTTAGAGAAGTAGGAGTAGAGATCGAGGAAGGTCTTGCCAAAATAAAAGTTGACCCAAAGAAGGTCTCTGGACAGTTCACCTCCAAAAAATATGACAAACCTGCCAGTGCTACGGTCTCAACCATCAACAACATCTCTCAACCAACCACATCATGGGCACCAGAAAGCCGCCCTGTCCCAATCCGAAAGGAATACACTGAGCTCCATGCTCCCCTCTCCAAATTCTATCAAGCCCTGCTAAGTTGAAACCTTATCAAACCTTTGGATCCTTGTTAATTTCCAAATCCACTCCCGAGATACTTCAAGGTAGATGCCCATTATGCCTTTCACCAAATAGCTGGCCATACCATCGACCAATGTGTTCACCTCTAAAACATGATCCAAGGTTGAATTGATCGGGGTACCATCACCCCACCAGCCAATCCTAAGACAAACACCACTCACAACCCACTTCCAAATCTTACCAATGCCATCTTCTTAGAAGAGAACCCATAATTTAATCCCTCAACTCAAATCACACCCATATACTCTCCTAAACCTCTCCAAATTTTCCCATATTTCCTCGTACACCCTGCTAGCCTCGCTAATCAGGCACTGTCACTCCTTACCAGAGCATGCATCACTGTCTATATCCATTCTAAAAATGGAAGTATGGAATTATCAGAAGTCTTAAACCAACCCCTAGAGTTCGGGCTCAAATTTCCCTCACAAATGATAATTAATTGCCAGAGGTTCAGTACACTATTCTTGGAAGCACGGAAATGGGCTCGAGAGTCAGATAGTTGGGTAGTACTGACCGATGAAGTTAACCTAGATGATGCTATCTAGATTATGGACAAATTATTCAGACAGACCAACAACATTTATAGTATAACCGAGTTACTTGATGCTCTGAAGCTACAAGGGCACCTGGTCCTTTCACCCTCACACATACCCACAGAATGGGATGACCTGTATGAAGAAGCTGTTAAAGTTATGGAATGTATCGACTTTACATGGAAAGACAAAATTCTTTCAACCAGATGGGGGGAAGAATTCAAAGATTCGAATGAAGAGCAAGCTTCAGAGAAAACTGGCCCGGTAGCCGGCATGTGTGGAATGATATCATTTAAAGAACTCCTCGAAGAAATAAACAAGGTGGCAGAACAACTCAAGATCGACAAGGAAATGGGATTCATGTTTGTCCCTTCTTCAGTAAATCACATGACCAGATCAGGGTGGCATTACCAGATACCAAGCTCACGACTAGATAATGACAAGGGAAATGGTGTTGAAAACCTTCTTATGCCAGATATGACCCTCGAGGAAAGCAAGATCCTCGATCAATTAAAGAAAACTCAAGCTAACATCACTCTATGAGGGCTCAGATGCACCGAAATGCTTTGATCAAGTTACTCACTGGACCCACAGTTCCTCCGTCTACCACACCAGAAAAAGCGGTAAATTTGGTCGAATCCTTGACCTCTACCAGAATGCTATCCTTTTTCAAAGAAGAAATCCCTAAGATTGGGACAAACCACAATCATGCACTCAATATCTCCGTTGAAGTTATGGGGAAGGTTGTACCACTCTCTCATGTCGACAATGGATCCGCCTTGAATGTTTTCCCATTGAGAACCTTCAAATGTTTAGGACTGAAAGAAAGCAACCTCGCTCCAACTTCCGTTGTTGTGCGTGCCTACGATAATACCCATCGAGAGGTGATGGGATCCATAAAGCTTATAATAGGTGCTGTCCCTATAAACCCTGTCATTGAATTCCAAGTTATTGACATCCCAACCTGTTTCAACCTATTGCTAGGATGACCTTGCCTCCATAGTATCAAGGGTGTGTCTTCCTCACTCCATCAAAAATTAAAGTTCGTCACCGACGGACGGGTCATTACCATCTTGGGCGATGACGACAATGTCGATGGTGCAAGTACCAGCACTCTAATTCTTGAGATACATCACGAGTCAAATGATATGCTCCTATCAGGATTTAGAGTTGAACCACTCTTACTCCAGACAGGGGATGACTTCAAAGAAAGGGTTTGTCCAGAATATGACCCTCATAGCAACGTCAATGTGATTCAGAGGTTCAGAAACTTGCACTTCATGCCCGAACTAGGGCTAGGACAAAGACAACAAGGGATACTTGAGTCGATTGAACTGAAGAAGGATTTCACTCCCTGTGGTTTGGGGTATCAACCGTCACAAAAAGAGCTTAGAATGATCTGCCAGTCTCGACCAAAAAGAATATTAGATTGCATCCAGACTATCCCATGTGACTCTTTGAATGGACAATTCATCAAATAGGGTGAAGACTTCCCCTTTTGTGGCTTTACTAAACCATGGTATGACCATACAGATAAGAAAATGAAGACTGGAATGGAGATATTCTTCTAAGACAGCTAACCATGGGCTGAGAATTCCCAACACCATGTATAACAAGTCATCAAAGATGCTAAAGAGACTGAGGAAAGTGACTCCGAAGATTCCTTCAACTTACAGACACTGGGGCTGGCACTTTGCATGGTTCATTAAGGCACTACATCACTGGATCCATCACACTTGATTAAAGCTACTGATACACCTCTCCTCAACTGGCATGCTGCACCAGTTCTACCTGCTGAAATCTCCCCTAATCCCAATGTTTACCCCCTTTCTTCTTCTGTTGTCTATCCTTATTCAAATGTAATCGAGTCCTCTTTTGATGAGTTTCTCAATGCTATTTTTCCTATCAATGAAATAAACAAAGATTTTGAGTATCTTGTTGTGCCTTACATTAACTGTTTGGATTCTAATCAAACTTTTGATGATGATGATTTTGCAAATGAACAATTCTTAACTGATTTAAATATGGTTAATAATAAACAACATAACCACGTTCATGTTAATGAAGAAGAGACTGATGTTGTTAAGCTGGGTTCTAGTAGCCAACTGCGCAAGATTAGGATAGGGGCTACCCTTAACAAGCATGAGCGTGCACAACTTGAAGAATTGCTAAAGGAATTCGTGGATGTCTTCGCATGGTCCTATGATGATATGCCTGGTATTGATCCTGAAATAGCTCAACATGAGATTCCCACTCTCTGAGATTATAAGTTGGTCAAACAAAAGTTGAGAAAACTCCACACCGAATGGTCTCTCAAGATAAAAAAAGAGGTGGTCGAACAATTGAACGTAGGCTTCATTTGTGTGATCGAATATCCCACATGGCTAGCCAATATAGTGCCCATGCCTAAATTAGGAGGAAAAGTTCGGATGTGTGTAGACTATCGAGATTTGAAAAAAGCCTCTCCAAAGGGTGATTATCCGCTACCCAATATCGACATGATCGTGGACAACACATCCATTCATGCTCTCAAATCATTCATCGACGGGTTTTCCGAATACAACCAAATCAAAATGCACCCAGAGCACCAAGAAAAAACCGCATTCATCACCCCATGGGGAACCTTTTGCTACACTATCATTCCATTTGGTCTCAAGAACGCTGGGGCTACCTACCAGAGGGCTGCCACAACCATCCTGCATGATCTGATTCACAAAGAAGTTGAGGTCTATGTGGATGATACGATTATCAAATCCAAAACTAGAGAGGTCATGTTCCTTCTCTCCTAATGTTCTTCGAACGACTGAGATAATATCAGATGAGACTCAATCCACAGAAATGCGTCTTCGGTGTTACAAAGGGAAAACTCTTGAGATTCATGGTTAGTGAGAAGGGGATAGAAGCAGATCTCGCCAAGCTGAAAGCCATACTTGAGATGCCACCTCCACAAATAGAGAAAGAAGTCAGAGGTTTCCTCAAGAAATTGCAATACATCAACCGGTTCATCAACCAGCTAACCTCAATATGCAAACCTATCTTTAAACTCTTCCAAAAGGATTCAACTAAAGTTTGGAATGAGGCATCCCAAGAAGCCTTTGACCGAATTAAACAATATCTGACCCAACCTTCGGTACTCATGACACCGCAGCCTGGTTTCCCCTTACTCCTATACCTAACCATAACCGACACTGCAGCTGGGACTATGCTAGCCCAATACCTTGAAGATTCCCATAAAGAAAGAGCCACCTATTATGCATGTGTCGAGGTTAACTACATTGCTTTAGAAAAATCATGTGTTGCGCTTCTCAGGGTCAGCCAAAAGTTACGGCATTACATGCTCGCCTTCCCCATCAAACTTATATCCCGAATGGACCCCATCAAATACCTTCCCGAGAAACCTACTTTATCCAGCCGAATGGCCCGATGGTTGATGATCCTTGCCGAGTTAGATATCATGTACGTCATGTAAAAATCCATAAAAGGAAGAGCCATCTCTGACTGCCTCGTTGATTACCCCGTAGAAAAAGCTGATGTCTTGATGTCTAAATTCCTAGATGAAAACATCCTTTGCACTGCTGAAGACAACCTTTGATGGAAAATGTTCTTTGACGGTGCTGCCAATAAAAAGGGATATGGCATTGGGATACTTCTGATCGCCCCAGATAACTCCCACACTCCCATCGCCATCAAGTTGGATTTCCCTTACAACAATAATATAACTGAATATGAGGCATGCACAGTAGGCCTCAAAGTTTCTCTCAAGAAAGGTATTCAATGCCTAGATGTCTACGGGGATTTCTCCCTCATCATTGGTCAAGTGCTCAGAAAATGGAAAGTCAAGAAAAAGAAACTCCAACCCTTCCATGCCCACTTAAAAGAACTAGTCTCCTAATTCCAAGATATCACCTTTCATTACCTACCTCGAGCAAAGAATAACCTAGATGATGCTCTCACTACCTTGGCCTCCATGGTCGATATGCCCGAAGGAATAACTATGCCCCCCTTCCTAGTTCAAAAGCAAGATAAACCAACCCACTGCTACCATATTGAGCTCATCAACACAGAAGATCCTGAGATATCCAATTGTCGGTACTATGATATCGGGCGCCTCCTCAAGCATAGAAGGTATCCCGAGGGTTCCAACAAGAAAGATCAAGCAACCCTTCGAAGACTGGCTGCTCAGTACATCATCTGTCACAAAGCACTGCTCAAAAGAAACTCCGATAGAACCCATCTACACTGCATCGCAGGGGCTGACATTAAAAAGATAATGCAGAAGATCCACAGCGGGGAATGTGAACCCCACATGAACGGTCACATGCTTACCAATAAGATCATCGGACGGGGCTACTATTGGACCACCATGACCCAGGATTGCACCGTCTATGTCTGGAGATGCCTCAATTGCCAATAATTCTCCAACCTTCAGCATTTGCCTCCACATAAATTATATAAAATGACCTCTCGCTGGTCGTTTTCCACCTGGGGCATCAACAATACAGGGAAGGTTACACCGAAGGCTTCCAATGGGCATGAGTTCATCCTAGTTGCCATTAGTTACTTCACCAAATGGATTGAAGCAGTGTCATACACAGTACTGAACGCCAAGAAAGTGGCCAAATTCATAAAGAAAACATCATCTGCCGGTCTGGGGTCCCGCACGATCTAGTATCAGATAACGGGTTACATTTTGAGGCAGAAGTCATAGAGGTGGTCAACGAGTATGGGATTCAGAGACACAAATCTTCTCCCTATCGACCTCAGACCAATAGTGCAGTTGAAGTCGCCAACAAGAACCTCAAAGCCATCATCAACAAGATGACCGAAAGCTGTCGGGATTGGGATGATCGGATCCCGTACACCCTTTAGGTCTATCGAACCTTAATTCAAACCTCTATTGGAGTTACCCCTTACTCTCTAGTTTATGGCATGGAAGTAGTCCTACCCGTGGAGTTGGAAATACCCTCGCTACACGTCATGCTTGAAAGCAAGGTCAGTGAAGAAGATTGGGGACAAAGTCGTCTTGATGAGCTGACCCTCCTAGACGAAAGGAGATTGAAAGATCTATACCACATATAAGGCTACCATCGCTGAATAGCTCGATCATTTAATAAAAGAGTAAAGGATCACGGTGTCCTAGAGGGGGACCTAGCCCTCAAAGAATCATAGAACCCATCTGGGACCCCAGAGGGAAATTCAAGCCCAATTAGAGAGGCCCCAACATTATTAAGAAGATCTTGTCTACCGGTGCTACCATGCTCATCGACTTAAATGGGGAAGAGATGGCTCGTCCAGTCAACCTGGACAGTCTCAAGAAATTCTACCCCTAATCCGAAATCTCGACACGCTACGACTCTTCTCATCTCCCTTCTTTTCTAAAAAAAAATCTCTTCATTTCCTTATACCCAGAACTACGTGGGCCTGATCCTCTGCAAATAACCATTTTCAAAAAAATTAAAAAACTTTCCAAAAACCCCAGAGGTACGTGGGCAGCTCATACGCCTTACATGAGCATGACCCTTTCTTTTTAAAAAAATACTATTATTTTCTTATCTCCGAGAACAACAGTCAATTCCAACATATACTTGAACAAAAGGATTATGTATGCCTTAGTGATCGGTATAGATAATTCAAACAATACAAAACTCATTAAGGGCACAACTGGATGATAAAAAACTTGTTTATTTCACTAATAAAAAAATTCGGTACAGATTACATAAAGGAACGGATAACTCCCTTCCCCCTACCTTCCTAAAAAAGTCAAAATAAAATCCCCACATTTATTCCCCTTTAAAAAATAAACCATCCTACTCACAGCTACCAGAGGCGCCCGCTCCGTCTTCATCATCTACATCTTGGGGTCCCCAAGTTTCCCCTACTTGAACAGAGTGTCACAGACACTCTATGGACCGATAAGCTCGAACCAGCTTTGCAAAGGCCACAACACCTCCTTTCATGGTGTCAAAAGTGATAATCCACTTTTGTACAGTCTCCACTGGCAACATCTTGCTAACCACTCTCCTCGACAACCACTTCATATAATCCCCATGGATATGCCAATCTCTCCCAATAGATTGAGAGGGATGGGTCGACGGACGCCGACTCTCCTACAGAGAGCCAAGCCGCATGCACAGAGGCTCGGTCAAATCCTCTATCAAAAAGAAATTCAGCATCCGAGGTGGCACGACCTGTGCCCAGCCAAATTGGCGCAGAAGCCGCCAAGGGAAATAGAAAGAGGTCTGTCTAAGACTAACCAGCCGCACATACGAGTATTCTCCCAGATCTAGAACAGGCAATAACTATCCCCACCAAGGCACTGACCAGTACAGATTCTGAGCCCCATGCTCCACAAGACAATTCTCCCATCTCTCAATATCCAGGCGGACGCTGAAAAAGTGAAGCGAAAAGAAGTTGAGTACAACTGACAAAGGATATTCTGGAAGAGTCACCAGGCGAAGTCTTTCAGACAACCACATGAACAGCATCACAGGGCTACCCTGCAGGAAGTCCGAACGTCCTTCTCTCCAGACATCCAGACCGTTTAAGGTCTCTGCCAGTATCATCGCCGCAGGATTGTGATAATATGAAATCCAACAACCAGTGATCTAGTTGCTGAAGGTGAAATACGAAGAAGCCCATCCAGCAAATCCTTGGGAGAACGAAAAAATTTGAGTAAAGCCACAACAACACTGGGATTTACCCCAGCATGAGAAAAAATTCCTCATAGGTAGGACAAACTTCATCCAACCCCAAATATAATACATGGTCTTTGGGGGTACCGAAATTGTACCCTCGCCATCAGCAGGTTCCACTTAATGGGCCAATTGGGCCACAAAGAGACTCGATGCATGTTGAAAGTATCATAGTCAACGTTATAAGAGCACATAGCCTCCAAGGCTTCGAGGTAGTTAGCAAACTCAATGCTACCAGGGAGAGCCATCTTGCAAGACTAAGAAACAGTAGACAAGTGAAGGTGTGATGGAAATACTCCACCCTTTCCCTTTTTATACTTGAGAACCCTCATAAGAGACACAATCCCTGCAGAAATCGGAGGGAATCCTACCCCACAAAGTACAAAAGGCTGAAGAGGGCACAAATCAAAATATTTGAAATTATGGGACTGGACTTGACTGCCGATAGGCTGGATAAGGGTCGTGCCGATCGGCAACCCCGTATTTTTGGAAATTTTCCTTTTTCCTTTTTTATCAAAATCAAAATCCCAATAAAAATAAATTGATATTCTCAACAGAATTTCAAAAATCCTTTTCTACCCCTATATAATTTCTTAAAACTTTCCTCAAAATCCCCAAAATATCTCTTTCTACTGTCTCAACAGAAAAGTAAAAAGCGCATGTGCATGCATTCACTCATTCATTATTAACAAAAGATAATAAAAAACTCCATTTGCATTGCATAGATATATTCTTCTGTGTTACATCAAACTTTGCAGGAAATAAAAGAAAAGCAAAAAAAACAACGGGACTCAGCCTGAACCCAGTCTTTCTCTCTCTCACCTACCCTTCACCCTTCTCTCTAAGAGTTTCCACCCCTGCGACGCTCTCTCTTTCCCCTATGGAGAGATGACGCACCATCGCTACCCGAGCCGGAGTCCCCTTGGACGAAGCAGACGACACCAAGTAAGAAGGAACCAGGACCGCATCCCGAATATGGGCAGTTGTCGAAGATATCCAATCTCTAATGTCCCTCAGCTAAGTGGTCGACACCTGAACTTGCTGTAAAGAAAAGGCAAAAATCATTATCAAAAGAAGGATCAAAATAGAAAAGGAACCAAAAAGAGGAAGAAGGTATACCGCAGGACGAAGAACCTCCTCTGTCAAACCCAACTCCTCCGGATCCATAGCATGAGGACGGTGTAACATAGGTGACACGACTCAGAATGTGTCTCTAAAGTGTGTACTCTCTAGGCTCAAGTGCAAGCCTGTCGTTCAAGTAAAAATCCGACAAGTCGGGTATCGATCCTCAGGGAAAAGGGACAACAAGAGTTGTGACGACGGGGTAAGACGGAGGAATCCTAACGTTGACTCTAAGAAGAAAGAAAAAGATTTGATTTTGGGAATGATTAAGCGAAATGAAATTATGTAGTTATGAAAATGTGCAATTACACTAAATTACCCTAAATGTGAATGAAAATTTGATTTGAACTTTTAAATGAGATGATTGAAAAAATAGGACGGGAATACAATCCCCCAACCCTAGTGTACTGCAATTATAATACTAATCGTAAATTTATCTAATTAATTTGACCCAGTCTTTAGTACTCCCAAGCATTACGTATACGAGGTTTAAGCCCGCGTCATACTTAATCAAAGGATGAGTAAATCGGTATCACG
Source organism: Sambucus nigra (assembly GCA_949130495.1). NCBI lineage: Eukaryota > Viridiplantae > Streptophyta > Magnoliopsida > Dipsacales > Adoxaceae > Sambucus > Sambucus nigra. The sequence continues at coordinate 197,937,711 of OX422221.1, read as the reverse complement.
ATAGTGACACTCGAATTATATTCTCAATCATCCCGGTTACCTAGAGGCAAACGAGATATTTAGACCTACAATTGTTGTGTTCCTACGCAATACGGTCACAATTAATCACTAAATTCAGAGGATTAATTTTATACGTGCAATTACCACATCAGGTTGGGTTCATGTAACCCGACCTTGGAAATCTAGCCGGACATACCGAAAGTGATGAAAACAGATTTCAATGTGCAGAAAACCATAATTAATCTAAGGAAAACTCGTACAATGATGTAAAAGAGAATTGAAAATATGAGATACTCACTAATTTTTTTACCACAGCAGTCAATCAATTAACTAGAAGTACTCACAATCGGAATCAAAGCTTCAGTCTTGAATTAAAATGAATAAAGTTGCTAAACTAGGGTTTGTGGAAGAAAAGGAGAGATTAAACTAACTCCCCACGTTCTTGCCTCCTTTTCAATGAAAATAATTCGGGTTTTTATACCCTACATGAAATTACAAGAAATTGAGTATAAATCGGAGTCTTTAGAGGAGAATCAGAAAACAAAATCTCGATGGGCGGACCGGTCCGGCCCTTAGGCGGATCGGTCTGCTTCTAAAGTGGATCGGTTCTTTTATTTTTCAGGCGGACCGGTCCGGGGGTGGATCGGTTCTTTTAATTTTTGCCTTCTTCGGTTTGCCTTCGGTTCGCAGTTCTCTGGATTTATGTACATCGGTTCGGTCCGGGTCTTAGGCGGACCGGTCCGCCTATTTGACTTTTCCTTCAAACTTTGACGGCCCATATCTTTTGCTCCGGGTATCCGATTGAGGTGCCGTTTCTTCCTAGGTGCTTGTGAGGATGATACCTTCAACTTCTCTTTAGGTACATCATCCGGATTCTGGGTAGGAATGACTCTTTTGCCCTTTTGACTTTTCTTGTTGACTTTCTCTATTCTTCCGGTTTCCTTCTTCCATTTCTTGACATTAGACACCTGTAAAATCATAACGAAATACCAAAAACTCGGTGTACTTGTTAGGATAAGTCAGTAGAAAGATTATGAGATAAAGTCAATCCAATTATCTTGTTCGAGGTGATTAAAGTACCGAAATTAAGGGATAAATTAGGAAGAATTTATGCCTAATCAATAGGCACCATCCCTCCATCATCCCACCGAATATTGTACGAAGGGGTGTGCAATCGTACAAAGGGGACCTCTGAGGTCGCTGCCGCTGCAGACTTCGCCGAACCACCACCATTGTGGGAAGACCCCACCACTCGACTCAAACCCGTAGGAGGTAAAGGCAAGGCATCATGTATGCTGGGCTCCATCAACAAGCTCATCACAAAGTCCATATAGTCATATGGAGCGGCCGTATCAGTATACCACAAGTAGGACTTGCCGATCACCGTCGTGATCCTCGCATCCTCCGGCAGCAGCCGCTCCCACTTCATAGACATAGGAGGATGCGTGGGTGGCACCACCACCTCCTCCTCAGAAATTTGCCAAACCACGCGCGCCCCGATATACTAGGAATGGAAGAACTCATGTGCCAGCAAATACCTCATCTGCACATTCACCTCGTTCGCCCCCGTATCCTGAATGGCTGTCCCCCAAGGGTAAAAGGTCACCTGAAAATCCCAAGAATTCATAAGTCAATACAAAATCAGAACATGCCAAAAACCAAGACTAAAAATGAAAGAGCCTTATTCTACCACTAGTCAGGCCATTCAAGACTTGACGCACCGCCTCTAGAGAGAGAGATCCCTTCGACTGTCGATTGGCCTTCCGCCATCGATACAATCAGCAGAAGTCCCCAACAGTCTCATCTTTTAAGGCAATCAGCGGGGTATTGCACCCAATCACCTCATAGAACCACATCTTCCAAAGACACGATTTCACAATCCAAAAGAGATGCATAAGGAAAATGTGAATGCATAAAAGGAAAAAGGGCAAAATTAAAGAATACCTCAAGGAGATACGTGGCTCCAGTAAAAGTTTTCCGGCATCACCGGCTGAATGCATCCAAATAAAGGTTCACCAAAGTCAGGCTCCCCCAATCATAGAGAGGGATGCTAAAAAATATCCTCAAGTACGACAAGAACCACAAATGGACTACGTCGCCACTCGACGCCACCATGAAACCTCCCAGCACCAGCAAAATGAACAATCTGGCTGTCTACCTCACCTGCAGCCCGTCCTCCAAATTAACCACCCTACTCAGCAGAACATCCTTCACCAAGGACAGCCGGATGGAATCTGATAACTCTTAATTTGTGTCTTCCTTCAGATATGGATTTGGAATGTCACTGCGGTCAAACTTCGAGTATCAAAATTTCTGGAATTACCTACAAAACTTGTTAAAAATTTAGTATCGTGGAAAATTCGGGTATCAATCCAATTTCTAGCGTTGAAACTGTAATCGTGAAAACTTGCAATTCCAATTTTTATTAAAAATCTTTTTGTGTCTTAAATTTTTTTTTTTAATGTTTTATTTAATTTTAAAAACAATTTTCAAGGGGAACAAATGACAATTTATGCAACTCAAAATGACTAAGAAAAATCAGAAAGTAAACTAGTTGAGAATTTATGAGAAGAAACAAGAGGTGGGATTACACCGCAGAGTCAAATTAATTTAAAGTCCTAATTATTCAATTGAATAGTTCGAAATAATATTGAATTTAAAATTTAACTCCTGTTACAATCCTAAATTCAATTTTATCTTTTTCAGCAATTAAATCGGGAATATTCACAACATAAAAAAATAAGTTTCACACTCGTTTCAATAAAATATCTGCTAAGATTAATTTATTAAAATTTGTACGAATCTTTGAATTGCACACACATAATTAATATTTTAATTTAAGAAAAATACTTATCTCTAAGTGAAATCCAAAAATCAAATATTAATTTGCACCATTAATTTATTAACTCTAGTTACATAAATTAATGTGTGATTTTTCCCATTTTAATTAGCCTAGAACACATCAATGAATCATTATTCAAATAAAACAACTCAACATACGCGTGTCATCCCATCCCTTGAATAGGGTGTTTGGCAAAATATGATTAAAATTTTAGCACAAGCACAATTAATAAACAAGAATTAAAGAGAAAGAGTAAGAAATACGATACGCAATAATTTATTGAGTCAATTGTGTGCATGAACACGCGTCCCAACTTGTCACAAAATCTTATTGGATTACAAAATTAGAAGTAAAAAATGAACCTACAAATTTTTCTAGACCTAAAACTATATTTTTTTGTATTTTTCTAACTATTTTTTCTACCCTCTTTTTTTCTTTTTCCGTCTCTCCGTTCTCTCTCTGTATCTGTGTTTTTTTCTTTGCTGAGACAGTCTCCTTTAAATGAGTTGCCATCCCTTCTTTTAATATCCCCACGATTCTTTATTTAGTTGAGAGATTTGAGGGATGTGATTTTGGCTTTGGAATGGATTTTTGTCTCTATTTTAAAGGGATTGGGTTTGACAGATGGAAGGGATGGATCTCGGTTAGGGTTGGTTGGTAATGGAGGTGACAGAAAGTGGGTTGGGTCGTTGAAGAAGATGGGTTAGGGTGTTTTAGTGTGTAGGCTAGGTTTGTGTGGGTGAGGGTGTGTTAATGTGTAGGTGAGTGTAGGTAAATGGTGTGTGTGAGTTTTTCATTTTGGGGTTACTTAGTATGTGTTTAATTTGTACGCCTAAAATAAAATAATTAAAAAAATAAAACTAACAAAACTAAAAATAAAATACTACTCAAAAAAATAAATTAAAGATTCAAATAAAAAAATGGAAACTAAAAAGAAATAAAAATAAAAATAAAAATCTATTAAACTAAAAACTAAAATCCTAAAAATGTAAAATCTAAAAAAAATAAAAACTAATAAAAATAAAAATAAAAATACACTAAAAAAATAAAATATAAAAATATGCAAATAAATTCTAAAAATCCTAAATAATTCTAAAATAAATCCTAAAAATAAAACGACTCAAAATAAAAATCTAAGAAAATATAAAAATGTACAAACTCAACACACACAGGCTCGGGTGATGGACTGGGCTCGGTCTGGGCTATGTTAAGGTTACGGAACTGGTTCGGAGCATCGAAACACATCTCGGTACGCTCAAATAGGACTCCAAACTTCACGGTCTCCTTTGGATTTCTTCGATGCACGCTTTTGACCGCTTCTTATTCGTAATTGATTGGATTTAGCATTATTTAATGCTGCAACTGCTGATTGACCTGCAATATAGACAAATACGAATATAATGCCAATTTTAATTAAAACGAGAGACTAAAATGCACATATTCGGGGTATAAATTGTACACTTTTGGGTGCTTATCACACCACCCCCAAACAGAACATTGCTAGTCCTCGAGCAAAATTAGAGAGAAAACAGAGATAAGTATCCAAAAGTGTGACACTTTCGCAGGCACTTGCGATTGCACTTAGCATGTGCAACAAGCCGTTAAACCTGTAGGTTTCCCTATAGGACTAGTGGTGTCTCATGAGGGTTTGCAATGAATATACCCACAAAATTCGAATCTTATTTAAAGGCAGTTTCAGATTTGACGATGAAACGCTATACAACCCAACTTTAAAAGGACATCAAGGAACACCGTATTCAATTATAAGATATTAAATTATTTAATACCGAAAAGCGTAATCCTTCCTAAAACTCAGCATGTGTAGTGTGAAGCAATCTTAAGTATCATTAGAGTAATTCTAAGATCGCCTTTATATAGTCAACGCTTTGACTTCAATTTTCACTAAAAATATTTCTCTGAATTGAACTCTCTGAGAATTGGGTAAGTGTATCTCTCTAGTGTGTGAGGATGTGAGTAAATGTAAACAAGTTCAAGCGTCTCACACACTTTATAAGAAAGGACAAATACATGAAAGAAATTTGATCTCATGAATGAATGCTAACCACTATGTCGAGAATGTATAATTATTCACCATATAATCTTTTCGTTTGCCCGAACACTTTACTAAGGGTGAAAAATGTCATTTATGAAAGGTATGAGGGGCTAATGAAGAAGATGAATGATGGGGTGTTTTGAGAAGAATGTGACACACTTTGATCGACTATTGTCTTCATCTTTTGAATTTATGATCGCATATTTCTTTTTCCTCTTTTCCATATAATTTTTTTTCTTCGCTTTTTTTTTTCTATTTTTTTTATTGCGATACATTTTTCTTTCCATAACACAAATGAAGACAATTTACATGATAAATTTCAAACTCTCTTTTTTTTTTCAAAAACGATGGCAATGGTGGATGGTATTTGGGACATATGGATAAGGGTAATATGGAAAATGATAATGGGTGAATGATAATGTGATAGGGAAAATGGTAAGTGTATGGAAAATCGGTTTAGTGCTCGGGACAAACTACAAGACACATGTTTCTTACAACATGAAAGTAATGTCATTCTCAATGATTAAGCCAAATTTGAAAAAATAATGAGATAATTCAACGACTAAATGTATTACCCAAAGAAAGTTGAGTCAACTCGGGACTCGAAGATACGTAAAAACCCTCAAAAAGGTGAAAAGCTTAAATCTTACGGGTTTAAGTCGCCACTAGTGATCGTTTAAGGCTTTCTTGAGAATATATTTACTCTTCAACTTTTGATTATAGAAGTGATAGTGTAAAATTGCTGAGTTTATAGAATTCATGGTGCAAGTACGCTTTAAGAGGTATTAATTAATTTATTGAAAAAAAAAGCGCAATTTTTGGATTCGAGCACAGGTATTCCGATATTTCTAAAAGAGGGATGATAGACAAATCATGTCATAAAAATTTGTTTTTAACTGCACAAAAAGTTTAAAATCAAGTTTCTGAAAGTTTTCAAAAGAGGCACAATTTTGATAAATTTCCCACCCCCAAACAAAAAGGAACATCGTCCTCGATGTTTAAAATCATATATAAAAATGAAAAGCACAAGGGAGGAAAGATAATACCATAATGAATCACTAGTTAAATGTATCGCACTCTGGAGCATAGATTAAACCCGAAGAACATATGTGATACAAAAAGACGTATAAGTCTATAAAGCATGTGAAAGGCATTGGGTGGTGTGAAACACTACCCCCAAATAGGATAAGACTCATACTTGGAAACAATGAACGACAGGTTGCCTCCCGGTAGTGCTAAGTTTAACATCTTCAGTCAGACCGACACAATCTCACCCTAAGGATAGGAACCATGAAAATTACAGGGCAGCAGAAAAATGGGGTGATAAGTATCACCCCCAAACAAGCCTGAACAGTCAGTCCTCATAAATGGGGTCAACAAGGTCAATTTCTTCAATGTGAGAGGGTCCGAGCTCTAAAAAAAGGCTTCAATCGTGGACCATTGAACTAAATTAGGCTACCATCTTTAGGATTTTGAACTGTGATGGCACCATAGGGAGTAACAGATTCAACAAAAAAGGGTCCAGACTGAAATGCAGTTACTAAAGCCGTTTAATATAAAATTAAACTATTTAAGTAACTCCAAGCTGTTTTTTGAGGAAACTCTTTTCTTAAAATCAAATCAAATTAATCATAAGATGGGTTTAACAAAAATATGAATGAGATCTGTTCAAGATTGGTTAACAGGTTTAATAAATCAGTTTAAAAAGTTTAAACTCAACACAACCAAGAATTAGATGGGGAGATGTAGAAAGATTAAGAACAAGGATTTTTAACGTGGTAAAACCTCACCCAACTGAGGAAACATCCACGACTCCCTCTAGGGAGTAAACCAAAAATTCCACTAAAAAACATTTTAACAGTTACAAACTATATAACACACATGCACACAAATCAGACCTATACAAGTTTAGGAATGTACCCACTGGTGTCCTTATAACTTCTCTACAGTTCTGTTTGTTGATGTTGTTCTCCCAGTTTGCTAACTTCCCATTTGTTCAAGTTCTTTACGTTGACTCTTGTTCTTGAGATCTTATTACCAACACTTTCAGTGTGGTAGGGTGATAGTGTTTGTGAAGGTGCTTTCTAACACATGCAAGCACACACTCACGCTGATTTATACAAACATTCCTATTAAATTACATATAAGATCTATATGATGTGATTTTCTATTTCTCTCTTCTTATAAAACTTAAACCTTATTTGACCTTTATTTTAATCCCAGAATCCACGGCTATCTTGCTCAGAAGACGTATCACAATCTTAATCAATCTCAGGTTTTGAAAATATTTTTGAGATTGAAAATCAATAAGTGCGATTCCAACTAGGTCGAAGGTTTTGTTTCAAAAGAACTAGAAACAGAAAATATTTTTGTTGATTTCGTAGATAAAAACATTTACAGAAACAAATCAACAAATATTTTTTCAAGATGAGAAACTAAATATGCAGATCTATGTGAAATATAACATGCAATGACTTAGATATAAGATTTGTATACAAGAAAAAACATAGATCCAAACAGATGTTTGAGTTGAAGACAAGATCTGAGAACGAAGAGGTTACATCAACAAAACTAACAAACCAATCACTCAAAATCTCTCAAACACTCAAGGTTGTGTTTGGTATATACTGTTTTTGAAAGAGGTTATGGTTTGAAAATAGTTTTGGAAGATTTAGGGTTAGGGTTTTCTAACTCTCTTCTCTCTTCTCTCTCTTTATCACGCGAATGAACAAAGTGGCAAAAGTCTCAGATGGCTGAGGGTAGGGTTCCTTTTATAGGAGGCTGAGAAGATTCGAGAATACAGACCAAAATCAAGGGCTACGATCTGGTCTTAGAGGATTGACTTTGATTCAATGGTTTAAACAGAGGCAGTGATTAAAATGCTTCTGATTGGCTCAAATTGGTTTCACTAGGATTGTATAAGAATGCATGCAGGTCATCGATTAAATCAAATGCAAGGGTTGAAATAACACACAGCAATCATCTCACACAGAAAACACAATTTGGAACGATTATAGCTCGACAAGTGTAGGCATGAGATTAGATGATACACGCGTGTCTAAAAATAATTTCACAGCATGCCTTATAGTCTCTAGCGCTTTCGAATTCTACCCAAGTGAACTTTTAGCCAATAAAACCAATAAACTAAAATAGCAGATTGGCCCCAAAACTTTTAAAACCAAATTATAATTAATAAAAACCTTATTTGAAAAGTTAATAAAATTCCCAAAAAAATATTAAAAATTAATTTTATGGATTTAAACACACTCAACATGTATACACACAATTATATGAAATATGAAATGTATGAATGCAATTCTAATGTGTGTGAGTGTTGGTAAATATACCTAGATCAATCAATCAAGTGGAATAATTTGGAAACCAATCTCTGAGGTTCTTTGGTTTCTAAGAAAGACATAATTTTGTCACTATTTCCAAACTATATGAACACTTATACAATACAGACTCAAGTCAGTCAAGGGTATAAGGTGCTTCAATCTCCCCCTTTGGAAATATGGGACAAATTCTCCTTTGAGTCATCTAGGACTCGTAGGGTAACAAAAATAAGAAAAACCTATTCCTATAAAAATTCTATCTACCCATTTCCTAGAAAACAAAAGTACATAACTCAACTAATTACAATTGAATACCCTATTACAAATTTCAACTATTGAGAATAACTATACAGAATCCTGTAATGAATCACTGAGATCAAGCTTTTTAAAATATGTAAAAAAAATTCATAGGACTCAAATTTCTCCCCCATTTTGTCTCAAATAGACAAGGGAAAGAATGTATAGAGACCAAAGAGATTAATCAACACACACCATACTTATCGATTTACGCAAATAAATAAATCTATTGTAATCTAAAGGTTTGGTAAACATATCTGCGAGTTGCAAATCAGTAGGAAGATAATTAATTTCTAATTCCTTAGTTCAACCAATTCGCGTATAAAGTGATGTCTTATTTTATGTGTTTTGTTCGCGAGTGTTGAATAGGATTTTTAGAGATATTTATCGTGCTTTGATTATCATAATAGAGATGCAATTGTTTTTTTATGACCATAATCACTTAGCATTTGTTTAAGCCAAAGTAATTGAGCACAACAGCTTCTAGTGGCTATGTATTAAGATTCAGCTGTTGATAGAGAAGTGCAGTTTTGTTTCTTACTACCCCATCCTACTAGATTATTACCTATATAATAACATGTTCGTGATGTGGTTTTACTATCATCAGTACACCCAGCCCAATCAGTATCAGTGTACCCGATTATTATGCTAGATGTATCACTAGTGTACCAAAGTCCTAGATTCAGAGTGCCTTTTACGTATTTAGTAATTCTTTTAAGAGAAGATAAATGGCTCTCTTTAGGGTTGTTTTGGTAATGAGAACATACACAAACAACATACATTATATCAGGATGCGAGGCAGTAAAGTAAAGCAAGGTTCCTATGATACTACAATATAGAGATAGATCTATAGATTTTCCAGTTTCATCTTTAGATAGTTTGACCGTAGTACTCATGGGAGTTTTTGCATCTTTAGCACTCTCATGGCAGAATTTTTTGACAATCTCTAATGCGTATTTAGATTGCGAAACAAATAATCCTTTTGAATATTTTTGACCTGAAGACCTAAGAAAAATTGCAACTCCCCCATAAAAGACATTTGAAACTCTTTATGCACAATGTCAGAAAAAGATTTTACTTCTGAGGGAGAAGTTGATCCAAAGATGATATCGTCAACATATACTTGAGCTATAATGATGTGTTTGTAAAAATGTTTGACAAAAAAGGTTTGATGATTTCCACCTCTCTTAAAACCTTTATCTAAGAGAAAGTTGGAAAGACGTTCATACTAGGCTCTAGGTGCTTATTTTAGGCCATACAAAGCCTTTTTAAGACGAAATACGTGATTTGGATATTGAGGGTCAATGAACCCTTTTGGTTGTTCTACATAGGTTTCTTCAGTCAATATTCCATTAAGGAATGCAGATTTGACACCATTTGGTAAAGTGTAAAGCTATGGCAAAGAGAAGACGAATAAAACATGAGCAAAAGTTTCATTACAATCAATTCCTTCAATTTGAGAATATCCTTGAGCAACTAATCTAGCTTTGTTTCTAATGATTATCCCACTTTCATCAGATTTATTTTTAAATATCCAATGTGTGCCAATAACCTTTTTGTGATTAAGCTTAGGTACAAGATACCAAACATCATGAATGACAAATTGAAGAAGTTCTTCTTGCATAGCAGAAATCCAGTGAGAGTCATTCAATGCCTTATTTACATTCTTTGGTTCCACAAGGGAAATAAAACATGCATAGTGAGCATAATTTCTTAATTGAGATCTTATATGCACAGGCTCATTAGGATTACCAACAACGTTATCTATGGGATGGTCTTTAGAAACCCAATTAGGTACTTCAGGTGTCTCAATTGGTAATGAATCATTTATTTCTGGAGAGGCATTTTCTAAAACATTCGTAGGCTATTCCACAATAGTTGATTCACCAGTATTACTCTCTACAATAGTGTCACTTACAATTACATTTATGGATTCCATCATGGTCTTAGTGCGAAGATTATAAACACGGTAGGCTCTACTGTTAGGCGAGTATCCTAGAAAAATAGCTTTATCTCCCCGACTCTCAAATTTGGATAAGTGTTCTCTGTCTTTGCAGACATAAAAAGTACTACCAAAGGTTCTAAGGTATTTAAGATTGGGTTTTTTCTTATACCAAAGCTCATAAGGGGTTTGTTTTGAATTCTTTCTAAGATAGACCCTATTGATAATGTGACACGCAGTACCAATAGATTCTGCCCAAAAATATTTAGGTAAACACTTGGCATGTAACATAACACGTGCCATCTCTTGAAGAGTACGATTCTTTCTCTCGGCGATACCATTTTGTTGAGGAGTATTAGGAGCACTAAACTCATGTTTGTAACCATTACAGTCATAATACTCCATTATACCGGTGTCTTTGAATTCTCCACCTCTATCACTACAAATTCTATTTACTTGAGTGTCCTTCTCATTTTCAATCCGAAAGAAGTATTTTTAAGAAGGTTTGAAAAGTGTCAGACTTTTGCTTTAAGAAGGCTACCCAAGTAAATCTAGTGAAGTCATCAACTATAACAAGAATGTAACTGAGTCCACAGAGACTAACAGTTTGAGAGGGACCCATTAAGTCCATATGGATGAGCTCTAAAGGGTTAGAGGTAAGGATATCTTTGACTTTCTTATGAGGTGCCTTAACAATTTTTCCTTCCTGGCAGGAAGCACAGACAATATTAGAAATGGGTTTGATTTTTGGAACTCCTTTAACTATTTCTTGAGAAGTCAATCCACTAAGATTGTCGTAATTTATGTGACCCATCCTGTTATGCCATATCTCATTGTCATCCATTCTAGCGACATTACATATTTTAGAACTATTCATGACAGTATAGCAATTTTCAGGAGTCCTGAATCCTGTAATTATGCATTCACCCTTTTCATTTAAAATTTTGCAATTGTTTTTTGAAAATGTAACAATATGATTTGAGTTGCAAAATTGCGAGATGCTAAGTAGATTAGCCTTAAGACCTTTGACTAGAAGAACATTTTCAAGAATTGTATGTCCTTTCTCTTGGAGTGTTCCTTTACCTATGATCTGAGATGATACTCCATCACCAAAAACAACTTTTCCTCAAGCAAAGTTGGTTTTGTTTAAGAGTTTTGTATCATCACCAGTCATGTGTTTTGAACATCCAGAATCTAAATAACAACCAGAAGATGTGTGTTCATCTTTTAAAGAAGTAATAACAATGTTACACTTCATCTGGGGAAATAGATCATCTTTTCTAACCCAAATTGCTCTTGTTTTCATTTTGCGCTTATTTAATCTCAATTGATAAAATTTTCGAGCATTCGTTTTTTGTTGAAAAATGTTTTGCACATGATTTTGAATTTTATGAAACACATGAGCATTTGGTTTAGGAAAGTGTTTCGGAAACCTTCTAGGGAATGTTATTTTAGGTTTGGTCTTTCTCTTCCTATAGTTAGAGTTTTTATCTGGTTGTCTAGGCTGAATATAATTGTTACAACTTCTCCTAGAATGGTTAAAGTTTTGATAGATAGGAGGATTACAGACAGGTTTAACTAGTCTTCTAGCATAGCAGCTATCAAAAGAATGACCATATATATCGCAGTAGGAGCAATAAAGATTGCTTGAAGAGGGTATATCCTTAGTAAAGTCTCTAAACATAGGCTTTAAGGCATTTTGAGGTTGAACCTTATTCCTAGGTAGAACAGTTTGAATGTAGAGTCACTCTTCCTAATTTAGGGGCAGACATATTTAGTCTTAGGTGAACTTTCATGTTTGGAGTAACTTGATTCCCCAATATCAAACTTTTAATGTTTTGAATTAAACTCAGTTTTTAGAGAATAAAAGTCTGGGCAGGTCTCAATAGGTCTTTTGCCTCCTGACACGAACTTGACAGGTTCAAAAGGTTTTGTTTGTGTCTTTAAATTGGGGCAAAACCCTATTCCTGTTCGATCATCAGAATTGGTTTTTGATTCAGCAACAAATCCATCAAAACAATTTGAGTTATTTTTAAATTTTGTAAATTTTTTGAAAATAGTTGTTGTCTTCTCTTTTGTTTGTTCCAATTCTAACAATGTCCCTTTGTATTTTTTCTCCATAGTTTCATTTGTTTCAATCAAATCTTTCAGTTTTTGATCAAACATTTTGATTTCATTTTTATAAGTAAGACTTTGGGTAGTATACTCTTCAGCATTAAGTTTGACCATCGGACTTAGATCTTCTAGTTTCTTAGTGAGATCTTTCACTATCTTCTCTAGTCTAGTGCTTTTCTTGAGAGTTTTTGCATAAAGTGTGTGAATATCAGGGAGGTCTTCATTATCCGAGTCACTAAGTGTAGTGTGTGAAGTGACCCCAAAATCTTCAATTCTTGGACTCACACACCCATTGAAATTGTCATTATCGCTTTCCCTTTGACTCACACACCCCGTGGTAGAAATAACAATGTTCTCAGTAATTAACGCATCTAAACCAGTAATAGTATGATTCAAAACAACATAAGTAGAATTGCTAAATTCATCCTCACTAATAGGCATATCATCATTATAGATAATATTGACAAAGAAAGACATGCAAGGATCAAAAGCATCAGATGACTCAGGTTCCTCATTTTCAGAGTATCTTGAATCATCCCATGTCTTGCAAATGTTGGCCCTAGTGTGCTTATTGTGAGTGTTAACTCTGTAGTCTTGTGCAATGTGTCCTAGTTTTCCACATCTTAAGCATTCAATCTTCTTAAGGTCTTTGTTAGGTCTAGCATGAATGTCCTTGTGATGTTTGTCTTGAACTTTCTCATGAGGTTTGTGATTAGAGTGAGATGGATAATTGTACTTGCCTTGTTTGTTTGCCATGTTATCTCTAAACTTTATAATTTTCTTAAACTATTTTGACACTAAGGCAATCTGATTGTCCAAACTCTCTATGTCACATTCCTCATCAGTGTCATAATTAGGGATGTTCAGCTCAGGCTTAATCAGCTTAAAAGAAAAACTCAGATTGGAACTAGTCTGTTTCTTATGGGACTGGGTCAATTATTTCCTAAATTCTAATTCCATTTCCACGGTTCTCAATTTATTACTGAGTAATTCAGGAGTGAGATTTTGGTCACTCATTTCCTCAATAGCATATATTTTTTTGTCAAATTTATGTGGTAATGATCTCACAATTTTAGATACAATTTCATGTATGTCATATGTTATCCCATTAGCATGCAGTTTGGTCACAATATCAGTCAAATTCATATAAAAGTCATCAAATGACTCGGAATCAGACATAATTAAAGAGTTATATTGTTGAATGAGCATTTGTGTTTTAGTAGCCTTAACTCTAATGCACCTTCGTGAGCAGTAACCAAAGTGTCCCAAGCTTCCTTAGAAGTGGTACAGGATGAGATTCTTTTGAACTCATGTTCATTTATTGACATTACTATGGAATTCTTTCCTTTGTTATTGTTGTGAGAAACTTGCTTCTCTTCTTGTGTGAACTCACTTGATACTTTCTTAACCCTGTCATTACTTCCTTCAGGGGCTGGTTTAGTAGGATAAATGTAACCATTTTCAATAATGTCCCAGACATCATCTCCCAAAGTTCCTTGAATGAAAACAATCATCCTTACTTTCCAGCAAGCAAAATTGGTTCCATCAAAGATAGGAGGTCTGGTCAAGTTACCAAATCTTTCATTTTTTTCGTCCATGTTTGATTTTCAGAAAACAATTTCAGAAACACAGGATCTTTTAAAAGAAGATTACAAAGCTCTGATACCAATTGAAATGTTGTTACTAAAGCCGTTTAATATAAAATTAAACTATTTAAGTAACTCTGAACTGTTTTTTAAGGAAACTCTTTTCTTAAAATCAAATCAAATTAATCACAAGACGTGTTTAACAAAAATATGTACGAAATCTGTTCAAGATTGGTTAACAGGTTTAATAAATCAGTTTAAAAAGTTTAAACTCAGCAAAACCAAGAAACATATGAGGAGATGTAGAAAGATTAAGAATAAGGATTTTTAACGTGGTAAAACCTCACCCAACTGAGGAAACATCCACGAATCCCTCTAGGGAGTAAACAAAAAATTCCACAAAAATAAATTTTAACAGTTACAAACTATATAACACACATGCACACAAATCAGACCTATACAAGTTTAGGAATGTACCCACTGGTGTCCTTATAACTTCTCTGCAGTTCTATTTGTTGATGTTGTTCTCCCAGTTTGCTAACTTCCAATTTATTCATATTCTTTACGTCGACTCTTGTTCTTGAGATCTTGTTACCAACACTTTCAGTGTGGTAGGGTGATAGTGTTTGTGAAGGTTCTTTCTAACACATGCATGCACACACTCACGCTGATTTATACAAACATTCCTATTAAATTACATATAAGACCTATATGCTGTGATTTTCTATTTCTCACTTCTTATAAAACTTAAACCTTATTTGACCTTTATTTTAATCCCAGAATCCATGGCTATCTTGATCAGAAGGCGTATCAAGATCTTAATCAATCTCAGGTTTTGAAAATATTTTTGAGATTGAAAATCACCAAGTGCGATTCCAACTAGGTCGAAGGTCTTGTTTCAAAAGAACTAGAAACATAAAATGTTTTTGTTGATTTCGTAGATAAAAACATTTACAGAAACAAATCAACAAATATTTTCTCCAGATGAGAAACTAAATATGTAGATCTATGTGAAATATAACATCCAATGACTTAGTTCTAAGATTTCTATATAAGAAGAAACATAGATCCAAACAGATGTTTAAGTTGAAAACAAGAACTGAAAACGAAGAGGTTACAATAACAAAACTAACAAACCAATCACTCAAAATCTCTCAAACACTCAAGGTTGTATTTGGTATATACTTTTTTGAAAGAGGTTATAGTTTGAAAATAGTTTTGGACGATTTAGGGTTAGGGTTTCCTAACTCTGTTTTCTCTCTCTCTTATCTCCTCTCTCTCCTCTCTCTTTTCTCTCTTCTCTCTCTTTCTCACTCGAATGAACAAAGTCGTAAAAGTCTCAGATGGCTGAGGGTAGGGTTCCTTTTATAGGAGGCTGCGAAAATTCGAGAATACAGACCAAAATCAAGGGCTACGATCTGGTCTTGGAGGATGGACTTTGATCCAATGGTTTAAACTGAGGCAGTGATTAAAACACTTTTGATTGGCTCAAATTGGTTGCGCCAGGATTGTATAAGAACGCGTGCAGGTCATCGATTAAATTTAATCCAAGGGTTGAAATAACACACAACAATCGTCTCACACAGAAAACACAATTTGGAGCGATTATAGCTCGACAGGTGTAGGCATGAGATTGGATGATACACGCGTGTCTAAAAATAATTACACAGCATGCCTTATAGTCTCTGGCGCTTTCGAATTCTACCCAAGTGAACTTTTAGCCAATAAACAAAAATAGCAGATTTGCCCCAAAACTTTTAAAACCACTTTATAATTAATAAAAACCTTATTTTAAAAGTTTATAAAATTCTCAAAAATATTAAAAATCAATTTTAGGGATTTAAACACACTCAACATGTATACACACAATTATAGGCATTATGAAATGTATGAATGCAATTCTAATGTGTTTGAGTGTTGGTAAATATACCTAGATCAATCAATCAAGAGGAACAATTTGGAAACCAATCTCTGAGGTTCTTTGGTTTCTAGGAAAGACATTATTTGTTCACCATTCCCAAACTAGATGAACACTTATACAATACAAACTCAAGTGAGTCAAGGGTATAAGGTGCTTCATAGACCAATGGGTTTTTAACTTCCCGATAAAGAGATGAAGACGAGAGTTATATAATGACACTATCTGACCAGGGTGGAATTCTTTGCGGAGGATGCTTTGGTCATGGATCCACTTCATTTTGTCCTTGTACTTCTTGGACAAATCGTAGGCATCATTGTGTATCTCCTCTAATTCATTAAGTTGGAGATTTCGATGAAGGCCAGCTTTTTCGATATCAAAATTAAGGGCTTTGATATCCCAATAAGCATGATGTTCAAGCTCGATAGGTAAGTGGCATGGTTTACCAAAGACCAAGCGATAAAGAGACATGCCAATCGGAGTCTTAAAAGCCATACGGTATGCCCACAAAGCATTATTCAAGTGTAAGGAACAGTCTTTCCTATTAGGATTAACTATTTTTTCTAAGATTTTCTTGGTTTCTCGGTTGGAAACTTCTACTTGACCACTAGTTTGAGGGTGGTAAGAGAGACCAACTTTGTGGGTAACACCATATTTTTTCACTAGATGTTCAAAGACGCGATTACAAAAATGTTTACCCCTATCACTAATGATAGCTTTGGGAGTTCCAAAACGGGTGAAGACATATTCCTTAAGAAACTGGACCACAATGCGATGGTCATTGGTGCGGCAAGCTATGGCTTCAATCCACTTGGAAACATAATCAACTGTAACTAGTATATATTGGAAGCCATGAGAGTAGGGAAAAGGACCCATGAAATCAATGACCCATACATCAAAGATTTCGATGATGAGAATGGGTGTGAGGGGCATCATGTGACAACGAGAGATACGCCCAGATTGTTGGCATTTGGCACAATCCTGGCAGTAGTTGTGGGCATCTCGAAAGAGAGTGTGCCAGTAAAAACCACTTTACAAAATTTTTATGGAGGTTTTCTTGGAGCTAAAATGGCCACCACATGCACCATTGTGACAAAATAAGAGTATACTTGAATGTTCATGGTCAGGAACACATCGATGAATTACTTGATCAGAGCAATACTTAAAAAGGAATGGGTCATCCCAAGAGTAAAATTTCACCTGGGCCATGAACTTAGAACACTCTTGTTTTGACCAATGATTGGGAAGTTGGTCGGTAATAAGGAAATTAACAATATCAGCATACCAAGGAGTGGTGGAGATAGCAAAAAGTTGCTCATCAGGAAAGGTTTCAGAAATAGGGACATGATCAAATGTAGATGTATCAGTGAGGTGGGAGAGATGGTATGCAACCAAATTTTTACACTCTTTCTTATTGCGGATTTCTAGATCAAATTCTTGAAGTAAGAGAATCCACCGTATCAAACGTGGCTTAGAATCCTTCTTCTGAAAAAGGTACCGCAGGGCAGCGTGATCATTATAAACAATGATACGTGAACCAATGAAATAAGATCGAAACTTATCGAGTGCAAATATGATAGCTAGCAACTCTTTTTCAGTGGACGTGTAATGATGTTTAGTGTCATGAAGGGTTCTGCTAGCATAATAAATGACATGCTGGTGCTTGTCAACCCGCTGACCAAGTACAGCACCGAGAGAAAAATCAGATGCGTCACACATGAGATCAAAGGGTAAAGACCAATTAGGAGGCTGAATTATAGGAGCAGAAGTGAGCTCGACTTTAAGGCTCTCAAAAGAAGCAACACATGTGTCATCAACGACAAAGGGAACATCTTTGGGTAAAAGGGTTGTTAAAGGTCGAGCAATTTTAGAAAAGTCCTTGATGAAACGATGGTAGAAGCTCGCATGTACTAAGAAGCAGAGAATGTACTTAACAGACTTAGGAATGGGAAGCGAGGAGATTATGTGAACTTTTGCTTTATTTACTTTAATACCATCACGAGAGACTACGTAACCTAAAACAATCCCCTTTTTTACCATGAAATGACATTTTTCCCAATTTAGGACCAATTTCTTTTCTTGACAACGTTGGAGGACCATATTGAGGTGAGAAAGGCATTGCTCGAAGGAAGAACCAAACACAGAAAAATCATCCATAAAAATTTTGAGAAAATGTTCTACCATGTTGCTAAAAATGTTAATCATACACCGTTGAAAAGTCACATGTTCATTGCAAAGGCCAAAGGGCATTCGAGAATAGGCAAAAGTGCTAAAGGGACAAGTGAAGGTAGTTTTCTCTTAGTCTTCAGGGGCAATTGGAATTTGGTTGTATCCTGAATAGACATCAAGGAAGCAGTAATACGCATGACCAACTAACGTTTGAGCATTTGGTCGATATAGGGAAGAGGAAAATGGTTACGAGTAACAACATTTAGCTTTCGATAGTCAATGCAAATACTCCAACCCGTTTGCATACGGGTGGGAACAAGCTCATTGTCACTATTTTTTATGACGGTGACACCAAACTTTTTTATACCACATGAATGGGACTGACCCACTGACTGTCTGAGATAGGGTAGATAATACCAGCATCGAGCAATTTTAAAATCTTAGGGCGCACGACTTCTTTCATAGCAGGGTTGAGTCGACGTTAGGGTTCGCGATAAGTCTTGGCTTGTTCCTCTAAATGAATGCGATGACTACACACATTGGGGTTCACACTATGGATGTCAAAATGGTCCAACCGATAGCAGTGCTGTGCTGAGTAAGAGTGGACTAATTGCTCTTCTTGCACAGGGGTCAAATCGAAAGCAATGATGAAAGGGTGATGGTTATTGGGGCCTAAGAAAGTATATTTCAACTCGAAAGGTAAGGTCTTAAGCTCCAAACTAGCAGGTGGTGCAGGAGTGACATCGGAATCAGATGCAGAAACAGAGTCCGGAGAGTTCGCGGTGCATAAAGTGGAGGAATTTGATGTGGAAGGGTGCTCGAAAGATGGAACAGGATGATCAACGGAGTGAAGAATAGCATCATAGAGGGGTTCGAAGGGAGGATCCCAAGAGGAAGTGTCCATTAGTGGAGTGGAATCTAGCAGGGCACTGAGTTCAGAGATGGAGGAATCAATGTCAAAATCGGATTCAAAATGAGCCAAATATTATTAGAGAGGATCGGCAGGGTAAGATTGGTCCAACATTTCATTAACTAAGGAGTCAATCACACACACCTCATCAATAGAATCGAAATCAATCGGTTTTTGCATAAGGTGTAATATATTGACTTCTACAGTCATGTTGCCAAAAGAGAGATTCATGGACCCATCACGACAATTGATGATGGCATTGGAAGTGGCCAGAAAGGGGCGACCCAATATGATAGGAGTATTGGTTGGGTCGGGTGCAGGAGTGTCTAAGATGATGAAATCCATAGGGTAGTAAAAGTCTGAAACTTTCACCAAAATGTATTCAACGATACCTTTAGGTACTTTCGCAGAACAATCAGCAAGTTGAAGAGTAACTCGTGTAGGTTTTATGTTTTGTAAACCTAACTCAAGGTAGAGGGAGTAAGGTACCAGATTAACACTAGCCCCAAGATCAAGTAAAGCACTAGTAGTGAACTTGTCGCCTAACATGGAAGAGACAGTTGAACGACGAGGGTCTTTATACTTCATAACATCGTTATTATGGAGAAGGGACGTAGCTTGCTCATTGAGGAAAGCACCTCGCGAAACATTTGTCCTACGCTTAACAGTGCACAAGTCCTTCAAAAATTTGGCATACGAGGGGACTTATTGAATCTCGATGAGGAAGGGAATGTTAATGTGAACATTCTAAAAGACTTTCTTGATCTCATAAAATTATTGGGCTTTCTTAGTGGGAGCCAACCAATGAGGGAAGGGTGCTTTGGGCACATAAACAAAAGTGGGCTCAAGAGGATTGGACGCAGTGGGAGATTTAGATGGTGGGGTAACCTTAGGGATAGGCTCTAAAGGTGGGATGGGCGGGTGTGGGACATCAGTGGGAGCAGGAACACCATTATCAACTTGTTTCCCCGAGCGAAGAGTAGACACCGCTTTAATATTCGCTTGGTAATTAGGTGGATTGGAAGTGGAACCAACCTCGTAGGCCGAGTATTTTCCATTCCCCTAAGGGTTAGCAATGGGTTGACTGTGAAAATGACCTTTCTCTCGCTCAGACTCGAATTGGTTGAAACGCTACTCAAGTCGTTGGAGGGCTTGAGTCTGAGTGGTCTTAAACTGAGTGAGAATATTTTTGAGAGAAGAGGTGGAGGAATTGGGCTGAGGGGCATAAGATGGTTGGGGAACCAACTCGCGCTGGGAATTAAGCGGTTGTGAATACTCAGAGGAAGGAGGGGGAACATGAACCAGCTGATTATTATTGTTTGAATGTCCACCGTGGGGGACAAAGGAAGATGGAAAGTGCGATTGATGGTAAGAAGCAGACTGATGCGGGATGCGGGACAGGAGGACGAGGTTGCCTTTGTGGGTTATGTGGAAACCCAGGGGGACCACCAACATGTTGTTGGGGTTGGGCATGAACAGAGTTGTTGTCGTACTTATAAGAGAAATAAGGGTGATTCCTATTATTAGGATTGTAAGTAAACGATGGGGTAACCGGTTTCCTAGTGGTATCTTTGGGATCATCTTATAGGAGGGGGCACAAATGAGCTAAATGATCTTGACTTAAGCATACACCACAAGATGAAGGACTAGAATCGTTGATAGTCATTGATTGTTTAGAAAGTGTAATATTTTGTTGCATAGTACAACTTATAGCGTCAACGGTTTTAGTCAAAGAGTGTAAGTTGTGTAGTAAAGTTTTAAAATCAGGATCATTTTTGACCTCATAAGTGTTCCTTATACGTGGATGATCGGTTCTCGAAAATGCATTAGTACCCTCCCAATCTTGGGAGTCAACACCTAATTCAAGGAGAAAATTATAGGCGGCAGTAGGAGTCAAATGCATGAACTTCCCTTTATGCATGGATTCAACCATGGTGCAAGAAGAAGGGATAAGACCATTGTAAAAACTATGGACTAAGAAACTTTTGTCGAGACCGTGATGTGGGCAACTATTAATATAGTCTTGAAAACGACCCCATGCTTCACAAAACTGTTCAGTAGGCTTTTGTTTAAAATCCTGAATTGCTTGGCGGATTTCATTTGTTTTGCTCATGGGATAGAATTTAGACATGAACTTCTTAACAAGTTGTTACCAAGTGAGGATAGAATCCGAGGGCATGGAATGGAGCCACACGGATGCATTATCGTGAAGACAAAAGGAAAAAAATAGAAGACGAACATTCTCTTCATCTAAGTTTTGATTTTTAAAAGTAGCGCACACAGTGAGAAATTTTCGTAAGTGAGTACAAGGAGATTCGCGTTCAAGGCCATGAAAACTAGGCAACATAGAAATAATCGCGGGGCGAATTTCAAATTTCACAGATGGAGTGGGTGGAAGGACGATACATGAAGGCGAAGTGGCCGTAATCGGGGTAAAGTAGTCCCTTAAAGCGTGTTCGTCGGCCATGATGGGTGGGGTAACAGAACCAGGGGAAGTGGGAGAACTAGGTGTCTCCGATAAAGAAGAACACGGATCAGAAAAGTGAGGAGTAACGACAAAGATAGGAACGCGATCACCTAAGAGTGAATTTAGATATGGAGCACTACGGGAACGTGTTAATTGATGATCAATGCGTTGCCAATGTGGCATAAAAGCAAGGAAAAAATATTTTTGGGATTTTTGGTTGTTTGAAAAAGAAGAAAATATTTTTGGATTTTTTGGAAAATAAGAAGGAAAAATGAAAAATATGTTTTGATATTTCTGTGAGAAAAAAAATTAAGGCAGAAAAAACGAAAAATATTTTTGGAGTTTTGGGTTTTGTTAATAAAATGCAAAAAAAAAAGGGGAAAAGGGGCGATGGACAAACGGTGGAAAAACTGACAGGTGGAGCAAAAATTGGACTACCTAAAGGAACAACTTAGACACGTACACAAATGGAACAAGTCTGAAAGAGCACATAGCCAAATTATTATCTTCTAGTTAAGTGATTGGGTAGTCAATTTTAATTAGTCCGTGGGAGAGAAAATCACGGAATCTTAGGCCTCGCCGGTAAAAGTGTGCTCCTACTTTGTTTATGAGAGACAAGAGGCTTACTAGTTAAGGCTCACCACACTAGCTACTACAACATACAATTATCCGGTACCACGCTGGGGAGAGCACAAACCCGTTAACTGGGCGGCTTCACTTAAAACCCAGTTTCCCTAGATAAAAGTCTTAAGATAGTTGAATGAAGATTTGCAGGGGTGGAAAGAACTCACTAGAGTATCCTACGAGGGTCTCGTATCGAAAGGGTCCTAATGAACACCGTTCCTACTTGACTTGCTAGTTGATTGATTTTAATTTAAGTGAGAGCACGGGTAACAAGCAAATGGAGATGTGATTGAGTGGGTGATGAAATCCCAACTCGTTTCAATGACCGGGTATAGGTCTTAGGTAAGTTTATTCATCAAACCATCCAATTTAAGTGCGATACGGAAATAAAATGCATATAGGAGAAAGTAGTACACAAAAATTGACTCGCTTGCTGGAGATTCGCGAGTGATAAAGAGTTTACCTCCCACGGTTATTACACACGTGGGGTGAAGACCGAGTTGAGTCGACGGGGTGAAAGTACTCCTACTTCAGTCGTCCCCAGGAGTCCTACCGACCCAAAGTAGAGAGGCTTCTAAATCCTCGCCTTTGGACGTTCTCTCTCTACCTTGTCCGGTTTCCCTTTTCCCTATTGTTTTGTTTTTGGAATAAATATTAATAAAATTCGGTGTCAAAATGCACCCAAATTAATTACAAGGCCTCAATAATCCTAAACAACTAGTCTAAGGAGGGAGAAGAAGGAATAACTATCAAAAAAATGAAAAAGTACAAATCTTCACGGGCTTCAATCTTCAAGAAATCGGCAACAGCGCCATTTGATAACTCTTAATTTGTGTCTTCCTTCAGATATGGATTTGGAATGTCGCTGCGGTCAAACTTCGAGTATCAAAATTCCTGGAATTGCCTACAAAACTTGTTAAAAATTCAGTATCGTGGCAAACTCGGGTATCAATCCAATTTCTAGCGTTAAAGCTGTAATCGTGAAAACTTGCAATTCCAATTTTTATTAAAAATCTTTTTGTGTTTTTAAAATTTTTCTTTAATTTTTTTTTTTATTTTAAAAACAATTTTCAAGGGAACAAACGACAATTTATGCAACTAAAAATGACTAAGAAAAATCAGAAAGTAATCTTGTTGAGGATTTATGAGAAGAAACAAGAGGTGGGATTACACCGCGTAGTCAAATTAATTTAAAGTCCTAATCATTCAATTGAATAGTTCGAAATAATATTGAATTTAAAATTTAACTCTCGTTACAATCCTAAATTCAATTTTATCTTTTTCAGCAATGAAATTGGGAATAGTCACAACATAAAAAAATAAGATTCACACTCGTTTCAATAAAATATCCGCTAAGATTAATTTATTAAAATTTGTACGAATCTTTGAATTGCACACACAAAATTAATATTTTAATTTAAGAATAATACTTATCTCTAAGTGAAATCCAAAAATCAAATATTAATTTGCACCATTAATTTATTAAATCTCGTTACATAAATTAATGTGTGATTTTTCCCAATTTAATTAGCATAGAACACATCAATGAATCATTATTCAAATAAAATAACTCAACATACGCGTTTCATCCCACCCCTTGAATGGGGTGTTTTGCCAAACATGATTAAAATTTTAGCACAAGCACAATTAACAAACAAGAATTAAAGAGAAAGAGTAAGAAATACGATACGCCATAATTTCTTGAGTCAATTGTGTGCATGAACACTCGTCCCAAACTTGTCACAAAATGTGACATGATTATAAAATTAAAAGTAAAAAATGAACTTACAAATTTTTCTAGACCTAAAACTATATTTTTTTGTATTTTTCTGACTATTTTTTCTACCCCCTTTTTTCTTTTTCTGTCTCTCCATTCTCTCTCTATATCTGTGTTTTTTTCTTTACTGAGGGAGTCTCCTTTAAATGAGTTGCCATCCCTTCTTTTAAGATCCCCACGATTCTTTATTTAGTTGAGAGATTTGAGGGATTTGATTTTGGCTTGGGAATGGATTTTTGTCCCTATTTTAAAGGGATTGGGTTTGACATATGGAAGGGATGGATCTTGATTAGTGCTGGTTAGTAATGGAGGTGAGAGAAAGAGGGTTGGGTTGTTGAAGAAGATGGGTTAGGGTGTTTTAGTGTGTAGGTGGGTGTAGGCTAGGTTTGTGTGGGTGAGGGTGTGTTAATGTGTAGGTGAGTCTAGGTAAATGGTGTGTGTGAGTTTTTCATTTTGGGGTTACTTAGTATGTGTTTAATTTGTACCCCTAAAATAAAACAATTAAAAAAATAAAACTAACAAAACTAAAATTCGGAAAATAAAATACTACTCTAAAAATAAAATAAAGATTCAAATAAAAAAAAATTGAAACTAAAAAGAAATAAAAATAAAATTCTATTAAACAAAAAACTAAAATCTTAAAAATGTAAAATCTAAAAAAAAATAAAAAAATAAATGAGATCCTAAAAACTAATCCTAATAAAATAAAATAAAATAAATAAAAACTAATAACTAATAAAAATAAAAATAAAAATATTCAAATAAATTCTAAAAACCCTAAATAATTCTAAAATAAATCCTAAAAATAAAACGACTCAAAATAAAAATCTAAGAAAATATAAAAAGGTACAAACTCAACACACAGTCTCGGGTGATGGACTGGGCTCGGTCTAGGCTGTGTTAAGGTTACGGGACTGGTTCGGGGCATCGGAACACATCTCGGCACGCTCAAATAGGACTCCAAACTTCACTGTCTCGTTTAGATTTCTTCGATGCACGCTTTTGACCGTTGCTTAGTCGTAATTGATTGGATTTTGCATTATTTAACATTGCGACTGTTGATTGACCTGCAATATAGATAAATACGAATATAAGGCCAATTTTAATTAAAACGAGGGACTAAAATGCACATATTCGGGGTG
Source organism: Sambucus nigra (assembly GCA_949130495.1). Taxonomy (NCBI): domain Eukaryota; kingdom Viridiplantae; phylum Streptophyta; class Magnoliopsida; order Dipsacales; family Adoxaceae; genus Sambucus; species Sambucus nigra. The sequence continues at coordinate 197,912,534 of OX422221.1, read as the reverse complement.
TAAATTATACACTTTTCGGTGCTTATCAGAATCCCCATACACTATCCTCCCCACATCGCCGAGCGCCGCCCTCACTGCCTCCGGCCTCACCCTCAGAGAGCGATCCACCTCATCTGCTCCCCATCGTAATCCAGGCCCAACAGCTGCTGCACGTCTATGGCAGTCACAGTCATCTCCCCAAAATCGAGATGGAAGGTGTGGGTAATATCCCGCCATCTCTCCCTCAAAGCACATAAGACCGCTATCGAACGAGGCGTCTCATCCAGCGCAGACGCCAACCTCCCAAAACCTGCTGATGATACCACCCAACGCACCACAGGTGGAAGATGCTCCCAGACATCCTTAAGCCCCGTCATCCCATGGGCATGCATGTTCTTCAAAGAGATATCAGACCGTCAAAAGAAGAAACCTTGTCAAAATTCAAGAAGAAAGGAAAAATCGCCAAAAAGAGAAGAATGTCAAAAGTCAGGTTACTTACATAACCACTAGAGCCCACCACCCTCGAGGAGAGATGATGCGAAGACTCTCGCAGTAAGGTCCGCTCATCCGCAACCGGCTCGAACGCATCAAAAGAGTTCTCACTCCCCAAAGCAAGAGGCGCCCCGTCCCTCCACTCCATGTTCACCCAGTCGTCAAAGATCAACCATTCCCTATGCGCTGCAGTGCTAAAAAAGGCAGCCATTTCTTAGAGATCAGAACGCTAGAAAGATTTGCAGAAGAAAATTGCAAAAAGAAAGAAAGCAAGAAGCTGTGAAAAATGAGGGGAATTCATCCCCTTTATATAGGATGCTAAGCGTCATGCCGATCGACATTAACCCCCCACCCATCGATCGACAATGGCCCTTATCTGCCAAAGGCAATCCAAAAGTCCGTGCCACTGCCGAGTGGCACCCTCTGAACCATGCCGACCGCCCCCCTTAAAATTTCGTACAAAAATTTCTAGAAAATACCAGAAAATCCTGAAAAATCCTCAGAAAATTCCTAAAAATCTCAAAAAGGATTTAGAACATTTACTCCAGGAAAATTTAACACTCCCTCAAGAAGAACCCCCATTTCCCCAGTGAAACTCCAGAAATCCATTTTCAAAGTCGCCAAAGGACACTCTTGTAATACCCCATATTTTTATGACGTTTAAATTTTGGGGATTTATTAAATTTAATTACAGATATTAATTTAATATTAATCCAGAAATTATTTAAATATTTACTAGCGTGATGAGAGTTAGTAATTATTGTACTTTTGTTGAAAATTACTTTATGGGTAAAGTAAGATGTGTAATTAAATTTAGTAAAATTATCACGAGAATCTAATTTGATAATTTTGGAATTTTATCGGGACACGCCTGTGTCGTGTCGGGATTAAATTCGAACTATTAAAAGTGAATAAATTATAAGTCACCCATATGGTCATTTTGAGCGTGTCAATGTGTCCGGAAGGGTCGAGATAGTCAAAATAATGTACCCGGGGGTTTAGTTTAGGTCTCGGGACATTTTTAAGCCTAATTAACATCCCGCGAGGGCATTTTAGACATTTTGTATTTTTAGGCATGGAAACCGACGAATTTTCTCAGGTTATATCAGATGGTAAGGGTTGTCTTCCAGGGTTAGAATAACCAAAAACCAAGCATGGCCATTGGAGAGGAAGAGTAGAAGATTTCCAAGGAGTTCTAGGCTAAGAACTCCACCGTTTGCACCGCCGTCACCGCCAAATTGTAGATCGCACGACGAGGATCACAACCACACCAATTTATTCCACAAATCTAAGATAAATATTTCCAAGAAAGTATCTATCTTGATTTATTTTAGTTAATGCTTCAATGATATTAGTCTAGGGTTGATTAGGACTAGTTTTTGTGAAAGCATATATTGGAGACTAGAATTTACATGTTGTAGAGGTAAAGACTGTATTCTGGAAATCTATTTCATATGTAGAGGTTGATCCACGAATTTGCATTGAGGTTGGAGTAGAAAATCTGGAAAAAGAATGGGATGAACTAAGTTAAAGAAAATATTAGGGTTCTTGAGATTTATAGAGATTTTTCCCCTTTTAATTCGTTATACTTGATGAAAACTCACATGTCTTATATAGAATATTAACTAATTGAGTATATAACACTATTAGTATTGTTTGTTGGGAGTTTGGGAGTCAAATATGATGATTTGGATGAGTTTGGAATAGGATTCCCGTAACTAGTATTTCTGCAGTTTCGCCATAACTGCTTGATCGATCGATCGACCCAAGAGCGTCGATCGATCGATGGATCGATCCCCTACCATCGATCGATCAACCCCTCCTGGAAAACTCATATTCCCTTTTTTAAATAGCTTATTTCGATTTAAATGAATAGTAATCTTTGGACATTATTGTTAAAACATTTTGGGACATAAAGAGGACCAGTAGGACTTTATAAAAACGGAGCATTTAATGTAAGATGAAATTAGGGTTAATCGGGAGTGAAATACACTTAAGGAATAATGGGAACGTGTGTCTAAAGGAGTGAGGCACGTAAAGAAGTTACATCGTAAAATAAGGAGGTACCTACTGAAATTATACTTTGGGAGATAGGATACTACGAGTGATACGACATAAGTTTGGAATAATCCCATAAATAAGAATAAAAGAGATGAACCGTTATGCGGGATAATCTAGTAATGTGTACTAAGAATGAATATCATAAGTATGGGTCATGGGTGTACCTAATTTAGAAATGGGAATGGTGGTATACATATATATGACTGTGTTTGTGCAACTATTATATACGTGTAAAAATCATGCCCGCGCTACTTGTTATCACTGAGATTACCGGATCGGGACAGTCTTATCTCGATGGGACCTTTATGGGGGATTTTGACTTGTATCCTAGAACATAGGAATCCTTGGTACAGGCTATCTGATTGATAGTCAGACGGTCTTAAGAGACGTGAGAGTATGTGCTAACCTCTTAGTGACTTAGAACTATGCTTAGCCTCAATTTGTATGTGTTTTGTGTTAATACAGTTCGAGAGTGATTCAGAACTAGTATTTCCCTTAATAGGAGTGATACGGGGACTTGATAGCAGAGTATGCCAGCACCATAAATTTTATGTGGGGTGCCGATAATATATATATATATATATATTATGTGAGTGATTAATATATATATATAGACTTGAAATCGGGAACTTTCTACTGTGACTAAAAGTAGTTAAGTGATAAATAAATATTTCAATTTTGAGATAAGTGTTTTAAAAGTTTGAGGCAATACGGAAAGATTTTTTTTATGAAATGAAATCCTTATGAAAAGTTTACTCTCAGAAACTAATTATTTCAGCCCTAGAATTTGTCGGCATGAAACCTTATGTGGAATTTAAGATAAGTTTAACATGTGGGGATTAATAGTGCGGTAGGTGTGCACATTAGAAGAGAGGTGAGAATTTCTCAAGAGAGTGGCGCATACTAATATGATTGTTGCATTAGCCGGTAAGCATTTTAAATACTTGCTAAACTAATTTTAAACTGTTTAAAATAGGGCTCTGACCCGTTTCCTATTTTCTCTTCTCTCTTGTATATATATATATATATATATATATATATATATATATATATATATATGTTTGTGTGTGTGTGTGTGTGTATGTATGTATATATTATAGGTGCCCACCCACAGGGGCGTCATGCTTAGGATTCTTTAGAAGGAATGTGTTGCAGCTTAGGTGGGAGTTGCAGCCCTTTTTCTTAGACAACCTCATTATTGATTCAACTCCTAGCTCTATTTTATCCAGTTGTGCATGTGTCATCCTTTTTCCTTATTCAGTTGGTTTTGTCAAAGATTGTGATTCATTTACTTTCAGTATTTCTACTTTGGGATTTGTTACTGTCAGGATGTTTTCCTTTGAAGTTTTAAAGTTGGAATTAGTTATTTGAATGCTTAAATTGCTTGGATTATCTTTTCCAGTCTAGTTATTGTGTAACTTTTAAACTATGAATTATGAAAGGTTTTTATTATTGTGTTTAAATTAAATATGGAATTAATATTTTTAAAATGGTTTTGTCACTTAGCTTAATTATTTAGGGTGTTTAATTTCAAAAGTTATTTTGCGACAGTGATGCTAAGAATGAACCAACCGTTAACCTTGATTATAATTTAATAAAGGACTGATCACTCTGTATTTAATTAGGAGGGGTGTCATAGGTGGTATCAGAGCATTAGGTTCTAGTGTCCTTTAGGATTTGTACGACTTATTTCGCTTTTAGCGTAGTGTCCTTGATATAGAGACTTATTTTTAGGGTGGTTGTATTCTTGCATTTACACTTACGGCTTCAGCTAGTTGAGAATTGCTAATAACTGTAGACTAATAAACTTCCTTCTCATTTCAGATGCCTCCGAGACACGCACCCAAAGACAGATCTCCCTAGGCCAAGCATCCAGCAGCTCCGGCTCAAGGAGTGATGAACGCAATAGACGTAGCCTCTATTGTTGCTCAGGCGGTGAATGCCGTATTAGCAATAGTGCAGAAGGCTCAACCCCAGGTTCTGGCAGTGGCGCCAGTACCAGCACAGTTTCCATTTATGTGGGAGCGGGTTAGGGATGCCTTCCAGAAGGCGCATCCCCCCAGAGTTCGTAGGTAGTTCGGATATCATTGTAGCCGGCCAATGGAAAAAAGATATCCAGAGGCATATGCACATGTACGAGTCCACGGACGTGCATAAACATCTATTGGCTTCCTTCAAGCTACTGGGGGCCGCTTTGCAGTGGTGGGAATCCACCATTACCTTGGAGGAGAGGGATATTATCACTATTTAGTCATTTTGGGTGCGGTTTGACCGCAAATACTTTCCATACATCATGCAGACTGAGATGAGACGGTAGTTACTGAATCTGAAATAGGAGAATACGACTGTTGCTAAGTACGAGGAGGAGTTCACTACACTTCTCACTATAGTGCCAGATGAGGCAACCACTGAGGGGAAGAAGATACTGTTGTTTTTAGATGGGTTAGCCTAGAGGATCCGTCAGCACCTCATACGCAATCTGTCACTCAGTACCTACACGAACTTACTCAATGCTGCTTTGTTACACTCCCAAGATCACCGCTTCCATCTATAGGGAAGCAAGCGAGCTGGAGAGTCTAGCCAGCAGGGCAGGACAGGGGATAGTAGTACTGGTGGGGCACCAAAATCTCAGGGGCAGACTCATCATCATGAGCAGAATTCCCATCAGGGGGACCCTGCTAAGCGGTTCCGATCAGGTGACTCCAGACAGGGATTTGGGGTATTTAGGCAGGGGCAATAGGGCCAGTCTAATCAGTAGGGCCAACAGGGCCAACACCGTCAGTCGCAGGGTCAACAGCAGGGCCATCAGGGTCAACAACATTTTCAGCAGGGCCAGCATCGCCAATGGCGAGGTGGTAACGTCCAGCAGGGCCATAATCAGTAGGGGCATAGGGGAGGAAATTTCAGGGGCCGATGCTTCGGGTGTGGTAAAAATGGCCATAGGCTCCAGTATTGTCCAGAGGGAGATAGGGACCCACCACAGCAGGGTGCCCATAATGAGCCATAGAGGCCAGTTTTTCTAGCCGCCCTCCCAGCACCGGCTCAGGCACCAGCCCTACCAGCCATCCCAACAACTCCAGTACAGTAGGGGTAATTGCTGTACAGATGTGTTTATAACATCCACCAGGCAACAGCTCCTCAGGCACCACCCACAATTGACGGTGCGTTTCCTATCCATGGTACTATGGTTTGGGTTTTATTTGATACTGGGGCGACACACTATTTTATAGCTACTCTTTTTGCGAAGGCCTTAGGATTATTAGCCACAGCAGAGAGCACTGTCACATGCATAGACTCACCACTGGGAAATGGGTCGTTAATCATCTTTATATGCCGGGGTGTGGGAGTAGAGATTGGTAGCTTAATCTTACCAACAGACATGTTAGTCTTAGATATGCATGAGCACGATGTTATTATTGGCATGGATTGGCTCGCAGCATACAGAGCCATGATAGATTGTTTCATGGGAGTATTATCTTTGCCATTCCGGGGCAAGAGATGTTTCTAGTGGAGATGCATCTCCCAGAGTTAGGCTCTTCCACTCATTTGTATTACATAGATGAGGATACCTCTAAGGAGGTTGTGATTCCCTTAGACTCGATCCCAGTTGTTGGTGTGTATTCTGATGTATTTAAGGAGATACCAGGCCTACCCCCCAATCGAGAGATAGATTTCTTCATAGACTTGATACCAGATACTCGACCGATAGCACGCACTCCGTACCATATGACTCCAGTGGAAATGAGGGAGTTACAAGATCAGATAGAGAAGCTGTTAGGTCAGGGCTTCATTCTTAGGAGCACCTCATCTTGGGGCGCTCTAGTTTTGTTTATGAAGAAGATAGATGGTTCACTGAGGGTATGCGTGGACTATCGGGATCTGAACAAGGTCATGATACGGAATAAATATCCATTGCCTCGAATCGATGATGTGTTCGACCAGCTGAGGGGAGAAATTTTATTTTTGAAGATAGATTTGAGGTCAGGATACCATCAGCTATGGATTAGGGAGCAGGATTCTTGACGAGATATGGATCCTATGAGTTCAGAGTGATGCCATTTGGACTCACAAATGATCCAGCCGTATTCATGGACTTGATTAACCGAGTGTTCAGAGAGTTCTTGGAGCAGTTTCTCATCGTGTTCATAGATGACATCCTGATATATTCACGCACTGAGGAAGAGCATGCTGAGCACTTGAGGCGGGTTCTTCAGACTCTACGAGAGCATCACCTGTATACTAAGTACGAGAACTGCGAATTCTGGTTATGGGAGGTGCAGTTTTTGGGACATGTTGTTTCTGAACTAGGGATAGCGGTTGACCCGATTAAAGTGTCCGCAGTGAGGGAGTGAGGACAACCCACGACACTGCCAAAAGTGCATAGTTTCTTGGGGTTAGCCGAGTACTATAGGAGATTCATCCGAGGGTTCTCCAAGATAGCGGGTCCATTGATGAACCTAACTTTCAAGGGGGTATCATATGTTTGGGACGATGCTTGTTAATTGGCTTTCGATGAGCTAAAAGATAAGCTAACTTCGGCACCAGTTCCTGATTTACCCAAGTCGGGCATGGAGTATCTGGTTTCAACGACGCCTCCTTACAGGGACTCGAGGGAGTACTTCAGCAGGAGGAGAAGGCTATAGCTTTTGCCTCCCACAAGCTTAAGCCACACGAGAGAAATTACCCCACTCCCGACCTAGAGTTAGCAATGGTCGTCTTTGCATTGAGGATATGGAGACATTATTTATTGGGGGATAAGTTTCGCTTGTTCACAGACCACAAGTCACTTTAGTACCTGTTCACTCAGTGAGAGCTGAATATGCGTTAGCGCAGGTGATTAGAGTTTGTGAAAGACTATCAGTTCGACATACAGTAACATCCGGGGAAGGCCAACGTGGTTACTGATGCATTGAGGCGTAGACTGGTAGACGACGTAGTAGACATCTGGAGAGCAAAGTGGAAAGAGTTGGGTCACCAAGACGCGGTAGTCCATTACTTCATATCTGTTATGACACTGACACCTGAGATTGTTACGAGGGTAATACAGGCACAAATAGCAGACTCATTTTTCTAGGAGAAGATTGTACGACTTTTAGCCAAGGGTACTGAGTCCTATTCAGTTAGTTCCAATGGAGGTTTGAGGTTTAATGGGAGATTAGTGGTCCCAGAGGGAGCAGACTTACGTCATGCAGTGATGACACAGTCTCACGGGTCCATATTTATGGTGTATCTCGGGGAGATAATATGTACCAGGATATGAGGCGACAATACTAGTGGAGTGGGATGAAGAAGGACATTACTGAGTTCGTGTCCAAGTGTTCTACTTTCCAGATGGTAAAGGTAGATCACCAGAAATCGTCGGGGTTTCTTCAGCCATTGGAAATACCCACATAGAAGTGGGAGAGTATTTCCATGGATTTTATTACCGGGTTGCCTACATCACAGCGGGGTCACGACTCCATCTTGGTGATCGTGGACCATTTGACTAAGGTGGCTCATTTTCTACCAGTACGAAAAGACTATACTACAGGCAAGTATGCTCAGTTATTCATTACTGAGATTGTTAGACTACATGAGGTTTCCCTGGATATTATGTCATATAGAGATAAGATTTTCGTGTCGCGTTTCTGGGAGGGCTTCCAAGAGGCCATGGGTACATAGTTGACGTTGAGTTAAACTTATCACCCATAGATAAATGGACAAACAGAGCGTACCAATCAGATGTTGGAAGATATGCTATGCATGCGTGTCCTTGATTTTGGTGGAGGATGGGAGCCACATCTTCCACTGGTGGAGTTTGCTTATAATAACTCCTATTAATTCACGATTGGCATGGCTCCATTTGAGGCATTGTATGGCAGGCCTTGTCCTTCTCCAACTTGTTGGCTAGAGGTGGGGGACAACAAGTTGCTAGGACCAGAGGTGATTCAGGAAAACCTTCGCTAGGATTAAGCCTATCAGGAATCACATTCGGGTAGCCCAAGACGGGTAGAAAAGCTACGTCGATGCAAAACGGTTCTTCCAAGAATTTAAGGTGGGGGACCAAGTACTACTACGTGTATCTCCTATGAAAGGAGTGATGAGGTTTGGAAAGAAAGGGAAACTGGCCCCAAGGTACGTGGGACCATTTCCCATTATCGAGAGGATTGGGCCGGTAGCATACAGATTGGGACTGCCAGAGCATTTACACTGCATTCACGATGTATTCCACATCTCGACGTTGAGATGATACCTTCAGGATGAAATGGCTCACACCCACATCGCAATTGAGGAGATTGACTTACAGCCCGATAGCTCTTACGAGGAGAGGTCAGTGGCTATTCTAGATCATAGCGAATGGAAATTGAGGTCGAAAGTAGTACCACTTGTACGGGTCCAGTGGGAGCATCATAATCTGGAGGAATCCATTTGGGAGCGAGAGGCAGCCATGCGTGAGAAATACCCCGAGTTATTCTTAACATGTATACCTTCTTTTTCGAATTTTGGGACAAAATTCCATTATTAGTGGGGAAGTATGCAATACCCCGTATTTTTATGAGGTTTAAATTTTGGGGATTTATTAAATTTAATTAGAGATATTAATTTAAAATTAATCCAGAAATTATTTAAATATTTACTAGCGTGATGAGAGTTAGTAATTATTGGAATTTTGTTGAAAATTACTTTATGGGTAAAGTAAGATGTGTAATTAAATTTAGTAAAATTATCACAAGAATCCTATTTGATAATTTTAGAAATTTTATCAGGACGCGCCTGTGTCGTGTCGGGATTAAATTCAAACTATTAAAAGTGAATAAATTATAAGTCACCCGTATGGTCATTTTGAGTGGGTCAATGTGTCCGGAAGGGTCGAGATAGTCAAAATAATGTACCCGGGTGTTTTGCTTGGGTCTCGGGACATTTTTAGGCCTAATTAACATCCCGGGAGGGCATTTTAGACATTTTGTATTTTTAGGCATGGAAACCCACGAATTTTCTCAGGTTATATCAGATGGTAAGGGTTGTCTTCTAGGGTTAGAATAACCAAAAACCAATGACGACCATTGGAGAGGAAGAGGATAAGCTTTCCAAGGAATTCTAGGCCAAGAACTCCACCGTTTGCACCGTCGTCACCGCCAAATTGTAGATCGCGCGACGAGGATCACAACCACACCAATTTATTCCACGAATCTAAAACACATATTTCCAGGCAAGTATCTATCTTCCTTTATTTTAGTTAATTCTTCAATGATATTAGTTTAGGGTTGATTAGGACTAATTTTTGTGAAAGAAAGGATATATTGGGGACTCGAATTTACATGTTGTAGAGGTAAAGACCGTATTCTGGAAATCTATTTCATATGTAGAGGTTGAACCACGAATTTGCATTGATGTAGGAGTAGAAAATCTGGAAAAATAAAGGGGAAGAACTAAGTTAAAGAAAATATTAGGGTTCTTGAGATTTATAGAGATTTTACCCCTTTTAATTCGTTATACTTGATGAAAACTCACATGTCTTATGTAGAATATTAACTAATTGAGTATATAACACTTGTAGTATCGTTTTTTGGGAGTTTAGGAGTCAAATATGATGATTTGGATGAGTTTGGAATAGGATTCCCGTAACTAGTATTTCTGCAGTTTCGCCATAACTGCTTGATCGATCGATTGATCGACCCAAGAGCGTCGATCGATCGATGGTTCGATCGACCGAGCCCCTACCATCGATCGATCAACCCCTCCTGGAAAACACATATTCCCCTTTTTAAATAGCTTATTTCGATTTAAATGAATAGGAATCTTTGGACATTATTGTTAAAACATTTTGGGACATAAAGAGGACTAGTAGGACATTATAAAAATGGAGCATTTAATATAAGACAAAATTAGGGTTAGCAGGGAGTGAAATACACTTAAGGAATAATGGGAACGTGTGTCTAAAGGAGTGAGGCACGTAAAGAAGTTACGTTGTAAAATAAGGAGGTACCTACTGAAATTATACTTTGGGAGATAGGATACTACGAGTGATACGAAATAAGTTTTGAATAATCCCATAAATAAGAATAAAAGAGACGAACCGTTATGCGGGATAATCTAGTAATGTGTACTGAGAATGAATATCATAAGTATGGGTCGTGGGTGTACCTAATTTGGAAATGGGAATAGTGGTATACATATATATATATATATATATATGACTGTGTTTGTGCATCTATTATATACGTGTAAAAATCATTCCCGCTCTACTTGCTATCACCGAGGTTACCGCGTCGGGACAGTCTTATCTCGATGGGACCTTTATGGGGGATATTGACTTGTACCCAAGAACATAGGAATCCTGGGTACAGGCTATCTGATCGATAGTCAGATGGTCCTAAGAGACGTGAGACTTGGAACTATTCTTCGCCTCAATTTGTATGTGTTTTGTGTTAATACAGTTTGAGAGTGATTCTGAACTAGTATTTCCCTTAGTACGAGTGATACGGGGACTTGATAGCAGAGTATGCCAGCACCATAAATTTTATTGGGGTGCCGATAGTGTGTGTGTGTATATATATATATATATATATATATATATATATATATATATATATATATATATATATATATATATATATATATATATATATATATGTGAGTGATTAATATATATATAGACTTGAAATTGGGAACTTTTTACTGTGACTAAAATAGTCAAGTAATAAATAAATATTTCGATTTTGAGATAAGTGTTTGAAAAGTTTGAGGCAATACGAAAAGATTTTTTTTACGAAATGAACTCCTTATGAAAACTTTACTCTTAAAAACGAATTATTTCAGCCTTAGAATTTGTCGGCATGAAACCTTGTGAGGAATTTATGATAAGTGTAACATGTGGGGATTAATAGTGCGGTAGGTGTGCACATTAGAAGAAAGGTGTGAATTTCTCAAGAGAGTGTCGCATACTAATATGATTGTTGCATTAGCCGATAAGAATTTTAAATACTTGCTAACTAAATTTTAAACTGTTTTACAATCGGGCTCTGACCTGTTTCCTATTTTCTCTTCTCTTATATATATATATATATATTACAGGTGCCCCACCACAGGGGCATCATGCTTAGGATTTTTTGGAAGGAACGTGTTGTAGCTTAGGTGGGAGTTGCAGGCCTTTTTCTTAGACAACCTCATTATTGATTCCATAGGGTTACAACTTACCTTATCTTGGGGATGATCTTTAGAAACCCATGTTTCCATCATAGGGACTTCAGTGGACGGTTGATCAATTATCTGCGGAGAATCAATTTCAAAGAATTTATATATATCAAAGCTTAAAAATAATAGCATAAGTATATTATATTATGGTTTGGTAAAAGTTCAAACTAACACAACTTTTCGACCTCATTACAAAGTCTAAGACATTCACTGATCTATATCCTCAGCGAAGCAAGTCTTTGCTACAGCAAAAGCATGAGTCAGCTGGTCGTGAGTTTTAACTACAAAATTTATTTTATTCGCGACCTTACCTCACCAATTTTTTGCTTAAGGGAACATACCCCTATAACAAGATATTTTTCCATATCACTTGTGCAAGACTTTTTTTATCATCCATATCTTCTCTTCTCTAGAGATTGTGTGGCTAGTTTCGCTCGTGTTGCATGTGTTTTCACACACATGATTAAAAAATCATCTAAAATAGGTGAGTTACTTAATTCTCACCAATGCTTAGCAAATACTCGAAGAGAAAATATTGATTGAATTTACATAAGAGCTTCTCTTCAAGTTTATTTGAGTGTTATTGAGATATTCTTATTGTTATTTCTATATGAAGTCATTTGAAGTTTCATTACTACTTATCAAGATATACAAAATATTGTCCAAAATTTTCTTCAGAGTCTTTGAATATTTCCGGTAAAATGAAAAATCAACCAATATGTTTGGGGACATTTTCAATTTTAAACTTGATGTTTCAAAAGTTATAATATTAACCCTGATGTTTAAAAAATACTTCAATTTCAGCCCTCAGTCACATGTTTTTAGGAGACTCAACAGAGTGAATGATTGGGAATAATATTCCCATATGCCATTCATTTTGTTGGTTAACATTACAACTATTCAGTGGATCGATAAAATTGCATGATTTTTAAAACATGTGGGTTAACATTATAATTTTTAAAACATCATGTTCAAAATTAAAAATGACCCCAAAATTTAGAGTTAATTTTTCATTTTACCCTAAATATAATTTTTTTATTTTATATTTTATGAATATATTTATTATATGGGTGCTAATTGGGCCAAATCAAGCTTTTTACTTGAATTGCAATTGGGAAAAATTGGGCCAATTTCGTGTCAAAACTATGGCACGAATACAAAAACTCTTATTGTTAGGATAACTTATCTTGGATTGAACATGACATACCAATGTCATTTTCATGTCAATTTCATTTTTGATCGTGTCATGTTTTCTAGTAGTGCTGAAAATTGTCAACCTTAGGTCGAGGGAAGGGTTTTAAGATAAATTTGACACTTATAAGGTTAGAGAATTTTTTTCTCTTATTTCACCTAGTTTCAATCTCAAAGAGTTAAAACACACAGAGCTTGCTTTGGGTGAATGATATATAAGAAAATCATTGGTGTTTTTCACATCTACAAAATAATTTACCATAGTGAACCATTAACGAAATCGTGTTATTTATCTTTATCTCCTATATTTAATCATCGTGTACTAGTTACATAGATATATTTTACATTGTTTTGTATTCTAAACCATGTTGAATCAATGGTCCTTGGAAAATCATTTTAATGTAATCCAATTAGTGTCAGCATAGCGTTTTCCACTGTGTGCTTGTTTCGATCCATTAGAACTGGGACCTTTCATAAATCGATCTGATAGAGGCATGATAGGTCCTCAAAGGATAAGTACTCCATGTTGTGCTTATATTATGTATCTAATTATAAGGTAAGATTAATACTTACATGTATATTGTATAATAGGGTAACGGTCTAGTGATGGTCATAACATACTTACAGATTGATGACTACTCAGACTACGTGTAGGCTAAACGAGGTTCGATAAAAACTACCCGACTTAAAATTATTTATAAAGTTTAGGCAATGTTTTCCTTTAATCCAAATTTGGGTAAAATCTTATCCTAACATCTAAGTAACAAAAATGTGATTTACAAAATGATTCTTTTTTAACATATTTTCATGAGCATGTAAAAGAATCAAATTACAATATAGTAAATCAATTTCTTGAAACAAGGATTTATATGACCGAAAACCATTTTGGGAAAAGCCTGGGGCATAACCGACAACTTCCAATATATTAATAAAGATTTACAAAAAGGGAGAAAGGACTTAAGAACTAGAACTTCTCTTTGACTCAATAATTTAGAATCTCCACAATCAATGTTTTCATGTGAACTAGAACAAATCGATCTTTGACCACTCAACACATCCCAGGTGTCAAATTTTGATGAAAATGTCATGTTTGAACCAATATTAAAATATTCTTTAAAGTTGAAATGAACTTTGTGATTGGATGAAATAAATAAGAAGCCACCAATGATTTTAAACATCCTAGGATGTGAGATTTATAATAGTATATGGATGTGTTTAAAAGTGTTGGGTAAATAAAAGATAAGCTCACTAGTAAATTTTATATATAAAAATATTTGGTTAAAATGAAAATTAACCCTGAAGTTTAGGGTCATTTTTAATTTTGGACCCGATGTTTCAAAAGTTGCAATTTTAGCCCACATGTTTTAAAAAGAATGAAATTTTTGCCCTCTAAGACATTTTTGTTAGGAAAATTAACATAATGAATGGAATAAGGGTATTTGATTCCCAATTATTAACTCTGTTTAGCCTCATAAAAACATGTGATTAAGGGCTAAAATTGAACTACTTTTGAAACATCAATGTTACATTGGCAACTTTTGAAACATCAGGCTTAAAATTAAAAATGTCCCCAAACTCAAGGGTTAATTTTTCATTTTACCCTTTTATTAATTTACGTGGTATATAAAGCATCTTGATTGATATGTACATAGAATGCGCCTAAGTTCTTTTTTATAAGAAGTAAGATGTGAAGCTCCTATAGATATGCCTATCTTTAAGGGTGCCCTGCCTTTTTGTGATAATTTCTTTACTTGTGAGGTTTTGGAGATGTAGATTCATCTTCTATGGGTCTAGTCTTGCTTGGTTATGTAACTTCAAGGATGGGGGTATCATTTTTACTCAAATGCGGATGATGTCCTTCCAGGGGGTGTGGATGTTGTTTCTGAATCGGGTTATTGCTCTCGGTATGAATTTTGAGTTTATGCCGCAATAGGTTCTTTGTGGGTTAGTTTATTAGTAAATTTTATCCCATAAACTATTGTGTTTTTTAGGGGTAAGATAGTGTTTGAGGAGTTTGATCATGAATATTCTATGAAAAATATATTTTGTGTGTGTGGGGGGGTGGGGGTGGGGGGTGGATATTGAATCCTTTATATTAGGCCTTTTTCTAATTGTTTCTTTTAGATTACCTATCTTCATATTTTTGGTAAATAAGGAGAAATCTACAGAGCTCAAATGCTTTAAGGATATTTTATTACTTAACTTTATGTCTATTAAATTCATGTTGAACTTTTGTGAGGGAAGACACAACAACCATTTAATTATGCTTCCCATAGGTGGGGTGTTATGTGTTTGTTTTTACCAGGCCTGATATGATATCTTAGGTTGCTTACGTATCTCCGATTCAAAGACAATAGTGTGTCCATTTTTTGAATTTTTGTGAGGATATTTTATATCAGATAATTACGTTCACATAGTTCTATTTAATGCCCCAATTTTTTAGTTGTATTCAATCAAAAGGTTTGTTGGCTTAAGTGGGTAATTTATCGATGGTATGTGAATGTTTTTAGGGATATATGGTTCTTCTTTACTGATCTAACCTATTTTTTTGTCTTGGTATTGATTTTTTCTCCTATATTAGGGAAATAATTTCTTTAACCGAATGATATTGAAAGGTTGGGAGAAAGTAACTCCTTCATGGTCAGCTAAGGTAGTCGCTCCATTGTAGTTTATTTTGGTGACTAGTTAAGGTCCTTCTAAGTTGGGTGAGAATTTTCCTATGAGATTATGGTCAAGTCTGAGTTTTTTTCAAGACTACTTCACCTTCCTGTATGTTTCTCCACTTAACTTTTTATTAAATTCCTTGGCAATCCGTCATTGGTAGCCTTAGTTGTGATAAATATCCTTAAGCCTCCTCTTGTCAAGTGGGGATGAATGGTTTTATTGGGCTTGTGCCCAACCAGTCTCAGCGACTTGGTTTTCAAGCATAATCCTCAAAGAATTTATTTCAAGTTCTATGGGTATAATTGATTCCATTCCATAAACTAGTGAATTAGGGGTGACCCCTATTGAGTTCCTTTTTATAATGCGGTAGCACCAGAGAGCATAAGGGATTTTCTCTGACTAGTAAGTCTCTGTCATCTTACGGATGATATTCTTAATGTTTTTATAGGCAGAATTGACTTCTCTATTGTTGTGTGGTTTGTATGGGGAAGACATTCCAAGTGATCTCGTACTCGTGTAAGAGATTGCATACTTCTTTTTCAAAGTTGGGACCATCATTGAAGACCAACTCCTGGGGTACACCAAAGCGACATATGATATTGTGATGTATGAACTTGGATATGTTTTGGCTTTGAGGACTGCCTACGACTTGGACTCAACCCATTTGGTAAAGTAATTAATAACCACTAGGATGAAATCATTCCCAATGGTGGCCTTAGGCATTACCTTATTGTTTTGTTCCCCAAGTAAACAAGGGCTATGGATAGGTCATGCAATATACCTCTTTAGGAGGCAAATGTTGTTGAGGGGCTTGTCAGTGGTAATTGAGACATATTCTGATGTAATATGTACATTTTTTATCCATTGTTATCTAGTATTAAAGCTATCATAGTATTTTCCTAGATTGGGTGTATTCGCTCAAATGTGGGACACTTTCATTGTTGTGTATTTTTCCCATGATCTCAACTATCTCGTTTCCCACCACACACCTTAGGTGTATGACATCAAACTTTATTTTGTACAGTTAGTCTCCATACATGATGATTTGATCCACTAATAGTCTCATATGGAGTGATACTGGGGAGTAGATATTTGTTTATAGTATGTTCCATACGTCAAAGCAGCGGACTACGGTTTTAACTATCAATTTCTAAACCTTGTTAGTCTCAAAATAGTATTAGGGTATGCTTTGATTGTGTATGGTTAAAGTGACATCTATGATTCCATCTGGTATGTCTACCATTATGACTACAGTGATAAGTTCATCTGCGAAGTTATTTTTGGCCCTAGGAAAAAAATTGAATTTGAGGTGTTCAAATCGTGAGGCTACTTCCTCCAGGTAGGAATGGTAGGGTTAAATTTTACTGTCCATGCTCTTCCATTTTACTATTATCTAATTGATGACTAGTATTTACTCTCTGTGAGCTGTGATGCAAGCCTCATATTCATCCATGTTGTTAGTATACTCATAGATGAGTTTAATAGTTGAGGGGAGACAATGAGAGTCTAGGGAAATAAGGAGCATCCTAATGTAGAATCCTTTTTTGTTAGTGTCCCTATTAAAGTAGGGCTCCTATATTTTTTGTCGTCAATCTCGAATACGTCTTTATCTGGGAACTCTGCAGTGTTTTGTTCTCATCTATTGGCGGTTGACGTAATAAGAAGTCTGATATGCATCTCCCTTTAGTGGACTTTTATGTGAGGTGGATGATCTCAAATTTGGATGGTAATACTTTACATTTGGCTATTTAACTAGAGAGATATGGTTTCTTAAATAGGTACTTAAAGGGTACATCCGAGAGATGATTCGTATACTAAAAGAAATCATGAAATGGTGGAGCTTGCAAGTGATCTATGGTAGAGATGCACATGGCTTTCTAAGGTGGTGTAATTAAGTTCATAGGATATCATCTTTTGGATGACGTAATAGATGACACACTCTTTTATAGAACTCTTCATCTATTATGTTAATATTTCCCTTATAACTGTGTCAATGATAGTCATGTGAAGGAGTAAGGGCCGCCCCGATTGAGGAGGTATAAATACTAGTGGGTGGGTAAGGTGATATTATATTTTTCTTAAATTCTTATTACACTAAGCATTCCATTAATTATGGTAGTCCTTCTTTATAACTTGAAAGATGGGTTAAAAGATGGTTGCGAGTTAGTTGATGAACCGGCTTATGAATTAGAGTTGTCATACTAACCCTCTATCTTTTTTGTCCATTATAGGGGTTATTTCTCGTATGAACTTAACCTTTCTTGGCCTCCATTTTTTTTATTCCGAAGAATTTCCCTTTAGTAACCTCGAAGACACATTTCTGAGGATTCAACCTTATCTTGAAAAGGTATATCCTTTGGAAGATATTTTTGGAGCGTTAGGATGTGTCCTTTATGGTCTTTTGACTTGATGATCATGTCCTCAATATAAACACCATGTCTTTATATACGAGATCATGCAAGATGGATATCACGACTCTATGATAGGTTTCCCCACATTATTGAGGCCGAATGGTATGATGGTGTAATTTTATGTTCCCTATGGGGGTGATGAACCAAGTATTCTCGTGGTTACGTAGGTGAATTTTTATCTTATTATACCCCGCAAAACCACCCATGAAGGATTTTAGTGCATTTTTGGTTGTACTATATACTAGTAGGTCCATACGAGGTACGAGAACGTCGTCCTAGTGGAATATCCTATTTATATCTTTATAGTCTTAACACATTCAAAAAATTTCATTAGCCTTAGGTATAGGCACAATTTTGGAAATTTAGGTAGGGTATTCCACGACTTTAATAAACCCAACACTAGGCTACTTCGCCACTTCTTCCTTAACTTTTAAGGACCATCTGGGTATTAGTTTTCAGAGATATTAATTGATTAGTCTTGTATCCAGGAGAGTTGTAATCCCATGCATAATAATTGTCAAATCGATCCCATCCATACCCATGTAGGACCATGTGATCACATTGATGAAACCATGGAGAAGTTTGGTTAATTCATCTCATTCTGTTTTTTGAGGGAGGACCATATTTGTAGATTTTTAGGGTTTCCGTGGGTGCCCAAAATTCCGGTTGTTGTGCCATCATCATTGGGAGAGATATAATTACTTTGACTTTGGTCATGTTTTTTTAAGTGTTTCGAGTATTTTAGATCAGCATAGTCATTATTGTTATGTGTGAGATCCAACTCATTGCTGGGTTCATAATAGTCACATGTAATACCCAAGGGCAAGTACTGGAAATCATAATTTAGTATGCCATCAAATGGAGTAAGGAAGACAATGACAAGGGTAGAGAATTACACTTTAAATGGGATACATTAGGAGAGGATGATAAGGGGGACTCAATTTTTAAAAAGTTAAATTCAATAGATTTTTAAATAATGGATGTCTATGTGCATCTAACTGAAGCCCAATTATTTAGGATTGATTATGCGCTAATGTTGGTGATTAATTGGGTTGGGTTCTACCAAAAGATCTTGGGAGTAGCCTTTCAACGGCCTGGGGCCTTCGAGCAGACTACGGTCTAAGGAAGGCATAGTCCACACTACACCAAAAATGCCAATCTGGCACGCTTAGGCAAGGAGATTCTGGCACTATTTAAAACCGTGCCAGATTCTGGCACGGTTTTATCATAATCTGGCACGGTTTGAAATAATGCCAAAATTTGACACGGTTTTTAACTGTGCCAAATATGGGTACGCTTTGTTAAAAAAATAACCCCCCAAAATTTGGAGTGGGGACCAAATTTTCAAGACATTCCAATCCCCCCCTCTCTCTCTCTCTCTCTCCCGCTCGCTCTCCTTCCCGGCTTCCTCATCGCTCTCCTTCCCGGCTCGCTCTCCCTCCTCGTCACTGCTACTGCTCATCTCCCTCCTCGTCGCTGTTTGCCTCCTCGTCTCTTCTACTGCTCCGCGATGGTATCCGTCACCCTCCATCGCGCCCCTCCCCCTCCCCCTCTCCCTAAACCTAAACGCCTCCACTCCCCCGTTGCCCCTTACTTCTTCCCCCTCCCTCGCTACCCTCGCCAGTCTCCCTCAGATCTGAAATTTTTCACACACGCACAGCATATGCCGCCCCCACACATTCACTCACACACGGCCACATATCTGAAGATTTTTAGGTTTGTTTTTTTTAAAAATGAATTTGGGTGTTTTTTATTTTTAAAGATGGTTGATTTATTTGAGTTACTCACATTATATTTTTGTATGAGCTTGCAACAGGTATGTCTGAACTTGAACTTGCAACATGTATGGCTGAACTCACACAACAGGTGTGGGAGCTCAATTGAGGTTTGGTTAATTACATTTTGTTATTTTTTTTGCAATTTACATTTTTGTCTACTTTTCTTATTTTAGTTTACTACCAACAAACTTTAGGTCTCCATGAAAGAAAGGTAACAATCCATTCTTACTTGGATACTTTAACAAAATTTTGTGGATTTATAGTATAATTTTTTTTATTTCTTCTGTACATGTAATGGTAATTGTGTTTGAATTGATTAGGTCGGTAAAGCTAGTGGATATATATGGAAGTCCATGTCAAATTCTGTGAGTAATTTTTGAATTGATTGTTTAAATATAAAATTTAGGAGAAACCTCCTAATGAGTTTGGGATCCAGGGTTACACCGCATCATCAATCAGGAGAGTTGGGATGGAAAGATTACTGTCCTGTGATGTTTAGGTATTGGTTTTGTTATTTCATTGAAAAATAGGTTCTAAGATTACTGCCAAGTGATTTACATTTTCTTTTTAAGGACATTTTGTTTACCAATATCACTATAACCACAAAATGTAAGCAAACACCATGTTGTTGGAAAGAAATTTGAGCTTGACATACCGTGATACTGGATCTGCCAACAAGAAAACGGTCATTTTGTGAAGCTCTAATTTATTTTCTTGGTTTGACATAATGCTGTTGATATGATATTAACATCGAGAAGCTGCAATGAAACTGTTGATATGATATCACTTTCTTTCTTATGCAGGGGATGAGTGCATGTGGTTATAATTGTTCTAAATCGGGTTACAAAAATTGGAACCTGGAAGCGATGGGAATTTTTTTTGTAAGTTGACATGCAAACTTTTCATTCCTTATAAGTTGTTGTATTCTTTGTATGTTAATGTTGTAATTCATTTTTAAAGTATTTTCCTTTAGTAGTACTTTAAATTCATTTTTAAAGTAATTTATATGTTAATGTTGTATTCTTTGAATTTTCAAATAATGTTGACATTGGTTATTCATTTTAAATTCATTTTTTTTACAGGGGGCATGTTTAATTTATGCGAGTTTTTTCATCTCACCCCATGTTTGGTTATGCGAGTTTATGCATTAAAGACCTCACATTTTCTGTTGTCTGCATCAGGGACTGCAATAAGGCCATGTTTATTTGGGCGTTCTGTAGACAACTTATGGGCAAAGCACAGTGATGTAAATGTGGGACCCCTGACATATACCTCCTACATTAGTCAGGAGGATAGTGATTGAGTTCCGGCTTGGAAGATGGTATGAACGTGGGACCCCTACTACACACCTTTTGTAAAATTAAGGAAGGTTTTGCCTTTCACCAACGCAAGTGGGAACTTAATGTTGATTTTAAAATCTCTTAAAATTTTAGAAGTTCTCTAATTAATCTTCAGATAAACATGAACAACAACTTCCACGCGATCCAGACGCTGATTTTTTTTACTCAGTCCTTACACATGGATCACATGCCCAGCAGCGAGCCTAACGATGTTAAACTCAAGCCACAAATAGGCCTAGAGGTGATAGCAACATCAAAATCTATTTGTTTCGTTTAATATACACATTCATTTTTATCATAGCCATTGATTGTGTAGCCATTGATCGTTATTGATTGTGTATATTACATGTAGCTATGATCAAAATGATTTAAGAATTTCCAGAGTTTAAGCCAGGTTATTACTCGTGAGTTTAAGAATTTCATATGGAATGATTTGTGTTACAAGTAGCCTTATTAATATGAATAATTTGTTTCGCCTTACTTACAGGGGGATGTATGTATGTTGCGACCTGAGCTACAAAGAGGAAGAATTTGAAGTTGTTGACGTGCCGTTAGAGTCTCTAGGCTTTATTGAAATCGACACACCAATTCAACAGGTTTGTAAATTTCTTAATTTTTATGTTCGGTTGATTCATTTTGTGGTTATAGTTATCTGATTAAAAGAGCTAGAAAGATTAGAGAACATACATGTTTAATAAAAAAAATCATTTCCTTTTTTAGACAAATGAAAATGCTAATAATTGTAATGCAAACTTGAAAATATCTAGATTAGGCTCAAAAGCATCTCGCACGGGATCAATGTAACTTGTAGAAACTGATCGCATAGTCATAGGTCTTCCGGTTTGAGAATTAAAATCAACACTTAAACTTAAAAACAAGCAGTTAGAGGGTGAAAACCCAAACCAGCCCCCAAACGACCCCGTAGGAGGCACGAACACCTCGTACGGGACCAATGTAACTTGTAGGAACTGATCGCGTAGTCTCGGGTCTTCCGATTTGAGAATATGTCGATAATTTGCAAAAATCATGCTTAGACTTAAAAAAAAGCCGTTAAAGGGTGAAAACCCAAACCAGTCCCCAAACGACCCCATAGGAGGCAGGAACACCTCGGACGTGACCAATGTAACTTGTAGGAACTGACCGCGTAGTCTTGGGTCTCCCGGTTTGAGAATATGATGATAATTTGCAAAAATCACACCTAAACTTAAAAACAAGCCGTTTGAGGGTGAAAACCCAAACCAACCCCCAAACGATCCCGTAGGAGGTAAGAACACCTCGCACGGGACCAATGTAACTTGTAGGAACTGACCGCATAGTCTCGGGACTCCTCGTTTGAGAATAAAAATCAACTCTTAGACTTAAAAACAAGTCGTTAAAGGGTGAAAACCCAAATCAGCCCCCAAACGACCTCGTAGGAGGCACAAACACCTCATACGGCACCAATGTAACTTGTAGGAACTGAGCGCGTAGTCTCGGGTCTCCCGGTTTGAGAATATGACAATAATTTGCAAAATTCACACTTAAACTTAAAAACAAGCCGTTAGAGGGTGAAAATCCAAACATGCCCCCAAACGACCCCGTAGGAGGCACGAACACCTCGCACGGGACCAATGTAACTTGTAGCAACTGACTGCGTAGTCCCGGGACTCTCGATTTGAGAGTATGACCCGAATTTGCAAAAATCACACTTAGAGTTGAAAACAGGCCGTTAAGGGGTGAAAACTCGAACCAACCCCCAAACGACCCCGTAGGAGGCACGAACACCTCGCACGGGACTAATGTAAGTTGTAGGAACTGACCGCGTAGTCCCGGGACTCCCGGTTTGAGAGTATGACGATAATTTGCAAAAATCACACTTAGACTTAAAAATGGGCCGTTAAGGGGTGAAAACCCGAACCAGCCCCCAAACGACCCCGTAAGAGGCACGAACACCTCGCACGGGACCAATGTAACTCATAGGAACTGACCGCGTTGTCTCGGGTCTCCTTGTTTGAGAGTATGACGATAATTTGCAAAAATCACACTTAGGCTTGAAAACAGGCCGTTAAGGGGTGAAAACCCAAACCAGCCCCCAAACGACCCCGTAGGAGGCACGAACACCTCGCACGGGACCAATGTAACTTGTAGGGACTGATCGCGTAGTCCCGGGACTCCCGGTTTGAGAGTATCACGATAATTTGCAAAAATCACACTTAGGCTTGAAAACAGGCCGTTAAGGGATGAAAACCCCAACCAGCTCCCAAACGATCCCGTAGAAGGCACGAACACCTCGCACGGGACCAATGTAACTTGTAGGGACTGACCGCGTAGTCCCGGGACCCCCGAACCAGAGAGTATGACGATACTTTGCAAAAATCACACTTAGACTTGAAAACAGGCCGTTAAGGGGTGAAAACCCAAACCAGCTCCCAAACGACTTCGTAGGAGGTACGAACACCTCGCACGGCACCAATGTAACTTGTAGGAACTGAGCGCGTAGTCTCGGGTCTCCCGGTTTGAGAATATGACAATAATTTGTAAAATTCACACTTAAACTTAAAAACAAGCCGTTAGAGGGTGAAACTTAAACATGCCCCCAAACGACCCTGTAGGAGGCACGAACACCTCGCACGGGACCAATGTAACTTGTAGCAACTGAACGCGTAGTCCCGGGACTCTCGATTTGAGAGTATGACCCGAATTTGCAAAAATCACACTTAGACTTGAAAATAGGCCGTTAAGGGGTGAAAACCCGAACCAACCCCCAAACGACCCCATAGGAGGCACGAACACCTCGCACGGGACCAATGTAACTTGTAGGAACTGATCGCGTAGTCTCGGGAATTCCGGTTTGAGAGTATGACGATAATTTGCAAAAATCACACTTAGACTTGAAAACAAGCCGTTAAGGGTGAAAACCCGAACCAGCCCCCAAACGATCCCGTAGGAGGCACGAACACCTCGCACGGGATCAATGTAACTTGTAGGGACTGATCGCGTAGTCCCGGGACTCCCGGTTTGAGAGTATGACGATAATTTGCAAAAATCACACTTAGACTTGAAAACAGGCCGTTAAGGGATGAAAACCCCAACCAGCCCCCAAACGATCCCGTAGGTGGCACGAACACCTCGCACGGGACCAATGTAACTTGTAGGGACTGATCGCGTAGTCCCGGGACTCCCGGTTTGAGAGTATGACGATAATTTACAAAAATCACACTTAGACTTGAAAACAAGCCGCTAAGGGGTGAAAACTCGAACCAGCCCCCAAACGACCCCGTAGGAGGCACGAACACCTCACACGGGACCAATGTAACTCGTAGGAACTGATCGCGTAGTCTCGGGACTTCCGATTTGAGAGTATGACGATAATTTGCAAAAATCACACTTAGACTTGAAAACAGGCCGTTAAGGGATGAAAACCCCAACCAGCCCCCAAACGATCCCGTAGGAGCCACGGACACCTCGCACGGGACCAATCTAACTTGTAGGGGCTGACCGCGTAGTCCCGGGACTCCCGGTTTGAGAGTATGACGATAATTTGCAAAAATCACACTTAGACTTGAAAACAGGCCGTTAAGGGGTGAAAACCAAAACCAGCCCCCAAACGACCTCGTAGGAGGCACGAACACCTCGCACGGGACCAATGTAACTTGGAGCAACTGACCGCGTAGTCCCGGGACTCTCGGTTTGAGAGTATGACCCAAATTTGCAAAAATCACACTTAGAGTTGAAAACAGGCCGTTAAGGGGTGAAAACCCGAACCAACCCCCAAACGACCCCGTAGGAGGCACGAACACCTCGCACGGGACTAATGTAACTTGTAGGAACTGACCGCGTAGTCTCGGGACTCCCGGTTTGAGAGTATGACGAGAATTTGTAAAAATCACACTTAGACTTGAAAACAGGCCGTTAAGGGGTGAAAAACTAAACCAGCCCCCAAACGACCCCGTAGGAGGCACGAACACCTCGCACGGGACCAATGTAACTCGTAGGAACTGACCGCGTAGTCCCGGGACTTCCGGTTTGAGAGTGACAATAATTTGAAAAAATCACACTTAGACTTGAAAACAGGCCGTTAAGGGGTGAAAACCAAAACTAGCCCCCAAACGACCCCGTAGGAGGCACGAACACCTCGCACGGGACCAATGTAACTTGTAGGAACTGACCGCGTAGTCCCGGGAATTCTGGTTTGAGAGTATGACGATAATTTGCAAAAATCACACTTAGACTTGAAAACAAGCCGTTAAGGGGTGAAAACCCGAACCAGCCCCCAAACGACCCCATAGGAGGCACGAACACCTCGCACGGGACCAATGTAACTCGTAGGAACTGACCGCGTAGTTCCGGGACTTCCGGTTTGAGAGTGACGATAATTTGAAAAAATCCCACTTAGACTTGAAAACAGGCCGTTACGGGGTGAAAACCAAAACTAGCCCCCAAACGACCCCGTAGGAGGCACGAACACCTCGCACGGGACCAATGTAACGTGTAGGAACTGACCGCGTAGTCCCAGGAATTCCGGTTTGAGAGTATGACGATAATTTGCAAAAATCACACTTAGACTTGAAAATAAGCCGTTAAGGGGTGAAAACCCGAACCAGCCCCCAAACGACCCCGTAGGAGGCACGAACACCTCGCACGGGACCAATGTAACTTGTAGGGACTGATCGCGTAGTCTCGGGACTCCTGGTTTGAGAGTATCACGATAATTTGCAAAAATCACACTTAGACTTGAAAATAGGCCGTTAAGGGATGAAAACCCCAACCAGCCCCCAAACGATCCCGTAGGCGGCACGAACACCTCGCACGGGACCAATGTAACTTGTAGGGACTAACCGCGTAGTCCCGGGACTCCCGGTTTGAGAGTATGACGATAATTTGCAAAAATCACACGTAGACTTGAACACAGGCCGTTAAGGGGTGAAAACCTAAACCAGCCCCCAAACGACCCAGTAGGAGGCACGAACACCTCGCACGGGACCAATGTAACTCGTAGGAACTGACCGCGTAGTCCCGGGACTTCCGGTTTCAGAGTATGACGATAATTTGCAAAAATCACACTTAGACTTGAAAACAGTCCGTTAAGGGGTGAAAACCAAAACCAGCCCGCAAACGACCCCGTAGGAGGCACGAACACCTCGCACGGGACCAATGTAACTTGTTGGAACTGACCGCGTAGTCCCGGGAATTCCTGTTTGAGAATATGACGATAATTTGCAAAAATCACACTTAGACTTGAAAACAAGCCACTAATGGGTGAAAACCCAAACCAGCCCCCAAACGACCCCGTAGGAGGCACGAACACCTCACACGGGACCAATGTAACTCGTAGGAACTGATCGCGTAGTCCCGGGACTTCCGGTTTGAGAGTATGACGATAATTTGCAAAAATCACACTTAGACTTGAAAAAAGACCGTTAAGGGGTGAAAACCAAAACCACCCCCCAAACGACCTCGTAGGAGGCACGAACACCTCGCACGGGACCACTATAACTTGGAGCAACTGACCGCGTAGTCCCGGGACTCTCGGTTTGAGAGTATGACCCGAATTTGCAAAAATCACACTTAGAGTTGAAAACAGGCCGTTAAGGGGTGAAAACCCGAACCAGCCCCCAAACGACCCCGTAGGAGGCACGAACACCTCGCACGGGACTAATGTAACTTGTAGGAACTGACCGCGTAGTCCCGGGACTCCCGGTTTGAGAGTATGACGAGAATTTGCAAAAATCACACTTAGACTTGAAAACAGGCCGTTAAGGGGTGAAAAACTAAACCAGCCCCCAAACGACCCCGTAGGAGGCACGAACACCTCGCACGGGACCAATGTAACTCGTAGGAACTGACCGCGTTGTCACGGGACTTCCGGTTTGAGAGTATGACGATAATTTGCAAAAATCACACTTAGACTTTAAAACAGGCCGTTAAGGGGTAAAAACCCGAACCTGCCCCCAAACGACCCCGTAAGAGGCACAAACACCTCGCACGGTATCAATGTAACTTTTAGGAACTGACCGTGTAGTCGTATATGCAATTTTTCTTCTTGTATATGGAATTTTTTTGCTTGAATATTTTTTTAAAAATGACTTGGTTACTAATATTGTATCTTTTTGTGTCTTATTTTTTTTGTAGGATGACATTCAATCGTTAGCTTTTATCCACTTGGAACGCACGAGGAAGTCAATGCTTTACAACAGGGGGATTGTGTATTTAGTGTCGTTAATATTCAGGATTCTATTTTTTGTGTTATGGCCGAGCAGGCTTCCGTAGTTTTATGGTTTATTTTTATGGTCGTGCTGGCTATAGTAGTTTTATTGTTGACTTTTATGGCCGTGCGGGCTTTATATGGGCAGATTTTATGTTAGCAGGTTTTGGAATGCTAAAAAAATAGAGGAAACTCTGCCCAATTTTTTTTTGATATGGGAACTATTAACTCTTGTAATTTTTTGAAGTTATTGTCAACTTTTATGGTCATGTGTTGGTTTATATTGGTATTATCTCTTGTAATTTTTTGAAGTTTGTATGCACATTAGTTCATCAACAACCTGCGATATTCATAATTTGTGAATTTTCTTGATTTTGTTTTTGCAAATAATAAATATTTTTCCTACCGAATTTGGAATTTGCAAATTTTCCAGATTTGGTTCCTATTATTATTTTTTTTAATCAATTGAAAAATCTGGCACGGTTTTAAACCATGCCAAAACCGTGCCAATGCATAAAAATGAGAACGCTTATAAAACAATCTGGCACGCTTTATAACCGTGCCAAAAGCATTCCAGAAAATCGATAATTTGGCACGGTTTTGGCGTATGCCAAAAGCGTGCCAGATTTAACATCTGACACTGTTTAAAAGCGTGTCAGATTAAAAAACTGACACAGTTTAAAAGCGTGCCAAAAGCGTGCCAGATTGGAAAATCTGGCACGGTTTTAAACCGCGCCAGAAAATCTGGCACGCCTGATTCTGGCACGGTTTTGAACCGTGCCAGTTTCCTGTTTTTGGTGTAGTGCCATTAGGCTCAAATGTATTTTCCTTAGGAGAAAAATAATTTTTTTAGTCGAGTCAAACGTAGGATTATTGTAAAGGAATGCTTGTGAGAATTCTTATAGTAGGTGTTGGTAGTTTACTTCCTTCCATTAATAATCCCATTGTGGTTTGGAGACCATGTCATGGGACATGGCTTGAGGTGAATTTTTTAGAAGATTCTTTATGATGTATGGTACATCGAGGTAGAGGTTGAGTTCAGGAACACTGAATAGTTTCCCTCTTTCTCTTATGGGGTGGAGACGGTGTACAAGGGGTTGAACCATTCTAATGGGTTTAGGATAGTTGATCCTAACACGTGCACCAAGGTGTTTATTCAGGGAATAAAGAAGGTATTTCCTACTCCGACTTTGGTTCCTTTGATTTCTAACATTTGTCTCACTATGGATGATTTGGTGGGCTTTACCATAGTCTACATATAATCTCTCATCGTAGAATATTCCCATTATGGATGATCTGGAGGCAAGTTCATTACACCTGGTGGATTGAATTGGTACAGAGGAGGTGACATGATCTGCTACTTAGAGGGATTTATTGTACATTTTTTTCCCATTCGAGTGAGTAATTAGTCTCCTCTTTTATTGGAGTCAACAACATTGTCTCTTTAGGGGAATGGATTTTGTGACGGGTAAAAAGTTTTGGTTGTAGTGACTGGACTAGAGAAAGTGTATGACCTTGATGAACAAGGTCATATGATCGATGATGGGCTTAGTATTGAGGCTAATTTTCATGGCCAGTGAGGGTGTACCAAAGTGGGGTGTTATTTAGATGTGGGAGAGGGTCCTAATACCCGAGTTATGATTGATGGGGATGATTAAAGCAAAGGGTTGGTTTCTAGGAGACATTAGTTATATATGGTGTCAAAACGAGGGTTGGGGTGATATGGTAGTGGATTACCAATAGTATTAGGCTTTGGTCGGATGATGCTCTCCGCATATACGAGTTCTTAAATGGGTTATCGAATTCCCTAATAGTTTTTCTTAGTGTGGCTAGATCCTTGGTGTAATTGATAATGTGAGTCAGGTTTTTAGTACTTATTTGGGTTAGGAGGTGGTGGTTGAGGCTTGAGTGGCTTAAGGCACCCATCAAACCTTAAGGGGTGGCCCTAACTGATAAGCAGAGGTGGTTGATACTAAGTCTTAAGAGTTGTATGGTCCGTCATATATTCTACCTAGTAGGCTTACTGTCATAGACCTGATGATGGATCTGGTGGCCCCAAGAAAGCCTTTTTTGACAATAAATTGATTGGTGTGTCAGTAAGTCTCTTTGGTGGATTTGGTTACCTTAGATGATAAGTTTTACTTAATTTTTCATCCTATGTGGTTGAGTCAGTTGAATTCAAGGATTAGAGTGAGTCCGAGCTTATTTTGCACCTTTTTTAGAGATGTTTTTGTCACAATCTCGATATGGTCATCATCTAAGGGACAATTTACCATATAGGATGCCTTATCCATCTAAATGGGTGATTAATTCTCCAAATGTTTCATCATCATCCTATCTCAACATCTCCATGTCCTTGAGAGTGACACATATTTCTTCATTGTACTCATAATGCTTGAAGGAGGTGTTTGTGGCTTTTCACTTGGCTTGATTTATATATTTTGGTTGATTGTGTGTGCGCTAAGAAAAGTTATGTTCTTTCCAACAATTTAATTATCTCATCGTTGTCATAATCAGGAAATTATGGACCTATGACACCCCGTAAAATCTAATGTAGATTGATCAGTCTTAATTAAAGAAATTAAGATCCTTAATATTTAGGCATCATTCTCAACATGATTGAAAATAAAACTAAATACATAAAGTAAATAACGAAACCATAATAAAAGGTGAATAACATATTCTCTGATACTAATCTGACCAACAATCATAAAACCATCGCATAATTAAAACTATCTCAAAACAAACATGACACAACATATAGATAAATAAGAATTAGAGAGTAAGCATGCAGGAACGACAACTACATTTTATCCGAGCAATAACTAAATAACAAATATTACATGATCAAGGATGAGGCTACACCTCCAACCTATGTCCTAAAAAGATAATTTAGAACCAACATTAATAACAAATCTACGAAGAGTGAGAAAACAACTGAGTTTGGGCTATAATAAAACTACGCATCTTTATCTTGTATTTTAGTTGCTTTTCCATATCCGCGTAAGTGTGGTCCATACCATGCACTTCATAAATGGGCTACTCACAATCCCTCACATAATGAAGGCATATCCCTTCAGTCTTCGAGGATCGCTCACGTAAAATATGTCTAGTTATAAGTTGTACCACACCTACAATCTCAAACAATCTACAAGAAATAATTTATATGATTTACACTAGTCATATGGCCCCATACCCTAAGCTATATGAAAGGATCATCCCGTGAATCTTATCTAGATACAATGATTATTTTTAGCACGTAGTGTTCGAGGTAATGATGAACAAGGTACAGCTCGTCTCTATCTACTGGGGTCCTAATGTGGCTACCACTGTATGCACCCTATAAGGATGTCTAGTAGTACCTATCCCACAATTACTCACACCCAGTGTGTTGCACAAAATTTTCACAGAAAGTAATCCTAATTGATAAGCACCCAAAAGTGTTATATATATACCCAAAATAGACGCATTTTACTTGCTAATTCTGGGTAAAATGAGTCTTATGTGCTTATGTGTCAATCTTTTAGGTCAAATGCCTCTTGCAGAGTTTAAAGCATTAAATAAAGGCAAAATGCGGTTAAAAGAGTCTAACCCAGTCCGTTACCAAAAACCCAAACTCGAACCTAAGCCTAAACCGAGTTCAGACCAGTCCTAAGTCTCGTGTGTGTTTAGTTTGTACTTTTATATTTTTTTCTAGATTTTTATTTGAGTCGTGCATAATTTTTTTAGGATTTTTATATTTTATTAGTTTGTGTATAATTGTAGATATTAGGGTCTGTGAATTTTTAATCTAAGTACATGTGTTTTCATAGTTTTATGTAAATATAGTAGGTGCACGTTTAATTAGTTTTTAATTATTTTATTTACTTTTAGTATTCTTCTTCATTTTATTTTAGTTTTTTATTAAGTTAGTTTTATTTATTTTATTTTACATTATATTATTTTATTTTATTTTGAGTCTTTTAATTTATAGGTTAGGCATTTAATTTTTAGTTTTAATAGATTTTATTTTTTAGGTTTTATTGATTTTATATTTTGAGTGTAAATATTTAACTAGTTTTAATTTTTACTAGGTACAAATCTAAACACACACACTGAACCCCTACACACTCATACACCCAAACAACTCCCCCACTCACACCCTATTACACCACACACCCGAACACATCTCCATTATCTTTAACTTCTCACCACACGCTCTTTCTCCTCACCTTAGCCATTAACACCCCAAGCTCACCACATCCATTAAACCCCAAACCTATCCCTTCACCCAGTTAGAAGCATCCGACCCTCTTCTAAATCCACTAGCTTAGTGATCTCTACCCTCCGTCCAAGGTGGGTCACCCAGTCCAACCTCGGAGAATTATTCAATCATACCCCGCCGAAAAATGACATGCTCCAATCCTTAATCCGATTCATCCTCAACGATTTTTACCCATGCTTTATCCGAAGCTCCATATCCTACCTCATAACTTCGAACCCAAACTCCACCATCACGAACCCAAGCTCCTGCTCAACCCGAAGCCCATAAAGCCACGACCCTACCCAGCTCCCTATACCCATAACCCCAACTCCAAAACCCAGCACAACCCATGTCTTATTCCTACAAAAACCTTAGTTGTACCCACTTCGACTCTATCCCTCTCCTGTCATCTTGATTCTCTAACTCTGACACCCCTTTTCGAATCCCATCTACAAACACACCAAACCTGTACCAAATCCCATTTTCCCACCTTAATCGGTGTCTAGCCCATCATCTACAGTACCCCTAGCTTCATGCCTTGATAAAAGAAGACCCTCTCTTCATTTCAAAGGGGGGAGGAATTCGGACATTGTAGAGGCAGAAGCTTTAGAACTCCATTTTTGGAGCCTATTTTTAGTTGTAGTTTTAGGAGTAAATTGTATAAAATTTGTATTTCTTCTTTTGTAATTTTTTTAGTGACTTGAGTGAGCCAGAATATACCGTGAGACACAAATTTTAGAGTTTTGACATTTCTTTGAGTGTTGTAAGTGCACTTAATTGTTCATGTTTGGAAAATTATTATTGAGTTCAAGGAGACTTAGTTCAATTATTTTTTTTCTCATTCCATTTTATTTTGTATGCCTCTTATTGTGTCCTTATTACATTTTATATGCAATAATACCAAAATGAGAGGCCAAATACCCCACTCAAGGGGTGAGATAAAACACTTAACTTAATTATTTTTAATTTTAGTTTGTTTATTTATTATGCCCCTTTGAATAGTAGTATTAAAATTTTACAATTTATATTTACGCCTTGAGAGAGGGTGAATTATTTTGGAGAGAAAATCATGAATTCAGATTATAATATTTGTTTATTAATTAAACTAGAGATAGGCAATTTTTAAATAATATTATAGTTCGAATTTCTCTACTCTAAAAATGTAATTTTTAATGATTTGAAATACTTTTAGTGAATTTTCACAAGCGGGTGATTTATTAGACAATGTTTAAATCTAATTTTTTGTGAGTATGAGAAATTTAAATATCAATCTTTTAAAAGGACTATATGTAACTTTACATTTGCAATGAGAGTTGATTTGTGAATTTATATATGTTTTGGGGTATTTTAAATAGATAAGTTAAGTAATAAAAATAAATAGGTTAAGAGATGATTTTTAATCCCTTAAATCATCTCATGTTTATTCACTCCTCGCATTTTAGCTCATTTTATCATTTTATTTATTAATTAGTGTAGTTTAAATTTTAGTTCATAATTAGTAGTATAAATATCTCTTCAAAATTATTTTAAAAATCATACTTAGTCTTCACTTTACTCTTGTCCACATTAAGGAGCAAGGATTGACCCCTTACTTGCCAATATACAATTTTAGTGTGTTTGTAGGTACCAAAAGGAATTTTTGATTGACCGTCTTTACTCTACAACGACATCTACACAAAAGACGAGCTATCACTAATCACATGAAAGGTATGAGTTTTAAGTCCAGATTTATCAACTTAATTACTCACTTTTAATTAACAATAAAATCTCCAAATAAAACTGATTAGGGTCCAACATAAACTCTAAAGAACCTTTCCTTTGAGTTCTTATTCATACTAATCTATTCACCAAATCAATTCATCCCGGTCGCGATTCTATTCGCTACCTGTAGCTTTTGAAAAACTTTCAACTTAAACAATGGCGGCCAACCCAAATCTCAAGCCATCGAACTAGTCTCTAAAGTCAATTTAATTAATAGTAAAAATCAGATTTCAATTAAATTTTGTTTTGATTATAGTGATTAATCTTATTATAACACAAAAATAATTATGTTCAAACACCAAGTAAATTTTCCCCTATTCCAATTTTTGGTGAAATCTAACTCAATTTTCCCAATTCCTTCTTCTCCAAGTTGTCTCATCTATCTATCTCTAGGGTTTTCTTTATAAAAGTGTTTGGATGAATTAAGCTTAACCTAATGACCTTATTAGTATGCTAATTTCTATGTTGGGTTTAGGCCCCATCTGGGCCTCACCTGAGTAAGCCCAAAACTATATTTAAATAGTCTAAAACACATCCCAAAGCATATACGAATCCATAGGGATTAAAACCATTTATTTTAAATCCTAACTAAACATTCTACATTTCCTAAATGTTAGTCCAAAGTACCAAACAAACATCCCAATCTTTTGATCAGTACAAGTCTCAAAACTGTTATTAAATAATTATTAATTATCTATTGTGTATTTTTTAATTTCAATTCAAATAATATAAACAATTAACACATATAAAATATAATTAGTGATGTCATGAGTCACTGCACGTAAATACTAATTTCACAATTTATTTAATTTAACGCACTTAAATTATGTGGTATTGTATTCTTCCCCCCAAAACAAGTAATTTCATCCTCGAAATTCGAATTTTTATACTTGATTAGAATAACTCTAGATATCTCGCGTCGCATGTCATCATCTCTCTCACCCATGTAGAATTCAATTTGCTATGTGTACCCATTGGATTCTAACTAATGGTATGACCTTCGATCACAATGGATGCTCTCTATGATCAAGGATACAATGTGGTCGCTCCTCATAACTAACATTGGGTTGTATCTTAATCATGTCAAGGTCGGTATGATGATAGGCATTGCAATGTGTGGAAGACGTAGTGTAATCATTGTGCATGCTCAGGTAGGTCCAATTGATGTGCCACCAGGATCACACTATTCAGTATCATCAAAAGACCAACGTAGTGGGGAGCCAATTTAAACTTGGATCCAAATCTGACTACTCCGTTTATTGGGGAGACCCTCAAAAGAACTTGGTCCCATACCTGAAACTATAGCTTTTGCCTTCTATTATTGGTGTAAGTCTTTAGTCGGTCCCGTGTTGTGTTCATCCATGCTCGGATTAGTGCCACCTTCTTTGACGTGTCCCGAATAATGTCTTGTTTGAACATATCGTGCTCCCCTATCACCTACCAATATCTTGATAAATGACACACTCGCCCCTATAAAGCCTCGTAGGGAGCCACACCATTAGTCTGCTATGATTATTGTTGTAAGAAAACTCCATGTGGGGTAAGTGCGGATCCCAACCCACTTAAGATCCAAAACACATGCACGAGGCATAACCTCCAAAATCTTATTCACTCTCTCAATTTGACCATCTGACTGAGGGTGGAATGTCATACTCAAATTCATCTGTACCCCGATGGCCTCTTGAAGACTCCTCCAGAATTAAGATACAAACTTACTAACCTTGTCGGATATAATGTCATGCGACACACTATATAATTATACAATCTCTTTCATGAATGTCTTGGCATACTTATCATTGGTGCAATTTGTCCGCACTGGATGGAAATAATCCACCTAAGTCAATCTATCGATGATGACACAAAAGGAATCATTCCCTCTTTGGGATCTTAGATAACCACCATGAAGTCCACGGAGATACTCTCCAACTTACACTTGGGAATCTACAAAGGTTTTTATTCTCCTCCCGATCTCTGGTGCTCCATGTTTACTAATTGATAGGCGGTACACTTAGACATAAATTTCACGTATTTCTTCAACCCAGTCCACCTGTATAACCTACGCTACATCTTATCCCCTATGGGATACACCATGAACCGGTAGCCATGCACCTCAGCCAAAACTGACTTCCTCGACTCTATAGTCTCTAGCACAACCAATTGTCCTTGAAATATCAATCCACTGACTGAAGTGATCGTGGAAGAAAGAACCCCACCTGATACAAGTTCCCATATCCTTCCTTGGCATAGAGAGTCTAAAGTCTATGCTTAAATCACCTATGTCACCATGTATGGTGCAATGGTGATAAACCCCCAAGAGGATTTCAAAAAACCAATATTATAAGTTGCTTTCCACTGTGTTGCTCAAATGTCCGGTAAATCATCCTCATGATTGGCCCATAATGTTTCTAACATAACAGTTAGCGCTGGACTTAATGCATCTGCTACCATATTTGTTCTTCCCATGTGGTACTCAATTGAGAAGTTGTTATCTTTTACAAACTCGATCCATCTCCTTTGTCTCATATTCAGCTCCCTCTAAATAGATAAGTACTGGAGACTCTTGTGATTGTAATACAGTGTGAACCTCTTACCCAAAAATAATGACTCCAAATACGAAGGGTAAAGTCTACTGTAGTCAACTCTAAATTATAAATGGGGCAGTTACCCTTATGAGGCTTAATCTTTCAGGATCCATAAGATATAGATCTCCCCTCCTCCATTAACACACCTCCTATAACTTGAAGTGATGCATCCGCATACACCAAATACTCCATGTTGCCTATGGTAGTGTCAATACGAGCGTGATGGTGAGAGATATCCTCAAATGCTCTCTACCAATCGGTACTCTAAACAAACGGTACCCATTTATGGGTGTGGTGGGTTAGTGGACCAATAATCTTTGACAACCCATGAATAAACCTCTTATAATATCCTTTCTAACCCAATAAAATCTAAACTCGATAGGCATCATGGGTTATCCCCAGTCTCCAACTGCAAAAACCATGATAGGATCTAACGAAATCCCAGCTGTGAGTACCACATGACCTAAGAATTGTACCTCTCGAAGCTGAAACCCACACTTAGAGAACTTTTATTACAAATTATTTTTCATAGTGATTAAAAAACAAACCGTAAATGTTTTGCATTCTCCTCCTTCAACTGAGAATATGCTAAGATTTAATTAATACACACAACAACAAACTAATATAGAAATGGTCAAAACACCTGGTTCATTAGATACATGAACATTGTTGGCATGTTGGTCGACCTAAATTGCATGACATGGAACTCATTCGATCCATATCGAATCAGAAAAGCCATCTCTGGGATGTTCTTCTATCAAATGCATAACATATGATAACCTGAAAGAAAGCCAATCTTTGAAAATAATAATGCACGCTCAACTAATCAAATAAATCATCGATATGCAACAACATATACTTATTCATATCCTCACCTTGTTCAACTCACGATAATCCACACAAAGTCAGATCGATTTGTCCTTCTTCTTTATAAATAATATAAGATTTCCTTACGGAGACAAACTCCTCCGTATGAATCCCTGATAAAATAGTTGCTGAATTCGTTCCTGTAAATCCCTTATCTCTAATGGAGCCATCCACAATGGTTACCTTGCGATGGGTCTAGTTACCGATACCAAATGAATGAAAAAGTCTACCTCTCTAGCGATGATAATCCTGGTACTTCATCAAATATATCCCTAAACTCCTTAAAAATTGGTATCAATTCTAATAAG
The DNA here is from genome assembly GCA_949130495.1 of Sambucus nigra. Classification (NCBI taxonomy): domain Eukaryota; kingdom Viridiplantae; phylum Streptophyta; class Magnoliopsida; order Dipsacales; family Adoxaceae; genus Sambucus; species Sambucus nigra. Next base: position 197,875,499 of record OX422221.1, on the reverse strand, counting down.
ATCATGACCTCATGAGACAGAGTCGTATCTATGTAATACAAGTTTATGATAGACCCTCTCGATCCTACACATAACAACTAAGAGCATCCCCTATTTGGGAATAGTGAATGTGATCGCCTTTCTAATACAGTGAAAATGCACGTGATACTGAGCTAAACCTTCCATTTCAAATATGCCATCATACTTAGACATATCCAAAAGTAGTAAGTCGGTAGAAAAACAAAATCGACCGATCTCATCTGCCACACCTCTACAGTTATTGGGTAAGGTAGTTCCCCTAACCACTAGGGTATCGATATGTAAATACACCTCCATATCCATATTTACTAATCCCAACATAGATTAAAGTGTGTAGATAGGGGAGGAGTGTGACGCAACGGTGTCAGAGAGAACCCATGCATAATTACCATAAATGTAAAACATACGCTTAATTTCATAAGGCTGAGTTATCGGGTCCACCTGATAGATGTTGTAATCATGTTCAAGATTGAACTATGGGCTTACTTACGCCTGAGGTAAAGCTAAATTTATTGGGATTTATTGCAAGGCCTGGTACTGAGGTGGGGCTGGAAAAACCTACCGGTGACCTCACAACTACTGGACTTGCCCGATATAGTTTCCTTTAGGGCAATTACAAAAATTATGGCCACCTCACTAAAATTATAACATTCTCCCTGGATGAGTCAATTTGGATGAAATCCCTATTGCCCCTGCCCCTGGGGACTCTCTTGATTTATCTAACATTGGCCCTATCGTATATGTCCCCTTTGTCTATGTTGTCTATATTATCCCTGCACCAATTGGCTCTGTCCTTTATTGCCCTAATGATGATGATCATCTCTTCCTCTGAATATCTTCAGGGGTTTCTCCCCCTGACTATGTCTTCGCTTGAACTATGAGCCTCCCTGTCCTCAAGATGACTTACATGTCTCGATTGATTTTTTCCCTTGTCCATTCCCCACATTCTCTTTAGTCCTTTCTCTCTCTGAAAGTCGCTCTAGTCATGACAATGCATTAGTGCGTCGTCCACTATTTGAGTGTACATAGTGAATGTTAGATTTCCCGTCAACACTGACCTAATTCCACACGTCAGGCCTCTGACAAATTTATCGATCTTCTAGAGCTCTGAACTCTAAATGTTGGGGATAAAGTGTATGAGTCGAGTAAATTCTTTCTCATACTTTGCAAGTGTGTGGTCCTCCTACTTCAGTTGATCATACTTTTCCCTTAATATTATTTATTGCGATGGAAGGAAATACTTCCCTATGAAGTTTTTCCATACCTTTGAGATGCTCATTTTTGACCCGTCCTCTATTCTGGTAACATACTCTCACAACTATAGGTCATCTCCTATAAGTCTGAAACTTTCTATCATTTGCCTCTAGATATCGGTATACTCTACTAGACATATATGTTGTTCAATGTAATGCCTCCACTGCATCGTAAAAATTGATTTGGTGGATCCTGAGAAATCTGTTGGGTGCCTTTTCTCAAATGCACTACTACATCTCTCCCAAGAGGATATGGTAAGCTAGAAAATCACAGGTGCAACCATGGGGGATAGTGTTGGTGTCTTATGTTACTACATGGCTTCCGTAGTCGTAGCCACTGTCTATATGAGAATATCTACCAAGCCTTCTAGTGAGATAACAGGTGCATGTCCCTATTACAGTGATGGAGGTGGTTGAAAATGCTACTGAGGTTCCGCTGCCTCGGACTCAATGCTAGAAGTCGGTTGTTATTGGACTACTCATCAGCATCATGTGTTCACCATCTGAAAGATAGTAAATAAAAGCGTATAAGTAGACATACAAAAATGGAGTACATAATCTAAATAAAAGGATCTAACGTATCAAATAATTCTATGCGAAAAATGATGGATGCACTTAAGATCCCCAGGACACTAGAACCTCGAATGATTTGATACCAATTGTGACACCCCATAAAATCTAAGTTATATTGATCAAGTCTAAAATGAATAAAATAGGACTTTAAACTTTTGGGTATCATTTTAAGAATGTGTGTGAATAAAACTAAATACAAAAGGTAAACCACTAAACTATAATAAAGGTGAACCACATAACATCTCATACCAATTGAACCAACAGTGATAAAACCATTGCATAAGTACAATAGTCTCAAAATAAATCCCATACCAAAAAATAATAGAAATGCCAACTCAACACTAGTAACATAAATCCGACATGATATATGGATAAATGAGAATAAGTTAGTGATCACGCAGGCTTGACACCTACAACTTATCTAAGCAGCAACTAAATAACGAATATAATAGGAACGAGGGCGAGGCTGGACCTATGGCCTATGTCTTGAAAAGATAATTTAACAATAATGTGAATAGAAACTCTATAAATAGTAAGAATATAACTAAGTTTAGTCTACAATACAACTATGCCTTTACTTTTTTTGAGGTTATTCCAACCCAAACAATCCTAAATATAGCATGTGTCTACTCCCAAGCCCAAGTGAATCCGGGGAATATGTATTATTCATCTCAACTTTATATAATTAAAGGTACCATTATTAACCATTATATACATCTACAATATATGAAAATATCAGGAAAGACAATATCTAAGTCTATATCCACATAATTGCGGCCCATACCACGTACATAATAAATGGGTTACTCACAATCCCTCACATAATGAAGGTTTATCCCTACAACCTTAGGGGACAACTTACGTGGACTATGTATTGTTATAGGTTGTTCCACACCTATAACCTTTAAGAATCTACAAAGGATAGTCATTATGCCTTCACACTAGTCATAGGGCCCCCACGCCGTGCTATATGAAAGGATCACCCCATAAATCTCATCTTCCATATGCACCCCATGCATATCATTTGGATAAAATTAGTATTTTCAACATTTATTGTCTGGGTTAATTATGACCACAGTAAAACCCATCTCTATTTACTAGGGTAACAATGTGGTCGTCATCGTACGTGCCTCAAAAGTATATCCCCTAGTATGTATCCCATTAGTACTCACACCCGATATGTTGCACATAATACCCACGAAAATTAATCCTAATCACATAATAGTTCAGAGTATTAAATCCATATTTATCAAGTTAATTGGTCTCTTTTAATTAAGAAGAAAATATTTAAATAAAAGTGACTACGTTCCAAACCAAACCCTGAAGAACCCTTCCTTTGAGTTATGTCCTAGCCGAATCGATTCGGTCCGGATCCAAATCGATAAACCTCAATACCAACGAATCAATCCTCTCCTGTAGTTTTTGAAATGTTTCGAACCTTAACAATGGTGGCCAACCAAAAACTAATGCCATCAAACCTTCCTCTAAAGTTAATAATAACCCATCTCTAGTAAATATAACTGGAATACTACCCATCTAACTCCACATTTAAAGGTTTTAACTCAAGTTAATTAATAGAGTATTAATTTCATATTATTATTCAATAACCGTAGTTTTATGAACTAAGTCATCAAACCTCCATTCCATATCAATTTGTGATATTTAGAAGGGGATTTTCTATAATTTTAATTTTATAACACCTCTATAACAATTATTCATCAATTCCATATCAGATTCATAAGGATTTCCACCAATTTTAGATTATCTCGAGAACATGAATAGTAATTTAAATGATCTAATTAATTTAATTATGAAATTAGTTAATTAATCCTAAAAATCAAATTTCATTAAAATTATGTTTTGATGCGGACGAATAATCATATTTTAACACAAATAATTATATTCAAACACCAAGTAAACTTGCCTTAATTAAAATTTGGGATGAAATTCAACTTAACTGATCCAAGTCATTCTTCTCAAAATTGTCTTTTCTTTATCCCTAATTTTTTTCTCTTAAAGTTTTAGCATGAATTAGGTTTAACCTAATGACTTATTGATATGCCAATTTCGAAATTAGATTAGGCCCCATATGGGCCTTATCCAAACATGTCCAAAACTACACCCAAATAGTTTAAGACATAGCCTAATCCATTTATTAACCCCTAGGGATTAAAATAATTTATTTTAAGTCCTAAATAAACATTATACATGTTCCAAACGAAATTTCTAAGTGTCAAACTAACATCCAAATCTTCTAACAAGTACGGGGCCTCAAAACTATTATTAAATTATTTATTAAATACTTATCAATTCATAATTGTGTAACTTCCAATTTAATTTCGAATAACGTACGCATATATCACATATGAAATATAGTTAATGACGTCACAAGTCACTGCAGATAAATACTTATTTCATATTTTGTTTAATTTAACAGCCATAAATTGCGGGGCATCGATGCTTTAATTTAGAAGGCTTGTGTTTACCTTAAGGAAGACTGTGATGTGAGTCCTAAATTTTTATGATTAACTAGAATTCGAGAAGAGAAAGTAAATGGAATAAACTGAAATTAAAGTAAATCAACGAAACTAAAGAAAGATAAATGCGATAAAATAAACAACTACAGTATGAAATGTCAAGTAAGAATGTAAAGCAAATCAATGGTAAAGACAAGGTAACTTTTAATAAACTATAAAGAAGTTACAATCTACATTACAAACTACATTTAATGAAGCAAATATTATAAATATATGAAAAGAAAAAGGAAATAAAAAGGAAAAGGGATAAAACGATTAAATGTAGTTTTTTTTTGTTGAGGGAGTCATCTGTTCCTTTGTATTCTTGCAGTTTATTTATGGAATTCTATGCCATGCAACTAATTTGTAACCACTTATAATAACCCAATTAGATTTTCCTGACTAGGTGGTTAAGTGCTCCAATAACCATAACTTAGTGCTTAATATCCCACGCATAATGTCTTGACATGTGTCAAGCATTTGAGCTATGTTTTTCATTAAATCCACGCAGTATATTGTGACCGTGATTTATGTTTTGTAATTATACGTGGAAAAATTTCATTGGATGATTATAATGTGCTATAAACTGAGCACCACACACTAACTATTTTTTTTAGAAAAAAAATGATTAGTGGACTGTTATCTTCCTCATGCCATTACTCCACATTCATATCATCATTACTTCTCATCACACGTTGCATATATAAATGTTTGTTGATAGTGAAAAGATCCACCCTTTAGTTTGTCAAACTCTTCAGCTATAGACTTTTTAACTTGCTCTTTCATATTCTCTGAACACAATAATGTTGTCCCAAGAGAACAAAGAAGATAGCCCAAAAAGTGTACATAAGTGTGGCTCTACTTTGACCTTAGTCACCACTAATGCATACCCTTGGGACACTGTTGTTACTTCTTACCCAACTAACGATGGAATCCAGTATGATACTCTTTTTTGGGGTGCTTGTGATATGGACACTACCCTTGAATGTGCTTTTATTTCTAGCCCTTTTAGTCCTCTCCATGCATTCTAGCTAGATTCCTTGGATTAAATAATCCTCAAAATTTCCACCTAAATTTGTCACTGTTTATGGTAGGCCATACTATTTTAGGCTCTTCCAAGATTGGGCTGATCGAAGATTTAATTTCTCTAATTATTGTGAGATAACTAAGTACTTTTTTCCATTAAAAAATCTATGTCAGATGGAATAGGAGTTATGGAAAAGGGTTAAAGTTAGTGTAATTGAGTTCGACCCCAAAAGGCTTATGACAAGAGCCATCACCATACCTTGGTTCATTATAACTCTCTACCAGCTCCTCCTCTTCATGAGATAAATGGTAATATCACTGTCATATGTCTCAGGTTTCCCCTTGAATGTTTTTTGCAAGTGGCATATCCTTCTTTAAATCGTTTAGTTAGGGGAGACTATGCCTGGACAAATCCTATTAAATATCATTATCCCTTTCGGTCGTATTAGACTGTATTCCTTTATGGTAATCGAAAGAAACTATGAGTAAGATATTATTAGACTTTAGACTTGGAATATAATGAATTTGAATTTGAAGGATGAAATTCCCTCTATAAGGGGGAAGAATGTAATTCTCTGTAATATTTAATTATGAATTTTTATGGAAACTAACTAAATGTGTTTAATGTGACAAGAGTGGTCACTATTTACATTTTTATATGATTGTTCATTTCAGATTTGAGATTAGATTTTATGTATGATAACTTATTAATTGATAATTGGAATCATATGATTTAACAAGTAAATAATTGAGCTTCTAGTTATTTATTTTAGGTCTATTTGGTATTTAGATTTTGGGACACATATGAGAACACACTATATGGTTGACTTAATTGAGTCTGTGACATATTGGAGTTCCAACTTTTTTGGATATGTTGACAAAATTTTATTCGATTTTGAGCTCTTCTCCAGGGTACAGTGAAGGCAAAAAATTGCATCAAGCTCCATCAAAAATCAACCAATCACGGAAAAAAGGGAAGTTAAAATAACACACTTATGATACAAATTCATGCATTGCATTGTGTGTGCGTGTTCAAATATTTTTAAATATTTTTGAAACATTTTAAAATAATTTTTAAACATTTAGAAATTTGGTTTTAAAATGTTTTAGGATAAAAGTTGAATTATATAATTCCCTAATAACTTCATGGGTAGAAAAAAAATGGTAGTAACATTTGTGGTGAAAAATAGGATTTTATTAAACTCAAAACATGTGTTTTATAACGATATTAGCTAGACACGTGTTTGCTTCTTTGTGGATGGATTTGTGTTTCTTTGCTCTTACATAACTGAGGTTCATTTCCATCGATTACATCATTCCTTATCAATGCTCTCCATGCATCCTGAGTACATTCCAGTGCAACATATGAGGATTTATTAAATTTAATTAGAGATATTAAATTAATATTAATCCGGAAAATCATTTAATACTTACTAGCGTGATGGGAGTTAGTAATTATTTTTTTTATAAGTTACTTTTTGGTTAAAGTAAGTGGTGTAATTATGATTAGTAAAATTATCACGAGATGAGAATCTAATTTGATAATTTTGAAAATTTATCGGGACGCGCTTGTGCCGTGTCGGGATTAAATTCAGACTATTAAAAGTAAATAAAATTATAAGTCACCTGTATGGTCATTTTGAGTGCGTCAATGTGTCCGGAAGGGTCGAGATAGTCAAAATAATGTACCCGGGGGTTTAGTTTGAGTCTCAGGGCATTTTTAGGCCTAATTAACACCCCGGGAGGGCGTTTTGGACATTTTACATTTTTGGGCCTGAAAACCCACGAAAATTCTAAGGGAATATCAGATGGTGAGGGTCACCTTCTAGGCTTAGAAACACCATAAACCAAAGACGACCATTGGATAGGAAGAGGAGAGGTTTTCCAAGGAGTTCTAGACCAAAAACTCCACCAATTGCACCGCCGTCGCCGCCAAACGTTAGATCGTACAACGAGGATCACAACCACACAAAAATCTCCACAAGTATGAACCAAAAATTCTCACGCAAGTATCTATCATGCTATATTTCAGTTAATGCTCCAATAATATTAGCCTAGGATTGATTATGACTAGTTTTTGTGAAAGAAAAACTTATTTTGGAGATTCGAATTCGCATATTGTATGAGTAATATATGTATTCTAGAAACCCAATTCATATGTAGAGATTGAACCATGAAATTACAGTAAATAAAGAGTATGAAATCTGGTAAAAGAATGGGAATAAATCAAACAAAATAAATATTAGGGCTCTTGATGTTTTTATGGATTTTGCCCTTTAAATTCGTTATTCATGATGAAAATCCGCATCCTTGACGTAGAAAATCACTTATTTGAGGTTATAATACTTGTATTATGAAATATAGGGAGCTTGGTAGTCAAATATAACGTTTTGGATGATGTTGGAAGAGAAAACCCGTAACTGGAAATTCTGCAGATTTGCCATACCTGTTTGATCGATCGATCGACCTTAGAGTATCGATCGATCGAACATTTACCATAGATTGATCAACCCCTCCTGCATAACTCACATTCCCCTTTTTATAGGTTGTTCCAACTTAAATGATTATAAATTATTGGATATTAATGTTAGAACATTTTGGGATATAAAGAAGACTAGTAGAACGTATTAAAAATATGGAACCTTTAATGTAAGACGAGATTAACCTTTCACGGGGATGTTTTACATATAAGGGACAATGGGAATATGTGTTAAAGGGTGAGACTCGTAAGAAAGTTACGTTGTAAAATAAATGAGTACCTACTGAAATTACACTTGGGAAGATAGGAATCTATGAGTGTTACGTAGTAAGTTGGAATAATCCCACAAATTAAAATAAGAGACAAACCGTTATACGTGATAACTAAATAATGAGTAATAAGGATAAATATCATAATTATGGATCGTGAGAGTGTACCTAAATTTGATATGGGGATTGTGGTATACATATATGACTGTGTTTATGCATATACTATATACGTGTAAAAATTATGCCCGTGCTACTTGCTATCCCGGAGGTTACCGCGCTGGGACAGTCTTATCTCAATGGGACCTTTATGGGGGATATTGACTCGTACCCTAAAAGATAGGAATCCTTGGTACAGGCTATCGGATCGGTAGTCAGACGGTCCTAAGAGACGTGAGGGTATGTGCTGACCTCTTAGTGACTTGGAACTATACTTCGCCTCAATTTGTATATGTTTCATGTTAATACTATTCGAGAGTGATTCCGAACTTGTATTTTCCTTAGTACGAGTGTTACGGGGATTAGATAGCTAAGTATGCCCGCACCATAAATTTTATATGGGGTGCCGTTAGAATATATATATTATATGAGTATTTAATATATATATATATATATATATATATATATATATATATATATATATATATATATATATATATATATATATATATTTAAATCTGGAATTTGGGAACTACCTACTGTGACTATGGCATATAAGAAATGAATAATTGTTTCAACTTGTAAATAAGTGTTTGAAAAGTACGTTATATTACTGTGAAACTTTATAATCATATAAGGCTTAGGTGAGAACTTTGCTGTTAAATAAAATTAATCTCCTTAACATTTGAAATTATCGGTATGTAACCTTACGAGTAACTTAAGATAAGATAAGTTAAATTGTTGGGAATATTAGTGCGATAGGGGTGCACATTAGAAGAGCGTTGAGAATTTCTCAAGGGAGTGCCTCACTAATATGTTGGTTGCATTAGCCGGTAAGCATTTTAAATACTTGCTAAACTAATTTTAAACTGTTTTACAATCGGGCTCTGACCCGTTTTCTACTTTCTCTTCTCTCTTGTATATATATGTATATATTACAGGTGCCCAGCCACAGGGGCGTCTTGCATAGGATCCTTTGGAAGGAACGCGTTGCAGCTTAGGTGGGAGTTGCAGGCCTCTTGCTTAGACGACCTCATTGTTAATTGCACTTCTAGCACTATTTATTCCGTTGGGGATGTGCCACCCTTCTTCATTATTCAGTTGTTTTATCGGAGATTGTGATTCGTATATTTCCAGTATTTATACTTTGGAATTTATTACTGTCAGGATGTTTTCCTTTAAGTTTTAAAGTTGGAATTAATTAGATGGATGCTTAATTGTCTGGATTATATGTTCCAGTATAGTTTTTGTGTGATTCCTTAACTAAGAATTATGTAAAGTTTTAAATGTTGGGTTTTAAAATAAAATTTGGAAATTGATGTCTAAAAAAAATGGTTTTGACACTTATCTTAATTATTTATGGTGTTTAAAATTGAAAAAGTTATTTTTGCGACAGTGATGCTAAGAATGAACCAACCGTTCACCTTGATTATAATTTAATAAAGGATTGATCATCCTATATTTAATTAGGTGGGGTGTCACAAGGATCAATCAGAGTGAGCAGTTAAGTGGTGCATTGTTGACCCTTGGATTTGAATTCAATCAATTATTTTAATCTCATCCCTTGATTTCTTTTGATCATTAAGAACCTTCCCCTCTTAGTATAAATAGGTCCCTTATATGATACATTTGAGAACTTTTGACATTCGTCCAACTGAGAGAGAGATAGAGATAGAGAGAAAGAAATTGAGTGTTTCTTAAACAAAACCACTCCATACTCATCGCGTAAACACTTCTAAAAACCATATTTGTGAGAGTTAGATTCTTTGGTTTTCTTTGGAGTATTTTTTACTTTGATTCATATAAGAAACGCTCTTCAAACGTTATCTCTCTCAGAAACAGCCTCTCAAAGGCTCTACTCTGATTTATTCCTAGAAATTTTGAGAGAAACCACTGAGATGTATTTTTCAGGTTTATCTTAGGTGATTATGTGTATTTATATTATAGAAATACATTCTCTTGTTGGATCTTGATTTTTACTGCATATTTTGTAAATGTAACCTCTTCGTTTACAAGATCTAAAAAAAGAGACTTTGAAAAACATTTATGTTTTTAATTCTGAAAGTTTTCTCATTAAAACAAATTTTTACATTTTAAAAAATTTGTTTTGTAAATAAATAAGTTGAGTTTAGATTTGTTTTTTGTTAATATATAACTTCACATCTAAAATATTTTTTGTTGTGTAGCCTGATTTTCTTCAAACTGAAACTCTGCATCTCATATAGAAGATTTTTAATTCATAGGACTAGTTGTATATTTTAAAGAGTGACGTCACTAGCATTCTGCATACTTAGGCACTTCAGAGCCACCATCACTCTCACACGAACACTTAGTAATGTGTTGCTTGTTTGAGAGATTCTATTTGACTTAGTCACTAGAACGAGGAGTAAGGATTTAAAGAAAGGAATGGCCAGGAGGATAAAAAGCGTCAGACTCAGATATCATGGAGGGGTTTTGCTCAGTAGGTATATTCTGTCTTTTAGCTTTAGGATCCTGGGTGTTTTTGTTCAAGTGCTTGTAATTCTTGTAAACCATTTTTAGTGGATTTTTGGCTGTGGTATAAAGGTCAGTGTGGATGTTTCCTCAAATTTTAGGTTTTACCACATTAAAAATAACTTTGTCAAACTTTACTGGTTTATGTTCTTAATTCTTGCATGGTTGGTTTCTGACAAAGAATTAGATAAGGATTTTCATTTAAAACCTAGGCAATCAAGCTGGGAGATCTTGAATTTTACTTAAAATAACTTTTACACATCTCGTGTTCTGATTTTTGAATGGGGTTCCCTAAACAAGTTTAACGCGGAGTTGTCTTAATCTTTAACTTTTTGTTAAATACTTAGTGCACGTTTTTCAAGTGGTATCAGAGCGGGTTTATCAAAATATTTTTGATCTTGAAACTCCAGAAACTGATTTTTGAAATCTTTTTCTTAAAATAGATGAGAATTTTGAGAAGCTTGGTGACCTGTCTCGTCAACCCATCTTTAATGGACACAAATTTCCTTACTAGATAGTAAGGATGATTGCATTCATCCAATGGACTTTGGGTGATGACGTTTGGGACATGATTGAAACAAATTTGTTTACCTTACTAATCCTTTGACTGAAACTAGCACTATAAGAATTAAGAAAAGTCTCAGTGAGTTTTCCCAATAAGAAAAACAAATGTCACTTAGTAATAATAAGGGGAAGAATTGCATCTTTTTTTCCATAAATAAGCATGAATTCAAACGTATAACTATTTTCTCCACTTCCAAAGAAACCTAGGACACACTCGTCACTGCCCATGAAGGTGATGAGCGTATTAAGGCTGGGAAGACTCAAATATTACTCGAGCAGTATAATACTCTTATTATGTATCAGAATGAGTCATTTGATGTTTTCTTTATTAAGTTAACTGATATTATCACAAAATTTCATGTAAATGGTATAATATATGATAGAATGGAAATAGTGCTTCAAATCTTAAGATCATTGCCTGCTAAATTTGACAATAAATGTTATGCCATAGAAGAGATCGATGATCCTAACTTGACTCCCGAATTGCTGAGTAGTAAACTTAGAACAATAGAGATGGAGTTAGAGTGTATTAAACAATTGACCTTCCAGAACAAAAGATCCTCTGCATCAAATGTGTTATTCTCATCTTAAGTGACTGTCCCTAAAATGAACCCACTTGAATTTGATCTAAACCATAGTGAGGACTGTGATTTAGACAATTTAGATAACCAGATTCCTATCATGAGCAACAATTTAAGAAAATCATAAAGTTTAGAAATTTTATTGCTTCTACAAGGGGGGGGGGGCCTAGTTATCAAAATTCTTAAACTCACAGACCTCATAATAGAAACGATGACTAATAGACCACTGATAAAAATAGGCCCAAGATTGACAAACTCCACATAAAATGTCATCGTTATAGGAAAATGGGGCACATTGTTGCTAAGTTTAGAGTCAAATTGATTAATAATAATAATAATAATAATAATAATAATAATAATAATAATAATAATAATAATAATAATAATAATAATAATAATAATAATAATAATAATAATAATAATAATGTTAGGGCTAATATGTGCAAAACTTGGGACAACTCAAGTGATTCTGATGAAGATGAACCTGAGTCATCCAATGTTAGTGAATCATGCATGTCCTTTTATGCCAAGATCATATAATCTGATGACAACGCATGTTTACCTATTGATAATGTTGTTAACGATTGTATTATGCTTGTTGATGTTGATATTATTCCTTCTAGTGAAATTGTTGTATCTACTACTGTTGAAAATGATGTAGATAGTTCTAGTTTATAGGTGAGTCAAATTGAAAATAATGTTGATGAATTAAACGTGTGTCTGAGTCCCACTGCACATAATGAAATGATAGGGGACACTCCACACACCTCATTTAATGAGTCCGATGATGACCTAACTGATATTCAAGAGTTATACACTAAGGCCTTGTTTGATGCACCATATAAGGGGTCCGAATATGATATGATAAGAGTCGGACTGGATAGGATAACGATTCCAATACTGCATTTGGAACAATTTCGGATAAGAAGACGGGATGGGATATAATAATACAATCATGTGTTTGAAATGCTCCGAATAGGATTAATTTGTCTCCACTTTTCCAAAAATACCCTTATGTTGTATTTAATATTAAAAAAAATACAAAAATATACTATTATCACATATTTTAACTCAATAACATAGTATTTAATTCCACGTGGGATGTTAAAAAAAATAATATTATGAGATGAAAATATGTATTTGTATTTATAAAGGGAGTGCCTATAACTCCCGAGGCCTTAGTGCTATTTCTGGAGCAGTCCCCCTGATGAGTTTCACCGTATTATGATGTTCACTGCATCTAAAGATACATGGTATATCCTCCAATTAGCATATGAGGCTACTAATGCGATTAAGGCGTCGAAATTGCAAAATTTGACCACCTAGTTTGAGACTATTAAGATGTTAGAGTTCGAGAGTTTTGATGAGTTTTATGCTATCTTTTCGGACATAATTAACACGAGTTTTAATTTGGGTGATAAAATTAATGAGTCGAAAGTTGTTAAAAAGATTTTGAGGTCATTCCCGAAACGATTTATTCCTAAGGTCACTATTTTAAATTCATTGGGATATTAGATGCTAAAGAGATAGGGCAAGAATATTTCTTACACGACCACTCTTAGCGATCCTGAAATTGCGTTGGGTAATTCAAGGAATGAATCACCACATGAAAAATTCGTTTCCTTCATGGCTAGTCACGTGAGCACATCTACTTTGTCCAACGATGATGAGGACACTTGTATATATGAGAGCCTGGATTATGTTTTGAGACATTCATTAGATAGTAAGTGTGAGAGTGATATTGGAAGTAGGGTGAAGTTAATCTTCAAAAAGCGTTTAGAGATTTTTACACCGAGATGTTGAAAAATAAAAAGTTGAATAAAGAGTTAGGTATTAAGGTGTTAAATTTAGAGGGAGATATAGAAGTTTTGAGAAAGTGTGTGGCGTCATCAAGTCAACTTGATAAGTTGAAAGTTTCTTTATGTGAGGAGTTGATCGTCTTAGGCCAATAAAAGAGTGACCTTGAAGCTTGTGTATCCCACCTCGAGATAGATCTCGAACCTGCCCGAGAGGTCAAGGTCCTTATTGAGGACACATCTAAGAAGGTTGAAAATATGCTCCTCGATCCCGCTTTGGGTAATGTTGAGAAACTAGGAATAGGTTATGACAGTGCATCTACTTCCCATGTTGCACCCGAGCCGATTCCCTAATTTATGATAGATCCATATGTCCTTAAGCCTAACCCACCTAGGAGTCCGTTTCCATGTAGGAGAGCGTGTCCTACATGTTTTTAGAGAGGTGTTCCTAGGCCTTTTTATGTTTGTTCCCATTACAAGAGAAGAGGACTCCTTAGGGAATTTTGCTTTAAGTTGGGTAGTGTGTCTCATAGGTACCCCGTTATGCTACTACACGTGTTCCCATATCCACACCCATATGTAATACTTTGCATGCTCCTGCACATCACATGAGATATTTTGAGTATTTTAGAGAACAAGTTGAGTATTTAGTAAAGACTTCACATGATTTGATGAATGTTTTTCATAGGATGTCACCACCTTTGGAAAACTCCTCCGGACCTAATGATTAAGGTTTAGACTTATTTACTAGCATAGTCTGATTTTCATGATGATATTTTATGCCTACTGCTAGTATGTACTACCAGTGTATATATTTTTTTCATTTTGTTATATTTTTCTAAAAACCTAAAAAGATATTTGTTTTTGAATTTTTTTAAAAAAATACAAAAAAGATTTTTAATTTTTTGAGAAAAAAATTAAAAAGCCAAAATAATTTTTTTTTGAAAAATACAAAAAGATTTTTGAAGTTTGTTTTACACCGTTTATGGATGGACATTTAGGATGACCAAGTCACAATATTATTCCATTATCCATGTGACTATTTAATAGTATTTCGAGACGATACATAATTTCATCCATGTGCTTTATAATGTTTGGAGTCATTAAGATGTGATTAGCGATTACTTTCTATATGTTTGACTCTCAGCCTCCTTTAATGCATACTTGCATAGACTTATTTGATTATTTTACTTGTCTATGACATGTTGGTCGAAGTGTTTTCATCTCAATCATGTCTTTAAAACGAACCAAATACGATAAAACTTGATAATGAAAGTAGTGCATGTAAGAACCGTTGCCCATGACAGTTTAATTAATATTAAAAATTATAATGAGTTAACACGAGAAAGGGATGTAAGAGGCAAGTGAACTCGTCGTGAAATCCATCGTTTGAAAAGTGCCCGAGGAAAAATTAAGGCAATAAAAAGGAATATATGCCAAAAAGGGCCCAATAGGAAAATCTCTTAAAAAGAGGATTTAGCACCTCATTAGAAAAATAAAAAGAATTATTATTTATGAGGATGTTTGGTTTGAAAACAATGCGTTTTCACGTCTGGGCAAAGTCTTGAAAAAGCATTACGTAATTTTAGACGTTATTGGTGTAGAAATCATTTTAGACTTTAATTTGTTGACAAGATTAAGTCGACATCATTTGAATTCAACCTTTTGACACCTAAGGAGGATTTTGAATTCATTCGTTAAGAGTATCATACTCATTGTGTACATATGTTTTGAATATTTGAGTTGATTTTCCTATCGAATTTGTTCTCACCCATTCGTTCCATTTCCACGATTTGGTTATATTAGTGTAAATTCATGGTTTGTGTTGTTTTCGTAAATTATTTTTTCTTAAAAAATATTTGAAAAATCAAATATAGTTTGTGAAAGCCTTTTCAGTTTATCCTTGCATGAGCTTAATTGATATATGTTTGTGATGATTTGCTATGCTTTGTGTTACCCACTCCATATTTATTATGTTTTATTTTTTTCCATATATGTTATGAATGTTTGAGTTGATTTTACTATCAAACTTATTCACACCCATTCATTATGTTTCCATGATTTGGTTATCTTAGTGTAAATTCATGGTGTGTGTTATTTTTGTAAATTATTTTTTCTTGAAAAATAGTTTGTGGAAGCCTTTTGAGTTTATCCGTGCATGAGCTTAATTAATATATATTTGTGATGATTTTCTATCCATTTTGTGACCTACTCCGTATTTATTATGTTTTATGCTTTTCCTTGTCTATTTCGAACATATAAAATAGGGGAAAACGAATTATTATGGGGGAGTGAAAGTTTGAATTATGGGGGAGACTTGATTTGATATTTGATTTATGTTTATCTCATTTCAAACTCGATATGTCACGAATGTATTTATTTATTTATTGTGTGTAGGAGTTTAATGATCATTTGGAAAGCAGATAAACAGAAGAGTAATGAAGGTAAAGAGATTTGAAGATTGAAAGTTGAATATTATTTTAAGACTTGCATTTTTAGTATCTTTCCACTCTTGGGTTCATGGGAGTGTTTTAGATTTGTATAGGACATTTTTTGATAATTTAGATCATTTTTATTTTGTACCAGCATAGACATAGGGGAGATTTTTAAGGACATATTTTCGATCGTCCATAGTTTACATTGAGTATGTCGTGTCCCTCTACAACCTTCAAGGAAGTTCATGTTCACACGTTCAAGAAGATGGATATGAATATCAATCATCTTTAACATCTACACGACATGAGGTATTCTTTCGTATAGAATTTGTTTTGAGTTGTTTAGATTTGTTCCTAAATATTGGGATACTTTTTATAAACAAATTTTTATCAAAATGAGGCATTTTTCTAACTTAAAATGTTTTCTGAAAGACGTGTAGTCAGACTTTAAAAAATATTATTTTTCGCTCCGGTCATTCAAAACACAAAGCATTGCCGTTCAAACGGCATTCACTTGTCGTTCAAATGACATGAGATGTCGTTAGATAGGTCGGGAGATGCGTCGTTGCTTATGTCATCAAATGAAAGCCTACTGGAATGTTTTTTTATAGGTCATTTTTAGGGTAGTTCAAATGACATATCAATATCGTTCCAACGACATCAAGAAGTCGTTTTAACAACCTTTGTCGTCCAAATTTTTTGTTAGCCTATAAGTACCTATTTCATGAGACTTCCATTTATGACTTTTCCTTTACGGAAATTGTAGATTTGTTGTAATTAAGTCTTCGCTTTTTAGGGATAAAACCTTTTTAGATTAAAAAAAATAATCCCAATTACTTTTGTGAATCATCTTTGGAAACCCAAGAGACTTCTTGTCGAAGTTTATTCTTGTAGAGTGCGATCTCTACTGTTGACTTGGGGATACTCGAGTTTATTTACTACAGAAGGAGGATTTGCAGTTCTTATGATTCTAAAGGGAGTCATTGTTGGTTCTAGACTATGATATATGTGGATTCTTGAGGGAGTTCATTGCATATTTCTCTAGTGTGTTGTAAGTTGTGATTTGCAAACATTATTGAAATAAAAGGTTTTTCCCTAAGGGGATTATTCTTAAATTTGATTTTAACTTAATCTGTGATTGCATGATTTATTTATTAAATCAATTAGATGCATGTTTATGGTTAATCAAAATTGGTTTGAAGATTGACTCTAATTAAATAAGTTTATTCTATTGAAATTTTGCGAATTCGTAAATTAGTATCACATCTCGCACTCTCAGAAACATGGAGTTTAACCTGAATTTTCTACTTTAACAATTCCCAAAATTATAGATTTAACTCCTAACTCAAGTTGACTAATTTTAGGTTTATAATCTAATTTTAAAAGTGGCGTGACCACTGGATTATTGTCCATATAGGGGTTGGATTTTTCAACCTTTTTTGAAAATTACTTTGTATAACGAACAATATATATATATATATAGTATGATAATTAAATGAAACATACTTGAAGTTAAATATAGTGCATATAGAGACTAGCCTTCTAGTTCTTATGCTTACGCATTCAACAACCCTTAGACCCGTTCGAGAGTTATTACCCCTATAATGAGATCTCTCGAATTTTCCTGTTTGGATAGTTTGGGACTGCATAATTTCTATATAATAATATTCTTAGTCTATTAAAGTTGCTATTATTTCTAAATTGACAAGTGTGACTATTATTTCAATTGATCAATTGAAATAACACTTACACTTGCCAATCTACGTCTTGTACTTAGAGAACTACAAGGATGTGCTGCCGAATTTTTTTCAAATCGTAACAATGTGCATGAGCTGTTAAGTATATTACAGAAATATGCGGTCTTGAATGGGATAGGACCACTCACCCTTTAGAGGAGATGGAGGAAATAGGAATTTCTATTATAAATAGAATTTGAATTTGAAATTTAAAAATCGAATATAAAGAAGACATAATTGAATGAAACATATTATAAATCTAAGTTTTGTTTATACTAATCCATGAATATACGCTTATTACTTTTAATATGTGATTATTTGAGGTAGCTGTGATGGGATATTAGAAATAAAAAGTGTGGATGGGTGAGACAAATAGAATGGGGGAAGTGTTTCGCAGAGGTGCTAATGAATTTGTGAAATAAGCAAAGAGATGTCATAATGATGAAGAGTTTTCGTGTGCTAGGTGTAAGAATGGTAAGGTCTGTGAGTGGAAAATAGTTGAACTACATTTGTTAAGATAGGGTATGCAAGATATTTATTGATTTTGGAGTTTTCACGGTGAATTGAAAGTTCCTTTTGTCCCCTAAAAACATTCACAACCTCCATAACAGCCTTCAACAAGTAGGATAGATGTAGAAGGGGACGACGTATATCATAATATTTCAGAGAATTTAGTTGATGATACATACAAAGTTTATGAAGCGAAGGAGAATGAGGTTACTGATGATGTACAAGGTTCAGGTGCTTGTGAAAATATCACGATAAACCTTGACGATGACTACTAAAGTTTAAAATTTCAGGCAACCCAACTGTTACACTCTGTCTGAGAGAAAGAACAAACAACTTTACATGCCATGGTTGGTTTTCACAGTTTGAAGATGCAGTACGGTTTGTCTAGCAATAGCGTGATAGGAATTCTGAATTAGGTGAAGGGCTTACTACCCAAGGAGAATACGCTTCCAACTAGCTATCCTATTATGAAGAACAGTTTGAAAGATTTGGGAATGAGGTATAAATTGATTCATGCTTGTGTGTATGATTGCATACTATACCGAAAGGAGTACTAAAATCTCGATCGTTGTCCGATCTGCGATGAACCTAGATATGTCTAATCTATTGGCCAGGAATGCACAAGATCAAAAGTGCCTCAAAAAGTGTTGAAATATTTTCTCGTTGGGCCTAGATTAAAGCGATCTTTCACAGTACCATGGATAGGGGAGGCAATGACTTGGCATGCTAGGGCAGAAGTAGGAGGTAATCTCATGCGTCATCCTATTGATTCTATAGCTTGGAGGAGGATGAATTATGAGTATCCCTATTTTGCTCGAGAACAACGTAACATTCATTTGTCCATATCAACAGATGGTTTCAATCCATTTGGAAATCTAAGCACAAATCAGAGTGTATAGCCAGTGACCCTAGACCCACTCAACCTCCCTCCTTCAGAGTGTATGAGACCTGAATTTTCGATGCTGTCTTTATTGATACCTGGGCCAAAGGCACCAAGTGAAGACATTGACGTTTACCTAGTTCCTTTGGTAGAGGAATTAAATGAGTTATGGGAACAGGGTGTGCAATCATTTGACTCTTTTAGAAAAGAAGAGTTTATGCTGAAAGCTATGTTGATGTGGGAA
Source organism: Sambucus nigra (assembly GCA_949130495.1). NCBI lineage: Eukaryota > Viridiplantae > Streptophyta > Magnoliopsida > Dipsacales > Adoxaceae > Sambucus > Sambucus nigra. Next base: position 197,855,970 of record OX422221.1, on the reverse strand, counting down.
ATTCATGACTTTCCAGCTTATGGGACATTATCTGAATGTGTAGTACATGGTTATTTGGGGTCTCCTATTTGTGTAGAGGAGACTGAATCTCTTTGTCTCTTCGCTAGCTCAAAAATGTATACCATTGCCATTGGAGGTTTTTACCCCTATCGCATAGTTTCAGATTTGAGAAAGGTTCTAATTTTTTATCGGGAGGGGTTGAACATAGGCTACCGCCGAGACAACTTTCAGGTTCAGAAATTAAAAGTAAATCTTCTGAATGTGGCCCTAATATGCCAGGTAAGAATCCCAAATTTAAGAATGTCAAGCATAAGAAGACCCCAACTGGGAATGAAACCAAGACAAGAAATGCATGGTCTAGGAGGTCAAATTTATTTCACTTGCCTTATTAGAAGAATAACCTGGTGCGCCATGTATTGGATGTGATGCATGCAGAGAATAACTTCGTTGAACATATTATGGGCACTTGTCTTGGGGGGAGTCATTGGAAGGATGGAGAAAATGCACGAAAAGACCTTAAATTATTGAAACTTAAGCCACAACTATGGTCGAAAGAAGATAGTAGGGGAAGGATAATAATTCCCCCTGGTGCGTTTACTTTGACGAGTGGAGAAATGAAGGTGCTTTTAGACACAATATATAATTTGATGGGCCTATCTATATTTTCGTCCAACTTGCAAAGGATTGTGAATTATGCTACGCATGATTTACATAAATGTAAGTCCCACGATTGGCAAGTGATAATGAAATTGGTCCCTCTACTATTTAAGCATTATTTCTCCAAGCACAAGGATTTGCAGAGGGCTATTATGCAAATTAGTATTACCTTCTCACTTTTGTGTGAGAATCGAGAACACATAGTGGCCACAAAATTGGCGGTGACCGAAGCGATTTGTGTGTTGGAGAAGTACTTTCCCCCAGCATACTTTGACATAAGTGTTCACTTGTTGGTACACCTATGTGACAAGGCACTTCTATGTGGTCTAGTTAGATATTAGTGTATGTATCCGTTTGAAAGATAGTTGAAAGTTTTTAAAGATTACATCAAGAATAGGCGATACATTGCAGGTTCAATTGCAGAGGAATACATCACCGTGGAGTCATCAATCTATACTCGGGAATATATGCCTGACTCGACCATCATTGATGACACTAATGAGTTCGTCGATGATGGTGGTCATGTGATTGGAAAATGAGTGAAATTAACAAGTTTACAACATGAACAAGTAGCTTGTTATCTATTTGATACACATGAAGGTGTCGAAGAATGGAAAAAGTAAGTTTATTTTAAGTTTTACATAATATTAGAATATTTTAGATTATTTTATACATGATTAATTTTGTAATATCCAGAAAATATGAAGACTGTGAGAATAATAAAAGACGAAAAATAATGGTACAATCAGACAGCGAATTTAGGTTGTGGTTGTCACAAGAGGTAATTATAGTGAAAATAGCCATTATATAATGTTACATTACACTCTAACTTTACAACTAACCTAATTAATTTATCTATATTCTCAGCTCTTAAAGACGGGTGATGAGACATCAAGGCTTGCTCGCCTAGCCACTGGACCCTTGTTCATGGCACAAGTGTACAAAAATTATCGATTGGACGATTACGTAGTCGGTGAAATTGTGTACGAGGTAAGTACAAATGTACAGAACTCAGGCATTTCATACAAGGCTCTTACTTTCTTTGGAGTGAGCACAAAAGATAAAAACCTCGTTGAAGCTGAAATGACTTACTATGGTGTAATTCGAAATATATTTGAATTGGATAATATAAGCTTCAAAGAGGTTGTATTTTACTGTGACTGAGTAAGAGTTGAGGATAAAAATGCTTATAAAGTTGATCCTGGAACCAATTTGATCATGGTTGACTTGTCCAAGTTGAAGAGCAACGATCACGTGAGTGATGATCCATTTGTTTGTGCATTTCAAAAGGTCAACCAAGTATTTTACTCGGAGTATATCAACAACGAGCCGTGGTCAATTATCCTACGTGTGCCAAAGAATCCAGATAGTAGTGTGGATTATTCGGCTTCTCCTACCAAATATCAATCCATTTTTTATGATAACCCGAATCTGAAACAATTTTTCAATTTGTAATAAATATTCCAATTTTTACTTCATGAATCAATTTTTAATGCTTTTAATTGATTTGCACTTTATCATTTTCACTCTTTTTATCTTTGTCTATTTCCTTTGTATATATATGTGTGTGTAGTGTTCATGTGTGTGTTGGGGGTTGGGCAATGTGTGTGTAGTGTTCGTGTGTGTGTGTTGGGTGGGGGGGGGGGGGAATGTGTGTGTAGTGTTCGTATGTGTGTGTTGTCTCCTTGTACATATTTGCATGTCTTATTCAAATTCATTTGGATTTGTACTAATAACAACTTTTTTTACAAAAAATGTTTCCTTCAGGTATTAAGGCGAGGATGATGATGTTCATTATGATGATGTCGTCTGGGTTCGGTGGTAACAGAGGTGAGGGGGGATCCTCGGCCCCTAAGCTCCCAAAATAGGGCAAATTGGGGATGGCCGTCGAGAATAAGACGGGGCTATTAACCAGATCCCTCGAGCTGGTAAAGACTATCATCGGCCTGGGGTACACTACTTGGAAGGAGGTGCCAAGTGAGCTCAAGTTAGCTGTTTGGGCGGCATTACATGTAATGTGTTTATATTTATATTTCTATGAATATTTCAATTTTAATTTCAATTTTGATTTCAATTTATATTTATATTTATTCGCAATTAACATTGTATTTGTCGGATAGGAACAATTCAGCTTGGACCCAAAACTACGTGATTCCGTCTTGGAGAAGTTAAGGGAGCAACACAAGACGTGGAAGAAAAAAATGTGAACCCGGTACTTTGGAAAGACCCGAGAGTCCATTATCCGAATGTGTGAATCCGTCTTGCCGAAGGAGCCGATCATATTGACACAATGCCAAAAGTTCATTGACAATGAGATCGGGGAGCGACAATTGGCATCTCGCAAATTGGGGAGGGAAAATTGGGTGAAAAAGATGGACGTGCAATACTCCGGTCGGACGTCTTACGTCGAGGTGGAGCATGGGATGATGGTAAGATTTAATTTTCCTATAATTACATAAATATGTTATTCTGCATTATTTTACTTTGCGAGGCCGATACTAATTTTGCATTATTTTATTTCAGGGGATGGGGAGTGGCCCTGGGGTTATGCCATATAGGCTCGATACTTATGTGTCTATTATGACAAAGAAGGGGAGGGATAGGGAGGTGTCCTCGAGTGTCACATCCACGATTGTAAGTAATCCGACAATTTACTTTTTTTTTTTAATTATGTTGTAATATTTTTATTTACTTATTTATGTAATCATGGGCTTTTTGTCATTTCAGACAAAGCTTAAGGAAGTGCATCAGTCGCAGTCTGATGCCGACAAAGCATCTTTCTCCATAGACGCACTCATCCAAGTGATTGGCGCTGATCGCAAGGGGAGGACAAGGGGGGAGCTCGCGGGTGGCCAAATCTAGGATCATCGGATTGGAGATGAGCAACATCGGGTTGGCTCAAACGGTGGACTCGCATGACGCGAAGCTGTCCCATTTAGAGGCTAAGGTCCAAGATATGTTCTCATTTGTGAAGCGTTCATTGGGTGAAAAATGTAAGGGTAAAGGGAAGGAGAAGGCGGTGGAGGAGGAGGTGCCAAATGACGAGTAGGTGGACCTCGCTGCTTCATCGCCGACACGTGCAGACTTTGATGATCAACTCCCGTATTTGGATCCCTTCAACCGAGCGTGTTTATAATGGACATATTTGATGGCCAACAGATAGGGCGGGGGTTTAGGGACCCAAATATCATCCAAGGTGCACTAGTTCATGGACGTTAGCTTCAAGACATCGACTCCAAGGTGCTCGTCACGCATGTGATACTCGGGAAGGAGAACTCCCCATTGTGGTTGCGCGAACAATGCGACATAATGTATATAACTGGGTGCGTCAATTCGTATATCGTGTGGCCTACTCACCTCCTCAGAGTTAATGTTACCCCAGACATGTAGTGACATTATTTGAATTGAATTGTATTAAGTTGTAACATTTGAATTATATCATGATGCATATTGTTTTGAATGTATATTTGCATTATCTCTATTTTATTTGGATATATGATGTTTGAACAGGTACAACGTTTCTATAACAGGTAGAAATATACTACTAGGTAGTGGCAGTGTCCATACTGCCCAGCAGATTGTTTCTCGATTCTGCCCAGAATTATCACGGTCAATGGCCGTGATAAGTCCGTGACAAGTTTGTTTGTCACGGACTTTTCACGGTCAATGACCATGACAATTATTTAAAGATTGTCACGGTTTTTTCATGGTTTATGACCGTGACAAAACTTATCACGATCATGTCACGGTCTATTACCGTGACAAGTACAGTGAACTTATCACGGTCAATGATCGTGACAAGTTCGTGATAACAAACTTTATCACCCTCGAACTTGTCACGGTCATTGACCTTGACAAGTTGGACTTATCACGGTCAATGATCGTGACAAGTCGACAGATTTGGTGTAGTGAGTGGAGCCGGTAGTGCTGTAGAAAGGCACTGAAATGTTTTCTCAATATGAGTTAAAGGGTGGGATAATGTCGAGAAGAATTCTATTATAGGTTATGGGGTGATTGAGAACACCCATGTGCTATAACCAGGTCGAGAATGTGAGGCCAATTTTGAGAAAAGTGTGTTACCTATGAGATGTTGGTAATGTTTGTGCAAAAATGCATGGGACATAGGGTGTATGGGAGCCTTGGTTAGTTGTTTCAAAGTCGTCCGAGATAGAAGGGCATGGAAAGGAATGTGTGGAAAATATGCCTGAGGGGAAGTTATAAACAGAGTCAAAATGGTGTGATGGATTGAAAATCGGCGAGAAATATGATAATCGAAGTATATGTGTGTAATGAGATCTAGCACACCCGAGATGGATTAAAAGTATATGGAAATCCATTTAAAAGGATATCTCTTGAGAAGAGGAAATCCAACTATTCTGGGAACGTAAAGCAGAGTCTTACTCAGTTGATTATTGAGAGTGGCTTGCATGTAAATTTAATGTTGATGGGTATACCCCGGGAGAAAGGAGAGTAAAAATGATACTTAATGTGAGAGGTTATAAGTGGAAGTCATTGTTGAGCGATACATAATGAGGTTGTCTCCGGGTGCACCATTCGTAAATGGGAATAAATTTTTGTCAAGCTGACAATTCTAGTGACGGAATGGGCAGACAGGTTGGTAGATTTCATTGATGGGTTGCCAACATCAGGATAAGGTCAATAATTCCTTCGAGTATGTGTAATAGATTGATAGAGATAAAGTTATTATTATCTTTCTTTGAAAAGAAGGATTGCACCAGTTCAGGATGCCGACCAACATAATTGTGAGTGAGAATGAGATCCTTGAATCCCACCTCTGATAGGGATTTTCAGGAATCGGTGGGGATGGCATTTTATTTTGGCCATGTTGAGTCACCTATAGCCGATGAATATACGGGAGGTGATTTACAATGTTGATTAAATTGAATGGTGAGCATTATGAGCTGTAAGGTAATGAGGAGGAGAAATTACCGATAGATAGAGTTGTGTGTAGACTCTCATACCTATTTGTAAAGGATTAGGTGCCTTTTTGAGGTTTTTGCATGGTAAGCCTTATTGTTTACCCACTGGGTGATCCAAAGTGAGAGGATAACTAGACTTTTGATTGGACGTGATTTAGAGTCCATTGGAAAAAGTGGAGTAACCCCAAACTATTTTAGATAACTTTTGAATGTCATAAGACTTACGTCGCAACGAACCGATGTTTCGAGGATAGACATGAGTAGTTAGATGTCCTTGTGGTTTTCCACAGGATGGGAGATGTGTGTTGGGGTTGATACGGGAAGCTGTCACCAAGTGATGTGTGGCCTTCCATTAGTATTGAAGCGATAAAGCCAGTGATGTGTAGGCTCACCTTATTAAAATGTCGTAGTAGAAGCACAATGCGTGATGTGTCATTTTTGAGGTGAGACCTTATGACTGGTAGAGTATGATGTATGAAGAGATTTGAACAAGCTTGTAGATAGGCTGCGATTGTGGAGTTTAAGCCTTTAGATGGGTGGGTACCATTAGCTGGTGTATAGTGGAGTGACCCTTATGTTATTATGATTTGATATTGGTTACTAGAGGATGACGCGTGGTGAAATATCCCGAGTCTTAGTACCGGTTGTATCCAAATTTCAAGGACGAAATTCCTTTGTAAGGGGGGAGTATGTAATACCCCGTATTTTTGCATATTTAAAAATGTAATTAATTGAGTAATTAAATAGGAAAATACAATTATATTTAAATTACGTGAGTGAAGTAATTTAATGCAATTTAATGATAATTATGATTATTAAATATTAATCAAGAGATAGACACTGATTAATATTACGATTCAAATTTACGAAGTGTGAATAGTAAATATTGATAGTTAATTTGTACGACATAGCGAGTGATATGGACGTACTTGATTTTATCTCACTCGGGTGTCACGTGTAGACTAAATGGAGGATGAGATAGGAAATATATTTTTAAGTGACTCAAATGATAATTTAGAGGTCACAGATTATTTCGAAAGGGTCAAATTAGTCAAAATAGTATACTCGGGGGTACTAGTCGAGTATCCGAGCATTTTTGGGCTAAATCGGGACCATACGGGGGTGTTTTAGTCTTTTGGTATTTGGGGGTGAGTAGACCTACGAAATTACAAAGTCTAAATCAAACTATAAGAGTTGGAGTCTAGGGTTAGAGGAGAGAAATACTCACAAAAACATTGGAGATAGAGAGAGAGAGCTATTGTGAAGCCAAAGAGATAGATTTAAAGAAGATTGGAGTGTGTTCTTCCACCAAAAGCATCTTGGTAAGAAAGAAAGGAGAAGAAGAACATCAACCCTCTAACAATTACGAAATCAGACCCTACTATAATCAAGGCAAGTGGCTATTTGCAAATTATGTTGAGTTATAATATCCATGCGTAGGATTTATGAATAATTGATTTTGATGAATATTCTTGGAGAAAAAGAATCAATTAAGGCATGTTTGGGTAGAAATAACATGTAGTTAGATTTATATCTTTAGAGGATTGAAAATCATAGGAACCATGATTGTTAATACGAATAAAAATCCGGGTTTATGATTTAAAATATGGGAAGAACATATTTTTAGGGTTCTTAAATAATTAGAGGATTTGAATTATTCTATGCTAAATTTGTGTATGATGTTTAAATCGTTCGAAATCATCCTTGAGTATGTAGAAATGGTTAGGAATAATTGGTTACAAGTTTGGTGTGTTATCATGTGAGTTGTATTATTGGAAATGGTATGAAAATGCATGAAGAAAACGAATTGCACCTGCAGCTGCTCGATTGATTAATCGACTGGTGAATGTCGATGAATCGACCCAAGCTGATTCTGGGTTTTTTTGTTAGTTGATTTCTAATCGTTTGCGAATGCTTGGGGGGAACCTTAGGGATGATATTGTACCTATGGAGGGACTGAGGGAAGACCATTATGTATCTTGTTGAGGTCCGTTATGATCTTTGAGGGTAAGGTTTTGAGAGGTGAACCAATGAGGGTAAACTGATTGAGTCGTGCATTGGGAATTATGGATTCGAGTTATGAGGAAGGTTAACGTCGATACAAGATATATATAATAATAGTTTATAGATAGTTTAACTACTGAAATAAAGGAACGGGTAACTAGGTTCCTTAGAGTTTGGGTGAAAACTCATTTAAATACGATGGAAGATAAATCGTAAAATAATAGGTACGGTGAGTATGTGAGAGATGTGTATAGCGTATGAGATTATGTTAATATGGTTTGTGTGCATACCTACTAATTTTGGTTAATACTTAGTGGGGGTGTATACCTAAGGTATACTTGATTATATTATGGTCGAGGCAATATTCCGAACCAATATATGAAAATAACAAATACGATAGTGAGACAAATCGTAAATTAAAAAGTACGGTGAATATCCGAGAGAAAAATATCACATACGAGCATGATTAATAGGTTCTGTGTATACCTACCGAAGTATATAAATACTTAGGTGGAGATAATACCTAAAGTATAATTGACTATATTAGGGTCGAGGTAGGATTGCGAACTAATATATGGAAATAGTAAATTGGGGTCCGAATGAAAGACTTTCGAACCAATATATGTTTAAAATTTCATGAGTGTGGTCGAGGTAATTTTACGAATTAATACATGAAATAAACTTCGGGTCGAGATGACATTCCGAAGCAATCCTATTACTTGGTGTAGATGGACCATTCCGAACCAAAAGTCCTTGATGTGTGTTATGAGGACATATTAGTGATGAATGAATTTATAAGTATATATTTTGTGTGAAATGTATACTATATGATAATCTAATCATTTGGGATAGTAGAAAATTTGATGACGTGCATAAATCTAAACGTAAATTAAGTAGAGAGACTTAATTAGAAAAATTAAACGATAGATAATGATTGTCTTAAGAATAAATTAAGTAGTGAGACTTAATTGTAAAAGTAAAAGATAACAAGATGTGACAAGTTATCTATGTAGATAACATATAAGATGTGTTACTATTAACATACTGGATGGGCGGTATCGGAACTTAGTCATGTAGATAAGTTCAGCTGAATACTATAGTATTGTTATCTTGGGTAGTACATCTAGGTGGGCTAAGTATAGGAAATTAGGCGTGCACTATAGATGAGGGGTGATGTAACTCACGAGAGTGTACACAATCTTAAGAAGTATAATCAATAACTCATCTTATTGTGAGAAACACTTGATAAATATTTTCAAAACGTTTTCAGTACTAACTCTTGATATTAAAATATTTTTAAAACCTTTTAGGTGTCCAGCCATATGGGCGCCAAACTTGAGGATTCAGTCCAAGGACTCGTAGCTACATCATTGTGGAGGCTGACAGGATTTTTCATAGACGGTTCATTTATTCAGATATAGTGTAGGATCTCATTTTAGTACTCTCTATTGGGACATGTCGTCCATTGGCATTATTTCAGTTATGCAATTTTGGATTATATTTGTTTTATTTAGCAATTTTTTATTTCAGCCAATTGTTGACTCGGTAAGACTTTATTGTTTATATATTGTGAGATGGTTTGAATTATAGTATATTGTGAATGTTTAATTATTAGTTTCTCTTGTGTAATTTTCTCGGGTTAATGAAAGATAAAATTTTACACTGGTTTAATTTCACATAGGTGATTATTAATTAAAAAGTTTTCGACAGTGATGCTAAGAATGAACCAATTGAGAAACCTATTTTAATTTAATTTAGGACTGATCACTCGAGATTTAATTAGGCGGCGTGTCACATATACCCATATTAACATTTATCCCTACTGAAGGTGATAAGGTGAGGTCAAACGATATTGTCCCCACCTAATCCATTAGTATGGAAAAGGACCTATACATTGGAATGGCAACCTCACTATGGAACCCGAATTCTCACTCTCCATCCTAGAGGAGGTCTGAAAAAGTACCTAACCTATATCTTAGGTCCCAAAAACCATGCTCTTATTTGTCACAAGCGCTATTTTTCCTACTCTGACAATCTCCACACACCGTATTATGAACTCCATTTCTTTCGAGGTGTCCTAAATACATTCTCATGCAATAACTTGTTAAATATTGGTTCTTAATACACTTAGTAAATCTAAATAAAATGGTCATGAGTGATTACTTGTCCTCATTGGAACATTTGTTCCTTTATGAAACTCAACGGTTCTACTCTCACTTCTACACTAGGATATCAAAAACTTCAACTCTTTGAATTTCTTCGATTATCTCCTTTTCAACTGGAAGGATCCCCTTCTTGATAAAAATTATACAAATAGATTATCCACCACATTAATCGTATAAATTACTCAAATTACTATACACGCAGTTGCTTCTTAAATGTAAAGTAACCGACTTAACATTTGACTTGTCCAAAATTACCTTCCATATCATGGGACCTTATAGCATAACCAATTTCTCTTGGAAATCTAACCTTCTACATTCATTCATGTATAAAGGGGATTTTCCTTGTTAGATCATTAATACCTTCCCTCGGTAAATTCTACACTTGAGCCCGAACGAACCTTGACACTTCACTTTAAATAATTCAACTGGTCATTGACATGCGATATTGGTAACATGTTCTATATCATGGCCTTGTTCACTTTGCCTCATGGTAATGTAAGGATAGGTGTGGTAGTGAGCTTCTAATCGAGTAATTTCTCTCTGATAAAATATGTCCCTAACAATGGTACCCCCTATAGGGTGAGTTGAGTTAGTGTCCTAGCCATTTACGAGAACCCTTGGATGAATATCCTGTAGTACCCCACTAAACACTAGAAATTCGTATCCTCTGTATAGGTGTCTTAGGTTATCCACAATTCATAGCTGTAGATACCTTACTAGAATTTTATTACATCCTAGCCATAGATATGACATGGTACCATAATTGTACCTCTCAAAGACAAAAATCACACATAGAAAACTTAGGGTACAAATTAGTTTCCCATAGTATCTGTAAAACCAATCATAATTGTTCCACTTGTTCCCCCTTCATCCGAGCATACCCTACACTATTGTACAAGAATAGTTGAAAAAATAAATTCATCATGACCATGAACATTTGTGGTGTGTTAGTTCACCCAAACGATATGACCCGAAACTCATGCTCCATATCGCATAAGAAAATTTGTCCTTGAAATGTCTTCCTCACAGTGGCTATCACATGGTCGCATTAGTGAGGTACTCAAAACCATCCTTCTAATGTTGTTATTAATAGTGATGAAAAACATTTCTTCTTGATCCATATGCTAAGTACGTGCTAAAGGTATCACACCCAAAAGTCCCTTACTTTTGAACAAAATTGACCTTATGTGTGGTACGCCTCTAAAAGGAAATTCAAACAAGGAACCCTCCAAATACACTAGGTCTTATTCAAATCGTTCATATGGAACAAAGGAAAGAATGGCCCAAATTTTCATAGTTATACAAAGTAAAAAATCTAAATGGAAAAACACTAAAGTAATCGAACAATGCAATGCGAAAAAATGACAAAAGCACTCAAGATCACTAGAACACTACAACTTGGATTGCTCTAATGCCAACTATGACTCACCATAAAATTTAATAACTGATTGACCGTGCCTAATACATACGCATGGGAATCGAAGAATTGAATTCTAAGCATAATTGAAATAAAAATAAATGCATAAAAATAAATAACTGATACATACCTGTAGACACCTCAATCAACCATCGAGGTCCGAGGACAATTTGTCCTTACCTAAATAAACCACGGGAACGAACCCTGAAAAAACTCGTAAAAATACCAACTTTTGATGCCTACACTAGAGTTCAAAGTGTGAAATAATGAATAAAGAGCCAAAGTGCAAACAAACAAAAATCAATCAACCAATTAAAATAATAAGAAAAAGGGCCCTTTGGAACAGTTAACTAATCGGTTAACTGTTTCAACTTAGATAATCGATTGGTTATCCGTCCCAAAAAGTTTTCATCAGAAAATATTTAAATATCTAATCACATCCTTACATGTGTCACCTACCAAAAATCGAGGGCTGGAAATGGTTAACCAAATTTCCCAAGCCCCTATAAATAAAGGTCCCCACCCACCATTTCAAAGCATTCCAAAACATAAACTCGATACAATTTTTTAACTTCTTCTCCACGAGCATCAGAGATACCCTATCTTAGTCTAAAAGTACCAAAGAAGATCGTACTTTAGAAAATTATCTTTTTCCTCAAAGAAAGCTCATACTTCCGTGAAGTCACTTTCGAGTCCTAAAAAGAAGATCATTCTTCTAAAAATTCACATTCAAGAAATATAATGAGTTAAACCTCTACACAAATTCTGACAAAGTCAACCTTTCTTGACGAGGCTCTACCTGATTGAAAAATAACTAAAAAGAGACACACCCCTAGGAAAAAAATCAGTTTGCCTCCGAGGGTAAAGAAACTCTACAAAAATTTGGGGGTAAAAGTCCACACACACACACAGATATATATATATATATATATATATATATATATATATATATATATATATATATATATATATATATATATATATAATGTGGAAAACTGTACAAACTTGTTTATCTTTTTTAGCCTGACCCCATTTTAGGGGATCGGGTATGCAATTTACAATGTTTATATTTCAAAAATTCTGGTTTCTAAAACATGACATCTATTTATGTATTATATTTACTTGCTTATAGGTTGAAAATATGCTAATCAAATGACATAAGGAAAATACATGAACATTAAAAATACCTTTCAACATATATTCTCAAGAAAGTGCCATTGAGTTGGGCTACTGGCCATAATTGTATAGTCTCGGCCTCCGAGATCTTGTCTTAAGAACATCTATCTATTCATAAGGGAGGCAATTGGACTCAATCTATGGCACAACCATGTGCCAGAACTAACTTATGTCGTCCTCAGACACCTTAATCAAGCTGAGGGCCCCATTATCAGCCATACTTTCTAGGAACTAGATGTCATCCTCGACATCGTTCTAACTAAGAGATACCTCATCATTCTCGAATGGTCGAGAACTCGTAACTCTGACATAGATAATTTGTGTGGAATATATGGCATGGGTAACGATGGAAAATGTGAACAAGATCATCACAGTAAATCAGCCCCATGTGAGGGGAATATTCGCTCGTCATGGATTACACTTGTAGCACACAATTGTCCCTCTCTGATTGGTTAATATACCTCGTGCACACAGGCTCCATGTTAGGAGTTGACACTACACACCCCCAACACTATGAAAGGAACTCTACTTCATATTCTCTTAGAATCGATCATTTGTCTAACCTACTATTATACTGCAAAATTACAATTGTAGAAAGAGAAAGAGAGAGAGCTTATACTACTTTAATGGATTCTAGCCTTTGTGTATAGTGAATACATTTCATATTTTGCGTAGTGGATGTTGGCTAAGGTCGAACCACTTAAATGATTGTGTCTCCTCACTGTCTCTCCTCTATTCTATTTGTTTATACTTATTATGTTGATGCATTATTCCTCCATATCTACATAGATCAAGAAACTGATTTGATCATAATATCTTAGTGATATTCATCATCATTTTTGGCATCGTCTGTGGGAAGAGACTGTTTTTCTTCTTCTTAGCTTGAGCACTCTCCTCCTTGTCTCTAGTGATGGTCCTGATCCACTACTTCTTGAGCATAATCACTATTAAAAGATCTTGAGTTGGGTATTTGTTAAGAATTTTCCAGTTCAACTCGTTTCTAGTTTCCTATTATTTCTTATATTTTCCTTTATGCTGACTTGGATAATTCTTTCTTAAATGGCCACGGATCTGTCGTGTTACATCGGGGATAACTCCAACCAACTGCCTCAATAGTCCAAAATGGTTGATGTGGTGATGGTGTTGAGATCCCTTATGGAAAGTCAGTAACAAATGCAGTAGCAGTTATTAGCCTTTCGCTAGAGCGTAATGGGTAGAATCCTTAATGATCCAATTATGAATGTTATAACTTTGGTCGCCAGAGAGGTAGTAGATGAAGAAGTTGGGGGATTACCCCCAGCTCTGACAAAGTAGGATTAGTAGCACCAGAGGCGGAGGGATGTCATAGGTCTGCAACGTCTTTGCCTTGGTAAGAAAGTTCAAGGATCTTCGTACGTCCAGGCTTATAATGAAGAAGACTGTTGGGAGAGGTATAAAGCCTCAAACAGCTCCTCTCGTCCTAGAGGTACACAGGCACCAACTAAGCAATGAATAAGTGTCCATCACATTCCCCAGAGCTGTTAAAGAGGTTTGGCATTTGACAAGCTCAGTATAGATTCCACTTTTTATCGTCTCGTCCCTAAGGATAAAGTTAGATAAAATGAGCACTCCCATTCTCATAATGTGGGAGGCGTGCGAGCTAAAGTTCATCATATGATGAAAGGACAAGACATATAGAGGAAAAGAAGGATAAGAGAGAAGTCAATAGCCGACAATAATATATCGATTGAGTACCGATCATTGAGGCAACTATGATTGAAGGGGTTGGGGGAAATGTAGCGCAGGAGGAGAATTATCAAGAGATGATACCCAATCCACAAGGCGGTATATGTAAGGATCTCCATTTATGCCAAGAATTATCAACTATCTTACTCTTGCCAAGTTCAAACCGCCTAGTGTAACATCCAGGTATTATGGGAGAGAAAATCCTGTCCACCACATTAATATGTATCAGTCGGTGATCGACATCTATTCAAGACCTGCCGAGATGATGTGTCGACCCTTTTTAAGAATTCTCATAGGTGTGATGCACGTGTGTTATACCGGCCTATCGAAAGCCTTTATAGAGAATTTTAAGCCACTTGCATAAAAATTCATTAAAATTTTCTATTTTGGCATGAAGCCACAAAACGGGTGATACACCACCTGAATGTTAAACAAGGAAAGAACAAATCTTTGAGCGAGTACATCTCTGGATTCAATAAGGAAAAGTTAGAAGTGGAAGATTATGATGAGAATATTTCAATGACATCCATCATGAGTGGGTTAGAGTCGGGAAAACTCCTATGGAACCTCTATGAATATCCTTCAAAATCCATAAAAGAAATTATGTCCATGTCCCATAAAATAATGAATGTGTAGGATGCTATGGCGGCCAAGAGAGGAGATGTGAAGGAGACCGACAACTCCATCTAAAGAAAACATAAGGAAGGAAATAAGAGGTTAAATGACGATAAATTTTCCAAGTATACCCGCTAACTATAATCTCAGAGCTAATTCTGAACGGAATTACAGATGAGAGGGAGCTTAGGTGGTTTGAGAAGCTAAAGTCTTCCCTCACAAAAGATATAATAGTAAGAGGTGCGAGTTCCATCAGGACCACGACCACACTACAGATGCATGTCAGTTCCTCAAAAACAGTATTGGAAAATTAGTGAAGCAAAGAAAGCTCAGAAAATATGTTGATAAAAAATGGCGGACGAGACAGAAGCGAGAAAAGGTTCAATGAAGGAAGAGATAAAAAGCCAAAAAATATGTGCAAGAAAATGAGGACAAAGAAGAGTCAGATGACAGTGGTGGAGATAATCCTAATCTTCTAGCTAAAATACCAATAGAAAAAGTTAATTTTCATATGATCTCCATTGACGTTAAAATGATCTGTGGCGAACTAGAAGGTGGAGGCACTGATCCGTTAGAGTGGAAAGCTCATGTGGTTGAGGCAAAGGAGCCACCCAAGAGAGTCGAGATTAACTCTGCCAAAATTAAAGCAAATTCGGGTAAACTAAAAAAGGCTAACATGGGTGGTCTAGTTGTGGGATTATCGAGAGTAGACTTCAAAGGAATTTTGGCCCTAGATGACGATCCCTTAGGTATCATTACACGAGTTCACGACAACAATGTAGATCGTATTTTAATTAACGGGGGAAGCTCGACTGACATTATGTTTGGGGAATTTTTCAAGGATTTGAAATTGAGCAAGATGAGGTTAGTCCCCTAACATTAGCATTTGATTGTTTTTATCAATAAGAAGGTGCATTCACTTGGCTTCTATGAAATAGATGCGTGCATTGGGACGTGGCCAAAGTGTTTAACAAGAAGAGTTAGTTTCTTTGTGATGGGTGAGAACATCTTCTCGGCCTATAACATCATTCTAGGGAGAGTAGCACTAAAAGAGTTTGAGGTCGTTATTTCCAACATGCACTAAATAATGAAATTCCCTACTCCCTATGGAATAAAGGAAGTACAAGGTGACCAAGTGGAGGTCTGTGAGTGATACTTCACCTTAAGTGAAGAGAGAAAGGTCCATAAGAGGATGATGACTTCGTATAACATTGATACTCTTAACCCAAGGGATGAAAGAAAGCTAAAAAGGGGAGAGGCCACATAAGAGGAAGAATCCATCATCCTCAATGAGGGATAACCAAAATTTCTTTCCATATATTCTCATCTCTAAAATCGAAAATGAAAAAGGAAACGATCAAACTACTCAGAGAGATAGAGTGTATTTTCCTGGAGCCATGGTGATATGTCAAGGATTAACCCCTATCTGTCATCAGCTAAATATAGAGGAAAATGCTAAGTCTGTAAAGTAGAGATGCTGCACTTTTACTAAAGATAGATATGAGGTGGTCTAAGACGGGGTCAAGAAGCTGCAAACAACAGATTTTATTAGAGAGGTCCAGGACCAAGACTAGCTCTTCAATGCTGTCATTATAACTATACAGGATAGGAAATGAAGGATGTGCATTGATTTCAAAGACCTCAACAAAGCCTACCCAAAAGACAAATTTTCATTACCTGGGATTGACCAGATGGTTGATGCAATGACCGAACATGAGCTCATTAGCTTTATGGATGCATACTCTAAAATAATCAGATTTCCATATACGAAGAAGATGCTCAGAAGACTTCCTTTATCAGTG
Organism: Sambucus nigra; assembly: GCA_949130495.1. NCBI lineage: Eukaryota > Viridiplantae > Streptophyta > Magnoliopsida > Dipsacales > Adoxaceae > Sambucus > Sambucus nigra. The sequence goes on along the minus strand of OX422221.1, from coordinate 197,839,469 downwards.
ATAAAGGAACCTCTGCTACAAATTAATTCCTTTTGACCTGAAGAATGCAGGAGCAACCTATCAAAGGTTGGTCAATAAGTGTTCGAAGATCATATTGGAAAAACTATGTAGGTATATGTAGACGACATGTTGACGAAGATATTGAAAGACGAGACACATGTAGCCCACCTATAATGAACTTTTGACATGATGGATAGATACAAAATGAAGCTGAACCCAGCAAAATGTGTAGTCGGGGTCGACGCTGGGAATTTTTTTGGCTTTATTGTTAATTAAAGGGGAATTGAGGCAAACCCCTCTAGATCAAAGAACTGATTGACATGAAAATGCTGACGATGATCAAGAATATTTAGATATTAACGAGAAGAGTTCTCCATCATTTTATATCCAGGGCAATGGACAAGTGTTTTCCTCTCTTTAAAATTCTGAGAAAAGGATTTTGTCTTGGACAAAGAATGTGAAAGGGAATTTCAATAATTAAGGGCTTATCTCGTATCCCTAATGTAACTCTCTCGGTCGATCCAAGGAGATAAAGTGTACTTATACCTGGTTGTCTCGGAGTCGGCCATCAATGCATCCATTGCTCGAGATGATAATGGAGTTCAGAAGCTTGCATAATTTCATAACAAAGTTTTACAAGGGGCGGAGATGAACTATCCAATGATGAAAAACTGGTGTATGCCTTAATTCATGCCTCTAAAGAGACGAAGCCCTATTTTTAGGCACACATGATGGTGGTACTATTCGACACTCTACTGAGGAGAATCATTCACAATCTCAAGAAATCGAGTAGGTTAATGGATTGGTCAATGGAGTTAGGTTAGTTTGGCATCATCTACAAGCTAAGGAGTGCAATCAAAAGGTAGGCACTAGCAGATTTTGTAGACAAATTCACCTTGTCCATTGGCGATGATCTTTAAGTCAAAGAAGAGTTCGAGATGGCATTGAATGTTAAAAAAGAAGTAGTGGTAGAGGAAATACAAATCGATATTATAGATCAAATGATAGAGAAAGATTTCTTGAATAAGAAAGGGGCATTGGATGAGAGTCCTTTCATAAAAGTATGACCCATTTGGAGTTTTTTTATTGACGGATCATCTTATGAAAGTGGCAGTGGGGCATGTTTGATATTGCCAGCCTCAAATGGAACGGACGTATAATATGCTTTACCATTCAGTTTTAAAGCATCAAATAACAAGTCCGAGTATGAGGCACCGTAGCTAAAGCACATAACGTTGTCCAAAAGATAGCTTATAGTGAATCTCAGTTGATCATCAATGTGGTAATGGGAAAATAGAAGGCTAAGGATGAAAAATGGCCAAGTATATTGCTAGGGTGAGAAAAATATTGATAAGTTTTGATGAAGTTGAAATGAAAAGGATTCCAAGACTGGAAAATAGTAGAGCTGACGCATTGGTGAGACTTGCGTCAGCAACTCGAATAGAGATTAGGCATTTTGTGCCTATTAAAATTTTGTTAAAGTCAAGCATCAAAGCTGAGGAGATCAGCATGAATTTCTGCCTTAATTTGAATCTAAGGGACTCCTGGATCATCATCCTTGCCTTAGTCCCATCATATGGGATCGTCCATAAGGATTTTCATTTTCCATTCTAATCTATTATATTCAATATTATCATTCAAGTCTAATACATTAGTAATATCTCTAATTTCCTCCCATGATAGCTTAGGGTGGCCTCCTTCTCTTTTACCTTCTATTTCCAATAATCTTCCTCTTGTTATATGGGCATCTACTGGTCTACACAACACATGTCCGTAATTAAGTCTACTTTCTCCTAATTTATCGATAATGGGAGCTTCTCCTAGCTTTTCACTCAAATACATGTTTTAAATTTTGTCCTTTTTAGTAATCCTATCATCCATCGGAGCATCCTCATATCACCAACATGGAGACTAAGTTCATGTTTTTTCTTTAATGCCCAACTCTCTGCTTCATATAGGGTCACTGGTCTAACAATTGTTCTATAAAATTTTCATTTTAGTATATTAGTTATCCTCTTATCGCATAACTCCCCGCTCACTTGTCTCCATTGCATCCAACCAGTTGATAATCTACGCGTAAGATCCTCATCAACATCCCCATTACTTTGTAACATTGAATCTAAATAATGAAATTTATTAGTTTGGTTTATCACTCTTTCTTTAATCTTTAACATTATGTTATCCGACACCTCATAATTTATTTTACATTCCACAAATTCCATTTTATTTTTACTCATTTTTAGTCCCTTAGATTCCAAGGATTCTCTCCAAGTATCTACTCTCGTCGCTAAGCCCTCCTTTGAAGTATCTAATAAAACTATATCGTTATCAAATAATATACACCATGGGAAATCTTCTTGTATGTCCATAGTAATCTCATCCAAAACTACGACAAATACATAAGGTCTTAAGTGTGACACCCCGCCTAATTAAATACCAGGTCATCAGTCCTTTATTAAATTAAATCAGAATATCTAGTCGGTTCATTCTTAGCATCACTGTTGAAAAACAATTTCCCTTACTAACTCACCTAATAATTAATTAAGCTAAGTGTAAAAACTTTTACAACTTTTAATTTAATTAAATCCATAACAACATACTGAAATAAAAGAAATATCAATCCAACACTACTGAATTAAAATTCAACTAGTAAAAATGGAACTAGAATAAACTCTCTAGTTGAAATATTCCAATATCACCATTCATAACAAAATGATAGTAATGATATCAATATAAAACTAATAAAATATCCCGGGTGACATGCCCTACATGAGCCAAATACTATAAAGACAAGAGTGAAGAAAGAGAATGCGTCTAATCAAAGTCTGCTTCTCCATCAACAGCTATGGTACGTCAAATCATCCATACTCTAGACCGGGCATCCCTAATACTAGGCACCTGGTGATATAGATATAGTAGATAAGAGAATATGCAAGTAAATGGGTCAGAGCCCGATTGTAAAAGATTTTAAAAAATGGCATGTGCTTAACAAGAGAAATTAAGAAGGTATTAGGTACATGTTAGTTCTCGTCTCTCACTTGAGAATCTCACCTCTCATCTAGTGTGCACGCCTAACGTACCTTATTATCCTCCTAAACAAGGTTATGAATTATCATCCTATCTCTTCTCATTACACCGTATTCCCCCCGCAACACTTCATTTAATTAAAAATGTTCATTTCTCTTTAAGATGAACTAGGCCTTTAAATATTAAGTATGCACTTACTTAATTCATTTTAGATTTTATTATTCACTTTTTACCTACTAAATCAAACAAAAGATCACATCATAGTGTGTATATATATATATATATATATATTCATCACACTATTATATATATATGACACCCTCCAGAAACAGCTGTGGTGCATGCATACTTTGCTATCATGTCCTGGTGCGTCACTCACTACATAATGGACAATTGGTTCGGCGTCTCTCACGAACCATAAATCTTATAACACAAATATTGGTGGTGAGCATACTCCCCAGCGAAATGTGTTATGCACATACCTATGCTTCCATTCAACCGTCGAAACTATCATTCATACCGATAGCACGTGTCCAAGGTCCTATGTTCAGTTTACGAATCTAAATCCCCCCAAATGGATCCAATCGAGATAAGGTCGTGCACAACGTGAAACCTGCCCCTCTATAGCAAGTTGCGTAGGTATGTGATAGACAAAATAAATCTTACTATAGGTATTTATCCCACCTATATATATCAATAGGGAATACACACAACCTATAACAATTCCCTTACGTAGTATATTTATATCTCGAATATCCTATGTGTTTATCGATTATAAATTTACATCTTAAAGTATATTCCCGAGGTTTTCTCATCACTCGAAGGCTATCAAATATTTCTCATATAATTTCAGTAGGTGTAATTCTACTCCATACTAGTCCATATTATCACAATTTCCAAATTTAATCATTTCAATTTGGGTTTATTCTTCAATACTCACTAATTTGATTTTTAACCCATTATGCCCGTTCCTAGGATTAATTCCACCTATTAACATTTTTTTGGGTTCTACCTATCACACTACTGACTTTCCTTAAGTCCCAAAATGTTCAATTAGTCACCACAAAAGATTTATACAAGATGGTATTTAATCAAACCTTATAACAAAACAATTTTCAAAAATCCAGGAGGAGTCGATCGATCGAAGGGGAGGGTCAATCGATCCATTAGGTATGGCCACAATTCTGCATATATTTGCCTACAGGTTTAACCATTTTTCATCATCAATTCATATGTTCTAAAGTCCTAAACTCCTTATAATCTATATTATATGATATGAAAATAAATATAAACGACTTTCCATCATTAAACAATCATAAAACATCACTAGGTTTGGATTAAATAAGTTATTTCTACTAAATTCTAAAAAATCCATCTTTTATCATTTCTCCAAGAACATCATACAAAACCCATATTTTCTTTATCCCTTGCTTCCAAATTCGTGGATCAATATATATAATCAGAAAGAAGGTCTTATTCTACATAATTCGCAAATCAATGGTTCAATTAACATCATCATGATTTATCTCTAAATCATGCAATTCTCTCAGAATTATATAACTATCTTAGCGTTGGCATTATACATGCTAGTTTGTAAAGATTAAGTCATTTGCCTCTAATATGTAGGTCTGAACCTTTGAAGATGATAGGCTACTGGTGGTCCTCTTTTTTTCCAGCCAATTTTCGACGATGGTGGTGGTTGATGACTTAGTCCTTTGGTTTCCTAGAGGTGGCTTTTCATTTCTCCAAAGGAGTCTCTCACTCTCCCTAAGTTTCTTCCTATGATTTTGGTGAATGAACCTCACTGTTATTAACTCTACAACTTATATACAATCTCTCAAATTTGGGGGTACTATTCACTCCATTTGGAAAATGACCGAAATACCCCTTTGGGGTGTCTATTCGGTTCCAAAGTATCCCGAGACCCAAATCAAACACCCAAGTAGACATTTTCGACTAATTAAATTCTTTTGGACACTTTGGTGAAGTCAAAAGGACCATTTGGATGACATAAAACTATTTTACTTGTAATTCCTTTAAATGTAGCCCCGACACGACTCACACGCATGTCCCGACTTAATTCATGTAATTGTCGTATTCATCACTCGCGACAATTTTTATTAAATCATGTAAAGTCATAATTGTTTATAAATTTTTAATTACTAAGTAATATTCAACTTATATCACATATTACTTTACTCTCGAGTAATATTTAAATTCGCATTAATTTTAAATTATCCCACAATTAATTTCAATTAATCCCATTTTGAAAGTCATTAAAAAATATGGGGTGTTACATACTTCCCCCTTACAATAGAATTTCATCTCGAAATTTGAAAAAAGTATACCAGATAAGGACAACTTTGACTATATGTTGTGCATCGCATCTTCGCGCTCACAAGTAAACTACTCCGTACCACCCATACAGTACGCTATCAAATACCCTTAATAATGAACACCTCACATATGTTCGTTTTAAAACTCCAGGTTACCTGTCACATAGGTTCTTTCCCAAGACTTACCGTTTACATTTCACTACTTAAACTTATTTTAAATATGCACCATCTAGTCTTCTACTCTTCACACATTAGTAGATTAATCACTCTTTAGATACATATGATCTTGGCTCGCGACGATCGTACACAAGTAGGTTATTTGCATAGTATATATTTTACACACATTATATACTATAATTATCAATTCATCTATGATATTTGCAATAATACTTGGTCCCCCACATTTAACTAACATGCAGGAGAACAATGAGGCTTACCGTGCCATACTTCCACGGATACTATGCCCAAAACTGAATGTGTATGAGTTATTGCACAGAAACTCCACTAGTGGAATTTACTGTTCCCGTCCTCCCCTAAGATTGAAGGGTACACATATATGTTATTCTTCAACATCTGATTACTTCTTATTCTACCTATTCGTCTGCGGATAATAGATCGTACACAATCACAACTCGGTACCTATGGCCTCGTGAACACACTTCCAAAATCGAAGAACAAAGATCTCGTCCCAATTGGACACAACATTAAATAGTATCATATGTAACCTCAGTATCTGGATTATAAATATCTCGCATCTTGTCCCATAGTATGATCAGCCCTAACTGCCATAGTGTGAGCTACGTTGGTCAACCGATCCACTATCACCAGATAGGATCATGACCCTCTCCGTAATAAAATGCTTGGGAATACTCTCCCATTACTACTTAGGAATGCCTAACGGTTGAAGAAACCCCAGCTAGATTCAAATGGTCCACCTTTTACTAGTAGACAAGTGATCCATTGCAAAATGAATTTTGCAATATTTATCTTCATTAAATCCCATCTCCACTGTCATTTATAACATGATACATCTTATATGCTCTCCAATGTACTTCTAACTATAATCCATGTGACTTTGTCTCACTGCGTGTCACAAGTCCTTCCCCTTGCTCAAAAATCAGTTTCTCGAGAAACGTAAGCCTCTAACAAATTTTACGGAATAAGCTTCGACTTCCCTGGCTAAATGTTGTCGAATTCACACAACAATCATATTCTACTACCTGATACACTATTTTCAATTACCTAGGGTGCCCATACACCCTATATCTCAAGCATTATTGCACAAATCAATTTTTGTGCATTTGTTATGCTTTTCTATTCATGATGTAACCATTTTGTACTAGTTTTTTTGTCAGAACTAGGTGACTCTACCAGACTTAAGTCATAGTGGAATTATCAATTCTCAATCATATTCTTGTAAATGTGCAATGATCAAAGTACGAAGCACATGTACTATCGACCAAACTTCTCTCTAACTCCCGATGTTTTCTAGTTTCATGCGTGGGATGTCTCGCAAAGAGGAATCCAAACAAGTACCGATACACTACTACCTAACTTAGTTGGTTGTCGAGATCCATAAGGCCCTTAGTCCATACTATATACCTTCCCAAAATCTCCGAATGTTGACATAAAAATCTACCAACGTCCCTTAGAAATATCATGAAGCATGGCGCTCTCACTATCCCAAATTTGCGGAGCTATATGTACATAACGAGCTATATCCCTTTGCTCGATACAGATAACAATATATCCAGAGTCATATCAGTAAATAAATCCCTACGCACTGGGATTACATATAACTAGACAACTTACTCCATGAAGTCGACGATATTATGAAATTTTCATATATATACATATATAGGCCCAAGCTTATTTCAGGTGGCGCCTCACCAAAGTAATATTACTCACCTGGAGTATCCAACATGACAGTCTTATCACTCAATTTATTATCTTTAAAACATTCGATAATTAATCATTACACATTACCATAATAAACTCTACGTTGCTAACTCAATGCAATGGTAAATTATAACGATAAAACATGCTCGTAGTGCTCGCTCGAAAAAGTCCTGATACTCATGATAAATACGTTTGTAACCAGACTGTTAAAACTAACTTACCCACAAAACTCGACTCGCATGCGAATTTTAGTGATAACAATTCATGTATATTTATTGTGACACACCCATATCACTTGAATGAATCCTTTAATCACAAGGATGAAATAGAACTTCACTAGTCTTCACCTAATCGTAGGGTCCCAGCACGTACCTACCAACACGACCCATGAGCATGTGCAATCGTTATACATCTAGGATTTCATCCAATAATTGCCCCTTTCTCGTAGTGGATAAATCCTTTTGCTCTCCGGCTTGCACGCTCATCATTGAAATGATGACCCAAGATTTCTAGGCCTCAATTCTTCGCCTAAACCCACCCCTCTCGGGTTATAAATTCCTGGGCCCAATTCTCTTGACCCAATTTTTTTGCTGGAAATCTCACCCGTCCAATTATTATTCCTAACTACCCTGGTTTACCATTCTCAAACTTATCAGTCTCACTTCTCAACGTGGACACATTCAACAGTGATAGTCCCACTCTCTACATGTAGGGAATTTTTATGAGTCATTTTCCCGTCACTGGTCCCACTGACCATTTTGGAATGTCCTTTCCTCTGACTCGTAGTCTTAGCTCCTAATTATTAGTTTCATTATTCCATTAGTTCCACTGGTTCCATGGAACACGTTATCGACCCCGATGATCTTGGCTAAATTCATCTATACATTGTAAGGACTTAATTAGGTTCCCCTACTGGGCATGCCTTTCGGTAGTGTTTCACTATCGCCATTGAATTCAATCGTATTCTTCAGATTGATTTTCCTAACCCTCCGGGCTCCCCTTATATTGGAAGCGGTTACAAATTCCTTGATGACATTGGCCCTAGTCATCTTCGTCATATTTCTCAACCACACTTTAGTATTTATCTCATGAGTTCTTTCACAACAAGGAACTCTTCTTATCTTCTATATACCCCTTAGTCATTGGGTAAGGAGTTCGTCGAGCAAGATGACTACTCTCTCGCGCTGGGCTTCCTTTCTTGCTCATATAAAATAAAATTTGAAATTCCCTTCATACCCTAATCAAATGGATGATTTCACGATCAAACCATATCCACAATTCTAGTTTTAGTTTCACATATGCTTATTGATATGAGATGTCCGTCTCTCATGACCTTAGATTGCTCCTATGAGCAAAAATTTCACCCGAAACTTCGAAGTCCTGGGTGTTACTACATTTCACCCTACATAATTTCCTTTGGATTTCTTCTTTCACAAAAATCCTTCCAACTCCCTCACCCTTCATGACAGTGTCGGGTGCGTTTGGAATGGCACAAACGTCACCTACGACGGTGCTTGGGAAACTACAACTCCCGAACTTCTTATTTATTGTCCTCAGCCTGAACAATAATTATGGTGGGTTCTATCTCAAACACCATTTTCTTAAACACTTTATATCTTTGGATGAGTTTTCCTCCTGCTGTCCTTCTAATGACTCTCCCTATTCATCGATGCTCGATAGATCTCGTATAAGAATTACATCGCTTATTTTTTCTGGTAGGAGTACGTAAGCCGCAATACTTAGAGGAATACAACATCCTAGGGCTCTATATCAAAGAACGATACGCTGAAACATAGAAAGCCGTACTAATCCTAAGGACACTAGAACCTGATGCTTTGATACCACCTATATCACCCCGTCTAATTAAATACTGGGTCATCAGTCCTTTATTAAATTAAATTAGAATATCCAGTTGGTTCATTCTTAACATCACTGTCGTAAAACAATTTCTCTTATTAACTCACCTAATAATTAATTAAGCTAAGTGTAAATTTGTTTCCAACTTTTAATTTAATTAAATCCATAACAACAGACTGAAATAAAATAAGTATCAAACCAACACTACTGAATTAAAATTCAACTAGTAAAAATGCAACTAGAATAAACTCTCTAGTTGAAATATTCCAATATCACTCTTCATAACAAAATGATAGTAATAATATTAATATAAAATGAATACAATATCTGGAATTGAAATCAGAATACTAAATCCTTGGAGACATACGCTACATGAGCCAAATACTATAAATATAGGAGTCAAGAAAGCGAATGTGCCTAATCATATCTGCATCTCCATCAGCAACTATGGTACGTCAAATCATCCATACTCTAGATGGGGCGTCCCTAATGCTGGGCACCTAGTGATATAGATATATTAGAGAAGAGAATATGCAAGTAAACAGGTTAGATCCCAATTGTAAAAGATTTTAAAAAATATCAATTGCTTAACAAGTGCAATTTGTCATTCATTAGGTACATGTTTGTTCTCGGTTCTCACCTCTCATCTAGTGTGCATGCCTAACATACCATATTATCCTCTTAAACAAGGTTCCCAATTATAATCCTATGTCTTCTCATTATTTCGTATTTCCCTCGCAATAATTTATTTAATTAAACATATTCATTTATCTTTAAGATGAACTAGGCCTTTAAATTATAAGTATTCACGTACTTAATTCATTTTAGATTTTATTATTCACTTTTTACCTACTAAATCACATAGTGGATCACATCATAGTATATATATATATATATATATATATATATATATATATATATATATATATATATATATATATATATATATCACACTATTATATATACGGCACCCTCCAGACACCGCTGTGCTGCATGCATACTCTGCCATCATGTCTTGGTGTATCATTCACTGCATAATGGACAATTGGTTCGGCGTCTCTCACGAACCATAAATCTCATAACACAAATATTAGAGGAGAGCATACTCCCCAGTGAAATGGGTCACGCACATATCTACGCTCCCATTCAATCGTCGAAACTATCATTCATACTGATAGCACGTGTCCAAGGTCCTATGCTCAGTTTACAAATCTAAATCCCCCAAATGGGTCCAATCGAGATAAGATCGTGCACAATGCGAAACCTCTCCCTCGATAGCAAGTAGCGTAGGTATGTCATGCACAAAATGAATCATACTATAGGTATTTATCCCACCTATATATATCAATAGGGCATACACACAACCCATAACAATTCCCTTACGTAGTATATTTATATCTCAAATATCCTATGTGTTTATCGATTATAACTTTACGTCTTAAAGTATATTTTTGAGCTTTTCTCATCACTCAAAGGTTGTCAAATATTTCTGATATAATTTCAGAAGGTGCAAGTCTACTCCCTACTAGTCCATGTCATTATAATTTCCACATTTAATCATTTCAATTTGGGTTTATTCTTCGATACTCACTAATTCGATTTTTAACCCATTATTCCCATTCCTAGGATTAATTCCACCTATTAACATTTTTTCGGGTTCTACCTATCACCCTACTGACTTTCCTTAAGTCCCAAAATGTTCAATTAGTCACCACAAAAGATTTATACAAAACGAGATTTAATCAAACCTTACAACAAAATAATTTTCTAAAATCTAGGAGGAGTCGATCGATCGAAGGGAAGGGTCGATCGATCCAGTCGATCGATCGACATTCTTTAGTCAATCGATCGATCCATTAGGTATGGCCACAATTCTGCATATATTTGCCTACGGGTTTAACCATTTTTCATCATCAATTCATATGTTTTAAAGTCCCAAACTCCTCATAATCTATTTTATATGATATGGCACTATATATAAATGACTTCCAATCATTAAAGAATCCGAAAACATCAATAGGTTTGGATTAAACAAGTTATTTCTCCTAATTTCCAAAAAATCCATCTTTTGTCATTTCTCCAAGAAAATCATATAAAACCCATATTTTCTTTATCCCTTGCTTCCAAATTTGTGGATCAATATATATAATCAGAAAGAAGGTCTTATTCTACATAATTCACAAATCAATGGTTCAATTAACATCATCATGGTTTATCTCTAAATCATGCAATTCTCTTATAATTATATAACTATCCTAGCATTGGCATTATACATGCTAATTTGTACAGATTAAATCACTTGCTTATAATATGTAGGTCTGAACCTTTGCGGATGATAGGCTACTGTTGGTCCTCCTCTTTTCCAGCCAATTTTCGGCGATGGTGGTGGTTGATGACCTAGTCCATTGGTTTCCTATAGGTGGCTTTTCCTTTCTCCAAAGAAGTCTCTCACTCTCCCTAAGTTTCTTCCTCTGATTTTGGTGAATGAACCTCACTGTTATCAACTCTACAACTTATATAAAATTTCTAAAATTTGTGGGTACTATTCACCCCATTTGGAAAATGACCGAAATACCCCTATGGGGTGTCTATTCGGTTTTAAAGTCCCCTGAGACCCAAATCAAACACCCAAGTAGACATTTTTTACTAATTAAATTCTTTTGGACACTTTGGTGCAATCAAAATGACCATTTGGATGACATAAAACTATTTTACTTGTAATTCCTTTAAATTTAGTCCCGGGACGACTCACACGCATGTCCCAACTTTATTCCAGTAATTGTCGTATTCACCACTCGTGATAATTTTTATTAAATCATGTGAAGTCATAATCTTATATAACTTTTTAATCACTAAGTAATATTCAACTTATATCACATATTACTTTACTCTAGAGTAATATTTAAACCTGAATTAATTTTTAATTACCCCACAATTAATTCTATTTTAAAAGTTATTAAAAAATACGTGGTGTTACATTAAGGCCAATCCTTGATGTATACCCACTTTAATTGTAAAATCATTAGTTTCTCCACATATAGTTCTTACTCTAGTCTTTGTGTTATCATAAATATCTTCAATAACTTTAATATAACTGATAGGAATTTTTTTTCTTAAATGCCCACCAAATTATATCCATAGGTACTCTATCATAAGCCTTTTTTAAGTCTATAAAGATCATAGAGAAATTGTTATTCTTAGTTATACATTTCTTCATTAACTGTCTTAATAAGTAAATAGCTTACGCGGTGGAATTCCTAGCATAAATCCAAATTGATAGGCCAAAATAGTTGACTCATTTCTTAATCATTATTCTATAACCTTTTTCCATAATTTCATAGTGATTCATCAGTTTGATTCCTCTAGAATTACAAGAGTTTTGTATATCTCATTTATTTTTATACAAAGGTATTATTGTGATTTTCCTCCACTCATCTAGCATGTTTCCTTCTCTTAAAATTTATTATAAAGATTTTTAACCATTATACCCCTAGACTTCTAAGGGTTCTCCACACCTCTCTGGGTATTTTATCTAGGTTTCTTTCCCATTTTTCTTATTAATATATCTACTTCTTTTTCAGTAATCGGACATACCATTCCTATATTTGGTTCAATGTTCTCGTCATCTTTTTTGGGATATTCTTCATTCAATAATTGAAACGGTCCTTTAGTATGCCCTTTAGGTAAAAACAACTTTGTTTTAATTTTTAGTTAAAACTAATTTTAACTTCTTAAACCCTAAACACGAATCTAAGTGATTAAATCCATTCCATGAATAAAGCATGTGGTAACAGAAACAATTTCAAGAAAAATCCCCGAAGGGAAATCCCTTTTATTTCACTATAATTTGTAAGACACAACTTACACGGATTATAATGAAATAAGGTGACATACAAAATACCCGTAGGAGTTGGTTTTGATGTCTCGACTGAAATCTCCAGCAAGAACTCTAGGTGGTCAGCTGTAGAGAAGAAGACGGCTTCTCCACAAGTTACTTCATAAGAACTCCCTCTACAATAGCGCATAGATCTTTGGTTGTAGAGTTCTCCTCACAAAGTTCATAACGGTGTTGTGAATGAATTATCTTCCAGTAAACGCATTCAAGATCACTAACTTTGTAATTGAGTAATATTGTCTTGAATAAACACCGGATGAATGAAACACTGTATGGGAATAAGTTTTCGAAACTATTCTTCCTTTTTTGAACTTTCACAGATACGTTTTTTATTTATATTTGAGCAACACAGAGTCCAAGAAAATGAAAACATAGAAATTGAGGTGGCAGGTCGTTCGAGCAAGAAGAGATCTCGTTCGTAAGACATGTGAATGTCGTTTAAACGACTTACTATCTCGTTCGAGCGAGATACAGTATTTTAAATTAATATTTTTCTTTTAAATTAATAATCAAATTTTCTTTAAACTTTTTGCAACTCAGAAATATTTTTAAAGCATAAAAAGATTTCATTCCCAATTATTCAAATCACAAAGCATTTAATCAATATACACAATTACTCAAATGCTTATAAGTATTCATACTTGTGTGATCTTAAACAAATGCAATACCTCTTGACTTGAAATCTTCTTCAACGCTTTAGATTGCACATTCTTGGACTTGAACTTTGTCATAGGCTCAATTAAACACCATAATTGAAACTAGCCTAGATTTAATTTATTTTGTCTAGAATTAAGACAATTAAAACAAAAGTACATGATAAGAATTATGTTCTTACAAATCTCCCCCTTTGACTATTCCGGGACAAAACTAAACAGAGATGCTATATGCCAAAAAAACAAATACATGTCCTATCTCAAAACTCAGAAATATAAAAGTACAGGACATAGTGAAACTGAATAAATGGTAAGCATATGAATGATTCTGTCTTTGAATGGCAATCAACTGAATCTGTCTCTGAATGTGATGTATCAATAAATATCTGAATCTCTGAAAACAATACCTACACACACGAGACACAAACAAATACCCAAGTGAAGTATGGAGGAATAAACAAATATAATATCATAATAAATACTCCCCTTACATCACATATCTCCCTCCTTTTTTCTTGGAATAGACAAAAGGTGGGACAAACACACCAAGTCTAGCATGAATATAAGAGAATGAACAACATGGCTAGAGAAACAATATCAGTATGTCAATGGATAAGAAAATAGAAGGATTTGAAGCATAATAAGATAATCACTAAACTACAAATGAGACTGTACATCCATGTCATAAAATAAGCCAAGAGTGATACAACTATATAGAAGAGTACATCATATCTGAGAATAAATAAATACATCAAGACTCACAATGTCTCAGATACAATAAAACAAATAAAACTAAGCATCGGTAGGAGCATCATCATCAGCAGCAGTAGCATCAGTAGTGTCATCAGAGTATGCAGATGAAATATGACCTAATCCAGAAGAACCTGCGACTCTCATTTGCTCTCTCTGCCTCATCTCATCAAAAAATGTTGTCATCCTGGACTCTACAAGAACACGGGTTTCGGCCTCAGCATCAAATCTGGCCATGATAGAGTCATACATCCTGGACTCAGCCGATACCCGTGCCTGTAAAGTATAAACCTCCTCCTCAATAGGACAAGTGGGAGCAGGAGTGGAGGATGGTGGTTGAGAAAACTTGGAGGTGCTCAGGATAGTGTGATCACTAGGCTGACAGGGATCAGCTTCGGGGAAGGCTCCCTCAGGGAGTGGAGCATAATCTCTCACTACCTGTGGAAGATGACTCTTGGAATGAGTGAAAGTATTATGATCAATAACGACAGGCGAAGGGAGACGTTGATCACCCTTTAAAATAGGAACCCCGGTAGTAGTGCAAATGATGGAGATGAAAATCCCATACGCAAGAGCAGGGCGGACTGGTATGGTACCACTGACGTAACAGACGATATAACACGAAGCATGACCATCGGTAGATCGATATCCCACCTCTCAGAGACATGATACATGAAATAGACAATGCCATATCAAATTTGAGTATGATTTATCCTATGATAAATGGATGCTAACACAAACCTATTAAGTACACGAAAGGCAGGAAAAAACTGGTGATGTTACTTAGTAGTACCTAGCTGGGGAATATCCCAGAAGCAATGACGTAGAATATCATCATAGGTAGGTCCATCGTCACTATAACGAGGAGACATAGCGCCAGGGACATGAGGAAGGTGTAAAAAGGCAGCTATGAGATCTGTTGTGATGAGAACAGGAATACCATGAATAGTAAAAAAGAACCCCTCAGCGTGGGTAAGAGCATGAAAGAAAAACTCTCGGACAATTTCTTGACAACAGACTGAATGTGTAGACCCAATAAACAGTAATTATCATACTCAGCATGAGTTTCCCATCTCACTAGGGAATACGGGGGCCTACTGGCCTGATCTCTCTGATCTCGAGCAGATGGGGGTGGCACGTCAAGTCGGCCTGTTGGGGCACCATGACGTCTAGATGCCATGACAAAAGAGTGTAATGTGTGAAGAGTGAAAGGGAAAAGTCACTGAGGAACACACACACCCATAAGAACCTATCTCTATACAATAGTCCAACCGAGCCACCGCGAATCACCAACCACAACAACAGCTAAAAATCAACAATGCAATTCTAAAAACAACAACCATTTTTTTAAACTGATAACTATTTTTAAAAAAAACATGAACATTGTTACCTCGAAATCATCGGAAAATGGGAACTGCTCGCCAGAGAGCTAAACCTGGAGTATTTGGATGAACTCGAAATCGCTGGAGAGGGCGACAATGGCTGCACCACACGCTGAAGAATCAATTACTTGAGGAACACTCGTCGGAGAACTAACTTCGAATTCTAGGCGTCGTTAATCTCTTTTGAGCAGATTTTGTCGCCAAAAAACACAGGGTGGATGGTTGAATAGGGTTTGGCAGTTGCCGAAGAACAGAGGAGCAATAATGGGAAGAACTCAAAGCTTCATAGTCAACAATGGCAAAATAAGTACTGATGTCGCTTGAGTAGGGAAAGGGTATGAGAGAACAAAGAGAGAAGAAGTGGGAACGACATATTTAAGTGAAACCCTGATGTCGCTCGAACAATTTTGATAAGTTGCTCGAACGACTTTGAATGTTGCTTGAACGACAGCTTCATGCGACATAAGATGTCATTCGAAAGAGAAATTAAAATTTCCAGAAACACCCCAAAAACATTCAGTATTTGCTTAGTGAAAAAATTATCCCAAAAAAGTAACTGGAACACAGAAACAAACTACAAAACAAAAAATAGTGTAGAGAGTGACAAATGGGAATTACATGTTAACATGGTACTAATGTGCTCAATTATGAACGTGGATTGATTGGGAGTGAACTACAATAAATGAGTCATCATTTCAATACATCGAATCGATAAAAGAGTTCTAATTGATAGCAAAGAATCATCAAACTTCATCAAAGCCATGTGTGACAAAATAAGTGTGAGTTTAATGAACAAAACTTAATAAACATGCATACAAGTTCGAATTTTTGACGATTCTACAAATAATAGCATCATGAGGCGAAGTTTCAACATAGGATTCATGGTGCAAACCCGTTTTAATTAATTTCCAACCAAACTTCCTCATATGTATCAATTTATCAAGATCTTTAGAAATATCTATTAATCTCAACTTAGAGAAAGTCCTATTGGCCCCAACTATTGGCATATGAATTTTTTATTGCCTTGATTTTATTTTGGGCTCTTTTAAACGGCGGCTTTCACGAAGAGTCAATTTTATACTCTCGCAGCCCTTTCCCGTGAACACTCATCATTTTTTCAATATCAATACTCACGGAAAATAATTTTTATAAGCACACCTCCTCCTTAAGTTTACTTACGTATAGATGATAAAATTGATATAAGAGAGTCTCACCAAACTCAAATATGCAAGAGAAGTCAAACATTCATATAAACTCGTGCATGTGAGAAAGGATGGCATATAAGCAAAGTAGAATAAAAAAGCATATCAACTTAGAAACAACCCCATAGTGCAAAGGTTAAGATCATTCTAAGAATCAATAATAATGAACAAATGTCCTAGCCACATGAATAATGAAAGAAGGGGGAATCAAGCACACCAATATCCCATATCAACCATGTAACCTTACGACTCGAAAACCAAAAATCTTTTTGCATTTTCAAAAGTTTTTATAAAGAACAAAATATTTTTGTATTTTTCGAAAACACTCAAATAAATAACAAGACCTAGAAACATGCCATAACACTAGAAAAATATAATGCATATGTATATACTAGTGTATGACAAACCAACCAACAACCTCAATGGAAAGATGAAAGATGAGGAGAACCACGAGCAATGATGTGATAATCACCAAGCCTAATACCTAACGCTTCTAAATCCGACCTCCTAACCCAAGTAGGTGTGAACCGACGAGTAGGGGCGTTGGTAAACGGAATGGCATTGGACTTTATAGGAGCGTTCTTAAGATCGTAGCAAAAATGTCTAAGATGACCTCTCATACCACAATGAGTGCAAGTGTATATACGATGAGGAGTGTTTCCTATAGGCCGATTATACCTCACATTCCTAGGTGGCTCTCTCCTAAAGTTCCTAGGCGGCTCTCTTATTTACACATTTTTGGCTTTCGAAGAAGGTACGACATGATTATCGAAGCCAATACCATGCCGATTATCATTAATTTTGACGGTGCCTAAGATCTTGTCTAACTTTTCAGACCTAGCCTCCAAATTAAACTTAAATTTACTCGAATCTCTCAGTTTTTACTCAAGCTCACCTATCCTGACTCAAGTAAGCGCGTAGCATTTTCAAACTCCAGAATTTCCTTTTTCATAATCTCCATCAACCCCGGAAGACTATCTCTCTCACCCTCGACATATTCTATCTTCTCTCGAATTTTCTTTTCTTGTTCCCTAAGATCCTCAATTAAAGCATTGGAACTATTTGTTTCTATGGCACGTTCTTTCAGCATAGCTCCTAATTTCACGTTTGATTTCTTTGATTTTAATGTTTCTCCATACAATTCTTTGAAAGCAGTTTGCAAACCTCTCTCGTCTTCGCTCTCATCCTCACTCACCTCCTCCTCACTCTCAAAAGTATCAATGTATGTGGTTGTAGAAGAATCATGCAAAGGTAAGTCTTTATCACTTACATGGCTAGCCACAAAGGTGGGAAGTTCACTCTTACTAGCAAAAAAGTTTTCTTCTTTTGGGTCACTATCACTAAGGGTAGAAACACGATTTATCGGTTTATTAAAATTTTCCCTAAGTTTAGTGGGGCACTCATCTATCCTGTGACCAAAACCTTCATAGCAAAGACACTTTTCACAATCACCTTTATTAAACTGTTTTTTAAGACCAGTTTTCCTATGAGATTTCCAATTAGTTGATTCAAACAAGTGAATTCTAAAATCATCAAAACTATCAAAAGTCATACCTAAAGACACGGGATCATAAACACAATAAGATAGTGAAACACACTCTAATACCAATTTAAAACGGTCCTTTAGTGTACCCTTTAGGTAAAAACAACTTTGTTCCAATTTTTAGTTAAAACCAATTTTAACTTCTTAAAACCTAAACATGCATCTACGTGATTAAATCCATTCTGTGAATAAAGCATGCGGTAAAAGAGACAATTTCAGGAAAAATCCCTGAAGGGCAAAACCTTTTTTATTTCCCTATAATTTGTAAGACAAAACTTACACGGATTATAATATAATAGGGTGGCATATGAAATACCCGCAGGTGTCGGTTTTGATGACTCGGCTGAAATCTTTCGTAGGAACTCCAGGTGGTCAGCAGTAGAGAAGAAGACGGCTTCTTCACAAGTTACTTCATAAGAACTCCCTCTATAATAGCGCGCAAATCTTCGATTGTAGAGTTCTCCTCACAAAGTTTAAAACGGTGTAGTGAATGAATTATCTTCCGTTAAACGCGTTCAAGATCACTATCTTTGGAATTGAGTAATACGATCTTGAATAAACACGGGATGAATGAAACAATGTATGGGAATAAGTTTTCCAAACTGTTCTGCCTTTTTTAAACTTTCACAGATACAATTTTTTATTTATCTGGTATTTATGCATTTAAATACTTGTTGTTTTAAACTTGTTTTCAATTCGGGCTCTGACCCGTTTGCTTTCAAATCCATTTTTTTGAAAAATATTTTTAGGTGCCCAGCCATAGGAATGCCAAACATTGGAGTTCCATTCAGTTAACGTGTTGTAGCTACTGTGAAAGTTATAGGACATCGGTATTAGATGCCTCCATATTCATCCTTGATTCATTCAGATTTATTTATTCCAGCCAGGGCTTGTTGCCCATTCTTATTTAGAGACTTTGGTTTCAGAGATTCATTTATATTTCAGTTTTGGGGTTTTAATTCATTCAGACTATTGTATTTGGGATTTAGACTAAGAGAGTTTACTCCAAACTCAGTTTATTTAATTATGTTATTTTTTATTCCTATGAGATTTTTATTGGTTGATGGATGTTTAGTTTATCATTTAATTTCTTACTTGTTATATTAAAAAGATAAAATTTGGCATCTAAATTTTTTAAATACTAGGTGGTTAGTAATTAATAAAAAAGTTTTCAAGAGTGATGCTAAGACTGATCCAACTAGATATTTTGTTTTTAATTTAATAAAGGACTGATCACCCGGTATTTAATTAGGCACAGTGTCACAATAAAATGCTTTATTCCAAGCATTAATATAATCCCACTAATTATAGGATTTACTTGGCATTCTAAGTAATCTTTTAGTTTTATGGGATGAATTCCTCATTCTGGAACTAAGATAATTTTTTTCAAAATAGGTTTGCTATAAGAAAGAGGAGACTTTTGATTCTTGCTATTTTTATTGGTGTGTTAAATTGCCACAAATTCAGTCTCAATGGGGATTGCCTCGTAGATGGTGCAAGTTTTACGTTCTTGAACCGCATAATTATATGTGTCAAAATAAAGGGACTTAATTTCCCAAAGTGAATTCATTAACTTCATGACTTTTTCATTGAGGATTAACATCAACTTAGTAGGCATGTTATTAGGAATACATATTTAGCATTTTTGTAATTTCCAAAAGCCGGAGAACTTAATATTTCCTTTTCTCAACACTTAATTTGAGAAATTCTTTATAATCCTGTAAATTAGGATATTGGTCTTAATCAAGCATGAGTTCTTGACTAAGTCCTTAGTGGGATTGCCCATTACTTCTGTCGCCATGACCCCTATAAGGGCCACTCACAGAGTCTGCAAAAACTTCCGAGTTAGAAAATTAAGTAGTGAATTATTTTCACCTTTAATATGATCAATATCAAAATCAAAAGAAGATAAATTATCCTGTCATCTAGAAAATGTGTGTTGGGAATAACGTTCTTGACTTCTTTTTGCCAAAACTTGATCAATAGTACTACAGTCTATTCTGAGTAAAAAAAATGATTTAATAAATAATTGTGAAATTTATAAATACATTTGACAATAGAACAATTTTTTTTCTTTATTGTAGAATAATTTTTTTAGGACAAGTTTCCATGTGCTCGAAGTAAAATGAACAAGTTCTTCGTTTTTATTAAAAGAATTAATTTGTTTTAAAATACCTCCATAGCCAAGATCGAAAGCATCCGTTTAATTTTTTTTGAAAGAAGTAGGATTGGATAAAGCAAGTAAAGATAATTTCTGGACTTTTAATTTTATTTTTTGAACAACTTTAGTATGTTCATCAGTCCAAGGAGAAGGATACATGTTTAACCTAATTTATAAATTCCAGAATCTTGGGCCAAATTTTTATAATTGTCTCCAATATAATTGAGACTTTCAAAAAATCTTTGTAATTGAGTTTTTTTTTAATTCATCGAGAAATTTGGAAGAAAATTCAATACTTTTTTCAATGGGGAGATTTTTCCCTTCGCTGATATTATGGCAAGGAAACCTAACACTTGTTTGAAAAAGTTTCATTTTTGGAGTAGAAAGAACCATACCATTATGTCTGATTACATCTTTCAAAATTTTAAGATGTTTATAATGTTGTTAAATTAAAATAGAAAAGAGCAGTATATCATCAATATAAACGATTGAAAATTCTATATAAGGATTGAAAATTTTATTAATAATATTTTGAAATCCAGAGGGTGAATTATTAAAACCAAGTGCCATGGCATTCCGTTGATAATGACCAAAAGGGACCATAAAAGAAGTTTTATAATTATCACGTGGAGCAATTTAAATTTGTTAATAACTTGACTTTAAATCTGTAATACCTCGTACTTTTATAATTAATTCATTATTAATTTAATTGGTGAAAATTAAATTGGGTTTCGATAAATATTAATTAGCGAGACAAAGGATTAATATTTTTTTATTATTATTATTATTATTATTATTATTATTATTATTATTATTATTATTATTATTATTATTATTATTATTATTATTATTATTATTATCATTATCATTGTTATTATTATTTATTTTCATGTGATAAGCAAATAGATATGTGAATAATTATATGTCGCGTATGGGTGAAAGCGACGGTTTATTATTGTTCGTTGATAAAGTGCTACATCGACAGAGCGATATATTTTATAGGCAACGCATATGGTACACACGTGTTGGGACCGATTAATCAAATTAAACATATTTGTAGTTGGGTGACTTGGATGACCTTTTTTACTCCACCGGTGATCCAAAAAGGGTCGAAATAGTCCAAAATAGGCACCCAAGTGTTATGTTTCGGTTCTGGAGATTTTTTAGACACAATAGGACCCGTGTAAGGGTAGGAGGGTCTTTTTTCACCTATAGTTAAGTGGAAAACCATGATTAGGGTGAATTAAGGAGGTATTTAAAGGTTAGGAATGTGGCTGGGAGCTTACCTTTGATATTCTGCACAATTGAGAGTGAGAGAGAGTTCAAAAGAAGAGAAAAAGAGGAAGAAAGGAGAGAAAAAGCCTATCTTCAGATTCAACCCATCATCAACGTAGATGTCTTTAGATGTAAATCCAAAAAGGCAAGTAGGTATTGACTTTAAATTACACGTTCATATAGTTAGTCACTTTCTTACTTAGTATAAAAATCTGGGATATAAAGATTAAAGGATGAAAGTTTGATTTAACTGATTAAGAGATATAGGTTGAGATTAATCTCTGATTTGAATTGAGTATTAGTTGATGTTAATCATATAAGAATTTCAAAATTAATCATGGGTCTTGTAAGGACAAAATTTCCAACTGAGTTCATTGTATAGTTTTGACTTATTCTCGGAACAAAACACGTTTGAGTCATAGGGAGACTTTTTTATTTTCACGATCCCACACAGACTATGACGTGTCAAATTTTATTGAAGATGTTGCGGCAAAGCTTCTAGGAATTAATTATGCCAATTATTTAATTGGCGTAAGTTTATTCGTCTTCAAGTTTAATTGCATTCTGAGATCACTCGGGTATGAATGCGTAATTTTAATGGGACTCGAAATTTATATTAAAATGTTTAAGATTGTAATTTTATTAAGAATTTTTTTATAATGTTTGAATTGGATTACACTTCATTTTATTCTGAAAAGGACGGATTAGAGTTGAATTTAAGTTAAACTCTCTTTTCATAGTTGGTTTAAATTTAAACTCTATCACGGGCGTCGCTCAAATGACTTAACACATCGTTCGAGCGATATGGCACCGTCGTTCGAATGACATGCACATCTCGTTCTAGCGACATGTCATTTTGCTTGAACGAGCTACCGCCTTAAGAAAATTATAAGGTGTGTTTCCTTCAGATTTTCGTAAGTGTGCATTCTGGAAAAACTATTTACAAACCAGTACATTTTTGCACATAATTTTCTAAGGTTTTCCAAGGATAAACACATCCTTAGAGTTTTCATTAGTATATCAATAGTGATGTTGTTAGCACCAAGAAGGTTTTTTTCTACCCTTGAACATTGGGTTTTGCGGTGAAGAAGAGAAGGAGTTCGTGTTCAACGTCGTAGATGTTACAAGCCATATCAGTAGACACCGAGACATACGTCGAAGTGTGTGTTATGGGAAAGTATCGTGGATGAAGGAATTTCTATGTGGACACTGTGAGAGGAGTGGTTGAAGATCATAAGAGCATCAAGTCTCTTGGGGAGGGAGTCATTGAGTAAGACTTGTGTCTATTTGTTGTAAATCCACATTTATAGTGATGGTCTGGCTTGGGCCTTCTGAGGTTTTTCCCAATGTGATTTCCTCATACATCTGGTGTTGTGAGTATTCTTTACTTTATTTTAATTGCTTTAATCGCTATATGGATGTTTATGATTAATCAAGATAAAATTTGGCTAAGTTAAAATTTTTCATAACTTGGTGCGTATTAAAAATTGAAAAAAAGGTTTTTTTCATAAAAAGGAAAATTGTTTTGTCATCCTTAAAACACTTTCCGCATAAACAATAAAAAGGGACCCACAAATTGGTATCAGAGCTAGAAACATATTTTTATTGTGTTTGATCCCTTGTATTTTTTGGACTGAATTTTGGAGGTTTTGAAAGTTTTCATGCTCCTATTTTTAATGGCACAAATTATGCTTATTAGAAAATGCGAATGAGAAGTGCTTTAAAATCCATTGATGAGCTTGAGTGGTTAGCGGTTGAAAAGGGTTAGTCTCCACCAGTCACACGAAAGGGTGAGGTCACTAGTTTGAAACCCATTGAGTCATAGACTGAGGCTGAACATAGGCTTGCATTATACAACTCTAAAGGTTTACACGTTATTTCCTCACATGTCACACCTGAAGATTATAATAGAATCATGACTTGTGAAACATTAAAAGAGTCTTGGGATACACTTGCACTTACTCACGAGGGCATTAACACGGTTAGGGTGTCTAAGTTACAAAACCTAACTACACAGTTTGAGGCGATTAAGATGTTAGATATTGAGTCGTTGATGAGTTTTATGCTAGGTTGTTTAATATTGTCAACTCGTCATTTAAATTAGGAGAAAAATATTACCCACAACCGTGTGAGAAAGAAAATTTTGATATCTTTCTTGAGTAGGTTTGATGAAAAAGTAACCATTTTAAACTCCTTAGGTATGCTTGATTCGATGAAACTTGTAGAGATTGTTGGTGTCTTACAAACCTATGAACTTGATATGTTTACCTCCGAGCAAGTGCCAAAGAAAGAAAAGGTCATTGCTTTCAAAGCCCGAAAGGAGGAAACTAAAGTTTCGGATGACGATTCCGATTCCGATTTTGAGGATGTCACCTTGTTGGCTAAAAAGTTCAAAAAGTTTCTTAAATTTCAAAAGCAATCGAAATATTCCAAAAATTTTGAGAAATTAAAGAACAACAAGGTAAAGTACACCCCTAAAGATAAAAGTGAGAAATTTGATAGGGTTGAGTCAGATAGGTGTTTTGGGTGTGAGGGTATGGTCACAAAGTTGTCGAGTGCCTCACTAGATTTAAGAAATAGGGCAAGAAATCGATAGCTTATAGTGCCTCCTTAAGTGATAGTGATATGGAAGAGGGAGAGAGTTCCCCCACTGAGAGGAAGTTGGTTGGTTTCTTGGCATGTCATGTGAGCAACGATGATAAATCTTCCCATGAAGATTCTCATGTGCATGACACTTCCGAGGTCGTTGAGAGTGCATCCCAAATATGTGAGGGTGATGAGAGTGACGAGGAGTTGATCGATGCCAAAGAGTTGCAAGTTGAATTTAATGAGTTATATGCTGAAGTAGTGATGGTGAAAAAGGAAAACTTTAAATTGAAAGCTAGGTTGAATGAGCGTTCCGTAAATAATAATGATGTTTTGATTGAGGATTTTTGGGCACGGGAAAAGATGTTTAGGGAGAAGATATAATATATGGAGAAAGAGAGAGATATCCTTCATGGTTTGATGGAGGCATTGAAAAAGGAGATTGTAGAGTTTGAGGAGTCTAGGCTTGCACTTGAGTCTAGTAGAAGTTGAAAGACTCGAGTAAGGTTAAGTTTGACTTGGAATATAGGTGAGATAAGTTGGATAGAATGTTAGGTACCCTCTAAGTCAAAAGTGATAGGTGTGGTATAGGCTACGATGATAGATTCGTTCCCATTCCCAAAGCCAATACAAACCTTGCAAGTTATCCCACTAGGAATGTGACGAGAGGTCGACATTTTTGTAATCATTCCCTCCATATTTACACTTGCACACATTGCAGTAGAAAAGGTCACCTTAGACATTTTTTCTATGATCTTAGGAATGCTCCCAGGAAGTTTAGTATTAAAGTCATGTTAGTTCTCAAAACCCCCACCCGCATATTACACCTACTTGGGTCAGGAAATCAGATTTAGTGGCTTTAGGAGTAAATCTTCATGGTTCTCATTGGTTGCACTTGATTCTTCCCATGCTAAATCTAAAGGATGATTGTGTTACCATGTTTGTCATACGCTAATTGTTGTTTCATGATTTACATCTTGCTAGTATTAAGATATGCATATCATTTTGTATTATATTTTTCTTTTATTGAGTCTTATTTGAAAAATACAAAAATGTTTTTCGTTTATAATATTTTTGGTAAAATAAAAAAAGATTTTGCATTTATTTGAGTCAAAATATGTTTAAAAACCAAAAATATTTTCTATTTATTTATTTTTGAGTTTACATGTTTGATATGGCATATTGGTATGCTTGGACCCCCTTCCTTTCATTATCTATGTGGCTAAGACATTTGGTCATAATTATTGATGCTAAGAATAATCTTAACCATTGTATTATGGGTTTTTTGAAGTTGATATGCATTTTGATTCGACTTTGTATAAATGCCATCTTTTCACACATGCACGAGTTTATATGAATCTTTGACATCTCTTAAATATTTGAGTTTGGTGAGACGTTATTATCTCAATTTTATCATCTATACGAAAGTAGACATAAGGAGGAGGTGTGAATGTAAGAACCAGTTACCGTGAGGATAGTAATTGAAAAAATGATGAGTGTTCATGGGAAAGGGCTGCAAGAGTGTAAAATTGTCTCCTCGTGAAAGCCACCGTTTAAAAGGGCCCGATAAAAATGAAAGGCGAATAATAAAATTCCAAAATATGGGCCATTTAGTTTATATCATTCCAAAAGAAAAATATGATATATATTTGAGGGAGTTTGTATGGATAAATTTAAATAGATTTGCACCACGAATCCTAATGTTGAAAAATTGTATCACGACGCTATTGTTTGTAGAATCGTCAAAATTTTGGATTTGTATGCATGATGATTGTTTAGTTCATTTAAATCACTCTTTAAATGTCTCATATGGCTAAAATAAAATTTGACGATTTATAACTATCAATTAGAGCTTCTTGATCGTTTTGATATGTTGGAATTGTGATTCATTTGTTGTAGTTCACGTCCATACAATTCCATGTTCATGTTTGAGGACATTGGTACTATGTTAGCATGTAACTCATATTGTTTTTGTAGTTTTCGCTACTGTTTTGCAATTTTCTTCCACTTCTAGTTAGTTTTTTCACGAAAAATTTTCACTGGGCAAAATTATATGTTTTACTGCGCTAACTATGAGAAATTGGTTTCCTTGTTTGAGCGACAAACCAGTGTCGTGTGAGGTCATTCGAGTGACATGGCTTACTCCTTCAAGAGACCAGTCTGGAATTCTATTTTTTGACTATTTCAGTACTCTGTTGCTTATGGTTATATATTTTGGTACTGCTGGTTGCTTCTGAGTTTCTGTTTATACAGTTTCATAGATTTGATATTTTGATGCAGTGATTCGTTTAGTCACACCTACTTAAATTAATGATTCATATTGTGTGATTATTTTTTGTTAGCTACAGATTTGATATTGTTGATCATTATTACCTAGTTGTTTCATTAATATCTAGATATATTTCATTGATTTATTTGATACTATATTTGTTTTTCTTTTCACCGGGTTGTTTATTCGAGACAAAAAGGGGGAGAGATGTTGTGATGTAGTGGGAGATTTTGTGTGATGAGCTTGGTATCCTGTTTAATTTTTATTTACATATTGATATCATGTTTTTTTCGCATAACAAATTATTTAGATTTGTAATTTTTTATATTGATTTTTATATCATTTGTTCCTTCATACTTCACTGGGTATTTTTCTGATTCATGTGTGTAGGTATGCTTATCACTGTTGGTTTTGTCCCGGAATAGTCAAAGGGGGAAATTTGTAAGGACAAAATTTCTAATTGAGTCTGTTGTATAGTTTTGACTTATTCTCGGAACAAAATGCGTTTGAGTCATAGGTAGATTTTTTATTATCACGATCCCACATAGACTATGACGTGGTGAAGTTTATTTAAGACTTTGCGTCAAAGCTTTAAGGAATTAATTATGACAGTTGTTTAATTGGTACAAGATTATTCGTCTTCAAGTTTAATTTCATTTCAAGATCACTCAGGTATGAATGCGTGATTTGAATTGGACTCAAATTTCTTTTTAAATTTTTTAAGGATGTTATTTTATTCAGAAAATATTTTTATAGTGTTTGAATTGGTTTACACTTCATTTTACTCTTATAAGGATAGATTAGAGTTGGATTTAAGTTAAACTCTCTTTTCAGAGTTGGTTTAAATTTAAACTCTATCGCGCGCGTCATTCAAAGGACCTGACATGTTGTTCGAGCGAGATGGCATTATAGTTTGAATGACATTCACATCTCGTTCGAGAAACATGTCATTTCTCTAGAACAAGCCGCCGCCTTAATAAAATTATATAAGGCATGTTTCCTTCAGAATTTCGTAAGTGTGCATTCCGAAAAAACTGTTTACGAACCCATACGTTTTTGCACATAATTTTCAAAGGTTTTCCAAAGATAAATACATCCTTAGAGTTTACAAGATTCGAGTTGTCATTAGTATAAGAAATAGTGATCCTGTTAGCACCAAGAAGGTTTTTTCTACACTTTGATATTGGGTTTGCGGTGAAGAAGCAAAGGAGTTCATGTTCAACATCGTAGACGTTACAAGCCATATCGGTGGACACCGAGACATGCGTGGATGCATTTGTTGTGGACGTATCGTGGAAGGACTTTTTGCATGGGCACTGTGAGAGAGTGGTTAAAGATCATAAGAGCGTCAAGTCTCGTGGGTATCGTGTCGTTGAATAAGACTTGTGTCTGTTATTTGTAAATACACATTCATAGTGATTGTCTGGCTTGAGCCGTTTCGAGATTTTTTCCCATTGTGGTATTCTCGTGCATCCGATGTTGTGAGTATTCTTTACTTTATTTTACTTGCTTTAATTACTAGATGGATGTTTTGGGTTAATCAAGATAAAATTTGGTTCAGTTAACATTGTTCACAACTTGGTGCATGTTAAAAATTGGAAAAAAGGTTTTTTCATAAAAAGTGTGAGGACACAAATTTCCAATTAAGTCCATGTATTGTGTTGGCTCAATTCCGGACAAAAACATTTATTCATAGGATAGTATGTAATTATAATACTCTCAAGCATATGAAGTGTTTGTTGAAGACGTAGCGGCAAAGAGTATAAAGCTTTATCAATATGCCGGTTTGCGTGCCTCGTTTCTACGTCATCAACTATGGTTCCATGCTCCCAAGGTATGAATGCAATATTATATATATAGGAGCTTGGAACAAAGTTTATTGGGTGTTTCTGGGCCAAAATCTAATTTTCCAAACTTTCTGGAGGGTCGTTCGATATGTCGTTCGAACGAGTTTTTCGTTCGAACCAGATGTCATTCGAACGTGTTTGCCAACGAGGTTCCAGTATAGGCCTGTGAAATGTCGTTCGAATTAACCTTCTGTTCGAACGAGGTATCCAACAAGATTCTAACGAGTTCAATCTGGAACGTCGTTAGAAGTCTCGTTCGAACGAGATTTCGTTCGAACGAAATGTCGTTCGAACGAGATGCCAGGCGGGAACAGTTTTTGGCAGTTTTTTGGCAGTTTTTCACCCACTTCCCCACTTAGTTTTTAACCAACTTTTTCAGACTTTATCATGTGCGGGAACAACATTTTTCAACTGAACATTTTGATAACTTTTCCATCCTAGTTTATCTCTTAGAGAGAGTTTGAGAGCAAAATTGTTTTTAGGAAAATGTTCATGTTTTGAGTGTTAATTTTCAAAGAGAAATTCACTTAACACTCTAGTTTACACCCAAGTTAGTTTATTCCAAGTTCTTATATACTTATCAATTGCTTGGAGTTTGGCACCGATTTTCTCTACACCGAATTGAAGAGAAGTTTGCATTAATTTACCCTCTTGGAGAAAGGCTCCATGTACAGGTGACGGTGACCATTGAAAGTCCTATCGGTGGATTCCGAGACCGCGGTGGTGTTCCAAGGTTATTCGCTAGGAATAGGTTTCTACAAGAAGAAGCATCGAGGCTTGAGAGGGATCGAGTCGTGTGTTGTAAGTCTTTTGTCTTGTACTTGTAATTTCGTATCTAGTGAATTTGTGGCTAGGGCCGTCCGAGGTTTTTTCCCATCTTGGGTTTTTCCTCGTACATCGCGGCGTAGTGTGATTGGTTTATTTTATCTTGTATAACAATTTAGAACGCATCTTTGGATAATTCAAGATAAAATTTGGTTTAAATTATCACACTCAATTTAATTTGGACTTAAATTAAATATTGGGTAAATTTAGTTAATTCAAGTCATTTGCTAAAATTGGTTTGGCCTAACTTTGAAATATGGATAATTATGACTTAGGCAAATGTCTAGGGCTTGGATTAATTAACGTGGTTTAAGTGAAAATTAATACTTATGTGTGTTTTAATTAATTTTCACCTCAGTATAATTTTAATTTTCTTAAGAAAATTAATATTTGGTATGAATTTGTTTTAGTGGAACCATCACATCCTTTTATGCTTCCGCAGCATCCGGGGATTAACAAATTGCTATCAGAGCCAGAAACGATAAATTATTTCGTTAAGATCCTTTAAATATTTTTGGCTAAAATGGAATTTTCCCCATTTTCGAAATTTCCTATTTTTGATGGTTCAAACTACGCGTATTGGAAAGCGCGAATGAAATCGGCACTAAAATCTATCGACGAGAGAGTTTGGATGTCTGTTGTTAACGGGTGGTCCCCACCAACTTATTTAGTAGAAAATGAATGTGTTCCCAAACCCGCCGATAGATGGACTGAAAATGAGTTTAAACTTGCTAATTTTAATTCCCGTGGTTTGAATGCCTTATTTAGCGTTGTCACACCGGATGAATTCCGACGTATTATGACGTGTGAAACCGCTAAAGAAGCTTGGGATATTTTACAATTAACTCATTAAGGAACTAGTGTCGTTAAAGCTTCAAAACTCCAATACCTCACCACTCAATTTGAAACTATTAAAATGAATGAAAAAGAAACATTTGATGAATTTTATGCTAGACATTCTGATATTGTTAATTCATCTTTTAACTTGGGAGAGAAAATACCTGACGACCGTGTTGTAAAGAAATTTTTAAGGTCCCTACCCGATAGATTTATTCCAAAAGTGACCGTTTTAAATTCTTTACCAACTTTAGCCTCTACGAAATTAGAAGAGCTTGTAGGTGATTTACAAACCTATGAACTAGATATGTTTCCCTCTAAAACCGAAAAGAAAATCGAAAAGGGCGTTGCTTTAAAAGCCCGAAAAGAGGTCAAACAAGTAGTAGAGAGCGAGAGTGACAGTGACTCGGAAGACATGGCTTTGTTTGCTCATAAATTTAGGAAATTTCTTAAAATTAACAAAGATAAATTTAAAAATGATTTTAAGAAATTTTAATCTTCTAAGCATAACAAAGGTGAGAAGATTTCTAAAGAAGAGAAGATCCCTAAAGCCGAGAAGATCCCTAAACCTAGTAATGAAAATTTAGATAGGGACTAGTCTAATAAGTGTTTTCGTTGTGAAGGTTATGGCCATAGGGCTTATGAGTGCCCCATTAAACTAAGGAAAGAGGGTAAACGACCCATTTCATATAATGCGACCCTTAGTGATAGTGATAAAGAAGAGGTACCCGAGTCCCCCACTAAGAAAAATTTTGTGGCTTTTATGGATAGTCATGTGAGTGAGAGTGAGAACTCATCGATTGATGAAACTTTAACACATGACACTTCCAAGGTCATTATTTATGATTCTCTTGTTTTTTATGATAGTGAGAGTGGAGAAGAAAGAGAGAGTGAAAATGAAGAAGAGGTTAGTGTGAGTGAACTTCAAAATGCTTTTCAAGAACTTTATAAAGAATCAATTAAATTGAAAAGAGCTAATTTGAAGTTAGAAGCTAGTTTAAGAGAGAGAGTCAAGGTCGTTGATGAAAATGCTTTAATAGAAGACCTTAGGACACTGTAATACCCCGTAATTTTAAATGATTTTTAAAATGGGTTATATATTAAATTAATGGATTAATTAGATTTTATTATTAATTAATTCATTCGGGTTTATCCGGACGGTGGATATTAAAATGGATGGTTCTGAATATTACTTAAAGATATTTAGGTAATACATGAATGTGATGTCATTGATATGACTGTATGATATAAATTCAGTTATTCATATTTTTTAGTCAGACGCGGTATGAGACGTGTCGGGACTAGTTTATTAAATTAAAAAGGAAATTTATTTTCTATCGATCTAATAGTCATTTCGACTGCGTCGTTGCGTCCAGAAGGTTCGAAATAGTCAGAAAAGTCTATTTGGATGTCAATTTTGAGTCTTGAGTCATTTGGGAATGAATAGACAACCCGAAAGGGAATTTTGGTCATTTTTCTAGGGGGGATGAATAGTGTTTTGGATTTGGAACTATTATAAGTATTGATAGATTAAGTGAATGGGAGTTATTCATCTCCTCTTCACAAATAGGAGCAGCCATCTTCCTAGAGAGAGTGTGAGAGTGCTTGGGAAAGGAAAAGTCACTTGGGAAGGAGAAGAACAAGAACCAAGGTTCACCACCACCAACCACCACCGGAGTTTGACCGGAGAAGGGACAACCAACTGAGATAAACTACACCAAAGGATCAGACCTACACTAAAGGCAAGTGTTTGATAATGGCAATTTAAGTTTGTATATTGTCCATGTTAGAATAGAATGAAAAGAGAAGATTATTCATGTTTGGAAGAAATAATGGATCATTAAATAGAGTTCTGGAAAACTGAAATGATATAGGAATTTAACTCATGTGTTAGGATGATAATAATCCACGAAATAGTCATGAATCAGTTGTAGAAATTGTGAAAACCATTGATATGTTCTTGAAGATGTTATGATAATAAATTTCTGGAAATAAGGAGATAAACATGCTTTTTAATCCAATCCTTTGATGATTATAGGATGTTTAGAGTATTGGAAATCGTTCATATATGTTGGTATATCATGTAGTAAAGATTATAAGTCATTTGGGATGTTTAGATGAAGGTTTAAATGATCAAAAGTTGCTAAACCCGTAGTTGCAGAAAATCAGGCCTGGACCTGAGGGATCGATTAATCGACCCCTACCTTCGATCGATCGACCTCCCCAGTTTATGTAAAGTAGCTTCTTTTTAAATGTTGATTCTCATCCCAAACCTTTTTGTGGATCTTTGGTGATTATTATTTGGAGATTATGGGACCTAGAAAATATCAGTAAACCCTTGTTAATAGTTGAATTAAATTTGATTTGGATTCGCGTGATTTAAATGTTGGAAATTATATTGAATGGAATTTCGATTGCTAGATTCATTTGTTAAAATCTAAATGGTGATGTATGAGGTTTTAAGATAGGACCAGTAGGGGTGATTTTATATAACACCTGTGTATCCTTAAGTTTACAAGAGGGTTTAATCATAAGTGTAAGAATATGTGTTTATAAGAGATTTGAAACTATCGGTTTTAACCGTAATTAAAAAGGAGAACTAAACTCGTAGTAGTTCGGGAGAAATAATGTTATGGATCAGTAGGATATTAGTGACTTCTTACTGAATATATGTTGAGGAAAATCTTATTTGAATCTTGTACATTGAGAGAGGGTAGCCTTAGGGTATGAGGTTATCCCAATCACGTATTTAAAGTTGACAAACCTCCTCGCTCGACAAAGTTAAGTAGTAGTGAAATGGAGGGGTTCCTTGTTTGGATTTCGCTTTGCGAGACGCTCCGCGCATGAACCTTAACGACGTCGGGAGTGGAGTGATGTTAGGATACGAGAATAATTATATTATAAGAGCGTAGTGGTATGGCTCCTAGATAGAAATGGGAGTTTGGAACACATTTGGTTGAAAGAGGTTATGAGGTTATCCCGATCGCATAGTTTAAGTTTTCGGACCTCCTCGATCGACAAAGTTAAGTAGTAGTGTATTGGAGGGGTTCCTTGTTTGGATTTCGCTTTGCGAGACGTTCCGCGCATGAACCTTAACGACGTCGGTAGTGGAGAGATGTTATAGGATGAGAGGATAATTAATTTATGAAGTAAAGATATGATATTTTAAAAGAGATATAATGCTACGTATGGGAAATATCTTAGGGTAGTAATAATTACCTTATTGATATTATATTATAGGTATCATAATACCTATTTGATTGATTGATGATTATGTGTATTGACATACCTAGCTTACTTGCTATCGGTGGGAGGTTTACGCATGAGGGCAGTCATATCCTGATGAATCCATGGGATCTTTGATTTGTCGCTCGAGAACATAGGTCTATGAAAGACTTATTGGGGAGTTGATAAGTCCGCTGACTGTGGGTACGTAGGTATGTGCGTGACCCATGGATACGAGAACTATGTTCGCCTCCAATTTTTTTGTTGTTTGTGGTTCGTGGAATCTTACCGAACCTGTAGTCCCCTATTCAGCGACATGCGATGATGGGACATGATAGCAGAGTAATGCATTGCACCACAGCTGTAACTCGGGGTGCTGTATTATATATGAATATATATATAATGGATTAAATGGTTACATAATTATATATTGTGTTTAAATCTATCTACGGTGATAATTGTAGATAACGGTAAATAGAACAAGATAATGGAATTAAGTTAATAAATGGTTATGCTTATAGAATTGAAAAGCTTAACTCATGTTAATGAGCAATGATTCATATTAATGAGCAAAGATTCATATTAATGAGAAATGATTCAGTTTAATGAGTAATGATTCATGTTAATGAGAAACTAAATCATAATGGAGAAATATAGAAATGAATAATAATGTGATGTATGGTATGGGACATACGGGGATTATGTTATGGGAATGGAATTTATATATGGAGACTAGAAAAGAGGAACCATTAACTAGGAGGTTAATAGGAAACATTAAGTGTGCACTCTAGTTGAGAGGTGAGAATTGCAAGTGAGAGTTGGATCTAACATGTACATAATAAATGCTTTATTGCACTTGTTAAATACTTGCTGTTTTAAAAATACTCTACACATTCGGGCTCTGACCCGTTTCCTTGCATATTTTCTCTTCTATTGTATCTCTATATCAGGTGTCCAGCAACAGGACGCCAACCATAGTTGATTATGACGAGCTATGGAGCTATGGAAGTATTGTTTAGACGCTTATCATCTTTTGATTCACAGTATTCTTA
Source organism: Sambucus nigra (assembly GCA_949130495.1). Classification (NCBI taxonomy): domain Eukaryota; kingdom Viridiplantae; phylum Streptophyta; class Magnoliopsida; order Dipsacales; family Adoxaceae; genus Sambucus; species Sambucus nigra. Next base: position 197,804,848 of record OX422221.1, on the reverse strand, counting down.
AGGGCATGTCGCCCAAAGGATTCAGTTATCTTTTCTATCGAGGTCAAATATTATTGTATTCGGGACTTTTTATTACATTTAACATTGTTGGGATTATTGTAAAGGATTTATATTATTTGGGAATGTTTATTCCAGTTGTACTTAAATTCTTTGGAGTTATTTATTTAGTGATCTGTGTTTTAGAATAAAATGTGTTGTGTTATTCTTAAATTAAAAATGGTTTTGTTGAAATTTAAAATTGGAAAGTTTTTAACACCAGCTTAATTGGGTATTGGGTGAGTTGTAAATGTTTTCGACAGTGATGCTAAGAATGAGCCAACTGTATATTCTGTTTTAATTTGGTATGGGACTGGCCACCCGGTATTTAATTTGGCGGGGTGTTACAGGTGGTATCAGAGCATCAGGTTCTAGTGTCCTTTAGGATCTGTACGGCTTACTGTGTTTTCAGCTTAGCGTTCTTTGATGTAGAGCCCGATGTTTAGGATTGTTGATCTCTTTGGTAAGATTCCGTATATATCAGTGAGTCTTATTTTCGTTCGGGAGTGATCGAACAAAGAAGTATGGCAGATGAGGGCCATTGGATGGATAGTAGAGATCGTACTTAGGAGGTTATGAAGTATGTTCGAGTATGATGACCGTAGTCGAGGTCACCCCTATTATGGAAAAAAAATTGATGAAGAGTCATCAGTAGAAGTTCTTGAAATGCGTGAATTGTGTATGTTCCTTAATGAAGGAAATATATTGAAAGACTTGGGTATATAGTGGAGTGTGATCTAACTAGAACTGAAAATTTGGGGTAAAATTTTTCTTGACTCATCGAGCAAAGTTATAATATTGGGATTCAACAACCATCACCCGCAAATGAGGGTATGTTTTCCTATCTAAGGACGTATGAAGCGTATTGATTTTTGTAGTGATTGATATTGTGAGGAAAAAAAAAGTTGTTAAACTTAGCCTATGGCATCGTTATTTACGTAGACTCACTGAGGGGTGTGGGACACCTATATATATTACATGTTATCACGTGGGTTTGATTTGTATCATGGGATTACTTACCTAGAGCATGTCCGAGTGCAATTTGACTCTCGGCGTGCATTGACTTGTGGTATATGAGAGCATATGTCTGCATCTTGTCTTCTATAAGAGTAGATGCGTAGACCCTATTTGAAATTGTTAAAACAAATTTTTTTGTTTTCAAAATCGATAAACCTGACATTATTTTTTTAAACCAAAAAAAAAAAAAAAAATTATGTATTATTGACTAAGGACCTTAGGAGTTTCGAGGACCGACTAGTTTAGGAAGTAGTGTATCGGGGTGGTTCCTTGTTTGGATTTCGCTTGCGAGACACCCCACGCACGAAACTAATAACCGTTGGGAGTCGAAATAAGTTAGGTCTTTAGTATATGAGTTTATAACCTTTGTGACAAATATTATAATGAAAATGGTACGACAGGGTGTATGGGCGCCCTGGAAGATTGGATTGTAGTAATTTTCAAATTGTGAAAAGGTAAGTAGTTGGAACTTCACGATTTATTTGTTCGAGGTGTGAGGCTCAGTTTTTCCCAAAGCTTGTCACGAGGACGGTATAGGGAAGATTAGGAAAAGTCTAAATTTGTTTCAGTTAAGACTATATGGTGAGGCTTGGCGTATAACATCGATTGGGATTTTGTTAATGTACTGTATGGGCGGTACATCTTGGGTTTGTTGCGATGTGAGATTTATACTCGGAGTTGACCTTACCTGTATGACTTATATTCCTGAATTTTGGGACGAAATTCTGTTATAAGGGGGGAAGTATGTAATACCCCGTAATTTTAAATGATTTTTAAAATGGGTTATATTTTAAATTAATGGATTAATTAGATTTTATTATTAATTAATTCATTCGGGTTTATCCGGACGGTGGATATTAAAATGGATGGTTCTGAATATTACATAAAGATATTTAGGTAATACATGAATGTGATGTCATTGATATGACTGTATGATATAAATTCGGTTATTCATATTTTTTAGTCAGACGCGGTATGGGACGTGTCGGGACTAGTTTATTAAATTAAAAAGGAAATTTATTTTCTATCGATCTAATAGTCATTTCGACTGCGTCGTTGCGTCCGGAAGGTTCGAAATAGTCAGAAAAGTCTATTTGGATGTCAATTTTGAGTCTCGAGTCATTTGGGAATGAATAGACAACCCGAAAGGGCATTTTGGTCATTTTTCTAGGGGGGGTGAATAGTGTTTCGGATTTGGAACTATTATAAGTATTGATAGATTAAGTGAATGGGAGTTATTCATCTCCTCTTCATAAATAAGAGCAGCCATCTTCCTAGAGAGAGTGTGAGAGTGCTTGGGAAAGGAAAAGTCACTTGGGAAGGAGAAGAACAAGAACCAAGGTTCACCACCACCAATCACCACCGGAGTTTGACCGGAGAAGGGAGAACCAACTGAGATAAACTACACCAAAGGATCAGACCTACACTAAAGGCAAGTGTTTGATAATGGCAATTTAAGTTTGTATATTGTCCATGTTAGAATAGAATGAAAAGAGAAGATTATTCATGTTTGGAAGAAATAATGGATCATTAAATAGAGTTCTGGAAAACTGAAATGATATAGGAATTTAACTCATGTGTTAGGATGATAATAATCCACGAAATAGTCATGAATCAGTTGTAGAAATTGTGAAAACCATTGATATGTTCTTGAAGATGTTATGATAATAAATTTCTGGAAATAAGGAGATAAACATGCTTTTTAATCCAATCCTTTGATGATTCTAGGATGTTTAGAGTATTGGAAATCGTTCATATATGTTGGTATATCATGTAGTAAAGATTATAAGTGATTTGGGATGTTTAGATGAAGGTTTAAATGATCAAAAGTTGCTAAACCCGTAGTTGCAGAAAATCAGGCCTGGACCTGAGGGATCGATTGATCGACCCCTACCTTCGATCGATCGACCTCCCCAGTTTATGTAAAGTAGCTTCTTTTTAAATGTTGATTATCATCCCAAACCTTTTTGTGGATCTTTTGTGATTATTATTTGGAGATTATGGGACCTAGAAAATATCAGTAAACCCTTGTTAATAGTTGAATTAAATTTGATTTGGATTCGCGTGATTTAAATGTTGGAAATTATATTGAATGGAATTTCGATTGCTAGATTCATTTGTTAAAATCTAAATGGTGATGTATGAGGTTTTAAGATAGGACCAGTAGGGGTGATTTTATATAACACCTGTGTATCCTTAAGTTTACAAGAGGGTTTAATCATAAGTGTAAGAATATGTGTTTATAAGAGATTTGAAACTATCGGTTTTAACCGTAATTAAAAAGGAGAACTAAACTCGTAGTAGTTCGGGAGAAATAATGTTATGGACCAGTAGGATATTAGTGACTTCTTACTGAATATATGTTAAGGAAAATCTTATTTGAATCTTGTACATTGAGAGAGGGTAGCCTTAGGGTATGAGGTTATCCCAATCACGTATTTAAAATTGACAAACCTCCTCGCTCGACAAAGTTAAGTAGTAGTGAAATGGAGGGGTTCCTTGTTTGGATTTCGCTTTGCGAGATGCTCCGCGCATGAACCTTAACGACGTCGGGAGTGGAGTGATGTTAGGATACGAGAATAATTATATTATAAGAGCGTAGTGGTATGGCTCCTAGATAGAAATGGAAGTTTGGAACACATTTGGTTGAAAGAGGTTATGAGGTTATCCCGATCGCATAGTTTAAGTTTTCGGACCTCCTCGATCGACAAAGTTAAGTAGTAGTGTATTGGAGGGGATCCCTGTTTGGATTTCGCTTTGCGAGACGTTCCGCGCATGAACCTTAACGACGTCGGTAGTGGAGAGATGTTATAGGATGCGAGGATAATTAATTTATGAAGTAAAGATATGATATTTTAAAAGAGATATAATGCTACGTATGGGAAATATCTTAGGGTAGTAATAATTACCTTATTGATATTATATTATAGGTATGATAATACCTATTTGATTGATTGATGATTATGTGTATTGACATACCTAGCTTACTTGCTATCGGTGGGAGGTTTACGCGTGAGGGCAGTCATATCCTGATGAATCCATGGGATCTTTGATTTGTCGCTTGAGAACATAGGTCTATGAAAGACTTATCGGGGAGTTGATAAGTCCGCTGACTGTGGGTACGTAGGTATGTGCGTGACCCATGGATACGAGAACTATGTTCGCCTCCAATTTGTTTGTTGTTTGTGGTTCGTGGAATCTTACCGAACCTGTAGTCCCCTATTCAGCGACATGCGATGATGGGACATGATAGCAGAGTAATGCATTGCACCACAGCTGTGACTCGGGGTGATGTATTATATATGAATATATATATAATGGATTAAATGGTTACATAATTATATATTATGTTTAAATCTATCTACGGTGATAATTGTAGATAACGGTGAATAGAACAAGATAATGGAATTAAGTTAATAAATGGTTATGCTTATAGAATTGAAAAGCTTAACTCATGTTAATGAGCAACGATTCATATTAATGAGCAACGATTCATATTAATGAGAAATGATTCAGTTTAATGAGTAATGATTCATGTTAATGAGAAACTAAATCATAATGGAGAAATATAGAAATGAATAATAATGTGACGTATGGTATGGGACATACGGGGATTATGTTATGGGAATGGAATTTATATATGGAGACTAGAAAAGAGGAACCATTAACTAGGAGGTTAATAGGAAACGTTAAGTGTGCACTCTAGTTGAGAGGTGAGAATTGCAAGTGAGAGTTGGATCTAACATGTACATAATAAATGCTTTATTGCACTTGTTAAATACTTGCTGTTTTAAAAATACTCTACACATTCGGGCTCTGACCCGTTTCCTTGCATATTTTCTCTTCTATTGTATCTCTATATCAGGTGTCCAGCAACAGGGACGCCAACCATAGTTGATTATGACGAGCTATGGAGCTATGGAAGTATTGTTTAGACGCTTATCATCTTTTGATTCACAGTATTCTTAAGGGCATGTCGCCCAAAGGATTCAGTTATCTTTTCTATCGAGGTCAAATATTATTGTATTCGGGACTTTTTATTACATTTAACATTTTTGGGATTATTGTAAATGATTTATATTATTTGGGAATGTTTATTACAGTTGTACTTAAATTCTTTGGAGTTATTTATTTAGTGATCTGTGTTGTAGAATAAAATGTGTTGTGTTATTCTTAAACTAAAAATGGTTTTGTTGAAATTTAAAATTGGAAAGTTTTTAACCCCAGCTTAATTGGGTATTGGGTGAGTTGTAAATGTTTTTGACAGTGATGCTAAGAATGAGCCAACTGTATATTCTGTTTTAATTTGGTATGGGACTGGCCACTCGGTATTTAATTTGGCGGGGTGTTACAGACACGTGAGAGGACTCTTCAAGAGAATCTTGAATATGTAGAAGGCGGAAGAGATAGCCTTAGGGGTTTAATGGAATCCTTGAAAAAGGAGCTTCTTGCTTTTGAAGAGGGAAATGTTTTATTAGAGTCTAACATTTTAGAATTGCAAAATAAATTAAAAGACTCTAGTAATGTCAAATTTGATTTGGAGTGTCGTTCGGAAAAATTAGATAAAATATTAGGAACGGTCCAAATTAAAAATGACACGTGTGGTTTAGGCTTCAATACTTGTAATGAATCTACTCATAAAGCCAAGACCAACATTTTAGGAGAATCTACTAGGAATGCATTTAAAGATCACTCCTTAGGTAAATCTTTTCGACATGCTTTTACTTGTACTCATTGTGGTCGAAAAGGTCATCTTAGAAAATTTTGTTTTGATCTTAAACGAATTCCTAGAAAATCCCATAGTAAAGTAACCATGGTAATTAACGTTCCAACACCCCAAGATAGTCATTCTTCATTAATTTGGGTTAGGAAATCCGACTTGGTTTCCTTGCAAAATAGGGTTTTTGATTATCATTTACTTTCACATGCTTCCTCCCTTGCTAAATCTAAAGGATGAATGCGTTAGTGTTTGCATACTTTAGTGTTTGTACTTCATGCTATATTCACATGCTAAATGTATGCTTGTTTAATCATTTTCTGGTATATGCTCTATGCTTATCACATGCTAGAATTATGATTGTTGTTTATCTTTTGTATTATATTTCCTTCATTTTGTTTGCATTAAATGAAAAATACAAAAATATTTTTGTTTATCATTTGGATCTTATCCCATAGTAATTTAAGTTTAATGAAAAATTCAAATGATTTTTGTTTGTCTTTTGAGTATATATTATTTATTTTTGGATAAAAATTTCAAAAACTCAAAAAGATTTTATTTTGTGTGTATTTTAGTTTGACACACTTTAAATGGCATATACTTGTGTTTGAATTCCTTCTTTAACGCTCCCACGTGGCTAGAACTTTTGGTTTAGATTATCAATCCTTATTATGTTCTTTACCATAGTTTTATGGAGTAGTTGGATTTTGTATTGATTAAATGGATTCTATTTTCATATGCCTCTATTCACACATGCACGAGCTCTTTTGAAATTTTAACTTCATATGTATATTTGAGCTATGTGAGGTGTTCTCCTTCCAATCTTGTCATCTACATATTTGTGACTTAGGAGGACTAGTGCATGTCAAAATCCGTTGCATGTGAAATTTGTGTGAAAAATGAAAAACATGATAAATTTAAATGTGCACGGGGAAGGGCTCCGAAAGGACTAAGTGATCCTTTGCGATTGTAAGCCACCGTTTTGAATGGACCTAAAAGAAATACGTGGTCCAAAGGCCTAAAAACAGAAAATATGGCATTAACAAGAAAAATAAATTGCCAAGGCCTATGTTTGAATGATATATTCATTCAAATTTAATATAAATGCATATTGAGGGAGATTGGATGGTATATCAACGGTTTGCACAATGTCCGTTTATCCTAGTTGCGTATTTCATGTCATGACTCTATTGGTTTGTAGAATCATCAATATGCTAGGCTTGTATGCATTGTGTATGTTTGTTCATTGAGTTCAATCTATATTGTCACATGAGGTTATATTTAAATGTGATGAAGTTTGCAATCAAATGAGAACTCCGTGAACGTTTATTAAGTGTTTGGGTCTAAATTTAATTGTTGCTAGTTTACACCCCTACACTTCCATTTCCATATGACACATTTTTGCCATACGAGTGTTCAAACTTATTGTATTTTGTGTCATGTGTGTGTTTATATCTATATATATGTGCGTGTGCATTATTGATATATTTATAGTACATATATATATGATATTTTGTTTTGAGTTTGCCTTACTTTTGTTGCCCATATGCTTTCATGTCTTTTCACTTTAAGCTTCAACATGCTTTTGTGTTTCGATTCTTTAGCCTTTGTCTATTCCTGAACAAAAAGGGGGAGACAATGATAGGGGGAGAAATGGTATCTAATCCTATTATTATCGTATCTTAGTTTGGGGGAGATTTATCTTAGGGGGAGACGTCTTTCTAAGTATGTCATTTATTTGATAAAGGGGAGAATTAATTTAGGGGGAGTAATTACTTAATTGTATTTAATATTTTGATATTCCCTATGCATTTGATGCGTTTGCTTAAGTGTGCAGGAATTATTCTAAAGCGGCATCTTTAAATGGCAAAGCATTTGACCCTTGGGTTGTGTCAAGTTTGGGTGGGTTATGTCTTGAGTCTAGTAGAGCTTGACGGCCCTTTAGGATTTTTGTTTGGTTTTTGTCCCGGAATAGCCAAAGGGGGAGATTTGTAAGGACACGAATTTCCAATTGAGTCCATGTATTGTGTTGGCTCAATTCCGGACAAAAACATTTATTCATAGGATAGTATGTAATTGTAATACTCTCAAGCCTATGAAGTGTTTGTTGAAGACGTAGCGGCAAAGATTATAAAGCTTTATCAATATGCCGGTTTGCGTGCCTCGTTTCTACGTCATCAACTATGGTTCCATGCTCCCAAGGTATGAATGCAATATTATATATATAGGAGCTTGGAACAAAGTTTATTGGGTGTTTCTGGGCCAAAATCTAATATCCAAACTTTCTGGAGGGTCGTTCGATATGTCGTTCGAACGAGTTTTTCGTTCGAACCAGATATCGTTCGAACGTGTTTGCCAACGAGGTTCCAGTATAGGCCTGTGAAATGGCATTCGATATGTCGTTCGAACGAGGTATCCAACGAGATTCTAACGAGTTCAATATGTAACGTCGTTAGAAGTCTCGTTCGAACGAGATTTTGCTCGAACGAAATGTCGTTCGAACGAGATGCCAGGCGGGAACAGTTTTTGGCACTTTTTTGGCAGTTTTTCACCCACTTCCCCACTTAGTTTTTAACCAACTTTTTCAGACTTTATCATGTGCGGGAACAACATATTTCAACTGAACATTTCGATAACTTTTCCATCCTAGTTTATCTCTTAGAGAGAGTTTGAGAGCAAAATTGTTTTTAGGAAAATGTTCATGTTTTGAGTGTTAATTTTCAAAGAGAAATTCACTTAACACTCTAGTTTACACCCAAGTTAGTTTATTCCAAGTTCTTATATACTTATCAATTGCTTGGAGTTTGGCACCGATTTTCTCTACACCGAATTGAAGAGAAGTTTGCATTAATTTACCCTCTTGGAGAAAGGCTCCATGTACGGGTGACGGTGACCATAGAAAGTCCTATCGGTGGATTCCGAGACCGCGGTGGTGTTCCAAGGTTATTCGCTAGGAAGAGGTTTCTACAAGAAGAATCGTCGAGGCTTGAGAGGGATCGAGTCATGTGTTGTAAGTCTTTTGTCTTGTACTTGTAATTCCGTATCTTGTGAATTTGTGGCTAGGGCCGTCCGAGGTTTTTTCCCGTCTTGGGTTTTTCCTCGTACATCGCGGCGTAGTGTGATTGGTTTATTTTATCTTGTATAACAATTTAGAACGCATGCTTAGGATAATTCAAGATAAAATTTGGTTTAATTTATCACACTCAATTTAATTTGGACTTAAATTAAATATTGGGTAAATTTAGTTAATTCAAGTCATTTGCTAAAATTGGTTTGGCCTAACTTTGAAATATGGATAATTATGACTTAGGCAAATGTCTAGGGCTTGGATTAATTAACGTGGTTTAAGTGAAAATTAATACTTGTATGTGTTTTAATTAATTTTCACCTCGGTATAATTTTAAATTGCTTAAGAAAATTAATATTTGGTATGAATTTGTTTTAGTGGAACCATCACATCCTTTTACGCTTCCGCAGCATCCGGGGATTAACAAAAAGGAAATTGTTTTGTCATCCTTAAAACACTTTCCGCATAAAAATAAAATGGGACCCATAAATTGGTATCAGAGCTACAAACATTTTTTATTGTGTTTGATCCCTTGTATTTTTTGTCCTGAATTTTGGAGGTTTTGAAAGTTTTTTGCTCCTATTTTTTATGGCACAAATTATTCTTATTGAAAAATGCGAATGAGAAGTGCTTTAAAATCCATTGATGAGCGTGTGTAGTTAGTGGTTGAAAATATTTGGTCGCCACCAGTCACAGGAAAGGGTGAGGTCACTAGTTTGAACATACGCTTTCACTATACAACTCTGTACGTAATTTTCTTACATGTTAAACCTCAAGAGTGTAATAGAATCATGATTTGCAAAACATCAAAAGAGGCTTGGGATAAAATTTGGTTAAGCTAAAATTATTCACAACTTGGTGCGTACTAAAAATTGGAAAAAAGTTTTTTTCATAAAAAGAGAAAATTATTTTGTCATCCTTAAAACACTTTCCGCATAAGAAATAAAAAGGGACCCACAAATTGTTATCAGAGCTAGAAACGTAATTTTATTGTGTTTGATCCCTTTTGTTTATCGAACTGAATTTTGGAGGTTTTGAAAGTTTTCCTGCTCCTATTTTTTATGGCACAAATTATGCTTATTGGAAAATGCGAATGAGAAGTGCTTTAAAATCCATTGATTAGCTTGTGTGGTTAGCGGTGGAAAAGGGTTGGTCTCCACCAGTCACATGAAAGGGTGAGGTCACTAGTTTGAAACTCGTTGAGTCATAGACTGAGGCTGAACATAGTGTGGCCATCCTCGATCCTCGCTGCGTGATGGAGGATCCTCAGGTCCCACACGTCCCTCTAGGGAGCGCTTCGGCCGACGTCATTTTGAGGTGAGGTGAAAGAATGTAAAGAGATTAGAGTCACCAGTCTATTTTACTGAAAACAGGCAAAAGAAAAGGGGAAGCCATCCCGAAGGACAACATTCAAAGACATACTGGTGCATGCAAAACTAAAATGATTCGAGAAGGGTCCGGAGGCTAAGTTACGAAATGGGAAGGTGTTAGGCGCCCATTTCGCCCTTTCGGTCTCTCATGGATTTTTGTTATTTTCCTTTTTTATTTTCCCCGTGATATGTGTGCATGTGTATATATAGTGGAGATAGTAATCATCGACTTGTACCATAGAAGAGGTAAAGTGATTCATCCATAGGAAGGTTTAAAAATAATATTAGAAAATAAGATTTATGCGATCATCCTCACTTTAATCATTATGAGGGAACGATAATGCACACGGAATGATACTCCCCCAAGAACAAAAAATATATGTATACACATAGTGTAAGAGAATGGAGGTTAGAGAAAAATGAAAATGAGAGAAAAAGTAAAGACTAGGACTCGAGTCTCGGGTTTTACCCCGAAATGCCTACGTAGCTTATAGAGGCATCAAAGTCCACGTAGTTCACATACAGAATGAGGGGAGGGGTTTATCCCATAAATCCAACCGGGGATTCTCTTATGTGTGTGTGTGTGTGTGTGTGTGTGTGTGTAGAAAAAGTGTTTTAGTTGTGAGTGAAGTGTAAGAAAAGTATGAGAATTCCCATTTGGAATTTATGAGCAAACCCTCTTTTTCTTGTTTTTTGGGTTTTTATTTATATGAAAATAAGAGATGTGGAATACTACTAAATATAAAGTATATTAGGATGTGTGAGATGAGATAATAAAGGTACTAAGTAATAAAACAAGTTATTGCAATTTTATGAGAATTTAAGGAGAGAGTTGAGAAAATTGGACCCTCTTGAAGATCTTGAGCTTGACCTTGAATGTTGGAGAGCAGCCATTAGACTTGAATGATGATAGAGAGTAGTGAATTGATCAAATTTGATGAAAAATATGATAAAAGTGAAGGTCGGAAAGGGATTTGAGTGTAGAAATCCCGCTGACTTCGAGAGAGGTTTTCAGGATCTGCTGAGAGTGATTTCTATCCGATTTGGTCTCCTATTGCAAGTGAGGTCAGGGCCTCATTTTTATAGGCCCAGGGCACTGCTGATCGGCATAGCCCTGTTCCTGTCATTCGGTAGGTGCGGTTAGGCACACTGCCGATAGGTAGGGTCTGAGACCTGTCGTTTGATAGTATTTTTCAGGCCTTTTTGGTAAATCGACCGCAGAACAAAAACCGTTGATCAGAATCATGCACGAGGTGGACCGTTGGAAAGGTAATTCAGATACCTTCGAAAGTCCTTTGGACCGCTCCTAGGTTTGGGAGTTGAATTTGGGTCAAATATGGCTAGGAAGCATTCATCAATCTATTGGACGGGGAACAATCGGACGTAAACGGATCGTTTGTCCGCATGGTAAGTCTGAATCGTTCACATGGCTGACCGTTGGAAAGGTTAAGAGATTTAATTCATCATTCCAAAGAGTTTGATCTGGTTCGGGGAGTTGACTTTGGTCAACCGGGCCCTAGAAGCTTTCGGTGACCTATCGAAGTAAAACGGATCGTTCGTCCGTACCGTAAGTCATAATCGCACACGAAGTGAACTGTTGGAAAGGGGATTTAGTGACCTTCGAAGATTCATTCAGCCTCAGTCGAGATGAAGACTTTGAATTTTGGACAAACGGAGCCTGGGAGTGCCTGATGGCTTATAGGTCAGTACCGGGGGTATGACCTGGGTTGGTAGTGATGAAGGGAGGTGCTAGGGACCTAAGGAGAGTTTTAGGCGATAACAGAATGGGGTGTCTACACACCGGCTTGCACTATAGAACTCTAAAGGTTTTCACGTTATTCCTCACATGTCACACCTTAAGAGTATAATAGAATCATGAATTGTTAAACATCAAAAGAGGCTTGGTTTAAAATTTGGTTAAGTTAAAATTGTTCACAACTTGGTGCGTATTAAAAATTGGAAAAACAGGTTTCTCAAAGAAAGAGAAAATTATTTTATCATCCTTAAAACACTTTCCGCATGAGAAATAAAAAGGGACCTAAAAGTTTATAATAATGGGCATGTAGGACTTTCACAGGAAAGTTGAATTTTTGAAAAATCAAATTGGGGAAAATTCAGAATTGGAAGGGATTGATGTTTGATTTGGAATCTTAGTTTTTTCATGAGGGATTCGGGTTTATTTATATGTTATAATGATTTATGAGGTTATTTTTTTTAGTGGTTTGAGACCTCCATTGGAGGGTTTAGAAGAGAAAATCCCAAGGAATAAGATGACAGGTAGTCCAACAAACCGAAGCAGTTCACTGGGGGAGTGAACTAGTTCTCTCAACTGAACTGGTTCGATCTTCCAACATACTGGTTTGATTTTCTAGCCTGTCAAGTTTTTGTTTGTGAGTTTTTTTGACCAGTTATATCTTGGGGAATAACCATAAGGGCTTCTGGGGTAGAGTATGACTTCTGAGGGAATAGTGATGGGATTTGATAACTTTGTTAGACCAAAGAATATAAGGGTTGGATTAGGAGAATCGGGAGTTCAAGTGACTAAACATTTGGACATTTAATTGGGAAGTTGGTTCGAACTTTGGGATTAAGAGACTAGTGTATTGTGGGATATACATACAAACTCAGTACTTTATACATATACACATATTAGAGTGACATGTATTTATATGTATGTGTGTATACTACTTGTTTATATTGAACATACCTACCTGGTACTGCTATCGTAGGAGGTTATTGTGGTTTTCAATTGATTCCTCGGGTCATAGGACTATTTCATGGGCATTATCCATGTAAAAGGATAGGTATTGGTTTTTATACCAATTGGGTTTGACATGGTATGGTTGAGACCCCCAGATGTATGTCTATGAATGTCTGAGGGGAGAAAAGAGGACTATTAAGTCTAGCCAGCACGGCAAAACTGGGGGTAGTGGTTCTAGCGGGGAGCTACAGTAGTTGAAAAGTTAGCATGAGCACAATTCCCAATAGGGTAACTCTCCTAAGAGATTTAGGCCAAGTAACAACAATTTTACACAGGGAGATTAGGCTAGAAACATACACCTTAGGGAAAACAATTCTATGGGAACCATATCGGGGGCCACTAGGGGAGAGGTTATTAGGGCCAATAGGGCCAGAGATAGGAACAACCTCGTTAGGGCCAGATGCATACATATTTTACTAGGAGGTATTTCGTATGTGGGAAGTTGGGCCATATGTAGCATGAATGCCCGAATAGGGTTAGGGGTCCGCAACAGGAGTCCCAACTGGGGCAGCAATTATAACAACTTCCATCCCTATCGATAATTCCAGTATTACCGCCTTTGCGGGGGCAGGCGCTGGGGCTGGGGCAGTTTGGGCGTGTGTATCATATCTGAGGACCATTTTACCATCAGTGTCACGAACGATCGACGGTATATTTTTCATCTATGAGCATATGGTGCACGTATTTTTGATATGGGAGCATCATATTATTTTATAAGCACTGGATTCATGCGTGTGATGAGTTTAGTGGATTTAACATCAAATATTATTATAACTGTAGATTCACCATTGAGTGGTGGGACTCTCATTCGTTCCAGCTATATGGGAGCAGGTATGAACATATGGAGGTTATGCTTAATAAAGGATTTCCTTGTTTTAGATTTTGGCGAGTTTGATATTGTTCTTGGTATGGACTGGTTAACAATGTATAAAGCGATGGTGGACTGTTATAGTAAGACAATCGTATTTTCTATTCTTGGACATGACATCTTCCCTATGGAGATGCCTCATCCGGAGGAAGGGTCAAGCACGCACTTATATTATACTGAGTATGAGACTTTTGAGGGTATAGTCATCTTGTTAGATTTTATCCATATTGTTAAGGACTATGCTGATGTGTTTCCGGAGATACCGGGGTTATCGTCAAGTCGAGAGATTGAGTTTATGACCGACTTAGCATCAGAGACTATGCCGATAGAATAATTTCCATATCGTATGGCTCCTTTAGAGATGCAGGAGTTTAGGAATCAGATTTAGCATCTATTGGGATAATTTTTTTTGTAGGAGTACTTCATGTTGGGGTACACCATTCTCTTTGTGAAGAGGAAGGATGGGTCGTTGAGATTGTGTATCGACTACCGAGAGATAAATAAGGTCATACTTTGGAACAAGTAACTTTTGTGGCATATCGATGACTTTTTTGACCATTTAAGAGTAGAAGCCTACTTATCTAAGATTGATTTGATATTAGGGTTCTATCAGTCGCGTATCAAGAAGCAGGATGTCCCTAAGACCACTTTTTTTATGAGATACAGGTCTTATGATTTAAGGGTTACTCCATTTTGTCTAACAAATGTGCTATCAGTTTCATGGATCTCATGAACATGGTGTTCAAGGATTTCTTAGATCAGTTTTCATTATGTTCATAGATGACATCTCGATTTATTACCGGACAGAGGGCGAGCATGCAGAGTATTTTCATTTGGTTCTTTAGACTTTGAGGGACCACCAATTGTATGCTATGTTCGAGAAATATGTATTATGGTTACAAGGACTTAGGGGAGTTCTAAGCAAGAGGAGTTGACCATAGCTTATGCATGTTACTGTAATACCCCGTACTTTTGACTATATTTATTTTTTTGGGATTAATTAATTAAATGCGTATTAATTGGAAATTAATCCGGGTTATAAATACTAATGAGATGCGAATTGGTATTTGATTATGTGCATATATGATTATATATTAACTTGGTATTATAAAATTTGTCGTGGGATTTATATACGGCATTTTAGAAATTTTGTTGAGACGCGTGGGACCGCCGCGTCACGGTACAATATTTTTGATAATAAAAAGTGAATTAAAAATCTATAATTCGTATGGTCGTTTTGAGTGCGCCAACGCGTCCGGAAGGGTCGAGATAGTCAGAAAACACTAGCCGGGGGTATAGTTTGGGTCCCGGGGTATTTTTAGGCCATACCGGTAACTTAAAGGGTATTTTGGTAATTTTACATTTTGAGGAATTAAAAGTGACGAAAATTAGAGATGTAAATCTGATGTGGATTAGACCCATTAAGCCATTAGCCAACCCATATTAACCTAGAAAGCTACGTAGGTTGTCATTTAGGTTTTCTAAGTTTCCCCAAATCAAAACCCTAGCCACCTTGAGCCACCATTGGAGAAGAGCTTGGAGAGAGAGGAATTTCTGCAGAAACTTCATCTAATCTACACCAAAGTCAGAAATCAAACCAAGGCAAGTGACTTTATTCCATTTAATTTCTGAGAATGTCTTTTCCATGTTAGAAAATTCGGATTTATGGTTTGTTCTTGATAAATATGAAAACCCATGTAGTCTAGATCATAGAACTTGAGGAAATTGAGAAGGATTGCATGTAGAATAGTTTGGAGACAATAAATCTGATGTTAATACATGTTGGGTGAAAGAAAAACGAATTAAATTCTGGGATTTGATGATGATATGTAGTTAGGATTCATGTTCTTGAGATATTTGGAAAAAGTGTAGAAAGCTGTAAATTTAATTGATATTTGGGTGGATTGATCCCTTAGAAACATGTTAGGATGTGACTATATATGTTTAGTATTGATTATAGACCCTAAAACGTTGTTGGGATAAACTTTGGAATTGATTAGAAGTGATAAAAATGGTTAAAAACGAATTGGGGAAAAATCTGGGCCGAAACTGGCCAGTCGTTAGAAGCAGCCCCCAGGTCGTTCGAACGAGCTCGTTCGAACGAGCTTCTAACGAGTTGACCAGTCGTTACTAACGAGTAGGGATTTCATTCGATATCTCGTTCGAACGAGATATCGTTAGAAGGGACAGTTCGTTCGAACGAACTGGGATCTCGTTCGAACAGCCTCGTTCGAACGAGACTTCTAACGACCTGACAGTCCAAACTCGTTCGAAGCCTCGTTCGAACGAGACTTCTAACGAGTTGACAGTTTGATCCTTTTTGGACTGTTTTGACTTTTGGAGTTCCGTAAACTTGTTCGAGGTTATAGATAGCATTCCTTTGATGACATAGTGATAAACTTGGGACATTTGGGTATTTATGAGGAGGAATTATATACGAGAGTTGTATTACATGGACGGTTTGGGATGAGACGTGAGTGTCTATTACGACGTGAGAAATTATGGCGCGTATAATTACAAACCGGAATAGTACGAATTGTGATAATTATATGATAGTATGAGAATATTTACTACGATTAAAATATGGTATTACTAAGATGTGTGTTTACTTAGTATTGGTATATGGATTGTGTGTATGACATACCTACCATACTTGCTATCACGGGAGGTTACGTTCGCTTAGGGCCCTCTAATCCTTGTGTGCCTACGGGGGGGATATAGACTGGTACCTTGATGAACATAGGTCATAGAAAGACTTATTGTGATATTAATAAGTCCGCTGACCGTGGGAGCGTAGGTATGTGCGTGACCCACGTGATGGTGACTGTGTTCACCTCCACTATTTATGATTTGTGTTATCTGGACTATTCCTGAGAGATTCGGAATATGTGATCCTTATGTACGTGATGTACCGGGATTGATAGCAGAGTATGTGTGCACCATAGCTTAGATTGCGGGGTGCTTGTATCGTATATTTATGATGTGAATAATATACATTAATTAATGGGAATCCTCATGTTAATATTGTAAAAATATTACGGTATTATTTCGAGTTACATAATGAGTTAACTGATAGTTATATCTATGGTATATTTAGTAACTGAGTTCACGTTAAACCCCTATTTAATTACGAACGTTGTTATGTTAAATGGAACCAAGTATTACGGGTAGAATCCTTGTCAGTCTAGCTAGATACGTTGTCACTTAGCTAGTGGTATGGGTAGTTATAGATGGGTACTTGCGTTAGGAGTGCACAGTTAGATGAGAGGTGAGAATATAATGTGAGTGCACGTCCTAACATGTACTTTGCATTTAATGTTTTAAATGTTTTTAAAGCACTTGCAGGTTTTTAAAATATAACTCCACATTCGGGCTCTGACCCGTTTGCTTTTCAAATCTTTTTCTTTGTAAAACCATTTTAGGTGCCCAACCACAAGGACACCAAGCATAGGTACTCATTCAGGTGACGAGCTGTAGCTGCTTGTGGAAGTTACAGGGATTTGCATGTAGACGCTTCTATCTCTTTGGATTCCAGAGTCACTATCTATCAGTTGTAGGGCATGTTGCCCATTTCTTTAGAGACATCTTTTACATTTCAGTTTTCAGACTTTAGCATGTATTGTTTCAGTTTATTTATTTCAGTTATGGGATTATAGTGAGGGGTTTCCTCCAGACTTTATTTACTCTATTGTGATGGTTATTCATTTTACTTCAGCATGGTGAATGGTGTTATTTACTTCTTCATTATTCTTGTTGCATGTTAATCAGACTTAAATTAAAATTTGGCAACTTACTTTTTAAATACTAGGTGGTTAGTAATAATAAAATGTTTCGACAGTGATGCTATTAACTGAGCCAACTTGACATTTTGAATTAATTTTATAAAGGAGTAGCTACCCGGTATTTAATTAGTCGGGGTGTCACAGTTACAAGATTAAGCCCCATGAAAAGAACTATACCACTAATAACTTTGAGTTAATAAGAAAAAAAAATTCCTCGAGTATTTGGAGGCACTATATTATGGGGAGAAGTTTCGGTTGTTCATGGACCACAAGTCATTTTAGTATATTTTCACACAAAAGGCTCTAAACATGAGGCAACGTAGGTGGATTGAGTTCATGAAGTATTATCAATTTGACATCTAGTATCATCTAGGAAAGGCTAACGTAGTGGCATATGCATTGAGCCATATTCCCACAGGGCAGTTGGCTGTAGTGTGGAAAGCAAAGTAGGTTGAGCTTTGTTAGGGGGATGAGATAGTCTGGGCATATATAGTAGTAATGACCATCACACCCAAGATTACTTTATGGGTTTGAAAGGAACATGTAAGGGATCCATCTTGTAAATAGAGGATTCTATAATTATTAACATGTGGAGTGGAGTCTTACTGAGTCAGTTCTAAGGGTGGCTTACGCTTTAATGGGAGGTTTTTTGTTCCCGACGATGAGGATCTACGTCGCACAATTATGGAGGAGGCGCATGGGTGATGGTTTTCAGTGGATCTCGAAGGGGATAGGATGTACCATGATATGAGGTGGCATTATTGGTGGCCCAATATAAAGAGGGACATAACAGAGTTTGTCTTCAGGTGCACCACTTATTAGATGGCGCAAGTTTATCATTATAGACCATTCGGGGTTTTACAACCGTTGAAGATTTTGGTATGGAAATGAAATAGTATTTTGATGGAATTAATCATAGAGTTACTAACTTCGTAGTAGTGTCATGATTCCGCCCGGGTCATTATAGATCTATTGACTAAGGTATCCTATTTCTTACCAGTTTAGGTAGATTACATGACATGGCAGTATGCACAGCTGTTCATAGTAGAGATAATGAGATTACACAGGATGATGCTCAACATTATTTCAGATCGGGATAAGATATTTTTGTCCCACTTTTGATAGAGCTTTCATGAGATAATGGGGAACGAGTTGCATTTGAGCACGACGTATCACCCACAGATATATGAGGAGACGAAGACGGTGAATCATACGTTGCAGGATATGCTGCGGACGTTTATTCCAGACTTTAAGGGTAGCTAAGAGCAGTATTTTCCTTTAATATAGTTTGCATATAATAACTCATACCAGTTCACAATTGGCATGTCACCATTTAAGGCTTTGTACGGGAGACCTTATCGTTCTCCCTTGGTTATAGGTTGGGCAGAAAAATCTTCTCCAAACAGACTTGATTTAGAAGATGTCAGTGAATATTGATTTGATCAGGAGTCGTATTTGTATAGATTAGGGCAGGAAGAAAAATTATGGCGATATGAACTAGAGATTTTTAAAATTTTACATGGGTGATCAGGTGTTGCTATGGGTATCTCCTATGAAAGGAGTGATGCGGTTCGAGAAGAAGGGGAAGTAGGCGCCTAGGTATGTAGAACTTTTCCCCGTCATCGAGAGGGTTGTGTCGATTGCGTATAGGCTCACCTTACCAGAGAATTTGTAGTGGATTCAAAATGTGTTCCATGTGTCATCATTCAGGAGGTATCTCACGGATGATGTGGCTTACCGGCACATAGCGTTAGAGAAGATTGACTTGCATCTGGATATTTCTTATGATGCGAGACCTATTGCCATTTTGGGTCGAAGCAAGTGGAAGCTTCAGTGAAAGGTGGTACCGTTAGTGCGTGTACAATGGGGACACCACAATGTTGTTGAGTGGATGTGGGAACATGAGGATGACATGCAGGAAAAGTATCCAGAGCTTTTCGTGGCAAGTAAGTTAGAATTTTAGGGACAAAATTTCGTTATTAGGGGGAAAGAATGTAATACTCCATACTTTTAATTATTTAAATTCCATGTGCTCATAATTATTAATTTAATTAAGGGAAATTAAATTGGGTTTTGATAAATATTAATTAGCAAGATAAAGGATTAATAATAATAATAATAATAATAATAATAATAATAATAATAATAATAATAATTATTATTATTATTATTATTATTATTATTATTATTATTATTATTACTATTATTATTATTATTATTATTATTATTACTACTACTACTATTTACATACGGTACGCACATGTCGGGACCGATTAGTGAGATGTTAGAATATTTGAATTTGGGTGACTAAGATGACCTTTTTGATTTCACCGGTGATCCGAGAAGGGTCAAAATAGTCTAGAATATATACCGGGGTGTTATATTTGGGTTTCAAGGACTTTTTAGACATAGCAAGACCCGTATAAGGGTTGGAGGGTCTTTTTACACCCAGGGTTATGTGAAAAAATGTGATTAGGGTAAACTAAGGAGGTGTTTAAAGGTTGGGAATGTGGATGGCAACCCACCTTTGACATTCGACAAAATTGAGAGTTGGAGAGAGTTCAAGAGAAGAAAAAAAGAGGAATAAAGGAGAGAAAGACTTGGAGAAGAAGAGAAAGAGGCTATCTCGGGATTCAACCCATCATCAATGTAGATAATTTTGGCTCTGAATCTACAAAGGTAACTATTTACTTGCTTTAAATTGTACGTTCATGTAGTTAATCACTTTCATACTCAATTAGTATAAAAATGTAGGATTTAAAGATGAAGGTTTAAAACTTGGATTTAATTGATTAAGATATTTAGGTTGAGATTAGTCTCTAATTTGAATTGAGTATTAGTTTATGTTAATCTTATAAGAATTTTGAAATTAATCTTGGGGTTTATAATTATTAGAATGTAGAACTTTGATAGGAAATTAAAATTTTGAAACATGAAATTGGGGAAAATTCTAAGTTGAATGCGAATGATATTTGATTTGGAATCCTAGGTTTTGTGATAAGGGATTTGGAGTTATTTATAAGTTATAATAATTTTGGAACATTAGTATAATGATATATGAGGTCAGTTTTATGTTTGGGATGGTTTAGGACCTCTATTGGAGGGTTTGGAAGAGAAAAACCCGAGGAAGAAGATGATAGGTAGCCTAGTAAAAATTGAATTTATTTGTTGGGGAGAGAATTGGTTCAATCTCCGAGCAAATCGGTTTGGTTTGCTGGCCTGCCCAATTTTTGTTCGTGAGTTGTTTTGACCCTTTAGAGCTTAAGGAATGATCATAAGGGCTTTCGAGGTAAAGTGGGGCTACTAGGGAATAGTTACGGGGTTTGATAAGTGTGTTAAACAAAAGCAAAAATGGGTTCGGGTGAGAAGAACCGGGAATTCAAGTGAGTTAGCATTTGGACATTTATTTGGGAAGTTGGTTCGAACTTGGGGATTGGGAGACTAGTGCGCTATGGGATATGTGTACGAACTCAGTACTTTATATATATACATATTAAAGTGACGTGTGTATATATGTATACCTGTATGATACTTGTTTATATTGTAAAAATCTACTTGGTAGTGCTATCTTAGGAAGTTGCGTGTATTGGCAGTCCACCCTGGCATTAACCAGTAGGTGTTGGATTGATTCCCTAGGTCATAGGACTCTTGCATGGCCACTATCCATGTGCGAGGATAGGTATTGTCTTGGAGATTGGTTAAGTGTTATGTGGTATGGTTTGGACCCCCGGACGTATGTCTATGACCACCTCCGTTGTCTATGTTTATGTTTGGGATCTGTGGTTAGATTCTTACCTAGTGGCTCAGTGTGACGCCTAATGCCTGGAGACAAATAGCACAAGAGGGATGTATTCGCAAGGTCCATGCTCTTGGGATACGGTATGTATGTATATATATATATATATATATATATATGCACACACACACACATGTTATAGGATATAGTGTATGTATCTACTTATAGCACGACTGTAGCTATGTTATATTATTGTGTGAAATATTTATCTATAGTGAGTGTGTCACTACGATGTTATTTATAAACTTATACCTACTGAGGATGATTTATACTTAGCTAATAGATAGTATTAGAGAGGTTGAGCTTGGATAACAATTATATGTCCTAGTTAGACTGGGAAGTTCAATTACGATAATAAATGAACACGTTAGGTGCACACTGTAGTTGAGAGGTGATGTATTATCTCATATGAGTGCGATCGATTAATTATGAAATTAATACACTAAAAGTTTTATCGATTTTAAACTATTAATTACTTGTAAAATATTTTCTACTTTTCAGGCTTTGACCTGCGAGCAATTATATCTCTGTGTTTTTTTTTAAATTCCAGGCGTGCAACAGCAGTAACCAGGACCAAAACATAGATTCTATTCTTGCTGTTGCTGTAGCTGTGGACGCTATAGGATTTGACTTAGCCGCCTGAACTTATTCTATGTAGACATGATCATTTCATTCTAGCTTTTCCTTTTGGGCATGTTGGTCATAGATGGATAGGATTTTATATTACAGTTAGGATTTTATTTCAGTACTCAATTCCTATTGAGTTGGATGTTACTATTTGATGACCATTGGTTTATTTGATTCACTTTTATTATTTATTTATCCATGGTGATTTATCTACTCACTTCCATGTATGGTTTTATTCATATTATCGTATATTGTTTGATTGCGATAATGATGCTGAGAATGAGACCATACTGAGATTATTTTTTATTTTAATAGAGGATTGGCCACTCTATATTATAATAGGCGGGTTTGTCACAAAATCAAATTTAGAAAATATGACAGCTTAATTAAGTCTGTCAAGTATATCATATTTATTAGGAATTAGATACCTAATCCATTGTAAAACATTATTTCGGGGCTTATAATTAATTATAAATATAGGAACTCCTCATTCTTTATCTGCATCTTTATTAACATAAAAAGTTGTGCAACTCCATGGGGAATAACTTTTGGTTATTAAATTTTTATTCAAAACACTTAGAATTTATTTTTTTAAATAAATTCAAGATGTTCAATCTTCATTTGACTAGGTCTCGCTTTTGTAGGAATCATTTTTTCATTGAAATCTTTATCAGAAGGAAGATAAATAATATGATTGTTACGATCACAGAAAGTATTATGAATCTCTCTATTAACTTTTGCTATTTTTAATAACATTTATCTTTTGAGCAAACAAAGGTTGTTCTATCTTTTTAGGTATAGTTAAAAAGATATTTCCTTTTATAGGAAATTTAATTGATATTCTTTGAAAAATATATTATCTTTTAATGAATTAATTTTCTTTAGTTCTAGTTGAGTTATAAACTCAAAAAAAATTTGTTGGCCTTTTAGAGTAGAACTATTTGGAAACGATTTTGGGCTTAATATGTCAAGGCTAATAAGGGCCTAAATCTAAATCGTCGATAATAATGTAAAAAGGGATATTAGAATTAATAGGAATGATTTTAACATCTTAGAAAGAAAACCCTATAGCTACATAAAGGAGTATAGCTAGAGATGAAGAAAAGTGGAACAATCTAATTTGGAGAAGGAGATAATTGGAAAAATTGGATTGAGACTTCATCTCTCAAATCATGGAAAGTTTACTTTATATATATATATATAATTCATTTTGTTTTATTATATCCTTACTCATTGGATTCTAAACCTTATCTTAATATAATTTGAGTTCGGTGTTAAATATATTGTTTTATGAATTATTAAATTAGGAAAGTTAGGTTAAACTCCATGTTTCTAGAATTATTAATGAAATTCAATATGAAAATTGATTATATGGATAAATTGACATTTGGTTACTATTAAATTTGAATAATTGAGGAGAATCCCCTTTTATATGTAGTGAAATTGTTGAGAAATTTGATATTTAGGGACAAAAGTAAATTCTAGGGTTTAAATACTTTAGATTTGGAAAATTGACTTAAAATGTTATATGAATCAACTAAAGATTGTAAGGGTGATAAACTATTGAATTTTGGGAAGTTGTAATGACAAGTTAAGATACAATTAGAGCTGATATGACCTTATGGTATACGAAAATGGCAGATTCTACACAAGAACCATGACAAGTGCTGTAAGTTGAAGAAGATGGAATTTTGGAAGGTTTCGTAGTTTAGCCATGCAAACGTACACAATTATGGTCCTTGTGCACATGTCGTGCGAATGAATAGGTTTTAGTACTTTACGCACGACAAAGGTAGAATTATAATTTTTTCTAAATTAGCGAAAATGGAATGTGGGATAGACATTAGGACTTAGATTATAGTACGATGTTGATATAAGTCCTTTAATTATGTGTGCCTAATTACTTAAATAGAATCTAAGTAAGTTAATATGTGAAAGAGAGGCTTGTAACCCTTAGGTTTACTTGTTTTGTGTATTATGTGAGACATACCGGATGTGTGTACTCCTGAGATACATACTAGAGGGGATATTCATATGGGTCATGTGTGATAATGATTACGTCCCTTAGTGCAATGATATATGTTTATCTTTATTGAGTGACAATAATTACATTGGTTCCCTGATACAATGAGATGAGTTTACCTTAATTATGATTACCCCATACACTACGTGCTTAAATTCCCATTTTATATAGAGTAAGATGCTCGAGATGATCCTCTCATATAACTTTGGATATAAGGATATATGACTAGTGTGAAGGCTTAGTGATTATCCATTTGGAGATGATTTGATGGTTATAAGTGTGGGACAACATGTAACTATGTCTAGTACAAACGAGTGATTCCCGAAGGTGGTAGGATAGGCCTTCATTATGTGCAGGCTTGAGAAAGGTCCTTGTATGAGGTACGAGTGTTATATATATATATATATATATATATATATGTGTGTGTGTGTGTGTGTGTGTGTGTGTGTGTGTGTGTGGTGAATGCTTATCTTAAGATATTACACAATTGAGATGTATAAGATGATTAAGTAGTGAATATAACTATTCAAATATTATACAATTGAGATGTATAAGATGATTAAAATCATAATTGGTAAGTATAAGACTATTAAGATTAGTAAGACTTCATAATTGGAAAATATGGACTTGGGATTAAATGCATGTGATATGTAGGGTTGTTTTAGGTTCCAATAAATTTGAAATAACTAAAATATGAGAAGAAGATGCCTAGATTATTGTAACCCAAAATCACTTATATTCTTATACTTTGTAGGATTGTTGTTAACGTTCTTGATTTACCATTTTCCAAGACATAGGCCTCAATTGCACACTCACCCCTGATTCATACTCGATTTCATCCTAGTATCTATTCATATATGATGTAAATGTCGAGCTTGTGTGCTCACTCTCTTTATTACTCTTGGTACCCAGTTGAGTTAGATGTTTATAGTATATCATTTTAGTAGTTCAATTTATGTTGATACAATTTTACTTACGCAAAGGTACTAGTACTATTTGTTGGTTTGGTATCAGAGTTATGTGGTTCACTTATAGTATTGTGGTGTTGTGGGACTTAAGTGGTGAGCCCAGGGAAAAGAAATCCGTCGTGAAGTTAGTGACGGAAAGGAGGGTGCTAGACCATATCATCCCTATCGAAATGCAAATCCAAGAGCCAAGATTAAATGGTTGTGCCCTCCTTCAGGTATTCTAAAGCTCAATATTGATGGAAGTACTATAGAGGGTATTCAAAAAGGTGGTGGTGGAGGAATTCTTAGAAATGAGTCAGGCGAGATGATATGGTCATTTATTTCATCTTTTGGAGTTGTTTCAAATATGGAGGCAGAAGCTAAGTCTCTTAAAATTGGTCTAGAATTCTTCATGTATATTAAAGATTATGAGGTCATTATTGAAAGTGATTCTGAAATGTTGGTCGACATTCTCAAAGGAAAGCCCTCTACTCCTTGGAAAATAAGGTGGACCATTCTTAAAATTCAGCAATTGCTAAACCAAATAAAGAACTCAATTTATTACATTTATAGGGAAGGGAATCAAATTTCTTATTTCATGGCTAAAAGTGTTAGTGTAGAAGGGATAGACATTTTATCCAACAACATTGAAGATTTTCCAAAGCATATCAAAGTTCTAATCACTATAGAAAAATGGGGGCTGCCAAATTTCTTAAATGTATAGGTGTTCTTGGAAAATTTGTATTTCTATAGGTGGTTTCAAGTTAGCTCTAGTTTCTTCTTTTTATGCAAAGTATGTAAAGGTTCTAATCATAAAGAACCTAGCTTATGCTTCAAATTTTCCTTGGTCTTTTTTGAAGAAAGGGATTTAGTCATGTAAGCCATATAGAAGAGGCAATTTCTTCTAAGTTAATCAATAAATTATATTTTCCCAAAAAAAAAAAGACGGGAGGGTGCCTGTCTTCTGGTTCACCGCCTCCCCCGAGGTTGGGTTATCATTTTGAGGCTAGACTTGATGAATTTTCTCTAAATACATTTTGACATCATGTCCAATTTTTAGTGCACGACCCTGTTAAGTGTCGCTTTCGTGCAAAAAAAAGGGGTCTTGTTGGCTATTTGGAGTCGCTGGTTTGTTTCATATAAAAACAAAGAAAAGGTTTGAGATAACTCTTTTGGTCTAATCCTAAGGAAGATTTTAAAATCTACAGTTGGTCAAGAGATTATTTTTTTACGGGATAAAAAATAGGGTTATGATTGGGGAATGTGTTAGGAACCCCACTTGTTCTTTATGCTTCCTTAATTTTATTCTTACTACTACTCTTTACATTAATTGATTACTTTTTAGTTATTTTAGAATTTGTTTAGAGACCTTAGCACGAGGGTGACTTATAATTTAGATAGGTTCTTAGGTTGGAATGGGTACAAGCGAAAGGTGTAAGAACGTCACTTCAACCGGTGTAGGTACATAAGATTGCTTGTGAATAACTCCATTCTTGTGTTTGTATAATGGGTGGCCATTAATGTAGATGTTTGATGAGGCTTGGCCTTTTAGTATCTCATTTTAGGTTTGAGGATAAATTGAAAGATGAAAGATGGGTGCATATGTTGTAATTAGTGTATACGTGTTTTCACGTTTGTATGTAGGGATATGTTTGGGAGGCCCCATCGTGATATAGTTTGATATCTCGTTTCAGTTACTTAGAAATAATGGATGGAAGTCAAGAGATGGGTGCATCTTTGTAGAGATGACATATCATGAGATATATTATTGAGGCCTAAGCACACGAGAAAGACTCGGTATTGCGCCTAAATACCCAAGAAGACTTGAAATAAAATCATAAGTAGTTTGGTCGTACACGTGTTATAACATGATATGCGTGCAAGTATAAGACTTGGCTTAGCGGGAGGAGAATGGGAGTGGGCCCTGATATCACTGATATTCACATAATAGATTATGATCGTTGGGTGACCACTATCCCGAAGGTAATGTACTTCGGACTAGCTTGGAGGTGTAGTGATAATGATGTTATGTTTTAATCATTCGTCACTATGGAGGTAGAGGTAGAATTTTGGGGAGTGTGGGGTGGGGATGGATACATCCCAGAGGCGTGCTTTAAGGCTTGGGCTTCATGAGTTTATCTCTATATAGAGCCTACGTACCTAAGGAGACTTAGGATAAAAGAAAACATAGTTCCAAAAAATGGAGATGGGTAATATATAGGGGTGTAGGAATAGAGATGGAGGAATCCCTTGGAGATAATACGCCAAGAGACGCATCATGAGGCTTGGGCTTCACGCGTTTGACTCGGTATAGTGCCTACCTACCCAAGGAGACTTGAGATCAAAGTCAATTTAGTTCTAAATAAATGGGGTTGGATAGTATATAAGGGTGTAGGACTAGAGATGGAGGCATTCCTAGGAGATAATACGTCGAGAGACGTATTATGAGGCTCAGGGTTCACTAGTTTGACTCGGTATAGCTCCCACATACCCAATGAGACTTAGGATTTACCTAACGTAGTTCTAAGAAAAGGTGTTGGATAATATATAGTGGTATAGTGCTAGAGATGGAGGCATACCTACGAGATAATATGCTAAGAGAAGTATTATGGTGCTTGGGCTTCACAAGTTTGACTAAGTCAAGGAGATTTGGAATTAAAGACAATGCAGCTCCAAAAAAATAGGGTTGGATAATGTATTGGGGTGTAGGACTGTATATGGAGGCATTCCTAGGAGATAATACATCGAGATATGTATTATGAGCCTTGGGCTTCATGAGTTTGACTTGGTATAATGCCTACGTACCGAAGGAGACTTTGGATCAAAGACAACGTAGTTCAAAGAAATGAGACATATATAGTATATTAGGCATACAAGGTAAATCAGTACTATATTTATGGAGCCTAGTCCTTAATATAATATTTACGTTGTGTTGGATTGATATATTTATATCCGAGGAAAATTTGTTGATCAAGTGTCAATGCTTGAAAAATATTTATATGAAAACACATATTTGGTGTGTTGCCGTCTTGACTAACTTAGTTCACTTGGAGTAGTGGTGAGAGTAACTGGATTTTAGAATGGCCTGCAAAGTTTCACGTTGAGACAAATCAATAGCACTTTCCAAAGAATGTATTTTCAAATTTATGTTCTCATGTTCACGTATTTTAATCATGTAATACACAAATAAAGGTGACGAATTAGAAACTAGGCTTTTGAGATATACATATTATAAATTGTATACCCGATTCTCTAAATGGGGGACGGGATAAAGAAGATAAATAGATATGTACAATTTATCACGGTATATATCTAGGCTACTGCCCCCAAATTTTCATAGAGTTTCTTTACCCTCACGAAGAAAACCATTCTTCTTCCTAGGGGCATGACCCTTTTTTGTTGTTTATTAGTCGGGTAGAGCTTCATCTAGAAAGGATGATTTTGGCATAATTTATATAGAGGTTTCAATTATTTTATATCTCGGATGTGACTTTTTAGAAGTATGATATGATTTTTGGGACTCAGAAGTGAGTTTGTATAGGTACGAGCTTTCCTTGACTAGAAAGATAAATGTATAAAGTATGAGTTTCTTCGAGACTTTTAAAATGAACTCGAGTATCTCTAACACTAATGGGAGAAGAATTTGAAAAGCAAATCGAGGTTGATTTTTGGGATGCTTTGAAATGGTGGTTGGGGACACTTGTTTATAGGGGTATGGGCCATTCGGTTAACTGTTTAAGACACTCAATTTTTGGTAGGTGATAGGTGTAAGTCTGAGATTAAATCTTTAAAGATCTTGTAAGGATTATATTTTAGAACGGATAAAAAATTGGTTATCTAAGGGGAAACAATTAACTGATCGATTAACTATTATAGATGGCCTGTTTTCTTATTGTTTTAATGGGTTATTTAATTTTTTTTTATTTTCATCTTGGACCTATTTACTTTGGTTCTTAGTGTTTTTGACACTTTAAAATTTTGTCTTAGGGTTTTAAAGTTGGTTTTTTTGTGGGTTCTTTCGGAGTTCATGCCAGGGGCTTATTTGGGACAGGGAGAAGGATCCTCAAACCTCGATTGTTGATCAAGGTGTCTACAAAGTTCATCGACTAAGAGTGTATGCATGTGGATACTTTTTGCCTAAATTTAAAGGACTCCGAAAATGGGTTTACTTATTTTGGAATAGATATGGGATCTATGGATGATAGTTTGAAAGTTTTGGGTAGAAAATAGGATTTTTGCAAGGGCCAAGTGCTTATATGATCGGTTAAAGGTGAGATGTGAATAGTTAACAAATTGATTAACTGTTTGGGAATGGTTAACCAATTGGTTAACAATTCTGATAGGCCAAACCTATTAAATGCAATTGAGTCTTGATATTTTGGGAAAGTTACTCTCTACCCATCTTAACAATGTTTTCTCTGGCATTTTTATCATTTGTGTTTCCTCGTCACTTGCGCTTGATATATTTTTTAGTCTGTTCATGCGAGATTATGGACCATGAGAGTGTTTAGAGATTTGGGATGTCTTATGCCCCTTTCATTTTATCTTTGTCCCGGAGTTTACCCATAAGCACATGAGATTATTCTTATGTACCACTCACTCCAGCGATCATATAGGACACTATATCAATCTCATTGGGTCATTTTCCTCCCTCTCATCCCAAGGTGGGTGGTTTCTCACACTGATACCCAGTTTGTCCACATTCAGTAGTGGATGCGACTTTTGGCATGTTGGCACTAACTTTGGATCCCTCCTTCCTTTGGAATGCCTTGAGTATTATTTTCATAATTTTTCTTATGCGTTGGTCATCTACTCATCTATCGTTACGACATCTAAGTTTTAAGGTCTCAAGGACACCGCGACCAATTATTTATGTCTATCTACGGGTCTTGATCAGTGTTCAAATGAATTTAGTCCTACAATTGTGTGACACCCCACATATTGTAATCCTGGGTGATCAGTCCATTATTAAATTAAATAGGAATCATTAATGGTGTCATTCTTAGCATCACTGTCAAATTTCAAATTAATTACTAATACCCTAATATCCCAGTGTCAAAATTTTAATCTTACTTATTATCATGCAATAAATAAAACGAAAGAAATTTATCATTCACCATTCCCATGCACAAAAAAATGAATAATACGATAATGACATAAGTAAATAATTGAGCCTGGAATAACACTCCAGAGAAAAACTAAATAAAGTCATCCATGAGTAAAGTCTAAATCAATGCTAGAGATAAAAGAAAATATAAAGTCTATGAAAATAGTAACCCAACTATGATTGGGCGACATGCCCGACTGAGATAAATGAAGATAGATATAAACTAAATAAAAGTGGAGGCATCTAATAGCAAGGTCCTACAACTTCCACAGCAGTTGCAACACGTCAAATGGGGGACTCCTATTCCTGGCATCCCTGTTGCTGGCCATCTAAAATGGTTTTTACAAAATGGATTTGAAACGGCTGAGAGTCCATGTAAAATAGTTTGAATAAGTTTAGCAACCCTTTAAAATGGGACAAAATAAGATATTAAATACGTGTTAGTAACGCGTTCCCTCACTTGAGATTCTCACCCCTCAACTAATGTGCACACCTAACATACTACTCTAACCCACCTAGTTATGCTACACGCCTAACTAGTATGTTTTACATCTCTTCGCATCTAATCTATTATCAAGCCCACCTGTATTGCCCATATAATATGTTATTACATTTTCCCAATTCTTTATACTCATTAGGAATTTCTACTTAATGATATAGTTCTCGTATACTTTGGTTAATTTAGATATCACTATCTATCAATTACCGATTTAGTTCTCATACATTTGAATAATTTAAATATCATAATCTATCTTATCTACTAACATACTGGTAGAAGAATCGATCACACGTACATATATACATCACTATTATCATATATACATAAAAAAAAAACCTACGGTGTGGGCGTACTCTGCTATCAAGTCTCGGTAAATCATGTACTAGATAAGGACAGTGGCTCAGATAATTTCCCTCGAACCATAAATCAAATAACACAATATTGGAGGAAAACATTTCTCTAAGACTTTGGGGCACACTCAAACCTAACGCACCCAAATGACTGGTCACGCCCCATTCAAACAACTGGTGATTAACCCCTAAGTTTTATGTCCTGAGGTACAAGTCAATATCCCCCCAATGGGATCATCAGAATAAGACTGTCCACAACCTCCAGGGATAGTAAGCAGCCTAGGTATGATTACATGTACAAATCAAACAATAGGTATACGCACCACCCATATATATATATATATATATATATATATGTAAATGTAATGTCATAATTGGTATACCCATAACCCATATCATATGCCCCGTACGTAGTATAGTATCTCTCGAATATTTTACATAACATAATACTTCTCATAGTAAATTCTCGAGTGTTTCTTAATCTTAAATGGTTGCCAAATGTCCTTTAAGTAAATTCAGTAGGCAATCCCACTCAAGGCCTACTGGTCTTTGTCCTACATTCCACTAATTTCCATAATACGAAATAAATATCTAAATGAACTTTAATTACCTGTTAAGCTTAATCAATTATTAGTCATGAACCCCAATCGTGCGACCAACCTCAAACCCAATTTAGCATACTGGTAATTATAATATCCCTTAAAATAATCTTACTATTTATTCAAGGGTAAACCCAAACATTTTCTGTGTGTTCAATGTAAAAAGGGGAAAAACTATGCAATTTTGGGAAACCGAATCGATTCGTCATTGGTCCAAATCGATTAGATTTTCTAATCGTTTTAGACAAGGATCCAAATTGATTCTCTTATAACAGGTATCGTCTTCTTCACAAATAACAGTTACGGGATTCAACATTTTTAACCTCAAAACCTCCATAATTCATTACCAATCTCCCAACCAAATATACTAAACATTATACCATCACATATACACGATTTTTGACGTATTGGAAGCATCAAATCATCACAAAACCCCTTTAAATTCAGTTAATTCTAGATTAAACTTTCAAAACCCTAGTTTTTCATTCATGTTCAAGTACTACAACATTTATCCAGATGTCCACCCAAATTTTGTGATATTTCTCATTAATTTCAGCCTACATGTATAAGGGATAAAATATAACACCATTCCTTCCCAAGAACATGATTTATATCTCAAATTTTAAAGACAAATTTCATAAATTTCACACTATTATCACCCTATTCTAACATAGATGATATATAAGATCATAGTTTAGTAAGATTAAACACTTGCCTCTATTTCAAGGTTTAATTCCTTGTATAAGAATGGTATGGGAAAAGACCATCTCCTCCCGATTTATGCGATGGTGGTGTTTGTGGTGCAAGAATTGAGTAATTTGGCCTTGGGTCCTCCTCCCTTCTCCATTCTATGGCTTCTATGTAGTTTTGTAGATACTAACCCTAACTCCCTCACCCTAATTGATGATATAAAGCTATGAAATTTGTAGATCTCATTTCACCAAAAATGTAAATGACCAAGATACCCTCCTAGGGTGCCAGCTTGGCCTATAAGTGCCTCGGGATCGAAACTAAACCCTTGGGTAGACTATTTTCACTACCTCAACCCTTTCGGACACACTGGCCCGCTCAAAATGATTATATGGAATATTAACAGTGAAATTATAATTTATTTTCCAAATTAAGTCCCAACACGACTGACACGCACATCCCGACTAAATTTACCATAACTGTCGTAGTTCTCACTCACGAAAAATATAATATTTCCTTATCATTATTATTATTCATTCACTAAGTAATATTCAATATGAATAAATATTAACCCTTATCTCACTAATTAATATTTATTTTACTAGATTAATTTCCAAATATAATATAATTTCCCAATTAATTTCCAATATAAAAATCAATAAAATTACGGGGTGTTACATACTTCCCCACCTAATAATAAAATTTCATCCAAAAATTTGGAAAAAGTAAATACCTGGTATGAATAAATCTAGATACTTTTCACGCATCTCATCCTCCCACTCCCAAGTAGACTCGTCGGCATTATGATGCCCCCACGGAACCTGCATAAGTGGAACTACCTTCAACCTCAGTATCCTCTCTTTATGGCCTAAGATAGAAACCATCATCTCCTCATATGAAATATCGGGCTGCAAATGGATCTCCTCCAAAGCAATGTTCATGTGACCCAACTCATCTTGGAGATATCACCTCAACGAAGAAATATGAAATACATCATGAATCATAGGCAAGTGCTCTAGTAACCAAAGTCTATATGTAATGGGCCCAATCTTCTTAATAATAGGGAATGCCCCCGTATCTGGGTTCTAACTTTCCTTTCTTCCTGAACCTCCTTATTCCCTTCATAGGAGATACACGTAGTAGCAACTGATCTCCTACATTAAATTCTAGGAAGTACCGCTTAACATCCGTAGAACTCTTCTTTCGATCATGGGCTATCCGTATATGGCTCCTAATCAACTCAATCTTGGTCGACGTATCCTGAATCAACTCCGATCCTAGAAGATTTTTGTCCCCTATCTCCAACCAATAAGAGGGTGAACAACAAGGTCTTCCATATAATGCCTCAAATGGTTCGGTGCCAATCGCGAACTAGTAGGAGTTATTATACGCGATCTCCACCAGTGGAAGATACTACTCCTAACCTCCCCTAAAATCAAGGATACATGTTCGTAGCATATATTCTATCATATGATTAGTCCTCTCTGTTTGCCCGTCTATCTGTGGGTGATAAGCCATACTCAACTGCAACTCAGTACCCGTAGCCTCCTGGAAACTCCCCTAAAATTGAGACACAAAAATCTTGTCCTTGTCGGACACAATATCTAATGGCACCCCATGCAATCTCATTATCTCAACAATGAAAATTTGGGCATACTATCCCATAGTATAATCAGTCCAAACTAGAAAGAAGTGAGATACCTTAGTCAACAGATCCACTATCACTCATATGGAATCACAACCTCATTGTGATGTAGGTAACCCAATAATAAAGTCCATGGAAATTCTCTCCCATTTCCACATCAAGATCTCTAACGCCAATAGAACCCTTGTCGATTTCTGATGGTCCACTTTCACCAACTGACAAGTGGTACATCTGTAAACAAACTAGGCAATGCCTCTCTTCATCCCACTCCAACAATACTATCGTCTCATGTCTTGGTACATTTTATCCCCTCCAGGATGTACCACAAATAGAGACCCGTGTGACTCTGCCATCACTACATACCATCGCTCCTCCCCCTTTGGTATAACTAATCTCGCATTATATCATCAACCTCCCTCCGAACTCAAGGAATACGACTCTGCTCCTCTGGTTAAGAACTATCTGATTACACTCTTGACAAAAATAATCCGTTACCTGTGCCTGTACCACCCTCGTGACAATATGGGGGTGACGGTCATAATTGACATAAATAATTGGGCAACTGAATCCTAATATCCTAACTCCTTCTATTTTTCCTTCCAAACTCCAGCTACATCCCCTACTGGCCTATGGCTCAACGCATCTGCCCCCACGTTAGCCTTTCTCGGGTGATACTAGATGTCAAACTGATAATCTTTCACAAATTCAATCCATTTGTGCTGACACATATTCATCTCTCTCTGATTAAATAAGTATTGCAGTGACTTATGAACTATGAACATGCAAAACCTCTCTCCCAGCAAATAGTGTCTCCAAATATGCAATGCAAACACGACTATTGTTAACTCTAAGTCGTGGGTGGGGTGATTCCTCTCATGAGGCTTAAGGTTAAGTTAAGCATACGCTATAACCTGATCTTCCTGCTATAGCACACCCCCAAGTCCCTATAGGGATGCGTCAGTGAAAACAAGATACTCTACTCGTGCCTTAGGAAGTGGAGTACGGGTGCAGAAGCCAACTTGTCCTTTAGTTCATCAAAAGCCACAGACAAGCATCATCCTAAACAAACGGTAACCTTTGCGAGTCAAATTAATCAATGGGCCCGTAATCTTTGAGAATCCCATAATACACTGTCTGTAGTACCCGACTAACCCCAAGAAACTGCGCATCTCCATTCCATCGATACCCCCAACTCAAAAACGATATGCCCCCAAACTGTACCTCACATATCCAGAACCCTCATTTCTCAAACTTTGCATACAACTAATGCAAAAGCAGTGTCTGTAACACCCGACGTAATTTCCCATCATACTCCTCCTCGATTTGGGAATAAAACATAATGTCATCAATGAAGATGATAAAAAACTAATCCAATAACTCTCTGAACATCCTATTCATCAAGTCCATAAATACGGTTGGCGCATTGGTTAGCCCAAATGGCATAACCCGAAACTCGTAGGACCCATATCTCGTCAAGAAGTCAGTCTTAGACACGTTCGACTCCCTAATGCGCAACTGGTGATACCCGGATCTCAATTCTATCTTAGAGAAGTAGGCAACTCCTTTCAACTGATCGCATAAGTCATCGATTCGGGCCAACAAATACTTATTTCGTATCATGACTTTATTCAACTCCCGATAATACACACACAAGAATAAAGACCCATCTCTCTTCTTCACAAATAATACTGGTGCACCCCAAGGTGACGTACTACAATGTATAAAACCCTTCCCAAACAGTAGTTCAATCTGATCCCTTAGCTCCCTCATCTCCATAAGAGCCATAAAATACGGTGCACGAGCTATTGGCCAAGTGTTCGATGCTAAGTCGATGATGAATTCAATCTCTCTACTAGGGGGAATCCCGGTATCTCCTGAAACACATCGATAAACCCACATGTGACTAGGATCGAATCAAGGGAAATCACCACCCCCTTAGAGGTCTCCTCCTATATGTATTACAAATGAGTGGACAATCCTCCCTCAGGACAAGGCATCTCCACTAAGAACCTATCCTGGTCGGGGATCGCAAACACTATACTCCTACTATAGTAGTCTATCATGGACCTATACTCAGCTAGCCAATTCATGCCTATGATGGCGTCGTACTCTGACATGTCTAAAACCAGCATATTAGCAGGAAAAACTAATCTCCCAATATCTATACTCACACCCCAGAATATAAATAAAATCAGTGTCCCGCTACCTAGTGGTGAGTCTACACATGTAACTGTATTATCTGTCGTCTCTAATAACCATGTGGCTCGTGTAAATCTTGTATCTATAAATGAGTGAGAATTCCTAGTGTCATAATAAAATGCGTCCCAAAGTCCCATGAATAAGAAAAATACCCTCAACCGTGGGTAGAGGCTGTGGAGCTACAACCCGATGTACTTGATACATGCGCCCATACTATAACTTCCCCTTCTAGGGTAGGGCTACTGAAACAGATGGTGTTATAGGTAAGGCTGGTATGGGTGCTGGTACTGGAGGGAAGTGGGGAAAATAAGTCTTTGAGGCTCCTAGCGGACTCCCTGTGGCTGTTGAACCCTTCCTCAATCATGCCACTTATGTCCAGTCTTACGACAAATGAAATACTTACCTACAAAATTACCTCCCCTTTGGAACTGTTGGCCATGAACCTGCTGTCCATTACCATTCCCACCCCTGGCGCTGCTAAAATCACTGTTGGCTCAGCTGGCCATGGTGTCCCTACCTGAATCCACCCTGTACCTATCGATAATCCCCTGGACGTAACCTTTTAGCAGCATCCCCTGGTGGGTACCTTGCTCACTCTAACTTTACTGGCCCCGAGTCAACTGTTACCCACCGGCACTACTAAGCCACTGTCTCCCCTCCTGGGTGAGATCTAATAATTTTTGCCTCATTTCTGTTTGGATGGAGAATATGAAGTATTTACAGTCAAACTGCTCCCAAAACTTCTATATCTACATACTATCTCTCTCCTTTACAGTGATAACAGTCTCCCACACTCTAATTCCGCCCCAACTAGCTTAACTGTAGCTAGAGTATGCCTCTGAATGTCCATGCACTTGTACGTCCTAAAATGCAGTTGGATGTCTTTCTTCCATTAGCTAGTAACCACCACATCTGAACTCCCCTAGAACTCGGGAGGGTGTGCATTTTGAAAGGCATCTCTAACTTTCTCCCAAGCAGAAGGGAATGCATGCATCTGAGCTGGTCCACAACCTGTGCCTGGGGTGGTTCCTACTATGCAATTATAGCCAATGTTGTATTAATTGACTCTGCAACTCTAGCGGAAACCTCTGCGGTGTTAATGGTACCCTGGGCTAGAGTTGGCAGAGGATCTGGGTGTGTCTTTGGGGTGTCTCGTGGTGCACGTCGAGGAGGCATCTGAAACGAGAAAGGGTTTTCCATCAATCCACAATTCAATGTGTCTTAAAAATAGCTGAAGACGTAAATGCGTAATAAATAATACAACAGTCTTAATAATATGTCTCTATATCAAAGAACACTACTTTGAAAATCATAATAAACCGCATAGATCCTAAAGACACTAGAACCTGATGCTTTGATACCATCAGTGACACCCCGCCTATTATAATCCTGGGTGATCAGTTCATTATTAAATTAAACATGAATCATTAATGGTGTCATTCTTAACATCACTGTCGAATTTAAAATAAATTTCTAATACCCTAATAGCCCGGTGTTAAAATTTTAATCTTAATTATTATCATTCAATAAATAAAACAAAAGAAATATATCATTCACCATTCTCATGCACATAACAATGAACAATACAATAATGACATAACTAAATAACTGAGCCTGGAATAACACTCGAGAAAAAAACTAAATACAGTCATCCATGAGTTAAGTCTAAATCAATACTCGAGATAAACGAAAATATAAAGTATTTGAAAATAATAATCCAACTATGATTGGGCGACATGACCGACTGAGATAAATGAAGATACATATGAACTGAATAAAAGTGTAGGCGTCTAATAGCAAGGTCTTGCCACTTTCACAGCCATTGCAACATGTCAAATGGGGAACTCCTATGTCTGGCGTCCCTGTGACTGGGCACCTAAAATGGTTTTTACAAAAAGTATTTGAAACGCGTCAAATACTAAGTAAAATAGTATGAAAAAGTTTAGTAGGTGTTTAAAATGCGACAAGATAAGATATTAAATACATGTTAGTACGACGTTCCCTTACTTGAGATCCTCACCCCTCAACTAATGTGCACGCCTATCGTACTACTCTAACCCACCTAGTTATGCTACCCGCCTAACTAGTCTCGTTTACATCACTTCTCCTCTAATCAATTACAAACCACCAGTATTTCCCATACAATACGTTATTACATTTTTTGAATTCTTTATATTCATTAGGAATTTTTACTAAATGATATAGTTCTTATATACTTTGGTTAATTTTGATGTCACTATCTATCAGTTACTGATTTAGTTCTCATACACTTGAATAATTTCAATATCACACTATCTTATCAACTAGCATACTTATAGAAGAATCAATTGCACGTACATATATACATCACTATTATCATACTTACCTATACAACACCCCTAAGTGGAGCCCTGCGGTGTGGGCATACTATTCTATCAAGTTTCGATACATCACGTACTATATAAGGACACTGGCTTGGATAGTCTCCCTCGAACCATAAATCAAATCACACAATATTGGAGGTGAACATAGATTTAAGCCTTTGGGATACTCTCACACCTAACGCACCCAAATGATCGGTAAAACCCTCATTCACACAAGTGGTGCTCAATCCTTAAGGTCTATGTCTTGAGGTACAAGTAAATATCCCCCAAATGGGCTCATTAGAAAAAGACTGTCCACAATGTGAAACCTCTCGTGATAGCAAGTAGCCTAGGTACGATTACACATACAAATCAAACAATAGGTATACTCACCACCCATATAAATATGTAATGTCATCATAGGTATGCCCATGTCCTATATCATATGCTCCGTACATAGTATAATAATATTCTACCTAACATAATACTTCTCATAGTAAATTACTGTGTGTTTCTAAATCTTAAGTGGTTTCCAAATCTCCCTTGTGTAAATTCAGTAGGTAATCCCACTCAAGGTTAACTAGTCTTGGTCCTACATTCCCCTAAATCCCATAATAAGAAATCAATATCCGAATAAGATTTAATTACCCGTTAAGCTTAATAAATTATTAGTCTTAAACCCCCTCGTGCGACCAACCTCAAACCCAATTTAGCCTATTGGTAATTAGAATACCGCTTAATAGAATCTTACTATTTATTCAAGGGTCTACCCAAACGTTTTTCGTGAGTTCTATGTAAAAAGGGGAAAACTATGTTAATCTGGGAAACCAAATCGATTTGTCCTTGGTCCGAATTGATTCGCTTTCCGAATCGATTCGGCCAAGAAGCCAAATCGATTCGCTTATAACAGGTCTCGTCCTCTTCACAAATACCAAATACTATATTCAACATTTTAAACCTCAAAACCTCCATAATTCATTTCCAATCTCCCAACCAAACATACTAAACATTATAACACCACATATACACAATTTCTAACATATTGGAATCATTAAATCATCAAAGAACTCCTTTAAATTCAATATTAAATTTTCAAAACCCTAGTTTTTCATTCATGTTCAAAAACTTCAACATTTATCCAGATATCCTCCCAAATTTCATGATATTTCTCATCAAATTCAGCATAAATGTATAAGGGATCAATTATAACATCATTACTAACCAAGAACATGATTTATATCTCTAATTTTAAAGCCAAATTTCTTGAATTTCACGAAATTATCACCTTATTCTAACATGGATGCTATATCAAATCATAGTTTAGCAAGATTAAAAAATTTCCTCTGTTTGAAGGTCTGATTCCTTATAGAATAATGGTATGGTTTTGATCCTCTCCTCCCGATCTACGCAATGGTGGTGTTTGTGGTGCAAAAATGGAGTAATTTGGCCTCAGGACCTCCTCTCTTCTCCTTGCTATGGCTTCTCTGTGGTTTTGCAGATACTAACCCTAACTCCCTCATATTAATTGATGATATAAACCTATGAAA
This sequence comes from Sambucus nigra, assembly GCA_949130495.1. Lineage (NCBI taxonomy): Eukaryota > Viridiplantae > Streptophyta > Magnoliopsida > Dipsacales > Adoxaceae > Sambucus > Sambucus nigra. The sequence goes on along the minus strand of OX422221.1, from coordinate 197,764,859 downwards.
TTCGTAGGTCTCATTTCATCGAAAATGCAAATGACCAAAATACCCCGGGACCCAAACTAAACCCCCGAGTAGACTTTTCTGACTATTTAGACCCTTTCGAACACATTGGCACAATCAAAATGACTATATGGAATATCAAAAGTGAAATTATATTTTATTTTTCAAATTAAGTCCCAACACAACTGACACTCGTGTCCCAACTAAAATTACTGTAACTGCCTTATTTCTCACTCACGACAAATATAATATTTCCTTATCATTATTATTACTCATTTACTAAGTAATATTCAATATGAATAAATATTAACCCTTGTCTCAGTAATTAATATTTATTTTACCGAATAAATTTCCAAATATAATTTAATTAATCTTAATTAATTCCCAATATAAAAATCAATTAAATTATGGGGTGTTACGGGTTGGTGCCTCCCCTTTAGAGGCATGTTTTTGGTTGACACACCTGAGCGGTAACGATCAAATTTATACTGGCAGTCATTTGTAAAAGAGGCCTTATATCTGATAGATGGTGGTGATAGTGTTTTTAGTGGATCTTTTAGGTGCAATTTTATGTAACTTCCTAAAAAGACGTCCTTTTGTGAGGGTTCATACTACGTCTTCTATAATTTTATTTTATTTAATTAATGCATAAATGATGTAAGTATGGACAAAATTTGGTCGAAACTATTTTACGAAAAATAATGATAAAATAAAATATAAATAACATAATAGTATGAGGAGAAACAAAGTGAGCCTAAGATCTTTTTATTAGAATAGTGATGACACACTTACGCACTTTTTTGTGCTAGGACAATACAATTAAAGATAAAAGGGGAAAATAGTAAAATAAAGAAAAGACAAATGTGGAAACAAAGGTGCTCCATCTTTTGGAGACCTTTCTTTTAGAAGAGTGACACCTTTATCCATTTGATAGTGATCCACTTTGTTTGAAAGAATGCCAGAGCGGGAGAGGAAAATTCCTCTTTTTCTTTAGTCTATGATAGGACAAGATCTTTTTGACATATATTTTTTGAATTTGGAGTGTCATCCTCAAACCAAGAATAGGGCGTCATTTTTGGGGAGCCCTTAGTGAGTCCGTCTATCTCGATCTTTATCATGGTTATGGGGTGTTTGAGGGAGAGTGGTATGGTAATTGAAATTCCTCCCTTTTACCAAAAATGGGGTGCCATTTCATGGGGATCCATTAGGTACTCTACATGTTTTAATGATCTTAGTTCCGAGATGCAGGGTGATTTAAGGGGAGAGGAGTGTTTGGACGCTCCTTTTTTATAGGGAGAAGTGCATAGGGATAAGGTATTTTCCTTTTTAGGCTCTTTTCGTGGCGTTACCTTTTGAGTGTAGTTTAAATAATGATGACCCTACGTAGTCTTTAAAATGCCTTAGAGCATTGCTATATTACTTAATATTTTAGCCTATTTATATCGCATCGACTCCTTGGGAAGAAGGGCATAATGACCACAGATAGGTGCTTCCTGTAAAATGTTTTTTTTTTTGTGTTTATTTAGACCGGGCCCAAACTGATATCTCAAATTTCCTATGTATATCAAATTTCAAAAACAAGATGTTGTCTATAAATGTTTAAGACCAAAATATAGCTAAGAATCAAGTTTACATAGTTCTCCCTAAATGAACGAGGGGTTGGGGGCATAAAGCATTCTAATCGAGTTCAACTGAAATGTTGGGGGATAAAATGTGATTCTGGAGGTATGGATGTGGAATGTTTATGGGATTTTATAGTCTTCAATTCCTCTTATGACCAATTATTTTTTTAATTCAATTGCTCTATTCGTTTTCAACATGGGTGGGACTAAGAAAATATTTCTTCAATCGGTCAAGATCGAAAGTTAGGAAAATGTGACTCCATCGAGATCAACTAAGATTGTCACACCCGATGTTCTATATCTTATGATGATAAAGTAACAATAATAATTTAAGCGGAAGGAAAATAAAACTTTTTGATGTGGATACATAGAATCTTATTACATTGCTTCGAGTCTCCATAAAACTGAAGTAAAAGGGTATCTCGAAGTCATCATAACATAGAAATAAAAAGGGTACTAAAAAGGTCACATAAGTTTTTAAGTTATGGTGAAAGTGTTCCAGTGGGTGCTACTATCTTTGCTAGTTATCACCCACACATACGTAATCGAAAATATTTTCCTGGATAAGACTGCATAAAATCCAGTTCGGTAGGGGGTATATATTCTTCTTCACGTTCAGTGCCATCTGGAAGGGAAAAATTTGTAAACCTTTGTCAATTAGGTCATTTTATTTCTATAACAAGTGTATATATGTGAGTCTATTAGATAGCAAGTGAAGTAGCGACAATATGTCATAGTTATTGTATATTGGCAAAAAGGTATATGGAGTTTTTTTTATATTTGTAAGAATAATATGGTGATTATAATTGGATAAGTGTCTTTTCGAGTCATAAGGATAAGGTTCAGACTATAACAGGATAACCCATAATTATTGATTATAGAGACTTTAAATGTATAGAAATACTCTGATAATAACATCGAAAACCTTTGGATAAAATTAATCTAAAATCTTTGGATATATAATCAACCCAAAACCTTTGGGGAAGTAACCATTTAGGCATACTAACTATAGTGGCACTCATAAGTGTGTAGCAATAAAACTAGGCACTCAAATATCTGAGTCCCACAAGCCAAATAACACTTTCATGGGTATACCAAAAGTCTATTTCCTGAATTATAATGTATGCTACTAGGTTAAATGAATCGTAAGTTCCATGAAATTATCGGGTTAGGGTTTAATCGAATAAGGATTGAATCAATATTCAAGGTATTTATGAACTACACAAAATAGTTCGTAAATGAGAACAAAAGTTATGGGGTCTATCACATAGTGATATAAACAAATACAAAAATTCAAGGGTGTAAGCTTGAAAATAATATCAAATTAAAGTATCTACTTTTCAATTTCGGGTTGTTTGTAATTAATCTTTTTTTAATGGGGTTTAATCGGGTATTTTGAAATTATGGATATTATAAATATTTATAAATGAATTTCTAAGTGAAATTTAGGGTGAAAAATAAATTATTTACAGTGTAAAATTTAGTTTTGGGGTTAAATATATAATTATGAAAAGTTTAGGTTTTTCATTAATTTTCTCATTTCCACTCATATTTGGAATTGGTGATAAGAGACATTTTTGTTATATCTATGAAAAAAGACTTGAATTTAAAGTTTGGGGTGTTTGTGAAATAGTTGGAAAATCTCAGGGTTAAAATGAAAATTAAATGCTTAGTTTTTAAATTCCAAAACTGTTTTGTTTAGAAAATACTTTCTTAAGAAACCAAACAGGGTGATGTATTATACCATTTTGACTAGAAAAATAAAATAGTTTTTTGGAAAAAATCTCAAAATTTTTGTATTGGAGACGCGCCCTCACGCGTTGGGTCAAAGTCCAGACGCACCTGGATTTGACTTCACTCTCACGCGTGTTCATCTCCTACCTTGGTTTTGTTGACTTTAGGGTTTGAAAACTTTTACCTTAATTTAAATTGTTTCTATAATACCATTTAGGTTGATTCCTGAATAAAAATTGCCTAATTTGTTTAGAGGTATCCAACCATATAGGTTTCAAGCATTGAGGTTAACTGGTTCAAGCTATTCATTTTCATTAAAAATTGCCTAAGTTTGACTTTAACATTCATGACTTTAGGCTATGATTCGAGCTACGGCATGGAAATATTCATGATTTAGGATCAAAATTTAGTCCAACTAGTTTGGTTTCAAATAATTTGGTTTACCATAGCTACTGAATTTTGTTTCTAAAATTTCCAGGTCCGAAATTTTCAAACATTGATTTGGGGCATCAAAACTCATTTTGTAATGAATTAAGCTTTGCACCTAGGTTCCTTAGAAGAAGGGATTGAGTTCTACCACTTTGAAACTGGTTAAATGTCAGGAATACATGTTCTAAAATTAAAGCTCAAACTTTAATAGAGATTCCTGATATTCAAGCTTTTTAGTGCATTTCTCACATTAGAACTTATATGTAAACTTATATTTATAACCTATGAATTCCCAGAAGCCTAAGCGATCCAAAAAATATAAATGCTGCATAAAATAATAGAAATACCAAAATGTTAATAATTTTCTTTGTGTTTTTCACTGTGGTAGTGTACGCTTTTACATTGCTTGTGGGGGGGGGGGGGGGGGGTATATTGCTAGTGAAGGGGAAGGATTGGTAGAAATAGAGGTGGAAACTTGCCAAAGTTTGGTTAAGTTTTACCAAGGTACCATGTTGGAGGACATGGTTACCTTGTGTATCCCATGTAGTACAACTGCTCACAAGGCAGGAACCTGGCCAAAATCTCTAAGGGTGAAGTGCTAGTAGTTTTAGTTTTGATTTGGGTCCTTGGGTATATATAAGACGAATTTAGGGATAAATATGCACATTTTTTTTAAGTTTAGGGAGTAAATGTTAAATTTTACAAACTTGTTGCGTTGTGTAATTGATACAAAATACAAATATTTTGATTAAATTTTGTGTTTATGTTACAAGGACATGATATGGTTTAAATAATAAGTTTTAAAGTCTATAGGGGTATATTGGTAATTTTGAAACTTTGAGGGTTATTAAGTCAATTACCCTATTCTTTGGAGTTATTTATCAAATAAAGGTAGGTTTGTTAGATTTTACCTTTCTAAAAAAAATTCATCCTCAAAATTACCTTCAAAGAGTGCGGGATAGCGTATTCTCATAGATTTTTCTATTTCCCATGTTGCTTATTCCGCATCATGGTGTTGCCAAAGGATCTTTACTAGCGAAATGGTTTTCTATCGAAGAACCTTATTTTTCTAATCAAGATTTTTGATAGGGTTTTCCTCAAAATCATGATTGGATTTCACTCATATACCTTCCCATGTAATAATGTGATTGGATCAGGTATGTATTTTCGTACTAGTGAAACATATAAACGTCATGTATATTGGAAAATTCTGGAGGTAGCTCTAAATTATAGGCAACAGAACCAATACGTTAAATGGTTTTAAAAGGTCCAATATAATGAGGGGATAACATCCTTTTCTTTCCACGTCACATAATACCTTTTCGTGGGGACACTCATAGTAATACATGATTGTCTATCCGAAATTCCAAAGCTTTCCTCTATTATCTGCATAACTCTTTTGTCGGCTTTGGGCCGAATGTAATCTTTCTCGAATTATTCATATCTTTTATTTCTTTTCAATTGTAATTTTGAGTCCAAAGATACTGCTCTCTCTAGATTCATTCTAGCATAAAGGTGAATGATATGGTATATCGTACAAATTGTCCTAAGGAGTTGCTTGAATGCTGGTTTGATATCTTTTATTGTAAGAGAACCCAATTAAGTAAAAATGATAGTTCCATGTACCCAAAAATTCCAAGTGCAAAATCATAACTTTTCTTCAAGGGTCTTAATTACTCTTGCAGATTAATCGTCGATTTGGGAATGGTAAGTCGTGCTTAGATAAAACTTGGTTCCTATGGGTTTTTGCAGTGCTTGCCAAAGTCTAACTATGAATCGGGGATCTCAATCAAATACAATAAATAAGGGTATTCGATGGAGTCTAATAATTACTCAAATATAAAGCTTGCTGAGTTTTTAAAAAGAATCAATAGCTCTCATTGGTAGAAAATGGGTAGATTTGGTAAGCCGGTCAATAATAATTCATATTGATCCCATTTATAAACTTGAGGTAATCTGCAGATAAAATCCATTATAAGTGATCCCATTTCCATTCTAGAATAGGGATTGGTTGTAATAATCCTCTGGTACGTTGATATTCATTTTTTACCTGTTGGCAGGTTAAACATTTTTCCATAAAATTGGCGGCATCCTTCTTCATACCTTGCCTTCAATTCTATTGCTTGAGACTGTAATACATTTTGGTGCTCCTAGATGAATAATAAATTTTAAATGATGGGATTATTCTAAGATTTCTTTTCATAAGGAGGGGTCTAAGGGGACACATAATTGATTCTTAAATCTTAACCCTATCTCGAGGCTATATGATCAATCTTTCTCTTCTTTGTTGTCTTCCACTCTCTGCTTTTGGACTTTCATGAATTCTTCCTCTTCTTAGTGTTCCGAAATTCTTTTTCGGAGGGCTGGGTGAGCGATGATATTTCTCAAAATGATCATTTTTTCAAAAGATTCTCTCTACAAGTTATATTCTCCTATAATAGTTAAAAATGAAAACATACTACTGAGCGTTCTTTTCGACTTTTGACTGAAAGCATCGGCAACTACGTTACCTTTACTGGGGTGGTATAGTAAGCTAAATTTATAATCCTCCAAACACTCAATCTATCATATTTGTCAAATATTTAGATCTTTTTGTGTAAAGATATATTTGAGACTCTTGTGGTCGGAGAATACCTAAAATTCTTCCCTAAATAAATAGCATCTGCAAATATTCAGGGCGAATACTAGAGATTCCAACTCTAAATCGTGTACTTAGTAATTATGTTAATGAATCTTTAACTGTCATGATTCATACTCGATCACTTTCATTGTTGCATTAACACACATCCCAATCCTTGTAATGAGGCGTTCGTATATATGTCATAACCAACATTACTAAAAGGAATAGTCAAGACTGGGGGTAGTTGTTAACGTAAGTATGGTTAGTTCATATTCAGGAGTCCAAACAAATCGGACATCCTTTTAAATAATCTTCGTCAAAGGTAAGAATTTTTTTGATAATCCTTTCACAAAGCGTCGATAATGACCAGCGATTCCGAGAAAGATTTGTATTTCTGTAACGTTCATAGGTTATTACCATTTGAGTCTGCCATGGTTTTTGTTGGGTCTAATTTTATACCTATTTTGGTGATCACGTGCCCCACGAACTTTACCTCTTTCATAATAAAATCAGATTTTCTTTTCTTCGTATAAAGTTGGTATTGGCATAAGGTTTCTAGTACTATGCATAAGTGCTCTTCGTGATCCTCTCTATTATTAGGGTATTTTAAGATATTGTCTCTGAAAATGATTATGAATTGATCCAAGAAAGGTTGAAATACTCTATGCATTAGGTCCATGAAATCTGTAAGGGCATTGGTTAATCCAAAGGACATATTAATGAATTAAAAATGATTATATCGAGTTTGAAAGGTAGTTTTGGGTATATCTCCTTCTTTCACACGAAGTTGGTGATATTCAAATCATATGTCAATTTTTTAAAAATATTTTTGAACCTCAATTGGTCAAATAGGTCTCTTATCCTACGCAGAGGATACTTATTCTTGATGGTCACTTGATTCAGGTTATGTAGTCGATGCATAATCAAAATTATCCATCGTTATTTTTCACAAACAAAATTGGTGCTCCCCGAGGAGATGTACTAGGTCGTATAAAACCCTTTTTAACAAGTCATCAAGTTAGATTCTAAATTCACATAGTTCCAATGGGGACATACGATAAGGAGGTATTGAAATAGGAGAGGCTTTAGGTAATGATTTGATAAAAAATTTGAGTTTTCGTTATGGGGGTAGTCCAAGCAATTTTTTCAAAAATACATCATCGTACCTATGTAAGATAGTAGGAGTAGATATAGATCCCTTTTAATGAAGTTGGTAGAGTATTAACTTGAAGTGACTCTTTCCTTAGAAGTAAAATGGGGTTTAATGAGGTCTTTTGACTATCATTATCTTTTCTTGGTAGTTAATATGAGCAAAGTTGGGTGATAAAATGTCCATTCATATCATTAAACCAAACTCCTTCAGGTCTAAGACTAAAATCAAATTTTAATATTCTTGTACCGATCACAAACTATATTAAAGATAGTGGTTTCTCCAGTTGGCATTCGTATGGGTAACAAATATAGTAAGGGACCAATAGATAATTATAATACAGTCATAAAGGTATAACTAATAAAAGAATGTGTTGATCCGGAGTCAAATAATATATTTACCGAGATGTTATGAAAAGATATGTTACATTCTACCACATTGTGATCATTTGTATTTTTTATTAGAAGAATGGAAAAATTCCAATCACCGGTTCTTGACTTTTCCCACAAAACCTTTGCTGTGGTGGGTGATTATCAAAGTTACTGGTTGATGTCACGAACAGGGGTTTGATAGAATTGGTAGGTTTGGTTGTTAGTGAGGAAGTAAAAATTTTAGGGATACGATTGTTGTAGGTTTGGGCATTGCATCCTTATGTGTCCTAGTTGGTTACAATCATGGCATCACATTATAGATCCGTTGTTTCTATTATTTATTTGGCTAAAACCTCGATCGTCCTTTGTTTGGACGTATGGATGGTCTTGTTGATTGGATTTGTTTCTACTGATATACGAGCTTATAGGGGGTGGAGTTGTGATTCAATTAATTTCTCTAGATGTCGGATTCCTTTCAATAAGGGATGCTACCTGTGTCATTTGGTTTAAGTCACGAAGTTGCAATAGGATGATAGAAGATTTAATATTGTCTTTCAAGTCATATTCAAAGTGTTTATACTTTTTGGCTTCAGTACCCACATACCCTTACACATACTGAGACAATTTTGTAAACTTGGCCTCATATTGTGCTATCTTCAGTTGTTGTTACTTCGAACTTAGGAATTCCACCATCATCTGATCTCTCATTGATTCAAAAAAGTACTTTTTAAAAAAATCTCCTCGAATTGAATCAAAATCAAATTGTCAACATCCCGAGATCGAAGAACAAAATGCAACCAAAAATCTTCTTTACTTTCAAAAAAATATGTTGGTAATTTCACCCTAAGTTTAGGGTTATACCTACTCCATTTAGAACATTAAGTGTATGACGTATCCATTTTTCTTCTTCTGTGGCACCAGGCTTTCCTAGATCACTGGTGGTCTTTATCGAACAAATTCCTTAAGCGCTTTTATTCTTTGAGTCTCATCTGGAATCTCCTTATTATCCGGGTGTGGGAGTGGTACATTTTCTTATATCTTGGTCAAAGTCATTAGTTCCTACAAATAATCTAATATTCCTTCATTAGTCGTAGGTGGTTCTGGTACGTGTGGAACATTTTGTTCTTCTCCTTGTGATCCACTGGCAGATGCCTGTGTATTAACCATCCTTTGTAAAACAACATACTAAGGATATAATGACAATGGAAGTAACTAATCAAATTTTTTATATTAATATCACAACTATGTTGCATTGGGATATGATAACTCAAAACTTGCGATAACAAAAGTACACACTAATAAGTTACTATTTTACATCTCCTATTAGTACAAACGTTTGGTTAGGTCTACTACGTTTACTTAGGAATATCATGATAACTCCTTCTAACACACATAAACTTAATGAAAGATACTGGACCGATCGTATGTTTATGGACTTACATCCATATTCCTTTCCTTACTTTACTTTAATTAAGCTGAGGTACAACACTGTCAAGTTCGGGTCCTAGGTTGGAAGGATCAGAGTTAGTAGAGTTAGTGAGAGCAATAGTGGAAGTAAAATAGCTGGTGTTGGATGAAATACATCCCTAATTGATTGGAGAGTCTGGGGGAGTAATGAGAAGTTCTTCGGGTGGAGCCATGTCCCAAGTTATATGGATGGATTGTTGCAGCATGTTGGGATCTTCAAAAAATTTCTTGTCTTGTCTCGTGGCTTGTGCCTCTCTCATTAGGCGACCAATCAACAAACTATGTTTAATATCTAGAGTAGAGATAGCCCTATATCGATCTTGGCATATCCCTTATCTCTAATTTCTTGCTCAAACTTCTCATGTGTCGCTCCACATTTTTTTAAGTAAATTTTATCCCGTATGTTCATGTCTGCATGAAAAAGTTAGTTACAGAATGTAACAAGGAAGGTTTTAATACTAATGTGCTTATTTTATGTTTTGTATAGGCATAAAATCCCTTAAGCCATGTATAAGCATAAAACCCAATGCTCACTCTGATACCATGTTATCACACCTGATGTTTTGTATCTTGTAATAATAAAGTAACCATAATACTTTAAGTGGAAGGTTAATAAAACTTTATTTATGTGGATGCGCAAGATCTTATTACATATCTAGGAGTCTCCATAAAACTGAAATAAAAGGGTATCTCGAAGTCATCATAACACATAAACAAAAGGGGGACTAAAAAGGTCACATAAGCTAGTAAGTTATGATGAAAGTGTTCCAGTGGGTGCTAACATCTTTGCTAGTTGCATCCCACATATACGTAACTGAAAATGTTTTCCTTGATAATACTGAAGAAAAATCTAGTGGGGCGTGGGGTATTTATCTTTCTTCATGTTCATTTTATGTTTAGAAGGGAAACAAATAATCAAAACATAACGAAGTAGTTAATATTATTTCTATAACAAGTGTATATGTGTGAGTCTGTTCGATCGCAAATGAAATATTGACAATATGTCATAGCTACAAAAAATTGGAATACATTGAGATATCAATCATAATGAAATAGCGTATATGGAATTTTGTTGATATTTGTAATAATAATGTGGTAATTATAAGTGTATAAATGTTTTATCGAGTCATAAGGATAAGGTTCATACTACACAAGACAACCCATCATTATCGGTTATCGAAACTTTAAATGCGTAGCCATACTCTTATAATAACATCCAAAACCTTTGGATAAAATCAATCCCAAACCTTTGAAGATATAATAAACCCAAAACTTTTGGGGAAGTAACCAACTAGGCACACTAACTAAAACTCCATTCATACATATGTAGAAATAAAACTAGGCCCTCAAACATCTGATTTCTATAGGCTAAATAACGCTTCCGTGAATATACCAAAAGTCTATTCCCTGAATTATAATGTATGCTACTGGGTTTAAATGATTCACAGGCTACTAGGTTTAAATGAATCACAGGTTGTATGAAATTAGTGAGTTGGGGTTTAATTACATAAGGCTTGAATTAAAATTTACGGTATTTATGAAATACACAAAAGAATTCGTAAATGAAAACAAAAATTTGGGGGCTATCACATAGCGATCTAAAATAAATATAATAATTCAAGGGTGTAAGGTCGAAAATAATATCATAATAGAACCACCAATGGGTCGTTTGTATTGATCTTCATTTTCATGGGGGTAAGCCGGGTATTCTTAAATCATGGATAATATAAATTTTTAGAGTATTAAGGAGAAATGAATTTCTAAGTGAAAGTTGGGTTGAAAAACAAATTATTTATAATGCAAAATTTAGTGTTGGGTTTAAATATATAATTATAAAAAGTTTAGTATTTTTTTATTAATTTCCTCATTTCCATTCATTTTTTAAATTAATGATAAGAGACATTTTTGTTGAATTTATGAAAAGGAACTTAAATTTTAATTTTAGGGTTATATTGAAATATTTGGAAAATCCAGGGGTTAAAATGGAAATTGAAAGTTTGGTTTTTAAATTTGTAAAATAGTTTTCTCAATGAATTTTAGGAAAACAATTAGGGTGATTTAATATACCATTTTCACTATAAAAATAAAATAATTTTTTTTAAAAAATCCTAGAATTTTCTGATTGGAGATGCACCCTAACATGTTGGGACCACGTCATGATGCGCATGGATTTGACGTCACTCTCGTGCGTGTACTACACTTCAACTCCTACCTTCATTTTGTTGACTTTAGGGTTTTAAAACTTTGACCTTATTTTCGAACAATTCTAGAACACCATTTTCGTTGATTCGTGAATGAAAATTGTCTGATTTCTAAAGAGATATGCAACTATATGGTTTCAAGCATCGAGGTTAAGTAGTTCGAGTTGTTCATTTTTTGTAAAAATGGCATAAGTTTGACTTTAATATTCATGGATTTAGACTATGATTCAAGTTAAGATATGGTGACATTTATGATCTAGGAACAAAATGTAGTCAAACTAGTTTGGTTTTAAAGATTTTTATTTAACATAGCTCCTCAATTTTGTTTCTGAAATTTCTAGGTCAAAAATTTTCAAATATTGATTTGGGGTATCAAAACTCATCTTCAGTTTAATTAATCTTTGCACCTAGGTTCCTTAGACCTGGGGCTTGAGTTCTCCCATTTTGAAAGTAGTTAAAAGTCAGGAGTACATGTTCCACCATTAAAGCTCAAGATTTAATGGAGGTTCGTGATATTCAAGATTTTTCAGTACATTTCCACGTTAAAAGTTACGCGTAAAATCATATTTATAACCTATGAAACCAGAAACTTAAATAGCTAAAAAAAATAGAAATGCTACCTAAAATCATAGAAATACCAAAATGCTAGAAATTTTCTTTTGGTTTTTCACCATGGTAATGTATGTTTTTATAGTGGTGGGGTGGGGGGGGGGGGGGATACTGCTTGTAAAGAGAAAGGGATTTTTGAAAAGGGAGGAGGAAACTTACCATTGCTTGGTTAAGTTTTTCCAAGGTACCATGTGGGAGGACATGGGTGTAACAACCCAGATTTTTTAAATGGGAATTTTTAAATTAATTTTGGAAATCGAAGAAAAATGAAATTTTGAATTTTATTAAATTTATAATTTAAAATGTTGGTTTTTATATTTGAAAAATAAATTTTCAAACGGAATTGGAATCGAAATTAAAATAGAGTTTTAATTGAATTTTTATTACTTAAAAGAGTCATGAAAACATAAAACTCTCTCAGGGTCCTAAAAACATAAAACTCTCTAGCAAAAAAAATATTTAAAAATATTGAACGGTTCGTTTGAGCTGAATTTTTTACAGCAGTCCTATCTTGCCGTTCTCTACAACATACTAAAATTTCAAGTAATTCTAACGGTTTGATCATCCGTAATGATTTTTTAGTGTTTGTATCTTACTAAAACTCTTTTCTTAATCAAACTCTTAATCCTTTGTATATCAACAAATTCGTGGCTTGACTTTTCAAGTAACTTTTTCTCAAACTTTTCAACGAGAAGACCTCTCCAAAATTTCTCCCTTTCATCTACAAACTTTAGCCCCAAACTTATTCAAGTGTTTGACTCGATATTTGAAGGCTTAGTTGGTGTTTTCTCAAGATTGTTCAAGAACGACTCTTTGCTAATTTTTCGAGAGGAATTCGACTGTTAACTTAGATTTTCTTTATCTAAATCATAGGCATGAATATTATATTCCTTTCCTTTAGTATTATGCGTTTTAAGTGTCTCTTAAACCCTTAATCATGTATTTTTAATTAAAATTAATTAGAAATCTAACTAGAGAAAGTGGACACATAAAACTTGGAGCTGTTTTTATGAAATCTTTTAATCTGAATAATATTCACAACCCTAGGGTATGTAGGATTTATGAGTGGATTCTGGGTTTTATTGGTGTAGCTTGCATGTAGAAAAACCCTAGTTTTGAAATAAATGGATTTGGGGGCGTATAACTCACGTAATTTCGTGTAGAGATAATGAAATTGGAATTTTGTTGTTTTAATAATGAAATCCATGTGTTTTGATTAAATATAATTACATGGGATTATTGGGTGTTTATGACGATTTGATAATTAAATTAAGATTTAATTGAAATTGGACTTTTATGCCTAGTTTTGCAAGATGATTATTGCTTATTGTGTGATTTATATTATTGCCTTTATGATGACGGGTTTTGGGTATTATTGCTCTCCCTATATTTTAGGTTGCCCTCTAGGTATGGTACTAGTGGGTAGGCCTTTAGATGATTTACGCCTTCTAGGTATGGGACTAGTGAGGGTAGATTATCGCGGTTCTTTTATTTTGGGGGTGGGCTGATTTTAGAAACTTTATCGTCGATGCGCTAGCCTAGGCATGGGACTAGGTAGATATTTAAGTTAGAAATTCATCCTATACATAGGGTAGGACGTATTGATAACTTGGGGACCCTTAGGTATGGTACTAAGGGGTATTTTGAGGATCTCACATCGATTAAAAAGGGTGGGGTAATTTATAAATTGTGAAATTAAGAATTAATGCCTAAGATAAAAATGGGTATTAAAATTTATGGTGACATAATGCGTCGGGGCCGACAGTTTAAACGGGTCAGAGGACAATTGACAAGGGGAAGTGTGACACTTTGGTGGATTACCACCCGGGATGGGAGGACCGTTATAATAAAAGTGAGAACAATAATAAAATGGGCTAGTTAAATAAAATTAGCATCGTGGGACTTGGGAATTTAAAATCATATTGGTGTGCCTTTTTAAATGGGGATCTCTTCGGTTAGTTAGTGATTATATTTATCGCATTTAATTATCTCGTTAAATTTAAAATATTCTATTGTGATATTTATTACGTATAGTGCTACTGTCTAGATTCAAGGATCCTATTTGAGGGGGGTAGTGTGTATTCATGCTCGGGGCTAAGACCTCATGGGTTGATTAATATTTTTCAAGTTTTAGTGCCGGAGTTATTGCACAGGATTTTTGGAGATTATTTTGGAGGCGCAACTGAAGTATTTTAGTTGAGCTTAGTAGTGTAGACTAGTTTTCCATTCCTTTGCATTTGTATTGAGACTCAGTTTATGGTTTTGGTGGGCCATTCGGTTCCATAGTTGTAAGGTTTTATTAAGATATTCTTAGTAGAATTTTATTCAATTTTATATTAATAAAAGATTGGATTTATTTAGAGTTTAGCATGTAGATGGATCTTTTATCGCTTAGTTGGATGGCTTATCATTTGGGATTAATTATCATTATCTTGTGAATTAATTTTATATGTCTCATATCTATCTCGTGCTAAGAATGGTATTTTATTTAGTTCACGCCCGACATAGTTTCGGTGGCGGCCGACGCTAGAATAAGGTAGGGTGTGACAATGGGTACCATGTGAATCCCATGTGGTACAACAACTCACAAAGCAGAAAATTGGCAAAAATGTCCAGGGGTAAAGTCCAAATAGTTTTTGTCTTAATTTGGGCCCTTGGGTAATATATAAGATCAATTTAGGGACAATTATGAACTTTTTCAGAAAATTGAGGCCATAAATATGTAATTTCCCAAACTTATGGGTTGGGTTGTGAATTGCTACAAAATAAGTTTGTGTTTAATTTTTGGTTATAACGATAGGATATGGTTTAAATAATAAGTTTGTAAGTTTCTAGGCGTATGTTGGTAATTTTGAAACATTAAGGATTGCTAAGGTAATTACCTTATTCTTTAGGGTTATTTATCAAATATAGGTAGGTTTGTTAAAAAGCTAGCTTCCCCACCAGAGTTTATTTTGGTGACTAGATAGGGTCCTCCCCTGTTGGGTGCAAATTTACCTCAGGTAGTCCGAATAGGTTTACGATTTTCTTTTCATACTAGGTTAACCTCTTGGATGTTTCGCTTCTTGACTCGTTTGTTAAATGATTAGGTGATATATTATTGTTAACCCTGGTTATGGTAAGCGGCCTTTAGCCTCTTTTCGTCAAGGAGAAGTAATTATCGAAATAGGCTTGGACCCAGTCAGTTTCAGCTACTTATCTTTTGAGCATGATTCTTAACAAGGGTACCTCGATTTCTATGGGTTTCATGACATAAACTGGTGAATATATGGTGGCCTCGATGGAGTTTCACTTTATCTCATGGTATGGGAGTTTGTCTGACAAGTCATTATATATCTCTGTCATCTTGATGATTATGTTTTTGGATTTTTATTCGCTGCTTTGATGGCTTCGCTAGGTTGAGGCTTGTAAGCGTATGATTATGTCGAGTAATCCCGTACTCATGTAATAGGTTTGAGACCTCCTTCTCAAAGTGAGACCACTTTTTTTATACTAACTCGTGAGGTATGAAGAAGCAACATATGATATTTCTTCGTATGAATTTATCCACTTTCTTAGTTTTCAAAATTGTGTAAGATTCGACTTCGATCCATTTTTTGAAATAGTCCATGGCAACTAAGATGAATTCATGCTTGGTTGAAGGTTTCGGAGTTACTTTTCCTATGATGTCTATCCCCCAATTGAAGAAAGGCCAGGGTAAGGTCATGTAGTAGAGCTCTCAGGGAGGCATATGCTTTCATGCATAACAACTAACATTTGAGGCACCTCTTGATGTAGTCCATATGATATTTTTACATTGTGTTTTAGTAGTATGAGTATAGGAGTATTTTCCTAGAGAGGGTGTAACCACTCATGTGCGGGCCACATTCGTCGGTATGGGTTTTGTCCTTGATTTCGAGGTTCTCGTTATCTGTGATGCAATGTATGTGTATTCTGTCAAACCCTCTTATATAAAGTTAGCCCCCGCCCCCAAAGATGATGAATTGGGATTCTAACCGTCATAAGGTAGGTCGGGCATTGGAAGAGGCACTTAATGGGTAATTATTCTTGTCGAGGGGCTCCTTATGTCATACTACCATATTATGGGTCCTACTATTATTTCTTCGATAATGTATACCTCAAGGTAATATGAAGGGGTGTTTCGACTGGTATCAGTGAATATGATTTCCATAGTGCCCTCTGCCATGTCTATCATAATAGCTAGCGTGTCTATTTTTAGTCCTTGGGAGGAAATTGAATTTGAGGTTTTCGAATCGAGCATCTACTTCTTCTAAATAGGCATGGTATGGTTAGTTATTATTGTCCCGAATATTCAATTTGCCCCATAGTTGATTCATAACTGTGTTGGAGTATCCGTAGGCCTTAAGGTCTGTGATCTCTAATTCTAAAGAAATTTTGAGTCCCATGATGTTGGCCTCATACTCGACCATGTTTCTAATGCACTTGTATGTAATTTTGATAGCGCTGGGGACTTGTCATGAGTTGGGGGATATAATGAAAATTACTATTCTGATTCCTATTTTATTGGATTCCCCGTCGAATTATATTTCCCAAGTTTCTCTATTATTTAAGGTGAAGATGTCCTTATTTGGGAATTCTACCGCGTATTGTTCTTCGTCTAACATGGATCTTTTTGCAAGGACATCAGAGATGGCTCGTCCTTTGATGGAATTTTGTGATTCATATGTGATCTCAAAGTCGAATAACTTTAGTTGCATTTTGGTCATCCTACTAAAAAGAGAGGGTTTCTTAAATAAGTATTTCAGGGGGTCATTCTTGAGATAAGTTTTATGCTACACGACATGATGTATGGCACAATTTATAAGGAGTCCATACATGGGATACACGATCCTTTTCCAAAGTGGTGTATTTGATCTCATAAGAAGCCATTTTTTATAGACACAACAATGGGGCATTATTTGGGAGAACTCTTCATGTATTTTACCAATATGGCTCCGGTAGCCATGTTGGATATGGTCATGTAGAGCAGGTTAGATCATCCTGGTTGAGGAGTCACTAGAACCAATGTGTGAGTGAGGTACTCTTGTATCTTCTTAAATGCTTCATAGAATTAAGCGTCCCACTTTTTTAGGGAGACCCTTTTGATTATTTGGAATATGGGTTCACAAATGGTGGTAAGATGGTTGATGAACTGACTTATGGACAGTACTTGGACTTTAAATTCTTAGACTTTCTTTTCTATTTCAGGGGGAATTTCCTCTATGGATTGGACTTTGGCAGATCTAACTCGATTCAATCCTTGATGACTATGAATCTAAACACTTTTTCGTTGGTGACTCTGAAGATTTGTGAGTTTAACTTCATTTTGAAGAGGTATAATCGTTGGAAGAATTTTTGAAGTGCCAGAACGTGTCCCTCATGATCCTTGGATTTGATTATCATGTTTTCTACATATACCTCCACTATATTATGTATAATATCATATAGGATGGACATGGTCTCTCTAGTAAGTTACAACAGTATTTTTGAGACCAAAGGGCATGACTGTATAACGGTTGCCCCTTAGGCGGTAATGAACTTAATTTTATCCTGATGTTCCAGGCGTATTTTTATTTGTTGTATCTTGAGAATCTGTATATAAAGTATTTGTACACATTCCTGATTGTACTATCTACTAATAATTTAATATATGGTTGAGGTAAATCATCTTTGGGGAAGGCACAATTAAGATCCCTATAGTTTACATATGTTTAGAATTTGCCATTAGTTTTTGATGTTTGTATGATGCTGTCTATCCAAATAGGGTACTCCACCACTAAGATCAAAACGTTGAGTTATTTTTCCACTTCCTCCTTTAGTTTTAGGGCCCATTAGGTTATGAGCTTGCAGATCCTCTATTTTACGAGTTTGGTGTCTATGAGAGAGTTATCTCATGCATGAAGTTAGAGGGGATGAAGTTGGGAATGTCAGCGTATAACTAAGAAAAAACATCTACAAAGATGGAGAGGAGATTTATGAGCTCCTTTTGTTAATTCTAATCTAGGGAGGATCTTATTTGTAACTATATGGGGTTTTGGGTAATTCCCAAGTTTATGGTAATTGTTTCATCCTTGTTGGGAGACATATAATTACTTTAGCTCTACTAAAGTTTTTGTAAGTGTTTTAAGTATTTTAAGTCTACACGGCTATGATTTTTAAGTATTAATCCTAATCCATCACTGGATTCATAATCATCATATGTAACTCACGTAGAATAATATTGGAAATAACTCTTTATTATGCCATCGAATGGAGGAAGGAAAACATTCATAATAACATAAAGTTCTTCCTTATATAGGGGTACATTAGGAGAGGGGATGAGGGTGACTCTTTTGCTAACTATTTTTTAATACTACAATTCCTTTAAAATGAGCGATGAAGTGCTACGAGATCTGTGGAGGTGATTCCGAAGATACCTTCAAGGGCTTTACGACTTTGGTACTGATTGATAGATGGGGCTAGTAGTGTTTCTTGAGCTGGGCCCTGTTTCCCTTGGTATTGGCCTTTGGGTTTTCAGTTAGGCTTGTGATAGGGAAGTTGTAAGGGCGTGCTTCACATAGGACTTTTAGTAAGAGCTGACTTTCCTCACTTTAATAATAATACCATGGTATCCCATGGGGTTCACTGATCATGTCTTTAGGCTCAGCCAAAGGTGGTGTTTTAGATGTGAGGGTCATAGATTCTTGCACACAGAGGTAAATGTTGATCTCAGGTATGATGAATAATTGCCCTTTCTCTGTAGTGGTGCCTCGAGTGGTCGAGGTGGTTTACGAATCATGAAACCATTCAGCGGGGGTTAAGTCATTGGATCTCAATATGGTTACTAGAGTTATATAATCAAGAAATAATGCGGGTAATCCCCATTCAGGTTCTGGACAAGAGGTTTCTCTATCTTCTACGGCAACCTAGAATACGTTAGGTTCACCATGATTGACTTTGTGGATTCTCTCGTAGTCCACATACAACCCTTCTTCATAAAGGATTTCCATTTTGGGCCATAGGGATCTCTTTATTTTATCCCATCATGGCTCGGAGAGTCCGTGATAGGGGAAATCCTCTCCATAAAGATGAAAGTATCCATTCCACACATGATGGGGGTTCTTAACTAGTCATGATTTTATACTTTACCTAAGGCCGACTCTTCCCTTGTGTTTCGTAGTGGTGATGGCTTCGAGGGTTCTCGATTGATTCTTTTTTAGTTCAAACCTGGGTATGTACGCCATCTTTTAGATGATCCAGGTGGTAATATTATGAATAATTGTATCCTACTTTATCCCGTGAGAGAGTGGTATTATCCCAAATCTACTAAGGAAGATATCTCTGCTATCCTGATGGGTGACTAGGAGAGGGGTGGTGCTAATATTGGCTATAGTGGACCGATCATCATTCCCTGGATAGTGATGAGCTCATTATTAAATTAAGATAACCTTTATGCGAAGTGATGAGGGTAGTGCTCCAATAATGTGTATCTGGGCTCTCTTGAGAAACTGACCGGAATGTTGAGTACATGAAATTTGACATCGTATTTGATAGGCCCTATTATGAGAGTAAGAGTGATGGCCCCAAGGGATTTTCGACGAGTTTTATCATAGGCTTATATGGTCATGGAAGACGATCTAAATTTTGATGCAGTGTATCCCAGATCAGTAGCAATGCAGAAGGGGCGTACGTTGATGCTGGAACCATTGTCCACTAGTAGTAGGGGTATAATATTTTACGGGCCTCAGTAGTAATGTGTAATGAAAACTAATGGTTATGGCCTTAGATGGTAAGTTCCTCATCAGATAAAATAATGGGTTATTGCATGGTGATGGAATCGATGGTGGTTGATAGCTTGGCCAGGGTTAGATCCATAGGCATAAAAACTTAGGGCAATAGACGTATGATGGCGGCTCGATGTTCTCTTGATGTGTCTAACAACTCCTAGATGGTGATGTTAGATGAGGTTCGCAAATATTTCTCTTGGATGTATTTATTCTCCCGAGGTGGGGTTATAGTTGTTACTGTGGGGGAACCACTCTCTTTATCAGTAGGGTTTAGAGGAGTGGAGTGTCGACCTGACCTGGTAAGGAAATCGACTTCTATGTTTGGGTGAGTATAATTTTTTGTGGGTTTCTCGTTCAGATTTTTTTATGCATAGGAGGATATTAGTCAAGAATGTGGGGCTGCCAGAAAGAGGTGTTGGATTTGGACCCATGATATCTATCCAATCCAAGATAGGGTTTCTTTAGGAGTCTTGGGAGCTTCATTTTGAGGTTTTGAGAGGGATTGAGACATGGAGTTGTCTATCCATCATAAAACTATGTCTGAGTTTAGAGTAGGTGTGGATATTTTTACCACCATGTCCAGGACTTGGTCGTCTGTTTGGTTAGGTGTCCTTTTTTAGGGTTCCATGGACATTACCAGATGTCATTATCTGAGGTAGTTTCTTAGTATTTTTTATGATCATATGGGGGTATGTTCGAGACAGTATCTTGGTGATCTCTGTTATAAGAAGGGGACTCTAGTTCCCCTTGATCCATTTTTTTCATGATACTATAGGCTTTGCAAAATATGTCCTTGTAGAAGTATCAATACTATGTGTATTCTGGCCCTAGGGTGAGATTTCATAGACAAACTTGGAGATAGTTAATGTAGACACCATGTATTGAAGACTATTAAATTTTCCTTGAGCAAGGTGATGGGGAATGTGGTGTCATTTCGGCTATGTACGAGTAGCTCTATGAGGGGTTACCTTCTGGTGGGGCACGACCTCGGATGCTCATGTCATTTTCCAGTTTAATAATATTGACTATGTGATCCGCATATAGGTATGTTTTTCCATAACTATGCCCCGTTTGAATATAATGGTGGGACAATGGAGATATCAGTAAGACTAAGAGGTTAGAGGCTAGTTGTGAAATGAGAAAATCTAGTTCACTATTGGGATCTACTGGTTCTTCCTCGAGTAGAGAGATCTTATCATTATTATACACTATTATGGAGTTACACATGGTATCTCATATTTCTACGAGAAAATTATCCTATTTAGTATCTTAAATTCTCTAATAAATGTCGATATTTGGATGCTGATATTCCCCTTGTTATTGATGAACTAGTGTGATGGCCCTCCGTATGAGAGGTTGGGATGTATATTATTTGTATCGTGGACTCGGTTTTTCATGACGGAGATCCAACGTACATGTTGCTCGAGTTTATCAAGCTCTTCTACTATGGATTTGTACTTGATACTGAACTTATTGTCTAGAATACTAGGGGCTTCGAATGCTGCGGTCCTTGTTTATGTTGCTTGATACCTTTTCCTACAGTGTATTACCACTATGTCATCATTTATCTGGCCTCAAATTTGAGGGTGAATTCATCTTCGGGGCATGGGTATGTTTTCCCTTCGGTGATGAGGAGATGGTCTAAGTAATTTGTAATCCCTTGTTTAGTAGGTCAATATAGTACACATGGCTGGTACTAAATTCTGGGGATCTCGAAGTATGTTTTATTTAGCCAAATTCGGTGTTCTTTATAGATGGAGAGAGTATGAATCTTGGGCCTATTAGCCGTGAGGGGTGAATATCACTCCTGTTGTCTGTTCACATCATATTGATGGTGACTAAGGGGTATAATCGTATCTTTAGTTCCTGGAGAGGTGCTCGGTGAGTAATATATATTTCAGGTTGTATTCTAGCTGAAATATGAATTGGGCAACCATGACCCTTTTGTTTTCGTGGAGTTGAATCCACCTCCCTTTCGGGAGACTTAGGTGGGGTGTCTACTCACTATGTCCCGGATTGGCCCAGAGTTTCGATTTCAACGTGATGTCTTTTCGGATAACGTTGTTCCTAAACCTCTTTTCTTCATCATAGATTAATTGGTTATGATATCGTTATCTCTAGGTAAAATAATCATTATTCCAAAGTTGTAGGTCTCTCTCGCTCATTTGTATTGGGGGACTTAGATATCGGGGTGGACGAATCTCGGGTTGTTTTGCCTAAAAGATGGCATCTGTAGTGCTTCTTCTAGTTTTAGAAGAGTGGACTGAGGTTGAGCTGGGAGTGAGGGGCAAGTGAGAATCGTTGTTGGTTTTTGAATCTGAGAGGGGAAATATATGAACTTCTAGGGTAAGTCCCACCCACCTGGTGGTCTGAATAGGTAGCGCAAAAGTGATATGCTCGATTTCCTGGAGGGATTCATTGTACATTTCTTCCCATTCAGTCGAGGGATTGATTTTCGCTGATAAGGGGTAATGAGTACCAAATATTTAGAGAGCATAAATTATGTGAATAGCAAGATGTTCGGGCTGCAATGGTTGGTTTGTAGGAAATCTTTGGCCATGATGAAGAAGCATATGGTCAATAGTGGGATGGAATTGAATGATAATATTTATGGCGGGTAATGGCATGCCTAAAGGTGTAGCAACATGGACATATGTCCTTATCCTCGGTTTGATATGGATGGGGACTTTGGGTGGATAGGTCTATATTTAGGTCAAGATCATCTAACTATGTATTAGCACTAGGATGAAATGTTAGGGGTTATTAGTGACAGTAGGTTTTATTGAGATAAGGCTCTATAATCACTGAGGTCCTGGATGGAATACCTTAAGGCATAATAGTTTTCTATGTTATGATCGGATCCCTTGTGGAATTCACAATGCAATTTAGATTTCTAATTTTAATCCATAATGGTCGGGGGCGGTCCGGGGGTGCATGTGTCCTTATACTCAATTTTTGATGGATGGAGAGTTTGAGGGTAAATGGGTATATATTTAGGTCAAGAGCGTCTGACAAGGTATGGGCACCATGATGAAATGGTAGTGGGTTATTAGTGACATTAGGTTTTGTCCGGATAAGTATCTTGGCATCAATGAGATCCTGGATATAATACTGTAAGCCATAATAGTTGTCGATATTGTGATCGATTTCCTTATGAAATTCGCAATACAATTTAGATTTACAATTTTCATCCATAATGGTTGGGGACGGTTTAGGGTTGAAAGGTTTGACGTTTCCATCTAACTTTAAAGTGGAGAAGACCCAAGTGATGGGGTTTTGAATGTCTATAAAGTGTCTTAGCCAGGCATGAAACTCTTTAGGGGAGGAATGGGCTGATAATATTTTGGAGGGCCCCCTAGTTAGAAGTGTGCAGTAGTGGATACCATCGATGGGGTAGTGTTAGGAACTGGGTGTGGTCCTCAGATTACAGACTGACTATGAGGGTAATGACATAGTATGTGGAGGCTCCGATCGAGTTCTTAAGGTTGGAGAATTGATTGGTGCCTCGACTATACTTTTCTATAGTCTTGGAAGATTTTATAGCCAAACTATCCTCGATCTTAAACCATGTATAGCTGAGGGATTTTAAATTTTGTATCCAGGTGAGCCCAAGCTCACTTTGTACTTATTTTTGGAAGTTACTGGTCATAATATCCATCTGATCATTCTCAAAGGTATGATTAAACATTTGACTAGCCTTATCTCTCTAGCGAGCTATGGAAAATACCAATTGCGTCTCCCTCTTACCGTTTTAGCATTTCCACGTCTTTACAGGTGACACCAATTTCTTCGTTATATTCGCACTAGTTAAGAAAAGAACGACATACATAGTACCATATTTGGGTGCTCCCTTCATACTTCAAGCCTAAGTATCTGGCTCGGGGTTCTCGGGACACTTTAGAGGAGAACATCATTTCCAACATAACTAAGTCGACATTTTAGACATGCATCTGAAAGTGGTAGTTTAATAAGTGGGAGGATGAAGAATCCAGTCCTTTCTAAGCTTTAACAATTGCCATTTGTAATTTATATAGTATTCAAGCTTTCAGATAGAGAGACATATTTTTTATGTTAGTTAGATCATCAGTGGTTTTCATCTTGCTAATGGCCTCTTGAAGGCGATGCAGTTCATAATGCACCAGTGTTATTCATGGTTTGGCGGTGGGGGGACAAAGTATTTAACTGGTGGGGGAGCAACTAATTCAGCTCACGGGGGACTTGGGAAGTCAGTGTATAGGTACTCGAGTAACTAGTGGTAGAGTTCATAATAACCATGTAGGGAGAATGGTATTTGGAAGCAGGGCCAATGAAGTTAGCAGGGGGAGCCAGTGCTAAGACTGGTGCAGGAGGATATTAGGGGGTTGTTGGCATTATCTTAATAGCTACTGTAGGCGGTGTTCCAATATTGGGGATAGTAGGAGGTAGTATGTTTTCTCTTACTCCGGGAATAATAATGGCCTCTTATAGGCAGAGTTGTTCCAGGTTTAGTGACCTAATTTCGAATTTCATGGTATTCGGTGAGGCAATGATGGTTTCAAGATGTCTTAGGATATGATCCATTAGTGATGGGATCTGGTCTTATTCAATAGACATGGAGCGTACAATGGTGCAGACTTGACAATCATGCATAGGGTATTCATTGGAAAAAACAAAATGATCAGACGAAGCGCGTACTTGTGTTTCTAGGGTAAGAACTTAGGGGGATTTATTTGCTGACAGTGATAACTTCACAAAATTGGGGGCACTTCCGTCGAGGATTTTGTAGACAAAAGGACTCGCAGAAGGAAAATACATAGGGGAGAAGGACTCACATATTCAGTGACTTTATCTAATGCAATTATTTTATGTATTTTTAACCATGTTTAGGCGGTATTTGGTTTTCTAGTTCTTTCATTTGGTAATATTTTTAAAGGATGAGAACTTTAACAAAATCCGGTTTGATTCAGATGCATATGGGTGAGCTCTCGTTTTATTAGAATAATGAGTGAGGAACTACGTGATACCCCGACTAATTAAATACTTGGTTGCTACTCCTTTATTCAATTTAATACAAAATGTCAAGTTAGTTCAGTTCATAACATCACTGTCAAACACATTTTTAAACAATTACTAGCCACCTAATATTTAAAAAGTGATTTGCCATTAATTTAAATTAACATGCAACCAATTAATTTATGAGTTAACTAGACCACAATCACATCACAATCATAACAGAATAATAATGGAATAATAAAATGAGTCTGGAGTAACCCTCCCTTGAATAATCCAAATACTGAACAAAATGCAATACAAAGTTTGAATAATTAAATAACTCCAGAACTTAATTGAAACTGAAAGTATGAGAAAGATGCCTATAAATAGAAAGGGGCGATATGCCCTAATAGATGAATGACCCAAAAATAGAATCAAATGTAGAATGTGGAGGCGTCTACTATCGAGATCTTGTAACTTCCACTCCAACAATAGCACGTCAATGGAATGGAACTCCTATGCTTGGCATCCCTGTGGCTGGGCACCTAAAAGGTTTTATAAGCAAATAGATTTGAAAGAAAACAGGTCAGAGCCCGAGGTGAAAACAATTTAAAATATATCAAGTGTTTAATTTCATTAAACAATGAATATTAAATAGATGTTAGTTATGTACTCTCACAAGAGTTTCTCACCCCTTAGCTAATGTGCACGCCTAACGTATATCCTTAACCCGTCCTAGTTATGCCGTTAACTAACTGGTCTGTACTACTTCCTGACCTCACATTATAATGTAGGTGTTTAATCATAACATTTTAATATATCTTATGTGAATCTCACCTTTTCATTGACCAGATTAAATTATAAAAATTACGATAGGACATTCTCATTTTAAATCCCGCTCAAAATATCTCAATTACTTATATTCAAATTTTAACAAAGAGTCTTTTATAATTTCAAGTATATTAATCTCAGCATAAATATACAATGAGAGAACCCCTAGGCTAAGCTGCAGTGCACACATAATCTGCTATCAAATCCTGGTACATCATGTACATAAGGACTACGTGTTCTGAATCTCTCATAAATCGTTTTAATAAGAAAAATCACACATATTGGATGTGAACATAGTTCACATACCCATGGGTCACGTACATAACTATGCTCCCATGGGCAACTGACTAATTAACTCATAAATAAGTCTTTCACAACCCTATGTCCTTATGGTACCAACCTAAATCCCCCCGTAGGCACACAAAGATTAGATGGCCCTGTTCCAAAAGTCGACCTCCCGTGATAGCAAGTATGGCAGGTATCTCATACACATAATAATCCATATACTAAACATTCACACGAGTTAGATAACTTGTTATATTATTAAAGGTATATTCTCGTCCTTATACCATTAGTCTAATTCATACACTATGATTATTCTGAATGATATATATTATATTTCATCGATACGTTTCACATCGTATAATTTCGAGTACTTAAACCTAACCGAAGAGGTTACTAAGTCCCTAACTTTCCCACACATTAATTCAGTACTCTAAACTCCTTATTTATGTCCCAAAATCCTAACTTATCACTCCTAAGAATTTAAATCATGTTCTCGCATCATAAAATAGGAAATTACCCGTCGGACACTCGTAAATTCAACGCTACATTCCACTCGAATTCTAATATGTTTCGGGTCTCAAATATATCCCTACAGGTCTCCCTCAAGTCCTAGTGTACTCACATAATCCCCAACTACAGCGTTCGATGACCGGAAGCACTTACAATAAAAAAGGGGAAAAAGTCACCATTTCTGGGAGGATCGATCGATCGATCCTGATCGTCGATCGATCGATCCTGATCGTCGATCGATCGACCTGTGAATGTCGATCGATCGATCAAGTAGGTGAGGCTACAGGTTCCTTCGCTTTTTAGTCCCAGATTTGTCCCAAAACATCATTACACGATGTGAAACTCTAATACAAGTATATGGGGTCATTATACAACCTAATTACATGATTCTTAATGTTCCAAAACTTTTAAATCGTCAACAATTAACCTTTCTTGGATCAAATCTCCATATTAACCTAAAACCTTATTTTTGTATTTTCTTCAAGAACCATAATATTTATCTTCTTAAATTCATTTTTAATCCATATAAGGTTATGATTTGGCTGAATTACTTCCAGAACTATTATCCATGCAAATCCTATCCAAGATTTAGGTGTCTTCTCCAAATTTCATGTGTTTTCATCATTATTCAAGGCTATCATCAAATCCTACACTAACATGGATGAATTATTCATGAAAACTTAATGAAATCAAATCACTTGCCATGGAATTGAGGTTCTGATCTGCTGTTGATGTTAAAGGCTGGTTCTCTCCCTCTCTCCGGTCAAAATTCTGGCGAAAAGTGGTGGCAGGTAGTGGTTATGGCTTTGTAACCCTCCTATAACTTCTCCTCTTTCTCACTTTTCCGACTTCTTACATTTTGACAGATAATGGCCCTCATTTTGGATGATAAATAAGGCCTAAAATTCGTGGGTCAAAATTCCTTAAAAATTAAAATGACAAAAATACCCTCTCGAGTTGCCAGTTTGGCCTAGAAATACCCCAGGACCCAAATTAAACCCCCGACTAGTATTTTCTGTCTATTTCGACCCCTCCAGACACATTGGCACACTCAAAATGACCATATGAATGATAGAATTATAATTTACTTTTAAATCCAATTAAATTGATTCCTAACGCGACTGACACGCGCATCCCAACTTAATTTCCCAAATTGTTGTATTTATGAGTCGCGGCAATTTTAATAAATTACATAATCATATATTACTACATTCACCTAGTAATATTCAGCATTATTATCAAAGTCAAATACCAACTCACGTCTCGTTAGTATTTAAATCCGGATTAATTTCCAATTACTTCCCATTTAAATTTAATTAATCCCATTAAATAAAATTGCGGGGTATTTCATACCCCCCCCCCCCCTAATAACATAATTTTGTCCCGGAATTCGGAAATAAAATATACCTGGAAAAAATAACTTTGGATAACGTTCGCACATCTCATCCTCGCTCTCCCAGGTAGACTCCTCGGCATTATGATGTCGCCACTGAACACGTACTAATAGTACTATCTTCGACCTCAGTTTCCTCTCACTATGGTCTATAATAGCAACAGACCCCTCCTTATATGAACTATCTGGCTGCAGATCTATTTCATCTAATGCAATGTGAGTATGGGCCAAATCGTCTTGAATATATCTCATCAGCGAGGAAATGTGGAACACGTCATGGACCCTATGCAAGTGTTCCGGTAACCCTAGTCTATACGCAACTGGTCCAATTCACTCGATGATAGGGAATGGCCCAACGTATCTAGGCGCCAACTTCCCTTTCTTCCCAAAATGCATAATCCCTTTCATAGGAAATACTCTGAGCAGCACCTGATCCCCTACATTGAACTCTGTAAAGAACCTCTTGGCATAGGCATAAGTCTTCTATCGGTCCTGAGATACTCAAATACAGCTCCGTATTATCTCGATCCTCGCCGAGGTATCCTGAATCACCTCCGGCCCAAGGAGTTTATTATCCCCCACCTATAGCCAATATGATGGGGAACAACAAGGTCTACCGTACAACGCCTTGAATGGAGCCATGCCAATAGTGAACTGTTAGAAGTGATTATAGGTAAACTCCACTAGTGGAAGATACTTCTCCCAACCACCTCCAAAGTCTAGGATGTACATACGTAAAATGTCTTCCAACATCTAATTCATCCACTCGGTCTGCCCATCTGTCTACGGGTGATAGGCTGTACTAAATCCCAACTTTGTTCCCATGGCTTCCTGGAAACTCTACCAAATCGAGACACAAATATCTTATCCCTTTCGGACACGATATTGAGAGGCACCCCGTGGAGTCTCACTATCTCAGCTATGAAGATCTGGGCATACTGTCCTGTAGTGTAGTCTGTCCGGGCTGGCAGAAAATGAGAGACTTTGGTCAACCGATACAGGATTACCCATATGGAGTCGTGACCTCTCTGCGATCTAGTAACCCCAGGATGAAATCCATGGAGATTCTCTCCCATTTTCATATAGTAACCTCTAATGGCTGAAGTCCTATCGGTCTCTGATGATCCACCTTTACCAACTGACATGTGGCACATTTAGAAACGAACTCAGAAATATCTCTCTTCATCCCTCTCCATCAGTACTATCGCCTCATATCTTGGTACATCTTATATCCACCTGGATGCACCACGAATCGCGACCCATGTGACTCTGTCATTACTTCATGTTGAAAGTCCTCCCTCTCCGGAATAACTAATCTCCCCTTGAAGCGTAAGCCCCTATCTAAACTAATGGTATAAGACTCGATCCCATCTGCTAGTAATCATACTATCTGCTCTTCACAGAATGGATCTGATGCCTGGGCCTATATTACTCTTGTAATGATCTAGGGAGTAACTGTCATCACGGACATGAATGATCAGGCCATTACGTCTTGGCGTCCCAACTCCTTCCACTTTGCTTTCCACAGTTTGACCACCTAACCTACTGGCCTACGGCTCAACGCGTCTTCTACCACGTTAGCCTTACCTGGGTGGTATTGGATATCGAAATGATAATCCTTCACAAACTCAAGCCACCTACGTTGATGCATGTTCATCTCCTTCTGCGTGAAGAGGTAATGTAGGGTCTTATAGTCAGTAAATAAATGGAATTTCTCCCCCAGGAGATAATGTCTCCAAATACGAAGAGCAAACACGATTGTCGATAACTCCAAGTGGTGGGTGGGGTAATTCTTCTCGTGAGGCTTAAGCTTATGGGAAGCATAAGCTATGGCCTGACTCTCCTTCTATAATACACCCCCAAGTACTTGAAAGGACGCATCAGTGTAGACTAAATACTCCACTCCCGGCCTGAGAAATGCTAACACTGGTGTTGAGGTCAACTTGTCCTTCAACTCGTGAAAAGCCAACTGGTAGGCATTGCTCCAGATAAATGGCACACCCTTATGAGTCAGATGTGTCAAAGGACCCGCTATCTTCGAGAACCCCGGAATAAACCTCATGTAGTATCGTGCTAGGCCTAAGAAACTACGTGTCTCAGTCGGTATCGTGGGTTGTCCCCACTCCCTCACTACTGATACCTTCCTCGGATCAATCGATATCCCCCTATCTGAAATGATATGCCCCAAAAACTGAACCTCCTTCAGCCAAAATCCACACTTCTCATATTTTGCATACAACTCGTTCTGACGCAGCGTCTGCAAAACCTATCTCAAAGGTTCAGCATGTTCCTCCTCTGGCTAGGAGTAAAACAGAATGTCACCAATGAACACAATGAATAACTGGTCCACGAACTCTATGAACACCCTATTCATCAAGTCCATGAACACGGGTGGGGCATTTGTTAGGAAAAAAGGCATAACCCTAAACTCGTTAGAATGATATCTTGTCAAAAAGGAAGTCTTCGAGATGTCCTGCTCCCTGATACGCCACTAATGGTATCCTGATCTCAAGTCAGTCTTTAAGAAGAAGACAACTCTTCTCAACTGGTCGAATAAGTCATTGATTCAGGGAAATCGATACTTATTATGTATCGTGACTTTATTCAACTCCCGATAATATACAGACAACCTCAAAGATCCATCCCTCTCTTTAATGAACATCACAGGAGCACCCCATGACTAAGTACTCCTACGAATAAACCCCAGACCCAACAACTGCTCTATTTGATCCCGTAGCTCCCTCATCTCCACTGGAGCCATACAGTAAGGTGTGCGGGCTATCGGCTGAGTGCCCGATGTCAAATCGATAACAAAGTCTCTATCTACTAGGAGGTAATCCCGAAATATCCTAGAATACGTCAGTGAACTCCCTAACAACTGGAGTCGAATCAAGTGGTATCACCACCTCCCTAGAGGTCTCCTCCTCTATATAATACAAGTGAGTGGACGATCCTCCCTCAGGATGAGGCATCTCCACTAGGAATACCTCCTGTCCAGGTATGGAAAAAATAATACTCCTACTGAAACAACCAATCATGGCTCGATACGCTATTAGCCATTCCATACCAATAATCTCATTGTACCCAGACATATTAAACACTAACATATTGGCAGGTAAAGTAAAACTCCAATCTCTACTCCCACACCTTTACATATTAAGAGAAATCACCGAACCCCTACTCAATGGTGAGTCTACACACGTAATAGAGCTCTTCGCGGTATCTAATAACCCCATAGTGCATGCAAATCTCGTGGAAATAAAATATTGTGTGGCCCCGTGTCAAATAAAATATGCCGCATAGTCCCCTGAATTGAAAACATACCCTTAATAGCGGGTGGATCCTGTGGGAGTGTGGCTTGTTGGAGCTGGTAAACTCATTTGTACTGAAGTTGTCCCTGCTGGAGTGGGACTGTTGGGATAGGTGGTAATGCTGGCATCTGCAGTGGTGCTGGGAGGGCAGCGGGAAACATAGATCTATGGGGCTCATGTCAAGCACCATGTTGCTGCTTTTGTGGGGTCCTGCCCCTTTCAGGACACTCCTAGCATTTATGGCCAATCTTGCCACATATGAAACATTTCCTCGCAAAGTTTCCCCCTCTGTGACCCTAGTGTCCATGACCCTGGTGGTTGTTACCACCCCAACCCTGGACATTCTGGCCATGCTGAAATTGCGGTTGGTCATGCAAGTCGTGCTGACCCTGTTGGCCATGCCGAAAACCTCCCTAGCCATGCCTGAAACCTCCTGATCTAAACCTCTTAGAATCCCCCTGCTGGGAACTCTAATCACCCTTCTTATGCTGACCCTGAGCTGATTCTGCCCCGATGGCACCATTACCCCCTGTCCTGCCCTGCTGGTTAGACTCTCCTGCTCCCTTACCCTCTGAAAAATGGAAGTGGTGGTCCTCACAGTGAAGTAATGCTGCATTAACCACATCTAAATAAGTGGCCAACGAGAGATTACCTAACAAGTGTTGACGAATCCTCCACGTCAACCCATCCATGAACTTCTGAATCTTCTTCTCTTTCGTAGGGATCTCATCGGGAATGATGTTTAGAATACTAGTGAACTCAGCCGCATACTCTGCCACTGTCTTCCCCTCCTTCTTGAGGTTCATCAATTTCCGCCTTATCTCGGTGTGAACTGTTGAGGGAAAGTATTTGCGGTCGAACCACACCCAGAACTCCTGTATCGAAAGAACAACTCTCTCCTCTGCAGTGGTAATAGACTCCCACCACTGCAATGCTGCTCCTACCAGCTTAAAAGTAGCCAGTATCTGCCTCTGTACATCTTTGCACTCATACCTCCTCAAGTGTCTTTGGATGTCCTTCTTCCACTGGATTGACACAACAATGTCAAAGCTCCCTGAGAACTCCAGAGGGTGCGCCTTAAGAAAGGCATCACGGACACATTCCCAAGAAGATGGGAATGCATGAGCTTGAAATGGGGCTACCACCGATGACAGAGGTGGTGGCTCCTGCACAATTGCTAACGCGACATTTACCACCTGCGCTACAATGGCGACAACTTCTGCAGCGTTCATTGAACCTTGAACTGGTGCAGGCTGTGGCTCGGGATGGGCACCCCTAGGAACTCGTTGTGCACGTCGAGGAGGCATCTGAAATGAGAGAGAAGTTTTATAAGTCCACAGTTAATATCTTAAAATAGCTGAAGAGCGTAAGATACACAAAAGAGTACAACAATCCTAAAATATAGGGCTCTATATCAAAGGACGCTACGCGAAAACATAACAAGCCGTACATATCCTAAGGACACTAGAACCTGATGCTCTGATACCACCTGTGACACCACGACTAATTAAATACTGGGTAGCTACTCCTTTATTCAATTTAAAATAAAATGTCAAGTTGGATCAGTTCATAGCATCACTGTCAAAAACATTTTTAAACAATTACTAGCCACCTAATATTTAAAAAGTGGGCTTCCAAATTTTATTAATTTCAATTAACATGCAACCAATTAATTTATGAGTTAACTATACCACAATCACATCACAATCACAACAGAATAATAATGGAATAATAAAATGAGTCTGGAGTAACCCTCCCCTGAATAATCCAAATACTAAATAAAACCCAATACAAAGTCAGAATAATAAAACAACTCCAGAACTGAAATGAAATTGAAAGTATGATAAAGCTTCCTCTAAATGGAAAGGGGAGACATGACCTAATAGATGAATGACCCAGAAATCGAATCAAATAAAGAATGTGGAGGTGTCTACTACCGAGATCCTGTAACTTCCACAGCAGCTACAGCACGGCAATGGAATGGAACTCCTATGCTTGGCGTCCCTGTGGCTGGGAACCTAAAAGGTTTTACAAGAAAATAGATTTGAAAGAAAACGGGTCAGAGCCCGAGGTGAAAGCAGTTTAAAATATAGCAAGTGTTTAATTGCATTAAACAACGAATATTAAATACATGTTAGTTATGTGCTCTCACATGAGTTTCTCACCACTCAGCTAACGTGCACGCCTAACGTATATCCTTAACCCGCCCTAGTTATGCCGTTAACTAACTAACATGTATTTAATATTCATTGTTTAATGCATTAAACACTTGCTATATTCATTCTTTAAAGACGTTTGAACTTGTTTACATTTACTCACATCCTCACACACTAGAGATATACACTTACCCAATTCTCAGAGAGTTCGATTCAGAGAGATATATCCAGTGAGAATTGAAGTCAAAATGTTGATTCTATAAAGGCGATCTAGGAATTACTCTAATGATACTTAAGATTTTTTCACACTCACTCACGCAGAGTTTTAGGAAGGATTACGCTTTTTGGTATTAAATAATTTCATATCTTATTTTGATAGTTGAATACGGTGTTCCTTGACGTCCTTTTTAGTTGGGTTGTATAGCATTTTATCATCTACTCAGATACTTCATTTAAATAAGTTTTCAAATTTTGTGGGTACATTCACTGCAAACCCTCACGAGACATCACTCAACCTGTAAGGCAACCTACAGGTTTAACGGCTTGTTGCACATGCTAAGTGCAATTGCCAGTGCCTGTGAAAGTGGCACACTTTTGGTTACTTATCTCTATTTTCTCTCTAATTTTTGCTCGAGGAATAGCAATTTTCTGTTTGGGGGTGGTGTGATAAGCACCCAAAAGTGTCTATTTTATACTCTGAATAGATGCATTTTAGTCGCTCGTTTTTAATAAAAATGACCTTATGTTCGTATTTATTTATTTGTCAAGTCAATATGCAGTTTCGGTACAAATAATGCTAAATTAGTACAATTGCGACTCAATAGCGGTCAAAAGCTTGCATCGAAGAAATCAAAGGAGACCGCGAAGTCTAGAGTCCCATTTGAGCGTGCCGAGATGTGTTTAGATACCCCAAGCCCGTTGTGTGTTGAGTTTGTACCTTTATTATTTTATTTAGATTTTTTATTTGTGTCGTTTTTATTTTTAGGAATTATTTTAGAATTTTCTAGGATTTATTTTCTATTTCTTTATTTTGATTTTAATTTTTATTAGTTTTTAATTTTTAATCTTTATTTAATTTCATTTTTATTAGGATTAGTTTTTAGAAATTTATTTTTTAGTTTTATTAGATTTTAATTTCTTTTATTTTAGTTTTAGTTTATTAGGATTATATTTTTTTAGTTTTTATAGAGTTTTATTTATTTCTTTCTTTAGAATTTGATTTTTATTTTAGTTCTAGTTTTATTTTTTTTAGTGTCATTTTTTTAAGGGTCCAACTTAAACACACATACACCACTTACCTACTCCAAACATGCACACAAACTATCCCACTCACACACACCTTAACTTCCACACACACACACACACACACACACCAAATCATCCCCCACTGCACCTTCTACCTTCCAACACCAACTCACTCTCTCTCCACAATTCTCTCTCTCCACCTTAGCCACCATTAAACCCTTATACCTCCTCCATTTAAACAACCCCTATACCTCAATCGCGGCACTTCCAAATCGAAACCCGGAACTCGACCCGGACCCACGACCCTTGCTACCATACCCGCTGCTCACTATTCCTTTTAAAACCAGAACCAAAACATAGTTTATACTCAGGCACACCGGTATCCTCGACCTCCAAAATGAAACCTGGAATGCCCCGGAGCCACAACTCGAGACCCTCTGTTCTGTCTTACCTGAGCCCGGCGATGCCTTGTCCCCTCCATAGCCGCCGCTGGTGACCCTACTAAACCCATCGCCATATAGTCCGACCTCCATAACCCAAAATCACACCAAACCCGCGAACCCAGTTCCATAACACCCCTTACCTCAACCTGCTCAGCTCTCATCACACACAACGAGGGAGACGCATAGAGTGAGAGAGAAATACTGTATATTATGTACAGTTTAGGGTCATGAAAAAATTCTAGAAAAATACAAAAAAATTAGTTTAGTTTTAGAATAATTTTTAGGTTTAGTTTTTAGTATTCTTTTCGCAATCAAGTGCTGAAAATTGTGAAGAAGTTGGAAGCATGTCAAGGTGCATTTCAAGACAAATTTGTGAAAAAAATTGCGTATCGTATTTCTACATTCTCCTTTCAATTTATTTCCTTTTTGACATATTACTTATTGTTGTTTATGCACACATGAGAATGTTTGGCTAAACACCCCATTCAAGGGATGGGATGCACTGCGTATGATGTTACTTTAATTAATTGGTTTCATTAATTTTATATTTCTAGGTAAATTAATTTTAACTATCACCAATTAATTTATGTAATGAGAGTTAGTAAATTAATTGAAAAAATTAATTTTTGAATTTAGGAATCAAACTAGAGATAGGTTTTTCCCATATTTGAATATTAATTCGGTGTTGAAATTTGAGGATTGATATTGTTTTCGTTAAATTAATTCTAGCGGGTAATTTTCTGACAATAGTGTAGTTCTAATTTTTCATCGTATGACATTTTTAAATTAATTTTCTGAAAAAGATTTTATTAAATTTATAATTTTAATGAGAGTTAGATTATCGATTAATATTATCTTGAAATATATCAAATTAATAAAGTGAGAAATTAAAATAATTGAATACGCAGTGTAATCCCATTTCTTGTCTTTCTCACATTATTTCACACTCGGTTGCACATTCTTTTTCATTATTTAGTCATTTTATAATTTTAGCATTTAGTAGTAACGTTTCCCTTGACATTTTTTAAAAAACAAATCATAAAAAATTGAGATTGCAAGGTTTCGCATAAATTGTTTCACCTTGAAAGTATGATTGATACCTATACTTACCGCAATACGAGTTATTTTTAGACAAGTTTTGTAGGTACTCAAGGGAATTTTGAAGGTGGCTTTTGAAGACAACGA
This sequence comes from Sambucus nigra, assembly GCA_949130495.1. NCBI lineage: Eukaryota > Viridiplantae > Streptophyta > Magnoliopsida > Dipsacales > Adoxaceae > Sambucus > Sambucus nigra. The sequence continues at coordinate 197,728,563 of OX422221.1, read as the reverse complement.
CCATATACGCAAAAAACTTCTTATCAATAGCCAAGGTTGAGTTCGCTATTATCATATTCCTCATAGAAAGCATGAGTGAAAGGTCTGCCTGGTCGAGTAAGTACCATGCTAGAACGAGGATACACTTGGACATATGAATCACCCCTAGCCCTTAGTCTTCGATGTCAGTAGGAGGCTGAGGGCTAAGAGTGTGTGGGGATATGTATAATAGAAGATATTTCTAACTGATGGTTGAGCTATCCTTCTAATGTCACATCTGAGTTGGTGATAGTCATTAAGTTGACACTTGGCAATTATCCTATGGTTGAACATATTTAAGATGGCACATGTCTCAATATCCATTGGATAATGTCCCACCCAAGTATAAGCGGCGGTTGAAGCGCTGAGGGTCTATTGCCCTAATGATGATTCATTTTGGGACTTGTGCCCAATGATTTGAAATTTAAAAATCCACTTTGGAGACTTTTCTCTCTCTTCTTTTTTAATCATATTCTCCCACCTTTAGCTCTGTGTAAACTGCTATTTTTGTTCTACCTAAAACATTCGATTCTCACTACTCCTTGCATACTCTGAGTCTTTTTTTTTCTTCCACGATCTTTTCTTCATCCAGGTAACTTATTTTCACCAAGTTCCCTTTGATTTGAGTCTGAAATAGTTTACTTGTTCTTGTTTTTCATTTTTCGATGACTTTTTTATTTTTCGGCGGCGGGTTTGGAGGTTTTAGGGTTGTGTCTCACTTTTTCTGGCACATTTTAAGTAGTTTGTGGTGTTTTAGGGTGAATTTCCATAATTTCCATCCTATTTCACTATAATTCGAACATTCCGGTGAGTCTCCGGTCACCATCTCTAGTGAAGGAGTTAACTATTGTTCCTATTTTATTTTTCTCCAAAATGATTGAGTTACCCCCTTTTGATCTTACAGTAAAACATTATCAACCTAAAAACATGTTTGACTATTAAAGACCCTTTATGAACTAACCAAACAATAACTAACTCTTATAGAGAGATATTTTAGGGAGATATGAAGGATAAAAGTTGAGGTCGTTGCTAAGCGTAAAGCCGAGGCCGTCCCTACACTTTTAATCCATCATATGCCTTTAATTGTCGTACCCTGTCCCATTATTGAGCTTAGTTACTTAATGTCTGAGTCATCTGCTTCTATAGATGATAATCCTTCTACCTCACACACAACTAAGAGTGTGCATTCTTACGAAAAGGTGACGAGACTCTCTACTACCTCTTTTGAAGAGCCTGAAGAAGCCGAGGTCTCTTCTCGAGTCTTGTCTTCTCAACTGCTGAGTCTTTTAACCAGTTAGACTCATCTTTATAAGTCATCTCAGAATCAGATGAGCCTAGGGTGGAGGTTTCAATTCCTCCTCCTGCCATGGTAGTCCCGTTATTGGTCGTTCGAGTGATAAGTTCACTCGAAGATTTCCAAGTGGTATCCCAGCTGAAAACCCAAATGATGATGATGATATGATTGAGGATACACTTAACATATCCTAAGATGAATCTTTTCCCAGAACAGTTATAGAAGTAGATATTTTGACTTTGAGACATCTCTATGGCGTAAGACCCTCCATCAATATGAGGGTGCCCTCTGAGAATGAGAGAGCTTGTTATGGATGAGATTGAGAGATCTTGGTCTATGAGAAGATGTTCGGGGTCGACTTCAGGCTACCCATTCACCCAAAAGTACGAGCAATTTTGCTCAGTTTAGGTCTCGATGTCTCTTAACTATCACCAAATGCTTGGAGGATCATCCTCGATTTTACATCTCTTTGGAAGTTGGTCCATCACACCGAACTTCTAGTTAGAATTTTTAGGGCTTGTTATAATGTATCGTCTTTAAATACCCAGCCTGGATACTATCATCTCATAGCCAGGAAACCAACAAATACGGTCTTGATTGTAAACCAGGCTTCTAATCACAACTAGAAGCCCCGTTATTTCTTTATATCTGGAGATTGGGAGATCGGTCTAGATGTTCCTTGCACTTCCTCAGATCCTAGGGTTCCTCAGATTTGGGAAGAAGCACTAGAGTCAGCCAAGTTAGATTTGGGTCTCACTATTGATGCCACTAAGAATTTGCAAATGGTTAGGAGACATGGTAAGGAGGGTGGTCTTTTAGAGTTTGAACAATTTATGACACCCTACTCTCGGGAGAAGATAGGTCGGGGGGCGGACCCCCTTACCGAATTATGTTAGTATATTTCTTATGACAGCTATGTCCTATCTTCTTAATCTTTGTTACTGATATTTTCTTTACTTTACAGATCATCCGTTTGATACATCGGAGGCATTGTGGAGAATGGATCCACAAAGTTTGGTCAGTTTAATGAAGTAATTGGGGAACAATATTGTACCCCTACCTCAGTCAAAGATGCCCACCGTTGTCAACCCCATCCAGGTCGAAGGGTCAAAAAAGATAAAAAAAAGAGGTTCCTGAGGATATCCCCACCTCTCATCATCAGAAGAAGAACAATAACGGATCGTCCAAGGCTACACCGATGTAGGCCGTCCCCATCTCCTCTGAATATGCCTTGGAAGCTCATCTGGAGAACCTTATGATCATCTCGGACTCCCTAATAGGGAACAAGTAGAAATAAGTCGGATGTTCCTTTTTTAGAATCCACAAATGTCTCTCTCCTGAATGATTTCTATCTGCATAGGGTTATCCAGGTGAACTCTTATGCCTTTATTTAATTTCTATCTTAAGTTTCAGTGTTGTATCATACTGATGTTTCAAAGTTTTTTGCAGTATGCAATATCTCTGTAGAAGTTCCTCTAATGGGTTGGAGAAAAGCATCTCAAGATTCAGCATGCTCAAGATGCTATAAAAAATGAGAAGGTTTTGAAGAAGATCTTAACCCAGGAGAATGATAACAAGAAGTCCATGGATAACCTGAAGAATCAACACACTAAGCCATCAAATAAATAAATTATAATCATGATGCTTCCATCAAGGCCCTAACTGAGAGTCACTCGTTTGAAGTACAAGAGAAGGTGAAGATTGTTGTTGACAAGGCCCTTGAGGAGTTTTTGGGATATAAGCTCCCATACCTTGAGAGGGGGGCTCAAACATCTTACCCCTGGTCCACTCTGAATTTCCAAGACATCTCCCATCTGACTTTGCAATTCTAAGCCTTTAGCTTCTCTAACCTTTTGGCTATGACAACCTTGTCTAAAATTGAGGGGACGGTAAAACCTGAGTTGACTATCCAGAGAGGTAACAATGAGGGCGATAATAAGTCGACTGTGGATGAAGCAGAGAAGATCCAAGCTGAGAAGGATGTCAATGTTGAGGCTCAAAGAAATGATGTCGCTGATGGGTCAGCTCAGGTGGAAACTGAGGGAAACCTAACAACTTGACTTCTCCTTTCTGTTTGTGAGGGTGACCGTCTGTGGCTTGATGCCCTTTGTCTAACGTAACTCATGAACACTTTTTATTTTTGATAGCTCAACTTATTTTTGTCTTAACAATTGCATGTGTGTTCTCGTTCAATGTTAATAAATGTGCAATGTATAAATACTTGATTTTTTTATTTATATTAATTCTTTTTTTTAGTGTGTTTGCTTGAAACTTTAAGCAACTTTAAAACCTTCTGATTGTTGATATATTCCTGTCCTTAACTGAGAAGTAATTTAACCAACCAACGTAATCATTTTTTAGACTAGAGATCACCAAAAAATCATGTCTGATTAAACCATATTTAAATGATTTTGAAATTTGAGTGTGTAGAGGGGGTTTGAAGGTAATGCTGAGATTAGAGATAATCCCCCCATTTACAATAGTGTGTGGGATAAATACAGCTCAGTGTGGAAACTCAGCGTGGTTGCCCAGAAGGACCTTCCAGTGAAGAAGATGATCGAGAGAACTTATCCTTTAGTCATGTTTATTAATTTAGTCTTGTTGTATCTTGTGTTTATATCGACTATGTGTTGATTACGGGTGAGGTCGAACGGTACTCGCGAGAGACCAGGCTTGGCATGGCCTGGCAGAGCTTTCATGCTCAATCGAATGACCTTGCTGCGGGAACTTTGGAGGGACTTGGTTTGGAGGATTGAGAAGTGAGTCATCATTGGGTCTTGTCCTGACCATCTTACATTCACCTGGTAAAACACCGAAGGACCCTAACCATGGAACCTCGAGGGGAGCAGCCTTAAGTTCCATCGGGCGTTGAGTTGTGAGCCAAACAACCCTCCACTTAATTTCACATCCACTTTATTTGATGTCACTAACCAGCTAGGTAATGTCAGACCTACACTTAAGTAAACCACCGTGGCATTTAGGGATGTCAGATAGTTTGTAAGCAACCTCTGTGATGATAGCCCCCTGACACATAATGGTTAGTCAACAGGCCTATCTTGGCATTTAATGCTTATGATGTGGATATAACTAGTGCATCGGGTATTTAATGTTTGTGACATAAATTATGAGGGACGTCTTTCACAGGCATTAATGATTGAGTTTCCTTGGGAGTAGTATGGGGGGTTATTTAAGGACCCCAACCACCTTTGAGGAGAGATCATGTTCTTATTGGAAATCCATAAGTTATTATGAGAGTGGTTTATACAAACCAGAGATTTTTCTACTCACCCACCATTGTCATTTGTTACAAAGCTTTTAATACTTGACATAGATCATTAAGGGTGGTGAGAGTGTTTGGGTGCCTGACAAGGTGTATTTAGGGTGCTCATTTTCTCTCTCCCTCTAGGCAAAGTTACTTCTAAGTTCATTACTACCTTCTGAGTTATACATGAGAGATTTGTGATTTCAAACTAAATCTATCTTCATTGAGTCGTGTTTGTATGTCCTATGGCTAATCAATAGTGTTTATGTTTATCTTATCATTACTATACTCAAAAGGGGTTACGCCTCCATCCAATCTAAACTACCCACTTACATATGTCGACTTTCTTCTAAGCATGGAGTATGGCGCAGGATAACGTTAATCGAAGGCTTAACTTTGATGACATTTAACACAATGAAGAACAGGCGATGAGAGAGCTAGAAGCTTCAAGGGATGGGGCCCCTCGACTGGAGGTACCTACGGTCCAAGCGGTGACAGGTGCCCCATCAGGGGAATAAGCTTCAACGAGCGCTGGGTTAGGACCAACCCACGTGGCACTCCTCATGAATAAATTCTATGTGTTTTTGCAAACTACCGTAGTTTCAACGGTGTTAGGAGGATTTAAAGCCAACTCCTTCGTGACACCAAGGGCAGCCCCAATGGCCCGACTAAGTGCAGTTATAATGGGAACGGTCCCAACATGTATACCCTCTATTATAAATCCAACGGTGGGAACCCCAGGAGTATGAACGTCCCCAACTATGATGATTCTCCAGCTGTAACGGTCACTCAGCCCATGGTCCCGCTGATAGGCATTTCAATAGCATCACACATGGAAGAGATGAGGAAAGAAATGTAAAAAGAGATAATGAAGTTTATGCAAGCCTCCTTGCAATCTGCGGGTGAGGTAGCTTCGGTCTACGATAACTTTCGAACGCCTTACCCCCGGGAATACAATGATGATCCCTGCCCAAAAGATTATATTCCTCCTATTTTTAAAAAATACACAGGAAAGGGTGGAAACCCGAAGGAACATATTAAACGCTTCGTTGAACACTTGGGGGCGCATTGCAATAAAAATAAACTCAGGTTTAGGGAATTTTCTAAATCCCTACTCGATGAAGCATACACTTGGTATTCTCACTTAGCTCCTAAGAGTCTTTCCACATGGGAGGAGGTGCACATTTTGTTCGTTCAGAAGTTCTTTCTGGCGAAAGATGAGTTTACTTTGACCAAACAATGGAGGGAGAAGCAATGACCCGGGGAAGAAGTGGTGGCTTACGTTCAAAGGTTCAGGGAAAGGTCCCTCGATGTGAGGGAGGAGGCCAAAGAGTCCAAGTTACTGTAGATCTGTGCGGAGGGACTTCTTCCTAAGTACATCTTCCATCTTATTAATGAGACGCGCGAGGGGAATTTTGCTGCATTCCTAAAAGCAGTAAGGAATATCTCGTTGGTAGTGCGACCAAATCCAGTGATGGTGCCCATGATATTCAGGCAACCGATACAACCCGTGGGAGGGAAGTCTCAGCCCCCACGGGTGGGATACACGGAAGGAACAAATAGGGGTAAGGTGGCGAAGAGGGACAACAAGAGGGAGTTTGGAAGAGATAGGGAGGACCCACCACTATTTCCTTATACAGTAGATGAGGCTATCAGCTGTTACAACGCAATGGTCCAAGGAGGAACGGTGTACGAACTAAAGGGAATTCCCATTGGGGAACCCAACACGGCAACAAGGGAAGATCCCAAATATTGCCAAATTCATCGAAAGATCCAACATCCAACAGAGAGCTATTTCACGCTAAGAATAATCATCGAAAAGTATGTGAAGGCAGGAACGTTGCAAATCCCTCTACAGAATGTTAACAACAACACACTCCCATCTCATGAGGCCAATCTAGTGGTGGCCTATGATGAGGAGGCAGAGAGAGGGGAAAGAGAACTAATGACGAAGTATGGGGAGTTTGAAGAAGCTTTGGAAGATTGTACTAAGGTAATGGCTAACGTAGTGTTAGCTTATGATGAAAAAAGTGCTAAAGACGTGGAGGATGTATAGAGCATTGAAGGTGAGGAAGAAGACCAAGTCGTAGAATACTGTGTAGTGTCAAAATCCCCAAAGTTCACCTGGTTCTTCGACCAAGTAGGGATACCAAAGGAGAGTAGATTGGAAATAACCCAGGAACTCCTTGACATTGAGAGGAAGAATGTTGCCCACTTGCTGAGATGGAAGGGACCCGTGGCTAGGTTGGTAAAGAGGTTTCTATCAGAGGTAAATTTCAGCGATGCAGATAGGGTCGTAAGGTTCCCTCATAACAGGTCATTGTATGTGACCACCAGCATTAACGGGGTTAGTTTTGCAAGGACCCTTATGGATGGGGGAGCTTCCATCAATATCATGCCAATAAACTCTTTCCACGCAGCTAATATTTCGGAGAAAGGTTAGTCCCCATCCCTTTGGTGATTTTGGGATATGACAACCAGTCTTCCAAGTCCACTGGGTACGTGAATGTTGGGATTGTGATGGGAAATCAGAGTTCCCATATGAAGTTCCAATTAATAGAGAGTGCAACCTCCTACCATATACTGATAGGAAGAGTGTGGATGCATAACTAAGGGCTAGTTCCTTCGATATATCACCAATGCACCAAGGCAAATATCAAGGGTACGGAGGTGACCATTAGGGCTATAAAGAGGCCCTTCGCTATCGAGGAAGCTCACCTAGTAGATGCGATATTTTACACATAATTGGAGGAGGGATTTGGGTCCTAACGAGAAGAATGGAGGGAACATAGGTTACCTCGATCAGAGAAATGATAGGGACTTTGAACAAGCAGAATAAAGAAGTTGCAAGCAGCAAATGAGCGATGGACAAAGAAGCCTATCAGGTGCTCCCGCGGCCCTAAAGTATTTCAAAGAAGCTCAAAGACAAGATGAGGCCTAGAGCGGACCTAATGGAGGATGAGGTTCAATGACAAAGCATGCTGAGTCAATTTTCAGGAGGAAGACTTGCTGAGGCTTCTAGAGAAAAGAAGAGGAAGGTAGTGGCGACCACCAGTAGACAGTGCAAAAAGGTAGTTACCAAAGAAGGAAAGGTGGTTTATCGGTTATAATGGTGTGAAGGGGCGGCCGAAGAAACTGATAATGAGGCTGACCCAATATATAAGTGTTTTTTGGTAGATTAACGGGGACAGTGTATGGTTATAGACAACTCCAACGTACAGGAATTTGTGGAAGAATTTGTCGAGGAACCAAATTACATGAAAGAATAATCGAAGCCATAGGCATAAGAGTTTGATCCGTTGAACCTCGCGAAAGAAGGGGAGGATCCAATGCCTATTTTTATCTCGAAAGACCTAGATAAAGGGAAACGAGAGGCTTTTATTGAGTTGATTTAGGAGTTCATAAATGTTTTTGCGTGGAAGTACACAGAGATGGAAGGGCTAGATGAAAAAGTAAGTTGCCACAAGTTGAGTGTGATGCCTTCAGCCATTTGAGTGAAATAAGCAACGAGAACATACAAGCCTGAGCTAGACTTGAAGATCAAGGAAGAGGTCCAATGTTTACTGACGGCAAGGTTCATTAAACCGATACAACACCCCCTTTGGTCGTCTAGCATTATTCCAGTGGGTAAGAAAAACAAAAATCAAATAAGGATCTGTGTGGATTTCCGAGACTTGAATAGGGCTTGACCTAAGGATGAGTTCCCGCTACCCTCCATCGATAGCCTGATAGATGCAACAGCTGGTCATGAGATGTACAGCTTCATGGATAGGTATGTAGGGTACAATCAGATTAAGATGGACCCTACGGATGTAGAGAAAACGACATTTAAAACCCCGTTGGGCAACTTCATGTACAAAGTAATGCCATCTGGACTCAAGATTGTTGGGTATACTTATCAAAGAATAATGATGGACATCTTCCATGACTTCTTTCACAAGTTTGTGGAATTTTATGTGGATAATTTGGTCATCAAGTCAAAGAAAGAAGAGTCTCATCTAAGTAATTTGAGGAAAGTGTTCGCTCGGTGCAGAAATATAAACTAAATATGAACCCCCTAAAATGCGTCTTTGGAGTAACCAGTGGAAAGCATTGGGTTTTTTAGTTGATCGGAAGGGAGTACAGATGGGCCAAGACAAACAGCGGTGATCTTGGAGATGCCTAATCCAAGAACGGCGAAGGAACTAAAGAGTTTTCGGGGTAAAGTTTCTTACCTTAGGATATTTATACCAGGATTGGCATAAATGACACACCCATTGATGAAGCTTTTGCGAAAGAACACGAAATTCATGTGGGAGGAGGTTGACCAGGAGTCTATCACTGGACTGAAAAAGTTGCTCATTTCACCACAGATCATGGTTCCCCTAATGGCGGGAATACTATTGCAGCTATACCTCGTATCCACCATGAGGTCCATTGGAGCTTTGCTAGCATAAGAGATTGATGGGCAAGAACGACCAGTCTACGACCTCAGTAGAGTCATTCATGGGCCAGAGGTCAGATAGCGTTAAAACTTATACATTATATGCTATCTTTTACAATTCATATTATAACCAGATATGATCCTATTAAGTATTTATTAGCAATAACTATATTGATTGGTAGGGCAGCTAGGTGGTTCCTTATCCTCTCAGAATACGACTTAAAGTGTGTGGTCCCTCGTGTGATCAAGAGTCAGGCGTACGCTGACCTATTGGCAAACTTCCCCTCTGGAACGTTTGAGACACGCCTAAAGAAAGTATTCCAGGAGATGACCTGCAGGCTAATTGCTTGGATGCAAGTGATGAAGAATGGACGATGCAGTTTGAAGGATCTTCGGTAGAAAATAAAGGAGGAGCAGGGGTTATTCTTTCGAAAGGAATGTAGATTTGTCTTTCCTACAAGTTAGATTTCCCTTGTTCTAATAATGAAGAACAATATGAAGCGTTAGTGCTAGGGTTTATGGAGGCCTTTCGAAGGGGAATTCATTCACTTTGCATCATGGGTGATTTCAAATTTGGTGATTCAGCAAGTAAACAGAGAGTATGCGTTGAAACACCTAAGCCTAACATGATACCGAATAATAATTCAGAGGCACCTCAGCCAATTCCATTGGACCAAAATTAAGAGACATCCTCGAATGATGAACCTCCATCTAGACACCTATGGCAACATCGCCCAAAAAATGGTCTTGAGGAATGATACAACTACAGTCGTGATTCAACGAATAACACCTCCTTCGATAGTACAGTTAATTATGTCGATGGAGGAGGAGGATGACTGGAGGGGAGAGATTAAAAAGCAACTGGAATCTGGGGAAGGGGTGATGGGGCTAAAGGAACTAGTCCAATACTTTACAAACCAGGGAAATCTTTACTTCAGAAATGCACGGGGATGGTTATCAAGATGCATCGTCCGAGTAGAAGTAGAGCGTAGGTTGAAGAAAACATATAAAGATCACTACGAAATAACTGAGATACCTCTATACAAGAGAATTCAAAGTAGGGTTATTTATGGCCTAGAATGAAGTAAGACGCATCAGAGTTAAAACAAACGTGCACTAAGTTCCAGTTATTCTTCAAGGAAGTTGAATGTCATTTTGTTGAAGCTCAACCAGACTGCAGGCAACCTTATATTGACTTCATTAAAGATGGAGTTTCCCCAATAAAGAAGATTGATGTGATGGGACTTAGGCAAAGGGTCCCGAGGTTCTACGTTCAGGAGGGGCATCTTTATCGAAGGGGATACTTCAACTGGCCATTGTGTTGCATCATAAAGGAAGAAGCAACCGAAGTCCTCAAATAGGTGCACGATCCATATCATATAGGATCATCCAAGTTGTATGACCATTTGATGACGTTTGGGTATTATTGTCCAACCATAGAGAAAGACTCTGCTGAGTTCGTTTGAAAGTGCAAGGCTTGCCAACTTCATGGAAATATGATCCATGCCCCATCGATGGACCTACACTCGCTGGAAATGCCTTATCCTTTTCACACTTGGGTGTTCAGCTTGGTAGGGGAAATACGGCCTGATTCGAGGGGGAATATATGGATACTAGTAGCAACAGAGTGCTTTACAAAGTGGACCGAAGTGATACCACTAAGAAGGGCAACAACAGGGGTGGTGAGCAACTTCATTAGATAGTACATCATTTGTCGTTTTGGGATTCCAAAGGTTATTCTCTCGGATAATGGAACCTATTTCATCAATTCAGAGGTAACGATGCTCACAGACAAATACTCCATTGTTCATTATACTTCAACGGTGGCATACCCAAAGGACAACTGTCAAGCCGAGGAAACTAAAAAAACATTGCTTAATATTTTGGCTAAAATGATGGAGGATTTTCCAGGATCATGGGATGATAAGATACCAGCTGTGTTATGGGCCTATCGAATAACCAAGAGGAATCCAAGAGGGTATACTCTATTCTCCCTTATTTATGGGGATGAGGCAATTATTCCTGTAGAGTTAGAAGTTCCCTCTGCTCGATATGCCTTGCAAAGTAGCATGCTCCCACATAATAGACACGTGAAGTTGGAAGAATTGGATGAACATAGAGATAACGCGATGCAACACTTTTGAATGCATACAAAACAGCTCTCCAGGGCATATGATAACTTGGTGATACCAAGGAAGTTCATGGAGGGATACCTCATTTTGAAAGAAGAAGTAAGACACATCAGGGGGCTTCCCCTACCTAAATTTACAGCGAATTGGGAGGGACCTTTCATTGTAAAAGAAGCTCATGATTCAGGTTATTGTTTAATTTCTAAGATGGGAGAAGACAAGCCATTAAAGATTAAGAATAAATGGTTGAAAGTCTATCACGTGTAACCAATTAAGTTTGGACCACTGATGTATCTATATGTTGTTATAAATATAAAATTTCTTCTTATAATAATTCGAGTGGAGATGAAACAATTATAGAACTTCATAATATACGTAAACGGTAGTAGCACAAAGAAATGACATGGGAAAACATACATCTTTTTCATTCATAAACTTTGGGGCATTACAAAATTGGGAGGTATTGCCCAAGAATTACATAAGATGAAGAAAAGGAAAATGTTTACAATAATTCATTGACCTAAGAGAAACCACAAATCTGGAGCGGAGAAAAAATCTCCAGGAAGGCCCGAAGAAGCTGCTAGGCAAGACTGTTGAGCATTTATAGAAACCTCCAATCTCGTTTGTGCTTGTGTACGTTCGATCAAGAGTTTCTCTCATTTTAGCTTCACTAGACGCAGAGCTTCTTCGACATCTTCTACCTCCTTATTAACAACTCAAAGTAGAGGTTCTATCTCAGCCAACTTAGCCTCCTCAGTCTGTTAATCCTCCCGATGTTTCTGCAGTAGCTCCCTCTGACTATCCAGTCGATGACTCTTCAAAGTTTTTAGGTGCACATTAAGCCCAGTCAAAATGGAAGCCATTATGGACCAACTCCCTCAGATAGCCTAGGAATTGATTGAGGAGGGTTCTGGTAACGTTTGAAGTGGGGATGCTAGCGATATCAACAATAATGGTCGCCATGCCCTGAAGTTTGTAGCGCATTACGGGGATGTTGGAACGCAGGAAATCCGACGTAAAAGTCTCAAGATGGTGGCTTGCAAGCTGCTTAAATACCAAGCGATGGCTGATAGGCATTTAAGGGGAACACCGAAGGACCATGAGGGAAAAGGCATGAGGAGGTAAGTCGGGCAGAGGGAGCTCACAACCAGATTCACTCTCGGAAGCAACATTAGTTGTGGAACCTTGATAGTTGTGACTAGAACCTTTAGAGATAACATGTTCCCGATGGGGTGAAGCGATGGGCAAATGAACTGGTGGAGAATTCTCTCATGCAACCTAAGAACAGGTAGAAGAAATAATGTGTTAAAGGAAAAATCTTAACAAGTGTTTTCATTATTAAGTCACCGATATAGGTGGAGTTTATGAAAAATCTTATCAAGTGTTTTCATTGTTAAGTCACTGGTATAGGTGGAGTTTATGAAAAATCTTAACAAGTGTTTTCATTGTTAAGTCACCGATATAGGTGGAGTTTATGAAAAAATCTTCGCAAGTGTTTTCGTTGTTAAGTCACCATCATAGGTTGAGTTTATGAAAAAATCTTAACAAGTGTTTTTGTTGTTATGTCACCGTTATAGGTGGAGTTTATGAAAAATCTTAACAAGTGTTTTCATTGATTAAGTAACCAACACAGGTGGAGTTCATCGAAAATCTTAACAAGTGTTTTCAGTGTTAAGCCACCATTATAGGTGAAGCTTGAAAGGTTGAGAAATGCAGAGAAATTAGAGAAGTACCTCGAAAGTAACGGGAGCGAGAATGGGAGTCACCGTGGAGGCCATAACGGTAGGAATCGTTGGGGGAAGGCTTATTTCCTTAGAGGCCTCAACGTCACCCTAAACTGAAGAAGCCTCAATAGTTGGTAAATATACCTCGACAATAAAAGGTACTAAGGCTAACATAGGAGTTTCACTAGGAAAAGACGATGGACCTCCAAATGATGCCCCAACATGGATTGGTATAGAATAACCACCATGCTGGGCAGAAGCATCAACCTGGGCCTTAAAAGCATGCAGACCACTAAGAGAAGAGGGTGGGGTAAGGCTTAGAGAAATATTCAAACATAAATCCAAGTGTTATACATGAGTATTAAGTACAAAAGAAGTGATAAATACCTCTAAGTGATACTTACCTCAGTTATGGCACCAAAAAGGGAAATTACAGCTAGTGTCTCGTCAGCACAGGGGGGAGAAGAATGGTATCTAACAACGACGCCATTTCAACCTAAGGCATTCCAACATATCAAAGTTTAGCAGGCCAAATAGAAAAAAGGATGGGGGAGAAAAAAGACGTGAGATCTAACAAGTAATGGATAAAATGTTACCTCAGGGGCACTTTTCGCAACTGGAACGATGGGCAGAAGAACCTCGTGCTGAGGTGATAATTTAGTAGGGGTTGGGGGAGTTGTATCCGATTAAGAAGATATGCCCACGGACTCAACGAACTCCCCCCCCCCCCCCCCCAGCAGCATCCTTCGCATGTTGAGAGGTTGAACGACGAGAGTAGGTAACCCGGATCATGGGATAACGGGGATGAGTTACATCAGTCTGAGAGGAGCCGAAAAGTCACCCTATGAAAGGGCTCACAAGGGATGGGTCTTTGTTCTCCAACTTCCTGCACCAAAGTGATTAAGAGTTAAACAGATGCAATCTTCGAAAAAAATGCGAATAAAATCAAGAACACGCATACATACTATAATACCCCGTACTTTTATCAATATTTATTTATGGGATTAATTAAATTAAATGCGAATTAATTGAAAATTAATCCGGATATTAATACTAACGAGATGTGAGTTGGTATTTGATTATGTTGTGTATATATGGAAATATACAAATATTGAAAATAGTAAAATTGTCGCGAGACTGAAATACGACAATTTGGGAAATTTAGTTGGGACGCACGTGTCAGTCGCGTCAGGAATGTAACTATTTAAATTAAAAAGTGAATTTTATTTTTATCGACCGAATGGTCATTTTGAGTGCGCCAACGAGTCCAGAAGGGTCGAAATAGTCAGAAAACACTAGCCGGGGGTTTAGTTTGGGTCCCAGGGCATTTTTAGGTTAAACCGGCAACTTAAAAGGGCATTTTGGTAATTTTGAAAATTTGGGAATATTAACCAACGAATTTTGGGAGTTAATTATAGGTTATTTAGTAACCCACTTAACCCATTTCCAGCACTTTACAACTTAGAGGGCTACGGGAGTTATAGGAAAAGTTAGAAGAGGTTCCCAAAGAGAAAACCCATAACCACCATCTTCAACCTTCAACCTTGGGAGAAATCTGTAGAGAGGGAAGTGGACAACCTTAAACCTTCAACATCAAATTCAGAAGAATAATCTAAGGCAAGTGGTTTAATTACGTTAATTTCAAGCAATTGTTTCTTCCATGCTTAGAATTTAAAATAATTGCATTATGTTGGGTGTTTGATGAAAATCCATGAAATTGGAGATGGAAATTCATGATACGATATAGGGATTGCATGTAGAATGTTATTGGAGGACTGTTCTATACAAAATATAACCTTTTTATGATGTAAAAACGGATTTATAAGGAGAATTTGAAGACATTAAAATTCTGGGTTTATATTCATAGGGTTTGGGGTGAAATTTGGGGATATATGTTAATTATATGTTGTCTAGTAAGATTGGACCCCAAAAATATGTTAAGAAACGACCTAAGAAGGTTTAGTGATGTTTAAGAACCATAAAATACGATTGGGATGATTTTATGATGAGTTTAGAGATGAGAAAAATTTAGAAAAAACGAAGTAGAATTTCTAGGCTTGAAACTGCCATCTCGTTAGAAGACCTACCTAGGTCGTTCGAACGACCTCGTTCGAATGAGCTTCTAACGAGGTGACAGTATGCCTTCTAACGAGTTGGTAGTTTTTTCAAAGCCTTTCATTCAGACGAACTCTTCTTCGAACGAGACTTCTAACGAGTTGACAAAATGGCTTTTTGGTCTGATTTCATTTCAAACGTTCCGTAAACTTATTTAAGTGGAGTGTTAACCTTCCCTTATCGATATGTGAGTATAATTGTGAGAATTAGGGTGCGTTGAGGAGTATGACTTAAAACCTCATAATAATATTGGATGTCATTTGTAGAATCAGAAATGAGTACTTAATTTGGACATGAGGAAGGTCGATAACTTGAATATACAAATTAGGGACTTGAAATCGTATAACATTTAATTGACGGTATAAGGACGAGAAGTATACCTATATTAATATCATGGGATATCTAAGACGTGTGAATGCTTAGTATATGTAGTTTTATGTGTATAACATACCTACCATACTTGCTATCATGGGAGGTTTGCATTCGATTAGGGCCATCTAATCTTTGTGTGCCTACGGGGAGGATTTAGATTGGTACCTCGAAGACATAGGTCAGAGAAGGACTTATTGTGAAGTTAATAAGTCTACTGATCATGGGAGCGTAGGTATGTGCGTGAGCCGTGTGATGTGAACTATGTTTGCCTCCATTATTTGTGATAGCTATTATTTGAGAACGATTCCTGAGAGATTCAGAATGCGTGGTCCTTATGTACGTGATGTACCGGGATTGGATAGCAGAGTATGTGTGCACCGCAGCTTAGTCTCAGGGTGCTAATATTGTGTTTTTATGATGAGAACAATATACGGTTAATTAAAAAAGAATTGTCATGTTTAATTGTGAGTGTGACTATAGTAACGTTCTATAAAGATAAAGAGGGATAATCTCTAGTAAATTGTATTGCTAATAATTGGGAATTCGAGAATTAACGTAAAGCTCTCTTTTAAATTAATGATGTGGGTATTAAAGCGCGAACCTCATAGAAATGTTAGAATTCATTTTGGGTGTAATTAGATTTGAAATTCTCTAGAATGGTTACGGGCACGTTAGGAGTGCACAAATAGTCGAGAGGTGAGTATTTCATGTGAGTGCACGTCCTAACATGTATTTTGCATTCATTGTTTTAATGTCAGTAAAGCACTTGCTATATTTCAAACTATTTTCCACAATCGGGCTCTGACCCGTTTTCTTTCAAATATATTTTCTTGTAAAAATCTTTTAGGTGCCCAGCCACAAGGACACCATGCATAGGAGTTCTATTCAGGTGACGTGATGTAGCAGTTGTGGGAGTTATAGGACTTTGACAGTAGACGCCTCCACTTATGATCTTGACTCTACCAGTTTTTTTTATCATCTGTTGGGCATGTCGCCCATTCCTTTTAGAGACATCTTAATCATTCAGTTATTTCAGACTTTGGGATGTAATTAATCTTAGTAATTTGCAGACTTTATATTTATTTAATTCGGACTTTGGTTTGTTGGGAGGAGTTTTCCTCCAGACTCTTATTTATTTGTTGGCTATTCTATTGTGACGTTAATGTGATTGGTTATGCTAACTTTTCATAATTCATTTATTGCATGTTAATCGGATTTAAATTAAAAGGCACATCTCACTTTTCAAATACTAGGTGGTTAGTAATTATTTAAAATGTTTTCGACAGTGATGCTATTAACTGAACCAACTTGGCATTTTGTATTAATTTAATAAAGGAGTAGCTACCCGGTAATTAATTAGTCGGGGTGTCACACATACCTCGGATTCAGAGGGAGAATGGGAGGATATAACTACTAGTGTAGGAGGAGAGGAAGTAGCACCAAAGGGAGCTAGGGAGAGATGTACATCTGGAGTTCGTTTCCTTTGGGACTTAGTACCCAGAGTCTTCTTCCTCGCACCCACAACGCTAGTATTGCAAGGAACCTTGGCACTTTTCTTCCTTTTTGACCCTGGTTCCATTGGATCAACTAGGATGGTAGAAAAGGCAACAGAAGGAGGAATTATAGGAGCACATCATTAAAACTCGGTATTTATCCATTCCACCTCAGCCTTAACCTTCCTTCTCATCTCTTCACTCACCTCTGCAGACATAGGAAGGGGAACAGAGGCAATGGGGAATGCCTCCAAAGGGGTTTGAGGCTGAGTTTGAAAGTTAGATTTTGAGGAAGTCCCACTTTTGGACTTCCTAATTCTGTTGGTTGGGGACTGGGAAGGCCCTTCACCAATGGCTGCTTCGTTCATAGGGGCAGGCTATTGGGGGGTTGCAATGGCCTTGTGTTTAGGCGTGGCAGTAGGGATCATTGGGAAATAAGGGGGTAGCTCGAGGGGAGGATCTTTAATGGTTTTACTCAGAGCAAACTCAACTCCAAGAATGGTGTTGCCTTTGAGACCCAACTCTAAAGCAGAAAAAGAAAGGGATGGGGGATACTGGGGGGACTCTGTATATACTCATGAATCAGGGTCAGTTGCCTTAAACAGAACTTGGTGGAATAAGAAGTAGATACATTCCCTTTCCTAGTGGCACTAGTAAGGGTGACTCGACCATCTGTGGTAGAAGTCACACCAAGTACTATTGATGCAAGATAGAAGGTACAAGCCTCAGTAAAAGTAGGATTTTTATTACTCAGTTGAAACACACTACGAGGAGCCCCTTGATCAAACCCAAACTTCCTCCTACATCTATCGGGGTTATAAGGTTCAAAAGTGTACCCCCATTCAGTGAAGGAAGGAAGAAACCCAGGAATGAACAAAAGTACCATGACCTGTGAAGGATCTTCTACTACTGGAATGAAAGTGACTGTTGAAGCTGTAGAAGAAAAAAAGTGCCAAGTATGGGAAAGGTAGACTCGATGTACGTCCTCATAACAAAAGAATCAAAATGATCAAAAACTCCCATTATCTCCTTTCGGCTCTATTTTTTATGAAAGCATAAGAGGCGTGGAGGCTTGATGCCTTAACTCACAGGGTAAGGGATAGAGTTGGCGATAATGGCCGGAAAACGGGTATAAAGGAAGCCCGTTAAGATAATGGTGTTGGCAAAGTTGGCCAAGTTGTAACGACCCAGTGACCGTGCCATGTCAATATGGGTTGATACAGCCAGGTGTAGAGGGCCCCAAATCAATGGTGTCTAGAGGAAGGTTTACACCCCTAGACAAACGAATAGAAATGTTTATAAGGTCCCCCATGGGTTAGTAGTTGGGTTTCCCAGTAAAAAAGAAATATGAAATCATCACAAGAATGTAGGCTGGTAGTTCCAAAGATGTACCTTTACCTTTGCCCGTTATAGCAGTGACGCCCTTTGGAGTAGGAGCATTAAAAAAATAGCTGATAAGGGGAGTGAAAATGGCCTTGTTTGAAAACCCAGTGCAATGATGACAGATTCGATCAAGATTAGCTCAGTCAACAATCTCTTCCACATCCAAGGCCTCATCATGATATGTAAACTCACCCATGGGCTCAAACCCAAGCAGCTCACCAACATCCTTCAACGTAATGATGAACTCCCCACATGTAGCAAAGAACGTGTGAGTTGTAACGTTCCACCTAGAAACCAATACTTGGAGCGTAGCATTATTCTTGGAAAGAGTGAACTCCCCAAACCAGCTGGCTCTATGAAGTCCAGCCTTTGCAAAAGTTATAGCGTGGGAGCTCTCCATGTGTGCATGCCAGGAAGTAAAATGAGTTGGTTATCCCCCACGTGCCTCAAAATCGATCTGAGAGTAGGGGAAGTCGCCACGGTCCAACCGAAAGCATAAAGTCCCCTCTGGAGGAAGAAAGCCCCACGTCGACGAGTCCTCATCTTTATCACCCAACAGTAAAGGATTGTACTAGGTGGAAAAATGGCAGGTCTTGTATGCATTAGACAACTCATCATCTTTGCCAAATATGGGAGACCGATGGTAAAAACTTGGTTTCTCTTGACGAGCAGCATCCAGGGTAGCAGCCCTAAGGGTAGCAGCGGCGCCAGAGGTGGTAGAAGGGGAACTTGGCTGAGCAGCGGTGGTGGTAGCTTTTGAAAGACTTGAAGAAGACATATTAAGTGGAGATGAAAGAAACAACTTGGTAAATAAGGGATAGGGACGAAAAATGGAGGAGCACAACCACAGGTGGCGGTGTAACAGATGAGAGGAAGAAGAAAACTAGGCGAAAGATTAATAAATAATGGAGTTCTGACAAAGTATCTCTCTCTAGAGTAGATGGAAGCTTAAAGAAGACGAAGGAAATATAAGGGTTTGAAATATAAATGTTTGAGACCTTTTAAACCCGTTTGTTGAGTTTTCCACAACCACATGTGCAAAGCCGCCTATAATCATTTCAAATGGACACGTGGCACTTCGGGAAGTTCCCTCACAGTCGAAAAGACAGCGCCACGTCAGTTGAGAAGTGACGTATGGATAATATAAAAGTTTTCCTTCCTTGTAAAGTTTGAGTTTTGGCTCTATAATTTTTGTCAGACATATCCAATAAACCCCTAACGAAGAAACTGTTCCAACGGTTCAAAAAAATTTCGATGTCCCCTTGCCACAAGTCCAAACGTTGTTTAATTATGACTGAGCTACATCAAGGAGAATTTTTTCTTTTTTATCCATAATTAAACGTTACAAGGGAGAATTTCATAAGTCACAGCGATAGGGGCAATCCTAGCGACAACCTCGCCGCTTACAACTTTAATCCACACCGACACGATTGGGATAATTTCACTTACCAAGAGTCAAAACAATTATTTGAGATAGTTAGTAGGTGTATAAGGAAAATTTTAAATAGTCAGGCCAGAATGGTTGAAGCTAAGTGAACAGAAAAAAATGGCGATGCTCCTTTTCCAAAGCGCCAATAAGCCGCAGCATTTTGACTCAAATACATCGGGGAGAATTTTACTTTTTTTTTGGAGACAGAAACCGCAGTGGTTGTAATGAAAGAAAAGATGAAAAAAAATTTCACGCAGAGAAGGTTCATCGAATTGAGAAGTTTTCGTGAAGATATTTTTTGTTCCCACAACAAATCTCTACACGAAGGGGAAAATGTAGAGGGGGTTTGAAGGAAATCCTGAGATTAGAGATAATCCTCCCATTTACAACAGTGTTTGGGATTAAGAAATCTCAGCGTGGCAGCCCATATGGACCTTCCAGCGAAGAAGCTGACCGAGAAAGCTCGTCCTTTAATCCTGTTGATTAATTTAGTATTATTGTATCTTGTGTTTATATCTACTATGATATATAACAATTGTAAAGATATAATGAGTATAATGATTGCGGGTGAGGTTAAACGGTACTCGCGAGAGACCAGGCTTGGCAGGGCCTGGGAGAGCTTTCATGCTCTATCGAACGACCTCGTCATGAGAACTTTGGAGGATTGAAAAGTGAGGCACCATTGGGGCTTGTCCTGACCATCTTAGATACACTGGGTAAAACACCAAAGGACTCTGACTGTGGAACCTTGGGGGGAGCAGCCTCGAGTTCCATCGAGCGTTGAGTTGTGAGCAAAACAACCCTCTACTTAATGTCACATCCACTTTATCTGATGTCACTAACTAGCTAGGAAATGTTATACCTTCACTTGAGTAAACCACCGTGGTATTTGGGGTTGTCAGATAGTTAGTAAGCCACCTCTGTGACAACATCTCCCTAACACACAGTGGTTAGGAAAAAGGCATGTCTTGGCATTTAATGCTTATGATGTGGAGATAACTAGTGCATTAGGTATTTAATATTTGTGACATAAAGTATGAGTGATGTCTTTCATAGGCATTAATGACTGAGTTGCCTCGGGGGTAGTGTGGGGGGCTATTTAAGGAACCCAACCACCACTAAGGAGAGATCATGTTCTTATTGAGAATCCAGAAGTTATTACTAGAGAGGTTTATTACAAACCAGATCTTTTTCTACTCACCCACCATTATTATTTATTGCAAATCTTTTAATACTTGACAGAGATCATTGAGGGCGGTAAGAGTGTTTGGCTGCCTGCCAAGGTGTATCTAGGGTGCTCATTTTCTTTCTCCCTCTAGGCAAAGTTGCTTCTAAGTTTATTACTACCTTTTGAGTTATACACGAGAGATTTATAAGTTCAAACTGAATCTATATTCATTTAGTCGTCTTTGTATGTCCTGTGGATAATCAATAGTGTTGATGTTTAACTTATCATTACTGTACTCAAAAGGGGTTACACCTCCATCTAATCTAAACTACCCTCTTACAGAGTGCACTAAATTAATGAAGTTTACTTGTAAGTTCCCTCCCATCATTTTGAGAGTGTATGGATGAGTGTCGTCTCGTCCTACACTGTCGTCTCATCGAGAGAGTCTGACTTTCATACCACCAAATTAATGAAGTTTTAATGAACCATAATTAAATGATTTTCAAATTTGAACCACGTAATTAATGGTGTTTAATTGTAAGTCCCCTCTCATCGTTTTAAGAGTGTACAGATGAGTATCATCTCATCCTATACCGTTGTCTCATCAAGAGAGTTTTACTCTCATACCAACAAATTAATGATTTTTTAATGAACCATAATTAAATGATTTTCAAACTTTAACCACCAAATTAATAGTGTTTAATTGTAAATCCCCTCTCGTCGTTTTGAGAGTGTATGGATGAGTGTCATCTTGTACTACACTTTCATCTCACCGAGAGAGTATGACTCTAATTCCACTAATTTAATGATGTTTCGATTAACCATAATTAAATGATTTTGAAATTTGAATCACTAAATTAATGGTATTTAATTGTAAGTCCCCTCTCGTCCTTTTGAGAGTGTATGGATGAGTGTCATCTCATCATACATTGTCGTCATGCTGAGAAAGTCTGACTCTAATTCCACCAACTTAATGATATTTTAATGAACATAATTAAATTATTTTGGAATTTCCTTTGTGTTTTTCACCACCTTGGTGATGTTATCACACTGTTTCCCCCTTCTCGATGTTATTGGGAATCCATCGACGAGGTGATCCCCGTCTAATTTCTCGTCTCACCGAGAGCGAGTTGATGTTATTTCACGACATAATTGATGTTTTGTAGCTTAGGATGACTTGTATAATGCAATTTGATCAATTCATACAACAAAGATATGAAGGAACACTTGAGATATTTCATACAATTGTAATATAAACAAAAACACAAAATCATATTGATAATATCTCTTTAAGTGATCAGCATTCCAAGGGTTTGAAAATAGCTCTCCTTCCAAATTTTCAAGACGATAAGTTCCAGGAACAACTTCCTCAGTACCCTGTAGGGACCATGCCAGTTTGTATGGAGCTTATTCGTATTTTCCCAAGCTTTTTTGAAACTAGATCTCCAATGGCTATTGGCCTAGCCTTAACTCTCTTGTTGTAGAATTTTGCAGTCCTCTACTAATAAACTACCTGCTTAACCTCTGCGTCCTCTTATCCTTATTCAATGAGGTCTAGATCTAACCTTCATTATTCAGCGTTTATTTATGGGTTGTATGTCTGAACCCTATGACTTGTAGGTCAATATCGGAGGGTACCACTTCCTCTGATCCATAGGCAAGCATGAATGGGGTCTCCCCCATTGGCATTTTTTCCATCATCCTATATGCTCAGAGGACAGTGTGTACCTCTTCCATCCAAAGACCTTTAATTTCTTCAAGTTACTTCTTGATCCCTTCTAAGATGGTTCTATTTGTCACCTCAGTTTGACCATTTGCCTGAGGTTGGTCTAGAGCTGAGAAAAATTGTATAATGCTAACCCTCTTGCAATAAGCCTCCAGAGATCAAGGCGTGGGGCAGACCATATCTACAAATGATATTCCTCCAAATAAATTTGAAGATCTTCGTCTCAGTGATGGTTACCATGGCCTCTAACTCAACTTATTTGGAAAAAATGTTTGATCATAAGGGTCCTACTAAGTCAATCCCCCAAACTGCAAATGGCCACAGAGAAGTAATGGATATTAAGGTTTGATGTGGTTGATGAGTAATGATGGCATATCTTTGACATTTTCCACATCTCTTCACATAACATGTTGCATCCTTGGACAGGGTCAACCACCAGTACCCCTGAGTGACTATTATTTTTTCCAATGATCTCCCTCTAATATGGCTATAACAAGATACCTCGTGTAAATCTTTCAGTATATATTCCACCTCTTTCGAATGAACGAATCAGAGTAAAGGAAGGAGGAATCCCTTGTTATACAAGGCATCTCCTATGAGAACTTGGTCTCAATGTATCTTAACTTTTTTATCTCCAATGTTGACTCTAGAAGATCACCATCCTTGATGTATCAGATGAGAGGGTCCATCCGAGATGCACCTAGGTTCAGGTTCAAGCAGAACTCCATTGTATTGTCTTCCTCTTCAATGGTCGATCGATGTAGGATCTCTACGGGCACTGACCTTTTAATTTATGTTCTGGTCATAGAAGCTAACCTCACTAATGCATCGACTCGGTTGTTGTGTAGGCAAGGGATCCTTTTTAGCTTCACCTCTTTGAAGTTCTTCAGCATTTCTTTTACCCATTCTAGGTACTTGGACATTCTCTCATCTTTTGCCTCATAAAATTGCAAGATCTGATTTACCACCAATCGAGAGTTACTATGAACTGTCATCTGCCCAACATTTGATGCCTTGGTGATGGAGAGTTCAGAAGAGCCTCATATTCGGACTCATTATTGTAGGCCTGTAAACAGATCGAATTCGGATCGGAAGAGGCAAATCTAAATCCATATCCATTTATGTTAAACGGATTTGGATCTGATCCGATTATCCGATTATTTGTTTATGTTAAACTTGATTTCCATTATTTTTATTTTCAACTCTTATTTCATAAATTTATTTTGCAAATGTTCCAAAAAAATGGGTAATGAAATAAAGAACTATTATAATATATAAATTTAAAATATTATTAAATACAATGTATATTAATTAAAAATATATTATATATAATTTTTATATATATTAAAAATATTAATTGGATCGGATTATTAATGGATCGGAGTATATGAATCCAAATCTGCTCCATTTAATAAACGGGTAATCGGGTAATCGCATAATCGAATTTTAGGCATGAGTCATATCTGCTTAAATGGATCGGATTCAGATTTAGATAAAATTTGATCCATTGATCGGCCTGCATTTTTTGACGCCTTGAAACTGAATCTCAGCGCATATTCGATGTCAATCCCATCTGGGGTCGACACTATCAAGCCGACACCAC
Organism: Sambucus nigra; assembly: GCA_949130495.1. Taxonomy (NCBI): domain Eukaryota; kingdom Viridiplantae; phylum Streptophyta; class Magnoliopsida; order Dipsacales; family Adoxaceae; genus Sambucus; species Sambucus nigra. The sequence continues at coordinate 197,704,424 of OX422221.1, read as the reverse complement.
TCCTAGTCTCGTAAGAAGAGATAGCTATAAACAGACTCTAAATAATGTCTTCCTTTGAGAAAGTGCCCTCATCCATTACTCCATTCTTGAACATAAATTTATCTTCTTCATTCTCAACCACCACAGTTCTAGCCACACTCATCTCAGTCTCAGCTTGGCTAGAACTTACTTTTTTTTACTCAATTGTTGGATCTATAAACTCTTCGATATCGGCCTCATCCCATGTGAACTCGACTATAAAATCAGCTAAATCCCGCCCTTTGATGGTTGTTCTCAGCTAATAGACAATATCAAATTCCCCTAGCTCTATCGACCAGGACATCAACCTACCCAATTTATCAAGTTTATGGATGACCTGTCTAAGAGGAGAATCTCTAAGGACGACCATAGTGTGAGCCTAAAAATAGGATTTCATTTTCCTCGATGCGTGTATCAAAGCATAAGCCAACTTTTCCATCTTCGGATACCTCTACTTGTCCCCTTAAAAGGCCTTGCTATTAAAATAGACTAGCTTTTGTACCCCATCATCGTCTCATACAATGGCTACACTGATAGACGACTCAAATACGACTAGGTATAGGTATAGCTTTTCACCCTGAACAGACCGAGATAATAAAAATGGGGAGCCTATGTAAGCCTTCAACTCCTAAAGTCTCCCTTACATTTATCATTCCACTCGAAGTCTTTTCTCAATACTTTGAAGAAGTGAAAACATTTTTCTATAGCTCTTGACACAAACCTATTCAACGCAAAAACTCATCCAGTCAGCCTCTGAATGTTTTTTTATAGTTTTTCGAGTCTTCATCTCTACCAATGCTTTAATTTTTTTAGGTTTAGCCTCTATCCCTTGTTGATTAACGATGAAACCTAGGAATTTACCTACTCCAACCCTGAACACACACTTAACAGGATTGAGCTTCACTCGATACTGGTCCATTATGTTGAAAGTGCGCTCAAAGTTGGCCACACGCGTCTTGACCTTAAGGCTTTTAGTTAACATGTCATCAACATATATCTCCATGGTCTTACCTATTTGATCATATCTTATTTAACATGTCATCAGCATATGCCTCCATGGTCTTACCTATTTGATCCTCAAACATCTTATTTACTAGTCTCTGATATGTTTCCACCACGTTCTTAAGGTCGAAGGGCATAATTTGAATCAATATGTACCTTTGTCGGTGATGAACGAGGTCTTATCGACATCAGCTGGGTCCATCAATATCTGATTATAACCTAAGTAGGCTTTCATAAAACTCATCAATTCATGCTCAACAATGGCAACAACCATCTGATCAATTCTCGGGAGGGGAAAGTTATATTTTGGACAAGCTTTGTTCAAATCAGTGAAGTCTACACACATTATCCACTTGTTATTATGCTTTGGCACAATGACTTCATGTATGCATGACTCTATGCAAAAATACTATGTCTCTTCCTCAGTAGTTTAATCAACTCTTCCTTGATATTTTTTTCATGGCTTTGCCGATCTTGACATTTTTTCTGGATCATCCTTATTGAGGATGATGGATTCTACCTCCTCAGAGGCCTCGCCATTTTTTAGTTTTGTCTCGTCTCTAAGATCAAAAATAGCAATATTGTAAGTGGTGGTGTCTCTCTTTTGAGCTTCCTTTTCCTCAACCGAGTTTAAATGGCATCCTCGCGCCTCTACTTGATCACCTTAAATTTCCCCTAGTCCATAGGGAGTCGGGAATTTTATCATTTGGTGAACGGTAGAGGGAATCCCCTCAAATTCCTTAAGGGCTACTCATCCCATTATGATGTTCTAGGTTGAATAAACATTCTTGTCCATAACAAAGAAATTTATCTTTTTTGTGAGACATCTCGACCAGGTCTCCCCCATACATACCTCCATTTCATAAATCCCAAGAGGATGGACTTTTTCTCCACTAAAGATAATAAAATGCTGATGATATGTGATGAGTCTCTTCTTGCTTAGTCCCAACCCTTTGAAGCACTCCCCGAACATTACATCAGCCACACTTCCACCATTGACTAATATTCTAGGAATCTCATACCCATGCACTATCATTATGATCCCCATAGGGTCGTTGTAGGGGGATAAGATCCATTTGAAGTCCAACCTTGATAACCCTATTACCAAGGTGTTCATATCAACTTTCTTCCTCTTACTCGACTTTGAATCAACTACAGTTGAGTTTACAACTTCCCTCTTTAGGATAGCCTTTGTCTCTGTAACATTGGCTTTACGGTCGTCTATGTCTTTACCACCACTTTCCAAACCACTGCATATCATTTTCACTCCATGAGAAATCGAATGCAGTTGACCCTTGGGATCATTTTTCTTCGGTGGGAGGTCAGGGTCAGTGACATGACAAATATATCACCCTGTCGCGGAGGTATACTGTGGGCAAGTGACAAAGACTTGCTTTCGCAGCTTAACACTTACAGGTTGCAGCCTCATCATTTTTTGCCTCGCCTGGTACCTGCCGCAACCTCCCTAGTACAGGATGAGACCTATTAATTATTATAGGGTGCGGCCCTAGTTTTTTCCCTTAACTAGCCATAACCCCTATTTGCTTCACAACAACAGTAAAATACATACGCCTCCTATATAGAGAGGTCCACACCTCGAGATAAGGGGGATGGTTTATTTTCTCACACTAACACTTAGCTCAGAGCTGATTATTCCCTCTACGACGCTTGGCAAGGCTTGAGGGGTACTCACCGGCATCGCAGCCATCTCATCGATGCTCTCAAAATCCACAAAGACATGTATTATCTTCTCTCATCTACATTGTACGCCTATTATGGCATCATAAACATGTATTACAAATGCATATAATGAGAGTGTGACACCAAAGTGTACGTAGGCTCATTCTAATAGCCGAACCACTCTATATCTTATCTTTTATCCCACTTTACTTGCTCTATTTACTTATTATGCACTTTATACTTGACTTGTTGGTACGAGAACGACAAGTAGATGATTTCTTGTATCATCAATCTGGCGCCGTTTGTGGGAAACGAGGTACTTTAATCTTGTTTCTCTATTTTTTGGGGTTCTTAAACACCTTATTTTATTCATGGGGATCCTTTGGATCGTCATCTCATGAGTGAATTTTAGTTATTGAGCTCTATTTTGTATATACACCCTTAAATGGGTTTGTATATATTCAAATCTACCTTTGGGTTTCCTTTTTATGACCTTAGATCTATTTTACATACCCTTATGATATCATTTCATCTAGATAATGCTGAAAAGCGTGATGAGCTTTAGCCTTGTAAAGGTGAGTGATTAGGGAAGAATTATATTTACTCCCATTTTGTTATTCTTTCCCTATGATCTAGGGTTTATCATTAGAATTGTGTTCTTTTATGCACCATGAGGGTATTCTCTCATGGATAGACCCTAGTAGGTATGCTCTTCATGTGTTTCAAGAGAAAAACTCAGTTTTGGGGTTTTAAACTTTGGGCTTGTTCCCTTCACTGCCTAGTAAGGGATGCGACATGGTAGTTCGGCTACCCTTCTTGCTACGGCCCCTACTAGTGTAGTTGGCTTGCAGCATCTTCAAATCATCAGGAAGTAGTCACAACCTTGGTGAATTCCACTAAGAAGGCAACGACAGTACACATATGCCTTACTGGCCGCGACTTCAGCAGTAATATAATGCGGCAGTGTAAACGCTGCATCCCAATCTTGTACTTTGTTCATTCTATATTATGTGGTTACTCATTTCTTCTAGTTTTGTCTCATATTATATTTTTTTTAGAGACTAACAAAGCACAAATGTAAAAACTTCGCCTCAAGTGCAGAATATCATGGAGAGGTAGCTCAGCTGTATTATTGCATCAACCATCTCAATGACCAACAGGCCTCTCTACAGGACCAAATCAGTTTCCTAGCACAAAGGTTCATCATGATGGAGTCTGCAACCTCCCTCTCTATGACAAAGGCCACAAAATCAGAAACCGAGGAAATATCCCACCTAAAATCACTGGCCACAGAAAGCAAGGCCGCAGCCAAGGACCTAAAGAGGAAAGATGAAACAGGAAGAAAGGGAGTTGCGTGAGAACTACAAACCGCTGAACTCTAGCTTGGAGGATATCCTTGGAAGCATCAAGGATAAATTTCTCAGGTGGCTAGAAAAGTAGACATCTCCACCTCATAAAAGGGATGACAAAGCCAAGTGGTTCAAATTCAACCATGACCAAAACCACCTCACCGAACAGTGTCACGCTTTGAAGAATGAAATTGAGAGGCTCATAAGGCAGGGAATGCTGACACGATTCCTCAAGGATGCCTAAGGGATGCATCCTAGTCTGACAGGCTTCCTTCCCCCTTTTTTATGCCTATATTTTTCTCTTTTATTTACATTCTTAGTGAACACTGTCTTTTAAAACAATTTCATTCTGACTTTTTATGTCCATGCTTATGTGAATGAATGAATATACCATATTTTGATTTCTCGATTCCATTAAATGATATCTTATGAAATACTTTTTTGTCTTAAATAAATTCTAAACGGAGATAATGTATTATATCGAGAAAAATTATATCTAAATGGGCCCACAATGCCCGCCTTGATGCCTGATTGTAGGAAGGCAAATGATTATTCAAAATGGCTAAAGCTACTATTGAGAGCGGCAGGAAAAATTATCTTATCACACCACACATCGAGAGTATATCTCACCGTTTGATGATTACATTGTTGAAAGCATCTATTGGGATGTGCCATTAACCGCAAGGCCTTAGAGTGCACATTCTTATCTTTTGGGATGCGTCATTAGCTGCAAGGGCTTTCGATGCCCGTTCTTAGCTTTTGGTATGCGTCGTTAGCCTAGGGAGGTTACTCCCCTGGAAAACATCATTAACTTGGTGGATAGAGACTAAACATAATTCATTTGTTTATCTCAGCCCCAAAACATCATTAATTTGGTGATCTCATACTAGTTGTGGGTGGCTTAATAACATAACCCAACATGGGGAGGCTTAAAAGTGTCCCGCACATAGCTTTGGGAAGCATCAAATACCTAGCCCCGGGGGGCTGATAATAATCCGATCAAAGATACTAAGAGAAGCTACGAATGTGGTTTTGGATTAAAGTGACTAAAGGAAAGCTAAGAAATGCAATCAAAGTGACTGAAAGAAGATGGCCGCAGCCTTCTTTAAAAAATGCTTGTATCCGCTATTGAAGATGTTTTCGTGGCCCCATGTCCCCGTGCATTTAATTATAAGAATAAGTTGCTTCCAATCTTAATCTCGCTGTCAAATTACGGGAAGCGGGATCCATACGATTCAGTCGTAGACCCCAAGTTACTTCCTTTGGCACTGTGACTAGGGGGAATATAGCCACATTAAGTAAAAAATTCAGCAAAACCCCAACATATTTTGAAAAATCCCCTCTTAAGGTAAAACTGCAACCCTATTAATATGGCCGCGACCATCAAATGGCATAATGGAAGTAGCAACATTCAGGGAATATAGTTGCGGCCTAACGATGCTTGCAAATATTTATTGAATTTCCATGAGATTAAAGCGACTAAAGGTGCAAAAGAATTAGCATCCTATAGCATGTAATGGACCGCAGTCTATTTTCAGGTACCCTTTTCGGGATTACTGCAGCATTATATCTGCATCAGTTATTGAAGTATTTTTTCAAGTTCATTCAAGGAGGCAACAATTCAAATATGAAAGAGGTAATCATTCAAATATAAATGCAGATAACAAGGAAATAAGAAAACCAAGAAGCTATGAAAATGTACTGGTATTGATTAAGGCTACAGCACTATGCTAAAGGGCGCAGTTTTTTCTAAGTTTAGTAATCAGAGGCAGTATATCAACAATAACAAAAGAGCAGGAAATTAAGTGGATGCAACCTATATTGAGGCAAGATTACAAAAAGGGGCGCAACCCAAATGAATCAACAGTTCAACGATTGCAAAATTGTTCACAAAAATACGTCATAGCACAAGCAAAATAAGAGAAAAGATGACTTAGGACGCCGCATCGTCCTCTTGCTTAGCTTCATTATCATCAATCGTTGTCTCTATAAGATCACCTTTTGGAGCCACTTCATCCATATTTTTGGCTCTTTCTTCATCGGCAGCCCTTATTTCAGCCACGCATTGGTCATGCTCAACATCACCTAATTTTCAGGACATGATTTGCTCTTTGGGCTCCGAGAAATTTTTGATGACCCTATACCTCAGTTCCTGGAAGTCGCAGAGGTAGGCTTTATTATTCGTGAGGAAGTACTCTTTTTATCGTGCCCCGACTTAATTAAGTTAATATTACCCACTATATAGAGATAAATTCCCTTTATTAATACATTATTTTAAATCTCTCGAAAATAGTGCAAGATTGTTTTTTCCAAAGGCATGTTTCGATAAAAACATAGCTACCTGTACATATAACTTACAAGTATTAAAAAACTTGACATATACTAGTTCCTTTGTTTAAGATTTACATAAAAAGCTTCTTGATATTCAAACCATATTAGAACATCCGTCACTTCCCTATTTTAAGGTCCTAACTTGGCAGTGAACTCCAAATGAAAGGCATACCTGAAACATAACATTATAGGAGTGTAAGAAACACAAGCTTAGTGAATGACCATATACAACTCATACACCACACAAATAACCATTTTTATTTTTGAATGTTATAACCCAATAAGAATTGTGTAATTCTTGCAAGCCTTAACCTGCCACTATCCAATTAACCCACCACAGTTAATGGGGACCGCTACATCCCATAATTAGGCCCGAGTACAACAAAACTTTAAGTTGGATTAAAGGGACCACCATATCCCGTAGGAACCACCACAGTCCTTAACATTATATAGACGACCCTCCAGAGTCCATAACATTAAATAACTTCGCTTAACATTTTTGATCATATGCATATGTTTCACAAATACCACATCACTCCATAAACAGTTTAACACATGTGTTTAACTACAAAATTCCGTATGAAAATATAAGCATTTATATTTCATAGGGAAGGTCACTCACTGTGAATTTGGTACTAATATTACTACCAAAACTATTTCCTTAGTGTGGCAGTATTAGCCACTTGCCCACCTAACAATTCAACATCATTAGTATTTGAATACACCATAAAACAATAAACTTAGTAACACATCATATCAGTTGGTAAATATGAAATAAATAAAAAGAAATTAAATATGATACTTAACATTTATATAACACCCTATTCATTAGGGATTTAACACAATTTACGGAACTAAATGACGAATTTTCTAGACAAGTTATGCATGTTTCTTTATTATATAGCAAATCTGCACTATAGGCTCCCCTACCGTTCAGTCAACTTCCAGAAATTTTTATACGTTTTATACATAATAACTTTACATGATATTCCACCCAATATCAATAAACATCTTGAATCACATATAATTAAGGTTTTCTAATTTTTTTACTTTATTTTCTATGTCAGCAAAACATAAAACACGTGATGTGCATACTTACTCGACTGGGGTAAATTTTATACCTGAACTTCAAACTATCATTGGAGATTCATTACTTGGTATTTTTACATAATTTTATGATATGTAATACACATATGAGTTTATTTTAATATCCAACTATAATTACTTGATTTCAATAAGTATTCCATGATTTATGCCAATTTTAGCACAACTATGTCAGAATAGAACATTAAAGCATAACTTAACATTTTTAAGCATACATAACCTCCACCTCGATTATCAATCATGGAAACACATACTAAACATGTTTTAGTATATAAAAACACCATATACATGAATTTCTTAATTCAAAAGCTCCACTAGAAGGTGATTCGAATCTAGGATTTTAATGTTAACTTTTATGATCCTAACACGCGTTCTTACATATGTTCTTAAGCCATCCTTGTTTTAACACAATTTGGAAATATGGGTGTCATTAAATCTTTATTCAAATCAGAAAAAAAAATATACCGAGTGTAGAAATCATCTATGTGGCCAACTTTAATAAAGAAGTAATTACCTTATAAGATCTCCTCGATTTATGGTAATTTTCTAAAGCAATTCTTCCTTAACTTTATTTTTCTCTCTCCATAAGCATATTTCTTCCCAAGCTTCTCATTTCACATGTGGAAGAATATAAAAATCTGATTTATAATAAGGAAATACGTTCTAATGGGTCCAATGGCACTTATCCTTGTGCCTATATACGATTGGTTGGACAAGAGGTCCAATAAGACAATTTCACTAATGACAAATTAGTCTCGGCTTGATAAAATTACCATAACTCCCTATTCCGGATGCCGATTTATTCCAACTTTGATCCTACTTTTAGATATCTTATAAATCTAAAAATTTCATATTTGTATTTTCCCCAAATCATAAAATTAGTACGCCTAATTTGGGCTGGAATAGAAGAGTATTAATTTACTCAAAATTTCATAACTTTCACATTTGGCGACCAAACATCGCTACTTTCGAACCAACATCCCAGTTTACTTTTCTAAACATAATGATGCATTAGAATCATATTTTCATGATTCATTTAACCACATAACTAATCATATGATCTAAACATGTTATCCCTGTTTATATGTTTGATTAGCATCTAATGTAAGCAACACATATATCACACGAGTATGCACTGCCCCCTAAACATGATAATTAGCATATTTAACACCAATAACCAGTTTAGTAAATCATAACTTATACTTAATCATGTAATTAGCAAACCTAATCACATTTTAGGGCCTTACACTTTTGAAGTTTTATATGTTGTGACAGCCTTGTCCGCAGCCTCAATCAAGGCCGCGACATGATCCTCATCTTTCCTCACCATGGATGAGGCATGATCCAAGCCATCCTGTATTTTTTGTTACTCTAGCTCGTTATATTTTCTCTAGATTATCTCGAGTTTTTTTATTTGAGGCTAGAGCAACTTGAGCAGCTTCAGCAACCTGTGCCTTGGCAATTTTTAAGTCCTCCGCAGCCTTTGTAAGGTTATTTTCTGCAGTCTTTTTAGCTTCCTCCGCAACATTAATTTGGGAATTGGTAGTCATCTTATATGCCTCTAATGCCGTGATACTTGATTTCTTACTAGCTTCAAATGAACTACTCATGGTTGTTTTAAGGTCAATTTTGTGAACAGACTCCGCAACCTATTTGAGCTTGTAAAGGGATTCATATTTGACAGTCTGTGACATGATAACCTCCACAGCCTAAAAGATATGTAAACATGATCAGTACGAAGACATAACCAGAATTTAAGTTCAATTGAGAGCTTAACCTTAGTAGGCTGTGGAGACCATACTCCTACCGATGTTCATGGTCTTCCACTATGAAACGATCTAGATTAATTTTATATGTGACTTACTTCATCTCGTAGATGGCTCTAGAAGTCGCATCCCAGGAGGATTGAGGATTTGGGACCCTCAGCTAAGGCCATGGGTGGCCATTAGGGCCCACACTCGGTCGGCTTTGTGGAGGCAGAATATTGGCATTAACAACCATTACTCTCCGTAGAGTAGGAGAGGAAGGGAAAACATGAATAGGGATATGCTCATCCTGATGGATTATCTCTGTGGGCAACAGATTGGCTACATCTAGTTTAGGGGAAATGTCATCATAAAAGAGGTGTTGTCATTAATATTATCCGCAATGTCACCAAAATTATCATCTCTTGCCGCATCCTCTAGTGATGGATTGGTTGCGGTACCCTCAACAGTAGTATTTGGCTCAGGAATGATAATAGTGGGATCCTCTGTCGCGGCATTCTTGGCTTTGGACCTTTTTCTTTTTCTCCCTTTCTTGGAAGCATTACTGAGGAGGGCATCGTCCTCATCCATTTCAGCAAGTTGGGCAGCCAAGAGAGCCCGATTAATTTCTTCACCTGAGAAAAAGAGTTCAATAGGGGTCCGCAGCAGACACGTACATTAAAAGAGAGTGGTTTAAAGTTACCTTCTGCGAATATAGGAATGTGCTTGTTAGGACAATATCCAAAGTAGTGGAAATTTGCTGTGGTGGCTAAGATGGAAAACCTCTTTGAATCGTTGTTAAGGTTGGCTCCGTCCTCAAATCTCTTTTTTTCTCTGCTGTTGAGTTTCAGATTATCAAGGGCTACAGCACAAGATAGATATCATTACATGCCGCGACAAAGTATAAGAAGATTCTGCAAAAAAATAAGTACAAGTATGAAATACGAAGCATGCCACAGCTAGAGCAACTACGTGATCTTGAAGGTCGCCCCCATTATTGCGGTATCTTATATGATCTCTCTCTCTCAGACTCCAGTGGTGGATCTCCCACTCCCCTACAGAGATGTAAAAGTATTTTTCTTTCCAGTTTTTCACACTGGTGGGTCTCTCAGTGTACAAATACTCTTCATTATTACGAAGAGAAAAGTAGTAGTGCCAACCAAACTTGACGGAGTTTTCCTTTGGTCTATAAAAATGGAATAACTCCGCGGGATTTATATCTCTGCTAAACTTTTTCTGCCAAAGTATTAATAAGGCAAGTATAGACCTCTAACCATTTGGGTCGCGTTGGGCTAGTGCCATGTTCATAGCACTAAAAATTCTCCTGACAGGAACATGCACAGGTAGTCGCAGCCCGTAGATAAAGGCATGCAAAGGAAAGAAAATTCCATTATTAACAACTTAAGTATATGGTCTATGCTCTGCGTAAGGATCTGAGTAAATAGCACCATCTAGAAATTCCAATGCCATGGACGCCTGATTGACCCATTCTTCCGTCATAATACTACAAACACTTAAGGCTACAGGAGCCCTTTCAGCATTGTTTGATGGACCAGCTGACTCATCTCTAGCCGCAGAGGTCCCAATAGCTTCAACCCTAACTTCAGGAGGGTGGGTGATAGAATTTGTATCCTCCATTGATGAATCCTCACAAGAGTCCCTACAATTGGTGGAGTTCGTAGAGTCAGAATCTAGAACTACACAATTTGGGCAAACTTTGAGCTGACAAGATCCTATTATCTTCAAAGGACGCACTGAAGGAAGTTCACGGAGTGAGACTCCAAAGTGTTTGTTCCAAAATTCTTTGAGAAATTCGTTAGGATCAAAACTCATATGTCTGTAGCAAGGCCTGAAAAGCGGAAAGAGTCCATAGTTAGGTGCCACAGCCAATATGGAAATACAGGCGTCTAAGAGGCCATGACATGAATAATGAAATAGTAAGTTCGTAAGTTAAAGTAGGGATGTTAGCAAATTTGGCTAACCATTTGGATTACCACGCCAAGTGTTGGGCACTACAATCCTATAAGTTACTTTCTTCCGCGACATATTATTTTGGGAAAGGATTTCATATGTATATTATTACATGCCGTGGTCCTTGGACTATTGGCAAAACACTGCGAATGCTAACCTAAAAAAAAGTAAGGGTATTTTATTATACAAGTATTGCCACATGCCGCAGCCAGTTCCTTAAACAGGCCTATATTTAAGGGTTGTAGACAGTGATTTAAGGCCTCAAATTTCAAAGGGGGTTTCTTATGCCGCAGCTAGGTATTCCCCAAGCCGTGGCCATATACTCAGATGATTGTTTTTATCTTGAATATTGAAGCCCTAGAATTTGAAGGGTTTTCTCAAGAATGTCAAAATTAGAGATATGTTTTCAACTCCAAAATCAGAGAATTTGAATTCAACCCACACAAGTGCATCATCACGATTTTGTCTTATGTATTGATCCTATAAAGTGGGAATTAAAAATCCCTAAGAGTCTAAACCGAACCAACAAAGTTGATTCAATTGGGTGGTAGCAGCTTTTTTATCGATTAAAGACTGATTCAAGTGCAAAATCATATTTGAAAATAATCCAAGCAATCACAAGAACTCAAAGGGGCATAATCCTTTATGGAATTAATAGACATGGTATGAATTATCAGTTCATTATACCAGTTATTTCATGAGTTATGCATTTAAAGCCATTTACAATCAGAAATCAAGAAGAAGAGTTGGAAGGATTGAATTATAAAACTATTTTGGTAGTTTGTGGTAAAAAAATAACCTGGAAATGGGTGAAACTGGTTGCTTATCCTCCTGACACCACAATACTCCACCTCAGAACCACCACACGCTGCCTTGAAAGGTCACCGAAAAAATCAAGAGAAGGAATGGGCAGAGGTTGGCTCTCGATATGCTCTCATAAGGAATGTAATGGTAATGAAGGCCACGACTAGTTGCCATTTATATAAGAGGCCATGGGAAGATGAAGCGTCGCCCTCGAAATACTGCGGCAGCTTCAAAAATACTTAACTACTCAGCTGCATCCCCAATCACTATCTCTTGGCACTACGACTTAGGGGCTTATTAATATGACAAATATATTACCCTGCCGTGGAGGTATACTATGGCCAATTGTCGAAGCCTTCCTATTGCAGATCAACACTTACAGGTTGCGGCCTCATCTTTTTTCACCTCACCTGGTACCTGTCGCAACCTCCTCAATACATGATGTGGCCTATTAATTATTATAGGGTGTGGCCCCAATTTATTCCCTTAACTGGTCGTAGCCCCTTTTTGCTTCACAACAATAGTACAATGCATACGCCTCCTAGATATGGAGGTCCACACCTCGAGATAAGGGGCCTAGTTTATTTTCTCACACTAACACTTAGCTCATAGCTGATTATTCTCTCTACGATGCTTGGCAAAGCTGGGGGGCTACTCACAGGCATTGCACCCATCTCACTGGCACTCCCGGAATCCACATGGACATGTATTCTCTTCTCTCATCTACATTGTACGCCTATAATGGCACCATAAACATGTATTACAAACGCATATATTGAGAGTGTGGCACCAAAGTGGACATAGGCTCATTCTAATAGCCGAACAACTCTATATCTTGTATTTTATCCCTCTTTACTTCCTCTATTTACTTATTATACACTTTATACTTAACTTGCTGGTATGAGAACGATAATTGGACGATTTCTCATATCATCAGTCAACCTCATCATCATCTGATGCATTATCGTCCTTGTTCATTGGGTTATCCCATTTACACTTATCATCTCACCTCCTTCAGGTGTCGTCTTGGTCATGTCTTGAACCACTCTAACCAAATATTTCTTGAGTTTCCCTTTCTTCACCATCTCTTCTATCTCTTCTTTAAGTGCAAAGAATTTTTCAGTGGTGTGGTCGTGATCCTAGTGGAAGTCCCACCACTTACTTTTATCCCTCTTGTGAGGAGGGGCCTTAATCTTTTTATGCCATCTCAAGGCTCAATCATTTTTTATTTCATTCAGGGCATCTCTAGAGTGGCTGTCAATGGAGTATAATCCATGAAATGGTCATCCACCAACCTCTTCTTGTCTCGCTTTCCTTTAAACTTTTAGGATTTATTTCTACCTCTTCATTTCTCATCATCTCCTTTGGCCACTTTAGCCTCCTACGCATTCATAACTCTCCCGTCCGTAGCTAGGATTCTGCCATGGACTTTGGAGGATATTTACCCCGCTTCTATAGGAGCTTTACCTTTTATTATCCTCCCATCAGGTCAGTCATCACAATACTTTCACCATAGTCTTCCACCTTCAATTTTTCTTTGTTGAAGCAATCTATGTAGTCTCTCAGAGACTCATTTTTTCCTTATTTTACATACAACAAGTGAGTTATTTTCTTTAGGGGATTTACTCTAAAACAAAATTTTTGGATCAACCTCTCGATTAGTTTCTTGAAATTCTCAATTGAATTCTTTGGAAGAGAGGTGTACCATACACGTGCAGCACAAGTAAGACTGCTAGAGAAAGCCCGACACCTCAACTCATTAGAGACTAAAAATATGTCTACTGCCGATTGGTACATTTCCATGTGGCGTACTAGGTTAGTGCTTCCTTTATATTTTTGGGTGACAACCGACGGCTTGAACTTAGTCGGGGTTAGATAGCTTACTATTCTAGATACGAATGGTGACCCTTCCATGTAACCCATTTGCAGGGCTCTCGGCTCTTCAAAATGTCTCCAATCTTATCTTCAAACCTTTGAATAGAACTATTCCATAGCTTATCGGCTAGAGTTGCGGCATCTACCTTGGCCACAATAACATTATCATTGACCCCCTCTCTATCGGTAGGTCGTTGTACTGTCTCTCTGCCATCCATCCTTTGATGACTATTAATTTCTATATGCTCCTCGTCTCAGCCATATAGAGGCTGATGATAAGAACATCTGCCATTTCTTCTTGAACCATCTATACTTTAAGACCTGGAAAGTCGATATCTAAAATCACCCATTGGGTCGAGTCTATCAAAGACAGACCCTCTATTGATTCTATCAAGCCCTGAGGCATGAGGTTGGCCTTCTCAGCTCGGTCTTGAACTCTTTACCCTACTGACTTGAATTTGGTGCACAGTATCCCTAGAGATCTTATAAGGTTCCCAATATTCCACATCATCATCACATGGGTCATCTTGAGACTCTCGGCCGCCTAGGGTCAGCTACATCCCTACGTCTTTATTATTTCACTGCCTTTTTATATGGGGATGGTGGTGGTCCCCTTGTCACCAAATTGCCACCCTCCATGGCAGCCAGAGTTATCATCACTTCTCCCACACTAGTGGGACTAGTCAATATGTTTTGACTAAAAGCATCTAATTACTCCTACATCTTTATTTGGCTGGCCGCTAATGAGAGTAGCAGTACTATGACCTCAGCCATTTCTGACTGAGGTGACAGCTGGCTAGAACTAAGGCCAATGCCTGGTAAAAATTTTGAAGCCATTAGATCCCCTGAATGGAAATAACAGGAGGTGTACTAGAAGAGATGAATGAACAATAAAAAGGCTCGGACAACTCAAACCAAAGCTCTCTAAATGGTGGCTCAAGCCCAACCAATCATGGGGTTGGACCACCATCACAGAATCCGGTGAGGAGTAAGCTATAAATGAGAGGAAGAATATGATGTTCTAACTTCCCATATACGATGCCAACTAATGATAACAGTTATGGTACCACCAAGTAATATGGTAAAACCTCAATCCAGGACCAACTTGAAGGTGCAACAATGGTGAAAATCAAATATATAAGTAAAGAAGGAGGGGAGGAAATGGAGATATAGACTACAAAATAAATGGTTCATCCATCTGGCCTACTTCATTATGCATATGTGTGTGAACTTCACTATGTAAATGGGCTCTAATGGTCTGGTGATAATTTTTAATTAACATTTTCTCTCTACTGTGAATGCAACAGAGTTCTGGCTAGGGTTTTAATTATCGATCATTTATATTGTCGAAGAAGACAAGCTTATATAATTCTTGGGTGGTGTAATGCACCCCCCAAGCATGTAATAATCATGTACAGTATATGTTAGCGTAGTATAGGTAGATCTTGATGAAGTAAACAGTCCCCCACGTGCTCATGCAATTCAATTATAATTGTATGTCCATGTGGACTAATTATGCTGAAGTCTGGCATCACATGTAGTGGAGATGTCGTATAGAGGGGTCTCGGCTAAGCTGAGTATGATATCCCTGAAGTCCTCTTTGACGATATATTGGAGGAGTGTAGTCTTGACTGGGCAAACATCATATCAGGATGGGTTTGTAGTAGGATCAATGAGGTCTCAGTTGTTAGGTGTGGCAGACAAGACGAGATAAGCAGATGAATAAGGATGTTAGAGAGTCTCGACCTGAAAGGAAGGCTGAGGGTAATTCCGATTTTGCCAGATTCCTCATAAACATCATGGAGTGAAAGGTTGTCCAGGCCGAGAAAGTCCCATGGTAGGATGAGACTACACTTAGGCATATCAGTTATCATTGCCTCAGATTCCACCAATTTAGAAAAATAATTAATTTAGACCATCATATACCTGTAATTTCTTGTTATCTTCGGAAGAGGGCCGGATGAGAGGGGTTGATGAGGCTGGTGAGGGATGCTCGCAAAGAATTGGAATTTGTCATATTTTTTCACATATTATGCTGAGTCTTTGGCAAGGGTCTACTAGAAACACCCCTAAGTAATGATTATCTTTACTAGGGATCGTCCACCCACATGACTCGCGCATGATCCCTCATGTACATCTCGTAGAGCATATTTTGTCTCCGTGGGTTGCACACATTGAAGTAGTGGGAGCAAACCTCTCTTGTATAGCACGTCACCAATGATGGTGAACTTATACGCTCAATATCTAATCTTATTTCTCACGGCTTTTGATTCTGATAGCTTCCCATTCCTGTTAAACATGAAGTCGAATTGGGATGACGATGTTAACAACATTTGGTCGAGAATAAAGAATGATATCGAGACAATAGGTAAGAAAGTTTTAGGTGAGACTAAAGGAAAAAGATTCATTAAAAATGAGACTTGTTGGTGGAATGAGAAAGTTTAAAAGATCATAAAAAAGAAAGGAGTAAGTTTTAAAGAGTGGCAAAAGAGTAAAAATCAAGAAGATTTAGAAAAATATAAGAAGTTAAAAAGTGAAGTAAAAAATATTATTAGAAATGTGTAACAAAATGCACTAGATAATATTTATAATAAATTAGGTGCCAAGGAAGGTGAAAGGGAAATATATAAATTGGCAAAGAAAAGAGTTAGATTGACAAGGGATATGGGTCTAGTTAAGTGTATTAAAGACATAAATCAAAATATATTAATTAACGATAAATAAATTATATTTAGATTGGAAGAGTATTTTCAAGGATTATTGTAAGAGCATAATTCTTATCACGTACTTTTGTTTTAATTGGTTTAATTCTGGACAAAATAAATTAAGTCTAGGCTAGTTTTAATTATGGTGTTTAATTGAGCCTACGATAAAGTTCAAGTCCAACAATGTGCAATCTAAAGCGTTGAAGAAGATTTCAAGTCAAGAGGTGTTGCATTTGTTTAAGATCACTCACGTATGAATATTTATAAGCATTTGAGTAATTGAGTATATTTATTAAATGCTAGGTGATTTAAATAATTGGGAATTAAATCTTTTTATGCTTTAAAAATATTTCTGAGTTGCAAAAAGTGTAAAGAAAATTCGAGGATTAATTTAAAAGAAAAATATTAATTTAAAATACTATATCTCGCTCGAATGAGATAGTAAGTCGTTCAAACGACATTCACACGTCGCGCGAACGAGATCTCTTCTCGCTCGAATGACCTACCGCCTCAATTTCTGTGTTTTCGTTTTCTTGCACTCTGTGCTGCTCAGATAATAATTATATAAATATTAGTCATGTTCTTTCACTTGAGATTCTCACCTCTCGAATATTCTTCACACCTAACGCATCATTATTACCCTTCCTAGTTATGTTACCCCACCTAACTAGATTTTGACAGTTATCCATCTATGCCAACTAATCTATTATGCCCAACCGTATAATAGAATTTTACGTTATGTAGTTCCTCATATTTTGTTAATTGATTCCAAGTATCTCATTAATCGATTAAGTTCTTACACACTTAATATATATTGGCATCATCATTACGTTTTACTCAACAACACAATAGAATAAACACGGTGTGTGTCTGTGTGTGTGTGTGTGTGTGTGTGTGTGTGTATACTAACTAATACTGCACCCCACATAGGCGAAACTAATGGTGTGTACATACTCTGATATCAAGTCCTAGTACCTCATGTACATAATAAGGACTATCGATTCCGAATCTCTAAGGATTTGTAATAAAATAAATCACACACAAACTGGAGGCAAACATGGACCTCGGTGTAATGGGTCACACACATACCTACACACCCATATATCCCAAACTTATCCACTCACATATAAGTCCTCTTAGATCCTATGCTCTGGGGATCCAATCTTTAATCCCCCCCCCCCCCCGAAGGTCTCCTCAATACAAGATTGTCCCCTTCAAGACCTCCCGACAATAGAAAGTATGGTACGTATGTCATATATATAAAAATCCATACAATAGCTATTCACACAACCTAAGTATTTATACGTTCAATATTTCTATACACGTATTCCATATTAAAAGTCTCACGCGTTGTATTTATAACCCGTATATCATATGTAAATTTAATTAATGCCATAGCTCTCGTTATATAAATGCAAGTAACTTTCCTTATCCCAAAGGTTTACGAAGTCACCCAATCATTCCTTAGGTTAATTCAGTACTATAGTGTCCCCTTACTACTGGTATTAACCCTAAGTCATCATTTATCCGAATTAAACCCCAATCCATAAAGTTTTCAATCGTAACGCATTCCAAAAAAACTCATAAATCTCCCCATCCAATCCCATACATAATGATACTTTTCGGGCCTTAACTATACCTTAATGACCTTCCCTAAGTCCCATTATATTCAATTAATCAACATTAAGGGTTCTTAAAAGTTGGGGTTGCATCGAAACTAAAGAGGAAAATAAGTCACAAGTTTCAGGGGAGTCGATCGATTGACGAAATGGGTCAATCGACCGATCAGTCGATCGATTGATATTCTTGGGTTGATCGATCGATCGATCGAACAAGTATTAGCCTGGTTTTTCTGCAAATTAAGGCTACGGGTTTCCTCAAACAAAAATATCTAAAACCTTCTTAATTCATACCCAAACTCCAAAAAGAAGGTGCTAATCATTAAATTAACACATATAGATAATTTCTAACGTACAAGAATCATTTAAACATCAAGATTCATTAACTTATCAATTGAATTCAAATTTTACTCCAAAAAAACCCTAATTTTGCTTTTCTTCAAGACCATGATCAAAACTCTGAATCCTCTACATAATGATTCCCATAATGTATTAAATTTCATTTTTCCATAACAGTACTTCAATATTAATCATGAATCCTACCCAAAATATGATTTAATCCAAAATTTGTCCTCTAAATGAATGTAATTGAATTCTTAATCATATTCTACTAGCATGGATAATTTATCTAACTGAATTTAAGTAAGAGCAATACTTTCCTTATAATATCATGTCTGATCCTTTGATGATGAATGGTATGGCTAGATTCCTCATCTTCTGATCTACATTTCGGTGGCATTAATTGTGAAAGAGGTGCAACTATGGGTGGTTTTTTGCTTGGGATCTCTTCCATTCCTCTTCCAATGGCCTCTACTGTTTTTGTATTTGATAACCTTAGAATACCTAACCCTAGCAGCTAATATATCTTTAGGAAATTCGTGGGTTTAATTACTTCAAAAATTAAAATGTCTAAAATACCCTCCCGGGATACCGATTTGGCTTAATAATGCCCCAGGACCCAAACTAAACCCCCAGGTAGACTGTTCAGACTATCTCGACACTTCTGGACACTTTGACACACTCAAAATGACCATATGGTGTAATACCCCATATTTTTATGCTATACTAATTTGGGGATTTATTAAATTTAATATGAGTGAATTATTTAATAAAAATCCAGAAATTAATTATGTTATAATTATTAACGTGACGAGAGTTAGTAATTATGGGAAATTTGTTGAATATTACTAATGAGCAAAGTAATATATTATATTCGTTATATTGAATGTCATGAGTGAGTTAAATGACAATTTCGAAAATTTAAGTCGAGACGTGCTCGTATCGCGTCGGGACTAAATTTTGATAAATAAAAAGCGAATATTTTATAAGTTGCCCGTATGGTCATTTTGAGAGCGTCAACGCGTCCGGAAGGGTCGAGATAGTCAGAAAAGTGTACCCGGGGGTGTAGTTTGGGTCTCGGGGCATTTTTAGGCCTAATTAGTAACCCGGGAGGGCATTTTGGTCAATTTACATTTATGGGTAATTAAACCCACGAAAATTAGAGAGGCTATATCTGATATTGAGATTGTCACCTAGGGTTAGAATACCCAAAACCTAGAACGGCCATTGGAGAAGAGAGGAGAGAGCTCTCAAGCAATTCCAAGGCTCAAAACTCAACGGTTTGCACCGCCGCCACCACCAACGCGTAGATCGCGAGAAGGGGAACGCAACCACACCAAAATCAGCCGCAATCCAGACTTCTGAAAATCCCAGGAAAGTGTTTATCTTGCTTATTTCGTTGGTGCAATTTCTATATTAGTTTAGGAATGATTAGGGATGAAATATATGGAAGAAAATCCAATTTGTGATAGGAAAATCCATGTAGTATTGGTTTATATAATGATTCTGGAAGCCTTTGCCATGTAGAGGAAATTAACCACGAAATTTTGATGATTATAAGAAGGAAATTCTGGAGAAAATTTATTAGAAACCTGTTTAAGAAAATTTTAGGGTTCTTGATAATTAGATAAAATTTTGGGTTGATAATCCATGTTTAAATGATAGAAATGTACATGCCTTACGTTAGAAACATCTGGTATATTGTTATAATGTTAGTAGTAGAATTTTGGGACGTTTGGGGTTGGAAAATATGGATTTGGATGAAGATAGGTGGTAGAACCCGTAACTGCAATTCTGCAGAAATCGAAATACCTGCTTGATCGATCGATCGAGCCTAGAGCTTCGATCAATCGAAGGTTCGATCGATCGAGCACCAGAACTCGATCGATCGACCCCTCCTGGCAGACTCATGTTTCCCCTTATTAATTAGTTGAAATTCAATTTATTGTGGGGTAATTCTTGGGCATCCTTAATAAAATGTTTTGGGAGATAGGGAAGACCAGTAGGACATGTGAATAAATTTTGGGACCCTTGATGACGGGCAAAGATTGTATTTTAGGATAATTACATAAGGGTCGGTAAATTTATGACTTAAATAGAGAGACACGTAAGAGAGTTACTTTGGGACAAATGTGTATACCTACTGAATTTTATAATTGGGAGGATAGAATCCATGAAGAGTTATGTAGTAAGTGGAAAAGTTCCTCAAATTAAAGTAAGATGTGAATGGTTATACGTGATAACTATATAATGTGAAATAAATGCAAATGACGTAATTATGGGAATTGAGAATTTACCCATTATTGATATGGTAATATTAGTATAGTTATATGATTGTGTATGCATATACTATCTATGTGTGAAAAACATGCCCACGCTACTTGCTATCCCTGAGGTTTCCACGCTGGGACAGTCTTATCTCGATGGAACCTTTATGGGGGATATTGACTTGTACCCTAGAAGATAGATATCCTTGGTACAGGCTATCGAAATGATAGTTCAGACGGTCCTAAGAGATGTGGGTATGTGCTTTCCTCTTAGAGACTTGGAATCTATGCTTCGCCTCATATTGTTTGTGTATAGGTATCCTTGGTACAGGCTATCGCAGTGATAGTTCAGACGGTCCTAAGGGACTTGGAATCTATACTTCGCCTCAATATTGTTTGAGTATGTGTTACTACAGTTCGAGAGTGATTCCGAATTTGTATTCCCTTAGTACGAGTGATACGGGGATTGGATAGTAGAGTATGCCCGCACCATAGTTTTATTTGGGGTGTTGTTATGATATATATATTTTATGAGTAATTAATATATATATGAAACTCTGAAATCTGGAACTGCCTACTGTGACGTGATATGTAGGACATGGTTGATGACTCAATTATAAATACTTGTTTTGAGAAAGTAAAATATGACACTGGAAAACTTTATTGATTAATAAAGTCAAAATGAGAACTTTGGTTACTAATTGAAATATCCTTTTCAAACAATTGAATCGTGGAATTTTGAATCTTACGAGTAATCTAAGATAAGTTAAATCATTGGGAAGATTAGTGCGATAAATGATAAGACAAACCGTGGGGAGGGTTAGTGCGATAGGTGTGCACATTAGAAGAGAGGTGAGAATTTCCCAAGAGAGTGTCGCACTAATATGTTGTTGCATTGGCATGTATCAATTTAAATACTTGCTAAACAATTTTTAAATCATATACACTATAGGGCTCTGACCCGTTTTTCTCTCTCTCTCTCTCTCTCTCTTGTATATATATGTATGTATCACAGGTGCCCAGCCACAGGGGCGTCTTGCTTAGGATCTCTTGGAAGGAATGCGCTGCAGCTTAGGTGGGAGTTGCAGGTCTCTTGATTAGACGATTTCGTTCATTCAGATCCACTCTTAGTACTTTCATTTAGTTGGGCATGTGTAGCTCTTTCCATTATTCCGTTGTTATTGGACATTTGTATTTCAGTTATTTCCAGTATGGTTACTATGGAATTTATTCAATTTGGATGTGTGACTTTAGATTTCGTATGTTGACATTCGATTGACGAATGTATTAAATTAATTGGATTATGTTGCAGAATTTAACGGGGTGTGATTTCTTACTTATTGAATGTTGTTAATAAAATAAATGATTTTTCTTTAAAATAAATTGGAAAGTAAGTATAAAAATGGTTTTGACACTTAGCTTAATTAATTAGGGTGTTAAATTGGAAAATTTTATTTTTTCGGCAGTGATGCTAAGAATGGACCAACCGTCCACCTTGATTTAATTTAGTAAAGGAGTGATCGCCCGGTATTTAATTAGGCGGGGTGTCACAAGTGGTATCAGAGCATCAGGTTCTAGTGTCCATAGGATCTGTACGGCTTATTTCGCTTTCAGCTTAACGTTGTTGCTATAGAGCCCTATTTTTAGGATTGTTGTACTCTTGCTTTTACGTTTAAGTCTTCAGCTATTTGAGATTTGATAATAACTGTAGACTAATAAACGTGTTCACGTTTTAGATGCCTCCGAGACGTGCTTCGAAAGATAGGCGTGCCCAGGCCGAGCAGCCAGCAGTTCCGGCACAAGGCACGATGAATGCAAATGAAGTTGCCACCATTATTGCTCAGGCGGTGAATGCCGCACTAGCGGTGACTCAGCAGGCTCCACCCCAGGTTCAGGCAGTGGCGCCAGTACCAGCACAGCTTCCATCTGCATGGGAGAGGGTTCGGGATGCTTTTCAGAAAGTGCATCCCCCTGAGTTCTCTGGTAGCTCCGATATTGTCATAGATATCCAATGGAAGAAAGACATCCAGCGGCATCTCCGTATGTATGAGTGCACCGACGTGCAGAAGCAGTTATTGGCTTCCTTTAAGCTGGTGGGAGCCGCTTTGCAGTGGTGGGAGTCCACTACCACTTTGGAGGAGAGGGACACGATCCCTATTCAGTTATTTTGGGAGCGGTTTGACCGCAAGTATTTTCCACCCGCCGTGTAGACTCAGATGAGGCGGAGATTACTGAACCTGAAGCAGGAGAGTCTTACCTTAGCGGAGTATGAGGAGGAGTTCACGAGACTTATCACCATTGTGCCAGATGAGGCGCCTACTGAGAGCAAGAAGATTATGTTGTTTGTCGACGGGTTAGCTTGGAGGATCCGTCAACACCTTATTGGGAATTTATCCCTGAGTACTTTCATTGATGTACTCAATGCCGCATTGCTACACTGCCAGGATCACCGCTTCCATCTGCAGGGAAGCAAGAGAGCAGGAGAGTCCAGCCAGCAGGGCAGGACCGAGGGTAATAGTGCCAGTAGGGCACCATCTCATGGACAGACTCGTCAGCACGAGCAGAGTTCCCATCAGGGGGACCCTGCTAAGCGATTCCGTTCAGGTGATTCTAGGCAGGGATATGGGGGCTATAGGTAGGGCCAGCAGGGCCAGCCTAATCAGCAGGGCCAACACCGACAGCAGGGTCAGCAGCAGGGCCAACAGCGTGATCATCAGGGCCAACAGGGCCAGTGGCGGAATGGTAACGGCCAGCAGGGCCGTGGTCAACAGGGTCAGAGGGGAGGCAACTTCAAAGGCCGATGTTTTGGGTGTGGTAGACACGGCCATAGGCGCCAGGATTATCCGGAGGGAGATAGGGCCCCACAGCAGCAGGGAGCCCGTAATGAGACACAGAGGCCACTTTTCCCACCTGCCCTCCCAGCTCCAGCCCAGGTGCCAGCCCTACCAGCCGTTCCAGCAGCTCCAGTGCAGCAGGGGCAATTACAGTATGGACATGTCTATAACGTCCACCAGGCAGCAGCTCCACAGGCACCACCCGCGATTGAGGGTATGTTTCCTATCCATGGTACTATGGGTCGAGTTTTGTTTGATACTGGGGCGACGCATTGTTTTATAGCTACGCACTTTGCGAAGTCCTTAGGGTTGTTAGCCACAGCAGAGAGCACAGTGACGTGTGTAGACTCACCACTAGGGAGTGGGTCCCTTTTTTTCTTTATATGCCGGGGAGTGGGGGTAGAGATTGGTAGCTTGGTATTACCTGCAGACATGTTAGTTTTAGACATGCACGAGCATGATGTGATTATTGGTATGGATTGGCTCGCAGCCTATAGAGCCATGATTGATTGCTTCGGTGGGAGCATTTTTTTTGCCATTCCGGGACAAGAGATGTTTGTAGTGGCGATGCCTCGCCCAGAGGGAGGTTCGACCGCTCATTTGTATTACATAGAGGAGGATACCTCTAAGGAGGTTGTGATTCCCTTAGATTCGATCCCAGTTGTTAGGGAGTATTTCGATGTGTTTCAGGAAATGCCAGGCCTACCCCCAGTCGAGAGATAGACTTTGTTATAGATTTATTGCCAGATACGAGACCTATAGCACGCGCACCGTACCGTATGGCTCCAACAGAGATGCGAGAGCTACGAGATCAGATAGAGCAACTGTTAGGTCAGGGCTTCATTCATAGGAGTACCTCACCTTGGGGCGCTCTAGTTTTGTTTATGAAGAAGAGAGATGGTTCACTGAGATTGTGTGTGGACTACCGGGAGTTGAACAAGGTCACGATACGGAATAAATATCCGTTACCTCGAATCGATGATCTGTTCGACCAGCTGAGGGGAGCAACTTTCTTTTCGAAGATAGATCTGAGGTCGGGTTACCATCAGCTACGTATTAGGGAGCGGGATGTTTCGAAGACTGCTTTCTTGACGAGATATGGGTCTTATGAGTTCCGAGTGATGCCGTTCGGACTCACAAATGCTCCAGCAGTTTTCATGGACTTGATGAACCGAGTATTCAGAGAGTTCTTGGATCAGTTTTTCATCGTTTTCATAGATGAAATTTTGATATATTCACACTCCGAGGAGGAGCATGCCGAGCACTTGAGGCAGGTTCTTCAGACTCTACGAGAGCATCAGTTGTATGCTAAGTATGAGAAGTGCGGATTCTGGTTGCGAGAGGTACAGTTCTTGGGGCATGTTGTTTCTGAGCAGGGGATTGCAGTTGACCCGAGCAAAGTGTCAACGGTGAGGGAGTGGGGACAGCCCACGACATCGATGGAAGTGTGTAGTTTCTTGGGGTTAGCTGGTTACTACAGGAGATTCATTCGGGGATTCTCCAAAATAGCGGGTCCGCTAACGAACCTGACACGCAAAGGGGTACCATATGTTTGGGATGATGCTTGTCAGTTGGCTTTCGACGAGCTGAAAGACAAGTTTACTTCAGCACCATTCCTTACGTTATCGAAGCCGGGTGTGGAGTACCTGGTTTACACCGATGCGTCCTTACGGGGACTTGGGGGAGTACTTCAGCAGGAAGAGAAGGCTATAGCTTTTGCCTCCCGCAAGCTTAAGCCGCATGATAAGAATTACCCCACCCACGACCTGGAGTTAGCAGCGGTCGTCTTTGCATTGAGGATATGGAGGCACTATTTGTTGGGAGAGAAATTCCATTTGTTCACAGACCACAAGTCGTTGCAGTACCTGTTCACTCAGCGAGAGCTGAATATGCGTCAGCGCAGATGACTAGAGTTTGTGAAGGACTACCAGTTCGATATACAGTATCATCCGGGGAAGGCCAACGTAGTCGCTGATGCGTTGAGTCATAGACCGGTAGACGAGGTAGCAGACGTCTGGAAAGCAAAGTGGAAGGAGTTGGGTCACCAGGACGCAGTAGCACGTTCTTTCATATCCGTGATGTCAGTCACACCCGAGATTGTTATGAGGGTAATACAGGCCCAGACCACAGACCCGTTTTTCCAGGAGCAGATTGTGAGACTTCTAGCCGAGGGTGCTGAGTCCTATTCTGTTAGTTCCGATGGAGGTTTGCGGTTTAATGGGAGGTTGGTAGTTCCTGAAGGGGATGAATTACGTCATGCAGTGATTACCCAATCTCACGGGTCCCGGTTTGCGGTGCATCCTGGAGGGGATAAAATGTACCAGGATATGAGGAGGCAATACTGGTGGAGTGGGATGAAGAAGGACATTGCTGAGTTCGTGTCCAAGTGTCCTACCTGCCAGCTGGTGAAGGTAGACCATCAGAAACCGTCAGGGTTTCTTCAGCCATTGGAAGTACCCGCGTGGAAGTGGGAGAGTATTTCCATGGATTTTATTACAGGGTTGCCTACATCACAGCGGGGACACGATTATATCTGGGTGATTGTAGACCGTTTGACCAAGGTGGCTCATTTCTGCCGGTGCGGACAGACTATACCACGGGTCAGTATGCTCAGTTGTTCATTGCTGAGGTTGTCAGATTATATGGGGCGCCCCTGAATATTGTGTCAGATAGAGACAAGATTTTCGTCTCACGTTTCTGGGAAAGCTTTGAGGAGGCTATGGGTACTGAGTTGAGGTTGAGTTCAGCTTATCACCCATAGACAGATGGACAGACAGAGCGTACTAATCAGATGTTAGAGGATATGCTATGCATGTGTGTTCTCGATTTTGGAGGAGGTTGGGAGCCACATCTTCCACTGGTAGAGTTTGCTTATAATAACTCTTATCATTTTACGATTGGTATGGCTCCATTTGAGGCTTTGTATGGCAGGCCTTATCGTTCCCCAGCTTGTTGGCTCGAAGTGGGGGATAAATAGTTGCTAGGACCAGAGGTGATCCAGGAGACCTCCACGAGGATTGAGATGATCAGGAATCGCATTTGAGTAGCCCAGGACAGGCAGAAGAGCTACGCCGATGCGAAACGGTTCTTCCGAGAGTTTAGTGTGGGGGACCAAGTGTTATTGCGTGTATCTCCTATGAAGGGAGTGATGAGGTTCGAGAAGAAGGGGAAGTTGGCTCCGAGGTACGTGGGACCATTTCCCATCATCGAGAGGATTGGGCCAGTTGCATACAGGTTGGGACTACCAGAGCATTTACATCGCATTCACGATGTATTCCACATCTCATCGTTGAGACGGTATCTTCAGGATGATATGGCCCATACTCTCATCGCGATAGATGAGATCGACTTATAGCCTGATAGCTCTTACGAGGAGAGACCGGTAGCTATCCTAGACTATAGTGAGAGGAGATTGAGGTAAAATATAGTTCCACTTGTACGGGTCCAGTGGGAGCACCACAATGTGGAGGAATACACTTGGGAGAGCGAGGCAGATATGCGCGAGAGATATCCAGAGTTGTTTTTACCAGGTATGCCTTATTTTCTGAATTTCGGGACGAAATTCCCTTATTATGGGGGAAGTATGTAATACCCCGTATTTTTATGCTATACTAATTTGGGGATTTATTAAATTTAATGTGAGTGAATTATTTAATAAAAATCCGGAAATTAATTATGTTATAATTATTAACGTGACGAGAGTTAGTAATTATGGGAAATTTGTTGAATATTACTAATGAGAAAAGTAATATATTATATTGGTTATATTGAATGTCATGAGTGAGTTAAATGATAATTTCGGAAATTTAAGTCGGGACGCGCTCGTATCGCGTCGGGACTAAATTTTGATAAATAAAAAGCGTATATTTTATAAGTTGCCCGTATGGTCGTTTTGAGTGTGCCAACGCGTCCGGAAGGGTCGAGATAGTCAGAAAAGTGTACCCGGGGTGTAGTTTGGGTCTCAGTGCGTTTTTAGGCCTAATTAGTAACCCGGGAGGGCATTTTGGTCATTTTACATTTATGGGTAATTAAACCCACGAAAATTAGAGAGGCTATATCTGATATTGAGGTTGTCATCTAGGGTTAGAATACCCAAAACCTAGAACGACAATTGGAGAAGAGAGGAGAGAGCTCTCAAGCAATTCCAAGGCTCAAAACTCAACGGTTTGCACCGCCGCCACCACCAACGCGTAGATCGCGAGAAGGGGAACGCAACCACACCAAAATCAGCCGCAATCCAGACTTCTAAAAATCCCAGGAAAGTGTTTATCTTTCTTATTTCGTTGGTGCAATTTCCATATTAGTTTCGGAATGATTAGGGATGAAATATATGGAAGAAAATCCAATTTGTGATATGAAAATCCATGTAGTATTGGTTTATATGATGATTCTGGAAGCCCTTGCCACGTAGAGGAAATTAACCACCAAATTTTGATGATTATAAGAAGGAAATTCTGGAGAAAATTTATTAGAAACCTGTTTAAGAAAATTTTAGGGTTCCTGATAAAATAGATAAAATTTTGGGTTAATAATCCATGTTTAAATGATAGAAATGTACATGCCTTACGTTAGAAACATCTGGTATATTGTTATAATGTTAGTAGTAGAATTTTGGGACGTTTGGGGTTGGAAAATATGGATTTGGATGAAGATAGGTGGTAGAACCCGTAACTACAATTCTGCAGAAATCGAAATACCTGCTTGATCGATCGATCGAGCCTAGAGCTTCGATCGATCGAAGGTTCGATCGATCGAGCACCAGACCTCGATCGATCGACCCCTCCTGGCAGACTCATGTTTCCCCTTATTAATTAGTTGAAATTCAATTTATTGTGGGGTAATTCTTGGGCATCCTTAATAAAATGTTTTGGGAGATAGGGAAGACCAGTAGGACATGTGAATAAATTTTAGGACCCTTGATGACGGGCAAAGATTGTATTTTAGGATAATTACATAAGGGTCGGTAAATTTATGACTTAAATAGAGAGACACGTAAGAGAGTTACTTTGGGACAAATGTGTATACCTACTGAATTTTATAATTGGGAGGATAGAATCCATGAAGAGTTATGTAGTAAGTGGAAACGTTCCTCAAATTATAGTAAGATGTGAATGGTTATACGTGATAACTATATAATGTGAAATAAATGCGAATGACGTAATTATGGGAATTGAGAATTTACCCATTATTGATATGGTAATATTAGTATAGTTATATGATTGTGTATGCATATACTATCTATGTGTGAAAAACATGCCCACGCTACTTGCTATCCCTGAGGTTTCCGCGCTGGGACAGTCTTATCTCGATGGGACCTTTATGGGGGATATTGACTTGTACCCTAGAAGATAGATATCCTTGGTACAGGCTATCGGAATGATAGCTTAGACGGTCCTAAGAGATGAGGGTATGTGCTTTCCTCTTAGAGACTTGGAATCTATGGTTCGCCTCATATTGTTTGTGTATAGGTATCCTTAGTACAGGCTATCTCAGTGATAGTTCAGACGGTCCTAAGGGACTTGGAATCTATACTTTGCCTCAATATTGTTTGACTATATGTGTTAATACAGTTTGAGAGTGATTCCGAATTTGTATTCCCTTAGTACGAGTGATACGGGGATTGGATAGTAGAGTATGCCCGCACCATAGTTTTATTTGGGGTGCTGTTATGATATATATATTTTATGAGTAGTTAATATATATATGAAACTCTGAAATCTGGAACTGCCTACTGTGACGTGATATGTAGGACATGGTTGATGACTCAATTATAAATACTTGTTTTGAGAAAGTAAAATATGACACTGGAAAACTTTATTGATTAATAAAGTCAAAATGAGAACTTTGGTTACTAATTGAAATATCCTTTTCAAACAATTGAATCGTGGAATTTTCAATCTTACGAGTAATCTAAGATAAGTTAAATCATTGGGAAGATTAGTGCGATAAATGATAAGACAAACCGTGGGGAGGGTTAGTGCGATAGGTGTGCACATTAGAAGAGAGGTGAGAATTTCCCAAGAGAGTGTCGCACTAATATGTTGTTGCATTGGCCTGTATCAATTTAAATACTTGCTAAACATTTTTTAAATCATATACAGTATCGGGCTATGACCCGTTTTTCTCTCTCTCTCTCTCTTGTATATATATGTATGTATTACAGGTTCCCAGCCACAGGGGCGTCTTGCTTAGGATCTCTTGAAAGGAACGCGCTGCAACTTAGGTGGGAGTTGCAGGTCTCCTGATTAGACGACTTAGTTCATTCGGATCCACTCTTAGTACTTTCATTTAGTTGGGCATGTGTAGCTCTTTCCATTATTCCGTTGTTATTGGACATTTGTATTTCAGTTATTTCCAGTATGGTTACTATGGAATTTATTCAGTTTGGATGTGTGACTTTAGATTTCGTATGTTGACATTCGATTGACGAATGTATTAAATTAATTGGATTATGTTGCAGAATTTAACGTGGTGTGATTTCTTACTTATTGAATGTTGTTAATAAAATAAACGATTTTTCTTTAAAATAAATTGGAAAGTAAGTATGAAAATGGTTTTGACACTTAGCTTAATTAATTAGGGTGTTAAATTGGAAAATTTTATTTTTTCGACAGTGATGCTAAGAATGGACCAACTGTCCACCTTGATTTAATTTAATAAAGGAGTGATCGCCCGATATTTAATTAGGCGGGGTGTCACATATGGGTGACTTATAAATAATTTAATTTTATTCCATAAATTTTAGTCCCGACACGGTTGACATGCGCGTCCCGACTTAATTTCCCATAACTGTCATATTATTCACTCAAAAATTTAAATAAATTAATAATTACATATTAATTTACTCACTAAGTAATATTAAACATAATTAACATCAATAAATACTAACTCTCGTCACGCTAGTAATTATCTATTTAATTAAATCCGGATTAATAATAAATAAATTTTCCCATTTTTAAGTCAATTAATCGCATAATAAAAATCATTCAAAATACGGGGTATTACATTTATTATCAAAGTTTTGACGACAAACATACATGGTTTTTCAAACTATGTCCTTAGTCAGAGTGATTACCCTGGCTGGGTATTCAATGGTGGGATAAATTTGGTCATAATTTTGAGTTATTTCCTAAGACAGTGTCTAAAGAGAATTTGTTTCTTACTTGGAGTAAATTTCGCTTAAGTTTAAAGGGGAAAAATCATCTCCCCCTTGGGTTTTCCACCCATTTATTCTTAACTGAATTTAGCATTTCATGGATCTAGAAATAGGATTTACAATATAGAATGAATCAACTAAGGATTCATATTCTTGAATGTACTTTTTTCTATTCTTAGTGGATCGGTATTAATAGTAAAGATATTGTCTCTATAATAAGAGAGTATAAAATGTTAAATGGAACAAGTAGAGCAATCTCCTCCCCTCCTAAAAAATGAGTCTAGGTGTAAATCCAATATAAGATTCAAAATTCCTACGTAAAAAGAAATTTCCTAATCTGTCAAAAGACGAAATTTTGATGAAACTTATGAATCATATGAAAAGCTATTTTGAATTGGATTTTTCTAACAATACTATGTCATCTCAATCAAAAGATGATAATACCATTCCTATGCCGTCAAATGATTATACATCCATGGCATCTAATAAAAATTCAGACAATCCTTTCTTTGGTCTTGTCAGTGAATCACAAGATCCTACTAAGAATTTAGCACATATTACTAACTTCGATATTTCTACCACTCCTACCGTGGTTGCATTATTTGCCTCACTTCAAGTTGCATTTTCAGCTAAACTTAATGGAGCATTTTATAAATCTTTGGACAAAAAGACAAATGCAGATAAAAAAAATCTGCTTTCTGAACTTTTTGGGTCACAATGATCCCATCTTATGTAAATAAGTCAACGCAAGGAAAAAAACAATACAGTCACAGGATATAATAAATTTTGTCCAACATAAAATGACGAATAACTTTTATCAACACCAACTTATGGTGGACCCGTGATCTTTATCTTTGAAATAATTTATTCATCTTATTTGTGTATTCAAGGGATGTTGAACCCTTTGTTTCAGTACACTTCACTTCTCTCTCTCTCTCTCTCTCTCTCTCTCTCTCTTATAGAAAATTATCCCTTCTCTCTAGCTTTTAAAAATTTAATGTTTAATGTTGTAAGTATGTCTTTCATATGCTTTGTTTAATACAAGTTTGTTAATAATTATAAATACTTTATTTCTTGGTATTAGAGCCATGATGGCTTAAATTTCTTGTTAATGCATGAATAGGAATGATAGTAATGTTTTAATTTCATACCTGTTGAATAGTAAGTTATTATTCACGCTGTGAATAGTAAGTTACTATTCACAGCAATATCTATGATTCAAAGTGAAATAAAAACTAGCTTTAGAAATGCAAAGGAAAATAAGTTTTGTGAAGTAGGTTTTATGATTAAATCTTTTGGAAACATTAATTCTCATTATCACTATGATTCTTTATCATAGTATGGAATGACTCCCAAGTCGCATTGGTATTGCCATAAATTGCCTTAATAGGTCAATTTTGTCACTTCTAAATCATTGACAAACGTGTACCACTATTCTGAATCATTTTTTGTGCTACGATTAATGCTTGAGAAACATTTAATTCATTTTCCCTCATTACAAAATATTTTGACGAATTTGTTTATAATACTATTTATTATTTATATTTAATTAATAAATATTTATGTGCATATTTTATTCCTAAATTAAATCATTTACAATTACTTACTTATGTTCATGCATTAACATCTCTAAAATGGAGATACAAGAAAACTTATCCACTTTTGAGTCAATTAAAAACTCAAATTTAGTAGATTTTGATGTTCAAGATAATTTCAATAGATGGACAATTATAAAATTCCAACCATAAACTATTTTCCATACTAATTGGTACAATGTTGATAGAAAATTATCTATTAATACTATTGAACAAATAATATGTCTGGATTAGCAAGACAAATCTATCGAGATTTTCAAACCATAAGATCTTAAAGATCATATCAAAGATACAAATTATAATTTTATCAATATCGGTTTAATTCAAAAAGCTTTTAACCCTTTCAAACATGAATGCTTTCCTTTAAGCCACCTTTAGAGATGGAAGATGTACTGACTTTTTTCATCCCTAATGGGAGCAACTGAGACTAGTTTATGTAATGGACCGTTCTATTTTGATGTTTATCCAAATATGGATTGATCTTTATCGGGTAAACATATTTAAAGGCTATAAACCTTAGAGCTCGGACTAAAGGGTACAATTTTCTTTATGGCTCTGAAACTATTGGGATCATTTATAGAATATACTATAAAGTCATGAATACCACGATTCCCAATATAAAACAATTTAGTTTGTTTAGTAGAACCGTGTTAATATACACTAATTTATTGGATTGTAATGTACATACTCCTAAAACAATTTCTTAGGAAGAAATAAACTTTCAAGAAACTTGGGCAATTAAAAATGACACTCCTCCTCAACCACATCAAAACGAGGATATTGAGGATGTTATTGAAACTAAAGGTGGAGAAGTTTTCCAAATTTTAGGAAATATAATAGAAGTCCATATTGAAGACAATAAAAAACTCCTTGTCACTTTTCCTCCTTCAACTTCACACAAATCTATTTGTGAAGGACATATTTCTCATCCTAATTCATAAGGAGATAACACACATCTCAAGGGGATTTATACCTCTGAAAATCAAATACGTCATGCTTTTATGAGAAAAATAAATGCATGGAATCTCCTATTCCTTCATAAACGAATTTCAAAATTTTATTTGATGCATTTTATAATCGATAGATCATAAATCAACAAAGAATTCAATAAATCATATTACGCTAATTTCCTTACTTGGCATTTTTTATCATTATAAAAATGCTTTACATAAATGGATTGAAGAAAATAACCAATTTATATCATTTGTCACCAGGTCTCTGATGTTTTCAAAAGTAAAACAACTTTTTTTCATGAAGAAAATAACGAAGTTGGACTACAACTAATGATAAAATAATATCTTACATAAATCCTCCACAAGAAGCACTAAAATTAGAACAAGGAAATTCTAGCAATTCTAACAATACTAAGTTATGAGCTAATCCTTCTCTATCTGTAAAGAAATTTTTTATTGTGCGGTTTACATTTGAGTATGTCGTATACAACTACAACCATCGAAGACTTATTCAAGTTCAATCATGTGTCATGACAGATCCGAATATCAACGTGCTTCCACATTCAAGCCTCCGCGAAATTAATTTTGGTAAGGCTGTGTTTTTATACCTTAACGGTTCACTTAGAGTGTTGGGGTAATTTTTCTAAAAAAAAGTTTAAGTGTAGAAGCGTAATTTTTAGTTAAAAATATTTTTCTAATTGTTGAGGCGAACTGGAATAAAATTTTTTTTTTTTTTGCTCTAGTCATTCCAGCCACTGTGTTATGTCGTTCAAGCAATAATGAAATTTTGCACGATCTCATTCGAGCGACGTCATTCCTTGTTCGAGTGACATCAGGTTATCGTTTTTGTTTGAGCGAGCTGTCTACTCAATTTTTCTATAAATTGGTATGTCCAGTTTCATTTTTCTTCAGAAAACCTACGAATTTTAGTCCTACAAAACTGCTTTGGCAAAAACATTTGTGTTCTCAATTTTATGGGTTTTATCCTTTGTTTTCAATTCACACATCACCACAATCTTTGTGTGAATTGTTTTGGTGTGACACCCCGCTTAAAATAATAGCAGGTGGCCAGCCCTATACTACATTAAATCAGGAATCTCAGATGGCTCACTCTCAGCATCAACAGACTATACTACAATAAATAAGGCTAACTACCAGAAACCATAAAAGAGAATGTCAACAATTAAATAAAACATGCAACGAACAACAAACCATCACTATAGAACTATTAGCAAAGGTAAAATGTACACAAGTACTGTGATAAAAGAAAATGCTAACATTAAAATAAAATGAGAATATACAAGGAAATATACCCGAATAAGTTGTCGGGTCACAGACAGTACAGCGACCATAAATAATAAATATAAACAACTACATCTAACTCTTGGGTGTAAACACGATACACAAAAGAAATCCTGTCTAGATTTAAAAGAAATAGGAAGCGACTACAATCTACATCCCGCAACAGTTCGCAACTGCTACGGCTCCCAAGACTTTGGATAGAAAAGCATCTGGTATCCATGCGGTGGGACACCTGTAGTACAATATACATACATATATATAGCAAAAGAGAAATACAAGAGGGTCAGAGCCTGAGGTGTAAAAATGTTTAGCAAGAGTGTTAACCGTGCATAATAAATATAAATGCAATATTTCATAATTAAGGTGGAGTCGCCCTCTCATGAAACCCCAAACTCATCGCTCATCTACAGCGCGCACCTAATCGTGTCCTGTACCTTAATTAAGCTACCCGACACAAAATTAGGACAATCTCCTTAACTATAGGCATGGCCTATACCCAGATGGCACGCCATCATAACATAACTCAAGAATCCTTTCCATTCTAACACTGCATAAATATATACACATATGTATATGCCTTACCAGGCTATTTTTGGTTCTAAATATTAACTTAAACCAATTATAAGTCTTAGTACGTTACCAATTAACATTAGGCTTCAATATAAGAGTTTATTTCTCACATTAACATACATACAGTTAATAAGGACAAAACTTCTCTCCACTCTCAACATTGTACTATGTTTCGTGCGTGGGGCTTCTCGTAAAGCAAAATCCAAACAAGGAACCTCCCGGATACACTACTCCTTGACAATGTTGATCGTAGGGATCCATTATGTCATTTACACAAATCCTACTACTGCAACTACTAAAAATATAGATTACTGTCTAAGAACATAATTAGAATCTCTATTAAATCCTTGGGTCGACATAACCGCAAATGTCTCTAAGTACGATCCTTCGACCCCAATGAACTAGTACACCAAAATCACCCAAGATGTACATCATAGTAACTTCATATCCTCTTCACCTATGGGATATAAATATATATATATACTCTAAATGTATATACAATCATTCATTCCCATAACCACGTATACATAACACACATAATGTACACCATGCAATTCACATAACATAAACGATTATAGGATACCAAAATAATGCACCATGTTATCATCTTCCAGGAATTACTCACTTTCTCTCAGGGTCACCACCTATGGGACTATTATCAAACCACCATGGCGACAAAATCAATCCTAACGTATGGGAAGCGATCATAGTTCCTATCGGCAAGTGAGAATGACTCATACCCAAGACCTCTCACCCCAAAAATAAAATCACACAAGTAAATAAAATGGACGACTATGACCTGGGGAATATCCACACCCTTATCCTCAAGCCAGGGGCTCACCCTCATCGCGCAACTTCCCATGATAGCACGTGTCGGGTATGCTTCACACATTAAGTATATATATATCATTTGTACTATATATATATATATATATATATGATCACATCATATAATCAAACCATCCCACACGGTATAGATGTTCACGCAATAAATACACACATATGTACATATCTATATATACATATATACATACCATTTCTCATCCTTATGTATGAAATTTATAAACTCGGCTATAAGTGTACATAATCCTCAATATACTAGTCGTCGGTCCCAACGTATTAAATTAATTCGTTATATAAATACTATCCCTCACTTGAAACGTATTCATCCATTTCCCCTATGATATGAATAGTCTTCCAAATGTATCCAACAATAAGGTTATCAACCCAAAGTTCAACGCATGTAATAATCACCACACATCCCATCTGTATCCAAAAGCACATCGATATATCTGGTAATAATTTTGACTATTGGTATGCACATAACTAATAGTCTACAAGCCTCAAGCTCAATCCTAAATTCCTTCCTTGATTCCGTCAGTTATTGGAATCTCGATTGTTAATCACACACAGAAATATAACAACTATCCCGACTAAATTTACAACATACCCTATTCTAGTTGATAATAAAATCAAATTTATATCAATTTTCGACTACGGTTCAATTGTCCCTATGAACCCTTAACATTAACGCATAAATATGAAATAGCTAACTCGGCTATAAGTACACACCCAACTATTCTATTCGATAGTAATCTAAAGCATATATCGTAATACCTCTTGACCTCAAACATACATACACAAAAAGGGAATATCTCTCCAATTTATAAAATATTTCATAATAGCCCACCCCTATCATATTAAGATAATCCGCCTATCATTCAGTCCCGCAATCATTTCATTACTGAAAGAGGTATCCTACCCTCATAATCCAAATTCTTACATAGGTCCGAAAGCCCCTATTCATCTTAGGGCACCTATTCCCTAAATATAATATTATAACCCTCCATAATAAGTCCATTAAGAAAGTCCCTAAGAATTGAACCCAAAAGAAAAGGGGTAAAATAAAATCCCAATTCTGGGCTAAAAACAGAGGACCGATCGACCGGTCCCAGACCCCCGGTCGACCACAAGTCTAAATTTTGGCTTACGAAGAAAGCAGTAGGCTCTTCCCTTAAAGCGCAGTTGACCGGTCCCCTGACAGCGGTCGACCGCCCATATAAGATGTCTTGGCCATTTTTCCATTTTTAAACAAACCCTAACTTCCCAAACACCCAAATCTCATCATCTAACCCCCAATTTTTAACTCAATCATAAAGTTAACATTAAACCTCATCCTACATCTCATCCCATCAATTTATGTATCATCAATCCCATGTATACACATCAAATTCAAGTTTTAGTCCCAAAAATCTAGGTTTTCACATATAACCCAAAAATCCAAATCTTTTATCCACAAATTATGAAATAAAATACACAAATGAATTATTTAGCAAGATTAAACACTTGCCCTGAAATCGTAGTGGTTGAATCGTCCTCGAGATCACGTGTTGGACGGAGTTTCCAAGCTTTTTCCTCTCTCTTTCTTCCTTTCTTCTTCTTTCTCTCTTCCTTTCTCTTTCTCTAGGGATTCTCTCTCTTTCCCGTAATCTCAAGAATGAGATTTTAATCTCCTAAAGGCTTTATAAGCCTAATTTCCCTAAACACCCAATTTAAGTTATAAAACACACTTTAAATGACTCGTTTACTCCAATTCGAGTCAAACTTACTTAAAAATATTTCGAAGATAAAATAAAACCCAATGACAGTTATTTTGACTATCTCGACCCATCCAGAATCAATGGCGCACTCAGAATCATCATTAGGAATACTTTATAACATCCTCAATTTTTGGGCCTCAATTGCCAAATTTTAAAATTCTCCAATGTAGATAAATTTTAATTCTCCCAAAAATTTAATTTCTCAATCCCAAAATCATGGGGTGTTACAGATATCCCCCTTACAAAAATTTCGTCCTCGAAATTTAGGTTACACCTAGGACTTCGAATCTCCTCTAGTCCTTACATCTACCCTCAACATCACCATACATACCTCTTCCACTTCTCACATCAAATCATATAAACTTTAAAATCATACTAGCTAACAAAGGCGCCCATACACCCGATTCTCGAGGTCAGCTCGTAAAAACATAACCCGGCTCCACTAGCCTCAAATCGTAATATAATCTCAAATGAAATAATCTATAATAGCGTACTAAATATATCAAAGTATTAAATTCCCAACGATTGAACTCTTCTCAATTCCTGACATAAGCTAGCTTCATGCGGGGGAGGTCTCGTAAGCGAAATCTAAACAAGGTACCCTCCCAATACACTACTATGTAGGTATGTCGGGGATTGAGATCAATTGAGCCAGGGTTAAGGTTTTATGAAATATTTTCTTCTCCAACTATAGGTATTACCTGAAGGCCTATACAACAATATAATATAAAATAATTCCATGCATTTTGACACACCAATCAATACCTTATGTTCAAGACACAAGGCCTTAACAACTACCATACTCCTACCAACAACTAGTCCTCCAAACTAGCACAATCCTGAGCTAACTTCCCCACTCAACACTAAATTTGCTAAACTCTGAACCTCATCAACTATAACAATCCTTTACATCACATTAAAGTATTATCGCAAGGTAAATCCTTCCTTCATTGGAATACCACAATTACCCTTTCTAGCTTATCTATAAAACTACCTTATAACTGCTACTCAACAAACCTTAACAGTCCGCACTCCCAAAAATCAACAGCAAAGATCTCTACTAGCTCATCACGAGACAGTTTATCATCCCAAAAGGTGCCATACAAAGACCACACTTGTTCACTCCTCCCTCGAAGGAAACTCTGTACACTCTATGGTTATAGCGGTTAACCACTCGTTATACCTCACATGGGTCGCTCCCAATACCGCGCAAAGTATGAGCTAAACCCAAAGAAAGGTATTCTACCTTATACTTCCATAATCCAATTGACTCCCTATTCAATGTCCTCTACTTCTTCTAGGACAATCTTTCTTCTTAAAGCCTACTTTTCCATAAGAGAAGCATCTTCCCAAAAATCCTCCTTAACCGTACTGAAGGAAAAAGCGCTATTGCGACCATTGATAACTCCTTCAATCCTACTCAATGGACCCAAATCTCCAAATTTCTCAATCCCTCTTCCAAGAAGGCAATACTCTCGACATTGGGACAACTTCACACACTTCACATCGGTAAAAGTCACCAATACCAGGTTTCCTAACAAATATTAGCGAATTCATCAATTTATACCTTCCAAGGGCTTCACCATTCGCTTCTCCTCAGCACTTACATTATCGATCATAAAATTCTTCATTTGAGTCAATTATCCTTCTCACTCGACCATCGTCAAATCACCTTGAATCACCGCTAGAAATATCCTCCTTATCTCCGCCTAAGCCGCGGAAAGAAAATACCTCCATTCAAAGAGTGCCCAAAATCTGTTATGGGTATTGTATCTCTCATCTTTCCCCTTTCGGAACGACTTATTATTTACAACGTCTGAGACGAAAGAAACTGTATCAAAACGTCGTTAAAGTGAGAATACCTCGTAAAAGAAGATAAACATAGCGAACACACCAATCCTAATAGTAGGGCTCTATATCAAGAACGTTAATGGAAGAACGCAGAAAACCCGCACAGATCCTAAAGACAATAGAACCTGATGCTCTGATACCATCTGTGACACCCCGATTAAAATAATAACGGGTGGCCAACCCTATACTACATTAAATCAGGAATCTCAGATGGCTCAGTCTCAGCATCAACAAACTATGCTACAATAAATAAGGCTAACTACCCGAAACCATAAAAGAGGATGCCAAAAATTAAATAAAACATGCAACGAACAACAAACCAACACTATAGAAATATTAGCAAAGGTAAAATGTACAAAAGTACTATGATAAAAGAAAATGCTAACATTAAAATAAAATGAGAATATAAAAGGAAATATACCCGAATAAGCTGTCAGGTCACAAACAGTACAATAACCATAAAGAAAAAATATAAATAACTACATATAACTCTTGGGTGTAAACCCGATACACAGAAGGAATCCTGTCTAGATTTACAAGAAATTGGAAGCGACTATAATCTAAATCTCGCAACAGTCTGCAACTGCTACAGCTCCCAAAACCCTGGATAGAAAAGCATCTGGTATCCATGCGGTGGGACACCTTTTGTACAATATACATACATATATATAGCAAAAGAGAAATATAAGTGGGTTAGAGCCCGAGGTGTAAAAATGTTTAGTAAGTGTGTTAACCGTGCATAATAAATATAAATGCAATATTTTAAAATTAAGGTGGAGTCGCACTCTCGTGAAACCCCAAACTCACCTCTCATCTACAGCGCGCACCTAATCATGTCCTGTACCTTAATTAAACTACCCGACACAAAATTAGGACAATCTCCCTAACTGTAGCCATGGCCTATACCCACAAGAGCCACCATCCTAACATAACTCAAGAATCCTTTCCATTCTAACCCCGCATAAATATATACACATATATATATGCCTTACCAGGCTATTTTTGGTTCCAATTATTAACTTAAACCAGTTATAAGTCTTAGTACGTTACAAATTAAACTTAGGTTTTAATATAAGAGTTTATTTCTCACATTAACATATACAGTTAATAAGGATAAAACTTCTCTCCACTCTCAACATTGTACTATGTTTCGTGCGTGGGGAGTCTCGTCAAGCAAAATCCAAACAAGGAACCTCCCCGATACACTACTCCTTGACAATGTTGATCGTAGGGATCCATTATGTCATTTACACAAATCCTACTACTGCAAATACTAAAAATATAGATTACTATTAAGAACATAAAATCCTTGGGTCCACATAACCGCAAATGTCTCTAAGTACGATCCTTCGACCCCAATGAACTAGTACACCAAAATCACCCAATATGTACATCATAGAAACTTTATATCCTCTTCACCTATGGGATATACAAATATATATATTTACTATAAATATATATACAATCATTCATTCCCATAACCACGTATACATAACACACATAATTTACACCATGCAATTCACATAACATAAACAATTATAGGATACCAAAATAATACACCATGCTATCATCTTCCAGGAATTACTCACTTTCTCCCGGGGTCACCACCTATCGGACTATTATCAAACCGCCACGGCGACAAAATCAATACTAACATATGGGAAGCGGTCATAGTTCTTACCGGCAAGTGAGAACGACTCATACCCAATACTTCTCACCCCCAAAATAAAATCACACAAATAAATAAAATGGATGACTATGACCTGGGGAATATTCACACCCTGCTTCTCAAGCCAGGGGCTCACCCTCATCGTGCAACTTCCCATGATAGCATGTGACGGGTATGCTTCACACATTAAGTATATATATATATATATATATATATATATATATATATATATATATATATATCATTCATACTATATATATACATCCATATGATCACATCATATAATCAAACCATCCCACACGGTATAGACATTCACGCCATAAGTACACACATATGTACATATATATACATACATATATATACATATATACATACCATTTCTCGTCCGTATGTATGAAATTTATAAACTCGACTACAAGTGTACATAATCCTCAATATACTAGCCATCATTCCCAGCGTATTAACTTAATTCGTTATATAAATACGATCCCTCACTTGAAGCATATTCATCCATTTACCCAATTATATGAATAGTCTTCCAATATATCCAACATCAAGTTTATCAACCCAAAGTTTAACGCATGTAACAATCACCACACATCCCATCTGTATCCAAAAGCACATTGATATATCTGGTAATAATTCCGACAATTGGTATGCACATAAAAATTAGTCTATAAGCCTCAATCTCAATCCTAAATTCCTTCCATGATTCCCTCAGTTATTGGAATATCCATTGTTAATCACACACAGACATATAACAACTATCCCGACTAAATTTACAGCATACCATATTCTAGTTGATAGTATAATCCAATTTCTCTCAATTTTCGACTACGGTTCAATTGTCCCTATGAACCCTTAACATTAACGCATAAATATGAAATAGCTAACTCGGCTAGAAGTACACACCCAACTATTATATTCAGTAGTAATCTAAATCATATATCGTAATACCTCTTGACCTCAAACATACATACACAAGAAGGGGCTATTTCTCCAATTTATAAACTATTTCATGATAGCCCACCCCTATCATATTAAGATAATTCGCCTATCATTCAGTCCCGCAATCATTTCATTACTGAAAGAGGTATCCTAACCTCATAATCCAAATTCTTATATAGGTCCGAAAGCCCCTACTCATCCTAGGGAACCTATTCCCTAAATATAATATCATAACCCTCCGTAATAAGTCCGTTAAGAAATCCCCTAAGAATGAACCTAAAAGAAAAGGGGTAAAAGAAAATCCCAATTCTGGGCTAAAAACAAAGGACCGGTCGACCGGTCCCAAACCCCCGGTCGACCGCAGGTCTAAATTTTCCTTACAAAGAAAGCAGTAGGCTCTTCCCTTAAGGCGCGGTCGACCAGTTCCCTGACCGCGGTCGATCGGCCATACCAGATGTCTTGTCCCTTTTTCTATTTTTAAACAAACCCTAACTTACCAAACACCCAAATCTTATCATCTAACCACCAATATTCAACTCAATCATAAATTTAACATTAAACCTCATCTTATATCTCATCTCATCCCATGAATTTATGTATCATCAATCCCATGTATACACATCAAATTCAAGTTTTAGTCCCAAAAATCTAGGTTTTCACATATAACCTAAAAATCCAATTCTTTTATCCACAAATTATGAAATAAAATACACAAATGAATTATTTAGCAAGATTAAACACTTGCCTCGAAATCGTAGTGGTTGAATTGTCCTCGAGATCGCGTGTTGGCCGGAGTTTCCAAGCTTTTTCCTCTCTCTTTCTTCCTTTCTTCTTCTTTCTCTCTTCCTTTCTCTTTCTCTAGGGCTTCTCTCTCTCCCATAATCTCAAGAATGATATTTTAATCTCCCAAAGGCTTTATAAGACCAATTTCCCAAAACACCCAACTTAAGTTATAACACACATTTTAAATTACTCGTTTACTCCAATTCGAGTCAAACTTACTAAAAAATATTCCGGAGCCGAAATAAAACCCAATGATAGTCATTTTGACTATCTCGGCCCATGCAGAATCAATGGCGCACTCAGAATCATCATCCGAAATACTTTATAACGTCCTCAATTTTTGGGCCTCAATTGCCAAATTTTAAAATTCTCTAATTTAGATAAATTTTAATTCTCCCAAAAATTTAATTTCTCAATCCCAAAATCATGGGGAGTTATATTTGGAACCCAAGAACGTGATTTTTTGAACTTTCTCTTGTAGATAAGATCTCTACTACTGATCTAGGTGCCACTTGAAGGAGGTACTATGTTGACTGATTGCGCGTCAATAGGGAGTGCTTGTGGGTGTTCCTGGGCTGATTGAACTGCGATTCATGTGGAGTTACTGCGGAATTCTATTGCTAATTTAGGTTATGAACTATGTGGGTTTACTGAGGTTAATCTATTGCATATTTCACTTGTATTCATTGTGAGTATTATTTTCAAAATAAAAGGTTTTACTTGACAGTTTTTTTTCCTGAAATCTGTGTGTCAACATTTTATTTATGATTGTTTGATTTATCCACATGTAGATGCATGTTTTAGGGATGAATTAATTTGGATTAAAAATTGACACCGATTAAATAATGTTAACATGAAAATTTGGGAATTCGTTTTAATCAATTATCACACATACTTTTTTCAAATTTGTATCAGAGCTTATTTAAGCGATCACCACTTTTACAAATTGGTATCAGAGCAGGTTATTTTGGAGATGAAAAATGATTTGACAGACTCGAGTAGTGTCGGTAGCAATGGTAGTGGCTCATCGTGTTCTCATGTTTTGAATGTTAAAGTCTAAACCATTATTTGTTTTAGAGGGTCAATAAATCCTAAGGATATTAGAAAAGGTCAACCCATAGGTGTTGTTCCAACCGTTTACACATGTTCACATTGTGGTAGGAAAGGTCACCTTAGACGTTTTTGTTTCGATCTTCAAAAATGCCTTAGGAAGTTGAAATCCAGTGTTCCCTTGGTTTCCAAAACCCCGATGCATCGTTGCACACCTATTTGGGTTAGGAAATCACTTTTAGAGGCACTAGATGTTAGACTAGTTGACTATCGGTTGCTTACACATGATTCTTCTCTTGTTATATCATATAGACGATTGTGTTCGCATGTTTGTCATACACTAGTTGTGCTTAGTGATAAATTCTTGCTACTGTTATAAATTGTGTACTTTTTTTATAAGATTTTTATTTTTGATAAAACTTTTAAAAAATATAA
Source organism: Sambucus nigra (assembly GCA_949130495.1). Taxonomy (NCBI): domain Eukaryota; kingdom Viridiplantae; phylum Streptophyta; class Magnoliopsida; order Dipsacales; family Adoxaceae; genus Sambucus; species Sambucus nigra. The sequence goes on along the minus strand of OX422221.1, from coordinate 197,659,869 downwards.
AAAAGATTTATTTTGATATAATTTTTGAAAAAGACAAAGATTTTTGTATTTTGTTTACACCGTATATGAATGGACATTTAGGATGACTAATCACGATATGATTCCATATCCATGTGACTATTTGATAGTGTTTTGATATGCTTCATCATTTTATTTTTGTGCTTTACAATGTTTGGAGTCATTAAGATGTGACTTATTGTTACTACCTACTTGTTTGACTCCTAAGTTCTTTTATTGCATACTTATAGAGATTTGTTTGACTATTGTTCTCTTCTATCACATGTTTTTCGATGTGTCTTCATCTCAATTCTGTCTTTAAAACGAACAAAATGCGATAAAACTTGAAAATAAAAGTAGTGCATGTAAGAACCTTTGATGTGAGTTTGTGTACTTTATTTGAAAAACATGGAAGGGTAAGAAAAGGTACTCATTTAGCCTTTGTGATTATGCCACCGTTTAAATTGGACCTAGAAAATGCATGGCACAAAAACAGAAGCCAAGGTCCAAAAAGGTTGAAAAGAGCCTGAAAAAATTTAAAGGCAATAAAAAGAAAAATATTCCATAAGTGGGCCAATTGAGTTTAGTTTCATCACCTCAAAAGAAAAATAAAATGCATTATTATCTATGAGGGAGTTTGGATGGAATATAAAATGGTTTTTCACGTCCTGACAAAGTCATGACAAAGTGTTACATAGTTTTAGATGTTATTGGTGTGAAAATCATGTCTCACTTTTATTTGTCGATTAGATTAAGACGATGTCATCTAAATTCACATTTTTTTCAACACCTAAGGACAATTTTGAGAATCATTCGTTAGGAGTACACATATTCATTGTGCACATATGTTTTATGTGATTGTATTGATTTTCCTATCGAATATGTTCACACTCATTCATTACATTTTCATGATTTGGTTGTCTTAGTGTAAATTCATGGTGTGTGATTTTTGTAAAATCATTTTTGCCTTTTTATATGAAAAAATAAAAATTCAAAAATAGTTTGTGGAAGATTTTGGGTTACTCCTTTGCATGAGCATAGTTTGATTCATGTTTGATTTATTTGTCGTGACACTCCATGTTTATTTTGTTTATTCTTTTTCTTGTCTATTTCGAACAAATAAAAATGGGGAGAACGAATTATGAGGGAGTTTTTTCATTATGGGGGAGATTTGATTTTTGATGATTGATTTATTATTATATCATTTCAAACTGGATGCATCACAAACGTGCTTTCTTTGTCTCATGTGTATAGGTATAATGATTGAAGATCATTATTTTTCACACCCTGATGAGAAAAGCTTAAAGATTTGGAGAAGTAAGGTTTAAGAATTTTTAAGAAAGTTTGATACCTTTTAAGTTTTGGTTTCATAAGAAGGTATTAGATTTGTATAGACATTTTGATTTGATAATTCGGATGTTTTTATATTGTACTGGCATAGACATAGGGGGATATTTGTAAGGACATTTTCTATTGTCCGGTTTACATTTGAGTATGTCGTATACCGCTACAACCATCGAAGATTTATTCAAGTTCAATCATGCGTCAATACGGATCCGAATATAAACATTCTTCAACCTTCAAGTTTCTGAGTGATTAATTTCGGTAAGATTGTGTTTTTATACCTTAGCGGTTCACTTAGAGTGTGGGGATAATTTTTCTAAAAAAATTTCGAAGTGTAGAAGCGGAGTTTTTCGTCAAAAAATTTTCTAAGTGTCGAGGTGGACTTGAATAATTTCTTTTTTGCTCAGGTCATTTAAGCGACTGTGCCATGTCGTTTAAGCGACAATGGCATGTCAAGCTCTCTCGTTCGAGTGACGCCATGCCACGTTCGAGGGACGTCTGGTTTTCGTTTGAGCGAGTTATCGACTCAATTTTTCTATAAATTGGTATGGCTAGTTTCGTTTTTCTTCTGAAGAACTGGGAAATTTAGTCCTACAAAATTGCTTTCGCAGAAACATTTATCTTCTCAATTTTAAGGGTTTTATCCTTTGTTTTCAATTCACAAATCATCCCAATCTTTATGTGAATTATTTTGGAACCCAAGAACACAATTTTGTGAAGTTTCTCTTATAGAGAAGATCTCTACTGCTAATCTAGGTGGCACTTGAAGGAGGTACTGGGCTAACTGACTACACATCAATAGGGAGTGCTCATGGGTGTTTTGGGGCGGACTCAACTATGATTCATGTGGATTTGCTGCAAAATTCGATTGCTGATTTAGGTTGCGGACTGTGTGGGTTTACTAAGGTTAATCCATTGCATATTTCACTTGTAATTATTATGAGTATTATTTGTGAAATAAAAGGTTTTACCCGAAAGGTTTTTTTTTTCCTGAAATCTGTGTGTCGGTAATTTATTTATGATTGTTTGATTTATCCACACATAGATGCATGTTTTATGGATGAATTAATTTGGATTAAAAATTCACATCGATTAAATAAGGTTAACATGGAAATTTGTGAATTCATTTAATCAAGTATCACACATACTCTTTTCAAATTGGTATCAGAGCTTATTTAAGCGATCATTACTTTTACAAATTGGTATCAGACCTAGTGACACTAATTTATTGTGTATTCCTATTTTCGCAAAAAAATGTGTGATATTGATTGTTTTTTAAATCTGTTTTATGAAAAAATGCAATTTTCCGACGGAGCACTTATGTACTCGAATACCCCCTGTTGGCACAAGTCAAAGTTTTGATGATTTAAATAGATTAAATTTGACGTTTGCAAAAAGAATTGATATTTTGGAAAAAGAAATTGGTAGTTTTAAATCCGCTATGGATCTTTTGCAAACAGTTCAAACTCAAAAAGATTTTTATTATGAGAAATTTCTTGCCTTGGACCACGACTTTAGAAAACTAGAATTTTCCAAAAAGGAGAGTGATGGTAAAGTACTATTTTTAAAAAAAAAGAATTGGAGGACTATAAAAAATTCTAGAATTTGTGTTTGTGCCAATGAGGATAAAAAAAAATTAATCGATGAGTTTGTGGCACGTGAGGAGACTCTTAGGGATACGTGCACGTATTTTAAGGGAGAGCGTGATAACCTTCTAGGAATAATTGAAAATTTAGAGAAGGTTTATCAAAAATTGGAAGAGTCTAATTCTTTACTTGAGTAAAAAATTTTGGAAATGAAAAATAATTTGGCAGACTCGAGTAGTGTTGGTAGCAATGGTAGTGGTTGGTCGTGTTCTCATGTTTCTAATATTAAAGTCAAGACCATTATTTGTTTTAGAGGGTCAATAAATCCCAAGGACATTAGAAAGGGTCAATCCATAGGTGTTGTTCCAACCGTTTACACATGTTCAAATTGTGGTAGGAAAGGTCACCTTAGACATTTTTGTTTCGATCTTCGAAAAAGTCCTCGAAAGTTGAAATATAGTGTTACCTTGGTTCTCAAAACCCGTATGCGTCATTGCACACCTATTTGGGTTAGGAAATCACTTTTAGAGGCACCAGATGTTAGACTAGTTGATTATAGGTTGCTTGCACATGATTCTCCTCTTACTATATCATATAGATGATTGTGTTCGCATGTTTGTCATACACTAGTTGTGCTTAGTGATATATTCTTGCTAGTGTTATGACTCGTGTACTTTTTGTATTAGATTTTTGTTTTTGATAAAACTTTCGAAAAATACAAAAAGATTTTATTTTGATATAATTTTTGAAAAAGAGAAAAAGATTTTTGTATTTTGTTTACACCGTATATGAATTGACATTTGGTATGACTAAGTCACGATATCATTCCATATCCATGTGACTATTTGATAGTGTTTTGATCTGCGTCATCATTTCATTTTTGTGTTTTACAATTTTTGGAGTCATTGAGATGTGACATGTTGTTACTACCTACATGTTTGACTCATGAGTTCCTTTATTGCACACTTGAATGGATTTGTTTGACTATTGTTCCTTTCTATCTCATGTTGATCAATGTGTTTTTATCTCATTTTTGTCTTTAAAACAAATAAAATGCGATAAAACTTGACAATTAAAGTAGTGCCTGTAAGAACCGTTGATGTGAGGTTATGTGCTTTATTTGAAAAACAGAGAAGGGCTACGAAAGGTACTCATTTAGCCTTTGCGATTAAGCCACTGTTTAAATCGGACCTAGAAAATTCATGGCACAAAAACAAAAGTCAAGGTCCAAAGAGGTTGAAAAGAGCCAAAAAAAAATTAAAGGCAATAAAAAGAAATCATCACTTAAAAAGAAAAATAAAAAGCATTATTATTTATGAGGGAGTGTGGATGGAATATAAAATGGTTTTGCACGTCCTGACAAAGTCATGAAAAAGCGTTATATAGTTTTAGACGTTATTGGTGTGAAAATCACGTCTGACTTTGATTTGTAGATTAGATTAAGATGATGTCATCTAAATTCATAATTTTTTTCCGACACCTAAGAACAATTTTGAGAATCATTCGTTAGGAGTACACATATTCATTGTGCACATTTGTTATCCGTGAGTGCGTTGATTTTCCTATTGAATATGTTCACACCCATTCATTACGTTTCCATTATTTGGTTGTCTTAGTGTAAATTCATGATGTGTGATTTTTGTAAAATTATTTTTGCATTTTTATATGAAAAATTAAAAAATCAAAAATAGTTTGCGGAAGCTTTTGGGTTACTCCTTTGCATGAGAATAGTTTGATACATGTTTAATTTATTTGTCGTGACACTCCATGTTTATTTTGTTTATTCTTTTTCTTGTCTATTTCGGACAAATAAAAATGGGGAGAACGAATTATGAGGGATTTTTTGCATTATGGGGGAGATTTGATTATTGATGATTGATTTATTATTATACCATTTCAAACTCGATGCGTCATGAAGGTATTTTCTTTGTCTCATGTGTGTAGGTATAAAGATTTAAGATCATTATTTCGCACACCCTGATGAGAAAATCTTAAAGATTTGAAGAAGTGATGTTGAAGATTTTTTAAGAAAGTTTGCTACCTTTTCAATTTTGGCTTCATGGGAGGGTATTAGATTTGTATAGGCATATTGATTTGATAATTAGGATTTTTTATATTGTACAGGCATAGACATAGGGGGAGATTTGTAAGGACATTTTCTATTATCCGGTTTACATTTGAGTATGTCGTATACCGCTACAACCACCGAAGACTTATTCAAGTTCAATCATGCGTTAATACGGATCTGAATATCAATGTTCTTCAACATTCAAGCCTCTGTGAGATTAATTTTGGTAAGATTGTATTTTAATACCTTAACGATTCACTTAAAGTGTTGGGATAATTTTTCTAAAAAAATTTCGAAGTGTAGAAGCGGAGTTTTTCGTCAAAAATATGTTTCTAAGTGTTGAGGCGGACTAGAATAAAAAATTATTTTTCACTCAGGTCGTTGGAGCGACTATGCCACATCGTTCAAGCCAATGGAATGCCGTGCGATCTCGTTCGAGCGACGTCATGCCTCGTTGGAGCGATGTCTTGTTTTCATTTGAGCGAGCTACTGACCCAATTTTTTTATAAATTGGTTAATCCAGTTTCTTTTTTCTTTAGAAGACCTACGAATTTTAGTCCTACAAAACTGCTTTGGTAGAAACATTTGTCTTCTCAATTTAAAGGGTTTTATCCTTTGTTTTCAATTCATAAATAATCCCAATCATTATGTGAATTGTTTTGGAACCTAAGAACACAATTTTTTGAAGTTTCTTTTGTAGAGGAGATCTCTACTGTTGATCTAGGTGCCACTTGAGGGAAGTACTGGTCTATCTAACTACGCGTCAATAGGGAGTGCTCATGGGTGTTCCTAGGTCAACTGAACTGAGGTTCGTGTGGAGATTTTGTTGAATCCCATTGCTCATTTAATAGATTCTAATGTCCATACTCCCAAAAAATTGGGTTATTAAAAGTGCCATTCCCCATCAAAATGAGGATATTTAGGATGTTATTGAAACTAAAGATGGATAAGTTTTCTTAAATTTTAGGAAATATAATATAATTCAATGCTCTAGACAATACAAAACTCCATATGCCACTTTTACTCCTTCAACTTCACGCAATTCTGTTTGTAAAGGACATATTACTCATCCCGATTGCCAAAGAGATGACACACATCTCTAGGGGATTTATACCTCTAAAAAACAAATACCTCATGTTATTGATGAGCAAAATAAACGTAGAGAATCCCCTACTCCTTCATAAATGAATTTCATAATTTAATATAAAGCATTTTACAATCGATAGAGCATAAATCAACAAAGAATTCTATAAACCAAGCTATGCTGATTTTCATACTTGGTATTTATCTAAATTCAACAAAACTCAATTAGATCATTATAAAAATACTTTCCATCAATGGATAGAAGAAAATCACTGAGTTAAATCATTTGTCACTTGTTTTTTTAGGTTTTCAAAATAAAAACACATTTTCTTTCTTGAAGAAAATAATCGAACTTGGACTACAACTAATGATAAAATAATATCTTCCCTACATCCTCCACAAAAATCTCTAACATTAGAATAAGGAAATTCTAATAATTCTAACAATACCAATTTAGAAGCTACTCATTTTATATGTGTTAAGAAAGATGATGATAGGCCTATGATTAAAACATATGAATTACATCCTCTTTAGAAACAAGAAAATTATTCCTATCTTATCCTAAACACTATTGGAAAATAACTTAGTCAAATTGAGGCTAACACTGATAATATCATTCGTAAATTACAAGAGAAACACACTTCTTCTATTAAATAAATTATTCTTGACAAACCTTTAATTCAACCTCTAACTAAGATTAAATGATATAAATTACAACATGTGAAAGATGAGTTTTTAACCCAATTAAGACAAATCCATAAAGATATGAAAAGTTTAAATCTAAATAACATATATCATCTGGATTCTGATTCAGAATCTGAATCCTTGGTCTCTTTTGAGGAAATTCATAATTTTTAATCCTCTTTCAAAGAGGACAATCTTAATAAAATCAATTTCTATAATAAAATTACAGCCATTGTTGTACAGACGAATTCCCAATCGAGTTAATTTATTTATAACTGAGTTCATTCTGGACAAAATAGTAAAGTCATAGGTTAGGCTTTGTATTATCGATCTTGTAAGGTATGAATGCATTTTTAGTATAACGCTTGAAAATATTTTTGGGTGTTTTTTTAACAAAATCGTTTGGTGTTGTTTTTAAAATATTTTTTGGCAAAAAATGTTTTTTTGTTTTTAAGTTCAATAGAACGAAATTAAGAGTTCATTAGAACGAGTTTGTGATCTCGTTAGAACATGATACAGACTTCTTTCAAACGAGGTTGAGATCTCATTAGTATGAACTTTAGAACCTCTTTAGAATATACATCTAACATATATTAAACCCGCATTCTCTATCAAAGAGAAGGCCAGCCGTTGGAAGCTCATGGGAAGTTCGTTATAATAAACTTTGCGTGTTCGTTTGAATAAGACTAGTTCTCTTTAGATCGAAACATGAAGTTCATTCGAACGTACCACAAAATTTTGTTTGAATGAACCCACCTCCTCGAAAATTATTTTTTAATAATTATAGGCATGTTAGACTAAGATTTTTCAAGAACTTTCGGAAAAAATCAATATCCTATCTATTTACTAAAGTTCCAGAACCTGTTTTCACCCATTGTGTTTAAAAATCCAAGTTTTTGTATTCATATGTTTTGAGATATTTGTATTGGGGATCAAAGTTTGTTTCTCATCATCTTGAGTTAAGAACTATTTTCGTTCAGTGGACTCCGTATGTGTGCTTTGATGTGTTGTGCTAAAGAAGCGGTGTTTCGATTCTGTAGAAGGTTGGTGAGCCTTATTGGTGGATACCGGGGTGCGTATGGATTCGCGTGCTATGGTAGCTTGTGTGGATGAACTCCTATGTCTCATTATGGAGAGGTTAAGGATAAAAAAGCGTCAAGGCTTGCGAGGGAGACGAGTCGTTGAATAAGTTTATTGTCTAGTCTTCGTAAAACCTTATCATAGTGATTTGTTTGGGTGGGTCATCCGAGGTTTTTTCCATTGTGGGTTTTCCTCATGCATCGGCGTGTTATACTGTTGGTTTATTTGTTTTATCCATAATCACCAAGATGCATGTTTTTAGGTTAAAAGATAAAATTCGATAAATCATTTTTTCGCAGTAAATGATTTAATTTGGTGCAAAAGTTTTATTGGATTAATTTCGTTCAAAGTTTTGTTTTTTGTTGTTAATCATCCTTGCTTATGCACCGTAGGGCCTACTCAAACCAGAACACTAAGTTGTCGTGTTTAGATCTGATGTCTTTAGGCAAGAATTTTGGTGGTTTTGATGGTCTTAGAGCCCCGGTGTTTAATGGGTCGAACTATGCATACTGGAAATGTATTTGAAATCAGCACTTATGGTGATAGATGAGCGGGTGTAGAAAGTAATTTTAAATGGTTGATTCCCACCTACAACCTTAATAGGATACCCAAACTAGTGGAATCATGGAGTGAGAGTGAGCATAGGTTAGCAAATTATAATTTTTGAGGTTTAAAAGCTATATTGTGTTCTGTCACCCAGGAGGAGTTTCACCGTATTATGACTTGTGAGATGTTTAAAGAGGCTTTGGATATACTCCAACTTACCCATGAAGGAACTAGTGTTGTTAAGGCTTCCAAACTTTAAAACCTCACCACTCAGTTTGCAACCATTAAGATGTTAGAGGGTGAACCTTTGATGAGTTATACACTAGATTGTCCGACATCGTTAACTCGTATTTTAACTTGGGATAGAGGATACATAAGAATCGAGTAATTAAGAAAATCTTAAGGTCTTTACCTGGAAGATGTAATTCAAAAGTGATGATTTTGAATTTCTCGGGCACTTTAGATTTTACAAAACTTTAAGATCTTATGGGTGACTTACAAGCTTATGATCTTGACATTTTTTCCTCCAAAATTGAGAAAAAGAAAGATAAAAGCTTTGCTTTGAAAGCCTTAAAGGATGAAACACCTGTTTAGAATAATGAGTCTGACATCATGTTTGCATATATGACCACGTTAGCAAAGAAATTCAAGAAATTTCTCAAATTTCATATGCAATCAAAATATTCAAAAAAGTTTGAGAAAACATGTATAACAAAATCGATCACTTCCCTAAAAATTGTAATGATAACTTTAAAAGGGATGAATTGAAAAGATGTTTTTATTGTGAGGGTTATGACCATAGGGTCACCTAGTTCCCCACTAAACTTAGGAAGGAGATCAAAAAACTGAAAGCATACAATGCCACCCTTAGTGATAGTGATCTGGAAGGGGGGCCCAATTCCCCCATTGAGCGTTAATACATCGCGTTCATGGCTAGTCATGTGAGCCGTGATGAGAAATCTTCACATGAATATATTTTTAAGTATAACACTTTCGAGGCCATTGAGTTTGAATCCCAAGTGAGTGATGGTAAAGAGAGTGAAGAAGAGAATGATTATGAATCAGAGGAGGAAGGGAGTGAACTCCAAATCTCCTTTCATGAATTTTATGCAAAAACATTTAGAGTGAATAAGGTTATCTTTAAGTTAGAGGCTAAGTTGAAAGAGCATCCCCTAAATACAAAAATAAGAGGAATAAATTATTCCAAAGATAAAGACCGTGGGTTCTACCACAAGTTGGTGTTGAGCAAATTTTTCCTTATTTTGTGTCGACCAAACTTTATTGTATATCGCGCCTTTATTACTTTCGTCCTTTTATTGAATTATTTACATAACACATAAAGTAGATTTTATTAATTTTCATTTGTCTTCTTCTCCAAAGATTCATAAAATGTTGCACCAAATTTAACTGGAAAATGCAACTTCAAGGGAGGCAAAGAATGCAACCATGGTAAGACTGGTAGGAATATCCAACTTAGTAATATGTGTTAAATCCTCATTAAAATATTGTGATTCACTGAAAAAGAAAAGAAAGGATTATCTAAATTTTTATTGGATGCCATGGATATATCATCATTTGAAGAAATAGGAATAAGATTACCATCTTTTAATTAAGATGGCATAGTATTGTTAGAAAAAGTCAATTCAAATTGGCTTTTTCTATGATTCATAACTTTCTTTAAAATTTCTTCTTTAGGCATATTAGGAAATTTCTTTTTAAGTAAAAATTTAAAATCTTGTATTAGATTTACACCTGGACTTATTTTTTTAGGAGGTGAAGGATATTGCTTCATTGTACCATATAAGATTTTATACAATCTTTTATCAAATAGATAGTCTCTTTAATGTAGAGGTAAAAATCCCGAGATAAAAGCTCTGATACCAATTTGAGGATACGTGATATCAATTATTTTTAGGATTCATAAATTTCTAATTTTAAACTTATTTAATTAGAGTCAATCTTCAATCCAAAATAATTAAACCCTAATCATGCATCTATGTGGATAAATCAAGCTTGCAATCACAAATAAAGGGACAAACAAATTTCAGGAAAAAAATCCCTTTCGAGTAAAAACTTTTATTTCACTATCTAACGTAAATCGCAACTTACAATTATATAATGAAATCTGCAATGAATTTCCCTCAGAAAATCCACACAGAACATATCCTAGCACCATTAAATATTCCTTCAAGAGCCGCAGCTCCTCCTTTAGTAGTAAATTTCCATGAGTATCCCCAATGATCGTAGTCGTCAGCAAATAGCTCCCGAAATAACTATCAATCCCACAGTAAAGAAATATTTCTTTACAAGAAAACTTCAACAAGTAGTATTTGGGTTCCAAAATGATTCACAAATGTATATGGGATCTTTTGGTGAAACAAAAGCAGAGTTTTGTGCCCTAAAAGTGAAGACTAAAATTCTGCAGATTTGAAGTTTTCGTTTAGCAAAAGTCTTAATGCAAAAGTCTTCCCAAACATGTATTTGTAACAAAACAAAATTCTTGAGGAGGCGGAGCTCGTTTGAACGACTTCTTGATGTCATTTGAACAACTATAAAAATGACCTGATAAAACGCAAAGCAGTATGTGGTCGTTTGAAACCCGAAAGAGACGACCTATCTTGCGACTTATCAAACGACGTGTAATGTCGTTAGAAGGGGTCGTTTGAACAACATATCAATATCGTTTGAATGGCATTGCTTTGCTGTTTGAACGATAGAAGAGAAAAAATAATATTTTAAGGAGCTCGCCTACATGTCTTATGTAAAAAGGCTATGCGCCGTGTGCGATATTGATTTTAAAATAAATTTGTAAATTCCAACTAGAAACATATTTAATTAGAATCAAATTTTAAATAAAATTAATTCAGCCCCTAAACATACAACTATGTGTGTGCGTATGTCAAACCATTACAAACACAAATGTGTTAACTCGTAAATTTCAGGAAAAATCCCCTTTCGGGTAAAATCTTTTATTTCACTATGAATTAACTCACAATGAAATCTGCAAAAAGTTTACCTCATCAAACCTACATAGACACGCAACCAAGATTCAGTAATGGATTCCACGCAGCGAATCCACACGAATCGCAGTCCAATCTTCAGCAAAGGAACACACTCATGTAATCCTTAATGATGCACAGTCAGCAACCCAGTACCATAAAAGGCACCTAAATCAACAACATAAAATTCCAGTAAAAATACGTCTTGGGTTACACAAAAGAACTCACATAAAGTAATTGGTATTGTGAATTGAAAACAAACTTTGAACCCTTAAACTGTTGGAGAAGAACACATGCGATACTGTATAGCAGTTATTGAAAAAAAAAATCTGATAGACACAGTATTCTCCATGATTGAAAAGAAAATCAGAAACCACTTTATACATAAAACTTTGAGACGGTGGCATGGTTGACAAAAACAACATCGCACGAATGAGAGAGACGTCGCTCGAACAAGAGAGACGTTGCTCGAACAAAAGCTAATCTCGCTCGAACGAGGCATGTGTCGCTCGAATGACATTATGATCTCGCATGAACGATCATAACGTCAATCCCGAGGTTCGCCATCAAACATAGAAAAAATATGAAAAACTTTAAACCTTTAATCCTTCGAGATCACTAGACGTTGTTAACACAAAAACTTTTGTAAAAAATATTTTTGAAAAACTAACTTTATAAAAACCAATTATTATAATTAAAAAAATATTTTAACATTTATAAATAATATCCCAACACTTTTAATATGAAATGCAAATGGAACTTAAATATATTTTTGCCAAAATCATCTCGTTGAGCTTGAATGTTGAAGACCACTTGATATTCGGATCCGCCTTTTATAGATTTAAACTTTCCTAATTCTTTGACGACTTGTAGAGGTTTACGACATATAAAATTGTAATGGGACTCACAAGATAATGTCCTTAAAAATATTCCCTATGTCTATGCCGGTACAACATAAAAACATCTGAATTATCAAAAAATTACCTATGCAAATCTACCCTCCGATGATCTCAAAAGTGGAAAGATAAAATGCTAAGTCTTCACAAGGTATTTGCTTTGTCATCACATTGTGCGAAATAATGATCTTAAATCTTTGTACCTACACACATGAGACAAAGCAAATACCTCGTGAGGCATCGAGTTTGAAATGATATACGAATAAATCAATCAATATAATCAAGTCTTCCCCATAATGCAAAAACTGCCCCATAATTCGTTCTCCCCCTTTTTATTTTTTCGAAATAAACAAGGAAACGAATAAACAAATTAAACACGGAGTTATCACGACAAAATGCATAGCAAACATGAATCAAACTACGCTCATACAAAGGATAAATCAAAAGCTTCCACAAACTATTTTTGATTCTTCAAATTTTCATATAAAAATGCAAAAAAAAATTCGCAAAAATCACACACGATGAATTTACACTAAGACAAACAAATCATGAAAACGGAATGAATGGGTGTGAAATATTCAATAGACAAATCAATGCAATCAAACATAACATATGTGCATAATGTCTACGTGTACTCCAATCGAATGAATCTCAAAATCGTCCTTAGGTGTTAAAAATGTTGAATTTAAATGACATTGACTCAATCCATTAACACATCAAAGTCAAGCATGATTCCCACACCAATAACGTGTAAAACTATGAATGATTTTTCAAGATGTTATGAGGGCGTGCAAACCTGTTTTTCATTTCATTCCATCAAAACTCCCTCATAAATAATAATCATTATATTTTTCTTTTGAGGTTCCCCCTTTTTGGCATATTCGTCGTTTTATTGCATTTAAATTTTTTTGGGCTCTTTTAAACGGTGGCTTTCACGATGAGTTAATTTTTAACTCTCGCAATCCTTTCCCGTGATTCACTCATCATATTTTGTTGCAATTAAAGTCCTCAAGGTAAACGGTTTTTACATGCACTACTTCCATTGTCAAATTTTATCGCATATGGTTTGTTTTAAAGACAAAATTAACATGACAACACTTCGACCAATATATGATAAACAAGTACAATAATCAATCAAATCCGTGCAAGTGTTCATTAAAGGAACTCATGAGTCAAACATGTAGGTAGTTACAACTAATCACATCTCAATGACACCAAACATTTTAAAGCACAAAAATAAAATGATGATGCATATCAAAACACTATCAAATCGTCACATGGATATGGAATGAAATTGTGACTCGGTCATCCTGAATGTCCATTCAAATATGGTCTAAAACAAAATACCAAACTCTTTTTGTCTTTTTAAATTTTTTATTAAAATAAAATCTTTTTATTTTTTTCAAAATTTTTCAAAAATAAAAAATAATTTGTACAAAAAGTACACATGTCATAACACTAGCAATAATATATCATGAAACACAATTAGCATATGACAAACATTTGAACACAATCATCTATATGATATAGTAAGAGAAGAATCATGTGCAAGTAAGCAAGAATCAACTTGTCTAACATCTACTGCCTCTAAAAGTGGTTTTCTAACCCAAATAGGTGTGTAACGATACATGGGTGTTTGGGGAACCAAGGAACACTAGACTTCGACGTCCAAGGACATCTTTGAAGATCGGAAAAAAATACCTACGGTGACATTTCCTACCACAATGTGAACATAAGTTAACAGGTGGAACGACACCTATAGGTTGACCTTTTCTAACATTCTTGGGATTTATTGACCCTCTACAACAAATAATGGTCTTGGCTTTAACACTCGAAACATGAGAACACGATGATCCAGTACCATTACTACCAACACTACTCGAGTCCGTCAAATAATTTTTTATCTCCAAAATTTTTTATTAAAGCAAAGAATTGGACTCTTCCAATTTTAGGGACTCGTTCTCTAAATTTTCAATAACTCCTAAAAGGTTATCACGTTCATTCTTAAAATATGCACACTTATCCCTTAGAGTCTCTTCACGTGCCACAAACTCATCTAGTAAAATATTTATTTCCACTTTGGCACAAACACAAATCCCAAAATTTTTAAGGTTCTCCAATTCTTTTTCTAAAAATAGGACTCTATCATCACTCTCCTTTTTGGACAATTTTAAAGCATTAAATTCATGGCCCAAAGAAACAAATTTCTCACGTTAAAAACCTCTTTGATTTTGAACCATTTGCAAAAGATCCATAGCGGATTTAAAATGACAATTTTCATTTTTCCAAAAAATCAATTCTTTTAGCAAATGTCAAATTCAAACTATTTAAATCATCAAAACTCTTACTCGTGTCATCAATAGGGGGCATCTGATTACATAAGTGCTCCATCGAAAAAATTACGAAATTTCACAAAATAGATTTTTCAAAAAAAATTCAGTATCACATAATTTTTGCAAAAATAGGAATACAAAATAGTGTAACCTTCTCTGATACAAATTTGTAAAATGGCAATGTGCCGTGGGCGATACTGATTTAAAATAAATTCGCAAATTCCAACTACAAACTTATTTCATTAGAGTCCATTTTTAAATTAAATTAATTCATCCCATAAACATACAACAACGTGTATGCGTGTGTCAAACCATTAGAAACACAAATATGCTAACTCGCAAATTTTAGAAGAAAAATAACTTTTTAGGTAAAACATGTTATTTCACTATGAATCAAATCGCAATTTGCAATCATCATGAAATATATAATAAGTTTACCTTAGAAAACCTACCTAGACACGCAACCTAGAGTCAGCAATGGATTCTACGCAGTCATCCCACACGAACCGGAGTCCAATCTTCAGCAAAGGAACACCCTCAAGTAATCCTCAATGATGCACAGTTAACAGCCCAGTACCATCAAAGGCATCTAAATCAAAAACATAAAATTCCAGTAAAAAATATGTCTTGGATTCCACAAAACAACTCACATAAAGTAATTAGTGTTGTGAATTGGAAACAAACTTTGAACCCTTAAATTGTTGGACAAGAACACACACGATAATACATAGAAGTTATTGAAACAAAAAAAAAATTGATAGACATAGTATTCTCCATGATTGAAAACAAAGGCAGAAACCACCTTATACAGCAAACTTTGAGGCGGTGGTGTGGTTGACAAAAACAGCATCGCTCGAACGAGAGAGACATCGCTCGGATGAAAGCTGATCTCGCTCGAATAAGACACGTGTCGCTCGAATGAAATTAGGATCTCTCTTGAACGATCATAATGTCAATCCCGAGGTTCGCCATCAGACTTAGAAAAAATTTGAAAAACTTTAAACCTTTAATCCTTCGAGATCAATAGACGTCGTTAACACAAAAACTTTTATAAAAAATATTTTTGAAAAACTAACTTTATAAAAACCATTTATAAAACTTTCAAAAACCATTTATTATAATTGGAAAAATATTTTAAGATTTATAAAAAAAATATCCCAACACTTTTAATATGAAATGCAAATAAAGCTTAAACATACTTTTACCAAAATCATCTTGTTGAGCTTGAATGTTGAAGACCACTTGATATTCGGATCCATTGTTTGTAGATTTAAACTTTCCCAATTCTTCGATGACTTGCAGCGATATACGACATATAAAATTGCAACGGAACTCACGAGATAATGTCCATACATCTTCCAAAAAGTATTTTTACTTAGAAAAAATCCTCATTTTGATAAAAAGTAGTTTCGAAAAATATCCCAATACTATCATAAATCAAATTCGAAACTTAAACACAATTCTTACCAAAATCAATCTCATAGATGTCAGTTGTTGAAGAACCTTGATATTCAGTCCGTCGTTTTGAACAAATGATCGTGAGCTTTCTTTGACGATTATAGCGATGTACGACATACTCAATGTAAAATCGGGACTATGGAAATTATGTGCTTTCAAATCTCCCCCTATGTTTATGCCGGTAATAAATAAAAATAATTTGAATTATCAATCAAATGCCTATACAAATCTAATACCCTCCCATGAGCCCAAAAGTGGAAATATACTAAAAAATGTAAGTCTTCAGAAATCTTCAACTTTAAATCTCTTCAAACCAATTCTCTTTACTTTCCTTGTGCCTCTTTTGTGTTATTTCCAAATGATCATCAAAGTCCTACACATAATAAACAAAAGAAATACCTTCATGACGTATCGAGTTTGAAATGAGATAAACAAAAATAAAATCCTTACAAATCTGCCCCATAATTCGTAATTTGTTCTCCCCTTTTATATTTGTTCGAAATATACAAGGAAAAGAATAAACAAAATAAATATGGAGTGTCATGAAAAGCATAGAAAATATGAATCAATTACGCTCATGCAAGGATATACTCAAAAGGATCCACAAACTCTTTTTGATTTTTCAAAATTTTCATGTAAATATTTTACAAAAACAACACACAACAGAGATTTACATTAAGATAACCAAATCGTGGAAACAGATTGAATGGGTGTGAACAATTTTGATAGAAAAATTAACTCAAACATTCATAACATATGTGCACGGTGAATATGGATACTCCTAACGAATTAATCGAAAATCTTCCTTAGGTGTAAAAAATGTTGAATTCAAATGATATCGACTCAATCTAATCAAAAAATCAAAGTCTAAAATAACTTCCACACCAATAACGTCGAAAACTGTGTAATGCTTTTTCAAGACTTTGTCAGGACGTGCAAACCTATTATTTTCCAACCAAACTCCCTCAAATATAATAATGATGATATTTTTATATTGTACGCTTTTTCTTATGAATGGTCATATCAAACTAAATTAGTTTGGCCTTGGCTACTTTTTACAATGCCACACATTTTTATGATCTTTTAAACGGTGGATTTCAGGCACATATTTGCTACTTTCATAGTCCTTTACCATGTATACTCATCATTTTTTTCATATTAAACAAAATCCCCACAGGCGACGACTCTTACATGCACTACTTTCATTGTCAAGTTTAATCGCATTTGGTTCATTTTAAAGACAAGATTGAGATGAAAACACATCGACCAACATGTGATAAACAAGTGCAATAATTAAATAAATCAGTGCAAGTATGCATTAAAGGAAACCAAGAGTGAAACGTATAGAAAGTAATCCCAAATATCCTCTTAATGACTCCAAACATTATAAATCACGTGGATGAAATTATGTATCGCCTCAAACACTACCAAATAGTCAAATGGATATGGAATGAAGTTGTGACTTGGTCATCCTAAATGTCCATCCATAAATGTAGTAAAACGAAATACAAAAATATTTTTGTCTTTTTCAATTATTTCTCAAATAATAGAAAATCTTTTTTTATTTTTCTAAAAATATATCAAAATGAAAAAAATACATACAAAAGTACACATGTCATAACACTAGAAATAATATATCATAAATCACAACTAGTGTATGATAAACAAGTCGTTCAAGCCCTTATCATCACTACTCAAACTACTCGAGTCTTTTAAATCAACTTTTAGCTTCAACATTTTAGACTCAAGCAAAGAATTAGACTCATCTAATTTTAGGGACTCCTTCTTCATATTTTCAATCATACCTAGAAGGTTATCTTGTTGTCCCCCAATAAAAGCAAACTTATCCCTAAGAGTCTTCTCACATGCCTTAAAGTCATTAATCAAAATACTTTTATCCTCCTTGGCACTAACACAAACCCTAAAAATTTTCAAATCCTGTAATCGTTTTTCTAAAATAATGACTCTATCATCACTCTCCTTTTTGGCCACTTTTAAAGATTTAAAGTCATCATTTAAAGCGCCAAACTTCTCACGAATGATATCCCTTTGATTTTTAATAGTTTGCAAAAGTTCCAAAACATTTTTAAAATGATTTTCAAGAAATTAAATTCTTTTGGAAAACTTCAAATTCAAATAAGAATCCATCAAAAATTGCCAAATTTTTCAAAATCAAAATTTTTTAATAATCTATATCACAAAAAAATTGCAAAAAAAAAAAAGGAATCACTCGATTAATTACAGCAACCGGATTTTATATCGATTTGTATAGGTAAAAATACCAACCTAAAAGATTTGATACCAATTTGAGGATGCATGATATCAATTACTTTTGGGATTCGCAAATTTTCAATTTCAAACTTATTTAACTATAGTCAATCTTCAATCCAAATTAATTAAACCCTAAGCATGCATCTATGTGGATAAATCAAACATGCAGTTACAAATCAAGGGACAAACAAATTTTAGAAAAAAAAACTTTCAAGTAAAACCTTTTATTTCACTATCCAACATAAATTGCAACTTACAATTACATAATGAAATCTGCAATGAATTTCCCACAGAAAATTCACATAGACCTCATTTTTGAACCATCAAATATTCTCTTAAGAATATCAAGAACCGCAGCTTCTCCTTCAGTAGTGAATACCCAGGAGTATCCCCAATGACCGCAGTCATCAGCAAATAGCTTCCGCAAGAAATATCAATCTAGCAGTAGAGAAATCGTTCTCTATAAGAGAAACTTTGATAATAAGTGTTTGGGTTCCAAAACTATTCACAAACGTATATGCGATCTGTTGATGTCTAAAATTAGTTGATATTTTAGATTAACACATCAGCCAATTTTATGATCACGAATAAACAATAAAAGAGAAGTATATCAGACACAAGGGTTTTTAAGTTGTTCGACTATGAAGAAAAGCCTACGTCCATTGTTGTCGTATTGATTTTGATGATTATAGAAAGCTAGGTACTCTTTATACAATGAGAATAACCTAGAATCCGTTATATCTTACCTTTTGTGAAAGGAATACAATGTATTTATAGTGACCGAAGATCAAGGGTTAGAATGCCTTTATATATTCAAGCATTTACACCCGTACATAATGCGCGTGATGGTTGATAGTCTTGAGTATATGTGGGATGACTCTGGGATCTTTCCCATATGATGACTATATTTCTACTTTGATGGTTTGCATTCTTCAGATTGGTCAGCCTACTAGCCGATCAACTATCCACTAGTCGATCAAGTGATTGATGACTAATACTATTGCCACGTAAGGGGACAGGTGTCCATTTCTAATTGGTCCACATAGATGGATAATTATTGCCATCAACGAGATCTTTTGGTGATCAAAAACAAAGATTAGTGCTTTTAAAGTGAAGACTAAAATTCTATTGATTTGCAGTTTTCGTTCAGCAAAAGTCTTACTGAAAAAGCCTTACCAAATAGGTATTTATAACAAAATAAAATTCTTGAGGTGACGAAGCTCGTTCGAACGACTTCTTGATGTCATTTGAACGACTCTAAAAATGACCTGATAAAATGCAAAACAGTATGTGGTCATTTGAAGCACAAAAGGAACGACCTATGTCGCGACCTATTAACTGACATGTGATGTTGTTATAATTGGTCGATTGAACGACCCATTGCTTTGTCGTTTGAATGACATTGCTTTGTCATTTGAACGATAAAAGCTAAAAATTAATATTTTAAAAATCTCGCCAATAGGTCTTCTAAAAAGTATTTTTACTTAGAAAAATTCCTCATTTTGATAAAAAGCAGTTTCAATAAATATCCCAATACTATCGTAAACAAAATTCGAAACTTAAACACAGTCCTTACCAAAATCAATCTCATAGATGTCTATTATTGAAGAACCTTGACATTTGGATCCATCGTTTTGAACAAATGATCGTGAGCTTTATTCGACGGTTGTAACGGTATACGACATACTAAATGTTAAATCAGGACTATGGAAATTATGCCCTTACATTTACTATTAATGTCAATCCATTAACAATAGGTAAGAGTACATTCTAGAATGGGAATCCTTAATTGATTCATTCTGCACTGTAAATCCCATTTCCAAATCCATGGGATGCTAAATTCAGTGAAGGAAAAAAGGGAAGAAAAATCTATGGGGAGATGATTTTTGAAAAAATGTCACTTTAGACGTTTAGTACAGGATTAAACTGTTAAAATGGCTCTGAACTGTTTGTTGGAGAAACTCTTAATTCAAAACAAAACTTAACACAAGATGTGTTTAAAATGACTATCAAAATAGTTTGAACGGGTTATTTCAGATATAGAACGAACCGGTTTTGAAAAATAAAACTTAAACTATTAAATCAGCTTATCTTAGAAGAAGGTGATGAGAGTATGAGGAAATGCACAAGTAAATTTTTAACCCAGTAAAACCCCACCCAATTTGGGAAATATCCACGGTGACCTCTACATCACAAAATGAAAATCCACTCAAATCAGAATAAAAAATTACAAGCTATTTAACGATAAAAACACACAAACACACCTAAACTAAGTTAAGAATCGTTACCAACACCTCTGGATTAGATTTGACTTCTCTGACGGTTGTTGTTGATGTTCTCTCTAGCTTCGTAACTTTACTCGATTTGATTTTTACGTCGACTCAAACAAGTTCAAGATCATTTAATCAACACTTTAAGTGTAGTAGAGTGAAAGTATAGTGGTGATGTGGTCTCTAACATATGCATGCAACACACTCACACTTAATATAGACAAAATGATTTATCAAATTATAAAATCACTAGATATGCAAGATATTCTAAAATCAATTTAGCCAAAACTAAATCAGACTTTATACCTTTCAAAATAACCACAGATCAAGAGTGAATCTTGTTGTGAAACATCCAAGATCCTAACACTTTCTTGTTTTGAAAATATTAATGATTGAAAGTGCAATCCCCAATCAAGACCTCAAAACTAGATCTTAGTCTGATAGTTTGAGTAAAATGAAATCAGAATGAATATTATTGGTTTAGGTTTGAAAACATAAAATCAATTTAAAATAACCAACAAGTAAGATTTCTTGAAATAAGAAATCAAAAAAGTAAACTATCTATGTGATTTGTATCACAAAGACGAGATCTAAAGTTTATATTTCGAGAAACTGAAAACTTTACCAACGTGACTAAGTTGGAAGGATGATCAAGAACAAGAGAGGATAACTTCTCAAAACATGAACTAAACACTCAGGTTTATCTCTCAGAAAAGTATTTCTTGTTTTGATTTGACGAAATTTGGATTAGGGTTTTTATTTCTCTCTCTTCACTCTACTCTATCTTTTTTCTCTCAAACGAGGATGTAACAAAAGTCTATAATTGCCTCACCCAAGGCATCTATTTATACAAGTAATCGAAGGATCTGGAATGATGGTTTAAACCAAGGGCTGAGATTAAAAGCAGTTGAAACGATGTAAATCTACGGGTTTACAAGAAGTGGTACAAAAATAACCTCTGATTTATTAAAACCAATTCACTTAGATTGATTCCAAACACATGCAGACCATAGATATAGTCAATCCAAATGTTCAAAAATATTCATAGGTATGTGAGTGATAAGAAACACAAATCGAACCGTTGTGTGTGCAACACGTGTAGGCTTAAGATTGATTCACACACGCGTGTTTTTGGTTTCTAAAAAAATACTAGTTTCACCCACAAATATTTCAGCCGCTTTTGATTTCTACCCAAGACAGTTTAAGGCATAAAATATAAGTACAAATTAACCCTAAAACTTTATTAAGTTCCAATTTTAATTTCCAAAAAATATTTAAAATACTTAGAAAATGTTAAATAAATTCCAAAAATTATTTCAAGGGGATTTAACTCACACAAGGTCATCACATGAATAAAACACTATATGTATGCAATCCTAGTGTGTGGTGTATGTGTTATACCTTCATGAACTTGTAGAGGAATATCAATGAAGCTTTTGAAAGTTCTGAGGATTTTTGGTTCATCTAGGGATAGACCTAATTTTGTCACTATTTCCAATCTAGAGGAGATCCTATATAATGCAGACTCAAATGAGTCAATCTCCCCCTTTGGAAATATGAGACAAAATCTCATTTGAGTCATCTAGGACTCATAGGGATACAAAAAGAAATAAGAAAATCCTATTCATATACAAACAATCTATCTACCCAATTTCCTAAAAATGGAAAAAATTACATAACTCAACTATGTACAAACCATTACCCTATCAAAATCTAATGTAGTACATAGGTATTGAAATCTTCAATAAGATACCTAAGATCAAATTCATTAGATGAGAATGTACAAGAGTGTCTAAGTGGACTCAAAATTTCTCCCCTATTTTGTCTCAAATTGACAAAGGGAAGCAAGAATCAAACAAGAGAGTTATAAACAGGTAGATAAGTAGTAACTTGAATGAACAACGAGAATTCACACGAATCTCCTACATAAAATAAATATAAGAGGTGTTCTTTGTTATTATACTAACATCCATGCCTTACATCCTCAGAGATTGATTATAAGCATGTGAAAATCTAGCAGTTATACAAATTAAGCAAAGAATTATTCAGCCAAAATCATGCCAATTGATTTGCATAAGATTTAAAACGCTTAAAATCCAAAGGTTTTATAAACAAGTCAGCCAATAGAAGATCAGTAGGCAGGTAATTAATCTCTAATTCTTTTGATTCAACTAATTCTCGTATGAAGTGATATCGAATTTTAATATGTTTAGTGTGAGAATGTTAAACTAGATTCTTAGAGATGTTGATCAGACTTTGGTTATCATAATAGAGATGAAGTTTTTCTTCTTTTATACCGTAATCTCTCAGCAATAGTTGCAACCATAATAACTGGGCACAACAACTTCCAGCTACGTTATATTCAGATTCTGCAGTAGATAACAAAGTGCAAATCTATTTTTTTCTATTCCAACTAACCGAGTTGTTACCAATGTAGTAACATGTGCCAGAAGTACTTTTATTATTGTCAGAACACCCAGCCCAATCAGCATCAGTATATCCTACTATAGTGCTCGATGTGTCAATAATGTACCACAGTCCTAAATTGTGAGTGTCTTTTATGTATGTAATTATTCTTTTTACGTATAATAAATGGCTCTCTTTAGGATTATTTTGATAACGGGCGCACACACAAACAGAGTACATGATATCAGGGCGCGAGGTAGTTAGGTAAAGCAAACTTCCTATGATACTATGGTATAAAGTAGAATCAATGGATTTATGATTTTCATCTTTGGAGAATTTAACAAAGGTACTCATAGGCGTTCTAGATTCTTTAGCTGTATCTAGGCCAAACTTTTTTACAATCTCTAATGCATATTTAGATTACGAAACGAATAAACGTTATGAGCTTTGTTTAACTTGAAGACCTAAGAAAAATTGCAACTCCCCCATAAGCGACATTTGGAATTATTTGTGAATAATGTTTGAGAAAGACTTGCCTTCTAAAGGGGAGGTGGATCCAAAAATAATATCGTCAACATATACTTGAGCAATAGTGATGTTGTTGTTAAAATGTTTGACAAACAAGTTTTGGTCATTTCCTCCTTTCCTAAATCCATTATCTAAAAGAAAGGTGGATAAACGCTCATACTAAGCTCTAGGAGCTTGTTTTAACCCATAAAGAGCTTTATTAAGATGATAAACATATTTTGGGTGATAAGGGTCAATAAACCCTTTGGGTTGTTCTACACAGGTCTCCTCAGTTAAAATTCCGTGAAGGAAGGGTGACTTAACATACATTTGGTAAAGCATGAAATATAAATGATAAGATATAGCAAAAAGAAGATGAATAGACTCGGGGCGAGTAACAGGTGCAAAAGTTTCCTCGAAATCAATTCCTTCATCATAATTTAAAAAGCTTTCAGTCTCATCCACAATAGATGGTCTAGTAGTTTTACTTTCTATAGAAGTGTCATTTACAATCACATTAATGGATTCCATCATGGTCTTAGTTTGCAAGTTGTAAATTCGGTAGGCTCTACTGTCAGGTTAATAACCTAAAAATATAGCTTTATCTCCTCTTATTTCAAACTTAGATAAATGTTCTCTGCCTTTATAGACATAACATATACTACCACATGTCTTAAGATATTTAAGATTTGGTTTCTTCCCATACCAAAGTTCATAGGGGGACTGTTTAAAATTCTTCCTAAGGTAGACTCTATTGATAATGTGACATGCAGTACGAACTGATTAAACACAAAAGTATTTAGGTAAATCTTTAG
Organism: Sambucus nigra; assembly: GCA_949130495.1. Lineage (NCBI taxonomy): Eukaryota > Viridiplantae > Streptophyta > Magnoliopsida > Dipsacales > Adoxaceae > Sambucus > Sambucus nigra. The sequence continues at coordinate 197,635,526 of OX422221.1, read as the reverse complement.
CATGTATCAACACTCTAGCCATTTCCTGAATTATTATATTTTGCGCTCGGCTATCCCATTTTGTTAGGGTGTCTTGGGAGAACTGAACTCGTGTTTGTAACCATTATAGTCACAATATTCAATTGCACCTAAATCTATGAATTCACCTCCTATATCACTCCGGATTCTATCTACTTAGGATTCCTTTTCATTTTCTATACGAAGTAAGATTTTCAAAAATGATCTAAAGGTTTTAGACTTCTGCTTTAGAAAAGGAACCCAAGTAAATCTCATGTAATCATCAACCATAACTAGAATGTAACTATTTCCATAAAGACTAATAGTACGAGAAGGACCCATATGGATGACTTCTAAGGGTTTAGAGGATAGAAAGTCTTTAACTCTTTTATAAGGTGCCTTAACTATTTTTCCTTCTTGACAAGGACCACATACTATGTTAGAAATAGGTCTTATTTTAGGAATACCTCTAACAATTTCCTGAGAGGACAATTTATTAAGGTTGTCATAATTTATGTGACCCATTCTGTTATGCCATAATTCATTGTCATTCATTCTGGCAATGTTACAGACCTCTGTACTTGGATTGACTGTGTAACAGTTATCTGGAGTACAGAGTCCTGTAATGATGCACTCACCATTTTTATTTATAATTTTACAATTATTCTTCGAAAAGGTGACAGTATGATTGGAGTCACAAAATTGTGAAATACTTAGTAGATTTTCCTTAAGACCTTTTACTAATAAAACATCTTCAATAATAGGTAATCCTTCTTTATGGAGTGTTCGTTTGCCAATGATATGGGGTGAAACTCCATCTCCAAACAAGACTTTTCCTCCGGAGAAATTAGTTTTGTTTGAAAGTTTATATTCATCCCCAATCATATGCTTAGAACATCCAGAGTCTAAGTACCATCCAGACGTGGGGTGTTCAACTTATAAAGCACTAATCACTATGTTACATGTCATCTGGGGTACTAGATCATCGTTTCTTACCCAAATAGCTCTAGTTTTCAATTTGCTCTTATTAGCTCGTATTTGATAAAACTTGGGAGCATTAGATTTTTGTCTAAACAGATTTTGCACAATTTTATTGTTGTTATAAACATTTTGAGCATTTGGTCGAGAAAAGACTCTACGATTATTGCTTGATGATTTCCTTTTAGTATTAGATCTTGTCTTTCTCTTTCGATAGTTAGAGTTTCTATCTGGTGGTTTAGGAAGGACATAATTGTTACGTCTTCTCCTAGAATAGTTAAAATTCTGATAGGTAAAAGAGGGATGGGTAGGTTGATACATATGTTTGGAATAACAACAATCTAAAGAATGTTCGTACACATCACAGTAGGAGCGATACAGATTGCTCGTTGCAGTTAAGTCTTTAGGAAAGTTTTTGAACATAGGTTTCCCTAAATTATGACTTTTGGCATTATGTATAGAGGGAACAATTTGAAATGAGGTCTCACTCTTTCTATTGGGAGGACAAATGTACTTGGCTTTAAGTGAAAAATTATGCTTAGAGGTACTTGTCTCACCTATGTTTAACTGCTTTTGGTTTTTATCAAAATCAGTTTTTAAAGATTGAAAGTCTGGACAAATTTCCATAGGTCTTTTCCCACCAGTAACAAACTTTATGGTTTCAAAAGGTTTTGGTTTGCTTGATATTTTTGGTGGAAAATCCTACTCCAGATCCGTCGTCAGAATTGGTCTTACTATCAGCAATATAGTCCTCAAAACAATTAGAATTGTTTTCAAATTTTGAATTTTTTTAAGACAGTTGAAGCCTTTTCTTTTGTTTGTTCCAATTCTAATAACGATCATTTATACTTCTTTTCCAAAACATTATTGGATTCAGTCAAGTCTTTCAATATTTGTTCAAAACCCGTTATTTCCTCATCATGAGTTAAACATTGAGACGTATACCCTTCATCATTTTTTTTAACTATTTGGTTTAAGGACTCTAGTTTCTTGGAAAGATCTTTGACAAGCTTCTCTAGTCTAGCATTTTTTTTAGTGTTTTAGTGTAAAGTGTGTCAACGTCAGGAAGGTCCTCATTGTCGGAGTCACTAAGTGAGCAGTGTGTAGTGTCCCCTATCGATTCAATTTTAGGACTCAGACATCCATTGGCATCATTAATAAGGCGTTCACTTTGACTCATACACACACAATTTTTAGTACTACAATCATTCTCAAGCATTAAGGCAGACACATCAACAGAAGCAACATCATTTATCATATGATCAGTTTCCTCATCATCATTGTTGATCATCTTAGCAAAGAATGACATGCAAGGGTCATAAGAGTTGGAGGACTCAGGTTCATCATTTTCAAAATTACTTGAGTCATTCCAATTATTGCATAGCTGAGCCCTATTATGTTTGGGGTTTTTGTCTAAGTTAACCCTATAGTCACTAGCCATGTGTCCTAATTTTCCACATCTATAACATTCAACATTTTTAAGGTCTTTCTAAGGTCTTTTGTGATCATCAGTCTTTTGTTTGTCATGTCTTCTCTCATGAGTCCTATTATTAGAAGTGTTGGAGTAATTAGGTTTCCCTTGTCTAGAATCATCTTTGTTTCTAAATTTTATAATCTTTTTGAATTGTTTGGACATAAGGGCAAGATGATTATCCAGGTTATCCAAGTCACAGTCCTTATCAAAGTCAAGGTCAAGGTCTGGTTTGATCAACTTAGATAAAAAACAAGATTAGAATTACCCTTTTTTTATTGGTTTGGATCAATTGTTTCTTGAATTCTAGTTCCATTTCCACAGTTCTTAGTTTACTACTGAGGAGTTCTGGGGTAAGATTTTGATCATCAATTTCCTTAATAGTATATCTCTTATTATCAAACTTTTGTGGAAGTGATCTTAGAATTTGTGAAACAATCTCTTTCCTATCGTAAGTTATACCATTTTCATGCATCTTAGTTACAATGTCAGTTAACCTAATATAGAAATCATCAAAGGATTCAGTCTCAGACATGACTAGAGAGTTTTACTGCTGAATGAGCATTTGAGTTTTAGCAGCTTTAACTCTTACATCACCTTCATGTGCAGTTATAAGAGTAACCCATGCTTCCTTAGAAGTTGTGCAAGATGAGTTCCTATTGAACTCATGTTCGTTAATAGACATAAATATGGCATTCTTGCATTTATTATTACATAGTGAAATTTGTTTCTCATCTTTAGTGAATTCACTTAGTAACTTCCTGATTCTCACAATACTTCCTTCAGCTGCTGGTTTAGTAGGAAAGGTGTAGCAATTTTCTATAACTTCCCAGACTTCATCTCCCAGAGTTCCTTGAATGAAAGCAATCATCCTTACCTTCCAGTAAGGAAAATTAGCTCCATCAAAGAGAGAAGGTTTGGACAGGTTACCTAGTCTCTAAAATTTCTCGTCCAAACTTTTTGTTTTGAAAAAACAATTTCAGAAACACGGGATCTAAAAGATTTTTAAAGAGCCAAGTTTTGGTACCAATCGAAAAAATGCCACTTAATACGTTTAATACAGGAATAGACTGTTAAAATGGCTCCGACCTGTTTGTTTGAGAACTCTTAATTCAAAATAAAACTTAACAGAAGATGTGTTTAAAATGATTATTAAAATAGTTTGAACGAGTTATTTCAGATATAGAATGAACCAGTTTTGAAAAACAAAACTTAAACTATTAAATTAGCTTAGCATAAAAGAAGGTGATGAGAGTATGAGGAGATGCACAAGTAAATTTTTAATGTGGTAAAACCCCACCCAATTGAGGAAACATCCAGGGTGACCTCTACGTCAGAAAACAAAAATTCACTAAAATCATAATAACAAATTACAAGCTATTTAACAATCTAACCACACAAACACACCTCAACTAATTTCAGAATCGTTACCAACTCCTCTGGATTAGATCTGACTTCTCTGACGGTTGTTGATGTTGATGTTCTCTCCAGCTTCGTAACTTTACTCGATTCCAGCTTTACATCGACTCAAACAAGTTCAAGATCATTCAACCAACACTTTAAGTGTAGTAGAGTGAAAGTGTAGTGGTGATGTTCTCTCTAACATATGCATGCAACACACTCATACTTAATACAAACATAATGATTTATTAAATTACAAAATCACTAGATATGCAAGATATTTTAAAATCAGTTTAGTCAAAACTAAATCAGACTTTTGACCTTTCAAAATAACCAAAGATCAAGAGGTAATCTTATTGTGAAATATCCAAGATCCTAACACTTTCTTGTTTTGAAAATATTAATGATTGAAAGTGAAATCCCCAATCAAGATCTCAAAACTATATCTTAGTTTGATAGTTTGAGTAAAATGAAATCATAACGAATATTGTTGGTTTAGGGTTTGAAAACATAAAATCAGTTTAAAATAACCAACAAGTAAGGCTTCTCAAAATAAGAAATCAAAACAGTAAACTATCTATGTGATTTGTATTACAAAGACGAGATCTCAAGTTTCTATATAGAGAAACTGAAAACTCTACCAATATGACTAAGTTGGAAGGATGATTAAGAATAATAGAGGATAACTTCTCAAAACACGAACTAAACACTCAGGTTTATCTCTCAGAAAAGGATCTGGAATGATGGTTTAAACCAAGGGCTAAGATTAAAAGCAGCTGAAACGATGTAAATCTAAGGGTTCATAAGAAGCGGTGCAAAAACCAACTCTGATTTATTAAAACTAATTCACTTGGATTGAATCCAAACACATGTAGACCGTAGATTAAGTCAATCCAAAGGTTCAAAAAGAGTCACAGCTATGTGAGTGATAAGAAACACAAATCGAACCATTGTGTGTGCAACACGTGTAGGCTTAAGATTGATTCACACACGCGTGCTTTTGGTTTTTAAAAAAAAACTAGTTTCACCCACAAATATTTCTGCTGCTTTTGGTTTCTACCCAAGACAGTTTTAAAGCATAAAATATAATTACAAATTAACCCTAAAACTTTATTAAGTTCCAATTTTAATTTCCAAAAAGTATTTAAAATTCTTAGAAAATGTTAAATAAATCCCAAAAATTATTTAAAAATTATTTCAGGGGGATTTAACTCACACAAGGTCATCACATGAATAAAACGCTATATGTATGTAATCCTAGTGTGTGATGTATGTAGTATGCCTTCATAAACTTGCAGAGGAATATCAATGAAGCTTTTAAAAGTTCTGAGGCTTTTTGGTTCATCTAGGGATAGACATAATTTTGTCACTATTTCCAAACTAGATGAGCTCCTATATAATGCAGACTCAAATGAGTCAAAGATATAGGGTTTTTTTAATTTTTTTCCCTTTAAACTTGGATGAAATTGACTCCTAGTAAGAAACAAACTCTCTTTAGACATTTTCCCAAGAAAAAAGTCCAAAATATAACCAAATGTATCCCACCATTGAAATATCTAGCCATGGTAACCAGTCTTTATTGACTAAGAACATAGTTTAGAAAACCATGTATGTTAATGATCAAAATTTTGATAATAAAATTCTTTAGTCCAAGAATTAATATAATCCCACTAATTATAGAATTATCCCATCATTGAGAGTAGTCTTTTGGTCCAAAATTGTACTCGAAGAGAAGAAGTTGGTGACTTTTGGAAAAATAAAAATCGGTCGCCACAACATCATTCAAGAAGTGATATAAGGTGGTTTGGTAAAGCTTAAAAGTTTCAGGGGGTGTTTTTAAAGAGTTTGCATTTTAAAGTTTTCAGAATATTTTTAAAATTATTTTTAATGAATTTTTGAAAAACTCGTAAACTCTTTAGAATGATATTGATATGTCGTTCGAACGAGTTGTATAGGGTCGTTCGAACGAGATCTAAAACACCGCCTTTTGGGTTCGTTTTGGATTATCATTTGAAGGTTCATTGGAAACCTTTCAAATGATATTAGGTTTATCGTTTGAACAAGGTGACAGTTCATTCGAACGAGTAGACATATTTTTGTTTTTTAAAAAAATATTTTTCAAATATTTATTCCTATCTCTTTGCAAAAAAAAATCCTATAAATAGAGATGCGGGATTAGACTTTTGAAGAAGCCTTTTTAGAGTCCTTTTTGTGATCAAACATCCAAACCCCTTAGATCTTTGAGGATAACTTTTTCAACTAAAGAAGAACATAATTCAAAGTTCCAAACACTTGTTAGAGATATTCTCTACTTTTGATTTGTGGAGTTGAGGCTTTATGGCTATAGAAGAAAGGAATTGCGATTCAGAAGGCTGATTGGTTGATATTGAGACAAGATCTCCTTGTTGTGGTCGATGCTAGACTGCATCATTTTTATTGAAGATTTGAAGACATCTCCGCATTATACTTAGTGGATCACTAAGTAGTTTTAAGTCATATAGTAGATGTCTAATCTTAAACAGTGATAAATGTAGGTTCTTCCAGAAAGCAATTTTTCCTTTATTTCTTCTTCTTCTTCTTCTTCTTCTTCTTCTTCTTCTTCTTCTTCTTCTTCTGTTGCTGCTGCTATTTTGGTTTGAAGATTTGGTTTAGAATTTGGCTTCACAATTTATATTGCTTGTTCACATTTAATTAAAATAAGATAAAATTTCATAGTAAAAGAATTGGTGTGTTTGTCCTAAGATACAAGTAAATCCATATAGCCCCTGTTGCTTTCTCGAATTGGTATCAGATCAAGTTGCACTAAATTATCATGTGATCCTGATTTTTTGCGAATTCTTTTGGGATACTAATTTCTCAAATTGGTATTAGAGCGGGTTACACTAATTTATTTTGGGATCTTTAAATTGGGCTTATATGGATGATTTTTATAATAAGGTTCCTCTTTTTTATGGGTCAAATTATGCTTATTGGAAAGCTTGAATGAGGCCAGCACTGAAGTCGATTGACTAGAGAGTCTGGCTTATTTGTAAAGAGGGTGGACACCACCCACTGTAACTAATGACAATGTCGAAAGTCTTAAGCCTATCACTGATTAGATAGAGGATGACTTTAAATGAAGTAATTTTAACTCATCTGGTTTACGTGCAATTTCTGGAGCCATCACTTCTGACGAGTTCCACCTCATTATAAGGAAGCATGGGATACCATCCATCTCACTCACGAGGGTACTAATGCTATGAAAGCTTCTAAGCTACAAAATCTCACCTCACAGTTTGAAACTATCACTATGCTAAAATCTAAGACTTTTGATGAATATTTTTCTAGATTATTTGATATGGTCAATTATAGTTGTAATTTGGTTGAGAAAATTCCTGAGAAAAGAGTAGTGAAAACGATTTTGATATCCATGTCGTCATGTATTATCCTTAAAGTCACGGTCCTTGATTCTTTGGGAATTTTAGATACAAAGCACATGAGTGTCCCACTAGGCTAAAGAGACAGGGAAAGGAAAATTTGCATACAAAGACAGTCTTAGCGGTAGTGATGTCGAGTCGGTCGATTCCAAGGATGAATCACCACATAAACCTTGTCTTGCATTCATGGATAGTCACGTTAAGACTTCTAGTTAGTCCCACACTATTGAGGATATTTTTAAACATTATAGCCTCGACACTTTCTCTAACCGTTCTAAAGAGAGTGAAAGTCATGTGGAGAATTTGAGTGAGGGAGAAGGTGGACTTCAACATGCCTACCGAAAACTTTACAAAGAGTCTTTGAGAAATAAAAAGTAAAATATAAGTTTGACTCTTAGGTTTTTTTCATTTAGATAATGAGGTGAAAGGTTCAAGGGAATGTGAGGTGTTAGTGAGTCAACTCAAGAACATAAAAGTTTCTTTATGTGAGCAATTGATTGTAGTTGGTAAGGAGAAGACCGATTTGACCAACATTATGGCTAGTTTTACGAGAGATCTTCACGCTTCATTAGAGACTCGTGATAAACATGAATACCATATTTCACAACTCGAGAAAGATATCAAAAGTGCCTGGGAGGTCATGTTCACAATAGAGGATAAATCTAAGAAGGTTGAAAAGATGTTCCTTGGTCCCACATTAGGTTTTAACGAGAGGCAAGGAATAAGTTATGACGGTGAATCCACTTCTAATGTTGAATCCGAGTCGGTTCCTGAGTTTGTGATGGATTCTAATAAACCTCATCCTAACCTAGCAAGAAGAGCACATCCTAGACGTATTGACCTAGGTAGATGCAAGCTTGTTTATATTTGTTTCCGTTACAAACAAATAGGTCACCTTAGGTATTTTTATTTTAAGCTAGGGAGAGTTTCTCTCACCTATGTTCCCCGATATGCTTCCATATGAGTTCACACATGTGTTCCCGTATGCACTCCCACACATTTTCCTACTCATGCTCCCACACACAATCATAGAGATTTTGAGAGTTTTTTAGAGAAAGTATAGTTTTTGGTCAAAACTTCACAAAGTTTGATGGAGGAATTTCAAAGGATGCCTATTTCGAACTAATGATTGAGTTTGGGCATTTTATCTAGTGTAGGATCATTATCATATTCATATCATTTGTCCCTATTGCTAGATTGTATGTATATGTATTCTTATGGTTATACATGTGTATGCTTTTTAATATATTTTTAAAATCCAAAAAGATTTTCGATTTTTTAAAAGAAAAAGTTTGAAAAAGTTCAAAAAAAATTATTTTGGATAAAATGTTTGAAAAAGGAAAAAAGATTTTTGTATTTCGTTTTTCACCCTATATGGATGTGCATTTAAGATATTCAGACCATCCACACATTCCATCCATTCATGTGACTTTTTCATGTCGTTTTTATATGTGGCTTAGTTTCTTTAGTGTGCTTAATAATACATGGATACTATTTCGGTGTTCATTGATGATTACTTTCTTCATGTTAGACTTTTTATCACCTTTCTTACACACATGAATGGATTTTTTTAACATTTCACTTGCTTATCATTTGTTGAATACGGTATTCTCATCTTAATAGTGTTTAATAACAAACCAAATGTACTAGAGATAAATTATGCTTGTAAGAATCATTGTCCATATTTCATGTTTGGGAAAATTATTATATGTTGTGCAATGGAAAGGGGCTACAAAAGAGAAAAATTCTCTTTGAGTTTAAGCCACTATTTATAAAAAGAGTATAAAAGATTAACGACATACAAAAACAGTAGTGCGAAGGCATTATTTTATTTCATTAATGCTTTGTTATAAATGAGCATTATGATAACTTCAAAATTTAGAGAGTGAATTCTTAAATGTATGAGATTTTAATGGTCTTATAAAGTAAAAGATCATTGGGTTTGCACAATGTACTCTCTTGAAAAATATTAAATAGTTTGACATTATTATTTTGAGAAGCATTTAAATTCTTGGCATGTTGCATAAGTCGAGTCAATTTCCTTTAAGTTCAACATTCTTACTTAAATTCTTTTAATAAAAGTATCTCATGACTTCGTGTAACTTTGTTATGTATGCTTATGTTGATTTTTCCATGGAAACCGTTCACACGATTACATTCTATTTTTATTATTTAGATAGTTTAATGTTAGTCCATAGTGTCATGTATGTATACCTATATGTACCTTTTATATAAATACCTTTTGTAATTGAAAAATTAAAAAACTTTAAAAATAGTTGGTATGCTTCTTCGAAATATCATCGCATGTGCTTAATTGATTATCTTTGTGAACGGATAAAAAATAGGAGAATAAATTGAGGGGGAGTTTTTAATAGTTTCTATTTTCTTTAGAGTCTTATACACATCATGGCCTTCTTTTTGCTTCATGTGTGTAGGTCATTCCGCCTTGATGATGATATCATATACCATACAAGATAAAGACTTTCAGTTGACAACCTATACATTTTATGCATTTTGATTTCTTAGTTTATGAGGGCATTAGTTGTACTAGTCTTAGGAGTTAATTTGGCTTCGATTTGTGTTTTCTACTAGAATAGACAAAGGGGGAGATTTTAAGAGCAACGTTTATAATTGATCCTTTTATTTTTTATTTGGCTTATCCCATTATACACCACTGCACCTTTATGACCACTTCCAAGTGCTCGTAGAGAAGAAGTTGATAACTTTTGTAAAAATGAAGATCGTTCATTGCAACATCATTAAAGAATTGTTATTAGGTGATTTGGTAAAGCTTAAAGGTTTCAAGTTTTTTTTAAAGAGTTTGCATTTTAAAGTTTTCAAAATGTTTTTAAAATAATTTTGATTTTTTTTTTGAAAATTCGCTAACTCATTAGAATAAGGCTGATATGTCGTTCGAACGAGTTGTGTAGGGTCGTTAGAACGAGGTTCCCACGTTCGAACGAGATCTAGAGCATCGCTGTGACACCCCGCCTAATAAAATACCGGGCAATCACTCTTATATGAAATTATGACAGGAGTCTCATATGGATCATTCTTAGCATCACTGTAGAAAATCCATTTAATTACTAATAACCTATTAGGCCGGTGTCAAAATTTTACTTAACTACTCTTTTTAAACGAATGCAATTAAAACATCCACACAGTTTATGCGTAAATGAAACTGAAATGAAATAAAATAACCGAACACTCAGTCAAAATTATACAACCATATTGAATGTTGTGATAAAAGAATAATTAAATACAATTGGGCCATTGGTCCGAATGTTTATACAGTACCTCCTATCTAGAGTACAAGGGTAGAAGCGTCTACCGAGAACCCGCAAGCATCCACAGCTGCTGCAGCATACGTCTGACTCGAAAGAGGTGTCATCCAGGCGTCCCTGTATCTAGACACCTATATATATATATATATATATATATATATATAATATAGAAAGAGAGGAAAAGTAGATAAACGGGTCAGAGCCCAAGTTTGAAAATATTTTGCAAGTGCATAAATGTATTATTTTTAGAAAAAGGTTTTATCTCATATTTAAGTTTGGTATCGCACTCCCATGAGATACCTGATTGAGTCGGAAACCGAGCGTCCGTGTAAATACGCTAGTCGTTGTTATCGGCTTCCAACCGCAATACAAAAACCTAAACTATAACTACACTCTTGTGGAGTATAGTGGCTAGTTTGGGTATCGAATCCTCAGGGAACTAGGACGAGTGAACGTGACAACAAAGGTAAGACTGTTAACCCTAACTTGACTCTAAAAAGAAATAAAAATAAGATGATTGAGTGAGAAAGGGAAAAGGGAAAAATAAAGAAGTTAACTAAAACTAATTGGAAAATTAAGGTAGAGACACAATCCCCCAACCCTAGTGTATTGATGATATAAAACTAATCGTAAATTTAAGTGATTAATTAGATCTAGAATTTAGTACTCCCAAGCATTACGTATACGAGGTTCAAGCCCGCGTCATACTTAATCTGAGGACGAGTAAATCGGTATCGCGATAGTGACACTCGAATTGCATTCTAAATCATCCCGGTTACCGAGAGGCAAACGAGATATAAAGATCTACAATTGTTGTATTTCTACGCAATACCATCATAATCAAACCATTAAATTTAGAGGATTAATTTTATGTACATACAACTATCACATCAGGTTGGGTTCATGCATCCCGACCTTGAAAAGTCTAGCCTAACATGGTAAAATAATAATAAAAGTGCTGGAAATAAAAGTTACCAAGATTGAAGAACAAGAACATGCAAGAAGAAATCAAAGATTGAAGAAAAACCGGAAAAACTCTTGAATTAATGATGAAAAGTATGTAAATTCCTCTCCTAGATGTTCCTACTTGTTATGGAGATTTTACATGAATGAAATCTGAATAAAAAGAGTCCTAATGACTAAATATATAGGCTAGAGGTCGTTTAGAAGAGTTCCCAAAACATAAAACTCTTTTGGCTAAAAGATAAGCACAAAATAAAAATCCCGTATCTGCCAATTTGTCACACTTAGAAAGCGTGACAAATTTTGTAACGGATCTGGAGCGTGACTAATTTCATAACGGATCTGGTGCGTGACAAATGGGGCGGCCCGGTTCTTTTTTTCTCAGCTTCGATTCGGTTTGGGTCTGACATCTTTTTTCTTGGATTTCTTCTCAACTTCAAATTGGCATAACTTCTTCACCGTAGCTCGGATTGAGGTGCCGTTTTTTCCAGTGTTCTTTTAATTGAAAGCTATTCAACTTTCCAGTTGGCCCCACCTCCGGACTAAGGCTAAAAAATTACGAAAATGCCCCTCAACTCCCCGATTCTTAGTTTCTTTCACTATTTTGAGTTCTCTTTTCCATCTTTCTTGCATGAAATACCTGTAAAACACATAAGAGATACACAAAATACGAAATACTTGCCAAAAAGGGTTAGTAGCATAGATATGAGACAAATCCAAGCTATTTACACCGCACGGGATCATAAAAATACCGAAATTAAGGGGATAAATGTGAAGAATTTATGCCTAATCAATACCCCTCACCTCTCTTCTAACAGTGCAGACCTAACGCACTTAGACTTCTAGTTAAGCTACCCCGCCTAACTAATCTAATCCACCCCTCTACTAGACACCTCTACAACCCGAGTACTAAGGGATAAATTTCTCTCGATTCTCAACACTGCGCTAAGTTCGTGCGTGGGGTGTCTCGCGAAGCGAAATCTAAACAAGAAACCCCCCCGATACACTACTACTTGGCAGGGTTAATGGTAGAGATCCATTAAGCCCATAGTACAAAACTAATGTATTAATATACATATCATATTCATTTTATATACGTTTTACCATATACATCCGGATAATATCTCTCGAATTGAGGTTTACTTTATATACAACTTATAATACACATCCGGATATATCTCCCGAACTGAGGTGTATTCTATACTCATTTAAAAACTTTCTATTTCCCTTCTTATATCCAAGAAATATATTTAAAAGCCAATTCATTATCATGAATTGCTTTAACACATCATATAACGTTTTAAAAACCAGTTTTATTATCATAAAAATGCTTTTCCGTTTTATAACATCCTATTTCCCTTCTTATATCCAGGAAATGTATTCAAAGCCATTTCTATTATCATAAAAATGCTTTGATCATATCACATGCTTCCATTTCCCTTCTTCCATCCGGGAAACGTATCCGAAGATAAATAAATTATCCCATTTCCCTTCTTCCATCCAGGAAATGTATTTAAAGCCATTTTATTATCATAAAATGCTTTAACAAATCTAAGACCGTCCCTCCGGGTTTCCCCACTGGACGCGCCCCTAAATGGATATCATCTTCCAGGGCCTATCAAATAAGACAACCTGGGAACCTACCAATGTCGGGAAGCAGCCATATGCCTGCGGGATAGTCAAGACCACACCCTGAATCTCCTAACCAGCGCAGAAACAATAATCGCTCATATGGCCTAAAGGACTATATCCACCCTGCATTCATTAGCCAGTGGGCTTAACCATACGCACGCAACTTCCCTTATGATAGCGATTTAGAGAGGTGTGTATCCATAAATTATCATTTATGAAAATCATTTCTTTTTCCATTTTGAAAACATTCATTTTTACATTTTCAAAAGTCATTTACACCATATCATATATACTTTAATCACATAGTATATATATATGGCCAGATTTGCCAAATTACATCTAGCGATGACCATTAATCCCAAAGATTCTCTCAAAGTATCACGATCATGCATTCATATACGCATGATACTAAACCCAAGTGTTTCCTCACTTTGATTCTAACAAATACCTTATTCTCATTTAAGGACTTATACATAAACCCGAATGTCTCTTGTCCCCAAAACATTAATTAACTCCATCCCCCGGATCTTACTCTAAATTAATTCGAGGTTTACTTATCCTCAATTCATCATCTAGGAGTCCTAACATCCCATTTAGAAACTCCTATAATAATCTCCAAAATCATAATTTAAGTCTCCTGAAACTTAAAAGGAGAAAACCTTAAAAGTTTTCCAGGACCGAATCGATTCGGCCTGTCCGAATCGATTCGTTGGCCACCGAATCGATTAGGCCTATCTGAATCGATTCAAAATGGTTCTACTTTCAAACTGTCTCTTACCGAATCGATTCAGCCTGTCCGAATCGATTCGGCTGGTCCGAAATTCTCAAATCTGCTTAGGGTTTTATATATAACCCAAAACCCAAAATTTAATCCACTCACCATTTAAATTATAACTCGGATTTATTCCAACAAACCCAAAGTTTTCATATCTTCTCAAGTCCTTTAGAGGTCCTAACACGCTATTTGAGAACCCCTAATTTTTATCTCCAAATAATTTTAGCCTTAATTTTTTACTAACTATTTCGATCTCGGACAGTTTTCCGTAGAAAAATCACTATAAATCCAAAAAAAATCAGAAAAATACGCGGCCGGTGCCCACGCGACCGAGTCAAAAAGATCTATAGGTTTCATTTTTTGACCAAGAGCCGAATTGATTTTCCCTGGCCGAATCGATTCGGTTAACATGCAGGTCTTACTATTCATCATCTTCTCCATCTCCAAATTAAACCAACACCCAATCAATCCAAGATTTGTGGTTTTTCACTTCACCAACCAACAATATAATCATCTAAACATATATTTTTAACCAACACAACATTAATTTCATGGGATTCATCAACCACTCAAGAATCTAACCCTAACTCCATTAAATTCATTTCTCACAAAAACTACACCATTTTCATTCATTCAAGCTTAGATTTCTTATCGGGCAATTACTACATAAATTTTTATGAGTTCATTTCATAAAAATCCATTTTTATTCAAGAATCCCAACCCAAAATCTTTAGGGTTTGTTAATACCAAACTACGGTATGAGATTTATTCAAAAAGTAAATAAAGCAAGTAAACACGTGCCTCGTGGATAAAATCCTACGACCCCGAGTCGAATCCGGCGAAATTTGGCCCGAAATCTCCATTTCTCCTCCTTTTCTTCCTTCCTCTCTCTCTTCTCTCTTTCCTTTCTCTTTTCTCTCTTTTCTTCCTCTCCTCCTCTTTATAAAGAAAGAAAAAGGGTTTTAACCCTTAAAACCCCAAAATGACTCGTTTACTCATTTACGAGCCCTTTTAACTCTAAAATTTCCCGAAACTCAGTTTCGACAATCGGACACTCTTTTTCGACTATCTCGGACATTCTGAGACTCGCGGCACAGTCGAAATTCCCATTCGAGGTACTTGACCGCAAATCACTATTCTAACTCAACATAACTTAATGAGGGTTTTCTAATTAAAATCTGACCTTTTTGTCGCTTTACTCAATGACGACATATAATTAAAATACTTCGACCTAGTTAATCCCCAAAAAAATCATTACAACACCCATCGAAAATCATCAAATCCTCGAAATTCCCAAAATCACTATTTTGAGAAATTCTCCAAATTGCCAATTTATACTTAATTGTGGAATTTAATTGTCTCCAAAAGGAGGGGTTGTTACAATCGCCTTTTGGGTTCACTCTGGAATGTCATTTGAAGTTTCATTGGAAACTGTTTGAATGAGATCACGTACATTGTTCGAACGAGGGGGAAGTTTGTTTGAATGAGTATACGCGTTTTTATTTTTTAAACAAATCTTTTTCAAATCGTTAATCCTTATCTCCTTGCAACAACTTTCCCTATAAATAGAGATGCAGAATTAGACTTTTGAAGAAACCTTTTTAGAGTACTTTTTGTGATCAAACTCTATATTTTTTTCATCCAAACCCCTTGGCTCTTTGAGGACCACTTTTTCAAGATAAGAAGAACACAATCAAAAGTTTTAAACCGGAGTGGAGGCTCTATGGCTGAAGAAGAAAGGAATTGCGATTTCAAAGGTTGATCTGTGGATACCGAGGCAAGATCTACTTATTGTGGGAAGTACTAGACTGCATCATTTTCTGTTGAAGATTTCAAGACATCGCCATGATATAATTAGTGGATATCTAAGTAGGCTATAAGTCGTATAGTTTCGTATAATCTCGAACAATACTGAATATAGATTTTGCTCGAAAGGGAATTTTTTTATCTATTTCTTCTTCTTCTTCTTCTTCTTCTTCTTCTTCTACTTCTTTGGTTTGGATATTTGATTTGGAATTTGGCTTCACAATTTATATTGCATGTTCACTTTAAATTAAATCAAGATAAAATTTGATAATAAGTGAATTTGTGTGTTTGTACTAAGATACAAATAATTCCATATAGTTGTGACACCCCGCCCAATTAAATATCGGGTGATTAGTCATTTATTAAATTTAAAACAAAATGTTCGGATGGTTTATTCTTAGCATCACTGTATAAAATATATAATTTAATAATCACCTAGTAATTAATTAAGCTAGTGTCTAAAACATTAATTAAATTATAACCATTTAAACCATTAATCAATTCCATTAATTTTAAATTACTAAATCATTCACCGTACACATGAATTAAAATAATACTGAATAGTAAACCAACAACTGAATTGAATAAGACTGGAATAAACGCTCGAGTTCAAAGTCTAAAAAACTAATAAACCATAATAATACTCAATCCAACTTAAATGAAATACTAAAGTATAATGAGTGCAAACTCTCTGTCATAAATAAGAACTGAGGATCGGTGACACATGCCCTAAATGGAATGACCAAACAGGAACTGAATGAAATGATAGTGGAGGCTTCTAATCACGAGGACCTGCAACTCCAACACTAGTTACATCACGTCAAATAGTCCGACAATCTAAGCTTGGCGTCCCTGTGGCTGGACACTTGGAATAATTTCACAAGAGACAAAAGATTTTGCAAGAGAATGGTGAGAGCCCGAGTGCAAAATATTTTAAAACATTTTAACAAGTATTTAAAAATTACCATAAAGAAAATATTGTATGCATCTTAGCCTTTCGAGCACGCACTTGAGATTCTCCCCTCTCAACTATTGTGCATGGCTAACGCACCTCTAAACCATTATAGTTATCGTTATCACTAACTAGATTGTAGTCATAAACCTTCTAACTATCACTCGTAATAATATCCTGTATTTCTCATATAATATTAATAAATGTTTCTGCCTTTAATATCCCAAGTAAGAGTTTTCACAAGTACAATTTAGTGTTCATATACTTAAGTTAATTTAGATTTCACAATTTTTCTCATCTACTAATTTCACACTGTAGATAATAGCACAAGCATATATATATATATATATATATATATATATATATATATATATATATATATATATATATATATATATATATATATATATGTATGTATACTTCACCATTAGACTCAGCTGCGGTGCATGTATACTCTGCTATCAAGTCCTGGTACATCTCATACCAAATAAGGAAAATCTGTTTGGTATCTCTCACGAACCATAAATACAAATCACACATATTGGAGGCGAACATATTTCTAAGCCTTTAGGCTACGCACATACCTACGCACCCAATAACAATTCAATCTATTATTCTCACGAATCTATGTTCTGAGGTACCAATCAAAAATCACCCCAATGGTCTCATCAGGATGAAACTGTCCTCTTTCACAACCTCCCATGATAGCAAGTAGTGTAGGTATGTCATACACATAATAAATCACATATAGGTATTCACACATCCCATTAAAATCTGTAGGTATTACACAACCCGAATATATATTCCATGCGTAGTATTCTTCTCATTACTACTACAATATAATTATTAAATTATGGATATTCTCTCTCTCATAATTTCCAAGGATAACTCACAGCTCCAAATACCTTGAAGTATTATACCCAAATAGATTTCCAATAATTTTTCACTATAATGACTTCATCGTATATTATTTAATCTCACTCGAATTACCTACATCGCATAAGATGGAACCAAAAGAAATTCCCAGAAATTATGACACGTTGCTCGAACGAGGCATGCATCTCGCTTGAACGAGATAAGCAGATCGTTTGAGCAACCTCTTCATGCGAAAGTCATCTTGTTCGAATGAGACTTCGCGTGACCTGGGTTGTTTCATCTTCAACCTCTAACACTTGTGTTTTTGCACCATATTTTTTCCTAAAACCTCTATAGATCAAACCCAAACACCAACTAACTAATTCTAATTGATATTCTAACATGTATAACTGATTTCTAACAACCTAGAATTATTAAATCATGCATAATCCTCGATAAATTCTGAAATTCCCAAATTCATCAACTAAACCGTAGTTCTTTAAATTTTCATCCAAGAACACAATAAGTCCATATTCGTTCATCACAATTAATAATCAATTTGTGACTTCTAATCTACATACATGAAGGTCTCAACCTAATTCAATTTCAGATTCTAATTAATAATCTTAAATCTCTAATTTCATCAATATTATGAACAATACATGGATATTATACACCTATACTAACATGAACATGATTATTTCTAAAGTTTTGCAAGGATTAAACACCTGCCTCAAGAAAGAAGGTCTGATCCGTTGGTGTAGTTGGTATGGCTGCGATCCTCTCTCTCCGATCTACGCGGTGGTGGTCTTAGTGGTGTAAATGGTGCACTAGTGGTGGTTCTACCCCTAGAAACCTCTCATCTTCCTTCCTCCTTTGGCCTCTCTCTGTGTAACAACTGATAACACTAATCTAACCCACGTACATGATGTTTCATCCCTTTAATTTTTGTAGGTAATCAATGCCCAAAAATAGAAATTACCAAAATGCCCTCCCAGGATGTCGGTTTTGGCCTAAAACTGTCCCGGAACCCAAACTAAAGCCTGGGTAGACTTTGACTATGAAAATGATAGGACCCCCAATTTTTAGATTTTTCAAAATGAGTTTCCTTTAAATGTGGAATTAGGATGGTTCAACTAAACATCTACATAAACCAAATTTTAATTTCTTTCAAATTAAAATAAACTAAACTATAAGTGACATTAAATTAATCAACAAATTAATTTTCACTTAAACAACTTAATTCAATCCAAGTCCTTAAATTTGCCTAAGAAATAATTAATTCAATTTGCAAATTTAGTCCAAACCAAATTTTATCTTTTTACCTAAGCATGCATCTGTTGTGATTTGCAAAAGATAAAATAAGTAAACAACCACTACACCGCGATGTACAAGGAAAAAACCACAAGTCCACTATGTACGGAATTACAATTACAAGACAGGTGACTTCAACACTCGACTCGACTCCTTCAAGCCCTGATGCGTCTTATTGCAACTACCTCTGCCTAGTCGACAATACCGGAATTCACGGAGACCTTGGAATCCACCAATGAAGCTTTTAGGAACAACCGTCAACCATACATGGTGCCTTTCACCATGTGAGAACGCCGCAGCAAAAATATTTCTTCTTCTTTTAGGGATGTATAAGTAAACCCAAACTTCTCTTCTTTGAGGTGTAGAGATAAACCCGATGAAAAAACTTCAAGCAAGGATATATATGAAGGAACTTGGAATAAAAAAACTATTGGGTGTAAACTTAAAGTGTGTAAGAAAGTTTTTCTTGAAAATCACACACTCAAAACATGAACTCTTTCTTTTTGGAATTAAGCTCTCAAAACTCTCTCTTGGAGATTGTAGAATATGAAAAAGTTAGTTTGAAAGAGTTGGTTCCCGACCTTAATAATTCTGGAAAAATTAGTGGGAACAAAAGAGTGGGATAGTGGAGAAAACTGCCAAAAAATTTCTCGTCGAAAATCTCGTTCGAACGAAGTCTCGTTCGAACGACCCTTCTAACGAAGTTCCAGAGGACAATGGAGAAAAGTCGTTGACAAACTCGTTCGAACTACATTCTCGTTCGAACGAAGTGACAGATTCTTTATAGTTCTATTTTAAGCTCAGAAATTTTTAAATAAACATTACACCTATTAAAAATATTATTCCAAGTCTCCTACAAATATATAAAAGCATTCATACCTTTGGAGACTATGGAATATGATGTTGATGACGTTAAGCGTGGCACATGTAAACCGGGAATGATGATCTCTTGATAAGTAGGCCATAAAGTCTTCAACTTTAACATGTCATAAGCTTGAAGAATACATGAGAACAGTATCCTATGACTCAAACGTTTTTGTCCGGAATTGAGCCAACACTACATTAAGACTTAATCGGAGACTTGTGTCCTTACAGACTATCTCGACCCTTCCAAAATCATTAGCGCACTCGAAATGATCATTTGGATTACTTATAAATAATTTACTTTTTATTCCCTTAAATTAGTCCTGACACGACTGACACACGTGTCCCGACTTAATTACCGTAATTGTCGTATTTCTCACTCGCGACAATTTCATAAATTCACAATCATATAAATAATATTCAATATAATTCTCGTCAATAAATACTAACCTTTATCTCGCTAGTTAATATTTATTTAAATCCGAATTAATTATCAATTAATTTTCCATATATAATTTTAATTAATCCCATATTTTAAAAATCATAAAAATTATGGGGTATTACAATGGCCCTTGCCGCTTTCTCAACAATGTGTTAGCTATGAAGATAATGTGGATTTCAAATTAAATAACGATTGTTTCAAGGGATTATATATATATATATATTAATACCAAATTTCTTAAAAAGGAAAAAATACCTCCATATAATCAATGGTGAAATATCTAGATGGTTGTTACGGGCACATGAAATTTGCTCATCGGCAAACCCCATAGGGTTGGTCGAGTGGTTGATCACTCATAACTAAGGCTTGCAACCCCAAGGTCATGAGTTTAATTCCTCCCCCCCCCCCCCCCCCCCCCACCCGGACAATATAAACTTGACGCTACAGACCACAAAGAGTAATCACTATTTTGCAAGCCTTGTTCGGGGCAGAAGAAAAAGTCTGAGGTTCGCGCAAGTTGGCCCGGGATGAATAACCCTCCATATAAAAAAAAGTTGCTCCTTGGTGCCATATATGTACATAAGAGCAATAACTATACATTATGTATATATAATGCTATATTCATTCCGTGCCATATTAAGAGACCAATATTCCTTTTTCGGTTATCCTATTAAAAGTCCACTTTACTTTTATTGACATAGTGGATGGACCAAATTGCATGATGGGAAAGACGTATTAGTATTGACCATTGATTAAGTGTATACGTAATCTATAAAAAAAAAAAGGATAGAGACTCTTAATTTGAAATGGATTGAGTGTGTAACATTGATGAATAACTTCAATAGTTTTTTGTATTCACCAAAATATATATTTAAGATATATTGTGAATGTAAGAAGTAACTATGAGTCTCAATTACATCCTCCAAATCATCTCCCAAATGAGTTGACATATCATTAAAGTATTATATTGTGTCATTATTACAGTAAAAATACAGCATATAATGCAATCCTAGCGCATTTGGGGGATGATTGAGATACTTTTTGGGACTCATATCATTATACTAGTGTAAAACTCAAAAATCGAGAAGAGAATAACCAAACAAATGCATTAACTTGGGTAATAAATATAATAAAAACCAGTCCACGTGAGGATACACTTCACTAATTCTTGGTTGGTATGTATTTAATGAAGTCCCTTCTCTAGATTGATTTAAGCCATCACAAAACATAATAATAATAATAATAATAATAATAATAATAATAATAATAATAATAATAATAATATAGGAAAACATGGTGATAAATCACTAAAGTTTTTAGAAATTAACGATAAGAACAAGCTAAAAATAGTTTTTTCAATAAGTCCACGTGTGTTACAATTGTTAACGTAGATATAATTACAACTGATGAATGTAGATACAATTACACTTATTACTGCAAATACAATTACGCTTATTACTGCCGATACAATTACACTTATTAATACAGATAGAGTTTTAACGATGAATACAATTACAATTGCAAATGTATTCAGATTAATAAGTGCAATTATATTTATATTTAAACAAGTGTAATTGTATCGTTTGGACTTATCGTTAATTATTTGAAAAGTTGTGAATTTAAGATATCAGTAAGATTATCGCATGTACTGATCATATATAAATACACTTTAAAGGAATTTATTAGTTAATGCCCCTAAAATAAAAAAATAAGTAAGAATGGTATGTTAGTGGTTCTTAAGAACTCACTATGAGTCCATTTCTTTAATATTTTTAATCATATATGAAATTAGTCGAACGAACGGAATCCTTTATCATCAAGATCCGTTCTTTTTTTTTTTTAAAAAAATAATACATAGCATTTGAAAATCAAACCTATATGAAATCATAACTTTAATATAAGGATAAAAGTTGCAAAATAACCTTCTCTAGTGATGTGAATAACCCTTTGAACTATACAAAGTTGAAAAATAACCTCTTATGTTGCTAAAAGCGTTTTTTAAGATACAGAGGGGAAGGTAGATGGAGATAGTTCGTAGGTTTTTTTTGCACAATTAACAGTTGAGAGGATTTCTTACAAATTTACCTTTGATCTAATTAATGTTTAAAATCAAAACATATGTGAAAATCGCAAAAGTGAATATGATTTAAGGGAGTGGAAAAATCAAGCTTCTAATTGGGACGAAGCGGGTATCGTTACGCTATTTGTTCGAAGCATAAGCATTAATTGGATAATAAATTTATAACCAGTATGGAGTGTTTCCTGAAAATACGATAACGTATGGCTGGTAAATTTAGTCAAAACATGTGACAAGCCATCCTCAACACCAGCATAACATCAAAGCCTTCAATAATTTCAAGATGCCTTTACATAAATTATATTACGACATGGTCTATTCTCTCCCATTTTTGTGGAGCACAAACTTACAAGTTGCAACCACTGAGGTGCATATGTATGCTAAGTAGGGGTGGCCGTGGGCCGGGCCTGGGCAGGCCCGGTCGGGCTCGGGCCGGGTTTGAAAAATTAAGTGTTATCCCAAGCCCGCTCGGGCCTAGATCGGGTCTTATTATGTAATCCCAAGCCCGCCCAGATTTGAAAGCTCTTTACCCAGGCCCGCCCGATCGGGCCCTATTATGTTAATTAAAAGATTTTTTTTTAAAATTAAAATACCTATTTTTTTATTTAAAGACCAATTTTTTTAATTAAAAATCTGTTTTAAACTCCATATATTTCAAAGTCCATTTATAAAGTTTCTCACTTTACATGAAAAGACTTGGTATACGTTTTTATATTTATAGAAGTCCCCCCCCCCCCCCACACAGATATATATATATATATATATATATATATATATATATATATATATATATATCGGGCCTCGGGCCGGGCCGGGTCTCATCGGGCTTAAGAACTCATGACCAAGCCCGCCCGAAAAAAAATCGGGCCTATAAAATTTTGCCAAGCCCTCTTTGCGGGCCTATTTACCTTACCCAAGCCCTATTTTTTTATTGGGCGGGTTGGGCGGGCTTGGCGGGCCTCGGGCCTATGGCCACCCCTAATGCTAAGTATTGGGCTTTTAATTCTCACAAAAACAAAAACAAACACACACACACAAAATATATATATATATATATATATATATATATATATGTTTTTTAGTTTCCAAAGTGAATCTATTTAATTATAGTATATAACTAAAGTTGAAAGTGAAACCAGGTGTCAATATTTGTTGCTTCTACAAGAAGACACCGGTGCAATTTTAATTACTAAATTTAAATTAAGAATCAAATACCAAAAAATTCTTCAAATATTTTTTAATACACATTTAGTCAAGCCTTTTATTTTGTACCAAAAAGTCCCTTATTCTCTTATCTTTAAAGGTCCGCGACAGCGGCATGATAAAGTTTTTTTAGTATGGTGAAGGACTTTTTGGTGCAAAATAAAAAGGCTTAGACTAAACGTGTATTAAAAAAAGTTCGAATGACTATTTGGTATATGCCCCTTAAATTAATTCCTTAAATCTTTTTGTATTTCACATAGTTACAAATTTGGAATATTTTAATTCAAAACATTTCACATTTTAATATACCTCTACGAATTCTTGACTTTTCAAATGATCTGTCCCTCTCATCTCTCTTTTCAATGAAAAACCTCTTTCCAAACAAACATAACATACGAAGAAAAAATGAATCCTATGAAAAAACACAAATATATAAGCTATTTCAGTTGCACTTCTTGTCTAAAGTACTCTCTTTATGTGCTATTGGAGATTTCAAGTCATTTTCATATAATTTGTCAACTTCTATTTTCATTAATAATTATAAGTCATTCTTTGCTCATTGAAATTGTTCTAATTCCTTTAGGACAAATATGATTTTATGCCGCTTTCTAACAATTCCTTTCAACTTATTCAATTTTGATATTCAACCATCAAACCCACTTAAGTTAGGCATGAATACTTAATTGTTGCTTTTATTTATCTAAAAAACAAATGAAATTCATCACATTCCTCTCATCTCTGTAATTAATAATTCACCCTAAAATGTCATTTGTTGCTAGAGCATCCTAATGGGTATGTTCAAAGTGTGTAAAAAAACTTATAGGTTATATTATATTTGAAGACTGATATCGCAGTTAACACTCAAATTTGCACTATCATACCCTATTATCTTGATACGTCTTGCATCGTGTGGCTTTGTTTTTTTTATTGTTCAAGATGATGGTCACCAAACCCACTATTTTATTTTTAATTTCTTCTAATTACTGATTCTATGTTTCTATTTATTATAAATTTAATTTTTACACATGAGTGTGTAAGAAAAAAGTTTTAGGGATATCATTGTATTTGAAGAAAACCATAACATAATTTTTTTTATTAGTTTTTTGGATTTGAAGCAAATTACAATTTTTATTTTATCATTTAGGACTATGTTTGATAAATTTCTACACGTGATAATTTTTTGATGATTTTGCAAATGCTATTTGCTATTTTATTATATATTTTAATAATTTCGTTAAAAATGGTCCCGCATCTTGGGGTTTGCATGTTAGTTTACAATATATTTTTACATGAATTTTATAACTTCTTTAAGAACGTGGGTCACCAAACAATTAATAATATATATATATACAAAGAGATCATCTACATTCACTGGCATATTAAAAAAAAATCAATTATCTATTTTTGACAAATGCATCATTAGTAATTAATAATTATTGGTATATTTAATTCTTAAACAGATTTTTCATTCAACGATAATGACTGAAATATATTTATTAGACCCCCTTCTTTCAGGGAAATTTGGTGTCAAAAGGAGGTCTAAAGACACTTCAAGACAAAATAACTGATTGAAAATTGGAATTATTGATTGGGTAATTTTAAGAAGAGCCCCTCTAAGTGTATCCAAAAGACAGACACGGTTAGTTGCCAATCATAGGCTGGGTGATATCTGAAATGGACATCCAGAGTCTCATTCATTATTTAATGTGTGCTTGACAAGTTAATAATTTTTTTTTTATTTCTTGATTTTGAAATTTCCCTAAAATTACTCTTATTGAAAATGTCTAAGAGTTACATTTAATTCCACGTGTAGACTATACTAACCGACTTCAAATTTAAGGTCTGCATTCAAAAGTCAATTTCTTTAAGAGCCGACTTTAATGCAATAAACGGTCATTAGCATTCACTATTCATTGTCATGAAGTCTAGTACCTTGATTTTAATCAAAAACTCTTTTCTTGAAATATCTCTAGAAATGAAGCTCTTCAATTAGATTTATGGGAGTAGATGTATTCAGTGTTGAAGTCATTATAATGGCACCTAATGCCCCAGTATATTGTTGAGAATCTTCTATTTTGTGAGGAAATCTTTTTTTTGGCTACTCAGCATTGCTAATTCTATTTTTGAGATATTTAAGTTTTTCATAAGTGCTAGGCCTAATTTTCTGAAAACTGACATTACTCCTTTGTAAATATATGTTTTTGGGGGATTAAGACGTGATAAATAATTTTAAAAATAAGATTCAACATTATATTTTGTTTTTCAGTATGATGCTTATACTATCTTATCTTTGTTTTTTTTTTTTCCGATAATAAATACCTGAATTTTTATAATATATACTAATTAGATTTGCATAGATGATAACATAGAGCCTATATATTAGGGAGGCTAAGGAGAACGGATGTTATTGTCGGAAAAATCTATATAATAAGGAGTAGAATGTTTTTATTATGGAATAAGATGATAAGACAATTAGGGGTGGAGATTGTGCCAACAAAGCTAAAAATGGAGGGTTGAGATTGTTTTATTATATTTTCCTATTTTAACCTTTTAGTTTTTTATTTCCCCCTCTTTTGCATCACTACTATTTGATTTCTCTCTCTTACTTTAATTCAAAACAAGGGTTGAATTAGTAACTTTCTTTTTCCTTGCTAGAATGTACACAAGTCCCCCTCTTTTGAGGACGAGTTTTTCTCTCTCTCCATTTTTCGGTTCTTCCATTTTTCTCTCCTCGAAAGTGCGATCTCCATCTCCATTTTATGATTCTTCAGCTCTATCTTCTAGGTACGATCTATCTCCATCTTTATTGTTATTGTTGATTAACTTCAGTTCCATCGAGAAAGTTCATGTTGTGTGCAACATATATTTAGTTAATTTTGTTATTATTGATTGAATCATAGGTGCTCATTTTGTTGATTGAATCGTAAGTTCATGTTTGGTTTATTTTATTGTTGTTGTTGATTAATAATTTCTATTGTGGTTGATTACTATTAAGTGGTTTTGTGTATTTCTAACAGGGGCATGGTTCAGCTAAGCATTTCTACACAATATGCAACATTATATTTGGTTTTACATGATATTTGGTTCTCCTCCCATTTTTACTAAGGTAATCTCCCCCTCACTTTATATTTATTAGGTTTCGCCTTCAATATAAGAGTAAAACCCTTGATTAATTGATAGTTGATATTCATTAATGCTTTTGGTTTGGATTTTGTAGATTTTTATGTGGGTACTAGGTTGTTCTTTAAAGACTACAAATTTGAAGGTGAGTTTTCTTTTAGGATTGCATATTTTTGGTTGTTGGTAAATAGTTATTTTTTGGTTTATCGGTTTCTCATGGATTTTATATTATGTTTTTGGGTATTTTTTAGGGACCTTCACTCATTTTTCGATTTATTGTTATCAATATATGAGGCATTTACTAATATTGATTTTTGGTGTTACATGTACGAATTATACTATTTAACACACTCTCAGGTACAACTCATAAATTTTTTGAATTATTTAGCATGTCTCTTAGGTAATATTACTTAGGGTGACACCCAAATAAGATTTTTCTTGAAATTTAGGATTCCAGATATTGTTAACGTGATTTTTAAATTAACTTTCTTTTTCATAGGGTGATTCGATGAAGGGAGTTCTTGGAGGAAGTCTCCCTATATATGTTTAGTAAGGTGCTTTATGTTAATCACTTTTGTTTGCATCTCATTTTGTGCATCACAAAAAATCTCACACATGAAGGGTTGATATATATGGTTGTGTTTTTGTTCAGTAAGGAACATACTTTCAATTTGCAAACAAATGAATTTGTTTGCCTCTCAAGTATTTGAGAAAATACCTCATTCGGATCGCTGAGAGCAGTAAGAACAGATACCTAAGTGAATTAGATACCTACAAAGGATACTTGAAATACAAAGTCAAAGATGGATGTTGAGGGACAAAGAGAGGTTGAAACTTCTCAAGGTAGCCTTAAAGAAAAACTTCTCAAGGTAGCCTTAAAGAAAAACTATGGAGCAAAAGAAGTTTACTGTTTAATTAACATCATAGTGGGATAAGACTCAACCAAAGGCCCCTTAGGTAAAACTAGGGGATTAGAAGAACATTATGGCACATGTGTTTCCCTCCTACGTTCTTAACCGTGCATTCACACTCCTGGAGTAATGGTCGATACTATGCCTTATGCGATTTAAATTTTTTGTTTAATATTTAAAATTTGTGTTAATGTAGACTTCATTGCCTAATTTTGATACAATATACTCTGCCCTTTTGTTCATTTTGATTTTGGCATCGACATAAATATAATGCTTTAGTTGGTACTTTGTACAATGCCTTGGTCATTTTCTACAGTCATGACCAAACGTAAGATGTATTATACTAGCCCAAGATTGCAATTTAGAAGAACAATGATATATAAATAATTATATATATTGTAATACATGTGGAGGGTTATCACATAAGTCGGATATTTAATCTTGTATCCTATGTATGTAACTTAAAACCTATAAGGTTCGAAACTTATGTTCAGTAGTCTACGGTTTCATAACCTATGCTCTGATACCACCTCTGTCACGACCCCATCCCAAAATAGTAGTGGGGAACGAGTGTATTGACATGCCACCAAGGCAACAAATATTCCGATTTAATTGTTTCCTTAAATAAATGCAACGGAAATATTATCACATGGTTATGAATCGTAAAATACTGAAAGTAAAGGAATTACGTCATCAGAGCTTTCTAAAGGAAACTTCATATATATTAAAAGTAACAACAATTTACAACTTAAGAGAAAATTTAAACCTTATTACAAGAGAGCCAGACATGCTCTAAATAAACTCTAATACCCCGTGATTTTTAATGATTTTTAAAATGGGTTATATTTTAAATTAATGGATTAATTGGATTTTATTATTAATTAATTCATTTGGGTTTTATCCGAATTGTGGATATTAAAATGGATGATTCTGAATATTACTTAAAGATATTTAGGTAATATATGAATGTGATGTCATTGATATGACGGTATGATATAATTCGGTAATTTGGATTTTTAGTTAGACGCGGTATGGGACGTGTCGGGACTAATTTATTAAATTAAAAAGGAAATTTATTTTCTATCGACCTTATAGTCATTTCGATTGCGTCGTTGCGTCCGGAAGGTTCGAAATAGTCAGAAAAGTCTATTTGGATGTTAATTTTGAGTCTCGGGTCATTTGGAAATGAATAGATAACCCAAAAGGGCATTTTGATCATTTTTCTAGGGGGGATGAATAGTGATTTCGGGTTTTGTCTTATTATAAGTATTGGTAGATTAAGTGTATGTGGGTTATACATCTCCTCTTCACAAATTAGAGAAGTCATCTTCCTAGAGAGAGTGAAAGGGTGCTTGGGAAGGGAAAAGCTTACTTGGAAAGGAGAAGAACAAGAACCAAGGTTCACCACCACCAACCACCACCGGAGGTTGACCGGAGAAGGGACAACCAACTGAGATATACTACACCAAAGGATCAGACCTTCAGTAAAGGCAAGTGTTTGATATTTTCAACTTAAGTTCGTATATTGTCCATGTTAGAATAGTTATGAAAATAGATGATTTTTCATGTTTGGAAGACATAATGGAGTTGTTATATGGATTTCTAGAAACTGAAATGATATAGGAAGTAAACTCATGTTGTAGGATGAAAATAATCACGAAATAATCATATATCTATGGAAGAAAAATCTGAAAACCATTGAAGTGTTCTTGAAGTTAATATGTTGATGATTTTCTGGAAAATGAGGTGATAAACATGCTTTTTAATCCAATCCCTTGATGATTATAGGATGTTTAGAGTATTGGAAATCGTTCATATATGTTGATATATCATGTAGTAATAATTATAACTCATTTTGTAGATTAATATGAAGGTTAGAATGAATAAAAATGGTGAAACCCGTAGTTGCTGAAATGCAGAAAAACCAGGCTGTGACCTGAGGGATCGATCGATCGACCCCCTGCCTTCGATCGATCGACCTCCCCAGAATATGTAAAGTTGTTTCTTTTTAAATGTTGATTCTTATCCCAAACCTTTTTTGGATCTTTGGTGATTATTATTTGGATATTATGGGACTTAGAAAATATCAGTAAACCCTTGATAAGAATTGAATTAATTTGATTTGGATTCAAGTGATTATAATGATGAAAATTATATTGAATGGAATTTCGGTTGCTAAATTCATTTGTTAAATTCCAAATGGGGATGTATGAGGATTTAAGATAGGACCAGTAGGGGTAATTTAATATAACACCTGGGTATCCTTAAGTTTACAAGAGGGTTTAATCCTAAAGGAATGAAGATGTGTTTATAAGAGATTTGAAACTGTCGGTTTAAACCTTAATTAAAGGGATAATTTGGTTCGTAGAAATTCGGGAGATATGGCGATATGGACCAGTAGGGTATAAGTAACTTCGTACTGAATATATGTTGAGGAAAAACCTATTTGAACCATGTGTATTGAGTGAGGGTAGCCTTAGGGTTACAATTTGAACATCAAGGACTGAGTTTAAGCTCATTATTGTTTTCGCAAGGACTGAGTGTAGTACAAGGGCGTAGTGGTATGGCTCCTGGATAGAGATGGGAGTTTAGAACATATTTGGTTGAAATAGGGTATGAGGTTATCCCGATCGTGTATTTGAAGTTGACTTACCTCCTCGATCGACAAAGTTAAGTAGTAGTGTATTGGAGGGATTCCTTGTTTGGATTTTGCTTTGCGAGACGCTCCGCGCATGAACCTTAACGACGTCGGGAGTGGAGAGATGTTATAGGATGCGAGGATAATTAAATTATGAAGTAAAGATATGATATTTTAAGACGTGGAATTTAAAAGAGATATAATGCTACGTATGGGAATAATCTAAGGGTAATGTGAATACCTTGTTGATATTATATTATAGGTATGATAATGCCTATTTGATTGATTCATGATTTATGTGTATGACATACCTAGCTTACTTGCTATCATCGGGAGGTTTGCGCATGAGGGCAGTCATATCTTGATGAATCCATGGTATCTTTGATTTATCGTTCGAGAACATAGGTCTATGAAAGACTTATCGGGGAGTTGATAAGTCCGCTGACTATGGGAACGTAGGTGTGTGCGTGGCCTGTGGGTATGAGAACTATGTCCGCCTCCAATGATTGTGTTGTTGTTTGTGGTTTGTGGAATCCTTACCGAACCTTTAGTACCCTATTCGGCGACCAGCGATGATGGGACTTGATAGCAGAGTAATGCATTGCACCACAGCTGTGACTCGGGGTGCCGTATTATATATGAATATATATATAATGGATTAATTCAATGAATGGATTTATATTGTAGTTAAATATATCTACGGTGATAATTGTAGATAACGGTGAATAGATAAAGATAATGGAATTAAGTTAATGAATGTTTATTCTTAAAGAATTGAAAATCTTAATTCATACTAATGAGAAATGATTCATGTTAATGAGAAACTAATCATATAAATGAGAAATGTAAATGAATAATAATGTGACGTATGGTATGGGGCATACGGGGATTATGATATGGGAATGGAATTATAATATGGAAACTAGAAAAGAGGAACCATTAACTAGGAGGATAATAGGAGACGTTAAGTGTGCACTCTAGTTGAGAGGTGAGAATAGCAAGTGAGAGTGGGGTCTAACATGTACATAATAAATGCTTTATTGCACTTATTAAATACTTGCTGTTTTAAAAAATCATTTACACAATCGGGCTCTGACCCGTTTCCTTGCATATTTTCTCTTCTATTGTATCTTCTGTATCAGGTGTCCAGCAGCAGGGACGCCAACCTTAGCGGATTATGACAGGCTATGGAGCTATGGAGGTTTGCTGAGATGCCTATCATCTTTTTGATTCACAGTATTCTTAGTTAGGGCATGTCGCCTAAAGGATTTCAATCATCATGTTCTATCGGAGTCAAATACTATTGTATTCGTGTCTTTTTAATACATTTGACATTGTTGGGATTATTGTAATGGATTTATATTATTTGAGAATGTTTATTCCAATTACATTTAAATTCTTTTGTGTTATCTATTTGGTTATCATTGTTGTAGAATAAAATGTGTTGTGTTATTCTTAAACTGGAAATGGATTTTGTTAAATTAAAATTTGGAAATTTTTTAACACCAGCTTAATTGAGTATTGGGTGAGTTTTAAATGTTTTCGACAGTGATGCTAAGAATGAACCAACTGTATATTCTATTTTAATTTGGTATGGGACTGGCCACCCGGTATTTAATTAGGCGGGGTGTTACATAAACATTTTACAAAAAGAGCTCTAAAAGCTAAATCTTCAATATAGTCCATTTTTGTTCAGTCCGTGAGCCTAAACGTTTCCTGAAAAATGGTTATTTATACAACATCAGCTAAAACCCGAATGAGGTTCAATCTCCAGACATTCCACGATTTTCAGAAAATAGATACCTATCCAAGTCAAAAGAGAAGGCATATACATATATGGATAGGAACTTGCAGTAAATAGATATATATTTTGAAATCAAAGTGTATATATCACAATTGGATAGCTCATAATAAGACGAATGCAATAAATCAAATGTGATATATTTTTCTTTCAATCATATCATTTTGATGGCCAAGTACACTCTAATACCGTGTTCTTCTACCGTATTATACCCCGGTAGTTGAGGGTCAATCGAATTAGTTCGTCACAACGCCTTATTTAGGGCACACCAGCGATAACCCAGCTGGGAAGGTCAGTCCGTAAAGAGGTCCCTTAGGCCGAATCATAATTTCAATATTCAATATCCTTTTCAATAATCATTTTAATCGATATGTTTATATGGACAAATATAAACATATCACAATTGAATCAGTCATCGGTATCACATGAATTTTGAGAATAAAAGCAGTTCACAAAATGTATATAGTTTGCATAATATCATATAATCAAAATACACAAGGAATGTCAGAGTACTCACCCAAAATGGAGGTCAAATTTACTGGTATTGAGTCTTCGATCACACGTTAATCTGATAAAGATTTAAGTACACGTTCTAAGGTCCAGTTTATACTATACTTTAATAATAACTTCTTCTTTTAAAGGATTACTGAATCCCCATTTGTCAACTTTTAAAACTCATTGATCGTAATTGAAGAATTCAATTCATAGTCCTTCCCCATCAGTCGGTTCCCAGTAGAGATGGAGGCTCACAGGGGCACCACTTAAATACCATCTTATCTAGACAGAACATTTTCGGATTCATTCCTAGTAGAGATGGAGGGTCACAGGGGTACCACTTAAATACCATCTCATCTAGACAGAACTTCACTAGGCCTGACTTTGGAATTACTTAAATGGGATTCCATAATAACGAATAATTTCTTTAAAAAAGAATCATTTTTAAAAGCATATAATTTCAAACAAGTTTATAAAATCAACTTGGATTTGTTCTAAATTTTAAGTTTTGATTAGTGAATCCTTTAGTGTATTTTACCAGCATAACTACTAAGTAAAGCTATAAAATAATAAATTAAAATTATAATGATGCATTATAACATTAAGATTACCTTAAGATGAATATCCCTAAGAACTTCTTCTTAAGCGTTTCCACACTTTCTCTCACTACTTCTCTCTATAATTCTCAAGGAATTTGGTGTGAGTCTCAAATGATCCCCAAAGGCCCTATTTATAGTTTTCCAAAGATATCACGGCATTGACACGTGTTCATGATGACCAAGCTTTTATAATGGGAGTTAGCGTTGACGTGTCGCGTAATGGAGGCATCTTGTAGTCTTATTTTACTGGATTGCGACACGTGTTTTAGCTTCTCCTCTAACAACGACGCGTGTTTTGGATTCTCCTCTAATGACGACACGTGTATGGTGGAGGTGTCAAAACCAAGCACGAGGTGTCGAGCACGAGGTGGAAATGTATTAAGAGTATAAGGGTCATTTTGCACCTGAAGGGCATTTTGGTAATTTCACACCATATATTTTCAATATTTCTTTTAGGTCCCTAAAAATATTTTATTTACGAAAAGATCCCTTTTTATTTTTCATTTTGGTCCCTAAAACTTTCTTTATTAAAACAAAGTCCCTAAAGTTTCACAAAATTACATTTTCTACCCCAAAACTTATCACTTAGCTTAGGATGTGCCATAAAATCTCAATTTGACCCATTTTACCGTTGATTCTTTAAATTTAAAAACGGGCTTTGTCATATTAAGAACTCGAAATATCATATATATAATAATATATCATTATTAGATAGTAAGTGTGATGAAATTAAAAGAAGACAATTATATATTGGCATAAGAAAATGGGGTCATTACATCCTGCCCTCCTTATAAAAAGTTTGGTCCCCAAACTTTGCTTACATTAATTTTTAAAAAGGTATGGATATCGCTCTTTTATTTCATCTTCCCGCTCCCATGTTACTTCTTCAACAAAATGATTCCTCCATAATACTTTGACTAGTGGAATAACCTTGGTTCGTAATATTTGATCTTTATGGTCCAAGATTTCCACTGGATGCTCAATGTATGTCAAATCTTATTTAGCTTGAAGAGGCTCGTGACTTAAGATATGTGCTGGATCAGGGATGTATTTCTTCATCATTGAAACATGAAACACATTATGCACACTCGAGAGTTCAGGGGGTAAGGATATTCTGTACGCAACAACACCTACCCTTTCAAGGATTTCAAAAGGCCCTATGTATCTTGGACTTAACTTTCCTTTCTTACCAAATCGGATTACTCCCTTTGTCGGTGATACTCGTAAGAAAACATAGTCTCCTCTTTGGAATTCTAACGGTTGGTGTCGATTGTCAACATAACTCTTTTGACGACTTTGAGCAATTTGAAGTCAGTCTTGTATCAATTTTACTTTCTCTGTTGTGATCTGAATCAATTTTGGTCCCAATAATTTTCTTTCTCCAACTTTTTCCCAACATGCAGGAGAGCGACACCTTCTACCATAAAGTGCCTCATATGGAGCCATTTGAATACTTGCTTGATAGCTATTACTATATGCAAATTCCACTAACGATAAATGATCGTCCCAATTCCCTTTCAAATCAAGTACACATGCCCTAAGCATATCCTCTAAGGTTTGGATGGTTCTCTCAGATTATCCATCTGTTTGAGGATGAAAAGCAGTGCTGAAATTAAATTTTTTTCCCATGGCTACTTGTAGGCTTTTCCAAAAGCGAGACACGAATCTAGGATCACGATAAAAAATAATTGAAACTGGGGTTCCATGAAGCTTAATAATTTCCCGTATATACAATTTAGCTAACTTTTCTAAGGAATGGGTAATCTTAATGGCAAGAAAATGAGCAGATTTAGTTAACCTATAAATAATTACCCAAATGGAATCATTACCATTGGAACTCCTTGGTAGCCCTGTCACAAAATCCATAGTAACATGTTCCCATTTCCACTCAGGGATAGGTAAAGGCTGTAATAATCCTGATGGTTTCTGATGTTCAGCTTTTACTTGTTGACAGATCAAACACTGAGATACAAAATCTGTTATCTCCCTTTTCATGTTATTCCACCAAAACTCTTCTCATAAATCTCTATACATCTTGGTATTTCCGAGATGAACTGTGAATCTTAAGTAATGACCTTCCTCCAAAATCTGCCTCTTTAGTTGGGCATCACTCGGTATATACACTCTATTTCCAAACCTTAATATATCATCTCGTATCACAAATTCAATTCTCTTCCCTTCAATAACCTCTTCTTTAATCTTCTTCAGTTGTGGGTCATTTACTTGTGCAACTTTAATTCTTTCCATCAACGTGGGTTGTATTTATAAGTTTGCGATTATTCCTCCTTCACTATAAATATGTACATCTATTTCCATACTTCTCAAATCTTTCAATAGAGCTTCCTGGTTGGTAATAAGACATGCTAAATTTGGTGTAGACTTTCTACTCAAAGCGTCGATAACTACATTATCTTTCCCCGGGTGATAGTGAATATTTACATCATAATCCTTCATCAATTCTAACCACCTCCTTTGTCTCATGTTCAATTCCTTCTAAGTAAATATATATTTCAAACTCTTATGATCGGTATAAATCTCACAAGTCTCACCATACAAATAATGTCTCCAAATTTTAAGAGCAAAAATTACCGCTGCTAATTCTAAGTCATGGGTTGGATAATTTTTCTCATGTGGTTTTAACTGTCTCGATGCATAAGCTACTACTTTTCCATTTTGCATTAGCACACATCCCAAACCATTTTTAGAAGCATCACTATAAATCACAAATCCTCCTGTACCAGAAGGAATAGTCAAAATTGGGGCAGTTACTTAAGTTCTCGAAAACTATTCTCAACTTCCTCAGACCATTCATATTTCATCGTCTTTTGTGATAACCTAGACAAAGGTTTGGCAATACTAGAAAAGCCTTCAACAAATCATTGATAATAACCTGCTAATCCTAGGAAACAAGGAATCTCCGTCACATTAATTGGTCTTGGCCAATCTAGTATAGCCTTGATCTTTTAAGGATCAACCGACACTCCCTCCTTGGATATGACATGTCCTAGAAAAGAAACACTAGGCAACCAAAATTCACACTTATTTAATTTCGCATATAATTTCTCTTTCCTAAGGATTTGTAATACTATCTCCAAATGCTTCTCGTGTTCTTCAATACCTTTGGAATAAATAAGGATGTCAATAATGAAAACAACCACACACTGATCCAGATATTTCCTAAACACTCTATTCATCATATCCATAAAAGCGGCTGGTGCATTAGTTAATCCAAATGGCATCACAAGAAACTCATAGTGACCATATCTAGTACGAAAAGTTGATTTCAAAATATCCTCTTCCTTAATCTTCAATTGGTGATAGCCTGACCTAAGGTCAATCTTTGAAAATACTTGCGCACCTTGTAGTTGGTAAAACAAATCATCTATATGAGGTAAGGGGTATTTATTCTTAATGGTCACCTTATTTAGTTCACAATAATATATACATAACCTCATGTCCCATCCTTCTTTTTAATAAATAACACTGGAGCACCCAAAGGGGATATACTAGGTCTAATAAAACCATTGTCTAACAGATCTTATAATTGAACTTTTAATTACCTTAATTCTAAAGGTTCCATGCGATAAGGTGATTTTGAGATTGGTGTAGTTCCAGGAGCAAGGTCAATGGTAAATTCTACTTCTCCACTAGGAGTTAGACTGGGCAAATCATCTGGAAAAAGCTTAGCTATAGGAGTATCTTCTAAACTAGGATCTTTTGTTTGTAAATCAATAACACTGGCAAGGAATCCTTGACATCCCTTCTTAAGAAAACTACAAGCTTGCATTGCAGAGATAATACGCATGGGAGATAAGATGCTAGTTCCTTCAAAACTGAATTCTAGTTGGTTCGGAATTTGAAAAATAACTCTCTTCTCAAAACAATCCACCCTAGCATGATATGATGCTAACCAATCCATCCTCAAAATGACATCAAAATCTCTTATGTCTAAAACTATCAAATCAGCGAATAGTTTAAGACTACTGACATTTATAGGGCAAGACTTATATACTAATGTTCCCATCAATAACTCACCCAAAGGAGTAGAAATGTGTATGATATGATTCAAGGATTCAGGAATACTAGAAAAGCGATTAAAAAAATGCACAGACACAAATGAATGGGTTAAAACTTGAAAAGGTTGTGCACATATAGAAAGTGTACCAGACAGTACTGCATTAGAAGCCTTTGCATCGAAAAGATTAAAGACTCTACCTTGTCTGCTCTGATCCTTATTATCATTAGAAGTCTTTGTTGCCACCTTCCCTTTGTTAGGACAATCTCGCATTTTATGTCCCTTTTGTCCACACCCAAAGCAACTCCCCATCTCCAGGTAACACGGTCTCCCTCTATGAATATTACCACAACGTTGGCATTTATCAACATTAGAGGGTTTTTTTACTAAAGGTTGTCCTATATTAGGTATATTCCTAAAGGGTTTGTTATTGGGGTTCCTTCCTCTTTGTTCTCCAAACTTCCTCTTCCCCTCTCTAACCTGATTATATTCTTCACTATCCTTCTCAGCTATTGTTACCCTAGACACCATGTCATTATATGATGTCAACTTTAGGATGGAAATTCGGCTACGAATATTCAAGCTTAACCCACATTCAAACTTCTTGTCTCTTAAAACATCGGTTATCACAACATGAGGTGCAAAACGGGATAACTCAGTAAACTTTGCCTCGTATTGACTAACCGTCATATTTCCTTGAACCAGACTCATGAAGTCAGCTGCTTTTTGGTCTTGCACCATTTCGGGAAAGTATTTCTCGTAGAAGATCACTAAGAAGTCATTCCAACCTATGAGATTATTCCTTTCCCCATGCATTCTCTTAGTCATTCTCCACCAATGTTCGGCTTCACCTTCTAACATGAGTGTTCCAAATAAAACCCGTTGTTCTATGTACACTTAAGAACATCGAACATCTTTTCCATTTGCATCCCCCAATTTTCTTCTTCAGTGGGGTTAGGAGTACCTTTAAAAGATGGCGGATTCAAATTCTTGAATTGTTCAATAGTACAACTACTTAGTTCAAGATTCCTTGGTCATCCATTATTCACCTGATGCTCCACAATTCTTGCTAGACTTTCAATTGCCTTATATGAACCTTCCAGTCCTTCCATACTCGAACCACTAGTTCCTGGAGTTGATCTTGCCTTGGTCATTTTCTACAGTCATGGCCAAACATAAGATGTATTATACTAGCCCAAGATTGCAATTTAGAAGAACAATGATATATAAATAATTATATATATTGTAATACATGTGGAGGGTTATCACATAAGTCGGATATTTAATCATGTATCCTATGTATGGAACTTAAAACCTATAAGGTTCGAAACTTATGTTCAGTAGGCTACGGTTTCATAACCTATGCTCTGATACCACCTCTGTCACGACCCCGTCCCAAAATAGTAGTGGGGAACGAGTGTATTGACATGCCACCAAGGCAACACATATTCCGATTTAATTCTTTCCTTAAATAAATGAAACGGAAATATTATCACATGGTTATGAATCGTAAAATACTGAAAGTAAAGGAATTACATCATCAGAGCTTTCTAAAGGAAACTTCATATATATTAAAAGTAACAACAATTTACAACTTAAGAGAAAATTTAAACCTTATTACAAGAGAGCTAGACATGCTCTAAATAAACATTTTACAAAAAGAGCTCTAAAAGCTAATTCTTCAATATAGTCCATTTTCGTTCTGTCCGTGAGCCTAAACGTTTCCTGAAAATGGTTATTTATACAACATCAGCTAAAAGCCGAATGAGGTTCAATATCCAGACATTCTAGGGTTTTCAGAAAATAGATACCTATTCAAGTTAAAAGAGAAGGCATATACATATATGGATAGGAACTTGCAGTAAATAGATATATATTTTGAAATGAAAGTATATATATCACAATTGGATAGCTCAGAATAAGACGAATGCAACAAATAAAATGTGATATCTTTTTCTTTCAATCATATCATTTTGATGGCCAAGTGCACTCTAATACCGTGTTCTTATACCGTATTATACCCCGGTAGTTCAGGGTCAATCGAACTAGTTCGTCACAACGCCTTATTTAGGGCACACTAGCGATAACCCAGCTGGGAAGGTCAGTTAGTAAAGAGGTCCGTTAGGCCGAATCATAATTTCAATATTCAATATCCTTTTCAATAATCATTTTAATCGGTATGTTTATATGGACAAATATAAACATATCACAATTGAATCAGTCATCGGTATCACATGAATTTTGAGAATAAAAGAAGTTCACAAAATATATATAGTTTGCATGATATTATATAATCAAAATACACAAGGAATGTCAGATTACTCACCCAAAATGGAGGTCAAATTTACTGGTATTGAGTCTTCGATCACACGTTAATATGATAAAGATTTAAGTACACGTTCTAAGGTCCAGTTTATACTATACTTTAATAATAACTTCTTCTTTCAAAGGATTACTTAATCCCCATTTGTCAACTTTTAAAACTCATTGATCGTAATT
Organism: Sambucus nigra; assembly: GCA_949130495.1. Classification (NCBI taxonomy): domain Eukaryota; kingdom Viridiplantae; phylum Streptophyta; class Magnoliopsida; order Dipsacales; family Adoxaceae; genus Sambucus; species Sambucus nigra. Next base: position 197,596,018 of record OX422221.1, on the reverse strand, counting down.
GAAGAATTCAATTCATAGTCCTTCCTCATCAGTCGGTTCCCAGTAGAGATGGAGGGTCACAGGGGCACCACTTAAAAACCATCTCATCTAGACAAAATATTTTCGAATTCATTCCTAGTACAGATGGAGGGTCACAGGGGCACCACTTAAATACCATCTCATCTAGACAGAACTTCACCGGGCCTGACTTTGGAATTACTTAAATGGGATTCCATAATAACGAGCAATTTCTTTAAAAAAGAATCATTTTTAGAAGCATATAATTTCAAACAAGTTTATAAAATCAACTTGGATTTGTTCTAAATTTTAAGTTTTGATTAGTGAATCCTTTAGTGTATTTTACCAGCATAACTACTAAGTAAAACTATAAAATAATAAATTAAAATTATAATGATGCATTATAACATTAAGATTACCTTAAGATGAATATCCCTAAGAACTTGTTCTTAAACGTTTCCACACTTTCTCTCACTACTTCTCTCTATAATTCTCAAGGAATTTGGTGTGAGTTTCAAATGATCCCCAAAGGCCCTATTTATAGTTTTCCAAAGATATCACGGCTTTGACATGTGTTCATGATGACCAAGCTTTTATAATGGGAGTTAGCGTTGACGTGTCGCGTAACAGAGGCATCTTGTAGTCTTATTTCACTGGACTGCGACACGTGTTTTAGCTTCTCCTCTAACAACGACACGTGTTTTAGCTTCTCCTCTAACAACGACACGTGTTTTGGATTCTCCTCTAATGACGACACGTGTACGGTGGAGGTGTCAAAACCAAGCACGAGGTATCGAGCACGAGGTGGAAATGTATTAAGGGTATAAGGGTCATTTTGCACCTGAAGGGCATTTTGGTAATTTCACACCATATATTTTCAATATTTCTTTTAGGTCCCTAAAAATATTTTATTTACGAAAAGGCCACTTTTTATTTTTCATTTTGGTCCCTGAAACTTTTTTTTATTAAAACCAAGTCCCTAAAGTTTCACAAAATTACATTTTCTACCCCAAAACTTATCACTTAGCTTGAATGTTCCATAAAATCTCAATTTGTCCCATTTTACCGTTGATTCTTCAAATTTAAAAATGGGCTTTGTCATATTAAGAACTCGGAATATCATATATATAATAATATATCATTATTAGATAGTAAGTGATGAAATTGAAAGAAGACAATTTTATATTGGCATATGAAAATGTGGTCATTACAGTGTTGGTGGATGATTGATGTTTATATTCTCAGATTAATAATTGAAAGATTTTTTTAAAGGAAAATCTTTTGACACTAGCTTAATTAATTATTAGGTGGTTAATTAGGTTATTATATTTTTGATAGTGATGCTAAGAATGAATCAACCGAACATTCTTTTTTAAATTTTATAAAGGACTGATCACCCGATATTTAATTGGTTGGGGTGTCACATGTGGTATCAGATCATGAGGTTCTAGATTTCTTTAGGATCTGTACGGCTTATCATGCTTTCAGGTTAGCGTTCTTTGATATAGAGCCTTATTTTTAGGATTGTTGTATTCTTGATTGTACGTTTACGTCTTCAGCTATTTGAGATTTAGTAATAAATGTGGACTAATAATATTCTTTCTCTACTCAGATGCCTCCTCGACGTGCACCAAGAAATAGACAGGCCCAGCCAGAACAGCCGACAATGCAAACTCAGGGGATAATGAACGCATCAGAGGTTGCTACAATAGTTGCACAAGCGGTGAATGCATCCATAACGGTGGTGCAACAGGCCCCACCCCAAGTTCAGGCAGTAGCACCAGTTCCAGTGCATCCGTTTCCCATTGCATGGGAAAGAATGAGAGAGTCCTTTCAGAAGTCATGTCCCCCAGAGTTCATTGGAAGTTCATATGTGGTTATTGCTAGTTAGTGGAAGAAGGACATACAACGACACCTTCGTATGTATGAGTGCACTGAAGTTTAGAGGCAAGTTTTGGCTACCTTCAAGCTGAGAGGGGCAGCCTTACAGTGGTGGGAATCCACTACTACTACTGAGGAGCGATATTTGATAACGATCAGTGATTTTTGGTTGCGGTTCGATCGTAAGTACTTTCCTTTCGCCGTCAAGACCGAGATGAGGCGAAAACTTTTAGACCTCAACCAGGAAGGGAGAACAGTTACGAAATATGAGGAGGAGTTCACGCGATTGGCAAACATGGTACCGGATGAGGTTCCTACTGAGGAGAAGTGCATTCAGATGTTAATGGATGGCCTCACCTGGAGGATCAGGCAGTATCTTTTGGGTAAACTCTCATTATAGACCTATTCTGATGTGCTTAATGCAACACTACTGCATTGCCAGGACCACTGCTTCCACATGACTGGGAGTAAATGAGCGGGAGACTTTAGCCAGTCGAGCAAGACAGGAGGTAATGGTGCCAGCGGGGCACAACCAACTCAGGGTCAGCAGAGACATGTTGATCAGAGTTCCCAACAGGGGGATTCTAAGCGATTCAGGTCAAGGGGTTTCTGTCAGGGTTAGGGAGGTTTTAGGCCTGGCCAGCAGGGTCAGCATGGCCATCAGGGACAACAGGGTCACTAGAGCCAACAACAGTTTATGTAGGGCTAACAGGGCCAAGGGGGAGGTGGGAACGACCAGCAGGGTAGATGATAATAGGGACAGCGAGGGGGAAACTTTGGTGGGAAGTGTTTTATATGTGGAAAGACTGGCCACAAGCAACATGACTATCCTGAGAGGGGCAAGGCCCCACATCAGCAGCAGCAGGGTGCTCGACAAGAGACCTAGAGACCGATTTTTTCTGCTGCCCTCCCAACACCACCTCAAATGCCAACGTTGCCAGCTATTCCAGCAGTTCCAATTCAGTAAGGGCAACTTCATTATGGACGGGTTTATAACCTCCATCAGGATGCATCCCCACAGGCACCACCCGCGGTTAAGGGTACATTTTCTATCCATGGCACTATGGGTCGGGTTTTATTTGATACTAGGATCATCACACTATTTTATAGATACATATTTTGCAAAGGTCTTAGGGTTATTAGACACGGCAGAGAGCACGGTGAAATGCGTAGACTCACCACTGGGGAATGGGTCTTTGATTTTCTTTATATGCCGAGGTGTGGGAGTAGAAATTGTTAGCCTGATTTTACCAGCTGACATGCTAGTCTTAGAGATGCATGAGCACATTGTTATTATTGGCATGGATTGGCTCGCTGCGTATAGATTCATGATAGATTGTTTCGATGGGAGTATCATCTTTGCCATTCCGGGGCAGGAGATGTTTTTGGTGGCAATGCCTCGCCCAGAGTGAGGCTCCTCCACCTATTTTTACTACATAGAAGAGGATACCTCTAAAGAGGTCGTGATTCCCTTAGATTCGATCCCAGTCGTTCATGAGTATTCCAATGTATTTTAAGAGATACCGAGCCTACCCCCCAATCGAGAGATAGATTTCATCGTAGACTTGATGCCGAACACTCGACCGATAGCACGTGCACCATACCATATGGCCCCAGCAGAAATTAGGGAGTTAGCAGTTGTTAGGTCAGGGCTTCATTCGTAGGAGCACCTCACCTTGGGGCGCTCCAGTGCTTTTCGTTAAAAATAGAGATGGTTCATTGAGGTTATGCATAGATTACCGAGAGATGAACAAGGTCACGATACGGAATAAATATCCGTTGCCTCGAATCGATGACCTGTTCGACCAGCTGAGGGGAGCAACCTTCTTTTCGAAGATAGATTTGAGATCGAGATACCATCACCTATGAATTAGGGAACAGGATGTGTCGAAGAATGCTTTATTGACAAGATATGGGTCTTATGAGTTTATTTTCATGCCATTTGGGCTAACAAATGCTCCATCCATATTCATGGACTTGATGAACCGAGTGTTCAGAGAGTTCTTGGATCAGTTTGTCATCGTTTTCATAGATGAAATCCTGATATATTCACACACTGAGGAGAAGCATGCCGAGCAGTTGAGGAAGGTTCTTCAGACTCTACGAGAGCATCAGCTGTATGCTAAGTATGAGAAATGCAGATTCTGGTTACGGGAGGTATAATTTTTAGGGAATGTTGTGTCGGAATTAGGAATATCAGTTGACCTGAGCAAAGTTTCGATAGTGAGGGAGTGGGGACAGTCCACGACTCCGACGAAAGTGCATAGTTTCTTGGGGTTAGCCGGGTACTACAGGAGATTTATCCGAGGCTTTTTGAAGATAGCTGGTCCGTTGACGAATCTGACTTGTAAGGGAATTCCATATGTTTGGGATGATACTTGTCAATTGGATTTTGATGAGCTGAAAGATAAGTTGACTTCGGCACCAGTTCTTGCTTTGCCCAAGCTGGGAGTAGAGTATTTGGTGTACACTAACGCTTCCTTACGGGACTCAGGGGAGTACTTGAACAGGAGGAGAAGGCTATAGCTTTTGCCTCCTGTAAGTTAAAGCCTCACGAGAGGAATTACCCCACCCACGACCTAGAGGTAGCAACTGTTATTTTTGCATTGGGTATTTGGAGACATTACTTGTTGGGGGAGAAGTTTCGCTTGTTCATAGACCATAAGTCACTGCAGTACTTGTTCACTCAGCAAGAGCTGAATATACGTCAGCGCAGATGGTTGGAGTTTATGAAAGACTACCAGTTCGAGATACAGTACCATACGGGAAAGGCTAACGTGATTGCTGATGCGTTAAGCCATAGACCAGAGGGCGATGTAGCGGACATCTAGAAAGTGAAGTGGAAAAAGTTAGGTCACCAGGGTGTGGTAGCCCGTTCCTTTGTATCTGTCATGACAGTCACACCAGATATTGTTACGAGGGTGATACATGCACAGTCAGTGGATACGTTTTATTAGGAGCAGATTGTATGACTTTTAGCTAAGGGTACTGAGTCCTACTCAGTAAGTTCTGATGGAGGTTTGAGGTTTAATGGGAGATTGGTGGTCTCAGAAGGAGAAGACTTACATCATGCAGTGATGAAACAGTCTCACGGGTCCAAATTTGTGGTACATCTCGGTGGAGATAAGATATACCAAGTTATGAGGTGACAGTACTGGTTTAGTGGGATGAAGAAGGACATTGCTGAGTTCGTGTCCAAGTGTTCTACTTGCCATATGGTAAAGGTAGACCACTAGAGATCGTTAGGGTTACTTCAGCCGTTGGAGATACCTACGTGGAAGTGGGAGAGTATTTCCATGGACTTCATTATTAGTCTACCTACATCATAACGCGGTCATGACTCCATATGGGTTATAGTGGATCGGTTGGCCAAGGTGGTGTGACAACCCGCTATCCGAAATAAGGGGTGGCCAACCCGATATCCCGATAAAATAGGAATCATGGATAGATATCATTCTCAGCATCACAACAACATAAAGAGTATACGGAATAACCACACAATATTTCAGAGAACAGGCCGTCAAATTTTTTAGTTTTTATAAATTAAAGAAAGCATTTTCAACATCCCGTAATCGAAAAGAGGGTGGAAACTCCCACAAGCATATATAGACAAACCCACATTAATAAGGAAAGGACCACATGAAACATCGTTCAATATAATACATACAACATACAATAAGATTCATGTGTTACATAATACATCCATTATACAATTACAACCATTTGGGCCACACGCCCGAATAAGAACTGATCATAACTAAAAAACAATAATGGAAGCGTCTACACAAAATGTCCCGTAATACCCGCAAAATGTCACGGCTGCTCAAAAGACTCTGGAATAGGAAGGTCATTACGGGCGTCCTTGCGGTGGAACACCTGTGCGGATATAATATATACATACACAACAAGAAAGAAGAACCGGCCAGAGGCCGGTTTTATATGATCACCAGATAAATGACAAGGATGACAATGATGGACAGATAAGCATGGATAATAAAGATGATATTCTAGCACGGTAACATCATATAAGGAACTAAGACAGTTAAATGATTATTAAAGTGAAATTCAATTATACAAGGGAATAAAAGTAGTCATAAGGCTTTTTCATCTTTCATCATTTTCATTTTATCTCCTTTCCATTCCTTATCAGGAATACAATTATTATCAGGTGCTCTTTATGGCACTTATCTCAATAGTATGCTCTTTGTGGCATATACTTTGCTCTTTATGGCATTCGTGTTCCATCGAGTACAACTCGATAATAGAATAGTTATATATATATATATATATATATATATATATAACGATTCTAAGACCGCCCGTCCGGGTTTCCCCACTGTGCACGCCCCTAAATAACCATCATCTTCCAAGGCCTGGTATAAGACAACCTGGGATCCTATCGCAAACGTCGGGAAGCGGCCATATGCCTGCGGGGTAGTCAAGACCACACCCGGAATCTCCTACCCATCGTAGAAAATATAAAACAACCGCTCATATGGCCTAGGACTATATCCACCCTGCATTCATTAGCCAGGGGGCTTCACCTTACGCACGGACTTCCCTTAAGATGGTATTTAGAGAGGTGTGTATCATCCATTTTATTAATTTCCATTACATGATTTAGTAAATTATCATTTACCTTATCCATTTTACATTTTATCAAATGCATTATGGTTGTGTACTTCACATCATTCTAATAACCTCGAAGGATGTATAAATTCCCAAGTTATTTCTCCCAAATGTCCCTTTTTGGACTTTATGATAAACCATCAAGTAAGACCTAGCTCACATTTACTCCTAAAGTCTCCAAATTTGACCTTAATATCTCCTAGCTTCATATAAACTGTGCGAAAGAAGTAATGCCTGCACATTACTTTAAATTCCCCCTTGAAATGAACCCTAGATGAACCCCTTCGAGTCTAGGGAGTCGACCAAATCAACTAATACTCTAAGACCCTATATTTACTTCATTTAAGAAGGTCCCTAAGTTCCTATTAAAAGAAAAGATCTAAAGATGAAAGTAAAATTTTGAGGGAAGAAAACAGGGGACCGGTCGACCGGTCCCAAGACCGCGGTCGACCGCGTCTCAAGATTTTGCCTAAGAAGAAAAGCAGAAAGTTCATTTCAATAGGGCCGGTAGATCGGTCATGGAACCGCGGTCGACCGCGCCATAATTTTAAGCCTTTGAAAGAAATGTAGTGTACCCTCTCCCGAAGACCCGGTCGACCGGTCTGAGAACCGCGATCGATCGGTCTCTGCAGACCTAGACCAAATTTCCTATTATCAAGCTAATCCTAAAGCCTACTCATTTATTATTACCAACACAACATAAATGCTACTACTACCACAACCATCCATAATCATTCCAATTATTCTTCAATGATTCAAAACCAACCAACATACAAAAACCCTAAACTAGTAAACTATGATCAATACACCATTATCACACAAATCATTCATCTTAAACCACAAATAGCAAGTAAGAAACTTGCCTTAAACTAGCAAATGTAGATTTTCTTTGGGTCGGAGCAAGAATCCCTCTCAAATCTTCAATCTGTTTTCTTTTCTCCACTCTCTCTCTTTCTCTCTTTAGGTTTAGAGGTGAAATTAGGGAAATCTGGAGACTTAGTAAGACTAAGTCGTGTCTTAAGTCAAAATCCCAACTTAATTGACCAATATTGCGATAAAATAATACGCAACTGTATTTTTAAGGTAAAATCATTCAAAAGTGCCCAGAACCCCAAAATATAATATGACACGCAATTTGACTACCTCGCACGTTCCGGACTCAACTACGGCCTCCAAATTATCATTTGGATATTTTATAATTCATTTTAAGTCCCATTCTCATTATTAAGCCAAATATCATTTTAATTCATATGATATTATAAAACATAGCATAACAATATTCACCTATAATTACGGTAAATATGAATTCTCATAGTATACATTTACTTTTCTTGATTAAATGGATACTCAATACATAGCCCAACATTTTATATCTAAATACCATATCTAGTAAATAAACATAAAATACTTTCTCATAAGCGAGGGTTATTACATACTCTCCCCCTTATGAGGGAATTTTGTCCCCAAAATTCAAACGTACCTTATAAGAAGAGATGTGGATATCTCTCCCGCATGTCATCCTCACGCTCCCACGTTGATTCCTTAGCATTGTGATGACTCCATTGGACTCTCACCAAGGGCACCACGCGGGACCTGAACTTGTTCTCTCCCTACTCAAGAATAGCAACCGGTTGTTCTTCATACGAAACGTCGGGTTGCAAGTCAATATCCTCAAAAGGAATGTGCCAAAGGGAACCTTCACATCTTCTATACTTCTTTAAAGAGGAGACGTGGAATACATCGTGGATTTGTTCCAAAGGCTCCAGCAAAGCAAATTGATACGCCACGGGACCAACTTTCGCAATAACTGGGAAGAGTCCAACAGAATGCGGTGCAAGCTTCCCTTTCTTTCCGAAATGCTTAATGCCCTTCATTGGTGACACTCGCACCAAAACTTGGTCTCCAACCTCCAATTCCATATGTCTCCTACCGGCATCGGCATAGATCTTTTGACGTTCTTGGGCTATTCGAATGCGATTTCGAATGAGTTCTATCTTTGAAGAAGTGCCTTGGATCATTTCAGGTCTGAGGAATTTGTTATCACCCACTTCTAACCAACAAGCGGGAGACCTACATGGTCGACCATAAAGAGCTTCATAAGGTGCCATTCCAATAGTAAATTGGTATGAGTTGTTGTAAGAAAACTCAACCAATGGGAGGTATTGTTCCCAACCGCCCTTGAAATCAAGCATGCACATACAGAGCATATCCTCCAACATCTGGTTTACCCTTTCAGTTTGGCCATTTGTTTGAGGATGATAGGAAGAGATCAACTTCAATTCGGTACCTAACGCCTGTTGGAAACTTCGCCAAAAGTGGGACATAAATATTTTATCTCAGTCGGAAACAATATTTAAAGGTACCCCATGAAGTCTAACGATCTTCTCGATAAACAATTGGGCATAACGAGCAGTATCAAAATCCGTACGTATGGGCAAGAAGTGTGCCGACTTTGTCAAGCGATCGACAATGACCCAAATCGAATCATAACCCCTTTGCGATCTAGGTAAGCCCATAATAAAGTCCATCGAAATGCTTTCCCATTTCCATACTGGAATCTCCAACGGTTGCAACAAACCTGTCAGCCTTTGATGGTCGATTTTAACCAACTGACAAGTAGTGCATTGGGATACAAACTCCGAGATATCCCTCTTCATGCCGGGCCACCAATACTGACGGCGCATGTCTTGGTACATCTTGTCCCCACCCGGATGTACTGTAAATTTTGACCCGTGAGATTCCGCCATCACTGCTCGTCTCAAGTCCTCCTCTTCCGGAACAATAAGTCTTCCATGAAAGTGTAGTCCACCCTCCGAACCAATCGAGTACGACTCCGCTCCCTCGGACAACAGTCGGTGTATTTGGTCTTGACAACCCTTATCTCTTCCCTGGGCTTCCACAATTCTTGCCACGATCGTAGGAGTAACGGTCATTACTGACATGAATGCTCTCACTACTGCATCCTCCTGGCTGAGCTCCATCCACTTAGCTTTCCATACATCAGCTAAGTCTCCCTCGGGCTTCCTACTCAAGGCATCCGCTACTACGTTCTCCTTTCCAGGATGATAATGGATATCAAATTGGTAATCCTTCACGAACTCCAACCAACGACGCTGACGCATATTCAAATCCTTTTGTGAGAATAAATATTTCGGCGATTTGTGGTCCGTGAAAAGACTAAACTTTTCCCCCAAGAGATAATGCCTCCATATCTTCAAGGTAAAGACAACTACGGCGAACTCTAAGTCGTGCACCGGATAATTTCTTTCGTGAGGCTTTAGCTTACGGGAGGCATAAGCAATAGCTCGTCTTTCTTGCTGAAGAACACCTCCTAACCCTTGGAGAGATGCATCGGTGAAGACTAGATATTCCAATCCCAGTTTTGGCAATGCCAGGACTGGAGCCGAAGTCAATCTATCTTTGAGCTCATCAAATGCAGCCTAACAAGAATTTTCCCAAACAAATCTCACTCCCTTTCGGGTCAAATTCGTCAAAGGGCTAGCGATTTTTGAAAACCCCTTAATAAATCGACGGTAATAACCCGCTAAACCTGGAAAAATACGAACCTCCGTAGGTGTCGTGGGCTGACCCCACTCTCTCACCGCAATCACCTTGCTAGGATCCATCGATATACCCTGATATGACACCACATGACCCATAAATTGAACTTCCTTCAACCAAAAGCCACACTTCTCAAACTTTGCATACAATTGGTGATCCCTCAATCTCTGCAGGACCAGCCGTAAGTGAGTAGCATGGTCAGACTCTGTCTGAGAATAGACTAGGATGTCATCGATGAATACAATAAAAAATTGATCAAGGAAATCCCGAAACACCCTATTCATAAGATCCATAAATACAGCGGGAGCATTGGTTAGTCCAAATGGCATAACCAAGAATTCATAGGATCTGTATCGGGTCAGAAATGCAGTCTTGGATACATCCTATTCCCGTATCCTCAATTGATGATACCCCGCCCTCAAATCGATTTTGGAGAAGTAAGACGCTCCCCTAAGTTGGTCAAACAAATCATCGATGCGAGGCAAAGGGTATTTATTCCAGATGGTGACTTTATTCAACTCCCTATAGTCCACACATAACCGGAGAGAACCATCTCTTTTCTTCATAAACAATACCGGAGCACCCCATGGTGACGTACTATGCCTAATAAATCCCTGCTCCAATAGCTGCTGAATTTGATCTCTCAACTCCCTCATCTCCACAGGAGCCATTCGATATGGGGATTTAGCAATCGGTCGAGTTCTTGACATTGAATCAATCACAAACTCTATCTCCCAACTTGGAGGCAATCCCGGTATTTCCCGGAAAACATCTTCAAAATCTCTAACAATCGGAAGAGAATTTAGGGGAACCACTACATCCTTAGATGCATCTTCCACAGTACAATATAAATAAGCACTCGTACTCCCTTCCATACAAGGCATAACAACCAAGAACATTTCTTGTCCAGGAATCGCAAAAACTATACTTTTCTCGTAACAATTTACTATTGCATGGTATTTCACTAGCCAATCCATACCCAATATTACATCATACCCGACCATGTCAAGGACGAGTAAACCGGCCTCAAAGCACAAGTTACCAAGATTAATCCCTATGTTTTTACAAACAAAGAAAATCAATGAACCATCACCCATGGAGGATTCAACACTAGTGAAAGTACTCACGGTAGACTTTATCAAATCTGTAGTCTGAGCAAAACTCCTAGAAATGAAAGAGTGTGTAGCATCCGTATCAAATAGTACTCGGCCCATATGCCCTTGGATGAGAAACTTACCCTCAATCGCTGGCGGTGCCGGAGGGGCTGGAGGAAGCATATTTTCCTGAATATGGTAGACCCTTCCATACTGCAGTTGCCCCTGCTGAGGAGGAGCAATCGGATTCGGTGCCTGGGGCGGAAACTGTACATACGGCTGTTGTGGAGCCCTAGGAAGATGCCCCCCAACCAACTGAGGACACGACCTCTTATAATGGCCCAACTCCCGCACTGAAAACATTTATTAGCCACATTATCCCGATTCCTCCCTTGATTGTTTCGGAATTGCCCCGCACCTCGGCCCTGCTGGCCCCTACCTCCATTTCCACCTCTGCCTCCCTGTTGTTGTTGTCCGCCTTGACCTGGCCTATTATTATTATTGCCACCCGCATTAAACCCACCGAAACGTTGACGCTTAGACAAATCCCCTTGCTGGGGGTCCCTCTCTCTTTTCTTGTTACCCGAGGATTGGGACGAAGAAGATGTTCCCCCTCCGATCCCATTACCTCCCGGTTTAACCACTTTCCCCATCGCTGCAGCCTTCTTATTATTTTTCACAAATAACCTATGCTCTTGACAATGAAGTAGAGCAGCATTCATCACATCCCCAAAGGTTACTAAAGATAGATTCCCAAGCAAATGTTATTTTATTCGCCAATGTAAACCTCCTACAAATTTGGAGATTCTTTTCGCTTCCGGAGTCACTTCATCCGGCACAAAATTGGCTAGCCGGGTGAACTCCTCTTCATACTCTGCCACGGATCTCCCCCCCTGAACTAGATCTTGAAGCTTCCTCTGCATCTCCCTTTGAACTGCGGGAGGGAAATACTTTCCATTAATCAAAGACCAAAAATCGGTGATCGACATTGTATCCCTTTGTTCGGGTGTAGTCATTGACTCCCACCAATGTAATGTTGCTCCGACAAGCTTGAAGGTAAAGAGGATTTGCTTCCTCTCCTCACTACATTCCACCATTCTAAGATGGCGCTACATGTCCTTCTTCCACTGATTTGCCCTTATAACGTCCGAACCTCCATCGAATTCTGGGGGTTGTCCTTTTAGGAAAGATTCTCTAACCTGTCCCCACTGAGAAGGTCCCGTAGGAACTAGTGCTTCTTTCCCCCTCGCTTGGGCTTGTGGCATTTGTTGTACCACTGCAGTCATCGCTGCATTTATAGCTTGGGCCACTATATTTTCCACATTCGCGGCACTGATATTCCCCGGTGGCGGCGGTGGAGGACCAACCTCATCCTCTACAACCCTATTACGTCGAGCGGGACGTCCTCTCTTAGGAGGCATCTGAGATAGAGAGAAGATAGAGTTAGAGTACTATATAAAACAATCTATCTAGCAACAGATCGCATACATAAGCAACAAAACAATCCTAACATTAAGCTCTATGTCAAAGAACGCTACGGTAGAACGTGACAAGTCCGCATGGATCCTAAAGACTCTAGAACCTGATGCTCTGATACCATCTGTGACAACCTGCTATTTGAAATAAGGGGTGGCCAGCTCGATACCCCGATAAAACAGGAATCATGGATAGATATCATTCTCAGCATCACAACAACATAAAGAGTATACGGAATAACCACACAATATTTCAGAGAACACGCTGTCAAATTTTTTAGTTTTTATAAATTAAAGAAAGCATTTTCAACATCCCGTAATCGAAAAGAGGGTGGAAACTCCCACAAGCATATATAGACAAACCCACGTTAATAAGGAAAGGACCACATGAAACATCGTTCAATAGAATACATACAATATACAATAAGATTCATGTGTTACATAATACATCCATTATACAATTACAACCATTTGGGCCACACGCCCGAATAAGAACTGATCATAACTAAAAAACAATAACGGAGGCGTATACACAAAATGTCTCGTGATACCCGCAAAATGTCATGGCTCCTCAAAAGACTCTGGAATAGGAAGGTCATTACGGGCGTCCTTGCGGTGGAACACCTGTGCGGATATAATATATACATACACAACAATAAAGAAGAACCGGTCAGAGGCCGGTTTTATATGATCACCAGATAAATGACAAGGATGACAATGATGGACAGATAAGCATGGATAATAAAGATGATATTCTAGCACGGTAACATCATATAAGGAACTAAGACAGTTAAATGATTATTAAAGTGAAATTCAATTATACAAGGGAATAAAAGTAGTCATAAGGCCTTTTCATCTTTCATCATTTTCATTTTATCTCCTTTCCATTCCTTATCAGGAATACAATTATTATCAGGTGCTCATTATGGCACTTATCTCAATAGTATGCTCTTTGTGGCATATACTTTGCTCTTTATGGCATTCGTGTTCCATCGAGTCCAACTCGATAATAGAATAGTTATATATATATATATATATATATATAACGATTCTAAGACCGCCCGTCCGGGGTTCCTCACTATCCGCGCTCCTAAATAACCATCATCTTCCAGGGCCTAACATAAGACAACCTGGGATCCTATCGCAAACGTCGGGAAGAGGTCATATGTCTGCGGGGTAGTCAAGACCACACCCAGAATCTCCTAACCATCGCAGAAAATATAAAACAAGCACTCATATGGCCTAGGACTATATCCACCCTGCATTCATTAGACAGGGGGCTTCACCTTACGTACAGACTTCCCTTAAGATGGTATTTAGAGAGGTGTGTATCATTCATTTTATTAATTTCCATCACATGATTTAGTAAATTATCATTTACCTTATCCATTTTACATTTTATCAAATGCATTATGGTTGTGTACTTCACATCATTCTAATAACCTCGAAGGATGTATAAATTCCCAAGTTATTTCTCCCAAATGTCCCTTTTTGGACTTTATGATAAACCATCAAGTAAGACCTAGCTCACATTTACTCCTAAAGTCTCCAAATTTGACCTTAATATCTCCTAGCTTCATATAAACTGTGCGAAAGAAGTAATGCCTGAACATTACTTTAAATTCCCCTTTGAAATGAACCCTAGATGAACCCCTTCGAGTCTAGGGAGTCGACCAACTCAACTAATACTCTAAGACCCTATATTTACTTCATTTAAGAAGGTCCCTAAGTTCCTATTAAAAGAAAAGATCTAAAGATGAAAGTAAAATTTTGAGGGAAGAAAATAGGGGACCGGTCGACCGGTCCCAAGACTGCGGTCGACCGTGTCTCAAGATTTTGCCTAAGAAGAAAAGCAGAAAGTTCATTTCGGTAGGGCCGGTCGACCGGTCATGGAACCGCGGTAGACCGCGCCATAATTTTAAGCCTTTGAAAGAAATGCAGTGTACCCTCTCTCGAAGACCCGGTCGACTGGTCTGAGAACCGTGGTCGACCGGTCTCTGCAGACCTAGACCAAATTTCCTATTATCAAGCTAATCCCAAAGCCTACTCATTTATTATTACAAACACAACATAAATGCTACTACTACCACAACCATCCATAATCATTCCAACTATTCTTCAATGATTCAAAACCAACCAACATACAAAAACCCTAAACTAGTAAACCGTGATCAATACACCATTATCACACAAATCATTTATCTTAAACCACAAATAGCAAGTAAGAAACTTGCCTTAAACTAGCAAATGTAGATTTTCTTTGGGTAGGAGCAAGAATCCCTCTCAAATCTTCAATCTCTTTTCTTTTATCTACTCTTTCTCTTTCTCTCTTTAGGTTTAGAGGTGAAATTAGGGAAATTAGGAGACTTAGTAAGACTAAGTCGTGGCTTAAGTCAAAATCCCAACTTAATTGACCAATGTTGCGATAAAATAATACGCAACTGTATTTTTAAGGTAAAATCAGTCAAAAGTGCCCAGAACCCCAAAATACAAAATGGCACACAATTTGACTACCTCGCACGTTCCGGACTCAACTACGGCCTCCAAATTATCATTTGGATATTTTATAATTCATTTTAAGTCCCGTTCTCATTATTAAGCCAAATATCATTTTAATTCATATGATATTATAAAACATAACATAGCAATATTCACCTATAATTACGGTAAATATGAATTCTCATAGTATACATTTACTTTTCTTGATTAAATGGATACTCAATCCGTAGCCCAACATTTTATATCTAAATACCATATCTAGTAAATAAACATAAAATACTTTCTCATAAGCGAGGGTTATTACATACTCTCCCCCTTATGAGGGAATTTTGTCCCCAAAATTCAAACGTACCTTATAAGAAGAGATGTGGATATCTCTCCCGCATGTCATCCTCATGCTCCCACATTGATTCCTTAGCATTGTGATGACTCCATTGGACTCTCACCAAGGGCACCACGCGGGACCTCAACTTGCGCTCTCCAGACTCAAGAATAGCAATCGGTTGTTCTTCATACGAAACGTCGGGTTGCAAGTAAATATCTTCAAAAGGAATGTGCCAAAGGGAACCTTCTAATCTTCTATTCTTCTTCAAAGATGAGACGTGGAATACATCGTGGATTTGTTGCAAAGGCTCCGGCAAATCAAGTTGATACGCCACGGGACCAACTTTCGCAATAACTGGGAAGGTTCCAATAAAACGCGGTGCAAGCTTCCCTTTCTTTCCGAAACGCTTAATGCCCTTTTATTGGTGACACTCGCAACAAAACTTGGTCTCCAACCTCCAATTCCATATGTCTCCTACCCGCATCGGCATAGATCTTTTGACGGTCTTGGGCTATCCGAATGCGATTTCGAATGAGTTCTATCTTTGAAGAAGTGTCTTGGATCATTTCAGGTCTAAGGAATTTGTTATCACCCACTTCTAACCAACAAGCGGGAGACCTACATGGTCGACCATAAAGAGCTTCATAAGGTGCCATTCCAATAGTAAATTGGTATGAGTTGTTGTAATAAAACTCAACTAATGGGAGGTATTGTTCCCAATCGCCCTTGAAATCAAGCATGAACATACGGAGCATATCCTCCAACATCTGGTTTACCCTTTCAGTTTGGCCATCTGTTTGAGGATGATAGGAAGAGCTCAACTTCAATTCGGTCCCCAACGCCTGTTGGAAACTTCGCCAAAAGTGGGACACTAATATTTTATCTCGATCGGAAATAATATTTAAAGGTACC
The DNA here is from genome assembly GCA_949130495.1 of Sambucus nigra. Classification (NCBI taxonomy): domain Eukaryota; kingdom Viridiplantae; phylum Streptophyta; class Magnoliopsida; order Dipsacales; family Adoxaceae; genus Sambucus; species Sambucus nigra. The sequence goes on along the minus strand of OX422221.1, from coordinate 197,579,645 downwards.
CCATGAAGTCTAACGATCTCCTCAATAAACAATTGGGCATAGAGAGCAGTACCAAAATCCGTACGTACGGGCAAGAAGTGTGCCGACTTTGTCAAGCAATCAACAATCACCCAAATCGAATCATAACCCCTCTGCGATCTAGGTAAGCCCGTAATAAAGTCCATCGAAATGCTTTCCCATTTCCATACTGGAATCTCCAACGGTTGCAACAAACCTGTCGGCCTTTGATGGTCGATATTAACCAACTGACAAGTAGTGCATTGGGATACAAACTCCGGGATATCCCTCTTCATGTCGGGCCACCAATACTGACGGCGCATGTCTTGGTACATCTTGTCCCCACCCGGATGTACCGTAAATTTTGACCCGTGAGATTCCGCCATCACTGCTCGTCTCAAGTCCTCCTCTTCTGGAATAATAAGTCTTCCATGAAAGCGTAGTCCACCCTCAGAACCAATCGAGTACGACTCCACTCCCTCGGATAACAGTCGGTGTATGTGGTCTTGACAACCCTTATATCTTCCCTGGGCTTCCACAATTCTTTCCACGATTATAGGAGTAACGGTCATTACTGACATGAATGCTCTCATAAGAGAGGGTTATTACAGGTGGCTCCTTTTTTGCCAGTGCGAACAGATTGTACCAAGGTCCAGTATGCACAGTTGTTCATTACCAAGGTTGTTAAGCTACATGGGGTGCCCCTGGATATTGTGTCTGATAGAGACAAGATTTTTGTGTCGCGCTTCTGGGAGAGCTTTCAGGAGGCCATGGGTACAAATTTGAGATTGAGTTCAGCTTATCACCCACAGACGGATGGATAAATAGAGCGTACAAATTAGATGTTGGAGGATATGCTACGTATGTATGTCCGTAACTTTAGAGGAGGATGGGAGCTGTATCTTCCACTGGTAGAGTTTGCTTACAATAACTCCTATCAGTTCACGATCGGTATGGCTCCATTTGAGGCATTGTATGGCAGGCCTTGTCATTCTCCTGCTTGTTGGCTAGAGGTGGGGGACAACAAATTGCTCGGACCTGAGGTAATTCAAGAAACCTCATCTAGGATTGAGCTCATTAGGAATCGCATTCGGGTAGCACAGGACAGATAGAAGAGCTACGCTGATGCAAAGCGATTCTTCCAAGAGTTTAGCGGTGGGTACCAAGTATTACTGCGGGTATCTCCTATGAGAGGGGTAATGAGGTTTGGAAAAAAAGGGGAAGTTGGCTTCGAGGTACGTGGGACCATTTCCCATTATAGAAAGGATTGGGCCGGTAGCATACAGACTAGGGTTTCCATAGCATTTGCACCACATTCATGATATATTTCACATCTCGTCATTGAGATGATATCTTCGGGATGACATGGTCCATACTCACATCGCGATAGAGGAGATTAATTTACAACCCGAAAGATCTTACGAGGAGAGACCAGTGGCTATCCTAGATCATAGCGAGAGGAAATTGAGGTCGAAAGTAGTCCCACTTGTTCGGGTTCAGTGGCAGCATCACAACGTGGAGGAGTCTACTTGGGAGCATGAGGCGGATATGCGTGAGAAATATCCAGATTTATTCGTACCAGGTTTGCCTTATTTTCTGAATTTCGGGATGAAATTCCATTATTAGGGGGAAGTATGTAATACCCCATATTTTCGATGATTTAAATAATTATGGGATTAATTATTACAGTGGGATTAATTGAATTTAAATGTGAGAATTAAATTATTAATTAATCCGAAAATAAAAACAAATATCAACTAGCGTGCCAAGGGTTAATACTGATTAATTTAATATTACTGTGTGATATGTAATATGGAACTATACACTTTGATAAATTGTCGAGAGTGAATAATACGACAATTTGGTAATTTAAGTCTGATGCGCGTGTGAGTCGTGTCGGGACTAATTTAATGGAATAAAAGATTAATTATTTTTGGGTATCTCGTATGATCATTTCGACTGCACAATTGAGTTCGGAAGGGTCGAGATAGTCAGAATAGTAAACCCGAGTGTTTAGTTTGAGTCCCGGGGTAATTTTAGGCCTAACCGACACCCCGAGAGGGCATTATGGTAAATTGTATTTTTGGGCTTAATTAATGGAAGAAAATTAGGAGTTATTTTTATCTTCCGAAAGAATTCCATTAGGGTTAAGAGATACAGAAAGTAAGAACGGCCATAGAAAGTGTGAGGGAGAATCGATTTTCAAGAGGGAAGGCTCGATTAGCACCACCTTGCACAACCATCACCTCTACCGTGTAGAGCGGGATGAGGGGAACAAACCCATACCAACAACATCAAGAAATCAGAGAATAATTCGAGGCAAGTGTTTATTACTTGTTGTACATTAGCAATTATCATAATCATGTTAGTATAGGGATGTTCTAAGCATGTTTTGATTCATAAAAGTGATGAAAATTGGAGAATTAGGATGTGTAAATTGAATCTGGGATTTGTTAAATTGAAACCCTCCAGGCATGTAGATTAGAAATCACGTTTTGATGAAATTATGTGAAGAACGAATCTGGGAAACATGTTTTCTTGAATAAGAAATTAAAGAACTAGGGTTTTAGTGAATAATTTGGCGATTTCATAATTTTGTGATGATTCATAAGAATATAATGATGTTAGAATGTTAGAATCCATGTATAATTGTTAGAATTCAATTTGGGATTGATTGGCTGAAGTTTGGGATGTTAATTTAGAGGTTGTAGGGTTAAAAATGGTGCAAAAATGCTGGAATTCTGGGTAGAAGATGAAACAATTGGACTCAGACGAAGTCGCGCGAAGTCGTTCAAGCGAGATTGCATCTCACGTGAAGTTGCTTGAGAGACACGTGGCAGTCGTTCGCACTACATGCCATCTGGTTTGAGCGATAGGGTGAATTTTTGGGAAATTTCTTAGGGGCAGTTTTGGAATTATCTAGTCTTTACGAGTGAGGGAAATTGCCAGTTAACAGAATTGAAACAAGGCAGGACCACGAGAAAGTATGAGAGTTTTATACTTAAATTAATCCGGAAAGAAGAGTTACTTTGGAAATTACTAAAGAATTGTGGTAATTTAGTAATACTATAAAATACGTAATAATGAGAATGAAATACGTATGAAATATATACATGAAGGTTGGGGAGAATACCTATAAATACTAATAGGATGTGTGAATACCTATTACTTGTTTAATATTATTTGTATGACATACCTAGCTACTTGCTATCACGGGGGGTTGTGTAAAGACGGTCTTATCCTGTGTGACATTCGGGGGGATATTTGACTCGTATCTCAGAACATAGTACTGTGAAGACTTATTTATGAGTTGATAAGCCAGCTGACTATGGGAGCGTAGGTATGTGTGTGGCCCATAGGTATGTGAACTATGTTCTCCACGCACTATGTGTGTTTTGTGTATATGGTTCATGGCAGACTTCCGAATCGATAGTCCTTATTAGAGTACGAGATGTACCGGGATATGATAGTAGAGTATGCATTCACTACAGGTTTAGCCTTGGGGTGCTGTATTAATAAATGTATATTATAGTGGTGAATATATATATATATATATATATATATATATATATATACTTGTATTATTCCTATTGTGAGATAATTGTAGATTATTAGCATAGTACAATTCTAAGTGACGTAAGCTGTAAATACTTAACTTAGTGTGATAACAATTAAATGAATTAATAAATGATGGTATTAATAATGCGACAAACTGGGAATCACGGGTTGCTACCACGAGATATAACAAGAAGTATGAGTCATTATCTAGTTATAAAGATTACAAATGGCTAGGTGAGAATAGATGTACGCTAGGCTTGTAAAATAGACGAGATGTGAGATTCTCATATGAAAGTTCGAACTAACATGCATTTGACACTTGCTTTACTGCAAATTTTAAATACTTGATAAAAGAAATTTTTTACACATCGGGCTTTGACCTATTTCTTGCATCTCTTCTCTCTCTTGCTATATATATGTATTATATCAGGTGCTCAGCCACAGGGATATCAGGCTTAGAGATTTGGATTGCTTGGCGTGCTGCAGCTGTTGTGGAAGCTGTAGGTCCTTGCATTAAACGCCTCCATCATTTCACTTTCGTTCTATTTAGACTTTCTATTTAGGGCATGTGTGGCCCATTCCTTAGGCAATTATTTGAGATTGTATTTAGATTATTTCCTTCTCATTTCAGTTGGATTTATTATTCCTATGGTACTTGTGTAGACACCCCATTCTGTTACCCCCTAACTCTCCCTAGGTCCCTAGTACCTCCCTCCATCACCACAAACCCAGGTCATGTCCCGAGTACTGACCTAGAAGCCATCGGGCACTCCCCAGCTCAGTTTGACCAAAAATCCAAACTCTTTATCTCGACTAAGACTAAATGAATCTTTGAAGGGCACTGAATGCCCTTTGCAATGGTCCATCACATGCGTAATTTCGACTTACCATGCGGACGAACGATCCGTTTGCATCTGAAACTTGGCCTAGAGGCCACCGGGTGCTCCCGGGCTCTAATTGACCTAAGTCAACTCTTCATCTCAACCAAGGCTAAATGAATCTTCGAAGGGCACTGAATACCCTTTCCAACGGTCCATCCCGTGCGTAATTCTGACTTACCATGAGGACGAACAACCCGTTTGACTCCAAGAGGCCATCGAACACTTCCAAGGCCCGGTTGACCAAAGTCAACTCCCCAAATCGGGTCAAACTCTTTGGAATGTCTAAGTACATCTCCTAACCTTTCCAACGGTCTGCCCCGTGCGCGATTCAGACTTACCATTCGGACGAACGATCCGTTTGCGTCCGAGCGATTCTCCGTCTAATGGACCGACAAATGATTCCAAGACATATTTGACCCAAAGTCAACTCCTGAACCCGGGAGCGGTCCAAAGAAATTTTGAAGGTCTCTAAATCACCTTTCCAACGGTCTACCTCATGCATGATTCTGACCAATGGTTTGCCCTCGGTAGCCGATTTCCCGAAAAGGCCTGAAACACACTGCCAAATGGAAGGTTCCAGACCCTGCCTATCGACAGGTGCCGATAGGCAAGAATAGTTCTATGCCGATCGACAGTGACCATAAAAGGATTCCTTCACCTCATTTGCAAGAGAATCCCATATCTGATAAAATTCACTCTCAACGAATCCCAAAAAACTCTCTCGAAGGCAGCGTGATTTCAACTTCCAAATCCTTTTTTTACTCCCACTTTTCATCATCCTTTTCATCAAACTTGGTGAATTAGCCACTCTCGATCATCATCCAAGTGTAAGGGCTGCTCTCCAACATTCAAGATCAAGCTCAAGATCTTCAAGAAGGTCCAACTTTCTCAAACTCTCTCTTAAATTCTCAATTACTTATTTTCTTACTTAGCACGTTTATTATGTCATCTCGCACATCCTAATATACTTTTTATTTAGTATTATTGCACATCTTCTAGTTTTTATATAATAAAAACCCAAAAAACAAGAAAAAGAGGGTTTGCTCATAAATTCCAAATAAGGGATTCTCATACTTTTCTCACATTTTTCTCACCACTAAAACACTTTTTCTACACACACTCACAAATAAGAGACCCCACCCCTCGTTTTATATGCGAACTACGTGGACTTTGATGCCTTTATAGGCTACGTAGGCGTCTCGGGGTAAAACACGAGACTCGAGTCCTTTTTCTCACTTTTTCTCTTACTTTCTATTTTCTATAAATCTAATCTTCTTATATTCTATATACTTTCCCTTAGTGACGTATTACTCCATATGCGTTGTCGTTCCATTAAAACGATCAACGTAGGGGTAATCTCATAAATATTACTTTTCTAATATTATTCTTATATCTTCCTACAGATGACTCGCTTTATCTTTTTCATGATACAAGTTGAGGATTCCCACCTCCATTATATATATACACATGCACACATATCACTGGGGGAAATATAAAGGAAAATAACAAATATCCATGAGAGACCGAAAGGGAGGAATGGGTGCCTAACATCTTCCCATTTCGTAACTAAGCCTCCGAACCCTTCTCGAATCATCTTGGTTTCGCATGCACTAGTATGTCTTTGGATACCATCATTCGGGATGGATTCCCCTTTTTCTTTTGTCTATTTTGAGTAAAATAGACTAGCGACTCTGAATCTCTCTACATTCTTACACCTCATCTCAAACGACGCCAGCCGAAGCGCTCCTGAGAGGGATACGCGGGACCCGAAGGATCCTCTCCCTTCGCGCGCCTGCCCCAGTGCGGCGAGGATCGGGGATGGCCACAGTGGCGACTCCGCTGGGGAATATGTGTATTTTGAGGGCTTTACTCTATTTGCATGGATGCTATATTTGTTTATGTTTCCCCCCATATCTGCATGTTCCCCTTTTCTATGTGTATCCCATGCTTATGCTTATATTCACATACTTGTAGAAATTTCTCCATGTACACTTCACACCATGTGCACCTAGGATCTCATATATCCACACGTTGCACGCATCACCCATCCATACTTGGTGTACCTTGGGTACTTGTACTTTGCTCCCTGTTTGGCATAATCAAGAAAGGCATTCTCATCATAAGATACTAATAAGAGAATCATGCATGGTTCACACAACATCACCAAAGAGCATTACTATTGACAAAATTTTACCCAGCAACTGGAGGGTCACTTCGTGATGGGCGCTGGTCACAGTTAGCCTAAGCGATATGACTCTCACCTTCCATTGGCCAAGTACCTTCGACGTATATCAAACGGTTCCCCCGCATCGTACCGCTTGACCGAATTCATGATGGGAGGTATATCGTAGGGAATTCGTTCACGTACGCCGAGTATATCGAATTCGCTCTCACACGTACCATCCCCACGAGGTATATGGTGAGGCAATTCACGTACACTCAGGTATATCAAATGGCTTGTCCAAACATACCCATTGCCCGCAAGAGCAAGACGTATATCGTGGAAGTCATGCCAAAGGGGGAACCCATGCCGATTCACCCAACCAACTGCATACCCGCATATAGGCGTCAAACCTAGGACACGCACTTTAGATCCTCGGTTTTAACCCAAAACTCTGTCGAAATTCTGGGTCGGCCAACCGCCCATTTTTCGCGCATTTTTAAAACGGAACCCTGTCTGTGAGGCTGCTTACAAGTCCAAATCGTAGCTTTGCATATATTGAAAACCCCACTTTTCCAGGCTTGGGTCCTATCCAACATTGCATTTAGGAGAATTAAATACAAGTGAGAACATAATAATCATGCTGAGTTCCGTCTCTAAAAGCATTTTTCCATTCTTTATCAAAAATCCAAAAACATTTCTCCTTTCTTTATTGAAAAAAAAATCCAAAAACATTTCTACCTTCTTTATCAAAAATCCAAAAATAGTTTCTCTTTTTTTATCAAAAATAAATCCCATCCTACGCCTTCTCAGGTTGATTGCAAGTCCTTGGCCTGGCTCCCTATTGGCTTCGATCTTTAGTCAAGTCACCCCTGAATTTCGTCCGTTCCTCTACTACTTCTTTCGAGTCCAAAATCCATTCACTTTCCATGGAGAATACATATCAATCACCAACCATACAGCTGGATCTGACGACAGTCCTAACTCAGCTCGTGTCCAAGTTTGACAACCTCCAAACTGAGGTCTGAGAATTGCAACGAAACTAAGTTCCTATTCCTCAAGAGCCCGAGGCCCTATTCCCTCATGCTATGGTCCCACCCGAGCCTATCTGGGTTTCGAAAGAATATCAGAACACTCCATGTGCCCCTCCTGCCAATGGGATGTCGCCTGCCTAGCTTTCAATGCCAAACATTGCCCAACCTGTGGCTAACCTTCCTATGGTCACTGATCCAAAAGAGGAGGAGTTGAATAAAGTCAAAGGGTATCTCAAGATGCTCACCAAGAAGTTTGATCAAGTAAGGATCTCTAGTAATTACATGGACTACACCCACATGTCTCCTTATCCTAAAGCGAGGTTACTCGAGAAGTTCAAGATGCCAAATATCGAGAAGTTCGGAGGGAGTGGACCCCCAATTGTTCATCTTCGCAGTTATCATCATTCCATGACTCTACTAGGGGCTTCTGAAGAAGTGATGGCCCAATTGTTTCAGAAAACTTTGAAGGATAGTTCCCTCTGATGGTTTTTATCTCTTGAGGAATCTAGAATCCGTAGCTGGGAGGATGTAGTCGGAGAATTCATGTCGCAATATAAATACAACGAAGAGCTTGAGGTCACCCGTCATGATTTAGAGGTAATCAAGCAGAATCTAGGAGAACCAGTCAGTAACTTCATAACCTGGTGGAGGGAGCAGGCAGCTACCATGACCAATCGGCCATCCGAGGAAGAACATGTCAACATAGTGAAGAAGAACTTCTTGCCCCATATCCGAGCAACGATGGTAGGACAATACTATCCCCACTTCCGAGCTCTCAGATATGCTGGAGTGGAAATCAAGGAATGCCTCGTTAAAATAGAGGTTGAACCGAAGAAGGTGGCCGGACAGTTCACCCCTAGAAAGTATGACAAGCCTGCCAGTGCTATAGTCCCAACCATCAACAACATCTCTAAACCAACCACATCATGGGCGCCAGAAATCCGCCCCACCCCCATCCGAAGGGAATACACTGAGCTCCATGCTCCCCTCTCCAAAGTTTACCAAGACCTGTTAAGCCAAAACCTCATCAAACCCTTGGATCCACGTCCATTGCCAAATCCACTCCCAAGAAACTTCAAAACCGATGCTCATTGTGCCTTTCACTAAACTGTCGGCCATACCACCGACCAATGTTTTCACCTTCGGAACATAATCCAATATCTCACTGACCGGGGTACCATTGCCCCACTAGCCAATCCTAAGCCAAATACTACTCGCAATCCACTTCCGAATCACACCAATGCCATCTTCTTGGAAGAAAACCCAAATTTCGATACCTCAACTCAAATCACACCCATATACTCTCCTAAACCTCTTCAAATTTGCCCATATTTCCTCCTACACCCTACTAGACTCGCTGATCAAGCAGTGTCACTCCTCACCAGAGCATGCATCACTTTTTGTACCCGTTCTGAAAATGGAAGTATGGAATTGTTAGAGGTGTTGAACCAACTCCTAGAGTTTGGGTTGAAATTGCCCTCATAGATGGTCATCGATTGCCATAAGTTCAACACACTATTCTTGGAAGCATGAAAGTGGGCCTGAGATTCAGATAAATGGGTGGTACCAACTGACGAAGTTAGCTTAGATGATGTTGTCCAGAATATATCAGAATTATTCGAGTAAACCAACAACATTTGTAGTATCACCGGGTTACTTGACACTTTGAAGCTACAAAGGCGTTTGGTCCCTTCAATCACACATATCCCCACAGAATAGGAGGACCTGTATGAAGAGGCCGTTGGGGTTGTGGAATTCATTAACTTTACATGGAAAGATAAAATTGTTGCGACCGGATGGGGGGAAGAATTCAAAGATTCGAGTGAAGAACAAGATTCAGGAAGAGCTGACCCAATAACCGACATATATGGGATGATCTCATTTGAAGAACTCCTCAGAGAAATAAACAGGGTGGCAGAACAACCTGAAATTAACGAGGAATCGGGATTCATGTTCTTTCTTTCTTCAGTAAATCACATGACCAGATCAGGGAGACATTATCGGGTTCCAAGCTCACTACCAACAAATGACAAGGGGAAGGGCGTTGAAAACCTTCCTATGCCAGAGATGACCATTGAGGAGAGCAAGATCCTTGATCAACTGAAGAAAACTCAAGCTAACATCACTCTATAGGGACTTATTATGTCTTCCCAGCTACACAGAAATGCTTTAACCAAATTGCTCATTGGACCCACAGTTCCTCCCTCTACTTCACCAGAAAAAGTGATAAATCTGGTCGAATCCTTGACCTCTACCAGAATATTATCATTCTCTGAAGAAGAAATCCCCAGAATTGGGCCAAATCACAACCATGCACTCAATATCTCCGTCGAAGTTATGGGGAAGGACATGCCACTATCCCTTGTCGATAACGGATCCGCCTTGGAAGTTTGCCCTCTAAGAACCTTTAAGTGTTTACGCTTAAAAGAAAGCGACCTCGCTCTAACCTTCGTCGGTGTACGTGCCTACGATAATACCCGTCGTGAGGTGATGGGATCCATGAAACTTGTAATAGGGGTGGCCCTATAAACCCTGTCATTGAATTCCAAGTCATAGACATCCCATCTTGTTTCAACATGTTGGTCGGACGACCCTGGCTCCATAATATCAAGGGCGTGTCTTCTTCACTCCATCAGAAATTGAAGTTCTTCATCGACGGGCGAGTCATCATCATTTTTGGAGACGACGGAAATGTTGAGAGTGCAAGCACTAGCAGTCCAATTCTTGAGATACAACACGGGACAAATGATATGCTCCTATCAAGATTCCAAATTGAGCCACTCCTACTCTCGGCAGGGGACGGTTTCAAAGAAAGGGTTTGTCCAGAATATGACCCTCATGGCAATGTCAATGTGATTCAGATGTTCAGAAACATGTACTCTATGCCCGAACTGGGGCTAGGGCAAAGGCAACAAGGGATACTTGAGCCCATAAAATTGAAGAAAGCTTTCCTTCCTTGCAGATTGGGGTATCAACCATAAAAATAAGAGCTCAGAATTATCTGCCAGTCTCGACCAAAGAGAAGATTAAACTGCATCTGAACTATCTCAGGAGACTCCTTAAATGGATGATTCATCAAAGAAGTCGAGGACTTCCCCTTTTGCGATTTTCCAGAACCATGGTATGACCACACAGACAAGAAGATGAAGCCGGGAATGGAGATCTTTTTCCAAGATAGCTACCCATGGGCCAAAAGTTTCCCACACCGCGTACAACCGCTCATTAAAGAAACCAAAGAGGCTGAGGAAAGTGATTCTGAAGATTCCTTCAACTTACAGATACTGGGGCTGGCACTCTGCATGGTTCATTCAGGCACTATATTAATGGACCCATCCCGTCTGATTAAAGCTGCTGATACACCTCTCCTCAACTGGCATGCTGCGCCAGTTCTACCTCTTGAAATCTCCCCTAACCCCAATGTTTACCCTATTTCTTCTTCTGTTGTCTATCCTTGATCAAATGTAATCGAGACCTCTCTTGATGAGGTTCTCAATGCTATTTTTCCTATCAATGAAATAAATGAAGATTTTGAGTATCTTGTTGTGCCTTACATTAACTGCTTGAATTCTAATCAGACTTTTGATGATGATGATTTTGCAAATGAACAATTCTTAACTGATCTAAATAAGGTTAATAATAAACAACATAACCACATTCAAGTTGATGAAGAAGAGACTGTTGTTATTAATCTCAGTTCTAGTAGCCAACTGTGTGAGATTAGGATAGGGGCCACCCTTGACGAGCACGAGCGTGCACAACTCGAAGAATTGCTGAAGGAGTTCGTTGATGTCTTCGCATGGTCCTATGATGATATGCCCGACATTGATCCTGAAATAGCTCAGCACGAGATCCCCACTCTCCAAGATTACAAGCCGGTTAAACAAAAATTGAGAAAACTCCGCACCGAATGGTCGCTCAAGGTCAAAGAAGAGGTTGTCAAACAGTTAAACGTGGGTTTCATTCGGGTGATCGAATATCGCACATGGCTAGCCAACATTGTATATGTGCCGAAATCAGGAGGGAATGTTCAGATGTGTGTAGATTATCGAGATTTAAACAAAGCTTCTCCAAAGGATGATTATCCGCTACCAAATATCGACATGATTGTGGACAACACAGCCAGTCATGCTCTTAAGTCATTCGTCGATGAGTTTATCGGATACAACCAAATCAAGATGCACCTCGACCACCAAGAAAAAACCGTATTCATCACCCCATGGGGATCCTTTTGCTACACCGTTATGCCATTCGGTATCAAGAATGTTGGGGCTACCTACCAAAGGGCTGCCACAACCATCCTGTACGATCTGATTCACATAGAGGTCGAGGTTTATGTAGATGATATGATTATCAAATCCAAAACTAGAGAAGGTCATGTTCTCTCTCTCTGAAAGTTATTCGAACTACTGCGACGGTATCAGATGCGACTTAATCCACAGAAATATGTCTTCGGCGTTATAAAGGGAAAACTCTTGGGATTCATGGTCAGCGAAAAGGGGATAGAAGCAGATCCTGCAAAGATGAAGGCCATACTTTAGATGCCACCACCCTGAAAAGAGAAAGAAGTCCGAGGTTTTCTTGGGAAATTATAAGATATCAGCCAGTTCATCAGGCAACTAACCTCCATCTATGAACCGATCTTTAAGCTCCTCCGAAAAGATTCAACCAAGGTTTAGAATGAGGCATGCCAAGAAGCTTTTAACCGAATCAAACAATACCTGACCCAACCTTTAGTTCTCACGTCACCACAGTCTGGTCTCCCTTTGCTTCTATACCTAACCATAACCGACACTACAGTTGGGGCTTTACTAGACCAATACCTTAAAGACTCCCACAAAGAAAGAGCCATATATTACGCCAGTCGCAAATTGTTCGGTTACTAGGTCAACTACACTACTTTAGAAAAGGCATGTGTCGCACTTGTCTGGGTCACCCAAAAGTTGCGACACTACATGCTTGCCTTCCCCATCAAACTTGTATCCCGAATAGACCCCGTCTAATACCTTCTTGAGAAACCCACCTTATCCAGGCAAATGGCCTGATGTTTGATGCTCCTAATCGAGTTCGACATCGTATATGTCACACAAAAAGCCATTAAAGGAAGAGCCATCTCTGACTACCTCGTCGATTACCCCATAAACGAAGCAGATGTCCGGATCTCCGAATTCCCAGATGAAAATATCCTCTGCATCGCTCAAGACCGCCTTCGATGGAAAATGTTCTTTGATGGCGATGCCAACAAAAGGGATATGGCATTGGGATACTTCTGATCGCCCCAGATGACTCCCACACTCCCATCGCCATTAAATTAGATTTCCCTTTCACCAACAACATGACAGAATACGAGGCATACAGAGTGGGCCTCAAAGTTTCTCTCAAGAAAAGTATTCAATACCTTGACATCTACAGGGATTCTTCCCTTATCATCGGTCAAGTGCTCAAAAAGTGGAAAGTCAAGGACGAAAAACTCCAACCCTTCCATGCCCAATTAGAAGAGTTAGCCTCCCGATTTCGAGATATCACCTTCCATTACCTACCCCGAGCAAAGAATAACCTAACTGATGCTCTCACTACCTTGGCCTACATGGTCGACATGCCCGAAGGAATAACAATGACCCCCTTATTAGTTCAAAACCAGGACAAACCGACCCATTTCTACCATATTGAGCTTATCTCCATTGAAGATCCCAAACTAGCCAATTGCTAGTACTATGATATCTGGTGCCTCCTCAAACATGGTAAATATCCCAAGGGTTCCAACAAGAAAGATCGAACGACTCTCCGAAGACTGGCCGCCCAGTACATCATCTGTCATAAAGTCCTACTCAAGAGGATCTTCGATGGAACTCATCTGCACTGCATCGCAGGGGCTGAGATTGAGAAGATAATACAGAAAATCCACAGTGGGGAATACGGGCCCCACATGAATGGTCCCATGCTCGCCAAGAAGATCATCCGATAGGGCTACTTGTGGACCACCATGATCCATTATTGCACCGCCTATGTCCGGAGGTGCCTCAAATGCCAACAATTCTCTAATCTTCAACACCTACCTCCGCGAGAATTATACAATATGACCTCTCCCTGGTCGTTCTCCACCTGGGGTGTCGACATCATAGGAAGGGTGACACCAAAGGCTTCAAATGGACATGAGTTCATCCTTGTTTCCATTGATTACTTCACCAAATGGGTCGAAGCTGAGTCATACACAGTATTGAATGCCAAGAAAGTGGCCAAATTCCTCATAAAAAATATCATCTGTCGATATGGGGTCCCGCACGAGCTGGTATGAGATAATGGGTTGCATTTCGAAGAAGAAGTCACAGAAGTACGAGTATGGGATTCAGAGACAAAAATCTTCTCCCTATCGACTTCAGACCAATGTTGCAGTGGAAGCCTCCAACAAAAACCTCAAAGCTATCATCTGCAAGATGACCGAAAGTTATAGGGATTGGGCCGACCGGATCCCGTAAGCCCTCTAGGGCTATCGAATCTCAATACGAACCTCTACTAGGGCTACCCCTTTGTAACACCCCATATTTTTGGTACATTTAAAATTTAATTAATTCGGATATTTTAAATTACTAGTGTGTTGTAATTTAATGAATTAATTATGATAGAATAATATATAAATATTAATCTGGGATTGAATGGTTAATATTTAAGGAAAATTTATTTACTAAGTGAATAGTAATAATGTAATTTCGTCGTTTCGAGTATTAATGACGAGGTATGTACTTATCACATCCGGAAGTCGGTATAGACTATATTGGGTGGGGGATAAGTATTTTTATAAATTAATTCGGATGCAAATTCTGAGTGTACAATTGAGTCCGGATGGGCCGAGATAGTCGAAAAAGTGTACCCGGGGGTAGTAAACAGGTCACGGGACGTTTTTAGACATAGTCGGGCCCACTCGGGGGAATTTTGGTCACTTGGGCTTGGCCCATTAGTCGAAAAACGGGAATTGAATAATTAAACTAATAAAAAGAAATAAGGGCATGGCTGAGCTTAATTAGAAAAAGGAATTAAAGGGTTAGGAAACCCTAGCAGCAGCCAAAGCCATTTTGGGGATCTCCAAGAACCAACAAGGTCATCTTCAACCTTGGAATCCATCGCAAATTCAGACACTACGAAACCTAAGGCAAGTGAATAACTTGCAATAGCATTAAATCTGTCTTTCAATTCATATTTGTGTGTTGTAATGAATTAAAATTCGTTTTGGGGTTTCATGGCATAAACATGGGGTTTTGATAATACAAAAGAAAACATGAATCTGATTTGCCCAAATATATGAGGAGTTATGTAAAATCTGATATTGGAATATTGATGTGTATCTGTTAGAATGATATCCGGATAAATTAGAACGAGTTTGACGAAGAAATTTGGAGTGTAAATGTGTTTAAGGATAAAGATAGATTTTTCCCCAAAATTATGAATCAGTAGTTTATGGACGAATTGATGATTGTTGTGGACTTTCGGGGGAATCCTAATAAGGTTTCTAATATGTACTGGTGTTAAGAAGGCTTAAAATTCATGTTAGAAGAGATTAGGGTTTAAGAAAATCCGTCCATGGCTGCCCTGTCTTCGCGAAGAAGACGAAGACCTGTTCGATCGATCGATCGACGGTCTGGGGTCGATCGATCGACGGTCGCCAGATTTTGGCAGTTTCGCCAGTTAGTTATATAAGAGGGGAAAATCATATAAAAATCTTATGTAATTAATTATTGAGAAATTAAATACATGAGAGTAAATCTAATTAATTGTAGATAAATTAATTAGGGTTTGAGGCTAATAAATTAGAGTCGGGAATTTTGACTCGGGTAAATTTATTTTGGGCTACGAGAGTAAGTCCAAATTTATGGTGGGGGCGACACCAAAAATAACTTAATTAATTAAGGTGAAATTTAATTAATATTTAGAGTTGGACCATAAACTCTTAATAATTTTAATAGGCTTATGTTACGGATTTAGCGAACGGTATAGCCGGGACTTTTATATTTATATATACGGAGGCGATAGTATATATATATATGGTGTGCACAATTAATATCAGTGATTAGATATTTTATACTATAGTGCTATAGGGGGAGGTTGCGCGTAGTGGATGAATCCCCTAGCTTGAGGAGTAGGGTGAGTATATTCCCGAGGTCATAGCGTCCATTATATGGGTGAGGGACATCTCACTTTCAGGGAAGGAATATGACCGCCTCCAATTATTTATTTTTATCAAGTTGGTGTGAAAATTCTGACTTGGGATAACTAGGCTATGTGATTTTTACCTAGTGGGATAGCACTTTATATAATTTACATTCCGGGAGTATTTTTCTCGGGAGAATGCAAGTTGTTATATATATTACAGTATGATTGTGAATGCTGAAATATGATATTAAGTATATAATTGGATAATTAATTATATACGGGTTATTAATGAAAAATATGAATTATTTCACATGTATAACAAGTGTAGAAGTTATATGAATTTAAATGATTTAGTTAAGTTGATGTTACTAATAACTTAAAAATCATAAACACTACATACTCAGTTAGAGTAGGGTGGGTATAAAGGAACTTTGTTAATTATCTAGTCATGAGATGCATAACTAGGTAATTTAATTAAAGCGTTAGTAGCGTATATTAGAGGAGGGGTAAGGAAGTTCTCAAGAGAGTGCGATACTAACTAAAATATGAAGAGCATGCATATTTATTTATTACTGCAAGTTAATCATTTGTTAAATGTTTTTCAAATGTTTTTGGGTACTAACCCTTGCTATAAAAACTTTTAAAAACCCTTTTAGGTGTCCAGCCACAGGGACGCCAGCCTTGACTCAATTCCAGGGATCCGTTGCTGCAGCATATGTGGATGTTGCGGGGGTTTGATAGACGCCTCATTCTTCATTCTTAATGTAGAAATTTATGATTAGTTATTCGAGCATGTTGCTCACATTCCATTTTATTTGTAGTAGACTTGTTGGGAGTTCATTCTTGTCTTTACGGGATTTATTATTTGGACCGATGGTTTATTTGGTTAATTACTTTTACTTGTGGATGATTATTTCAGTTATCTGTGATTGTTATATTGTTTTATTATCCGCATGGGTTTTTGTTTAAATAATGAAAGATAAAAATTGGCATCAGTCTATTTTTCTCACTTAGGTGGTTAGTAATTAAATGAGACGACAGTGATGCTAAGAATGGACCAAATGAGAAACCTATTCTAACTTGATTTAGGACTAATCACCCGGGATTAATTAGGCGGGGTGTCACAGATGGTATCAGAGCATCAGGTTCTAGTGTCCTTAGGATCTGTGCGGCTTTCTACGTTTCAGCGTAGCGTTCGGTTGTTATAGAGCCCTATTATTAGGACTGTTGATTATATTTTCCGCTTGTGAGATATCGTAATCCTTCTAGTAGTTTTTGTATAAATTGTGTACTTATACAATTCAATCTATTTCAGATGCCACCAAAGAGACAGAGAGCGGAGAGGGCTAAGGCTAGAGATGAGGTGAGGGAGGCTCTCCAGGAGCCACAGATACCGCCACCCCCACCCCCACCCGAGTTTATTTCTACCACTCAGGTGGCAGTGATAGTGGCCCAAGCGGTCGAGACAGCGATGCGAGCTATGGCAGCTCATTTTCCACAGCCCCAGGCACCGCCTCCAATGGCTCCAGCAGTTCAGGCTCCAGTGGGGCCACCATCTTGGCAGCGAGTGAGGGAGACTTTTCAGAAGGGTCACCCACCTGAGTTTCGGGGTAGCACCAATGTGGTTGAGGCTTGTGACTGGAAGAAGAACATTCAGTGCCATCTGCACATGTTAGAGGGTACAGAGGTGCAGAAACAAATGCTGGCTACCTTTCGTCTGTCGGGGGCAGCCTTACAATGGTGGGAGTCCGTTACCACCGCTGAGGAGCGGGATTTGATGCCGATTTCTGAATTCTGGGTGCGGTTTGACCGCAAGTACTTCCCTCCAGCAGTAGAGTCTGAGATGAGAAAGAAATTCAGCGAGTTGGTACAGGGTGATAGGTCAGTAGCAGAATATGAGGAGGAGTTCACCCGTTTGGCAAACTTTGTGCCAAATGAGGTGAGCGATGAGGAGCGGAAGAAGTCAAAGTTCATGGATGGCCTAGCCTGGAGAATCAGGCAGCACTTGATTGGAAATCCGGCGTTAGTGACTTATACAGATGTCGTTAATGCCGCACTTGTACATTGCCAAGATCATCGTTTCCATGCTAAGGGGAACAAGAAGGCAGGTGTGCCGAGCCAGCAGGGCAAGGCGATTACTAGTAATGAGACAAGTGGCACACAACAGCAGGTTATCATTCAGCAAGGGAATCAGGCTAAGAAGTTTAAGCCTGGTGGGTTTCGACCGGAAGGACAGGGGTTCAGGCAGGGGCAACCAGGCCCTAATCAGCAACAACAGGTTCCTTAGGGCCGTCAGGGCCAAGGGAACAACGGGGGAGGCCAACCGGGCCAGCAACGTCAGGGCCAGCAGGGCCAACGGCAGGGTGACGACCAGAAACGCTGTTTTGCCTGTGGCCAGCCAGGACACTTCAAGAGGGAGTGCCCGCAGAGGGGCAGAGGCCAGAAACAGGGTGCCCAGCAGGGGCAACAGGGTCAGATGCCGCCAGCAGCACCAGCTCCACCCGCCCCACAACAGCAGGGGCAGATGCACTACGGACGTGTGTATAACGTTCAGGATGCTCCCAATCCTCCAGCACAACAGGTGCCGCCAGCGGTTGAGGGTATGTTTTTCATTCATGGGCATGAGGGTAGCATTCTTTTTGACACGGGAGCATCACATTCATTTATTAAATCTAATTTTGCTAAACGGGCTGGGTTATTAGAGACAACGGGTAGCCTCTGTATGAGTGTAGAGTCGCCAGTAGGCAGCGGGGCTTTGATTCGCTCGATTTGTCGAGGAGTAGACATTTTGATTGGGAGGCTTAGTTTAGCAGCAGACCTCTTAGTGTTAGATATGGAGGGGTATGATGTCATCTTGGGCATAGATTGGTTGGCAGGTTACCGGGCTACGGTGGATTGTTATGAGAGGACAATCGTGTTCTCCATTCCGGGACAGGAGATGTTCCTGATAGCAATGCCGCTTCCTGAGGGAGGGTCGCGCACTCACTTATATTACATTGAGGAGGAAACCTCACAGGAGGTGGTAGTCCCGTTAGACTCTATTCCTGTAGTGAGGGACTTTGAGGATGTATTCTAGGAGATACCAGGATTACCACCCAGCAGAGAAATCTAATTTGTTATCGATTTGGCACCGGGGACGAGGCCGATTGCTCGGGCACCTTACCGAATGGCCCCTTCAGAAATGCGGAAATTGAGGGAACAGATTCAGCAACTACTGGGTCAGGGTTTTATTCGGCGGAGTACATCGCCGTGGGGTGCGCCGGTGTTGTTTGTGAAGAAGAGAGATGGTTCACTCCGCTTGTGCGTGGATTATAGGGAGCTGAACAAGGTGACGATACGGAATAAATATCCGTTGCCTCGGATTGATGATTTATTTGACCAATTGAGAGGGACGTCTTACTTCTCCAAGGTCGACTTGAGGTCAGGGTATCATCAACTGCGTATCCGAGAGGGGGATGTTTCTAAGATCGCTTTCTTGTCGCGGTATGGATCATATGAGTTCAGGGTGATGCCCTTCGGGCTCACCAATGCACCAGCAGTGTTCAGGGACCTCATGAATAGGGTTTTCAGGGAGTACTTAGATCAATTTGTCATCGTGTTCATTGATGACATCCTAATCTACTCGCGCACCAAGGAGGAGCATGCAGAGCATTTGCGTATGGTTTTATAGACACTGAGGGATCATCAGCTCTATGCCAAATTAGGGAAGTGTGGATTCTGGCTACGAGAGGTACAGTTCCTTGGTCACGTCGTGTCAGATCAGGGTATTGCAGTGGATCCGAATAAGGTGTCGGCGGTGAGGGAGTGGGGACAGCCCACGACACCGACCGAGGTGCACAGTTTTCTGGGTTTGGCCAGTTACTACAGGCGATTCATTAAGGGATTCTCTAAAATTGCAGGACCTTTGACGAATCTGACTCGGAAAGGGGTACCTTTCAAGTGGGATGATAGTTGTCAATTAGCGTTCGACGAGCTAAAGGACAAGTTGACATCTGCATCCGTGCTTGCATTGCCAAAGGGAGGGCTAGAGTATCGAGTTTACACAGACGCATCCTTACGGGGTCTTGGGGGTGTGCTCCAGCAGGAGGAAAGGGCTATAGCTTATGCTTCCAGGAAGTTAAAGCCCCATGAGAGGAATTACCCCACTCATGACCTAGAGTTGGCAGCGGTCGTTTTTACTTTGAGGATATGGAGGCATTATCTTCTAGGAGAGCAGTTTACTCTATTCACGGATCACAAGTCACTTCAGTATCTCTTCACACAGAAGGATCTGAATATGAGGCAGAGGCGGTGGCTAGAATTCGTGAAAGACTACCAGTTTGATATTCAGTATCATCCTGGTAAGGCCAATGTGGTAGCAGACGCATTGAGCCAAAGGCCGACTGGGGAGATATCTGAGGTATGGAAAGCGAAGTGGAGAGAGCTTCAATATGAGGATGACGTAGCCAAGGCTTGCATGTCAGCTTTATCCATCACACCCGAGATCATTATGCGAGTTGTGAAGGCTCAGGCAGAGGATCAGATTTGCCGGGATAGGGTGGGCCAGTTGTTAGCTGAGGGAGCAGAGGGTTACTCGATTAGCTCAGAAGGAGGCCTACGCTTTAATGGGAGGTTAATGGTGCCAGAGGATGAGTATTTGAGGCACGCTGTTATGAAAGAATCCCATGGTTCAAAATTTGCGGTACATCCCGGTGGGGATAAAATGTACCAAGATATGAGGAGGCAGTATTGGTGGGTAGGGATGAAACGGGACATAACGGAGTTTGTTTCGAAATGTGCCACGTGTCAGCTTGTGAAAGTTGACCACCAGAGACCATCAGGGATGCTACAGCCATTAGAAATTCCCGTGTGGAAGTGGGAGAGCATCTCCATGGACTTCATCACAGGGTTACCTGTATCGCAGAGGGGTCACGACTCCATATGGGTTATTGTGGATCGGTTGACTAAGGTGGCCCACTTTTTGTCGGTACGCACAGAATTCGAGACGATGCGTTATGCACAACTATTCATAGCAGAGATTGTTAAGCTTCATGGAGTACCTATAAATATTGTATCCGATCGAGACAAAATCTTTGTCGCCCACTTTTGGCAGAGCTTTCAGGAGGCAATGGGCACGGAGTTGCGCTTGAGTACAACGTATCACCCACAGACTGACGGACAGACTGAGAGAGTTAACCAGATGATGGAAGACATGCTCAGAATGTGCATTTTGGACTTCGGGGGAGGATGGGAAAAATATCTCCCTTTGGTAGAGTTTGCGTATAACAACTCTTACCAATTCACGATTGGCATGGCACCGTTTGAGGCACTGTACGGGAGACCTTGTCGTTCACCCGTTTGTTGATTAGAGGTGGGGGACAACAAACTCTTGGGGCCGGAGATTGTTCAGGAGACATCTGCCAAGATAGAGTTGATTCGAGGAAGAATTCTAATAGCTCAGGGCAGGCAAAAGAGTTATGCTGATGCTTCTCGAAGACATGTGGAGCTAGAAGTTGGGGACCAGGTTTTAGTCCGGGTATCCCCAATGAAAGGGGTGATGAGGTTCGGCAAGAAGGGTAAGTTAGCACCGCGATACGTAGGACCTTTCCCTATTATTGAGAGGGTGGGACCGGTGGCATATAAGCTTGGGTTACCAGAACATCTTCAGCGGATACACGATGTATTCCATGTGGCATCGCTGAAGAAATATCGAAGGAGCGAGAGAGCCTTTTGGCACATTCCACTCGAGGAGATCGACTTACAGCCAGACATCTCGTATGAGGAGAGGCCGGTAGCAATTCTGGATCATAGTGAGCGGAAATTACGATCCAAGGTTGTTCCATTGGTTAGAGTACAGTGGGGTCATCACAATGTTGACGAGTCTACCTGGGAGCGAGAGGAGGATATGCGGGAACAATATCCAGAGCTTTTCAACGCAGGTATGATCTAATTTCGGGGACGAAATTCCTTTATAAGGGGGGGAGTATGTAACACCCCGTATTTTTGGTACATTTAAAATTTAATTAATTCGGATATTCTAAATTACTAGTGTGTTGTAATTTAATGAATTAATTATGATAGAATAATATATAAATATTAATCTGGGATTGAATGGTTAATATTTAAGGAAAATTTATTTACTAAGTGAATAGTAATAATGTAATTTCGTCGTTTCGAGTATTAATGACGAGGTATGTACTTATCACATCCGGAAGTCGGTATAGACTATATTGGGTGGGGGATAAGTATTTTTATAAATTAATTCGGATGCAAATTCTGAGTGTATAATTGAGTCTGGATGGGCCGAGATAGTCGGAAAAGTGTACCCGGGGGTAGTAAACGGGTCACGGGACGTTTTTAGACATAGTCGGGCCCACTCGGGGGCATTTTGGTCACTTGGGCTTGGCCCATTAGTCGAAAAACGGGAATTGAATAATTAAACTAATAAAAAGAAATAAGGGCATGGCTAAGCTTAATTAGAAAAAGGAATTAAAGGGTTAGGAAACCCTAGCAGCAGCCAAAGCCATTTTGGGGATCTCCAAGAACCAACAAGGTCATCTTCAACCTTGGAATCCATCGCAAATTCAGACACTACGAAACCTAAGGCAAGTAAATAACTTGAAATAGCATTAAATCTGTCTTTCAATTCATATTTGCGTGTTGTAATGAATTAAAATTCGTTTTGGGGTTTCATGGCATAAACATGGGGTTTTGATAATACAAAAGAAAACATGAATCTGATTTGCCCGAATTTATGAGGAGTTATGTAAAATCTGATAGTGGAATATTAATGTGTATCTGTTAGAATGATATCCGGATAAATTAGAACGAGTTTGACGAAGAAATTTGGAGTGTAAATGTGTTTAAGGATAAAGATAGATTTTCCCCAAAATTATGAATCAGTAGTTTATGGACGAATTGATGATTGTTGTGGACTTTCTGGGGAATCCTAATAAGGTTTCTAATATGTACTGGTGTTAAGAAGGCTTAAAATTCATGTTAGAAGAGATTAGGGTTTAAGAAAATCCGTCCATGGCTGCCCTGCCTTCGCGAAGAAGACGAAGACCTGTTCGATCGATCGATCGACGGTCTGGGGTCGATCGATCGACGGTCGCCAGATTTTGGCAGTTTCGCCAGTTAGTTATATAAGAGGGGAAAATCATATAAAAATCTTATGTAATTAATTATTGAGATATTAAATACATGAGAGTAAATCTAATTAATTGTAGATAAATTAATTAGGGTTTGAGGCTAATAAATTAGAGTCGGGAATTTTGACTCGGGTAAATTTATTTTGGGCTACGAGAGTAAGTCCAAATTTATGGTGGGGGCGACACCAAAAATAACTTAATTAATTAAGGTGAAATTTAATTAATATTTAGAGTTGGACCATAAACTCTTAATAATTTTAATAGGCTTATGTTACGGATTTAGCGAACGGTATAGCCGGGACTTTTATATTTATATATACGGAGGCGATAGTATATATATATGGTGTGCACAATTAATATCAGTGATTAGATATTTTATACTATAGTGCTATAGGGGGAGGTTGCGCGTAGTGGATGAATCCCCTAGCTTGAGGAGTAGGGTGAGTATATTCCCGAGGTCATAGCGTCCATTATATGGGTGAGGGACATCTCACTTTCAGGGAAGGAATATGACCGCCTCCAATTATTTATTTTTATCAAGTTGGTGTGAAAATTCTGACTTGGGATAACTAGGCTATGTGATTTTTACCTAGTGGGATAGCACTTTATATAATTTACATTCCGGGAGTATTTTGCTCGGGAGAATGCAAGTTATTATATATATTACAGTATGATTGTGAATGCTGAAATATGATATTTAGTATATAATTGGATAATTAATTATATACGGGTTATTAATGAAAAATATGAATTATTTCACATGTATAACAAGTGTAGAAGTTATATGAATTTAAATGATTTAGTTAAGTTGATGTTACTAATAACTTAAAAATCATAAACACTACATACTCAGTTAGAGTAGGGTGGGTATAAAGGAACTTTGTTAATTATCTAGTCATGAGATGAATAACTAGGTAATTTAATTAAAGCGTTAGTAGCGTATATTAGAGGAGGGGTAAGGAAGTTTTCAAGAGAGTGCGATACCAACTAAAATATGAAGAGCATGCATATTTATTTATTACTGCAAGTTAATCATTTGTTAAATGTTTTTCAAATGTTTTTGGGTACTAACCCTTGCTATAAAAACTTTTAAAAACCCTTTTAGGTGTCCAGCCACATGAACGCCAGCCTTGACTCAATTTCAGGGATCCGTTGCTGCAGCATATGTGGATGTTGCGGGGCTTTGATAGACGCCTCATTCTTCATTCTTAATGTAGAAATTTATGATTAGTTATTCGAGCATGTTGCTCACATTCCATTTTATTTGCAGTAGACTTGTTGGGAGTTCATCCTTGTCTTTACGGCATTTATTATTTGGACCGATGGTTTATTCGGTTAATTACTTTTACTTGTGGATGATTATTTCAGTTATCTGTGATTGTTATATTGTTTTATTATCCGCATGGGTTTTTTTTTAAATAATGAAAGATAAAAATTGGCATCAGTCTATTTTTCTCACTTAGGTGGTTAGTAATTAAATGAGACGACAGTGATGCTAAGAATGGACCAAATGAGAAACCTGTTCTAACTTGATTTAGGACTGATCACCCGAGATTAATTAGGCGGGGTGTCACACCCTTACTCTCTGGTCTACGACATGGAAGCAGTCCTACTTGTGGAGCTGGAAATGCCCTCGCTACGCGTCATGCTCGAAAGCAATGTTAGTGAAGAAGACTGTTGCCAAAGCCGTCTTGATGAGCTAGCCCTCTTAGATGAAAGAAGATTAAAATCTCTTTACCACATACAGGGGTACCATCGCCGAATAACGCGATCATTAAACAAGAGAGTCAAAGACCGCAGTGTCCGGGAGGGGGATTTAGCCATCAAAGAGATAATAGAACCCATCTGGGACCCCATAGGAAAATTCAAGCCCAATTGGAGCGGTCCCTACATTGTGAAGAAAATCTTATCCGGCGGTGCCACCATGCTCACTGACCTAGATGGGGAAGAGATGGCTCGTCTAGTCAATCTGGACAGTCTCAAGAATTTCTACCACTAGTTCGAAATCTCGGCGCGCTACGACTCTTCTCATCTCCCTTCTTTTCTAAAAAAACTATTCATTTCCCTCTACCCAAAACTACGTGGGCCTGATCCTCTGTAAAAACTATTTGCAAACAGATAAAAACATTTTCGAAAACCCCAGAGGTACGTAGGCAGCTCACTCACCTCACATGAGTACGACCCTTTCTTTTTTTATAAAATACCATTTTCTTTTCTTACCTCCGAGAACGGTGGTTCATTCTAAAAAATACATGAACAAAAGGATTATGTATGCCATAGCGATCGGTGTAGATAATTCAAAATTATAAAATTCATCGAAAGGGACAACTGGATGATCAGAAACTTGTTTATTTCATTAATAAGAAAATTCAGCATGGATTACATAAGAAAAAGGAATGGATAACTCCCTTCCCCCTACTACCATAAAAAGCCAAATAAAATTCCCACATTTGTTACACAAATAAACTCCCCAGGAGTCCTACCCATAGCCACTAGAGGAGCCTTCACCCTCATCATCTACATCCGGAGGTCCCCAAGTTTTCCCTGCTTGAATAGAGTGACGTAAACATTCCATGGATCTATGAGCCTTAACCATCTTCGAAAAGACCACAACACCCCCTTCCATGGTGTTAGATAAAACAAACCATCTTTGTCCAGTTTCCACTAACTACTCTCCTCCACAACCACTTCATATAATCCCCAGGGACATGCTAAAATTTCCTGACAGATTAGGAGGGACGGGTCAACGGATGCCGATTTTCCCACAGAGACCCAAGCAACAGACGCAGGCGCTCATTCAAATCTTCTATCGAAAAGAAATTTGAGGTCCGAGGGGGCACGGCCTATGCCCATCCAAATTGGCACAGAAGTCGCCAAGGGAAATAAAAAGAGGTATGTCTGAGACCAACCAGCCGCACATATGAATACTCTCCTAGCTCCAGAATAGGCCGCAACTGTCCCCACCAATGCACTGACCAATACAGCCCACGAGCCCCATGCTCCACGAGCTAATGTTCCCATTTCTCAACATACAGGCCAACCCTGATGAAGTAGCGTTACAAGAAGTTGGGTACAACCGACAAGGGATATTCTGAAGGGGTCGCCAAGAGAAATCTTTCAGACAACCACATGAACAGCATCACGGGGATACCCCTCAAAAATTCAGAACGACCTTCTCTCCACGCATCCAGGCCATTCAGGGTCTCTGCCAGTATCACTGCCGTAGGATTATGACGATATGACATCCATGAAGTAATGGATTTAAGTTGCGGGTCCACCTGCAGTTCTCCAGTCACCAGCAATAATTTTGAAACCAGACCCAGAACAATGGCTCCAGCATAGCCAGCATCACCTACTTCCCGCAAATACACGGACTGCAGCACTGCCGAGAGGGAGATCATTCCTCCAGCAACCAATGATCTAGCCGCCGAAGGTGAAATATAAAGATGACCGACCAACAAATCCTTGGGAGAGCGGGAAAATTTTGGCAAAGCCGCAACAACACTAGGATTCACATACAGTATGGTAGAAAATTCCTCATAGGTAGGACAAACTTCTTCTAACCCAAAGCGAAATACATGGCCTTCGGGGTACCAGAATTGTACCATCGCCGTCAGCACATCCCACTCAAGAGGCCGATTGCGCCGCAAGGAGACTCGACGCATGTTGAAAGCATCGTAGTCGACATTATAAGAGCACATTGCTTCCAAAGTTTCGAGGTAGTTGACAAACTCAATGCTACAAGGGAGAGCCATCTTACAAGGCTAAGAGATAGTGGGCAAAAATAGGGGGGAATCCTACCCCACAAGATACCAAAGGTTGAAGAGGGTACCATTCAAAGCTTTCAATTGATGGGACTGGATTTAATTGCCGATAGGCAGGTCAAGATGCTTGCCGATCGGCAACCCCCTATTTTAGAAATTTCCTCTTTTCCTCTTTTGTCAAATCAGAAAACTCAATAAAAATAAATTGATATTCTGAACAGAATTTCAAAATCCCTTTAATTTCCCCTTTTAATAGAAAACTTTCCTTCAAATTTAAAAAAAAAAAAAAAATCCTTTTCACGATCTCAACAGTAAAGTAAAAAGCACATGTGCATGCATTCATCATTAATAAAAGATAATAAAAAAAATCCCTTGCATTGCATATATCTGTTTTTGTGTTACATCATTTTTGCAGGAAATAAAATGAAAAGGCAAAAACAACGGGACTCAGACCGAACCCACATTCTCTCTCTTTCTCTCTCTCAAGAGCTTCCACCCCTGCGATTTGCTCTCTTCCCCCTACGGTGAGATGATGTGCCACCACTACCTGATCCCGAGTCCTCTCCGGATGAGGCAGACGACACCAAGAAAGAAGGAATAGGAACCGCGTCCCGAATATAGGCAGTCGCCGAAGATATCCAGTCTCTGATGTTCCTTAGCCAAGTGTTCGACACCCAAACTTGCTGTAAGAAAAAGCAAAATCAATATCAAAACAGAAAAGGAAGAAAGAGAGGAACAGAAAGGTATACCGCAGGTCGAAGGACCTCCTCTGTCAATCCCAACTCGTTCGGATCCATCGCATGAGGACGGTGAATCATAGGCACCATCCCTCCATTAGCCCACCGAATGTTGTATGATGGGGTATGCAACCGCACAAAAGGAACCTCTGAAGTCACCGCCGCCGCAGACACCGTCGGACCACCGCCACTGTGGGAAGATCCCACCGCTCGAATCAAACTCGTAGGAGGGAAAGGCAAGGCATCATATATGCTAGGCCCCATCAACCAGCTCATCACAAAGTCCATATAGTCATACGGCACAGCCTTATCGGTGTACAACAAGTAGGACTCGCCAATCATCGTCGTGATCCTCTCATCCTCCGACAGTAGTCACTCCCGCCTCATAGATGTAGGAGGCTGCGCAGGTGGCACCACCACCTCCTCCTCGGCAATCTGATGAACCACCCTCTCCCCGAGATACCAGAAATGGCCAAACTCATGTGCCAGCAAATGCCTCATCCGCGCGTTCACCCCGGTCGCCCCCGCATCCTGAATGGCTATCCCCCAGGGATAAAAGGTCATCTGAAAATCTCCAAGAGAGCATAAATCAATACAAGATCAGAAGGTGCAAAAACCAAGACTGAAATGGAAAGAGTCTTACCCTACCACTGGTCAGGTCACTCAAGACCTGACGCACCGCCTCCAGGGAGAGAGATCCCTTCGACTGTCGATTAGCCTTACGCCATTGATACAATCGACAGAAGTCCCCAACAGTGTCATCCTTCAAAGAGATCAGCGGGGTATTGAACCCAATCTCCTCGTAGAACCACGTCTAAATTCACAAGCAAAAAGATGACGCATAAGGAAAAATGCGAATGCATGAAAAGGAAATGCGAATGCACAAAACAAAAATACGAATGCATGAAAGAAAAATGCGAATGCATGAAAGGAAAATGATAGTGCATGAAAAGAAATGTGCAAACTAAAGAATACCTCAAGAAGGTACGTGGCTCCAGTAAAGGTTTGCCGACAGCACCGGCTGAATGCATCCAGAGAAGAGTAAAGGGTCGCCAAGGTCAGACTCCCCCAATCATAGAAAGGGATGTTCGAAAATATCCTCAGGTACGAAAAAAACCATATATGGACGACGTCGCTGCTTGACGCCACCATGAAACCTCCCAATACCAGTAGAATAAATAACCGAGCCATCTGCCTCATTTGCAGCCCGTCCTCCACATAAATCACCCTGCTCAGTAGAACATCCTTTAGCAGGGATAGCCGGATAGAATCCCCAGAAACTATCCTCTCTACATCACCATGTGTCGCACGCACTACCTCCGGTCTCACCCCTAAAGATCGATCCACCTCTATCTGCTCTCCATCACAATCCAGTCCCAACAGTTATTGGACATCTATGGGATTCACAGTCATCTCCCCGAAGCCAAAATGGAAGGTGTGGGTAGTATCCCACCACCTCTCTCCCAAAGAGCACAAGACCGCTGTCGAACGAGGCGTCTCATCCAGCACCGATGCCAACCTCCCAAAACCCACTTATGATACCATCCAACACACCATATGTGGGAGATGCTCCCAGACATCCTTATCCTCATCGTCTTGCGGGCGTACATGTTCTTCAAAGAAATATTAGACTGGAAAAAAGGAAAAGTCTCATCAAAAGTCAAAAAAGAAAGAAAAATTACCAAAAAGAGAAGAATGCCAAAGATCGGGTCACTCACATAACCGTCGGGAACCACTTTCGAAGAGCGATGGTGCGATGACTCATGCAGCAAGGTCCGCTCATCCACAATAGGCTCAAACGCATCGAAGGAGTTCTCACTCCCCAAAGCAAGAGGCACCCTAGACCTCCACTCCACATTTGCCCAATCATCAACGGTCAACCACTCCCGGTGGACTGCAATGCTCACAAAAGCAGCCATTTCTTGAAGATCGGAATGCTAGAATGATTTGTAGAAGAATCACAGAGAGAGAGAAGGCAAAGAAGCTGTGAAAAAATGTAGGGATTCTCCTCCTTTATATAGGATGCCAAGTGTCATATCGATCGGCACCTGCCCCTACCATACCGATCGGCACTGACCCCTTGCCTTCCTGAGGTAGCCCAAAAGTCCGTGCCACTGCCGAATGGCACACTTCATACTATGCCAACCGGCACCCCCATTTAATTTCGTACAAAAATTCCCAGAAAATGCCAGAAAGCCTCGAAAAATCCCGAAAAAATTCCTAAAAACCCCAGGAAGGATTTAAAGCCTTTTCACCAAGAAAACTTCGCATTCCCTCGAGCGGAACCCCTCTTTCCCAGCAAAACCCTCAAAAATTAAGTGAAAAATCCTCCAGACAAAGATCCAAAATTCTCTTACAACACCCAAAATAGGTTGTTCCCCCCTACAAGGTCTCCTAATGAAACAAAAGCTTCCCCAGCTATCAGCTCCCCAACTCAAATAAAAATCATAAAGCACTTTCCCCCCAAAAAATGAAAATCCAATCTTCAACCACTCTTTAGGTCAGAATTGACCTCGATCTTGGATCGTCACCTGAGTTGGGTCAGAATTGATTCCAGTCCTCGGTCGTCACCACTATATAGGTCAAAATTGACCTCGATCTTGGATCGTCACCTGAGTTGGGTAAGAATTGACCCTAGTCCTCGGTCGTCCCCACTCTTTAGGTCAGAATTAACCTCGGTCTTGGATTGTCACCTGAGTTGGGTCAGAATTAACACCGGTCCTCGGTCGTCACCACTCTTTAGGTCAGAATTGAC
Source organism: Sambucus nigra (assembly GCA_949130495.1). Lineage (NCBI taxonomy): Eukaryota > Viridiplantae > Streptophyta > Magnoliopsida > Dipsacales > Adoxaceae > Sambucus > Sambucus nigra. Next base: position 197,549,486 of record OX422221.1, on the reverse strand, counting down.
CTCAGTCTTGGATCGTCACCTGAGTTGAGTCAGAATTGACCCCGGTCCTCGATCGTCACCACTCTTTAGGTCAGAATTGACCTCGATCTTGGATCGTCAACTGTGTTGGGTCAGAATTGACCCCGATCCTCGGTCGTCACCACTCTTTAGGTCAAAATTGACCTCGGTCTTGGATCATCACCTAAGTTGGGTCACAATTGACCCCGGTCCTCGGTCGTCACCACTCTTTAGGTCAGAATTGACCTCGGTCTTGGATCGTCACCTGAGTTGGGTAAGAATTGACCCCGGTCTTCGGTCGTCACCACTCTTAGGCCAGAATTGACCTCTGTCTTGATCGTCACCTGAGTTGGGTCAGAATTAATCCCGATCCTCGATCGTCACCACTCTTTGGGCCAAAATTGACCCCAATCCTCGGTTGTCACCACTCTTAGGTCAAAATTGACCTCGATTATTAGACCTTTACCCTAAGCCCGTAGATTCAGCTTTGACCCATAGAATTGATCATCCCCAGCACACTCCTTAGGTCCTCAGAATCGGCCTCGACCCTCTGAACCAGTCATACTCCCTCAAAAGCATCATATGGTGTTTATTCGACGGTCATCATTTGTTCCAAACTTGCCCATCTAGGAGCTCTATATACACCCCATTATGTTATCCACTAACACTCCCTAGGTCCCTAATACCTCCCTCCATCACCACAAACCCAGGTCATGTCCCGAGTACTGACCTAGAAGCCATCGGGCACTCTGCAGCTTAGTTTGACCAAAAATTCAAACTCTTCATCTCGATTAAGACTAAATGAATCTTATAAGGGCACTGAATAAACTTTCCAACGGTCCATCCCGTGCGTAATTCCGACTTACCATGCGGACGAACGATCCGTTTGCGTCTGAAACTTGACCTAGAGGCCACTGGGCGCTCCCGGGCTTTGTTTGACCTAAGTTAACTCTTCATCTCAATCTAGGCTGAATGAATCTTCTAAGGGCACTAAATACCCTTTCCAACGGTCCGTCCTGTGAGCAATTCTGACTTACCAGGCGAACGAACGACCCGTTTAACTCCAAGAGATCACCGAATGCTTCCAGGGCCTGGTTGACCAAAGTCAACTCCCCAAATTGGGTCAAACTCTTTGGAATGTCTAAGTAAATCTCCTAAACTTTCCAACGGTCCACCCCGTGCACGATTCGGACTTACCATGCGGACGAACGATCCATTTGCCCCCGAGCGATTCCCCGTCCAATGGACTGACAAATGCTTCTGAGCCATATTTGACCCAAAGTCATCTCCTGAAACCAAGAGTGGTCCAAAGGAGTTTTGAAGGTCTCTAAATTACTTTTCCAATGGTCTACCCCGTGTGTGATTCTGACTAACGATTTGCCCTCGGTATCCGATTTCCCGAAAAGTCCTGAAACACACTCCCAAATGGCAGGTTCCAGACCCTGCCTATCGGCAGGTGACGATAGGCAGGAACGGGTCTATGCCGATCGGCAGTGGACATAAAAGGAGGACTTCACCTCATTTGCAAGAGAATCCCAGATCTGATAAAATTCACTCTCAATGAATCCCAAAAACCTCTCTCGAAGGTAGCGTGATTTCAACTTCCAAATCCTTTTTAACTCCCACTCTTCATCATCCTTTTCATCAAACTTGGTGAATTAGACACTCTCCATCATCATCCAAGTGCAAGGGCTTCTCTCCAACATTCAAGATCAAGCTCAAGATCTTCAAGAAGGTCCAACTTCTCAAACTATCTCTTAAATTCTTAATAACTTGTTTTCTTACTTAGCACTTTTATTATCTCATCTCGCACATCCTAATATTCTTTTTATTTAGTATTATTGTACATCTCCTAGTTTTCATATAAATAAAACCCAAAAAATAAGAAAAAGAGGGTTTGCTCATAAATTCCAAATAAGGGATTCTCATACTTTTCTCACATTTTTCTCACCACTAAAACACTTTTTCTACACACACACACACACTCACAAATAAGAGATCCCCCATTTGGATTTATGGGATAAAACCCACCCCTCGTTTTATATGTGAACTACGTGGACTTTGATGCCTTTATAGGCTACGTATGCGTCTCGGGGTAAAAACCGAGACTCGAGTCCTTTTTCTCACTTTTTCTCTTACTTTCCATTTTCTCTAAATCTAATCTTCTTATATTCTATATACTTTCCCTTAGTGACGTATTACTCCATATGCGTTATCGTTCCATTATAACGATCAACGTAGGGGTAATCGTATAAATCTTACTTTTCTAATATTATTCTTATATCTTCCTACGAATGACTCGCTTTATCTTTTCCATGATAAAAGTTGAGGATTCCTACCTCCATTATATATATAAACATGCACACATATCACGGGGGGAAATATAAAGGAAAATAGCAAATATCCATGAGAGACCGAAAGGGCGGAATGGGTGCCTAACACCTTCCCATTTCGTAACTAAGCCTCCGAACCCTTTTCGAATCATCTTGGTTTCGGATGCACCAGTATGTCTTTGGATGCCATCCTTCGGGATGGCTTCCCCTTTTCTTTTGTCTGTTTTGAGTAAAATAGACTAGCGACTCTGAATCTCTCTACATTCTTACACCTCATTTCAAACGACGCCGGCCGAAGCGCTCCCGAGAGGGATGCGCGAGACCCGAAGGATCCTCTCCCTTCGCGCGCCCTCCCCAGCACGATGAGGATCGGGGATGGCCACAACTTGATTTAGTGTTTTAAAGATGGAATGTTTTATCTAGTCTTATCTATTTCAGTTTGTGATTCAGATTTAGTATTTACATTAATTAGTGTTGGTGGATGATTGATGTTTATATTTTCGGATTAATAATTGAAAGATTTTTTTTAAAGGAAAATGTTTTGGCACTAGCTTAATTAATTATTAGGTGGTTAATTATGTTAGTATATTTTCGACAGTGATGCTAAGAATTAACTCACCGAACATTCTGTTTTAAATTTTATAAAGGACTGATCACCCGATATTGAATTGGGCGGTGTGACAGAAGAACATCCAAATGTTTGTATATTGGAGACCAAATGCTAATTTCATTAGAAAAAACACGGGCATAACACACAGTCCTATTAAAGGGATTGGGTATGATTTAAAAAACAAGAGCTTAAGGACGAAGTGATGGTCATCCTGACAGTTTCTCTTTGATAGTAAAAAATTAAATAAATGCTTTTCTTTACAAAGCCTGGTACAAAGTACCAATATAAATAGAGTGCCTTTCTTTTTCTTAAATGCTTTTCAATTTGACATCGGGGTTGTTATTCAACATGAATCTGAACTAAACACCATTCATATTAAGGATTTTTTTATCCAGGTTTTAGTTACTTTGCAATATTATACTTTGGCTTTTAAATTTCTTACAAATCATATAACTCCTACTTACATGTATGAGTTACTGTGTTTTTCAAAACAGGATTCTGAATTGAACACTGATTTTGAACTACATTCAATGTAAGTAGTAGCTTTTATCAACTTATTTATATCCTCTCTCTGTGAGAGGATTTTGAACTAAATTGATGTCTTTTACTCGTTGGACAAATCCTCATTTACTAAGGCTGAATTGAGGTCTGCTTTAATATTTGAAGCTCTTTCTCTCTATTGACATATTATTGATCCTCTTCAAATGCCATATTAGCCTTGAGTAAATTATCTTCAACTGATCACATGTGGTATATTGTAGACTTTGGGGCCTGGGGCAGAGGATTGCCAATGGGAATTGATATACCAAGGGTATAATTAATAATGAAAATTCATTATTTATTGGTTGTTTTTGTTGTACGGTGGATTTGCATATCATATACGATTTGGTTTTGTTTTTATAATTGAGTACCTTTTTAATTTTACAAAAAGTCTAAATGGAATTTGTTTTGTTAACACTTGAATCGATTTTTTACCATGTGAATCATTGTCCATGTGTATAAAGAGAAAGATAGTGCTTTGTTAGATGATACTATTGATATGTTTTAGTGTACAGAATGTTTCTCTAATCTTATTTCTAAAATCATTTCATTTTTTCTACCCTTTTGAATGATACATACAAAGAGCTTATTAGACACACTAATAATAACCTCTGATAAAATGTTATCTTTTAGGGTTGTTGTCTTCTCCCAAATTTATGAATCCCTTGGATATGGTGTGAATGTTTCTAAGTTATTTTTATACTTTTTAATTTCCTTTTTCCTTTTATAAGGATATACGCTATGCTCTCGCTAGGAAAAATATGCTTATTGATGAGATTTTTTCGATATTAACAGAATTATACTTTTTGTTTTCATAATCAATATGTGTTTCTAATTGCAATCAAGTTTTAATGTACGAGGAACGCATCAGTGTAATCTATGAATATGGGATCCGATTTGAATTGATATGTGGGATTGAGAGTTTGTATCTTTATTTTGTGTTTTGTAACTCATTCTGTTAAATGAATTATTCGCCTACTTGAGCGAGTTCTATGTATCTCACTTAACTCCCTCTATTTACTGAAATGGTTCCCATGATTTTATATCTTTTATGTTTCGGTACAGATCGAAGAAGATGCTGAAAGCGACACTGAATTGGAGATCATCATACAAGTTTGAAGAAATCTATTGACATGAAGTTGAAAGCGAAGGAGAGACTGGAAAAGTATATAGAGAAATTTTTCATGACCTCTATGGGGGGATTGTTCTTATTCTGAGTCTAGGAAAGAAGAATACAAAATCTATTGATAATTATATCCAACATCGTGTAGTCATTCAGCACTAATATGTCATTCTCTCTTTATCTTTCTATTTTTCGATCATTAATTTACTGATTTAGTCAAAAAAGTTATCTATACATACAACTCTCTCCAATTACGAATTCATTTTATGTTATGATAATTAGTCTCATGCAATTGATATTATTTTGGATTATTAAGACTAGGATGGCAATTCTAATAATGATCAAATGGAGATTTGTTTTAGTTTATGCCTTTTTATAGATTAAAAAACATTTAGATAAAAAATAAGAATAGTCCCTGGATGGAAATTCATATGACTTTTGGTTGATTTAGTTTGTCAGGTGATTTTAGTGTCTTCTCTTTTTCAATTTATGAAGTTTTTGATGATGTGCCTTTATGGAGATACCATTTAGTGCTCGCATCGGATCTTGATTTGGGGGCTGTGAACCTCTTTTCAGGTAATCACTTCTCTTTTCATATCTCTCCGATAATTTTTCTTTTTCAAACCAAATTACAGGATTATCAACCTTCTCCACTCCCAGATGTCCTCACCGGAAAGTAACATCATAACACCTCAGTCAGCAAACACCACTACATGTGTGTTCATTTTATCATTACAATTTGTAGTTTTATTTCTTATTCATCTCTTATTTGGTAATCTATTATCCTTTTGAATCATTCTACTTATTTATTTACTTATTTATTTGTTTATTCTATTTACATGTGTATTCATCTCTTATTTTTGTAGCTTTACATGTGTATTGTATTTATTTATTTAATTATTTATTTATGAACACCACCACATCTATTTGAATCATGTTTATTTAATTGATTCAGACACAATATATGTATTTAACTTTGGGAGAAACACTGAATAAAAAAGACATTAGTAATCCAAAGATAGACATTCCTGCAAAGGAACCGAATCCCATTGTAGGGAATAATAGAGTGCAAGTTGATCCATGAGAATAAATATTGTGCAAATGCGGACCTGTGACATCAACACCTCTGAGAACCAAAACAGTGCTCACGTGACCCTGATAGTTGAAAAGGTACTTTAAAAGCGTAAGTGGAGTAACAATACTCTACCCCCAAATAGTGTGATATCGATGTAGCTTCTGCTAAAGAGTTGATAGTGTTTGTCATTGCCTTTGTATCATAAGCAATCCCTGATCCACAACAATAAATGTTTGGTGCCATGTAATGAATTTTCTCCCAATTTTTATCACCAATAATGTGTGCTTCAGTGGCTTGCGTATCCTAGCCCCTATTCTCATGATATAAGGAAGTAGCAGACCCTAAGTGTAACACCCCGCCTAATTAAATACCGGGTGTCCAGTCCCATACCAAATTAAAACAAAATATACAGTTGGCTCATTCTCAGCATGACTGTCGAAAAACATTTACCAATCACCCAATACCCAATTAAGCTGGTTTTAAAAACTTTCCAAATTTTAATTCAACAAAATCCATTCTTAGTTTACGAATAACACATCACATATTATTCTACAACACTAATAACCGAACAGATAACACAAAAGAATTTAAATGCAATTGGAATAAACATTCCCAAATAATTTCTCAATACAGTACCCAACGATAATAAATGTATTAAAATGACACGAATACAAAACTATTTGACTCCGATAGAAAAGAGAAAACTGAATTCCTTTGGGCAACATGCCCTAAATAAAAGAATACTATGAATCAAATGAAGATAGGCGTCTAAGCAATACTCCATAGCTCCATAGCTCATCATAATCCGCTAAGGTTGGCGTCCCTACTGCTGGACACCTGATATAGAAGATACAATAGAAAAGAGAATATGCAAGGAAACGGGTCAGAGCCCGATGTGAAAATGATTTTTAAAACAACAAGTATTTAACAAGTGCAATAAAGCATTTATTATGTATATGTTAGTATCCAACTCTCACTTGCTATTCTCACCTCTCATCTAGAGTACACGCTTAACGTTTCCTATTAACCTCCTAGTTAATGGTTCCTCCTCAATAGTTTCCCTAACCTGATTCCATCCCATATCATAACCCCGTATGTCCCATACCATACGTAGTATAATCATTCATATACGTTTCCCATTAACATGAATCGTTTCTCATTAATATGAATCCAGCTTTTCAAATCTATAAGAATAAACATTCATTAACTTCTTTCAATTCTTTTTCTCAATTCACTGTTATCTACAATTATCACACAGTAGAGTGATTCAATCACTATATACATTCATTTAATTCATTATATATATATATATATATATATATATAAGTATATAATATGGTACCCCGAGTCACAGCTGCGGTGCATGCATTACTCTGCTATCACGTCCCAATATCACTGGTCACCGAATAGAGGACAAAAGGTTCGGTAAGGATTCCTCGAACCACAAATATCAACACATAAATTGGAGGCGAACATAGTTCTCATACCCACGGGTCACGCACACACCTACGTTCCCATAGTCAGCGGACTTATCAACTCACCGATAAGTCTTTCATCGAGCAACAAATCAAAGATCCCATGGATTTATTAGGATATGACTGCCCTCACGCGCAAAACTCCCCATCGATAGCAAGTAAGCTAGGTATGCCATACACATAAAACATCAATCAATCAAATAGGCATTATCATCTACCTATAGATATAATGTCAACAACGTAATCCCACTACCCTAAGATAGTTCCCATACGTAGCATTATATCTCTCAAATCCTACGTATTAAAATATTCTGACTTTACTTCTTTAATTTAATTATTCCAGAGTCTCACTCATTACCCAAGGTTCAAAAAGGTCTTTCCTCAGTATATATTCTGTAAGAAATCACTAATATCCTACTGGTCTGTATCATCTTATCTCCCGAATTACTACGGATTGAACTCCCCTTTAATTAGGGTTATAACCGATTGTTTCTAATCTCTTATAAACACATCTTCTATCAACTAGGATTGAATACCATCATCACATGGATCATATTCTATAGTGTTTCATTCACACTATATGACTTATCAACAAAATTATCATCCTCTCATCCTATAACATCTCTCCACTCCCGACGTCGTTAAGGTTCATACGCTGAGCATCTCGCAAAGTGAAATCCAAACAGGGAACCCCTCGATTACACTACCACTTAACTTTGTCGGTCGTGGAGGTCCGTCAACTTCAAATACGCAATCGGGATAATCTCATCCCCTCTTTCAACCAAATGTGGTATGAACTCCCAAATCTATCCAGGAGCCATACCACTAAGTGCTTGTACTACGCTCAGTCCTTGTGCAATTAATAATGAGCTTAAACTCAGTCCTTGATGCTCAAATTGTAACCCAGGCTACCCAGGTGTTATATTAAATCTCCCCTACTGGACCTATCCTTAATCCTCATGAATAAAAATTATAATCCAACACATGAATCTAGCAGCCGAAATTTCTAAAATTATCATAATTCTAATAAATTAAATCCCAATCAAATCAATTCAATTCTTAACTAGGGCTTACTGAACCTTCCTAAGTCCCATTATATCCAATTAATAATCACCAAAGATTTAGAAAATATTTCGAATACGAACAAAAATTAAAAAGAAACAACTTCAAGGATTCTGGGGGGGTCGATCGATCGAAGGCAGGGGTCGATCGATCGATCGCCTAGATAACAACCTAGTTTTCTGCATTTCTTCCACTACGGGTTTCATCACTTTTGATCATTTAAACCTTCATATTAACTACCCAAATTCCTTATAAACCTTACTACATGATATAGCAACATATGTGAATGATTTCTAATGCTCTAAACATCCTAGAATCATCAAGAGTTTGAATTAAAAGCATATGATTAACCTTTTTTTCCAGAATATTATATACATGATATATTCAAGAACACACCATTGATTCTCAGCATTTCTATAACAAATTTATTATTATTTCGTGGATTACTATCTACCTACAACATCAGCTTGATTCCTATAAACTTTCATTTTTCATAAATCCATTAACAACTCTTCATTATCTTCCAAACATGTAAAAATCTCATCTCTTTATAACTATCCTAACATGGATAATGTACAAACTTAGATTGCAATTATCAAACACTTTCCTATAATGAAGGTCTGATCCTTTGGGGTTGTATATCACAGGTGGTTCTCCCCTTTCTCCGGCCACTTTCGGTGGTGGTTGGTGGTGGTGACCTTTGGCCTTTGGTTGTCCTCCTTTCCAAGCAAACTTCGCTTCTTCCAAGCAACCTTTCACTCTCTCAAGAAGATGACCCCTCAATATTGTGTCGAAGAGATGAATGAACCCACGTATAACTAGTCTCCAAATACTTATAATATGACAAAATCCAAAATCACTATTCACCCCCTTGTAAAAATGACCAAAATGCCCTTTTTGTGTTGTCTTTTCATTTCCAAATGACCCGAGACCCAAAACCAACATCCAAATAGACTTTTCTGACTATTTCAACCCTTCCGGATGCAACGAGGCAGTCGAAATGACTATAAGGTCGATATAAAAATAAGTTCCCTTTTTAATTTAATAAATTAGTCCCGACACGTCCCATACCGCGTCCGACTAAAAATTCAAATTACTGAATTTATAACTCACATCAATATTAATAACATCACATTCATGTATTACCTAAATATCTTTAAGTAATGTTCAGAATCATTCATTTTTATAACCACAATTCAGATAAAACCCAAATGAATTAATTTATAATAAAATCCAATTAATCCATTAATTTAAATATAACCCATTTTAAAAGTCATTAAAATTACGGGGTATTACATACGTCCCCCCTTATAACAGAATTTCATCTCGAAATTTGGAAAGATCAATCATACTGGTAAGGTCAACTCTGAGTATAAATCTCACATCGCAAGTAATCTATGTCATACCGTCCATGCAGTACATTACCGAAAATCCTTATTGACGTTACACCAAGTCTCACCATATAGCTTCAACTGAATTGAATTTAAACTATACCCAATCTTCCCTATACCATCCTCGTAAAAAAGTTTGGGAAGGAATGATCCTTAATCATTAAGTAAATAAATCCTGAAGTCATAACTACTTACTGTTTCACATTTATGAAAACTACTACAATCCAACCATCCAGGGCTCCCATACACCCTATCGTACAACTTTCATTATAATATTTATCACAAAGGTTATAAACTCATATCCTAAAGACCTAACTTCTTTTGACTCCCAACGTTTGTTAGTTTCATGCGTGGGGTGTCTCGCAAGCGAAATCCAAACAAGGAACCCCCCGATACACTACTACCTAAAGTAGTCGGTCATCGAAACTCCTCAGGTACTTAGTCAATAATTTATAACCTCTCTATAGGTTTTATCGATTTCAAATAAAAGTCTACTCATCTACTCTCTTATTAAAGACAAGATGTTGGCTATAGTAGTCCATATGCTCTCATATACCATAAGTCAATCCATACCGATAGTCACATCATGTTCGGACATGCCTAAAGTAAGTAATTCCGTGATAAAAATAAGACCCACATGATGACATGAAAAATATAGGTGTCCCACAACCCCTCGATGAGTCTACGTAAATAACAGTGCTATAGGCTAAGTTTAGTAACCCTTTAGCCCATACAATATTAATTGCTACAAAAAATCAATATACGCCTCATAATTCCTTAGATAGAAAACATACCCTCATTCGCGGGTGGTGGTTGTTGACTCCCACTATTATAACTTTGTTCCGATGAGTCAAGAAAAAAAAATTCCCCAAATTTTCAGTTCTAGATAACCACACTCCACTATATGTCCAAGCCTTTGAATATATTGCCCTCGTTAGGTAACACACACAATTCCCGCATTTCAAGAACTTCTACTGATGACTCTCCTCAATTTTCCATAATAGGGGTGACCTCGACTATGGTCATCATACTCGAACATACTTCATAACCTCCTAAGTACGATTTCCGCTATCCGTCCAATGGCCCTCATCTGCCATACTTCTTGTACGAACCCGTCCGAACGCAAATAAGATTCACTAATATATACGTTATAGCAGGAGAGCGAAATCTTACCAAAGAAATCAACAATCCTAAACATAGGACTCTACATCAAAGAATGCTAAGCTGAAAGCACAATAAGCCGTACAGACGCTAAAGGACACTAGAACCTGATGCTCTGATACCACCTGTAACACCCCTCCTAATTAAATACCGGGTGGCCAGTCCCATACCAAATTAAAACTGAATATACAGTTGGCTCATTCTCAGTATCACTATCGAAAAACATTTACCAATCACCCAATACCCAATTAAGTTGGTGTTAACAACTTTCCAAATTTTAATTCAACAAAATCCATTCTTAGTTTATGAATATCACAACACATATTATTCTACAACACTAATAACTGAACAGATAACACAAAAGAATTTAAATGCAATTGGAATAAACAATCCCAAATAATTTCTCAATACAGTACCCAACAATAATAAATGTATTAAAATGACACGAATACAAAACTATTTGACTCCGATAGAAAAGAGATAACTGAATTCCTTTGGGTGACATGCCCTAACTAAAAGAATACTGTGAATCAAATAAAGATAAGCGTCTAAACAATACTCCATAGCTCGTCATAATTCGCTAAGGTTAGCGTCCCTGCTGCTGGACACCTAATATAGAAGATACAATAGAAAAGAGAATATGCAAGGAAACAGGTCAAAGCCCGATGTGAAAATGATTTTTAAAACAACAAGTATTTAACAAGTGCAATAAAGCATTTATTATGTACATGTTAGTATCCAACTCTCACTTGCTATTCTCACCACTCATCTAGAGTGCACGCTTAACGTTTCCTATTAACCTCCTAGTTAATGGTTCCTCCTCAATAGTTTCACTAACCTGATTCCACCCCATATCATAACCCCGTATGTCCCATACCATACATAGTATAATCATTCATATACGTTTCCCATTAACATGAATCGTTTCTCATTAATATGAATCAAGCTTTTCAAATCTATAAGAATAAACATGCATTAACTTATTTCAATTTTTTTTCTCAATTCACCGTTATCTACAATTATCACATAGTAGATTGATTCAACCACTATATACATTCATTTGATTCATTATATATATACACATATATAATATGGCACCCCGAGTCACAGCTGTGGTGCATGCATTACTCTGCTATCACGTCCCAATATCGCTGGTCACCGAATAGGGGACAAAAGGTTCGGTAAGGATTCCTCGAACCACAAATATCAACACATAAATTGGAGGCGAACATAGTTCTCATACCCATGGGTCACGCACATACCTACATTCCCATAGTTAGCGGACTTATCAACTCACCGATAAGTCTTTCATAGACCTATGTTCTCGAGCGACAAATCAAAGATCCCATGGATTCATCAGGATATGACTGCCCTCACGTGCAAACCTCCCCATCGATAGCAAGTAAGCTAGGTATGTCATGCACATAAAACATCAATCAATAAAATAGGCATTATCGTCTACCTATAGATATAATATCAACAAGGTAATCCCACTACCCTAAGATAGTTCCCATATGTAGCATTATATCTCTCAAATCCTACGTATTAAAATATTCTGACTTTAATTCTTTAATTTAATTATTCCAGAGTCTCACTCATTACCCAAGGTTCAAATAGGTCTTTCCTCAATATATATTCAGTAAGAAATCACTAATATCCTACTTGTCCCTATCATCTTATCTCCCGAATTACTACGGATTGAACTCCCCTTTAATTAGGGTTATAACCGATTGTTTCTAACCTCTTATAAACACATCTTCTATCAACTAGGATTGAATACCATCATCACATGGCTCATGGTCTATAGTGTTTCATTCACACTATATGACTTATCAACAAAATCAACATCCTCGCATCCTATAACATCTCTCCACTACCGAAGTCATTAAGGTTCATGCGGGGAGCGTCTCGCAAAGTGAAATCCAAACAAGGAACCCCTCCAATACACTACTACTTAACTTTGTCGGTCGTGGAGGTCCGTCAACTTCAATTACGCAAATAGGATAACCGCATCCCCTCTTTCAACCAAATGTGGTCTGAACTCCCATCTCTATCCAGGAGCTATACTACTAAGCGCTTGTACTACGCTCAGTCCTTGTGCAATTTATAATGAGCTTAAACTCAGTCCTTGATGCTCAAATTGTAACCCTAAGGCTACCCAGGTGTTATATTAAATTTCCCCTACTGGACCTATTATTAATACTCATGCATACAAATTAGAATCCAACACATGAATCTAGCAACCGAAATTTCTATAATTATCATAATTCTAATCAATTAAATCCCAATCAAATCAATTCAATTCTGAACTAGGACTTACTCAACCTTCCTAAGTCCCATTATATCCAATTAATAATCACCAAAGATTTAGAAAAGGTTTGGAATATGAACAAGCATAAAAAATAAATAACTTCACGGATTCTGGGGAGGTCGATCGATCGAAGGCAGGGGGTCGATCGATCGATCGCCCAAATAACAACCCAATTTTCTACATTTCTTCTACTACGGGTTTCATCACGTTTAATCATTTAAGCCTTCATATTAATTACCCAAATTACTTATAAACCTCACTACATGATATAGCAACATATGTGAATGATTTCTAATGCTCTAAACATCCTAAAATCATCAAGAGTTTGAATTAAAACCATATGCTTAACCTCTTTTTCCAGAAAATTTTATACATGATATCTTCAAGAACACACCATTGATTCTCAGCATTTCTATTACAAATTTATTATTATTTCTTGGATTACTATCTACCTACAACATGAGTTTGATTCCTATAAACTTCCATTTTTCAGAAATCCATTAACATCTCTTCATTATCTTCCAAACATGTAAAAATCTCATCTCTTTATAACTATCCTAACATGGATAATGTACAAACTTAGATTGAAATTATCAAACACTTGCCTCTAATGAAGGTCTGATCCTTTGGGGTTGTATATCACAGGTGGTTCTCCCCTTTCTCCGGCCACTTCCAGTGGTGGTTTATGATGGTGACCTTTGGCCTTTGGTTGTCCTCCTTTCCAAGCAAACTTCTCTTCTTCCAAGCAACCTTTCACTCTCTCAAGAAGATGACCCCTCAATATTGTGTAGAAGAGATGAATGAACCCACGTATAACTAATCTCCAAATACTTATAATAAGACAAAATCCGAAATCACTATTCATCCCCCTTGTAAAAATGACCAAAATGCCCTTTTTGGGTTGTCTTTTCATTTCCAAATGACCCGAGACCCAAAACCACCATCCAAATAGACTTTTCTGACTATTTCAACCCTTCCGGATGCAACGACGCAGTCTAACTGACTATAAGGTTGATATAAAAATAAGTTCCCTTTTTAATTTAATAAATTAGTCCCGACACGTCCCATACCGCGCCCGACTAAAAATTCAAATTACTGAATTTATAACTCACAACAATATTAATAACAACACATTCATATATTACCTAATTATCTTTAAGTAATATTCAGAATCATTCATTTTAATATCCATAATTCGAATAAAACCCAAATGAATTAATTTATGATAAAATCCAATTAATCCATTAATTTAAATATATCCCATTTTAAAAGTCATTAAATTTACGGGGTATTACACTAAGTTATTAGGAAAATGTAAGTATTTAGAAACCATCCAAAGTCGGTATTGAATCAGGTAGTTTCTGAGTTTTAATACCGAAGTAAAATGCAAGTAATTGTATTTTTAAACAAGGTTACATGAAATATTGGTTGAAAGTGGCAATGCAAGGTAACATGAAGGTGGAATTTTGTTTTCTGTTATGTCTCATTAGGATAAAAAGGGATTGGCATCCTTTATCTCCTCTCCTGCGATCTTTAATGGAATTTTATTGTGAATAGTAATAATATACTTAATTGATGGTATTTTTATGTTAAGTAGGTAATGTAATCAAGAATATTATTAAAAATAATTTCCTTAATTAACATAAAAATATCCTTTGCAGCATACCAATTAAGGATAATCTTGATAATGTTATCTTGGCTATTATTTTTTCACTTTACAGATCGTGTCGCGACTCATATTGTAGTTTTATTTTGGTTTTCTTTTGCAGATATTTCCATGGAAGAGGCCTTAAACAAATGAAGAATTAATCTCTCCACACTACTTCTTCATAGAAGTAAAAATAAAATGTAATATTACTTGATACACTGGTTTTTAGAATTCAAACCTTATGACAGTTTGTTAATTTAAACATTAATGTCATCTTTTAGTCCCATAATTTTAACGATTCAACCAATAGTTAAAAAAAAGGGTCTCTTGGATGGTGCCTCCGGGTTTTTAAATTGAAGTGTTTTTTAGTTTGGTTGTATTTGTAGGTTTGAGTATTTTATGGAAAGTGCCTCCAGGGTTTTTCAGAAATAATGATATTGCCTCTGGGTTTTTTCAAATCCAACGGTGGTGCCTTCGGTTTTTTTTAGAGTTGTTGTTATAGTTGAAATCTTTTTGTAGAGGTATTCAAAACTGTTTTCCACTTTTTCTATCGATTAAGGTTACTTTTTTTTTCTTATGTAATTTTTTTGTTTGGTTGTTTTTACAGGTTTAAGTGAGGGTTGTGGATTTGGACTTTTCTTTATTTTGGCCGAGATATGTCCCCAAATACAAACAAAATTCACATAGCAATTTTAAGTTGTGTAATTATTTTAACTAGGTCCATCTGATTCAATATAAAGTTGGGTAATTTTAATTTAACGATGTCATATTTGAGATTCAAAACACATTAAGGCATATAATATCATCCATCGCGTAAGATCTTAGTAACTGTAGCTACACTTCAAGGGTAAAAGATATACTACTTTAGATGTAAGTTTATCCGAATTTTAGTTATACAGGTAATCTTGAGTTTAAATGCAACATTATTCAGTTTATATCATGTTCTAATTAAACTTTGTTTCTTTCTATTCTTTCCACCTTTTTTAGTAGTTACCAACATAAAATAGCAAGGGTAAATAGTAGTGAGAGATCCGTTGTGTGATTCTGATTTGTGCGAGGGTGCAGAAGTTTATAAGAGAATGGTTATGTGTTTTATTTACTTCTGCAGAAGGTGGGAACACTTTCGTTAAGTTTCATTCCAGGGGATCCAACTTCTCAATTAGTCTATATAAGTAGCATTTCAAATAGATATATACCATATATTATATGATTACCTCAATATATATGCTTTTGGTTAAACTTATTAATGATGACTGTGAAATTTTACACATTCATCAGATCTTGATTTGGTGCATCAGTTATACTTTATTTAACAAAATTTCTAAAATATTTTGTGGTGAGATGAATGGAAGTCCGAGGTTGTTTTCATGTTATGTGTACAGTGTATTAACTGTATGGGATATTTTCTTAATCAATCCATAGAGTTTATGTTTTTTATATCCCCCTCTCTTCCTTTGTTTGTTGCTCATATTGAACATCTTTTTTTACAAGAGAAGTGCTAAATTGTAAATGGTATGATTGAAGCTACTTGAGAACTTTTATCATATTTTCTATGACCATACCAAGCAGTTTTGCCATGAAGTTTACTGTATAAGAATACTCTATTCCAGCTTGCTTGGAATGACCCACTTAGCACTTGAGGTCGGGATGTCCATAGAGAGGATTAATTAATTTTAAAGATAATACAAATTCAAGATTCAAGTGAAAATCTTTGACCAAAATTAATGGAAACACAACTAAAATATTTGTAAGTATGGTATTTTTAAATTAATTTTATTGATACTTTTCGTAAGTACTATTAATTTATTTATACTTCGTAGGATTGGGGTGAACTACCAACTACTACAATATAATCTATGCAACTAAATTATTTAAATGGGGATATTTGAATAAGTTAAACTCAAGCTTTTGTATTATTTGATTTATCCTTTCTTTTATAATAATTGTTACAATTTTTTAAAACGTTACTAATTGATATGAGTTATTATTTGAACATTTTCCTTCACTACACCAAATCTCATGGACTACGTCACCCCAAAATTTTATGGAAAATTATATGGATATAAAGACAGTACAAAAAAGTTACACAATGTGACGTGACATTGGAATAAAGTGTTGTATATTATTTTGAATGAGTAACATAAAATATTTCATTGCATTGACCAAGCACTTTGTGTAACTTTTTTAGTAATTTCTTTGTACTCATCACTTTGTGTAACGTTTTTAATCGATGTTGTTTATACATGGTTCAGGATGAACTATTAGTGTTGTTAGAGCATTTTTTCTTTAAAGGGGTGGATAATCCTACAAGCGAAGGAACTTATGTCTAAATTTTCTAAATTGTTTACCCTAATTGTTGGGGAACGAAATTTTTGCTGTTTTTCAATTATGTACTTGGAAATTTTTTGTTGTTTTATGATTATGTACTTCACATATTTTCGTCGTGCCTTCAGGAATGGGCATTCCGCTAGTATGTTAATAACTTAGAGTGAGAAAATCTCATAGACCAATGATTGAATTGCAAAGCTACCTAATTTTCTATTTTAATCCTAACTACAGGATTAGAAACAATTAACTTAAGATGTCAAATAATTATCATTAGATATGTTGCTCTTAATGAATGTTAACTCCGATGACATATTAAAGTATGAGATGTATCAGACATAGAACTGATAATGTTTAAAAATAAAATCATAGTATTGATAATTAGGGACTAAGTTAAATGCTTGAGTTTGTTAATGAAAAGTTGTACACAAGATTTTTTTAATGTGAAGTGATATCTCTATTAATATTATTAAAAAATAAATATCATTTATTTACTCTTTATATATATATATATATATATTGCTACTATCGCTGCCTCCAACGTGGAGGCAGTCTTTCAACCCCCTCTCATACCGTTCAACCTCAAGATAAGGCTCCAAAGACTTCTGTTTCATCTAGATCCTTTGCTGATGTAGTGGGAAATCAGTCCTCGTCTTCGATACCTTTGAAAGATGTTGGAAATTTTTGTGGTGAACCTATTATTTTATTTACTAATGAAGATATCAATAAACTTGTAGCGCCATTCAAATACTCTTTGGTGGGTAAGTTCTCTCATGGGAAACCTGTTATGAATGATATAAGGAAAGTTTTTTATTCCTTTGGTCTTAAAGCAACATTCAATATAGGGCTCGTTGATCATAAACATGTTTTTATTCGCTTGTATCCTGAAGAAGATTTCCATAGGGTTTGGCTAAGAGAGACTTGGTTCATTCATAAATACCCTATGAGGGTTTTTAAATGGACACCAGAATTCCATCTTGATGTGGAATCATCCATTGTGCCTGTATGGGTAAATATCCCTTTATTTACAATTAATTTATATAAAAAATAGAGCATCTTCTCTATTACTAATGTTGTGGGTGATCCTCTAAAGCTTGACATAGCTACATCATCTCTTGCTAGGCCTATCCTTGCAAGAATCTGTGTGGAAGTGGCCCTTGTTAAATATCATCCAAGAAGGGTTTGGATTGGGAATAGTGATAAGGAGATAGGCTACTGGCAATATATAGTCTATGAAGAGCTACCGGAGTATTGTCAATACTGTGCTAAGAAGGGTTATAATTCTGGGAATTGTATTTTCAAGAAGAGTAGTGACACACTTAAAGGTGATAATGTTGTTTTAAAAAAGACTAGTCAGTTGAAAGAAATGCCCACGAAGAAAGAAGAAACAAAAGAATGGGTTCAGAGAAGTTTCAGGTCTCATGTCAATCTCGAAGAAGTGAGGAAGGATTATACAAAACAATCTTCTGAAATGAACGAATCTTGGAAGGATACTCTAAAAGGTGTTGAAAAGGGGAATGGAATAAGATTAATAGTATTGACGAGCAGATTGTAGTTAATAAAACTCGGATGGTGATTCAAGATAGCCGATGTTAAAGAGAAGAATCTCAGGAAGACGGAGAAATTATTCCCAATATTACAGCTGTTCGAGAAGAAATCGAAGAAGGAGAAGACTTTGCTAATAAAATGATTGATCAAGAAACCAATCAGAAAAATGCAGATAGAGAATCAACTATGACAGCTAACAAAAAGATTATTCAAAAAGAAGAAGATGGGGATTCTGAAGACTGCAACAGTCAGATGGAGATATTAGATCAGGAGGAACAACCTTTTCAGGAGGTTCGTAGAAAAAAGAGGAGAAATAAATATGAGCACCTACACATATCAACTTCAATATCTCCTCTTAGAAGGGATTCTAGTCAGAAAAGGGTTCTAAGATCAAATACAAAAGCTTCTATTGATGCCCAATCCCAATGATTAATAGTTTGATTTTGAATATAAGGGGAATTTCTAAAAAAAGGTGCTCTTAGAAGGTTAAAAAAATTAGTGAAGATTCATAAAGTAAGCATTTTAGCAGTGGTTGAGCCTAAGCAGCAAATGGATAATTTGGAAAAGTTTAAGCTATAGTTGGGCTTTTATAGAGCTATAGCTAATGTCAATATCAAGATTTGTCTTTTCACTAAGGAGGATATTGAGGTGCAAATTATTTCTAATATGGATCAAGGTCTGACTGTCTCAGTTAAAATTCAGCAGTTTGTGCAATCTATTACCTGTAACTTTATCTATGCCAAATGTACTAAGATTGAAAGGAGAGAATTATGGCATCATATGACTTATTTGGAGATTACTGAGCCTTGGTTAGTTTATGGGAATTTCAACACTGTTGCTTATTCTAGGGAAAAGGCAGGAGGTAACCCAATTGATTTGGGATCTTCTCTCGAATTTCTTGAATTTTGGGAAAATAATGGTCTGGTGGACTTGGGATACTATGGATCTTCATACACCTGGTTCAATAAGAGGGATGGAGATTCAAAAATCTGGAGTAGATTGGATAGATGTTTAGCTAACCAAGAGTTGATCAACTTATGCCCTATCAAAGTTAATCACCTAAATAAATCAAATCCTGACCATTCTCCTATGGTCTTAGAATTAAAGAGCTCTTTGGATCTGATTAAGAGGCCATTTAGATTTCTTAATTTTTGGACAAAGAAGAATGGTTATAAAGATGTTATAAAGAAGCATTGGAATTCAAATGTTTCTATTAATCCTATTTATACAATTGTTCAAAACCTTAAGAATTTGAAAGAACACTTGAGCTTTTGGAGTAGAGAGACCTTTGGAGATATTTTTCAAGTATCTAGGGAAGCTAAGGATAATCTTTTGGCCTCTGAGTTGGAGTATGAGGGTGATCAATCAGAGGAAAATAAAGAAAAGTGGGCTAGAGACAGTGATATATATGCTAAAAAATAGCCATAGAAGAACAATACTGGAGGGAGAAGTCTAAAGATAAATGGGCTGAAGAAGGAGATAAAAAACCCAGATATTTTCATAATTCTATCAAGAGTAGTAGAAAGAAGTTGGTGATTCACAAAATTAGAGATGAGGAAGGAAATTGGGTGGAAGGTGAAGAGAAAATTGCTAGAGAAGACATCATGTTCTTTAAAAGTATGTTCCAATCAGGAAATCAGAATAGAGAGGCTGATGATTTCATTAATTTCATTCCATCTCCTATTTCAGAAGATCAAAACAAGAGTCTTGAAGAATTCCCTGAAGAAAATGAGATATTGGAAGCAGTTAATTCCTTGAATAAGGATAATTCTCCCGGGATGGATGGCTTTACAAGAGCTTTCTTCCCCTCTTGTTGGGATATTATATGAGGAGATATCATTAAAGCTGTGAATGGTTTTTTTACTGGTATGATTCTTCCTAAGGTAGTTACTAGTAATTTAATTGCTTTGGTCCCTAAAAAAGAAGATCCCCAAAACTTTTCTGACTATAGACCTATTTTCTTGTGTAATTTTTTCAATAAAATTTTCACTAAGATCATGGCTAATAGACTTAGTAAAATCCTTCCTTTAATTATCTCTCAAAACCAGAGTGGATTTATTAAGGGGAGAGATATTACTGATAATATTGTTCTTGCTCAAGAGATGATGCATATGATTAATCATAAAAACTATGGTGGAAATTTGGTGATGAAGATTGACATGACAAAAGATTATGATAGAGTATCTTGGTTTTTCCTTATTCAAGTTCTGAAGAAATTTGGGTTCTGTGAGAGATGGATTGTCTTGGTATGGAGAGTGATTTCTAATAACTATTTTTCAGTTCTTATCAATGGTAGTCATAAAGGATTTTTCAAGTCAGATAGAGGCCTTAAGCAAGGTGATTCGCTATTTCCAGGCCTATTTGTTATTATGGCTGAAGCTCTCTCAAGAAACCTCAACAGTCTTCATTCTTCTTATGCTTTTAAAAGATTCAAAACTCCCATTGGATGCCGATATATAAACCACTTAACCTTTGCTGATGATATTATCTTATTCTCTTCGGGGGATAAAAGATCTTTGAGACTTTAATTGAAGGTGATCGATAGATATAAGAAGGTGTTAGGCCAACTTATCAACAAACAAAAAATCTCCTTGATCCTGTCTAACAAACTTAATAATCAAGCAGCTAGAAGAATATCTGATTTGAGTGGGATGAATTTGAAGTCTTCTCCCATTACTTATCTTGGCTGCCCTATTTACTCAGGTAGAAAGAAGAGTGTTATGTTTGAATCTATGGTTGCTAAAATTAGAGGGAGGTGGAAAGCTAAGTCTTTATCTATAGGTGGTAAGATCACTCTTTTAAAAGCTATGCTTTGTTCCATGCCATTGTATTTGTTGTTTGCTGTTATGCCTATGAAATTTGTTTTACAATATACTGAGAAAATGTTTTCCAACTTCTTCTGGATTTTTAACGTGGGAGAAAATAAACATCATTGGAGTAAGTGGGA